>CM038671.1:754327760-755642760 GCA_021605145.1 Aegilops bicornis
AAGGTCCTAGCGTGGATCTACGAAGCAGGGAAGAGGAGACTTACAGATGCATGATTGCAGCAGAGGGTCGTTGCATTTTTCTGGTCAAACCAAGTTGATGCAGCGGTCAGAGTTGGTGAAGACGAAGAGATCTGCGACGGCGTCGGCGGCGGAGCTTGAGCGACGGAGAAGCAGAGAGAGGAAGAGGATGACTGGAAAGAGGAGAATGGGAAGACCTAGGTCGCGCCTATTTATAAGGAAAGGATAGCTGAGACGGCGCGAGGAACAAGGAGATAAAAGTTATTATCCAGCGGCCCCGACGCCTCGGTTTTCGGAAACCGTCAGTAAAGGCAAAGATCCGTTGGAGGATACGATGAAATAAAGAATGAATTTCAGTAAGGATGACGTCACGGCGGGTTAACACGAATCCAAAAGATGACGTCATGGCGGGTTAAAGAAAACCTTTGCACAGCCAGAAGACTGAAGATTTACTTCTTAAGGTATTTCAAGATTGACATGAACAGGTTCAAATCAATCTGGGGCCTAATGTTGGGGATATAACTATTTGTGTAAGCCGCCCAGGAGGGGCCGGGTTACGCAAAGAAGACTCACCAGAAAGAAGCTTCTAATCAAGCATGAAGATGGCGGTTCAATAAAGGGCTTAAGGCCCACAAGCGACTTAAGGCCCGTTGTAACAAACCTCCACGATAGCATGACTTGTATCATAAGGTAGATTTAACTAGTCACCGAGCCGGACACTGTTTATAAGCCGGCCGGGACTCTGTAAGCCGCAGGGCGTCAACCCGTGTATATAAGGGGACGACCTGCTGGCGGCTTAGGGGCAAGAAACAACTCCTCGAGAGCCGGGCATAGCGTATCTCGCTCCCTGGTTATCGAAACATCAAGCAATACCAACCCAACTAGACGTAGGCCTTACCTTCACCGTAAGGGGCCGAACTAGTATAAACCTCTCGTGTCCTTTGTCCCGATTAACCCCTTTAAGCTTCCTAGTTGCGATGGCTCCACGACTAAGTCCTTGCAAGAGGACATCTGCCATGACAATTCCACGACAGACCGCCTCTCCAGCACGATCAACTTGACAAGCTTGAGCAATGATCTCATCTAAGCCAAGCATTCTCCAGACCTCTTTTGCCTTCTGGCACTGAAACAATAGATGCTTTGTATCTTCTAAACCAGAAGCACAAAAAGGGCATAAAGGTGAAACTTTCATGTGTATATTAGCAAGCGTAACACGACATGGAAGAATACCATGCAACGTTCGCCAAATAAAAAATTTCACCTTCGCTAGACAAGATAACTTCCAAATCTTACACCAAATTGTATTAAAGTTTGTTCGACCCATTCCATTAGTACGACGAAGTTTCCTTCCATGTTGATAATCCCACCCAACAAAATATGCAGATCGAACAGAAAAAATCCCACTCTTAGTATGACTCCAGGCAACAAAATCTGACATATCAAACTGAGGCAGAGGGATAGCAAGGACCCGTTGTGAATCAACGGGCCACAAAGTTTGTCTGATGAGATCCTCATCCCACCTGTTTGAAGAGGGGTCAATGAAATCCGACACTTTTGATAACAAATATTGCCCCTTTGGAGCGATGAATTTTCTGTTAGCACAGTTAGGGATCCAAGCATCTTCCCAAATGTCAATTTTCTGACCATTTCCAACTCGCCAAATATAACAATGTTTTAAGGTATTAACCCCTGCCATAATACTTTGCCATGTGACGGATGATCCCTTTTTAACTTTGCGTTCAACAAATCTCCATCAGGGAAATACTTAGCTCGCAAAATGGTGGCACACAAGGCATCTGGGTTCTCAAGGAGACGCCAAGCTTGTTTAGCCAACATCGCCAAAATAAAATAATGAATGTCACGAAAGCCCATTCCGCCTTGGCTTTTCGGGACACACATTTTCCACCACGCCATCCAATGCACCCTTCTTTGGTTGTCGTCATCACCCCACCAAAAATGCGACATCTCATCAGTTATTCCTCCGTGCATAAAAGGAAAAGGTAGGGAGATAATGGATCACCTTGTCTTAAGCCTCTTGTAGGCTTGAAACTTTCAGTTTCTTCATCATTAATCTGTACCCTATACTCAACAGTAGAGACACATTTCATAATAAGATTTACCCATCTCTCCTGAAAACTGAGTTTCAACGTAAATCCCTTCAAAAAGGCCATTCGACTCGGTCGTAAGCTTTGTGCGTATCAAGCTTGAAAGCGCATAAACCCTCTTTTCCCACCCTCTTATTTTTAATAGTATGAAAGCTCTCATAAGCCACTAAAACATTGTCTGTAATCATTCTACCAGGCACAAAAGCACTTTGGGTCGGGCTGATAATATCAGGCAGTAAAACCTTCAAACGCACTGACAACATTTTGGAGATAATTTTGTATACCACATTGCAAAGACTGATAGGTCTAAACTGGGTTACCTTCGTTGATTGTTTTGAAAATTTGAGAGCATGTTCTATATTTGTGAAAATAATTCAAATTTTGAACATTATTCAATTCAAGGCTAATTTTCAAATCAACGAACATTTTAGTAATTCAAGACTATTTTATTTTTTTAATATTTGAAAATTTAACAAAACAATCATGACCATTTGTTTAATTCAGACATTTTTCAAACCCGCAAACATTTTTCATATTTCCAGATTTAAATTCAGGAACTTTTCCGGAATCATGAACATTTTTCTAAATTTTATGAATTTTTCGAAGTTCACAAAACATTATTTCAATTCATGACATTTAAAAAAAATCATGACATTTTTTGAATTCGTGAACATTCTTTCACTTTCAGCTCTGTGATGATCATTGATTTAGCCGAAGACATGTTTGTGTGCTGTAGCTTCGGCTGCACTAGACTCTTTATTTATGCATGTGGCCTAGACTCGGCTGAACGTTGCCCTTTGGTTATGGCAATAGCCTCGAAGTGTTATGGCTTATTCTTAGTGGATTGAAGCTCTCTGTGTACAGTGGTGATGCTCCTAGTGCAGACTCTCATTGGTGACGCTGGTAGAGGTTGAAGGACCTCCTTTTCTATGGCTACTCATTCTCCTTTGGACGTGCTAGAGATTTTCCTCGGTGATCTGAGTGGTAGGCGTGTGTTATGAAGCTCTCTCGGCTAGGACTCATATACTTGATGCCCTTATAAAATTAGTTGGTGATGTCGTTGTTGGGTGTGATAATCTCGGTTGTGCATGCTCTTTGTTTGGGTGTGGACTAGGTTGCTCGTTGTCCTTAGGCTGCGTCAATACCTTTTAGGCGGCATGGTTTGGTCTCGTCTGCTTGGAGCTCTTCATCTAGGATGGCGGAGCATCTCGAGCATCCCGCCACTAGTGAAGCCGAGGAAGTTGAAGTTCCGTTGCTTCTTCCTTTTTTTGACGTGGGCCCTATTGTCTTCTTGAAGCAACTTGTCTTTTTGGTCGTTGCACATGATGTATTCCAAACACTCTTAGCGAAATAAAACAAACCGATGGTGTTTTTTGTAAAAAACCCTTGCATTCTTCTAAAACGTCATAACCAAAGCCATGCAGAAAGAGACTCAGATGTTGATAATGAAGAAATCACTAGTAGAAAACATGGCTTTGGTTGGGGCCTGGCCAGCCCATTAGTCCCGGTTCAGTCACGAAACAAGACCCATGGGGGGCATACGTCCTGTTCAGGCGCCAGGGGCCGGCCGGCCTCGTGGGGCATTGGTCCCGGTTCAGATGGACCCATTTGGCCCGGTTCCGCGAAAGCGGGACCAATGGCCCTCGCCTCTGCCCATTAGACCATTGGTCCCGGTTCATGACTGGAACCGGGACAGAAGGTGGGACATTAGTCCCGGTTCCAGCCACAAACCGGGACCAATGAGTTGCCTATATATACCCCATCGCCGCAGCAGAGCACTCCACACTGCTCTGCTTTTTCTGGCCGGCGAGGGGAGTGCTTTGTGGTGCTCTAGCTCACCTCCTATGGACATGAGGTGTTCGATGAAATGCCTGAGCCACACTAGTTAAGCTTTCTCCTCTCGAAGCTCGACCTCAAAGCTCCATTTTCCCCGAGATTTGTCTAGGTTTAGCGGTCCGTCATGTCCTGTCCCCGTCTTCACCGCCGTCGATCGCTGATACGTCTTCAACGTATCTACTTTTCCAAACACTTTTGCCCTTGTTTTGGACTCTAACTTGCATGATTTGAATGAAACTAACCCGGACTGACGTTGTTTTCAGCAGAACTGCCATGATGTTGTTTTATGTGTAGAAAGCAAAAGTTCTCGGAATGTCCTGAAAATCCATGGAGGGGGCGCGCCCCCCTGTCTCGTGGGCCCCTGGACCTCCACTGACCTCAACTCCAACTCCATATATTCACGTTCGGGGAGAAAAAAATCAGAGAGAAAGTTTCATCACGTTTTACGATACGGAGCCGCCGCCAAGCCCTAATCTCTCTCGGGAGGGCTGATCTGGAGTCCATTCGGGGCTCCGGAGAGGGGGATTCATCACCGTTGTCATCATCAACCATCCTCCATCACCAATTTCATGATGCTCACCACCGTGCGTGAGTAATTCCATCGCAGGCTTGCTGGACGGTGATGGGTTGGATGAGATTTACCATGTAATCAAGTTAGTTTTGTTAGGGTTTGATCCCTAGTATCCACTATGTTCTGACATTGATGTTGCTATGACTTTGGTATGCTTAATGCTTGTCACTAGGGCCCGAGTGTCATGATTTCAGATCTGAACCTATTATGTTTTCATGAATATATGTGTGTTCTTGATCCTATCTTGCAAGTCTATAGTCACCTATTATGTGTTATGATCCGACAACCCCAAGTGACAATAATCGGGATACTTCTCGGTGATGACCATAGTTTGAGGAGTTCATGTATTCACTATGTGCTAATGCTTTGTTCGGTTCTCTATTAAAAGGACGCCTTAATATCCCTTAGTTTCGCTAGGACCCGCTGCCACGGAGGGTAGGACAAAAGATGTCATGCAAGTTCTTTTCCATAAGCACGTATGACTATTTACGGAATACATGCCTACATTACATTGATGAACTGGAGCTAGTTCTGTGTCATCCTATGTTATAACTATTACATGAGGAATCACATCCGGCATAATTATCCATCACTGATCCATTGCCTACGAACTTTTCACATCTTGTGTTTCACTTATTTACTTTTCCGTTGCTATTGTTACAATCACTACAAAACCCAAAAACATTATTTTTGCTATCGTTACCTTTATTATCATACTACTTTGCTACTAAATACTTTGCTGCAGATACTAAGTTATCCAGGTGTGGTTGAATTGACAACTCAACTGCTAATACTCAAGAATATTCTTTGGCTCCCCTTGTGTTGAATCAATAAATTTGGGTTGAATACTTTACCCTCGAAAGCTGTTGTGATCCCCTACACTTGTGGGTTATCAAGACTAATTTCTGGCGCCGTTGCCAGGGATCATAGCTCTATTCTCTGAGTCACTTGGGATTTATATCTGTTGATCACTATGAAGAACTTGAAAGACGCGAAAACTACGATCTATCCCTCAACTACGAGGGGAGGTAAGGAACTGCCATCTAGCTCTGTGATACGTCTCCGTCGTATCTATAATTTTTGATTGTTCCATGCCAATATTCTTCAACTTTCATATAATTTTGGCAACTTTTTATACTATTTTTGGGACTAACATATTGATCCAAAGGCTCCGGTGCCGATTCTTGTCTGTTGCATGTTTTTTTGTTTCGCAGAAACCCAATATCAAAGGGATTCCAAATGGGATAAAAATGGGCGGAGAATTATTTTGGAATATTTGTGATTTTTGGGAAGTAAAATCAACGCGAGACGGTGCCCGAGGGGGCCAGGAGATAGGGGCGCGCCCCAGGGAGGCAGGCGCGCCCTGGACTCTCCTGGGCCCCTCGTAAGGCAGTTGATGCTCTTCTTTTGCTGCAAGAAAGCTAATTTTATGAGAAAGATCTGGGCGAAAGATTCACCCCAATCGGAGTTACGGATCTCCGGATATAAAAGAAACGGTGAAGGGGTAGAATCTGAGAACGCAGAAACAGAGAGATAGATCCAATCTCGGAGGGGCTCTCGCCCCTCCCACGCCATGGGAGCCAAGGACCAGAGGGGAAACCCTTCTCCCATCTAGGGAGAAGGTCAAGGAAGAAGAAGAAGAAGGGGGGCTCTCTCCCCCTTGCTTCCGGTGGCGCCGGAACGCCACCGGTGGCCACGATCATCACCGCGATCTTCACCAGCACCTCCGCCATCTTCACCAACATCTCCATCACCTTCCCCCATCTATATCCAGCGGTCCACTCTCCCGCAACCCTCTTTACCCTCTACTTGAACATGGTGCTTTATGCTTCATATCATTTTCCAATGATGTGTTGCCATCCTATGATGTCTGAGTAGATTTCTATTGTCCTATCGGTGATTGATGAATTGCTATGATTGGTTTGAGTTGCATGTTTTATTATTGGTGCTGTCCTATGGTGCCCTCTGTATCGCACAAGCGTGAGGGATTCCCGCTGTAGGCTGTTGCAATGCGTTCATGATTCGCTTATAGTGGGTTGCGTGAGTGACTGAAACACAAACCCGAGTAAGGGGATTGTTGCGTATGGGATAAAGGGGACTTGATGCTTTAATGCTATGGTTGGGTTTTACCTTAATGAATCTTTAGTAGTTGCGGATGCTTGCTAGAGTTCCAATCATAAGTGCATATGATCCAAGTAGAGAAAGTATGTTAGCTTATGCCTCTCCTCAAATAGAATTGCAATAGTGATTACCGGTCTAGTAACATAGTCAATTGCTTAGGGGCAATTTCACAACTCCTACCACCACTTTTCCACACTTGCTATATTTACTTTATTGCATCTTTATCTAAACATCCCCTACTTTTATTTACGTGTTCTTTATTATCTTGCAAACCTATCCTATCACACCTACAAAGTACCTCTAGTTTCATACTTGTTCTAGGTAAAGCGAATGTCAAGCATGCGTGAAATTAAATGTCGATGGCCGATAGGACTTGAGAGAGTATTTGTTCTACCTTTAGCTCCTCGTTGGGTTCGACACTCTTACTTACCGAAAGAGGCTACAACTTTCCCGTATACTTGCGGGTTATCAAGACCTTTTTCTGGCGCCGTTGCCGGAGAGTCATAGCGTGGGGTGAATATTCTCGTGTGTGCTTGTTTTCTTTATCACTAAGTAATTTTTATTTGCTATTCTTAGTTGTTTTCTATTTTTAGTTATGGGTAGGAAAAGCAAAATACCAAAAAATTAGTTGTACCTACTGCACCAATGGTTGAAGAACCACTCAAAATCTATCACACTCCTGAAGCTTTTTACTTGGATCATCTTCGATCCCTTTGTGCTTGTGCTGAAACCCCCACTAGTTTAGTTGAGGGCAAATCTTTAGATGAGCATGCTTGTTTTGTGCGACATCGTATATCTGAAAAAGGGAAACTATTATGGGATCAAATTCAACGTTTGCAATGCTATGCTTGGAATTTATGTGAAATATATGAGTTTACTTGTTGTTCTGAAGACCCTAAGAAACACCTACCCTATCAATGCTTGTTTAGTGATAATGGAATCGTATCTTCGTATGCTAAGAGTGTTTACAATTACTATGATGTTCAACAAATTGAAGAATTTGTTGCTTTTAAAGGTGCTTATGAGATTGCCTCTTTGATTGAAAAGTATGATGCTACTCTTTACAAATCTGAAAATTTTGCCATATTTCAATATCGTTATGATAACTATGCTTCTAATGCCTATGTTAAACCATATATTGAGGACTTCTCCGCTGTCCAAGAAGAGACTAATATTTTGCAGGAAGCTATGGAAGAAGAAATTGATGAAACAGTGAGCTCATTGGATAAAAAAGATGATGAGGAGAGCGAAGAACAAAAGGAGGAAGAGAGGATTAGGTACCCGTGCCCACCTTCTAATGAGAGTAACCCTCCAACTCATACATTATTTAATTCCCCTTCGTGCTTACCGAAGGATGATTGCTATGATGATTGCTATGATCCCTTGAATTTGTTTGAAATATCCCTTTTTGATGATGCTTTCTATGCTTGTGGCCAAGATGCCAATATGAATTATGCTTATGGAGATGAACTTGCTATATGTCGTGGAATTGTCACGGCAGATGTCCTCATGAAAGGACTTAGTCGTAGGGCCATCGTACAGGTTAACCTAGAGGGGTTAAAGCGGACACAAGACACGGGAATTATACTGGTTCGGCCCCTTCGATGAAGGTAAAAGCCTACGTCCAGTTGTGATGTGATTGATATGATTTCGGCGACTAGGGAGCAATAGCTTTGCCTTAGCCTCGAATCCTCTCCCCTAATCCGCCGCCGGGTCGTCCCCTTATATACACGGGTTGACGCCCGGCCGGTCCACAGAGTCCCGATCCGGCTCATACAAGTGTCCGGCTCGGTCTCTTCTCTCTTGTCTTACAACACAAGTTACAACACTAAGGCGGTTTACATAAATTGACCTTAAGTCGCCTCTGGACTCGGGCCTCCTCCGTGGGCACTGGATCATGGACGAGGGTAAACCGGCCCCTCTAGGGCGGTTCACACTCAGTAGTTGTGTCCCCAACATTAGGCCCCAGATTACCGGTTCAAGTCAATCTTCAACACCTTCAGGAACCTCTTTGATCTCCTTTCATATTTTGTAAACCGCCATCCGCTTGAACCGCCGTGGACGTCATCCTCCGATTTCCATGTCGGGGCACCTTGACGTCATCTTTAATAAAGAAATCCAAACAGTAAGATTCCCTTCATTTAATGCTATCCCGGAAATCGAGGCGCTGCCGCACCGCCGCTTTTGACTCCTTGATTCTCGCGCCCGTTGATTGCTCCGGTCCCTTATAAATAGACCGGTCGCCTTTCTTCTTCTTCTTCTTCCGCTCTTCTCCTTCCTCGCGACGCTCTAGCCCCGAAGCTCCGCCGTCGCGCCCGACCTTCGAACGACGCTTCATCGCCGGGCCGCTGCATCAACCTGACCGTATCAGAGTTTTCGGCGCTCCTCCGCGGTTTCCGCTCGTCAGGTAAGGTTCCTCTCAAGCCCTAGATCCCATCTGTAGATCCGTGCATCTTGTATAAGTGACTGCTCCGCCGTCCATTGAACTCTTTATGCACCCTTCCTTTTGTTCAGATCCTCGAGTTTAGAATATCTGAACCCTCCTGCTCTTTATGAAGGTTTGCATAGGTCGTAAACTTTTTATTACTATAGCTTAGGTAGATCTAGATTAACTTCATTCGTATGTGAAAACTGTTTCATTCCATACTTAGTAGACTTTTCAACTCTGCCATTTTCGGCGGTTTAACTTTTGACAGCTAATCCGTCACTCCATTAGTCCTCGCTAAACCGAACGGGAAGCCGGATGCTGAATCACCGGTTTAACAATGTATGATATGCCTGAACCGTTTAATGGTAAACCGTCTCTTCCTTTCTTTCGCAGCTTAGTCTTCCGGAATGGCCCTCAATTCTCAGCTTGCAATTGGGTCCGGTCCAAAATCACCAAACACAACTGAACGGCTATGTCACCATTGGCGGTTTACGCCAAAAATGTCCTCCACTGGCGTGTTCCGGATGGCGAGTTTCCTCCCGAGCCACAAGAGGGTGAAGTAATCGTGTTTATGCAGCACTTAGACCGGGGATTCTGCCCGCCCGGTTCAAAAATTTTCCGGAACGTCATCGTAAGTTTGAAACTCCATCCGCAGGATATCGGCCCGAACTCTGTGTCAAACATATGCAACTTCCAAGTCTTCTGTGAAGTCTACCTTCAGGAAGAACCATCTGTGGAGTTGTTCCGGGATTTTTTTCACTTGAACCGCCGTACCGAATTTTCTGATGGTCCGAACACAGAGCTGCGCAGCGTTTCAATCCAAAAGAGGAAGGAGGTGGATTTTCCTCACACCAAACACCACAGTCATCCAAAGGATTGGAACCAAACCTGGTTCTACTGCCGGAACACCGCTCCTGCCAATGAGAACCCCTTGCCGGGTTATCGTCCTCACCGGCTCAGCAACCAGCATCCGCTGCCTGCACGCTTAACCGCCGCGGAACGGAAGAACTTCGCACCTCAAATAATCAAGCTCCGGGCTCTAATGGCCAATGGCTTAACCGGCGTGGACCTTGTGCGGTGTTGGGTTTCTTGGGGCGTCTTGCCGCTAAGCCGCCAGCCCGGATTGATGCATGAGTACACCGGCAGCCTCAAAGACCCTCAAAGACGTCACGAGCTGCCCATAATCGAACTTGAAGTTACGGAGATTGTAAAGAAGATGCTTGATGAACCAATCTCCGTTTGCAGCCTAACCGGCTGGCTCCATTCTGTGTTGCCAACAAACCGCCCGGCGGTAAAGCTCTATTCACCGTTCTTGGGTCTTTAAAACTTTGTTGATATGTATTAATCCTTGTTATTTCACACGGTGACAGCTCCTTACGGAAACGTACTAAACCGGTTGGGCGCGCGTGTAAAGTCCAAGGCCACCAGGAAGGCAGGCAAGAGGAAAGCCGCCGAGTCCTCTGATCCGCCAGAGGACGAAGAATCAGAAGGAGCTGAGGTAAAACTTGACATTCTTACGAGGGAGCCGCCATAAACCGCTTTGTGTTCATTCTTGCTTATGATTTGTCCCCTTGTACTCCTTTTACTGACAACTTTACTTCCTGTGATGATCTGAAGCCAGCCATGCCGACCACTGTTGAGGTAATCTTTCTTTCTTCCGAATCCGACCTGGTGCGGTTAAAAAGAATTCGCGCACCGTCCGGAAAGTGAAAAGATATCATTCCTGTGCTTACTTAAATCCAAACCTTTCTTTGAAGACACAAAGAAGCTGAAGAGCGCCGCACAACCCGCATAGTGGCCAACGTATTACCTCATCCGGTTTACCAGACACACCAACCCTAAGCGTCGTCCGTGAGGTGACTTGCTCTCCGAAAAGCGTTATCCCTTAAAGGGTTTCTTCCGATGTCCTCTCAATCCATCTCGACCCCAATTATCAGGCCTCTTCCGGTTCGTCCGGCGGTTCATCAACCACGCATATCGCCTCCGCTTAAAGTCGCTGCAGGGTATGCAACTGCTGTCCCGTCCGTTCGGTTTACAATTGCTTTGTCCAATTTTTTCTTTATTCCATTCTGAATATTGCAGCACCAAGGCTCGCTTGTGCAAGAAAGCAAAAACCCTTGACCCTATCATGCGGATGCTGATCCGGAAAGACCCCAGAACAAACCCACGACAATCCTGAAGCCGCCAAAGATAGCTCCGGCGAGTTGTACAAAGATGATACCGCTGACCCACCAGAAGTTGAACCGGAGGTCCAAGTGGAAACCTCGCAGCCTGCTCCATCAAACCCGTCCACAGAGCGGGTCGTGATTGTTGAACCGCCGAGCCAGAGCAAGACGACATCAAGCCCAAAGAAGACCGCTGAAAATGACGATGTTATTGTGACAGGTACTGGCTACACTGCTCCTAGCCAACCGGTCGCTTTAGCAAAGCACAAGATCAAGGAAGGTTCCACTACTATGAGCAAGGACAAGGGAAGACTGATCTGTCGACTTCGACAATTTCTCTGCTTAAGAACTTCATTCCGGCTTTCAACCGGCTTTACACAAGCCGTGACTTTGAAGCCGGTCTAGTAAATCGCATGAAGGACCGCTATGAGGTAATGAGTTGACCTTTCTTGTACTTTAATCTGTATAGTATCCCCCAAGGGTCGGTTTAACTTTGTAAAGTTAAACCGGGACTTAAGGTGTGCCTCCTCATAGAAAACTGAGATCAACTAGCCATTAGCCCCCAAGTGCCAAGTTGAATACTTGTATTGAGCTTGGGACTTGTATAATAAAACAACTAACATGCTCTCTTTGTCATCAGAATGAAATATACCAGCAAACTGTGCAACTCAAAGACCTGCGAGCCAATCTGGAGACTCAGCAAGCAGAAACCACTAAGGCCAAGGACGAATTGAGAACGGCCTTGGCCACTATGGAACAGCTGAAGGAGTGGTATAAATCCGAACGGGCCAACTGGGACACCGAGAAGGCCGGTTTGAAAAACGGGCGGAAGAAGCCGAAGCAGCCCTTAAACCGGTGACTGAAGAGCTTACCGGACTCAAGCGCCAAGTGCATGCCATGACCTCTGCCGTCTTTGGTAAGAAACTATGCACTGACTATCTTAATTTTGATATTTCCGCCGGTTTATCCTGAGTTGTCTTAAACCGGTGCGAACAAGCGTATTGCACATATGGGTTACGATGTTCGAAGAAGCTCAAGGCCGCTTATACGCTGATTGAGCAGCTGTATACCGGCGCCCAATGAGTCATATGCGCTACATCATACGACAACACGGCGCCGTCCTCGATCGAGAAAACCCTGGACCGGTTGTCCATGGTTCCGGCAGCTTGAAGAGTTGAAGCGATCCGCGGCTCGTCTTTGGCACCTTCTTTCTCGGCGCGCGCCAAAGGCGTGGATAGCAGACCTTGATCTGGCTGACATAGCCAAAGGTTTCCCCAGTGCTCAAGAGAATGGTGAAGCCTTTGATAACGACGCCCTGAAACGGATCACAAAGGAAATGCGTCCGCTGGCGAGTCAACTGGAAGACGAAGCCAACCTGTCGGTTCACCGTTCCTTTTATGACGCCAACAACAAGCGGGTGGATTTTGTCATCCACGAAGTGCGTAGCCTTGTTCCCCAATTCGTAAGCACACTTACGCCTCGACGTTGATCCGCTGAGCTGATAAGTGAAGAAGTTGTCTTTCAGGCCTTAACCCGGATTGACTGGTCTACCAATGACTTCCGGGCTTTGGGTGAGGAAGAAGAAGAAGTTGAACCGACGTCAGGCGCCCCCTCTACCTCACGTCAACCCGGCGAAGCAGCGTAATTCGTCAAGCCGGGTGACGCCTCCAAGCTTCAAGGCATAACCCCACATGAAACGCCGGGCCTCAAAAGGCTTGTAATAGGATAGTCAAGATTTTATTTTGAACAATGCCGTTACAACCTCGGTATAACTTTTGCATGGCGGTGCCGGATACTTTGGTTTTGAAGTAGTGAATCCTGCAACCTATTTTGCCTGCAATCACAAATTCTTAAACCGCCATGGCGGCTTGCGCCTCTAGCCGGATTGTGATACCAATATATTTATATAAGAAAATATCGAGGTATGCGGTCAAAATTTTGTGATACAAACATACCTGCCAGTGTCGGGCACACAGTTGGCTTTAGCCAATCCTGAAGCGGAGGCTTTTATAAACCATCACCGTCAAAGGAGAACAATCCCTGTGTGTATAATACCGATTTACCGTGTAAATCGTGTCGGGTATGATAAGCCCCCTGTTACTCCATAATGGGATGTTAACAGAAAAATCAAACCGAACAATCAATCGCGGAAAAAGGGACCAAATTCGAAAACTTGAATCCGGTTGAAAGAAGGTTTGTCGGTTTAAGACAACAAACAAAAGCCAAATTATATGTATATAAAAACACATGGAAGCAAAAACAATAACAAAGACTGTTTGCAAGAAGAGGCTTTATTGAGTCTGATCAGATAGGCGTTACCATGGTCGGACAAGACCAAGCTCCCTATAAGGTGTAGCGATGGTTCAAGTCAGCCAGGTCCCCAACTGACATCGTGGCATTACGCCGATCAAGTGGCATTGCATTGGTTCGGGTTCGACCAAGCCCCCAAGTGATTCTATGGCCTTAGGCCGACCAAGAGTCGTGATCGGTTCAGACGTGACCATGTCCCCAAGTGATCTGGTGGCTTTTCGCACGTCAAGAGGTGTTGCATTGGTTCGGACACGACCAAGCCCCCAAATGATCTGGTGGCTTTCGCTTTGCCAAGAGGTGTTGCATTGGTTCGACACGACCAAGCCCCCAAGTGACAAAAATTTCACAAAAGCAAGGCCAAGGGTTAAACCGAGGCCGCTTCACGACAAACATCTCCATGTACCCAAACCGGACTTTTGATACGTAATGTATACCCGCTTTAGCCGAGGATCCGGTTTATTGCTTTTATTCATAATATATACATTGTCTTAATACGTACATAAGTGGAGCCAATGGCTCGGGTATAATAAGGTCAAGATGAGCTATGTTCCACGGCTGTTGGTCTCCTCCTCTCGACGTGCGTGAGTCCTTTTCGCTCTCGAACATCAATCGGATCGTAGGACCCGTTGTATAGATTCTTGCTGACCACAAAAGGCCCCTCCCAAGGTGGGGATAGCTTGTGCATATCTTTCTGGTCTTGAATGAGCCGCAGCACTAAGTCTCCTTCCCGAAGGTTCTGGTTTTAACCCGCCCGGTGTGATACCGACGAAGATCCTGGCTGGTAAACCGCCGAACGAGCAGCTGCCATATCGCGCTCTTCATCCGGTCGATCCAAATCGTCTTGCCGTGCTGCCTCGCTATCTGCCTCAACATAAGCTGCCACGAGGCGAGTCGTGTGACGGATATCGCTGGGAAGGACCGCCTCGCCTCCATAGACCATAAAGAACGGCGTGTATCCGATTGGATCGGTTGGGGTAGTATTTATACTCCATATCACCGATGGAAGCTCTTCCACCCAACAACCCGGCGTCCTCTCTATAGGGACCATAAGTCGGGTTTGATACCTTTCAAGATCTCCTGATTAGCTCGTTCCGCTTGACCATTGGATTGCGGGTGGGCTACGGAAGAAACATCAAGCCGGATGTGCTCTCGTTCACAAAATTCCTTCATAGCTCCTTTGGACAAATTGGTGCCATTGTCCGTGATGATACCGTGGAAACCCACACCGTAAAATCACCTTTTTGCTGAACTGAACCGCCGTGGCCGCATCACACTTGCTACCAGGCTATGGCTCAACCCACTTGGTAAACTTATCGACCGCCACCAACAGGTGGGTCTTTTTGTCCTTGGACCTTTTGAAAGGTCCAACCATATCCAGCCCCAAGTCGCAAACGGCCAAGTAATTGGAATCATCCTCAATTCTTGGGTGGCACATGAGCACGCTGGAGAACTTTTGGCAACCATCACATCGTCGACCGGATCCTCCGCATCAAGATGGGCAGTCAACCAATAGAAACCATGGCGGAACGCTTTGGCCACCAAGGACTTTGAACCGCGTGGTGACCACAATCCCCTTCATGCATCTCTCGCAATATCTCACGGCCCTCTTCAGGGGACACACAACACCGAAACGCCTCGACACCTTTGCAATGGTGCAACTCGCCACTAACAATGGTCATAGACTTAGACCGCTGAACTATCTGCCGCCAACGCCTCATCTTCCGTAACTTCGCCCGGTTCATGTATGCCAAATAAGGGAGCGCCCAATCCGGAATGACATGCAGGGCCGCCACCAATTGAGCCTCCGGATCAGGGATAGCCAAACCAATTTCATCAGAAGCTTAAGCGACGGATTGTGCAAGACATCAAGGAAAACGTTGGGTGGGACCGGTTTACGTTGAGAGCCCACCGGCTTAAAGCATCACCGCTTCGTTCTTCCGACGATCCACATGGTCCACCTGATATCCTTTAAAATGTCCTGCAACAACATCCACCTCCCGACGATATGCAGCCATGAGTGGATCTTTGGAATCCCAAGTACCTGATACTTGCTGAGCCACCAAGTCAGAGTCACCGAAGCATTTAACCCGGCTGAGATTCATTTCTTTAGCCATCCGGAGACCATGGAGCAAAGCTTCATACTCAGCTGCATTGTTAGTACAAGGGAACATTAGGCGGAGAACGTATAACTTGTCACCTCGCGGGGAAGTTAAAAGCGACTCCAAATTTCGAGCCCTCCAACTGCCTGGACCCATCAAAGTGGATGGTCCAATAGGTATGATCCGGCTTCTCTTCAGCGCTTGCAACTCCGTCCAATCATTAATGAAATCCACAAGTGCACGAGATTTTACGGCCGTCGAGGCACATACCTTAAACCGTGCGGCCCAAGTTCTATAGCCCACTTAGGAATCCGCCGCCGCTTCCGGTTCAGATGATGTCGCCCAAGGGAGCCGAATCGACCACCGTGTGATGGGGTGCCCTTGGAAATATTGCTTTAGCTTCCGGCTTGCCATAAAAACCCGTATACCAGCTTACGCCAATGCGGATATCTCTACTTAGACTCAATGAGGACCTCGCTGATGTAATAAATCGGCCGTTGAACCGGATACTCCTTCCCGCCTCCTTCCGCTCCACCACGATAGCCACGCTTAACTGCCACGGCATTAGCGACAACATATAGCAGCAGCGGCTCTTTGTCAATGGGGGCGGCTAGAACCGGCGGGTTGGTCAACTGCCGCTTAAAATCCTCCAATGCTTCATCAGCGGCTGAACTCCAGACAAACTGATCCGTTTTCTTCAACATCTAGTACAAAGGAATGGCCTTCTCGCCCAGACGGCTGATAAACCGGCTTAGCGCAGCAATCCGGCCTGCCAAACGCTGGACATCATTGATGCACTTCGGCTTAGCCAAGGAGGTGATAGCCGTAATTTTTTCCGGATTAGCTTCGATCCCCCTGTTGGACACGAGAAAACCCAATAATTTGCCTGCTGGAACACCAAAAACGCACTTGGCCGGGTTGAGCATCATCTTGTACACCCGCAAGTTGCCAAAGGTTTCCTTTAGATCCTCAATCAAGGTTTCCTTCTTCCTTGACTTAACCACGATATCATCCACATAAGCATGCACGTTACGGCCGATCTGTTCGTGCAAGCAACTCAACGCAACGCCGATAAGTCGCTTGGGCGCTCTTGAGTCCAAAAGGCATAGATACATAGCGTAAGGCTCCAAAGGGGTGATAAACGCCGTCTTCTCCTGGTCCTTAACTGCCATCTTAATCTGATGATAACCGGAGTACGCATCCAAAAAGCTCAAACGCTCACAACCCGCCGTAGCATCAATAATCTGGTCAATGCGGGGGAGGGCGAAAGGATACGCTGGACAGGCCTTGTTGAGATCTGTGTAATCCACACACATGCGCCAAGTGCCATTCTTCTTAAGAACCAACACCGGATTGGCAAGCCACTGGGTGAAAGACTTCGACGATAAACCCTGCTGCCAAGAGCCTAGCAACTTCTTCTCCGATGGCCTTGCGCCTTTCCTCATTAAACCGGCGAAGAAACTGCTTTCGGGTTTGTATTTTGGGTCAACATTAAGAGTGTGCTCAGTGAGTTCCCTCGGTACACCTGGCATGTCAGAAGGCTTCCATGCGAAAATGTCCCGATTCTCACGGATGAACTCGATGAGCGCGCTTTCCTATTTAGGATCCAAGTTGGCACTGATAGTGAACTGCTTGGACGAATCGCCGGGCACAAAATCAACAAGCTTCGTCTCAGCCGCCGATTTGAACTTCAAGTCCGGATCATGCTCCGTAGTTGGCTTCTTCAAAGGGGTCATATCCGCCGGATCAACATTGCCTTTATAATAGTTTAGCTCCTCAGTGGCACAAACCGACTCTGCGTAAGCCGCATCACCTTCCTCGCACTCCAAAGCGATCCGACGGCTCCCATGAACCGTTATCGTTCCTTTGTGACCCGGCATTTTCAGCTGTAAGTAAACATAATAGGGCCGTGCCATAAATTTAGCATAAGCCGGCCGCCCAAAGAGGGCGTGGTAAGGGCTTTGAATTTTTACCACCTCAAATGTCAATGTTTCTGATCTGGAGTCATGCTCGTCCCCAAAGGTCACCTCCAGAGCTATCTTACCGACCGGGTACGCCGACTTGCCAGGCACCACTCCGTGAAACAACTTTGTCTTTGGATGGCCTAAGATACCTATCCGTCAACCCCATACGCCGGAAGGTCTCAGAGTACGTGATGTTGATGCTGCTTCCTCCATCCATAAGAACCTTGGTAAACTTGTACCCTCCTACCGGGTGCCACCACTGTGGCTAGCCGACCCGGATTGTAAACCCGGGAGGATGGTCCTCTCGCTCCACACAATCGGTTGCTCGGACCAAGCGTAGGTAATGCGGCGCAGCCAGTTCAACAACGCCGACCGCCCGCTTCAAGTTTTCGGTCTCGTCTGTCCAAGCTGGTGGTAAAGACGGCGTGATCGCATCCACCGTTCAACCGCTTTGGGTTACTTTGTGATAACCCGACCGCTGCTGTTGTTGATTGTAGCCCCTTGGTTCTGATTGTTCGACTGTTACGATTACTTTGATTATTCTCGATTGCCTTGCCCGCCGGGATTACCACCGAATCTCGGGCCGAATTTCCTCCACCAGAACCGGGCGGACCACGAACCGCCGCCGGGCCCTTGATCATACCGGAAAGAGTTGGAGTTTTGAACTCTGCATAATGTAACAATCCTTCCAAAGGTGGTTCGCCGGTGCCTCCTTCGTCCCATGCTTTGGACAAGGCTGATTCAACATAAAATTCAAACGATCCGGATTGTGACCGCCCCGGTTTGATTGCCTACCCCTGCGCCGCTGACCCTTGTCCTGCTACGTTGGTGTTAGCCACAAGGCCCATGTTGCCGTTAAACTTTACGCTTGTTCCTCCATTGCTGCCGAATGATGCTGCTGGCCCCTGGGGTTGCCGTTCTGTTTTCCCTTCCCCACTTCATCATTCTCAGATTCGGGATCCTTGGTACTATCAGAATCAGCGTACTTTACCAAAACGCCCATTAGAGTGCCCATGTCATGGCAAAAACACTTCATGCGGCCCAGCTTCAATTTCAATGGCTCGAACCGGCAATTGGCTTCCAAGGTCAAGATCGCGGAATCGTGGTTGATCCGTCCGAAGAATGTAAAACTTCCGAACGCGCGCACCCAATGGGTTGTGGATTCTCCTCCGTCTGGACACAAGCTGCTAAATCTACCACAGACATGGGCTGCTTACAGGTGTCTTTGAAATTTTGAATGAATCGGGTTTGCAATCGGGTCCACGAACCGATAGAGCTGGGCGGCAAATTTTTCAACCAAGTCCGCCGTTCCTTCCAACATCATTGTGAAGTATTTCGCACATGCGGCTTCATCCACATCTAGCATCTCCATGGCCATCTCATAGCTTTCTTTCCATGCTTCGAGCCAAATCGGCGGTATAATTGGGCACCTTGCGCGCCCCTTGAAGTCCTTGGGCAAGCGCACGTTACGTCAGCGGGACGAGGCAAGGCACCCCCAAAGAACCAGACGTGACCCCCGGCTCGAAGATGGTCGGACGAACCGGCGCGAGCGGATGATCCTCTGCTTGTGCTGCTAACTCGGCCTCCCTACGTGCCCTGGCGCGGTCCACTACCACTTGAGCATCCTCAAAGCCGCCCGTCGGATTGTTGCCGCGAGGCGGACCACGCTGCGCATTGCTTGACACGGCCGGTTCGTCGACGCGTCGGCTATAGCTCCGTCTTGGGCGGGGGGGTGGAGTGGATCCGATCCCGACTGTACGAATACGCTTCTTGCTGAGCCAGGGCCGTCCTGAGGAGCTCCTTGACCCGGCGGGTTTCGACTGCCTGTGGTGAATCGCCCTCGACCGGAATCGCCTCCAACCGCGCCGCAGCCGCGACAAGGTTATCCATCAGGTTGGAGTAGTGACCTGGAGGTGTCTGCACAGCCTGGGGTGCGCCGGTGTGATGACGAGGTAGATCTATCACACGGGGTTGAACCGGTAGCGGCCGTCAGTGCTTCCGGCGGTTTACCACGGTGGCGGATTCTTGGTCCCGCCCACAGGGTGTTGAAAAGCTCTCTTCCTCGAAAACCGAAGGTAAACGGGACCTGTACTTCCTTTTCATGACTTCATGCGATGCGCTCTGATCCAGATGAGCCTATAAGCCTCTGGCGTCCAGCGGCCCGCTCACGCTGCCATCCTCACGTCCGCGGCTGCCAGTCCGCTTTAGCTTTAGTGATCTGTTCTCTCACCTTTGCAATCTCCGCGTTGTGCAGGTCCTGATCCAGCGGATTAGCCTCTGCCATGAGCACAGCCAACGCTAAAAGCTTCGACAAAACTTGAGCCGGCGGGCGACAGGCCTCCTTCCCGGCTGCCATCACCGCTGTTGAACCGGGCGACCAGGGCGCCATGATCGAAAAGTGAAGCGCCCGCTGCGTACCGGCCATGAAGATCCCAACCCGGTTGGGTAGATCGAAGGGTCCGAATACTCTCACCGTCGGAGTAGCCCCGATCCGCCATCTTGCGGTGGTATAGAGACTTCGGTTTCTCCGGCCGATGATTCGTCACCAGAGTAGACAACAGTTTACGTCACGGATGCTGATCCGTCCTCGCAGCCTCCGTGGGCGACTCCCACGAAAACATGCTCGACCGCCGGTTTAGCCAGGGCAGGACTCTTCTTCGCCCGCTGAGCCGTCTCGACGATGTCAGTACAGACGTCCGACCCAGGCCCTGGCTCGCCGATCTTGCCGATGAACACGTGTATGCCGTCGAAGGGGACCCGGTACCCGTACTCAACTGAGCCGGCCTCGGGGCCCCAGTCCGCATCGTCGATGTAGAGCTTGCCGCGACGACTCTTAGTCATCCGCCCATCACATAACCTTCGAGTCCTTCGAACTTGCCCTCTAAGATCATCAAACCGTCGTGCGATAGCCCCACGGTGGGCGCCAACCGTCATGGAATTGTCACGGCAGATGTCCTCATGAAAGGACTTAGTCGTAGGGCCATCGTGACAAAGTTAACCTAGAGGGGTTAAAGCGGACACAAGACATGGGAATTATATCGGTTCGCCCCTTCGATGAAGGTAAAAGCCTACGTCCAGTTGTGATGTGATTGATATGATTTGGCGACTAGGGAGCAATAGCTTTGCCTTAGCCTCGAATCCTCTCCCCTAATCCGCCACGGGTCGTCCCCTTATATACACGGGTTGACGCCGGCCGGTCTGAGAGTCCCGATCCGGCTCATACAAGTGTCCGCTCGGTCTCTTCTCTCTTGTCTTACAACACAAGTTACAACACTAAGGCGGTTTACATAAATGGACCTTAAGTCGCCTCTGGACTCCGGGCCTCCTCCGTGGGCCTGGATCATGGACGAGGGTAAACCGGCCCCTCTAGGGCGGTTCACACTCAGTAGTTGTGTCCCCAACACTATAGTTCCTTATGTTAAACATGAAATTGTTGCTATTGCACCCACGCATGATAGTCCTATTATCTTTTTGAATTCTCCAAACTACACTATATCGGAGAAGTTTGCGCTTAGTAAGGATTATATTGATGGGTTGCCTTTTACTACTACACATGATGATTTTGATAGATATAATATGAATGTGCTTGCTTCTCCTACTTGCAATTATTATGAGAGAGGAACTATATCTCCGGCTCTTTATGTTTCCAATATGATAAAATTGCAAGAAACTGCTTATACTATGCATTGGCCTTTACTATGTGTTCATGAATTGTTCTTTTATGACATGCCGATGCATAGAAAGAGGGTTAGACTTCGTCATTACATGATATATGTTACTTTATGCTCACTACTAAATTACAAATCATTGTTAATTAAAATTGGCTTTGATATACCTTGGGATCCGGGTGGATCCATTACTTGAGCACTAAATGCCTAGCTTAATGGCTTTAAAGAAAGCGCTGCCAGGAGACAACCTGGAAGTTTTAGAGAGTCATTTATTTCTGTTGAGTGCTTTTATATAGTTTAAAAACAAAAAAATAAAGAGGGGAACCTAAAACTTTTCAAAAAGGAAAGTGAAAGTGAGAAAGACAAGCATTGTTGAAGTGGGAGAGCTCCTTGAACTTTGTTCATGCTCATGGAAACTTTGTGAATCTTGATTACAGAAACTTTTCAACAAAAATAATTATCCCCTTGTACAATTCCACTGTATTATAAAAATAATGTGCCAAGGTTTGCCTTTAGGATGTTTACAATGCTCGTTGGTTTGTACAGTGCAGGACATAAACTTTGGCTGTAGTGCACAATTTTACATTTTTAACTGGAACGTCAAATGGTTCTGATTCCTTTTGCACTGTCTTGCTATACAAATTGTTATTTTTCCTAATTTTGGTAGAATTTTTGGGGTACCAGAAGTATGGTGGATGTTCAGATTTGCTGGAGACTGTTCTGTTTTTACAGATTCTGTTTTTGATGCATAGTTTGCTTGTTTTGATGAATCTATCAATTTATATCAGTGGATTAAGCCATGAAAAAGTTATATTACAGTAGACACAATGCAAAAACAAAATATGAATTGGTTTGCAACAATACTTAGAATGGTGATTTGCTTTATTATACTAACGGATCTTACCGAGTTTTCTGTTGAAGTTTTGTGTGGATGTAGTGTCTAATCGAGGATGTCTCGATATGAGGAAAAGGAAGAGAGGCAAGAGCTCAAGCTGGGGGATGCCTGAGGCACCCCAAGTAAATATTCAAGGATACTCAAGCGTCTAAGCTTGGGGATGCCCCGGAAGGCATCCCCTCTTTGTTCAACAAGTATCGGTATGTTTTCGAATTCGTTTCGTTCATGCATTATGCGCAAGTCTTGGAGCGTCTTTTGCATTTAGTTTTCACTTTTCTTTTAGCACCACGCTGGTATGAGATAGTCCTTGGTTGATTTATAGAATGCTCATTGCACTTCACTTAAATCTTTTGAGTATGGCTTTATAGAATGCTTCACGTGCTTCACTTATATCATTTGAAGTTTGGATTGCCTATTTATCTTCACATAGAAAACCGCCATTTGTAGAATGCTCTTTTGCTTCACTTATATTTGTTAGAGCGTGGGCATATCTTTTGTAGAAATAATTAAACTCTCTTGCTTCACTTATATCTTTTTAGAGTGATGACAGGAATTGGTCATTCACATGGTTAGTCATAAAATCCTACATAAACTTGTAGATCGCTGAATATGATATGTTTGATTCCTTGCAATAGTTTTGCGATATAAAGGTGGTGATATTAGAGTCATGCTAGTGGGTGGTTGTGGATTGTAGAGACACTTGTGTTGAGGTTTGCAAGTCCCGTAGCATGCACGTATGGTAATCGTTGTGTGACAAATTTGAAGCATGGTGTGTTTCTTTGATTGTCTTCCTTATGAGTGGCGGTCGGGGACGAGCGATGGTCTTTTCCTACCAATCTATCCCCTAGGGGCATGCGTAGTATTACTTTTCTTTGAGGGCTAATAAACTTTTGCAATAAGTATATGAGTTCTTTATGACTAATGTGAGTCCATGGATTATACACACTTTTACCTTTCCATCATTGCTAGCCTCTTGATGCAGTGCATTGCCCTTTCTCACCTTGAGAGTTAGTGCAAACTTCGCCGTTGCATCCAAACCCCGTGATATGATACGCTCTATCACACATAAGCCTCCTTATATCTTCCTCAAAAAAGCCACCATACCTACCTATCATGGCATTTCCATAGCCATTCCAAGATATATTGCCATGCAACTTTCATCATCATCATATACATGACTTGAGCATTCATTGTCATATTGCTTTGCATGATCGTAAGATAGCTAGCATGATGTTTTCATGGCTTGTCCGTTTTTGATGTCATTGCTATGCTAGATCATTGCACATCCGGTACACAGCCGGAATCATTCATATAGAGTCATATCTTTGTTCCAGTATCGAGTTGTAATATTGAGTTGTAAGTAAATAAAAGTGTGATGATCATCATTATAGAACATTGCCCCATAAAAAAGAAAAAAAAGAAAAAAAGGAAAGGCCAAAGAAGCCTACATAAAAAAGGGGGCCAAAGAAGCCCACCCAAAAAGAAAAAAAAGAAAAAAAAGAAAAAGAAAAGGGGCAATGTTACTATCCTTTTTCCACACTTGTGCTTCAGAGTAGCACCATGTTCTTCATATAAAGAGTCTCTTATGTTATCACTTTCATATACTAGTTGGAATTTTCATTATAGAACTTGGCTTGTATATTCCAACGATGGGCTTCCTCAAATGCACTAGGTCTTCATGAGCAAGCAAGTTGGATGCACACCCACTTAGTTTCTTTTGTTGAGCTTTCATACACTTATAGCTCTTAGTGCATCCATTGCATGGCAATCCCTACTCCTCGCATTGACATCAATTGATGGGCATCTCCATAGCCCGTTGATTAGCCGCGTCGATGTGAGACTTTCTCCTTTTTGTCTTCTCCACATAACCTCCATCATTATATTCTATTCCACCTATAGTGCTATATCCATGGCTTGCGCTCATGTATTGCGTGAGGGTTGAAAAAGCTGAAGCGCGTTAAAAAGTATGAACCAATTGCTCGGCTTGTCATCTGGGTTGTGCATGATGGGGGCATTTTGTGTGACGAAAATGAAGCATCGCCAAACTATATGATTTTGTAGGGATAAGCTTGCTTTGGCCTTGTTGTTTTGAAAAGACATGATTGCTTTATTGGTACGCTCGAAGTATTATTGTTTTTATGTCAAATGATAGACTATTTCTTTGAATCGCTCGTGTCTTAGTATTCATGCCATGATTAGACATATGATCAAGATTATGCTAGGTAGCATTCCACATCAAAAATTATCTTTTTTTTATCATTTACCTACTCGAGGACGAGCAGGAATTAAGCTTGGGGATGATGATACGTCTCCGTCGTATCTATAATTTTTGATTGTTCCATGCCAATATTCTTCAACTTTCATATACTTTTGGCAACATTTTATACTATTTTTGGGACTAACATATTGCCCAGTGCCAGTTCCTGTCTGTTGCATGTTTTTTTGTTTCGCAAAAACCCAATATCAAAGGGAGTCCAAACGGGCGGAGAATTATTTTGGAATATTTGTGATTTTTGGGAAGTAAAATCAACGCGAGATGGTGCCCGAGGGGGCCAGGAGATCGGGAGCGCGCCCCAGGGAGGCAGGCGCGCCCTGGACTCTCCTGGGCCCCCCGTAAGGCGGTTGATGCTCTTCTTTTGCCGCAAGAAAGCTAATTTCATGAGAAAGATCTGGGCGAAAGATTCACCCCAATAGGAGTTACGGATCTCCGGATATAAAAGAAACGGTGAAGGGGCAGAATCTGAGAACGCAGAAACAGAGAGATAGATCAAATCTCGGAGGGGCTCTCGCCCCTCCCACGCCATTGGAGCCAAGGACAAGAGGGGAAACCCTTCTCCCATATAGGGAGAAGGTCAAGGAAGAAGAAGAAGAAGGGGGGCTCTCTCCCCCTTGCTTCCAGTGGCGCCGGAACGCCGCCGGGGGCCACCATCATCACCGCGATCTTCACCAACACCTCCGCCATCTTCACCAACATCTCCATCACCTTCCCCCATCTATATCCAGCGCTCCACTCTCCCGCAACCCGCTGTACCCTCTACTTGAACATGGTGCTTTATGCTTCATATCATTTTCCAATGATGTGTTGCCATCCTATGATGTCTGAGTAGATTTCTATTGACCTATCGATGATTGATGAATTGCTATGATTAGTTTGAGTTGCATGTTTTATTATTGGTGCTAGCCTATGGTGCCCTCCGTGTCGTGCAAGCGTGACGGATTCCCGCTGTAGGTTGTTGCAATGCGTTCGTGATTCGCTTATAGTGGGTTGCGTGAGTGACTGAAACACAAACCCGAGTAAGGGGATTGTTGCGTATGGGATAAAGGGGACTTGATGCTTTAATGCTATGGTTGGGTTTTACCTTAATGAATCTTTAGTAGTTGTGGATGCTTGCTAGAGTTCCAATCATAAGTGCATATGATCCAAGTAGAGAAAGTATGTTAGCTTATGCCTCTCCCTCAAATAGAATTGCAATAGTGATTACCGGTCTAGTAACATAGTCAATTGCTTAGGGGAAATTTCACAACTCCTACCACCACTTTTCCACACTAGCTATATTTACTTTCTTGCATCTTTATCTAAACATCCCCTACTTTTATTTACGTGTTCTTTATTATCTTGCAAACCTATCCTATCACACCTACAAAGTACCTCTAGTTTCATACTTGTTCTAGGTAAAGCGAACGTCAAGCATGCGTAGAGTCGTATCAGTGGCCGATAGGACTTGAGAGAGTATTTGTTCTACCTTTAGCTCCTTCTTGGGTTTGACACTCTTACTTATCGAAAGAGGCTACAACTATCCCGTATACTTGCGGGTTATCAGTCTGCACTAGATTCTCCTTCTGTTTTGAGTAAGCTTGCGACACCTAAACCTGCTACTACTATGAATTCTGATATATCGCATGTTATTGATGATGCCACTTCTGCTATGCATGATACTTATGATGAAACTACTTCTGTGCGTGATACTACTTTGCCATTAGGTGAATTTCTTGATGAACAACTTGTTAGAGTTAGGGGGAATGAAATTATTGAAGATGCTATTATTGATGATAGTGATGATGAAAATTCTCCCAATGATAATGAATTGCTTGTTGTTCCTGAGGGTTATGTTATGAATGAAGAAGCTGCTAGAGCTATCTTTGCTTGCAATGATAGATATGATCTTAAGAAATTATTAGCTAAATGGAAGCAACAGTCTCTTAATGCTAGAATGAAACCAGACCCTGCTTTTGCTACTTCACCTATATGTGTTACTGATTAGGATTATGAATTCTCTGTTGATCCTGAGATTATTACTTTAGTTGAATCTGATCCTTTTTACGGCCTTGAATCTGAAACTGTTGTGGCACATCTTACCAAGTTGAATGATAGCTACCCTATTTACTCATGATGATAAATCTCGCTATTATTATATCCTTAAGATATTTACGTTCTCATTAATGGGTGATGCTAAGACTTGGTACAATTCTCTTGATCCTGGTTGTGTGCGTAGTCCCCAGGATATGATTTATTACTTCTCTGCTAAATATTTCCCTGCTCATAAGAAACAGGTTGCCTTGCGGGAAATATATAATTTTGTGCAAATTAAAGAAGAGAGTCTCCCACAAGCTTGGGGGAGGCTTCTCCGGTTACTTAATGCTTTGCCTGATCATCCTCTTAAGAAAAATAAAATACTTGATATCTTTTATAATGGACTAACTGATGCTTCCAAGGACTACTTGGATAGTTGTGCTGGTTGTGTTTTCAGGGAAAGAACAGTCGATGAAGCTGAATTACTATTGAATAATATGTTGACTAATGAAAATAATTGGACTCTCCTGGAGCCAATTCCTGAGGCAATTCCTGAACCAATTGAGCCAACTCCTGAGCCTATTCCTAAACCCACTCCGAAGAAGAGAGGTGTTTTATTTCTCAGTCCTGAAGATATGCAAGAGGCAAAGAAATCAATGAAAGAAAAAGGTATAAAAGAGGAAGATGTTAAGAATTTACCACCTATTGAAGAAATACATGGTCTTAATATACCACCTGTCGAAGAACCATATTGTCTTGATAACCCGACACAAGTAGTAAAGGCAAATTCTCTCTATAGATATGATAAAGTTGAAATCCCCTCTACTAAATTTCATAGCCCGTGCTTAGATGAACTTGATAACTTTATGGCTAGACAAGAGAGTTTTAATGCTTATGTTGGTTGATACGTCTCCAACGTATCTACAATTTTTGATTGTTCCATGCTATATTACTATGTGTTTTGAATGATTATGGGCTTTATTATACACTTTTATATTACTTTTGGGACTAACCTATTAACCGGAGGCCCAGCCCATATTGCTGTTTTATTGCTTGTTGTATTTCGAGGAAAAGGGATATCAAACGGAGTCCAAACGGAATGAAACCTTCGGCAACGTGATTTTTTGGAAGATTATCATCCTGGAGACTTGGAGTTTACGTCAAAAGATACTCGAGGACTCCACGAGATAGGAGGGCGTGCCCCCCCCCCTTCTGGGCGCGCCCCCTGTCTCGTGGGCCCCTCGGGCACCTCCCGACCGACTTCTTTCTCCTATATATCCCTACGTACCCTAAAACCACCGAATATCAAGATAGAACGGGAGTTCCGCCGCAAGTATCTCAGAGCCACCAAAACCTCTCGAGCCCGTTCCGCACCACAGCCGGAGGGGGAATCCATCACCGGTGGCCATCTTCATCATCCCGGCGCTCTCCATAACGAGGAGGGAGTAGTTCACCCTCGGGGCTGAGGGTATGTACCAGTAGCTATGTGTTTGATCTCTCTCTCTCTCTCGTGTTCTCTCTCGTGTTCCCTCTATGGCACGATCTTGAAGTACCCCGAGCTTTGCTATTGTAGTTGGATCTTATGATGTTTTCCCCCCTCTACTCTCTTGTGATGAATTGAGTTTCCCCTTTGAAGTTATCTTATCGGATTGAGTCTTTACTTTGAGAACACTTGATGTATGTCTTGCCGTGTTTATCTGTGGTGACAATGGGATATCACGTGCCACTTCATGTATGTTTTGGTGACCAACTTGCGGGTTCCGCCCATGAACCTATGCATAGGGGTTGGCACACGTTCTTGACTCTCCGGTAGAAACTTTGGGCACTCTTTGAAGTACTTTGTGTTGGTTGGGTGCCTGTTATTTCTGTTAAAATAGGAGATCACTGTTATCATGGCTTATGTGATATGGGTGCCAGTGCTAGTGTTATACCTCATACTTTATACGAAGAAATTAAGCATGAAATTGCACCTGCTGAGTTAGAAGGTATTGATGTTACTATTAAACTTGCCAATAGAGATACTATATCAGCAATGGGAATTGTTAGAGATGTTGAAGTCTTGTGTGGGAAAACTAAATATCCTGCTGATTTTCTTGTTCTTGGTTCCCCACAAGATAGCTTTTGTCCCATTATATTTGGTAGACCCTTCTTGAACACTGTCAATGCTAGAATAGACTGCGAAAAGAATGCTGTTCTATTGGTTTGGGTGATATGTCTCATGAGTTTAATTTATCTAAATTTAGTAGACAACACCGTGAAGAAGAATTGCCTAGTAAGGACGAAATTATTGGTCTTGCTTCTATTGCCTTACATCCTAGTGATCCTTTAGAACAATATTTGCTAGACCATGAAAATGATATGTTTATGAATGAAATAAGGGAAATAGATGAGATATTCTTTAAACAGGAACCTATTATGAAGCACAATTTGCCTGTTGAAATCCTAGGGGATCCTCCTCCACCCAAGGGTGATCCCGTGTTCGAGCTTAAACCGTTGCCTGATACTCTTAAATATGCTTATCTTGATGAAAATAAGATATATCCTGTTATTATTAGTGCTAACCTTTCAGAGCATGAAGAAGAGAGATTATTGAAAACTTTGAAGAAGCACTGTGCTGCTATTGGATATACTCTTGATGATCTTAAGGGCATTTGTCCCACTCTATGTCAACATAAAATAAATTTGGAGAAAGATGCCAAACCAGTTATTGATCATCAACGACGGCTGAATCCTAAAATGAAAGAAGTGGTAAGAAAGGAAATACTAAAGCTCCTTGAGGCAGGTATAATTTATCCCGTTGCTGATAGTCAGTGGGTAAGTCCTGTCCATTGTGTCCCTGAGAAGGGAGGTATTACTGTTGTCCCTAATGATAAAGATGAATTGATTCCACAAAGAATATTACAGGTTATAGGATGGTAATTGATTTCCGCAAATTAAATAAGGCTACTAAAAAGGATCATTACCCCTTACCTTTTATTGATCAAATGCTAGAAAGATTATCCAAACATACACATTTTTGCTTTCTAGATGGTTATTCTGGTTTCTCTCAAATACCTGTGTCGGCCAATGATCAATCAAAGACCACTTTTACATGCCCTTTTGGTACTTTTGCTTATAGAAGTATGCCTTTTGGTTTATGTAATGCACCTGCTACCTTTCAAAGATGCATGATGGCTATATTCTCTGACTTTTCTGAAACGATTTGTGAGGTTTTCATGGACGACTTTTCCATCTATGGATCTTCGTTTGATGATTGCTTGAGCAACCTTGATCGAGTTTTGCAGAGATGTGAAGAAACTAATCTTTTCTTGAATTGGGAAAAGTGCCACTTTATGGTTAATGAAGGTATTGTCTTGGGGCATAAAGTTTCTGAAAGAGGTATTGAAGTTGATAAAGCCAAGGTTGATGCTATTGAAAAGATGCCATGTCCCAAGGACATCAAAGGTATAAGAAGTTTCCTTGGTCATGCCGGTTTTTATAGGAGGTTCATTAAGGACTTCTCAAAAATTTCTCGACCTCGACCAATTTATTACAAAAAGATATACCATTTGTCTTTGATGATGATTGTGTAGAAGCATTTGTAATACTTAAGAAAGCATTGATCTCTGCACCTATTGTTCAGCCACCTGATTGGAATTTATCCTTTGAAATTATGTGTGATGCTAGTGATTATGCTGTAGGTGCTGTTCTAGGGCAAAGAGTTGATAAGAAATTAAATGTTATCCATTATGCTAGTAAGACTCTAGACAATGCTCAAAGAAATTATGCTACTACTGAAAAGGAATTCTTGCAGTTGTATTTGCTTGTGATAAGTTCAGACCTTATATTGTTGATTCTAAAGTAACTATTCACATTGATCATGCTGCTATTAAATATCTTATGGAAAAGAAAGATGCTAAACCTAGACTTATTAGATGGGTTCTCTTGCTACAAGAATTTGATTTGCATATCGTTGATAGAAAAGGAGCTGAGAACCCCGTTGCAGACAACTTGTCTAGGCTAGAAAATGTTCTTGATGACCCACTACCTATTGATGATAGATTTCCTGATGAGCAATTAAATGTTATATGTACTTCTCATAGTACCCCATGGTATGCTGATTATGCTAATTATATTGTTGATAAATTCATAACACCTAGTTTCACATACCAACAAAAGAAAAAGTTCTTCTATGATTTGAGACATTACTTTTGGGATGACCCACATCTTTATAAAGAAGGAGTAGATGGTGTTATTAGACGTTGTGTACCTGAGCATGAACAGAAACAGATCCTACGCAAGTGTCACTCCGAAGCTTATGGAGGACACCACGCTGGAGATAGAACTGCACATAAGGTATTGCAATCCGGTTTTTATTGGCCTACTCTCTTAAAGGATGCCCGTAAGTTTGTCTTATCTTGTGATGAATGTCAAAGAAATGGTAACATTAGTAGACGTCAAGAAATGCCTATGAATTTTTCACTTGTTGTTGAACCATTTGATGTTTGGGGCTTTGATTATATGGGACCTTTTCCTGCCTCTAATGGATATACACATATTTTAGTTGCTGTTGATTACGTTACTAAGTGGGTAGAAGCTATTCCAACTAGTAGTGCTAATCATAACACTTCTATTAAAATGCTTAAAGAAGTTATTTTCCCGAGGTTTGGAATCCCTAGATATTTAATGACTGATGGTGGTTCACATTTTATTCATGGTGCTTTCCGCAAAATGCTTGCTAAGTATGATGTTAATCATAGAATTGCATCTCCTTATCACCCACAGTCTAAGTAGAATTGAGTAATAGAGAGCTCAAATTAATTTTGCAAAAGACTGTCAATAGGTCTAGAAAGAATTGGTCCAAGAAACTTGATGATGCATTATGGGCCTATAGAACTGCATATAAAAATCCTATGGGTATGTCTCTGTATAAAATGGTTTATGGAAAAGCATGTCACTTATCTCTCGAACTAGAACATAAGGCATATTGGGCTATTAAGGAGCTCAACTATGATTTCAAACTTGCCGGTTAGCTCACTTCATGAATGGAGAACCCAAGCCTATGAAAATGCCAAGTTGTTTAAAGAAAAGGTTAAAAGATGGCATGGTAAAAGGATACAAAAGTGTGAGTTTAATGTAGGTGATTATGTATTGCTATACAACTCTCGTTTAAGATTTTTTGCAGGAAAACTTCTCTCTAAATGGGAAGGCCCTTACATTATCGAGGAGGTTTATCGTTCCGGTGCCATAAAAATCAATAACTTCGAAGGCACAAATCTGAAGGTGGTGAACGGTCAAAGAATGAAACATTATATCTCAGGTAATCCTATAAATGTTGAAACCAATGTTATTGAAATCGTAACCCCGGAGGAATACATAAGGGACACTTTCCGGAACGTTTCATACTCCAAAAAGGAATAGGTATGGGGTACGGTAAGTAAACCGACTCCAAAACAGTTTTGAAGGCAATATTTCTCTGTTTTGGAATATTTAGAAAAATTGAAAAATAAGAAGCAGTCCGGGAAGGACACGAGGGCCCCACGAGGGTGGAGGGCGCACCCTATCCCCCCTGGGCGCGCCCCCCTACCTCGTGGGCACCTCGTGTGCTCTTCGGACTCCGTTTTCTTGCACAATACGTATTTTGGTCAGTAAAAATTCATTATATATTCTCCCGAAGGTTTTGACTCCCGTATCACGCAATTATCCTCTGTTCTTGTTTGTAGCTGTCTCCTGTCAGGGTTGTCCAGGCCAGACATCATGTCGTCCCCCTCCTCCAACAATGGTGACAACGATGCTTGGCTGATGAAGATAGAGCTGAAGAGGGAAGAACCCATGGAGATCAACAAGGATGAAGGGATCAAGAAGGCCACGGAGGACCAAGTTCCGGCACCAGAAGACATCTTTCAACTTGATCATAATCTTCTTACCCCAACTGAGATCAAAGCTTTCAAGATGATTGAGTTAGCTCGTATACAGAACAAGTATCTCACAAGTGAAAATATTTTGTTGAAGGAGCATATTATTGCACTCAAGGGCATTATCCGCATGGTGGAGGACCTCTTACGCTCGATGTGCGACTATCCATCATCACCACCATCCTCTTCACCGGCAAAGGAGATATAATCACATGGGTATGGGCACTCCTTGGCAACCGCCAAGCTTGGGGAGGTGCCCCAGATCGTATCACAACCACATCTCCTATCTTTACCGTTTTTCTTAGTTCGATCCTATTAGTAGTATCTTGATCTAGTAGAGTAAAGTTTATGGCATGATCTAGTTTTGAGTTTTTGCTTTATGATCTCTCTTTGTAATCGAGTCCGTGAGCTATATATAATAAAGATTAGTGTTGAGTCAAGGGCTTGATTATTTTGCCATGATCTTGAGTGAATAAAAGAAAAGAGAAAAGAATAAAAAGAAATAAAGAATTCATATTGATCTTATCAGGAGTAATGACTTCACATAGAAAGAGTATGATGATTAAAAGTTGTTGGGAGTTGGAAAATATAGCTTTGGTCATCGTTGCAATTAATAGGAAGTAATAAGGAAAGACAGGTTTCACATATAAATATACTATTATTGACATCTTTTATGATTGGGAGCACTCATTAAAATATGACATGCTAAAGAGTTGACGTTGGACAAGGAAGACAACGTAATGGGTTATGTTTTCTTATATCTGAGATAAAGTATATTGTCATGGATCATCCAACATGTTGAGCTTGCCTTCCCCCTCATGCTAGTCAAATTCTCAGCACTAAGTAGAGATACTACTTGTGCTTCCAAAACCCCTTAAACCAGTTTTGCCATGAGAGTCCACTATACCTACCTATGGATTGAGTAAGATCCTTCAAGTAAGTTTTCATCGGTGCAAAGCAATAAAAAGTGCTCCCTAAATATGTATGACTTATTAGTGTGGGAGAAAATAAGCTTTATACGATCTTGTGATGTGGAAGAAATAAAAGCGACGGACTGCATAATAAAGGTTCATATCACAAGGGGCAATATAAAGTGACGTTCTTTCGCATTAAGATTTTGTGCATCCAACCATAAAAGCGCATGGAAACCTCTGCTTCCCTCTGCAAAGGGCCTATCTTTTATTATTATCTTCTACTTTATGCAAGAGTCATGGTGATCTTCACCTTTCCTTTTTACATTTTATCCTTTGGCAAGCACAGTGTGTTGGAAAGATCCTGATAGATATATCTAATTGGATGTAGGGGAGCATGAGTTATTATTGTTGACATTACCCTTGAGGTAAAAGGTTGGGAGGCGAAACAATAAGCCCCTATCTTTCTCCGTGTCCGATTAAAACTCCGTAACCACAAGTATCGCGTGAGTGTTAGCAATTATGAAAGACTAAATGATAGTTGAGTATGTGGACTTGCTATAAAGCTCTGACATAGACTCTTTCTGATGTTATGATAAATTGCAATTGCTTCAATGACCAAGATTATAGTTTGTTAGTTCTCAATAAAGTTTCTGATTCGTACTTTCCTTTGTGAATAGATTATTACTTGAGCATAAGAAATCATATGACAATATCCATATATGTTGCTGTTATGAGAATAATCATGATGCCCTCATGTCCGTATTTTATTTTATCAACACCTCTACCTCTAAACATGGGGAGATATTTATCGTTATCGGCTTCCACTTGAGGACAAGCGAGGTCTAAGCTTGGGGGAGTTGATACGTCCATTTTGCATCATGATTTTATATCGATATTTATTGTATTATGGGCTGTTACTACACATTATGTCACAATACTTATGCCTATTCTCTCTTATTTTACAAGGTTTACATAAGGAGGGAGAATGCGGCATTTGGAATTCTCAATTTGGAAAAGGAGCAAATATTAGAGACCTATTCTGCACAACTCCAAAAGTCCTGAAACTCCACGAAAGTCATTTTTGGAAATAATAAAAAATATTGAGCGGAAGAAGTACACCAGAGGGGGACCGACCTGGCCACGAGGGTGGGGGGCGCGCCCTACCCCCCAGGACGCGCCCCCTGCCTCGTGGGCCCCCTGTTGGCTCTCCGATGGCCATCTTCTGCTATATGAGGTCTTTCGTCGAGGAAAAAATCATAAGAAACCTTTCGGGACGAGACTCCGCCGCCACGAGGCGGAACCTTGGCGGAACCAATCTAGGGCTCCGGCAGAGCTGTTCTGCCGGGGACACTTCCCTCCGGGAGGGGGAAATCATCACCATCATCATCACTAATGCTCCTCTCAACGGGAGAGGGCAATCTCCATCAACATCTTCACCAGCACCATCTCATCTCAAAACCCTAGTTCATCTCTTGTATCCAATTCTTGTCTCCAAGTCCGGGATTAGTACTAGTAGGTTGCTAGTAGTGTTTATTACTCCTTGTAGTTGATGCTAGTTGGTTTATTTGGTGAAAGATCATACGTTCAGATCCTTTATGCATATTAATACCCCTCTGATTATGAACATGAATATGCTTTGTGAGTAGTTACGTTTGTTCCTGAGGACATGGGAGAAGTCTTGCTATTAGTAGTCATGTGAATTTGGTATTCGTTCGATATTTTGATGAGATGTATGTTGTCTAGCCTCTAGTGGTGTTATGTGAACGTCGACGACATAACACTTCACCATTATTTGGGCCTAGAGGAAGGCATTGGGAAGTAATAAGTAGATGATGGGTTGCTAGAGTGACAGAAGCTTAAACCCTAGTTTATGCGTTGCTTCGTAAGGGGCTGATTTGGATCCATATGTTTCATGCTATGGTTAGGTTTACCTTAATACTTTTGTTTTAGTTGCGGGTGCTTGCAATAGAGGTTAATCATACGTGGGATGCTTGTTCAAGTAAGAACAACACCCAAGCACTGGTCCACCTACATATCAAATTATCAAAGTACCGAACGCGAATCATATGAACGTGATGAAAACTAGCTTGACGATATTCCCATGTGTCCCCGGGAGCGCTTTTCTCTATATAAGAGTTTGTCCATGCTTGTCCTTTGCTACAAAAAAGGATTTTGCCACCTTGCTGCACTTTATTTACTTTTGTTACTTGTTGCTCGTTACAAATTTTCTTATCACAAAACTATCTGTTACCACTTATTTCAAGATTTGCAGAGAATACCTTGCTGAAAACCGCTTATCATTTCCTTCTGCTCCTCGTTGGGTTCGACACTCTTACTTATCGAAAGGACTACGATAGATCCCCTATACTTGTGGGTCATCACCTCCCAGGTTTTTATACATAATTACATTAACTATCTTCTTACTGCTGATGGCCAACAAGTCAATAACCATGATCAAAAAGCTTCTCTCCTATTGGCATCTTTCAAAGAAAGAATTGGTACACAAGCAAAATATAGAAAATCTTTTGACATATATAGCACATCTGGCCATGGATAATATTTCATCTGATCTTGACAGGCCTTTTACCATTGACGAAATTGATGATATCATCAAGCACATGCCAAAGGATAAGTCACCTGGTCCAGATGGGTACAATGGGCACTTCATGAGGAAACGTTGGCACATCATCAAGCATTGTTTTTACAGGTTTATCAATGATTTCCATGAGGAAAATATATCATTACAACCTATTAACATAGCTTATATCACCATTATCCCTAAGACACAAAACCCTGAATCCCCCAATGACTTCAGACCTATCTCATTGGTAAGTATGCCCATTAAGATTCTCACAAAATTACTAGCTAATAGGGTTCAACCCATTATCCTTTCCAGGATCAGCAAGAACCAATATGGATTTATTAAAACCAGGAACATCTAGGACTACCTGACATGGAGTTTTGAATACATTAATATGTGCCACAAATCAAAAAAAGAGATCATCATCTTCAAAATTGACTTTGTGAAGGCCTTTGACAAATTGAGCTACAATGCCATTCTGTTTATGATGAAGCATCTTGGATTCAGTGACAAATGGATCAGGTGGGTTAACATGATTCTGACTACAGCTACCACCTCAGTTAATCTGAATGGGGTCCCTGGGAAAAACATTCACTCCAAATGTGGAGTCAGGCAAGGGGACCCTTTCTCCCCCTTACTATATGTCATTGTTGGTGAATTGCTGCAAATCATGGTTAATGAAGCATGGAGAGAGGGAACTCTCAATCTACCCATTGACACCAATGACACTGAATCCTACCCTATTATCCAGTATGCTGATGACACCTTAATTATTCTCCCAGCAGATGTTGATCAAATCAGAATTTTCACTGAAATTCTAGAGAGATTCTCAGCTTTCACTGGGCTTATAGTTAATTACAGCAAATCATCAATTGTCCCCATTGAAAGAACATGCAGTGCCCCCATGTTTAGTTTTGGTAATTGATGACAATCTCTATGGACTAATGGTTGCCTTGAGCTATATTTGAAGGTTTTGTCCATAGGCTTTTCTTGGAGTACATGTGTTGTTTTCAAGGAGAGTTTGAGTTGACCAAGGTGCTATTAAGGAATTATCCAAAGATTGGTCATAAATCATCCAAATGAAGAGAGTTGGAAAGAGTCAAGGTTGATCAAGACTAAGTATAGAGAGTGGTTCAAGTTGATCATCACACAAAGCGTAGAATGTACACCGAGTGGGATCAAGTGATCTCACAGTTTGGTAAGCATTGTCCATTGAGCTTTGTGTACTAATCCATGGTCTTTGCGAGAGTTCTATGTGGGGTTAGGTTTGCTTACATGGGCTTGCGTCAAGATGAAGATCTCATACAACCCATGGAGGATGACATCAAATCAAGGTTGTGTTGTGCAAGTTCAAGTGGAGCATCACGAAGAAATCATGCTTGTAGCTTGCCGTCCATTGTGGTGCTAATGGACTTGTGAAGGTGTACCGAAGGGTGACTCACCCATACTGGAGTATGGGGGAGCAATCAACTAGCCTTCATCAAGCCAACGCAATCACTTGTGAAGGTGTACCGAAGAGTGACTCACCCATAGTGGAGTATGGGGGAGCAATCAACTAGCCTTCATCGAGCCAACGCAATCACGAAAGGTGGTCCAACTTGAGGAAGTCAAGATCGTCATCATCTAGATCAAGCGGACTTCGTGCAAGGCAAAGGTTTGCCCTTGATAGGTTTTCTATTTTACCGGTCTCATGGTGATAGTTTGGAGACCGGGTTATAGGATCGATTACCGTACTATCAAGGGGGGCTCTCAAGTGAGTAGCTTGATCGTATCGTTCATAGAGAGCTCAAACCATTTCATGCTTGCATCATCTTTCTTGATTCTTGTTTATTGTTCTCCTTCTGAGATTTGGAGCTTATGGTCATCTTCTTGACAAGCTCGAGTTCATCGAAAACGGAGTTCACATGCTTCTTCTATTGCGTATTCGATGTTGGAGGTTTTACCGGTCTTATTCGAGGAAGGGTTCTCCCAATTTCTTATGGGCCTTTTCTAATTTCCTTCTTATTGTTATTTCTATCAAGATTGTGTTAGCCCTTGTCGCTAGCTTTCCAACAAACTTGGTTCATTGAATTCGGAGTCCATTTGCAGAAGTTGTGTCAGTTTTGGTGTCCTTAAAAGGGGCTGCTGCGGATGTAATTTTTTACTACCGCTTGGAGCGGTACTACCGCGACTACTTCCGTGGCTACTTCCGCTCCGGACCAAAAAGTCGTCTCAAGTTCAGTGGTGGTAGGCACGGATGCATTTTTTTAGTACCGCTCGCAAGCAGTAGTACCGCTACCCTTTGAGGTATTACCGCTACCCCTAGCGGTAGAACCATGAGGACGAGCGGTAGTACCGCTCCGTGCGGGATGTGAGCATAACGGTTGGATTTTTCCCCACCTATAAAAGGGGGTCTTCTTCCCCAATGAACCTTATCCTTTGATCTCGTGTTCTTCCCCCGTTGTTGACCTTCTTCGAGCTTGCTAACTCTCAATCCCTCCATGGATTCTTGCTAGTTTTTGAGGGAAAGAGAGAGAGGAGATCTAGATCCACATTTCCACCAATCACTTTCTCCTCTAGGTGAGGAGAACCCCTTGGATCTAGATCTTGGAGTTCTTGGTGTTCTCCTTCTTGTTCTTCCTCTCTTTTCCCTCCCTAGCAATAGTTGCTTTGGTGGGGTTTGAGACTGAAGGACTTGGGCACTCCGTGTGCCCTTGCCATTGCATTTGGTGCATCGGTTTGAGTTCTCCACGGTGATACGTGGAAGTTACAAGTTGAGAAGCTTATTACTCTTGGGTGCTTGGTACCCTTGAGCTTGTTCCTCTTGGGTGCTTCGGCGACGTAGACGGTTGGTGGTGTTCGGAGCTCAATCATTGTGGTGTAAAGCTCCGGGCAAGTGTCGGGGTCTCTAATTAGGTTGTGTATATCGCCCCGAGCAATTTGACGGGTACTGGTGACCGCCCCCAAGGGTTGCCAAAGTGTACGGGTTCGGTGACCGCCCCCAAGGGTTGCCATTTGTACGGGTTCGGTAACCGCCTTCAAGGGTCCCTTAGTGGAATCACGACATCTTGCATTGTGCGAGGGCGTGAGGAGATTACGGTGGCCCTAGTGGCTTCTTGGGAATCATTGTGCCTCCACACCGCTCCAAACGGAGATTAGCATCCGCAAGGGTGTGAACTTCGGGATACATCGTCGTCTCCGCGTGCCTCGGTTATTTCTTACCCGAGCCCTTTTACTTATGCACTTTACTTTGTGATAGCCATAGTGTTTCATGTTATGTATCTTGCTATCGCATAGTTGTTTATCTTGCTTAGCATAAGTTGTTGGTGCACATAGGTGAGCCTAGTTGTTTTAGGTTTTGTGCTTGTCAAATTAACCGTTAGGTTTATTCCGCATTTGTTCAAGCCTAAACCATAATTATTCTAAAGCGTCTATTCACCCCCCTCTAGGCGACACCAACAATCTTTCAATTGGTATCAGAGCCTCGTCTCCCTTTGTTTTGCTTAACCGCCTAGAGAGTAAAGATGTCGACTAGGGGATTAGGATTCTCTGACACTCTTAGTTTCAATGGCACAAATTTTGATGTATGGGTTATTCGCATGCTTAATCTCTTTAGGGTGATGGACCCAAATTTAGAGCGAATTGTAGATATGGGTTTTTCTCCTCCAAAGGATCCCCGAAGATTATCTTTAGAGGATGAGAAAAACTCTTATCTCAATTCTCAAGCTTCTAATGTGCTTTCCGATGCTTTGAGCAATGTAGTTATATTTCAACTCATGCCTTTCCGGGATGCTCATGAGTTGTGGACAAAGATTCAAGATAAATATGGCATGTCAAAGAATTGTGGGAACGATTTTTCTCCCTCCACCTCCGGTCGTGTTGTGTTCTCAACTTCTTCTACTTCACCTACATGTGGTTTGCCACAAGGTAATGACATGGTGAGTAGTGGTGTTCATTGCAATGATCATAGTGGGCTTATTGTTGATATTCCTTCATCACTTTCTTATTGCAATGCTTCATCTTTGGACAAGAGCACTTGAAAGCACTCCAAATGTTTCACATGCTTGTGTTGATAGTCCTTGCATATCATGTAGAAATTGCTTGACTAAATCTCATGATGATATGCTTACTATGTCTTGTTGCCATGATAAAAATGCATATATTTCCACGAATTGTTGTGCTAACAATGTAGAGGAAACCCAACACTCCATGGAACAAGATGTGGTCTTGAATGGTGCTTCAAGGGATCCTACATCATCATCTATTGCATTTTGCCTTATGTCCAAGGCTTCAAAGGTATCTCCCACTTTGAATCCCAATATATCTTGTGATGATATTGATGATGGCAAGAGTGATGATGATGTTGATTATGATGAAGAGAATGATGATGTTGCCTCCTTAAAAATTAAGGGGGAAATGATTTTTAAAGCTCTTCTTAAGAATAAAATTGCTCGTTCCAACTTCATGGAAATCATGTCTATTGCTATTGAGGGCAAGAAATATATTGATGAGTTGGAATCTCGTCTTGAGGAACATGTGGTCACCATTGATAAAATGGAAGGTCATGAGCGTGATTACGCTAATGAGATTGCGGACCTCTCTCAAGCTCTTGAACTTGAACAAACCTCCAAGGAATCTCTTGAGGAGACTTTTGCTCTAGAATTATCTAGAGTGAAGGAATCTCATGATAGAGCTCTTGAGGTGGCCAATGTTTTCGAAAATAGAAATGCTAATCTTGAAGTTGCACATGCTAGACTCCCTGAGGATTTTGAGCACCTCGAAAATGGCTCAAGGGTCATCAAGGGTGATCTCATCAAACTCACCGAGTCTCATGCACAACTTAAAGCCTCATATTCAAAAGAGCTTGTAAATTTGCCTTCTCCACTTGCTATTATTGATGATGCTTGTGCTACTAACTCTATTACATGTGAAGCATCCATTTTGAAGGAAAATGTTGAGCTACGGGCTCAACTTGAGTTGCTATCTAGCAATTATGGGAAATTGGAAGAAAGCCATGAAAAGCTCCCAAGCTCTCATGATGATCTTCTAGTATCCCATAATGTGCTAAAGATAGCTCATGAGGCCATGCTTTCTAAGGTAACATCTAGTGAGCCTCATGTGGATACTAGCACTACTTCTAGTCAAAATGCTATATTGCCATATGCTAGTCCTTGTAATTCATCTACTCATAATGTTGGTACATCTTGTGATGAATTGCTTTCCTTGCCTTGTTGCTCTAACAATGAAGCTTATACTTCCTCTAGCACTTGTGTTGATACTAACCATGTAGAGGAAATCAAAGAGCTAAAGGACCAAGTCACTTTGAAGAAAGACATGGAAAAGTGTCATGGAGGGAAGTCCACACTCAACAAAATCTTGAGTGTGCAAAAATCCCCCAATGACAAAGGTGGACTTGGATTCAACTCCAATAAGAATAAGAAGTCCAAGTTGAACAAAAAGAAGGGCCAAGAACAAGTCAAGAATTCGGCCAAGATTGTTTGCTTCAAGTGCAAAGTAGAAGGGCATCATGTTAGATCTTGCCCATTAAAGAAGAAGCCCATTAGTGACAAGCAACAAGGGAAGAGGCCACAAGTTCACTCTCATGCTCAACCTCAAGTTGAAGAAAGGCTCTTCCCAAGAAAACTCAAGCTAATGCTTCTCAAGTTGAGAAATCAAGTGAGAAGAAAGTGAAGAGTAGACGTTGCTACCTATGTCGTGAGAAAGGTCACCTCGCTTCTTCATGCACTAGTGGTAACCTATCCAACCCAATTATTATTGATGATATCCATTCTCTTGGGAAGGATAAGCTTGGCAATGTGTTTGCCAAAGTTGTTGGTACTCAAAGTGGTGTCAAGAAAAGAACCATTTGGGTAGCCAAGCCTATTGTGACTAACCTCTTAGTACCCAACTTGCTTGGGGACCAACTAGCTCAAACTTGATCAATAGGTGTTGTTGGAGGTCACTGGAGACTTGGCTACACTATGAAGAATTAAGGGGACTTCATCATTCTTATTGTCTCAAGCCAAGTCAATTGGGTTATCAAGTTTCTATCTTATATCCAATGCGCTTCCTTGCGGTAACTTGTACTTCAATTGTTTACATTGATAGTTACCGGCCCCTTTGCATGTTTTGGTTTTGTTCCTTGCATGTGTTTGTATTTGTTGTGCCTCCAATTTTCTTATCTTGAGTAATCAAGTATGTGTGTGTTGGTTTGCACATCATGTACGTGTGTGTAGTACGTTGAGCCTTTGCACATCTTGTTTGTATCTTAGTTGGCTCTTGTGAGAGATTAATGGAATATCCCATTGTGGGGGAGTGATGTGCTTTGTGCACCTCACAATCCTATAAATGTGTGTACATGAGGAATACCATCTAGTGTTGATATTACAAGATTATCTAGTCGCTATGTGGTATGTCTTCTCATGAGAAATTCAAATTCTAAATAGTCCATTAATTATCTCTTGTTGGATCCTCTTATTGCCTCTTGTTAAGTTTTTATTGGTATCACATTATGGGAGAGTAATATGCTATGTGCATATTACGAGCCTAGAAAATGTGTACATTTGAGATATTGTCACCTAGAATTGATATTGTAAATGATCTTGTTCCTAGGTGGCATGTTAGCTCTACAAGTTGCAATTTTCTTGTGTGTGGTGTGAAGATGATGTTGGATATCCTTGCTATCTACCAACAGGGATTATTTCCAAGTACTTCTTGTATTTTGACAATTTGTACTCACTTATGTGTGGTAGAAATTATTGATCATCTTTACATTGGCCTTTTCTTTTATCTGCCCTATCTCTTGCCAAGATTGTGTGAACTCCCATTGCCTTCCGTGCCACTTGAGGATCTTGTTGTTTTCTTGATCTTGTCTAATGTTTTCTTGATACAGTGAAAGTGGTGATCCCACCCTGTGCATTTTGTATTCAAATGCAAATTCTCTATAATGCACAACTCGTGGGGGAGCTATCCTACTTTCTATAAAACACTCATCTTGTGATCCATATGAAGTGTTTGTTGGTGGACGGCAAGCCCTTTCTTTTTGGTACTTTGTGCCATCATGAAACTTTGTAGAGGGCTTGGCTTGTTTGGAATCATCCTCTCTTTTGGGAGATCGATATCCTTCTTTTTGAGTGTATCAATGGATATCTCATTCCTTGATGTATCTTTGATATCCTCCAAGTGTTGACTTATTCATTTGGTATCTTTTCTTCACTTGGTTTTTCTTGTCAATTGGTATTGGTTCTTGAAAGTCTTGAGCATGCATATTAACTTCACGTAGTCTTTTTGGCATGCCTTCTTTCTTTGACCCAATATATAAGGGAAACTCCACCAAGTTTCAAATTGGATGAGATGTGCATGAAATGTGAAGTTTGTCCTATGTATTGTTGGTGTTTCTAACTCTTTGTTCCCAATGAGTTTGGGTACCATTTTGTTTGTGTTGTTGTTCTAGGAACAATTGGAGATGCATTGGATGCTTGGCTCACTCACAAGGAAGGTGGTGTCACCATGAGCTTATTGGAGTCAAGCTAGGATGCTCAATGAACTACTATCTACTACCTTCAATTGGTTTCTTCTACATCTTTCCAATGATATCTCAGTAAGAAGTATCTATTCATGCATTATTTTCTTGCATTCAACCTTGTGTAGGTTGCATCTTGGCATGCTATTCATTCCATCTTGTGATACTTGTTTCCTTTCTCAAAGCATCTCAACGATGATCTCATGTTTCTAGTTGTGATGTCTTTGATGGTTGTGTGGTAGGAATTCATTTATATACAATAAGACCATATCTAGCCATGTGTTATGCTTCCAAGCAAATATCTTATTGGTATATGTATGACTTCCTTTTGGATATCTTGTTCTTTCCTTTTTGTAACTATTTCGTGTGTATATCCTTCTTTGTGGATTGATATCATCATGGTTTTCATCTACCTAGAATCTTATACACTTGAGAGAAGTTACATCGGTAGTTGATATCCTTATTCTTTCACGTCCACCTTTCCTTGGTGGTTATGTGAAAGGATTTATCTTGAGTGTGGATGTTATCTCGTTGCATCTTGATGCACTCTTGTGTGGTGAATATTATTTTCCTCATGCTTGTCTTTACGAGGCTTTTGCCATCTTATTGGTATCCCTCATCTTGATGAGGCTTTCATCTTCTATATTCACCATGGGTTGTCGCAAGCTTTGTTGTTCTTTTAGTGAGCTTGTGAACCCGTTTGCTAGTTGTGTGTGGGAATGACATGCCTTGCACCATGTATCTCATTCATTCAAGACTATATTGTTGCTTAATGCGCATCCGTATATTAGTATTCTCAAGTGCTTTGCCATGACTCACACACATCGGTTTTGGTTGAGCCTATTCTTAAGTTGCCTCTTTTACATGTTGCTCAACCATTTGTTTGTTGCAAGTGCTAGGCTTTGTTTCCTACTTGTCCACTTGCACTTGTTGTGAGTTTTATTGATTTTCGGGGAGTGATGATCCTATTTTTGTGCACTTGGTATCCTAATGCAAATATTCTAAGGAGCGCACAAATCATGGGGAGCTTCACTAGTGTCTTTAGAACACTTCGTTGCTCTCTTGCACTTGTCGTGAGGTTCTATTGATCTTGGGGGAGTGACTATCCTATTTTGTGCTCGTTGTATCCAATTACAAAACTAAATTGTGCACAAATCATGGGGAGCTTCTCTAGTTTTTCTAGAACACTCCTTTGCTCATATCATAATATCCTTTATTCATGTGGCACGTAGGATCTTTGGTCTAGTTGGTTCAATTGGTATCTTTTGATAGCTTGCTTCAATTGGTATCTTTTGATAGCTTGATTGCTTGTTTCTCTCTTTGTTATGTCTTTGTGGCATATCATTCTTTTGCAATCTTTGTGCCTCAATATAGTTTGTCTTCCTCCAAGAATTTACCTTTGGATATGTGTATGACATTCCACTCTCTTGTTGAGAAATACACAATTTATGGAGGAACACTTTCTATATTGGCCTTCTAAGCTTTTCCCCCATTTTGGCAATCGATGCCACCAATGGGGGAGAAGTTTCAGAGAGTTTTGTGGAGAAGTTTACAGAGTTTTGCATTGCTTTGGTTTTATTCCTAAGAATTTGCATCTCTTCTCATGCATCATTGGTTGTTGCATTGCATGGTGATACATAATTCCTTACATAAACTCTCTTGAAAGTGATTGTCATCAATTACCAAAATGGGGGAGGTTGAAGAAACATGCAGTGCCCCCATGTTTGGTTTTGGTAATTGATGACAATATCTACGGACTAATGGTTGCCTTGAGCTATATTAGAAGGTTTTGTCCATAGGCTTTTCTTGGAGTACATGTGTTGTTTTCAAGGAGAGTTTGAGTTGACCAAGGTGCTATTAAGGAATTATCCAAAGATTGGTCATACATCATCCAAATGAAGAGAGTTGGAAAGAGTCAAGGTTGATCAAGACTAAGTACAGAGAGTGGTTCAAGTTGATCATCACACAAAGCGTAGAATGTACACCGAGTGGGATCAAGTGATCTCACGGTTTGGTAAGCATTGTCCATTGAGCTTTGTGTACTAATCCATGGTCTTTGTGAGAGTTCTATGTGGGGTTAGGTTTGCTTCCATGGGCTTGCGTCAAGAGGAAGATCTCATACAACCCATGGAGGATGACATCAAATCAAGGTTGTGTTGTGCAAGTTCAAGTGGAGCATCACGGAGAAATCATGCTTGTAGCTTGCCGTCCATTGTGGTGACAATGGAATTGTGAAGGTGTACCGAAGAGTGATTCACCCATAGTGGAGTATGGGGGAGCAATCAACTAGCCTTCATCGAGCCAACGCAATCACTTGTGAAGGTGTACCGAAGAGTGACTCACCCATAGTGGAGTATGGGGGAGCAATCGACTAGCCTTCATCGAGCCAACGCAATCATGAAAGGTGGTCCAACTTGAGGAAGTCAAGATCGTCATCATCCAGCTCAAGTGGACTTCGTGCAAGGCAAAGGTTTGCCCTTGATAGGTTTTCTGTTTTACCGGTCTCATGGTGATAGTTTGGAGACTGGGTTATAGGATCGAATACCGTACTATCAAGGGGCCTCTCAAGTGAGTAGCTTGATCGTATCGTTCGTAGAGAGCTCAAACTATTGCAAGCTTGCATCATCTTTCTTGGTTATTGTTTGTTGTTCTCCTTGTGAGATTTGGAGCTTATGCTCATCTTATTGACAAGCTCGAGTTCATCGAAAACGTAGTTCACATGCTTCTTCTATTGCGTATCCGATGTTGGAGGTTTTACCGGTCTTATTCGAGGAAGGGTTCTCACCATTTTCTTATGGGCCTTTTCTAATTTCCTTCTTATTGTTATTTCTATCAAGATTGTGTTAGCCCTTGTCGCTAGCTTTCCAACAAACTTGGTTTCGTCGAATTCGGAGTCCATTTGCAGAAGTTGTGTTAGTTTTGGTGTCCTTAAAAGGGGCTGCTGCGGATGTAATTTTTTACTACCGCTTGGAGCGGTACTACCGCGACTACTTCCGTGGCTACTTCCGCTCCGGACCAAAAACTCGTCTCAAGTTCAGCGGTGGTAGGCACGGATGTATTTTTTTAGTACCTCTCGCAAGCAGTAGTACCGCTACCCTTTGAGGTAGTACCGCTACCCCTAGCGGTAGTACCGTTAGGACGAGTGGTAGTACCGCTCAGTGCGGGCTATGAGCATAACGGTTGGATTTTTCCCCACCTATAAAAGGGGGTCTTCTTCCCCAATGAACCTTATCCTTTGAGCTCGTGTTCTTCCCCCATTGTTGACCTTCTTCGAGCTTGCTAACTCTCAATTCCTCCATGGATTCTTGCTAGTTTTTGAGGGAAAAGAGGGAGGAGATCTAGATCCACATTTCCACCAATCACTTTCTCCTCTAGGTGAGGGGAACCCCTTGGATCTAGATCTTGGAGTTCTTGGTGTTCTCCTTCTTGTTCTTCCTCTCTTTTCCCTCCCTAGCATTAGTTGCTTTGGTGGGATTTGAGAGTGAAGGACTTGGGCACTCCGTGTGCCCTTGCCATTGCATTTGGTCCATCGGTTTGAGTTCTCCATGGTGATACGTGGAAGTTACAAGTTGAGAAGCTTATTAATCTTGGGTGCTTGGTACCCTTGAGCTTGTTCCTCTTGGGTGCTTGGGCGCCCTAGACGGTTGGTGGTGTTCGGAGCTCAATCATTGTGGTGTAAAGCTCCGGGCAAGCGTCGGGGTCTCCAATTAGGTTGTGGAGATCGTCCCGAGCAATTTGATGGGTACCGGTGACCGCCCCAAGGGTTGCCAAAGTGTACGGGTTCGGTGACCGCCCCCAAGGGTTGCCATTTCTACGGGTTCGGTGACCGCCCTCAAGGGTCCCTTAATGGAATCACGGCATCTTGCATTGTGCGAGGGCGTGAGGAGATTACGGTGGCCCTAGTGGCTTCTTGGGAATCATTGTGCCTCCACACCGCTCCAAATGGAGATTAGCATCCGCAAGGGTGTGAACTTCAGGATACATCGTCGTCTCCGCATGCCTCGGTTATCTCTTACCCGAGCCCTTTTACTTATGCACTTTACTTTGTGATAGCCATTGTGTTTCATGTTATATATCTTGCTATCACATAGTTGTTTATCTTGCTTAGCATAAGTTGTTGGTGCACATAGGTGAGCCTAGTTGTTTTAGGTTTTGTGCTTGTCAAATTAACCGTTAGGTTTATTCCGCATTTGTTCAAGCCTAAACCATAATTATTTTAAAGCGCCTATTCACCCCCTCTAGGCGACATCAATGATCTTTCACCTACTAATATCACTGATGAGAGAGCACAAGAATTGGCAAATATTTTCAATTGCAAAAGGGAATCAATGCCTTCACTTATTTGGGATTCCCTATGGGATCTACTAGACCCAAACTTACTGATTTAATGCCCATGGTATCTAGACTGGATACTAGACTGTCTGGCATTGCAACTATGATGACTTACTTTGGTAGACTCACACACCTGAAGGCTATTGTATCTTCTCTGCCCATATTTGCTATGTGTTGCATTAGAGTACCATTTACCATCCTTGATCATTTTGAGAAATCTGGCAGAAATTTCCTCTGGTATGGCAAAGACATCAACAAACATGGAAACTGCCTGGTGAAATGGGACAAGGTCTGTCTTCCCAAAAAAACAGGTGGATTAGGGGTGCTTGATCTCAGAATGCAAAACAAGGCTCTCCTCACTAAATTCCTCTACAAATTTTTCATTAACCATGATATCCCATGGGTGAGGCTGATATGGAACAACTACTATAACAATGGAGAATTACCAAGCTTCCCCACTAGAGTGGGGTCTTTTTGGTGGAGGGACTGTTGCTCTATCATGGAGGAATTTAAAGAAATGACTAAATGCACAACTGGGCAAGGTAATACCATCATGTTATGGACTGACAAATGGTGCTCCCAACCATTGAACACCATGATGGCACAACTATCCTCATATGCTAAAAACTCCAGCATTTCCCTACAGGAGGCTAGTAATCTTGATTATGATAGTTTTTATGAGATGTTTCACCTGCCAATGTCTAGTATTGCTGTTCAACAAAGCATCCAATTAAGAGGACTAATTAATGATAGAGAAAACCAAGAGCAACCTGACACTTGGAATTTCTATTGGGGGGGGGGGTGGTGCCAAATATTCCAACAAAAGAATATATTTGGAGTACATTGGTAAACCTATGGATGCACCCAGGCCATTCCAATGGATATGGAAATCATGCACTCTGCCTAAACATAAATTCTTCTTCTGGTTACTCCTGCAGGATAGGATTAACACTAGAGATCTCCTATCCAGGAAGAGTTTCCACATCCAATCTACTTCATGTGTCCTGTGTGATGATGAACCCAATGAGCACTTGATGTATCTATTTTTCAGCTGTGATTTCAGTCAAAATTTCTGGATGAACATTGGTTTCCAATGGAATACAGATTATGATCTCCTTGAAATGATGTTGGAGGGCAGAAGGAACATTAATATTATGTGCTTCAAAGAATGCTTGATTGCAGGTTGTTGGAGCTTATGGAAGCACATGAATGGTATCATATTTGATCACAAAGAAAAGAGTATGGCATACTGCATAAGTTCTTTCAAAGAGCACTTTGGCATGATCATCAAGAAAGCAAAACCTAGTTTGAAGGAAGGAATGCAGAGCTGGCTAGACTACTTGCAGACTCCCTATCTTTCATGATCATTGTACAGTTGATGTAACATTATCCTTTTATTAATGAAAATCAGAGTTACAATGGGGGTTTTCCCCCACTGTGTTTGCTAAAAAAACACTGGACTATGCACGACGTGAGCTAGTGATCAGAAGACCTACAACACACGGGATATCACGTCGACGTATTCATCTCACACTCATCGTGATCAGAAGAGTCCTCAACGTACATATGACATAGTGAGCTAGTGCAGCGCCACAGATCGAGAAAGCTCGATCGATACATCTTCGTTGAGTGGCTGCATGGCTGCCGACGACGAGGTTCTTTCGCACGGCCGCCCTAGATGAAGAGTCCGTTCGGCCACGAGCGACGAGGTTTTGCCGCGCCGCTGCCGTAGACGAGAAGAGGAGTCTATCTGGCCACCGGCGATGAGTTCTTGTCGCGCACCCACCATCAACGAAAGTACGACGAGAAATCGGCAACAAAATAATAGGATGGGAATCGTGACTGGGTAGAAGTTAGGGTTGCTAGGTACTGGTGACGCGCCATTGAGTTTTGGTCGGAGGCAGCGCTCCTTTTACCTAGTGCATCACGTAATTAAATCATACTAGTGGAACGCCCGTGCGTTGCTACAGGATACAATGCATGTATTTGAGAGACTCGACAACAATCATCATGTAAACCTTCTCTCTTGACCCCTAAAAAAACGTAAACCTTCTCTCTCTCTGCTCTTCCCCTCTATATATCTCCATCTGTCCGTTCCTCCACTCACCCTTCCTCCCACTCTCTCTCGCTCCTTGCAGGACACGGATGTCGAGCGTGTCGCATGGGTAGGGTTGGGGGGATACAAGAGGAATAGGGGACTCCCTCATAAAGCTCCCCAAAATGATGTTTAACTAAGCATCACTCTCTAGTTTGACGTAATTGGTCTTTGAGCCGTCCTCCGAACCTAAAATATCACACATCATTGACCTCGTCAACCACTCTTGAGTCTCAAGTAAAAGATTTAAGTCATTTCTTCTAAAGTATAACTACAAAAGAATGGTGCTCATGAGCTTACTTCAAAACAATATCTTGTGTGTCATCTCCACTGAGAATAGTAGCCACTAAAAAATTAGGTAAGCAACATTCAAGTATAGACCGAAAAGTATCAATGAACCTAGCAGAAGACCTGCAATCTTCAACCATGATAAAGGAACACCATTCACTAACACTGCATTTGATAGTATAAATTATTAGTAATAGTTAGGTCCTACAATAAGTGATCTGCTGACATTGTCTTGCACGGTTATGTTGTCAATTGCCAATGGACAAATCTACACCTGTGAGGCCCCCCTTGCATGGTAGTTAGACTTACTTCAGAGAAAACAACAATGGTTTCAAGAATCGAGTGAATGCATCATCCAAGGCTAAGAACATTTTCTTTACTCTGGCATCTGAAATAAAATGTGAGATAAGAAAATTTGATCAGATGGCATAAGAACTGTAAAAACACGACATCTTTCCTTTTTGCACATATCTAAGTGGTTCGTTATGTTTCTAACAGAATTTCAGATTCAATCAAAGCAGCTAGATGACATATAACTTGATTTGATCCAATTATCAAATTCAGTTGTATTTTCTAAAATATGAAGTGGCAGGTGACGAGTTGCAAAAGTGTGAGCCGCTGAGGCAGCTGTTGCATATATATGAATATAACACTTGGTAGAAGAGCATATAATTAAGTCATGAATATTTTCTAAAGTAAAACTAATGTCTGTAGATTGAACGGACTACTCAAAATCCGATGTTGACAATCATACATGTACCACCCGCATGCCTGGTCGACCCTATGGCACCATCATAAACATGTGTGTGGTAGCCATTGTCCTTGATCCGATGGCTACCCATCGCTGTTGCTTAGAGGCCACACACACAACCATACTGTACAGTGTAGCTGCCTTGCTCGTCGTAATTTGTCCCCATGCCATCGCCGACCTCCACTCCGCCTCCGCATCCTTGTCCATTGGATATCCCCTCGTGTCGGTGTACAAAAGTAGGGGCTCTGCTTTTGACCCCTTTACTTGTGCACGGGCAGTCAGAGCCTCCCGCCACGACCACGCATAGACATGGCAGGAAAGGGGAGCTGGAGAGGAGCCAAAGCCATGAAGACAAATGAAGCAACGACAAGGACCAAGGCCACAAGGATCAGATCGGCGAAGCAGGTTTTCCCGGCAAGGACCCTTGCTAGGGCAGCCTCAGCCGCCCCGGCAAGACCCTTGCCGGGGCAGCCCGCCCGCGCCAGCGGAGCGAGCCACCCTTGAGCCCACCAATGCTCAGACAAATGCGTTGGGAAAGGGCTCGGGAGGCACCTCCGTGGTGGCATGTAGATCTTTGTGAAGACATAGAATGCTTAAGATCAAATGAGGATAAGAAGGCAACCATCCTCACCGAAGAAACCCACAAGACCCCTGGCAAGACCCTTGCCGGGGAGGCCAGCCCTGCAGCAAGACCACAGCCAGACACCCGGCAAGACCCTTGCCGGGGAGGCCAGCGTGCCACCGCAAGACCCTTGCCGGGCCACCCGACAAGGCCCTCGCCGTAGCGCACCAGCTGGACCACTGCCAGGCCCGCCCCAGATAAGTCTTCGCCGCCGTTCGCATGTGGCTGCCGACCCAACCAGCTGGGCAGGCACCTGTGTGGCGGCATGCAATCCTTCGTGGAGGCTCCACCACCGCACCACCTCAGCTGCCTGCCTGCCTACATGGCACCGCATGCGTCGCTGGCCAGGGCATGTGTCGAGGCAAGGAGGAGCGGCGACAGATGGGACGGGCATGCTCCCATCCCCAATAAAGCGAAGGACACCTAAGCCTCGCATTAAAGGCATCTTGTCCGTGTCTGAGGATAACCTCGCAACTGTACCCTTTCCACCTCACCTTGCCCTTTGTGGCGACCCCTTTCCCTATAAAAGGAGGCCCGAGGCGACCAGGGAAAGGATTCGGCTCTTTGGAACCTCGCAGCACCTAGAGCTAGTTCGAAAGCTCAAGAACACTAAATACATCCACCAAAGCAGGACTAGGGTTTTACGCATCCTCGCGGCCCGAACCTGGGTAAAATCCCTTTGTGTTGTCTGCTGGTCCCGCTCTTCTCATGATCCCCGCGCCCCGCAACCGTAGAAGGGATTCCAGTGATCCCATAGGTGTCGTCCCCTACCTGGCGCGCCAAAGATGTCGGTGGGGCACGGAATTGTGAGAATCTGGTCCAGCAGTTGACTTAGTTGTTCTTCATCGCCATGGTTCCTAAGAAGAAGGCGACCACGACGATCGGTTCGTCCGGAACCGGGTTGGCACCGGCGCGGACCGGCAGCGGGCCAGTCGTGGAGAGGACCCGTGGGCACGGCCCGCGAACATCTACATCGCCCTGATGGTCCGGACCCGGCGAGCGGCGTCGTTCGCGCACCGGGGGGCAAGCCACCAGTCGCAGGCTCCGGAGACGGAGTCGGGCCCCCCGCAGGCGGCGCGGGGCCCTCCAGGGGTGCCACCGTCCTGCCAGGTGGCGGCACAGTGATCTCCAAAACGCCAACACCGGCGCCCACGGCGTGCTCCTCTCAGGTTGTGCGTGATGAGTAGCATCACCCCGCGGGTGACCCTACGCGCCGCCCTGGTAAGAGTCCGTGCGTCCATCACATGAAGGAGAGGGCCAGCATGCGCGCCGAGGTGCTGCTGGAGGTGGCGAACGGCTGCGGAGCCGCGACGCAGCTCCTTCTAACGTGGTTAGGAGTCGAGGCACATCGCGGTCCACCCAGCTTTCGCCGCCACCAACGCCAGCGGAAGCCCTAGCGCGTGCCGCTGCTCCTCGATTTTCCTCCCGCCACGGAGAAGCTCGACGAATGGAGGGCCACCGTCCGTAGCCTCGTCGGTATCGCCAACGACGACAGGCCACGGCCGGTGGAACCCGTCGGCCATCGCTCCGCTGGGCTGCCACCTGCTAGCGGAGGCCACGCCGGAGGCGACGCGGCCACGGTGTACTCCCCACATCCATCCCGACCGCCCCGGGCATCGACCCATCGCGGCAACGCTCGAGATGATATCTCCACCGCGTTGTTCGACCCGCGGACCAACCGCGATCAGCGCCAAGTCCTTCGGGAGCGGGCTCACGAGGACGCTCAAACTACGATCGAGCGCCGACATGACACGCGCCACCAGTCGGACAGGCGGGCAGGGCCTGCTATGGACCACCCAGCGCCGGGAGGCTACGGTGGCCTACCTTACAAGGTGGGTTGTCCGGCCTTCACCCGTGAGCTGCGGCAGTTCCAGTGGCCCTCCCACCGTACGTTCAAACCCGACGTTGGCGAGAAGTACAACGGCAAGACTCACCCGTCGGAGTTCCTCAGCATTTACACCATCGCGATGCAAGCTGCAAGGGCCCACGACGACAAGGTGCTTGCCAACTACTTCCCGTGGGCGCTCAAGCCTAATGTTATGTCATGGTTGATGCACTTGCCGGTAGATTCCATCTCTTCTTGGGCGGATCTGTGCCATGAGTTTGTTGGCGCCTTCTGATACGTCTCCAACGTATCTATAATTTTTGATTGCTCCATGCTACTTTATCTACTGTTTTAGGCAATATTGGGCTTTATTATCCACTTTTATATTATTTTTGGGACTAACCTATTAACCGGAGGCCCAGCCCAGATTTGATGTTTTATGCCTATTTTAGTGTTTGAGGAAAAGGAATATCAGACGGAGTCAAAACGGAACGAAATCAACTGGAGAAGTTATTTTTGGAAGGAAACCCACCTGATGGACTTGGACCCCACGTCAGAAGATACGGGAGGTGCTCACGAGGGTGGCCCCCCCCCCTTCCTCGTGGGGCCCCCGTAGCTCCACCGACGTACTCCTTTCACCCATATATACCTACGTACCCTAAAACTTCCAGAAGAGAGATTAGATCGGGTGTTCCGCCGCCGCAAGCCTCTGTAGCCACCAAAAACCAATCGGGACCCTGTTCCGGCACCCTGCCGGAGGGGGATCCCATCACCGGTGGCCATCTTCATCATCCCGGCGCTATCCATGACGAGGAGGGAGTAGTTCACCCTCGGGGCTGAGGGTATGTCCCAGTAGCTATGTGTTTGATCTCTCTCTCTCTCTCTCTCGTGTTCCCTCTATGGCACGATCTTGATGTATCGCGAGCTTTGCTATTGTAGTTGGATCTTATGATGTTTCTCCCCCTCTACTCTCTTGTGATGAATTGAGTTTCCCCTTTGAAGTTATCTTATCGGATTGAGTCTTTTATGAGAACACTTGATGTATGTCTTGCCGTGATTATCTGTGGTGACAATGGGATATCATGTGCCACTTGATGTATGTTTTGGTGATCAACTTGCGGGTTCCGCCCATGAACCTATGCATAGGGGTTGGCACACGTTCTTGACTCTTCGGTAGGAACTTTGGGGCACTCTTTGAAGTACTTTTATGTTGGTTGGATAAATCTGAGATTGTGTGATGCATATCGTATAATCATGCCCACGGATACTTGAGGTGACAATGGAGTATCTAGGTGACATTAGGGTTTTGGTTGATTTGTATCTTAAGGTGTTATTCTAGTACGAACTCTAGGGCTGTTTGTGACACTTATAGGAATAACCAACGGATTGATTGGAAAGAATAACTTTGAGATGGTTTCATACCCTACCATAATCTCTACGTTTGTTCTCTGCTATTAGTTGCTTTGGAGTGACTCTCTGTTGCATGTTGAGGGCTTGTTATATGATCTATCTATGTTATTATTGTTGAGAGAACTTGCACTAGTGAAAGTATGAACCCTAGGCCTTGTTTGCTATCATTGCAATACCGTTTACGCGCACGTTTATCACTTGTTACCTTGCTGTTTTTATATTTTCAGATTACAAAAGCCTATATCTATCATCCATATTGCACTTGTATCACCATCTCTTCGCCGAACTAGTGCACCTATACAATTTACCATTGTATTGGCTGTGTTGGGGACACAGGAGACTCTTTGTTATTTGGTTGCAGGGTTGCTTGAGAGAGACCATCTTCAACCTACGCCTCCCGCGGATTGATAAACCTTAGGTCATCCACTTGAGGGAAATTTGCTACTGTCCTACAAACATGTGCACTTGCAGGCCCAACAAACGTCTACAAGAAGAATGTTGTGTAGTAGACATCAAGCTCTTTTCTGGCACCGTTGCCGGGGAGGTCTACGCAAAAGTCAATATACCATGTACCCATCACAATCCCTATCTCTCGCATTACATTATTTGCCATTTGCCTCTCGTTTTCCTCTCCCCCACTTCACCCTTGCCGTTTTATTTGCCCTCTCTTTCCCAATCTCCTCCTCTTTTTCCCTTTGCCTTTTGTTTGCTCGTGTGTTTGTTTGCTTGCCGTCATGACTAGTCTCATATCTTCTCCGTTATCTCCCGAGAATGAAGTTCTAAATTTTAAGCAAAGGGAGGGAGAAAATCTAAAAGATGCTTGGTATAGAATTTGCAATGCTCAAAATAGATCTACCAGAAGCAATCTACTTCAGTTCTTCTTCGTAATTTTTATGTAGGTGCTAATCCTTGGTATAGATATATCCTTGATACCATTACTGGAGGGAATTTCTTGGGTAGCCATACTTTTGATTCTTATAATGCTTTAATAGATTTATTTGGCTCACCTCCTCTTTTGGTTAATGGAACTATGTTAACTTTGGAGCATGTTATGCAAAGGCTTGAAATTATTGAAAACAAAGTTGCTACCATTGAATCCATTGAAAATCTAGATAAAAAGATTCATAATCAAATTACTCAATATGGATCTAACGTAGGAATGACTTTGAAAAATATTAAGGAGAAGGAACCCATGGTTAATGAAAAAATAAATCTAGACTCTACTCGAATCGATAAACTTGAGGGTATGATTACCAACTTGGGAACCGCTTTTTCTTCCGTAAAGAATACTCCTAGTCCTCCCACTAAAATTTCCAAGCTTATGTATGTTCCTAAAAATAAGGGTGAATCATCTAGTAAGGAAAATGCGGATCTTAAATCTATAAGTATTCATCCCGATCTTTTTACTATCATTAAGGAACCATTTGCTACGAATTAATTTTTCGATCTTGTGCCTAAAAATTTGATAATTACTAGAAAGAAAGAAAATTCTAAAGGAGGTAGATGCCTCATTGAAGAATTGCCAACCAAAGATGGCAATACCTAGATATATCCTTGCTTTTATGCCTAGCTAGGGGCGTTAAACGATAGCGCTTGTTGGGAGGCAACCCAATTTTATTTTTAGTTTTTAGTTTTTGCTTCTGTTTAGGAATAAATAATCCATCTAGGCTATGTTTAGATGTGGTTTTATCTTTTAATTAGTGTTTGTGCCAAGTTAAACCTATTAGATCTTCTTGGATGATAGTTATTTGATCTTGCTGTAATTTCCAGAATCTTTGCTCTCAGTGCCCGAATTGTTAAAAATCACCAGACCGTGATAAAATAGTGATTCCAATTGATGCTGATCAATAAACGAATTGTCCAGGTCTTCTAATGTTGGTAGAATTTTTTGGGTTCCAGAAGTTTGCGTTAGTTACAGATTACTACAGACTGTTCTGTTTTTGACAGATTCTGTTTTCATTGTGTTGTTTGCTTATTTTGATGAATCTATGGCTAGTAAAATAGTTTATAATCCATAGAAGTTGGAATACAGTAGGTTTAACACCAATATAAATAAAGAATGAGTTAATTATAGTACCTTAAAGTAGTCTTTTGTTTTCTTTCTCTAACGGAGCTCACGAGATTTCTATTGAGTTTTGTGTTGTGAAGTTTTCAAGTTTTGGGTGAATTCTTTTGATGGATTATGGAACAAGGAGTGGCAAGAGCCTAAGCTTGGGGATGCCCATGGCACCCCCAAGATAATACAAGGACACCAAAAATTCAAAGCTTGGGGATGCCCCGGAAGGCATCCCCACTTCCATCGGTAATTTACTTGGAGCTATATTTTTATTCACCAACATGGTATGTGTTTTGCTTGGAGCGTCTTGTATTATTTGCGTCTTTTCTTGTTAGGTTACCACAATCATCCTTGCTGTACACACCTTTTGAGAGAGCCATACATGAATTGTAATTTGATAGAATACTCTATGTGCTTCACTTATATCTTTTGAGCTTGATAGTTTGCTCATAGTGCTTCACTTATATCTTTGAGCGTGATAATTTTTGCTCTAGTGCTTCACTTAGATCTTTTAGAGCACGGTGGTGGATTTGTTTTAAAGAAACTTGATCTCTCATGCTTCACTTAGATTATTTTGAGAGTCGTTAATTGTAACATCCCAAATTTCCTATTTGGAATGTTTTACAATTATAGCTAAGCATCCTATGCATCCTGTTTGAATTTGAATACCATTTGAAGTTTCAGAGAGTTTTGAGTTTGAATTTTAATTCCAAACTTTGGCATGTGAAACAATTCAAAAACTAAGCCTGGTAAATACTTGATCAAAAGTATGAGAGGAGCTAACATGACACTCCAAAAATATCAGAGGAAACAATGCCAAAAGAATTGGAATTCAAATCTGAATTTTATTTGAATTTGAAAAAAATGGATTTTCATAAAGTTTGGATTTTGCCTTTGGAAAAATGTTCAAATGGAAGGAATATTCCCTGATCCTTTTGGTATATATATACCCTATATAAAATATTTATAGTTTAGGTTTTATTTTTGGTTTTGTTTCAATTAAAAAAAATATAAAGAAAAAAGACCCAGGGGCGCCAGCCAGGCCACCCCAGGCCCAGCCAGCGCCACCTCCCCCTCCTTCCCCGCACCTGGCCCAGCCAACCGGCCCACTAGGCCAACAGGCCAGCCGACCGCCAGCGCCCCCCCTCGCCCGATCTTCCTAGGATTCGGTCGACCGACCGAACCTTCCCCTCTCTCTCTCAGCGACCCGTGGCCCCCACCCGTCGTCTTCCCCCTGCACGCTTGAACCTCGCTGAGATCCACCGGATCCCGAAGGATCCGGATCCCCAGCGCCCCGATCCTTCCGAAGAGGAGCCGAGGCCCCTGGCTATATAAGCCAAGCCCCCGCACCCCATTCCCCTTAGCCTCATGGAGCCCTCTCCCTCTCTCTCCCGAAGCACGCCGAGCCCGAGCTCACCTCCGCCGCCAAAAAAACACTCGCCGTCGCCGCTCTGGTCCACCCCGACCTACCCCGACACCACCGAACCCTCCCGAGCTCCCCGCACCTCCCGACGTCTCATGAAGCTCGCCGACGACTCAACGCCCCGGAGCACTCTCGCCGCCGCCGCCGCCGTCGCCGGAGTCCGGTGAGTCCCCGGAATTCCCCTCCCCCGTCCGATCCCAATCGTGTGGTTAGGATTAGAAGCCCCCGAAGGGTATGTTTTATTAGAAACCGGACGGCCGAGCGGTTTATTTTTTTTAAGTTAGGTTTATTTTGTTTAGACCGGTTCGTTGTTAGTTAACCCTAGGCCCGTTTAGACTAAACTACGCCTAGTGCACAGTATAGGCCCATTGGGCTTTTTCTTTTTATTTTGATTTTCTGTTTTAGCGAATAGTTTCAATTTTCAAAAATGTATATCTTTTATTCTGTTTAATATTTTGAGTGATTCTTTTTTGTTGGATTGCAAATTTTATGTAGTTTCTGAAAAACATATATTTAGCTATGTTACAAATAATTAAAAATGCTTTAATATTGTTTTAGTCAGAATAGCAAATCTGCTATAACTTTAGTTAGAAAAATTATTTTTGCATGATTCTTTTGTCATCACTTTATTTTGATATTGCCAAACCCTAGAAATTAACTTTGGTATTTTAGGATTAATAAATAATTAGTTTTAGACAGAATCCTATTAATCCTAATTAATTGACTAGTTCCTGTTTTCCTAAATAATAAATTAGTAAATTAATTTATTTTTAACTTGTGATTAGTTATTCTAGGTTAGTTTCTGTCACTCTATTAGATGAACTTTTATTTATAATTAATAAAGGTTTTAAATTATTTTTCTTAATAGAAATTGGATTAGGCCTAAAATGAGTTTTATAATAGCTATTTAATTAATTCTTTTTTTGCACCTAGTTGCTTAGTGAATCCTTTTCTGTTATGTTAACCTAAAACCATGATTAGGTTATATTAAGAACTTTTGTTATATAAAAACTATTTTTGTTATTGTTGGAGTAGGGAAAAACTTTGAATTGGTTTCTTTGAGTTTTCTTTTGGATTTGGTTTTGATTGTTTTGTTGTGCTATGTTACTATTGTTATCTTGTGTGATCCTCTTGCTTTGTGCTTATTGTGTTATTGTTTGTCTCGGTAGAGTTCCCTGAGTGCTAAGCTTGCTACTACGACTCTTTAGCTTACGAGGATCATCGACAAGGCAAGTTTTGATCATGTTATTTCTATACCTATGTTTTTGTGCATTAGTAGTTGTCACCACCCACCATTGCATGCAGTAGTGAAATCTTGAAGTCATTAAACTTGAGTAGTATCATGTGGTAGGATGAACCAATCCCCTTGTTACCATGACCCCGGGACGTAGTAGTTATTTTGCTATGCTCGTAGACGGGATTTGGGATGAGTGAAATTCATAAGCAAGATGTGAGAGTCAATGATGATGACAACCCATGGACTACAATGATCAAGATGGACTTGAGAAAATCACTCTTTGGGTGGAGGACGGTTGGCGGGCACCTGGAGCACCCAGTGGTGGCGGGATGCATGGAGAAGCGCCATGACATCCTCAAGGAAAGCTTCACCCAGCCACGAAGAGAAGGATGGATGCCCCATGACCGAAGCTTACTGTGCAGCCGCAAGCCATTATGGGCTCTGGCTGGGTTGACCCTAGTAGTGACGCCTGGCCGGACGGTACTACGAGAAGTAGACGAACGGTAGGATTGGATGGAGTACGGCGGTGGCGGAAGAACTCTTTGGAAGACCCTGTTTAATTCGTCCCGTCTTCAATCACCATGTAGTGAGAAGACTCTAAAGGAGGGAATGATTCTTGCGGGGAAAGTGCGCAAACCTCTGCAGAGTTTAACCCTAATCGATTAGCCGTGTCCCCGGTTACGGACATTTGAGCCTCTGGAACTTGGAAGTATTCGGATATCTCAACACTAAAACTAATGAATTGATTGAGGGTTTATGACTTAATAATTGGGAACGAGATATTGGTTGGCGGAACCATCTCAATAACTACCAACAATTTGTAGTAATTTGCAAATAAGTCCACTGTAGTAGGATAAAATTGGCTTTTACGCAAAATGATGAAACTTAGAGCTCCACAGCCAAAAATGCATATAGAGGTAGTAACTTTATTATTGTTATTCTTCATGACTTGCCAGCTTATTCCAAAAGCTGACCTACATGGCTGCAACGTATTATGTTGCGTAGATATATTCCGATCAGAGTGAGGCTACGCTCGCGCTTGGCGATTGCCCTTTGGAGTCGGATGGACTCGCTTACCTCGACGCTTCCGCAGCACTAGTAGTTTATTTCTCATGAGTTGGCCTTGAGCCGAATTTATTCCCTTGTAATAAAGACTCTATATGAGAATCGTGAAATAAAATTCAGGTGTGATTGAACTTTGATTACTTTATCGATGTACTGTGGGTACCAGCATGATCTTGGGATGGTACAGACACAGAGGCTTGACCGATGTTGGGTCAGGTCGCTACAGAGATGGTATCAGAGCACACGCTGACCGTAGGATCGTAACCCCTAGGATCGGAAAGCCATAAGCAGAGACCATTTACTTTGAACCCCTTTCATTCTATAATTTCTTCCTTGTTCTATTCTGACTCTTCTCCCCTTTGCAACATTCTAGATGGCCGTCGAGTTCACCCCAGTTTTGCTACCGGAGTTCTGCCAGCCCGATGAGACGATGCCCTTGGAAGGAAGCTGGTCCGGATGGTGAAGCTGCTGAAGATTGCTCTGCCCTCGATCACTGGGAAACCCACTAATGCACTTCCGACGGACACCCGCTACAGGATTGAGGTGCATATCCCAGGGAGGACCTTTGGAGGACACACGGAGCCTATCAATTTTGAGTTCACCGAGTTCAACTGGATCATCGGAAGGGACGTGGCGATCTACCGAGCACTTGGACATCTCCGAGAGGAGTATAGGCGAGCTCGATCACTCGAGACCTCGCCATGGTTTCTCGCAGGGCAAGGAATGGAGATATCATCCGTACCATCGAGGGCGATTCCACTCTTTCTTACATCCAGGATTTGGAGTGTCTTCTCGTGAAGCGGGAGATTCAGACTTCGCCGTAACTCGAAGACACACGGAAGCTTTTGTTCCATGAATCGGAACTGGAGGAGAAGGCACGCGCAGACTTCCTTGGCCATGAGGAAGAAATCACGGACTTCATGGAGACAGTCGACGACTTGAAGATGAAGCTTGCCGCGATTGAGGAGAAGATGGACTTGGGAGAGGACCTTTACCCGAGTGGAGACGAAGCACCCTCGTGAGCAATGATCAGGATTTGAAGGAGTACCACGAAGGAAACCCCAAGAAGAGGCGCCACCGATGAAGACTTTTTAGTCGACCACCATGTTATCTTTTACTTTTTAAATCGATCAGTTAGGCCGATGTTTTCCTTCGATTAGTCATGAACTTTTGTAATCGAGTTTGAACCATGTTTGAGTGGAATGAATAAATGATTGGTGTGTTATGATTGTGCATTCATATGGGTAGTGTTATTCTCATAGACCATTGTTCTATTCTAATCTTCTCACCCACTCCAAAACACCGGATGCCTCCGAGACGTGACCTTTGGTTTCCGCCGGAGCTCACCCAGCTGCTCCAGCAGAATGCACTTGATGCAACTCCTTATTCAGAATCGAACAACACCGCCAACAATCCACCGCCACCACCCACGTGTGGACAACTTGACTCGATTTACGAGGTTGAATCCGCCAAAGTGTTCTCTAGTAGCACCGAGCCGATTGTGGCTGATGATTGGCTCCATAAGATTGGAAGAGAGCTAGTCACCGTTGGATGCACCGATCTTTGAGAAGGTGCGCTATGTCACAGCATCAAGCTGGATGGACCTGCAGCTTCTTGGTGGGAGAATTACACCGCCACTTTCCCCATGGGTGGCATCACATGGGACCAATTCCAAAGACCTTCGCCTTTGCTCATGTCTCATTTGGAGCCATGAGTCCGAAGAAGCGTGAGTTCCGCAACTTACGCCGAGGGAATCGTCTTTGTGGCACAAGACGTGGATGAATCGACAAGCTTGCTCGCTATGCCCACGATGATGTGGCCACGGATGCCGCCAAGCAGGAGAAGTTCCTTGAGGGACTCAATGATGAACTGAGCATGCAGCTTATTGTGGCTACTTTCAACAACTACCGTGAGCTGGTAGACAAGGCCACCATTCTTGAAGGCAAGCAGCAGCAGATAGAAAGCCATAAGCGGAAGTACAGCCAAGGGAAGCACAACTCAGAGCTCAGTGAAGCCCGCTATGCACCGTACTCGGGAGGGCACATCCATCATAACCATGGAGGTCATAACCATGGAGGAAGTGGGAACAACCGCAGCCAGGACAACAAGTCGTGCCATGGCAATGGCAATGGAAATGGTAATGGCAATCAAGCACTGTTCTGCCCGGCTCCAAGGATCTGAGCCACATCACCTGCTTCAAGTGCCGGAAGGCGGGGCACTACGCCACCGACTGCCCGGAGGCCAAGCGGAAGGAACGGAATGGCAATGGAGGCTCAGCGAAGAAGCCCAATCCCTTCCTCGTGCTCAAGTGAACCATATCGACGTGGAGGGCGTCTATGATCAGCCGGAACCAACGTGGTTGGTAAGTTTTATTGAATTCACGTTCAGTTTTGGTTACATTTGATTCTGGTGCAACGCATTCATTTCATATCAAGGGTAGTTGTGGATAAGTACGGATTACGCACTAGAACCCTTAGAAGCCCCTCCGCGTCGATTCGCAGGAGGAGAAATGATGGCGAGTTTGAGCTGTCACGCAAACCTCAACATCGGGAACCACAAATTTCCCGTAGAACTCATAGTGTTGGAAACTCAGACCTTGGATGTAATCCTAGGCATGGATTGGTTGTCGAAGTATGAAGGGAACATTGACTGTGCCAGCAAGTCTATTCTGCTCACCACCCCGGAGCAGAAGAGGATCAAGTATGTAGCCAGGCACAGCCAGATGAAGAATCAGGTGCATTCCCTCACGGGAGTTGTTCAGGAGGAAGTGCCAGTAGTGCAAGAATTTCCCGATGTGTTCCCGGAGGAATTACCAGGAATGCCACCGGACAGGGACATTGAGTTTTTGATTGAGTTATTGCCTCGCACAGCCCCAATATCCAAGAGACCTTATCGGATGCCACCGAATGAGTTGAAAGAGATCAAGGATCAAATAAATGAGTTATTGGAGAAAGGATATATTCGTCCAAGCTCATCACCTTGGGGAGCCCAGTTCTTTTGGTAGAGAAGAAGGATGGAAGCTTGAGGATGGTTGTGGATTATCGTGCATTGAGCGAAGTAACCATCAAGAACAAGTACCCTCTACCGATGATCAATGACTTGTTTGATCAGCTTGTTGGAGCCAAGGTATTCTCTAAGATCGATCTTGATCGAGGTATCATCGATTGAAGATTCGTGAAAAGGATATACCCAAAACAGCATTCACTACCAGGTATGGTTTATATGAGTATACCGTCATGTCATTTGGATTGACTAATGCTCCTGCATACTTCATGAATTTGATGAACAAGGTGTTCATGGAATATTTGGACAAGTTTGTCGTGGTGTTCATCGATGACATATTGATTTTCTCCAAGAGCGAGGAAGAGCATAAGGAACATTTGCGTCTAGTTCTGGAGAAACTTGAGAACATCAATTTGTATGCCAAATTCAGCAAATGTGAATTCTGGTTGAAGGAAGTAGGATTCCTCGGACATGTTATTTCAGGAGAAGGAATAGCAGTTGATCCCGCCAAGGTTGAATCAGTCACCGATTGGCAGTCACCCACCTCAGTCAAGGAGATCCGCAGTTTTCTCGGACTCGCAGGATATTATCGGAGGTTCATTGAGAACTTCTCGAAGATTGCCAAGCCCATGACTGAGCTGTTGAAGAAGGAAGCCAAGTATGTTTGGACCGAGGAATGTGAAGCCAGTTTTCAGAATTGAAGAAAGCGGTTGGTCACAGCCCAGTGTTGATTTTGCGGACATACACAAGGAATACCAGGTTTATTGTGGCGCTTCTCGTCAAGGACTCGGAGGAGTATTGATGCAGGAAGGTAAGGTTGTAGCTTATGCCTCCAGACAGCTACGGCCTCATGAGATGAATTATGCCACGCATGATTTGGAGTTAGCAATGTAGTGCATGCACTCAAGACACTGGAGACATTTCCTCATTGGAAATCGTTGTGATGTCTACACAGATCACAAGAGCTTGAAGTATATTTTCACGCAGAAGAATTGAACCTCGTGCGTGAGGAGATGGCTAGAATTGATAAAGGACTATGACATGAGATTGCATTACCACCCGGTAAGGCCAATGTTGTAGCAGATGCTTTGAGCCGTAAGAGTTATGTGAATACTCTTACCGCAGGGGATTACCCAGAGTTACTCGATGACCTCGTAGATCTCCGATGGAGATAGTTCCGAGAGGATTTGTTGCAACTCTGGAAGTTCAGTCCACCTTGACCGAAAGTATTCGTGAAGCCCATAAGTCGGACAAGGAAATTGATGAGATTAAGCAAAAGATGGATGAAGGAAAAGCTAAAGGATTCCGTAAGGATGAACATGGAACTATATGGTTTGAGGATCGTATTTATGTGCCCAATGATCCCGAGCTCAGGAAGCTAATTCTTCAGGAGGCTCATGATTCACCGTACTCGATTCACCCCGGCAACACCAAGATGTACCTGGATTTGAAGCAAAGTTTCTGGTGGACAGGTATGAAGAAAGATATTGCCGAGTACGTAGCCGTATGCGATGTTTGTCAACGTGTAAAGGCAGAACATCAGAAGCCAGCAGGGTTACTTCAACCTTTGCCGATCCCCGATTGGAAATGGGAGAAACTTGGTATGGATTTCATCAGGATTACCGGGACCCGTTCAGGTTATGATTCTATCTGGGTAGTAGTTGATCGTTTGACTAAGGTAGCTCACTTCATTCCTGTGAAGACTACCTATACCGATGCTAAGTTGGCCAAGATATACATGACCAGGATCGTATATGCGCATGGAGTTCCAAGGAAAATCGTGTCGAGATAGAGGAACGCAGTTTACCTCAAAGTTTTGGAAGCAGTTGCATGAAACTTTGGAGTACGAGGCTGGAATTCAAGACAGCTTTTCATCCGCATGCAGATGGATGCAGACCGAGAGAGTCAATCAGATTACGGAGGACATGTTGAGAGCTTGTGTGCTAGACTATGGGTCTAGCTGGGAAGATAATTTGCCATACGCAGAATTCTCATACAACAACAGTTATCAATCCAGTTTGAAGATGGCCCCTTTCGAAGCTCTATACGGAAGGAGGTGCAGAACGCCATTGCTGTGGGATAGTGTCGGAGATCGATCACTTTTCGGTTCCGATCTCATCAAGGATTCCGAAGAGAAAGTCAAGCTGATTCGAGACAGGCTCAAGATAGCACAGTCGCGACAGAAGAGTTATGCCGACAAGATGGCGCAAGGAGGTGACTTACGAAGTGGGAGACCGAGCATACCTTCGTGTGTCTCCACTTCGTGGAATCAAGAGGTTTGGAGTCAAGGGAAAGTTAGCACCCGATTCATTGGCCCCTACAAAATCCTCGAGCGTCGTGGAGAGGTTGCATACAAGTTGGAATTGCGGAAGGATTGTCCGGAGTTCATGATGTCTTTCACGTTTCTCGGTTGAAGAAGTGCCATGCGCACATGGCCGATGTTCCGTTGAGAGACACGGTGCCCCTAGAGGCCATACAGCTTGACAAAGTGATTTGACTTACAAGGAGAAACCCGTCCGAATTCTCGAGACTGCAAGCGAGTCACCCGCAGCAAGGTCATCAAGTTTTGCAAGGTGCAGTGGAGTCACCACACCGAGGAAGAAGCCACACAGGAACGCGAATAAGATCTTCGTCGAGACCATCCGCACCTATTTGCTAACCAACCCGAATCTCGAGGGCGAGATTCATCTTAAGGTGGGTAGGTTTGTAACATCCCAAATTTCCTATTTGGAATGTTTTACAATTATAGCTAAGCATCCTATGCATCCTGTTTGAATTTGAATACCATTTGAAGTTTCAGAGAGTTTTGAGTTTGAATTTGAATTCCAAACTTTGGCATGTGGGAAACAATTCAAAAACTAAGCACAGTAAATACTTGATCAAAAGTATGAGAGGAGCTAACATGACACTCCAAAAATATCGGAGGAAACAATGCCAAAGAATTGGAATTCAAATCTGAATTTTATTTGAATTTGAAAAAATGGATTTTCATAAAGTTTGGATTTTGCCTTTGGAAAAATGTTCAAATGGAAGGAATATTCCCCATCATTTTGGTATATATATACCCTATATAAAATATTTATAGTTTAGGTTTTATTTTTGGTTTTGTTTCAATTAAAAAATAAAGAAAAAAGACCTGTGGGCGCCACCAGCACCCCTGTGCCCAGCCACCACCTCCCTCCTCCCCTTTTGGCCCAGCCAACCGGCCCACTAGGCCAACAGGCCAGCCAGCCGACCGCCCGCGCCCCCCCCTCGCCCGATCTTCCTAGGATTCGGTCGACCGACCGAACCTTCCCCCTCTCTCTCTCACTGACCCGTGGCCCCCACCCCGTCGTCTTCCCCCTCGCCCACGCTTCGAACCTCGCCGGAGATCCACCGGATCCCGAAGGATCCGGGATCCCCCGACGCCCCCGATCCCCTTCCGAAGAGGAGCCGAGGCCCTGGCTATATAAGCCAAGCCCCCCGCACCCCCATCCCCTTAGCCTCGCGGAGCCCTCTCCTCTCTCTCCCGGCACGCGGAGCCCGAGCTCACCTCCGCCCGCCAAAAAAAACACTTTCGCCGTCGCCCGCTCTGGTGCACCCGACCTTCCCGACACCACCGAACCCTCCCGAGCTCCCAGCACCTCCCGACGTCTCGCCAAGCTCGCCCGACGACTCAACGCCCGGAGCACTCTACGCCGCCCGCCAGCTGTCGCCGAGTCCGGTGAGTCCCGAATTCCCTCCCGTCCGATCCCAATCGTGTGGTTAGGATTAGAAGCCCCAAGGGGTATGTTTTTATTAGAAAACCGGACGGCCGAGCGGTTTATTTTTTAAGTTAGGTTTATTTTGTTTAGACCGGTTCGTTGTTAGTTAACCCTAGGCCCGTTTAGACTAAACTACGCCTAGTGCATGATATAGGCCCATTGGGCTTTTTCTTTTTATTTTGATTTTCTGTTTTAGCCGAATAGTTTCAATTTTCAAAAATGTATATCTTTTATTCTGTTTAATATTTTTGAGTGATTCTTTTTTTTGTTGGATTGCAAATTTTATGTAGTTTCTGAAAAACATATATTTAGCTATGTTACAAATAATTAAAAATGCTTTAATATTGTTTTAGTCAGAATAGCAAATCTGCTATAACTTTAGTTAGAAAAATTATTTTTGCATGATTCTTTTTGTCATCACTTTATTTTGATATTGCCAAACCCTAGAAATTAACTTTGGTATTTTAGGATTAATAAATAATTAGTTTTAGACAGAATCCTATTAATCCTAATTAATTGACTAGTTCCTGTTTTCCTAATTAATAAATTAGTAAATTAATTTATTTTTAACTTGTGATTAGTTATTCTAGGTTAGTTTCTGTCACTCTATTAGATGAACTTTTATTTATAATTAATAAAGGTTTTAAATTATTTTTCTTAATAGAAATTGGATTAGGCCTAAAATGAGTTTTATAATAGCTATTTAATTAATTCTTTTTTTGCACCTAGTTGCTTAGTGAATCCTTTTCTGTTAAGTTAACCTAAAACCATGATTAGGTTATATTAAGAACTTTTTGTTATATAAAAACTAGTTTTTGTTATTGTTGGAGTAGGGAAAAACTTTGAATTGGTTTCTTTGAGTTTTCTTTTGGATTTGGTTTTGATTGTTTTGTTGTGCTATGTTACTATTGTTATCTTGTGTGATCCTCTTGCTTTGTGCTTATTGTGTTATTGTTTGTCTCGGTAGAGTTCCTGAGTGCTAAGCTTGCTACTACGACTCTTTAGCTTACGAGGATCATCAAAGCAAGGCAAGTTTTGATCATGTTATTTCTATACCTATGTTTTTGTGCATTAGTAGTTGTCACCACCCCACCATTGCATGCAGTAGTGAAATCTTGAAGTCATTAAACTTGAGTAGTATCATGTGGTAGGATGAACCAATCCCTTGTTACCATGACCCCGGGACGTAGTAGTTATTTTGCTATGCTCAGAGACGGATTTGGGATGAGTGAAATTCATAAGCAAGATGTGAGAGTCAATGATGATGACAACCCATGGACTACAATGATCAAGATGGACTTCGAAAATCACTACTGGGTGGAGGACGGTTGTGGGCACCTGGAGCACCCAAGTGGTGGCCGGGATGCATGGAGAAGCGCCATGACATCCTGCGGAAAGCTTCACCCAGCCACGAAGAGAAGGATGGATGCCCCATGACCGGAAGCTTACTGTGCAGCCGCAAGCCATTATGGGCTCTGGCTGGGTTGACCCTAGTAGTGATTTGGCTGGACGGGTACTACGAGAAGTAGACGAACGGTAGGATTGGATGGGTACCGGCGGTGGCGGAAGAACTCTTTGGAAGACCCTGTTTCATTCGTCCGCCTTCAAACACCATGAAGTGCGAAGACTCTAAAGGAGGGAATGATTCTTGCGGGAAAGTCATAAACCTCTGCAGAGTTTAACCCTAATCGATTAGCCGTGTCCCGATTCACGGACATTTGAGCCTCTGGAACTTGGAAGTATTCGGATATCTCAACACTAAAACTAATGAATTGATTGAGGGTTTATGACTTAATAATTGGGAACGAGATATTGGTTGGCGGAACCATCTCAATAACTACCAACAATTTGTAGTAATTTGCAAATAAGTCCACTGTAGTAGGATAAAATTGGCTTTACGCAAAATGATGAAACTTAGAGCTCCACAGCCAAAAATGCATATAGAGGTAGTAACTTTATTATTGTTATTCTTCATGACTTGCCAGCTTATTCCAAAAGCTGACCTACATGGCTGCAACGTATTATGTTGCAGAGATATATTCCGATCAGGAGTGAGGCTACGCTCCGCGCTTGGCGATTGCCCTTTGGAGTCGGATGGACTCGCTTACCTCGACGCTTCAAAGCACTAGTAGTTTATTTCTCATGAGTTGGCATTGAGCCCAAATAATTCCCATGTAATAAAGACTCTATATGAGAATCGTGAAATAAAATTCAGGTGTGATTGAACTTTGATTACTTTATCGATGTACTGTGGGTACCAGCATGATCTTGGGATGGTACAGACACAGAGGCTTGACCGATGTTGGGTCAGGTCGCTACATTAATAGCATGGTAATTTGCTTAATATTAATATACTTGGTATTCAAGATATGTGAAACTTTCTTTTGAGTGCGTTGAATACTAAGATAAGTTTGATGCTTGATAATTGTTTTGAGATATGAAGATGGTGATATTAGAGTCATGCTAGTTGAGTAGTTGTGAATTTAAAGAATACTTGTGTTGAAGTTTGTGATTCCGTAGCATGCACGTATGGTGAACCGTTATGTGATGAACTCGGAGCATGATTTATTTATTGATTATCTTCCTTATGAGTGGCGGTCGGGGACGAGCGATGGTCTTTTCCTACCAATCTATCCCCCTAGGAGCATAATACTTTGCTTTGATAACTTATAGATTTTTGCAATAAGTATATGAGTTCTTTATGACTAATGTTGAGTCCATGGATCATACACACTTTTTCCCATCCTTCCATCATTGCTAGCCTCTCTAATACCGCGCACTTTTCGCCGGTATCATACACCCATCATATACCTTCCTCAAAACAGCCACCATACCTACCTATCATGGCATTTCCATAGCCATTCCGAGATATATTGGCATGCAACTTTCCACCGTTCCGTTTATTATGACACGCTCCATCATTGTCATATTGCTTAGCATGATCATGTAGTTGACGTTGTATTTGTGGCAATGCCACCATTCATAATTATTTCATACATGTCACTCATGAATCATTGCATATCCCGGTACACCGCCGGAGGCATTCATACAGAGTCATATTTTGTTCTAAGTATCGAGTTGTAATTGTTGAGTTGTAAGAAAAATAAAAGTGTGATGATCATCATTATTAGAACATTGTCCCAAGTGAGGAAAGGATGATGGAGACTATGATTCCCCCACAAGTCGGGATGAGACTCCGGACAACAAATAAAAAAAAAGAGGCCAAAAAAGAAAAAAGAGAAAAGGCCCAAAAAATGAGAGAAAAAGAGAGAAGGGACAATGTTACTAACCTTTTACCACACTTGTGCTTCAAAGTAGCACCTTGATCTTCATGATAGAGAGTCTCTCATTTTGTCACTTTCATATACTAGTGGGAATTTTTCATTATAGAACTTGGCTTGTATATTCCAATGATGGGCTTCCTCAAAATGCCCAAGGTCTTCATGAGCAAGCAAGTTGGATGCACACCCACTTAGTTTCTTTTGTAGAGCTTTCATATACTTATAACTCTAGTGCATCCGCTGCATGGCAATCCCTACTCCTCATGTTGACATCAATTGATGGGCATCTCCATAGCCCGTTGATTAGCCTCGTCAATGTGAGACTTTCTCCTTTTTTGTCTTCTCCACACAATCCCATCATCATATTCTATTCCACCCATATTTCTATATCCATGGCTCGCGCTCATGTATTGCGTGAAGGTTGAAAAAGTTTGAGATTATTTGAGTATGAAACAACTGCTTGGCTTGTCATCGGGGGTATAGAAGTTGGGAACATCTTTGTGTGACGAAAATGAAGCATAGCCTAACTATATGATTTTGTAGGGATGAACTTTCTTTTGCCATGTTATTTTGAGAAGACATGATTGCTTTGATTAGTATGCTTGAAGTATTATTATTTTTGTGTCAATATGAACTTTTGTCTTGAATCTTTTGGATCTGAATATTCATATCACAAGTAAGAAGATTTATATTGAAATTATGCCAAAGTATCACTTCGCATCAAAAATTCTTTTTTATCATTTACCTACTCGAGGACAAGCGTGAATTAAGCTTGGGGATGCTTGATACGTCTCCAACGTATCTATAATTTTTGATTGCTCCATGCTACTTTATCTACTGTTTTAGGCAATATTGGGCTTTATTATCCACTTTTATATTATTTTTGGGACTAACCTATTAACCGGAGGCCCAGCCCAGATTTGCTTTGTTTATGCCTATTTCAAAGGTTTCGAGGAAAAGGAATATCGACGGAGTCAAAACGGAACGAAATCAACAAAAGAAGTTATTTTTGGAAGGAAACCCACCGATGGACTTGGACCCCACGTCGGAAGATACGGAGGTGCTCACGAGGGTGGGGGCGCCTGCCTCGTGGGGCCCCGTAGCTCCACCGACGCATTCTTTCACCCATATATACCTACGCATTCTAAAACTTCCGGAAGAGATATTAGATCGGGAGTTCCGCTGCCGCAAGCCTCTCAGTAGCCACCAAAACCAATCGGGACCCCTGTTCCGCACTCGCCGAGGGGGATCCCATCACCGGTGGCCATCTTCATCATCCCGGCGCTATCCATGACGAGGAGGGAGTAGTTCACCCTTGGGGCTGATGGTATGTATCAGTAGCTATGTGTTTGATCTCTCTCTGTCGTGTTCCCTCTATGGCACGATCTTGATGTATCGCGAGCTTTGCTATTGTAGTTGGATCTTATGATGTTTCTCCCCCTCTACTCTCTTGTGATGAATTGAGTTTCCCCTTTGAAGTTATCTTATCGGATTGAGTCTTTTATGAGAACACTTGGTGTATGTCTTGCCGTGATTATCTGTGGTGACAATGGGATATCATGTGCCACTTGATGTATGTTTTGGTGATCAACTTGCAGGTTCCGCCCATGAACCTATGCATAGGGGTTGGCACACGTTCTTGACTCTCCGGTAGGAACTTTGGGGCACTCTTTGAAGTACTTTTATGTTGGTTGGATAAATCTGAGATTGTGTGATGCATATCGTATAATCATGCCCACGGATACTTGAGGTGACAATGGAGTATCTAGGTGACATTAGGGTTTTGGTTGATTTGTATCTTAAGGTGTTATTCTAGTACGAACTCTAGGGCTGTTTGTGACACTTATAGGAATAGCCCAACGGATTGATTGGAAAGAATAACTTTGAGGTGGTTTCGTACCCTACCATAATCTCTACGTTTGTTCTCCGCTATTAGTTGCTTTGGAGTGACTCTCTGTTGCATGTTGAGGGCTTGTTATATGATCTATCTATGTTATTATTGTTGAGAGAACTTGCACTAGTGAAAGTATGAACCCTAGGCCTTGTTTCCTATCATTGCAATACCGTTTACGCCAAGACGCTTATCACTTGTTACCTTGCTGTTTTTATATTTTCAGATTACAAAAACCTATATCTATCATCCATATTGCATTTGTATCACCATCTCTTCGTCCGAACTAGTGCACCTATACAATTTACCATTGTATTGGGTGTGTTGGGGACATAAGAGACTCTTTTTTATTTGGTTGCAGGGTTGCTTGAGAGAGACCATCTTCAACCCTCGCCTCATGGATTGATAAACCTTAGGTCATCCACTTGAGGGAAATTTGCTACTGTCCTACAAACATGTGCACTTGCGGGCCCAACAACGTCTACAAGAAGAAGGTTGTGTAGTAGACATCACCTTCACCGGAGGTCACCAAGCTCATGGCCAGGCGAGTGATTTACACATCATCCCCCGGAAGGAAGGAGAAAACCTGCGGAAGTACATCCAAAGGTTCAGCCGGATGCAGTACAACATCCCCGATGTTCATCCCGTCGCTGTGATCAGTGCGTTCCATCAGAACATGCGCAATCACAAGATGCGTGAAGAGCTGGCGATGAACAAGGTTAAGGATGTGGCCGAGCTCTATGTTCTTGCCAATCAGTGTGCTCGTTCTGAGGAAGGAAGTACCCTGGCGAAGATACCGGTGCGGAAACCGACTCCACTGGCGATACCGCCACCCCAGCAAAGAAAGGTCGACGCCGTAATAGGAAGCGCAAGGGCAAGGCCGTGCTTGCCGTTGAGGGATCCGACGACACCGGTACCACCAAGAAGACCAAGGCGAGCGACCCCGGCAAAGAGATTGCCGGGTGTAACGCTTGCCGGGCCTTGGCGGTTGCAGACAAGCCAGGAGGCTCCGACAAGGAGTACTGCAAGATCCACCGCACCAAGGGCCACGACCTCCAAAACTGCCGGCGGGTAGAGCTGCTCGCCGAGAAGCAGAAAGCCGAGTATGAGCGGTGGGACAAGGAGAAAGGCCCAGATGGTGCCGAAAGGTCTGGCAAGAAACGTGGCGGCAAAGAAGGCCGCCGCGGCAAGGAGAGTCAGCAAGAGAGGCCCGCCCGGGGCCGCGACAAGAAGCAGGAAGACGATGATCATGACGAGGACGGCGAGTCCGGCGACCACGAGTTTCAGAAAGCCACAGAGGCCATGTGCGTCGATGGCGGCGCCTCAGACACATCCCATCGCCAACTCAAGCAAAGGCACGTGAGATCACAGCGGTGGAGCCATCGTTTGACGACGGAAGCCGCTAAAATGGTCCAGCACGCCCATCATCTTCGACACCGAGGACCACCCTGACCGCACCACTGTGGTCGGGTGCTTGCCATTGTTGGTTTCACCAACAATCCGCAACCTCAAGGTGACAAAGATATTGGTTGATGGCGGGGTCGGCCTGAACTTGATCTCACCCGTTGTGGTTAAAAGGCTGCAGATCCCTGATGGAGACCTCGAGGAGACGGGTACGTTCCAAGGGGTTAACCCGGAGAGGAGCCAGCCAAAGGGAAAGATCACACTGCCTGTGACATTCGGAGGCGAGCTAAACTACAGGACGGAGAGGATTGTTTTTGATGTAGCCGAGATCCCCTTGCCTTACAACGGGATCCTCGGTCGCCCGGCACTGGCCAATTTGATGGCAGCTTCGCACTATGCCTACAACATGCTGAAGATGCCCGGGCCGATGAGCATCATCACCGTCCCCTCCGACAAGAAAGATGCGGCGTTGACCAACTCTACCGGGAAGCAGTCGCAGCAGCAGCTGCTAAGGTACCTACTCCTGCCGACGGAGCCCCGGGGGAGAAGAAGACCGGCGAGACTCCTAGCACCCACTCCGGCAAGCGCACCTCTTCGGGGTGTTGCGCTCCCGTTGAGGACGTGCCAGAGAGCTCCGCCGGCAAGAGCAAGAAGTCCAGAGCCACGCCACCAGAGACCAAGAAGGTGCCCGTCAAGGAGGATGGTACGGGGGGAGTTTTTACCATAAGCTCCACCCTCGACGGCAAATAGGAAAGCGAGCTCATCGCCTTCCTGCGGGCGAATGTCAATGTGTTTGCATGGCAAGCCTCCGACATCCCCGGCGTTCCCAGGGAGGTGATTGAGCACCACCTGTCAGCCTGTCCTCATGCGCGCCCGCCAAGCGTAAGGTCGAAGCAAACTGGAGAGGCAGGAGTTCATCTCGGAGGAAATCAGAAAGCTAGAGGCGGCAGGCTTGGTGAGAGGAGTACTCCACCCAACGTGGTTGGCCAATCCGGTAGTGGTGCGCAAGGCAAATGGGAAATGGAGGCTGTGTATTGATTACACAGACATCAATAAGGCCTGCCCAAAGGATCCTTTCCCGTTGCCGCGCATTGACCAGATTCTTGACTACACGGCTGGGTGTGACCTCTTATCGTTCCTGGCCGTCTACTCAGGAGACAAAGGAAGACGAGGAAAAGACAGCATTCATCACCCCATGTGGTACATATTGCTTTTTACGGATGCCTTTCGGGTTGAAGAGTGCTGGCTCGACCTTTGCAAGAGCAGTCCAAATTGGTTTTCAGCCCCAGCTACATAGAAATATGGAAGCTTATATGGATGACACAGTGGTCAAAACCAAGGACAAAGCAACGCTCGTGCAAGATCTGGGGGAAACATTTGGGAAGCTGCGCAAGATCAACCTCAAATTGAACCCTGAGAAGTGTGTCTTCGGCGTCCCGTCCGGCAAGCTTCTCGGGTTCTTTGTGTCCCAAATGAGATTGAAGCAAACCCAGATAAGATCAAGGCTATCGAGTAGATTGAGCCACCCAAACGGATCAAGGACGTGCGTCGGCTCACTGGCTGCGTTGCTGCCATGAGCCGGTTCATCTCCAAGTCCGCGGAGCGTGCCCTTCCTTTTTTCAAGATCTTAAAGAAAGTAGGGCCGATGGAGTGGACCCCAGAGGCTGAGGCAGCACTGCAAGATTTGAAGAAATACCTCTCCTCCGCCCAAAGGCTTTGGTTGCGCCCAGACCACAAGAACCGTTGCTGCTTTATCTAGCAAAGAACGAACCAGTGGTTAGCGCCGCACTAGTGGCGCAGAGAGGTTGATGAGGAGACAGCAGCAGCGGCAGAGTCGATGGTTGGCAGGCCGGAACCCTTCCCGGCAGGGCTCAGCCCCGGCAAGGCTGAGCCCCCCGCAAGGTTCGGCCGCGGCAAGACTGGCGCCCGTGCGATGGGACCAACGTGACCAGGTGAAGAAGCGCAGAAGAAGAAAATGATGCAGCACCCGGTTTGCCCGTTAGCTCCCTTTTGCGGGGGCTAGGTCGAGGTACTCAGTGTGCAAAAGCTGCTCTTCGGCCTCCTTATGGCTTTGAGGAAGCTGCTGTTGGGGAACGTTGCAGAAAATTAAAACGAGTCATGGGGGAGAGATTGCATCTACATACCACTTGTAGATCGCGTGCGGAAGCGTTCAAGGGAACGGTGATGATGGAGTCGTACACGCCGTGATTCAGATCACCGATGACCAAGTGCCGAACGGACAGCACCTCCGCGTTCAACACACGTACGGAACGGACGACGTATCCTCCTTCTTGATCAAGCAAGGGGAAAGGAGAGGTTGAGGAAGAAGGCTCCAATTGCAGCACGACAGCGTGGTGGTGATGGAGTGACAGTTCTCCGGCAGGGCTTCGCCAAGCACACGCGGAGGAGGAGAGGTGTTGGGGAGGGGAGGGTGTAACGCCCCAGATTCGATGCGCCAGGTGTCTTCCAGTTATTCGCCGTCGTTGCCATGTCATTTGCTTGCGTGTTGCATTTTTCCATGTCATCATCTGCATTTCATATCATGTCATCATGTGCATTTCATTTTGCATACGTGTTCGTCTCATGCATCCGAGCATTTCCCCGTTGTCTGTTTTGCAATCCGGCGCTCCTATGTCTCCCGGCGCCCCCCTTTACCTCTTTTCGTGTGCGGGTGTTAAACTTTCACGGAATGGACCGAGGTTTGTCAAGCGGCCTTGGTATAGCACCGATAGACCACCTGTCAAGTTTCGTGCCATTTGGAGGTCGTTTGGTACTCCAACGGTTAACCGGGTAACCGCAGAAGCCTCCTTCTCTTTGCAGCCCAACACCCCTTTCAAAGTGGCCCAAAACCCATCTAACTCCCGTCCATGCTCTCGGTCGTTCGATCACGATCGCGTGGCCGAAAACCGCTCCTCATTTGGACTCTCCTAGCTCCCTCTACCTATAAAACTAGCCCCTCCCCCGAAATTTGCGGATGAATTCGCAGACGAAACCCTAAAATTCCCCCCTCTCTGTGCCGGACACGTCCGCCCCCGGCCGGACATGTCCGCCGCCGCTCCCCGCGCCAAACGGAGGCCGCCACGTGTCCCCGCCGCCGTCCTCCTCTGCGCGCCGCCGCCGCAGCCCGAGGGAGCCCGGATAGGGCCCGCCGCCGGGCCAGCCACAGCGCCGCCCGAAGCGCCAGCGCTCCTCGTCCTCGCGCTGGATCGGGAGGAGCCCGATCCCGCAGCTCCCGTCCGCCGCCGCCCGTCAGCCCCGCTTCCTGCCGGCGAGCTCCACCGCAGGAGCACCAGCGCTGCCCCAGGTCGCGCCTCCCCGGTCCCGTGCCCCGCTCTCCTTCTCTCGTGTGCTCTCTCTCCCTCATTCTCTCTCTCTCCCTCACGCAGCTCTCTCTCTCTTCCCTGTACCAGGAGCTTCCATGGCCGCCCCGATCTCCGCGCTCGTGCCGCCCCAAGCTGCCTCTATGGCACGATCTTGATGTATCGCGAGCTTTGCTATTGTAGTTGGATCTTATGATGTTTCTCCCCCTCTACTCTCTTGTGATGAATTGAGTTTCCCCTTTGAAGTTATCTTATCGGATTGAGTCTTTTATGAGAACACTTGGTGTATGTCTTGCCGTGATTATCTGTGGTGACAATGGGATATCATGTGCCACTTGATGTATGTTTTGGTGATCAACTTGCGGGTTCCGCCCATGAACCTATGCATAGGGGTTGGCACACGTTCTTGACTCTCCGGTAGGAACTTTGGGGCACTCTTTGAAGTACTTTTATGTTGGTTGGATAAATCTGAGATTGTGTGATGCATATCGTATAATCATGCCCACGGATACTTGAGGTGACAATGGAGTATCTAGGTGACATTAGGGTTTTGGTTGATTTGTATCTTAAGGTGTTATTCTAGTACGAACTCTAGGGCTGTTTGTGACACTTATAGGAATAGCCCAACGGATTGATTGGAAAGAATAACGTTGAGGTGGTTTCGTACCCTACCATAATCTCTACGTTTGTTCTCCGCTATTAGTTGCTTTGGAGTGACTCTTTGTTGCATGTTGAGGGCTTGTTATATGATCTATCTATGTTATTATTGTTGAGAGAACTTGCACTAGTGAAAGTATGAACCCTAGGCCTTGTTTCCTATCATTGCAATACCGTTTACGCGCACGTTTATCACTTGTTACCTTGCTGTTTTTATATTTTCAGATTACAAAAACCTATATCTATCATCCATATTGCATTTGTATCACCATCTCTTCGCCGAACTAGTGCACCTATACAATTTACCATTGTATTGGGTGTGTTGGGGACATAAGAGACTCTTTTTTATTTGGTTGCAGGGTTGCTTGAGAGAGACCATCTTCAACCTACGCCTCCATGGATTGATAAACCTTAGGTCATCCACTTGAGGGAAATTTGCTACTGTCCTACAAACCTGTGCACTTGCAGGCCCAACAACGTCTACAAGAAGAAGGTTGTGTAGTAGACATCACCTTCACCGGAGGTCACCAAGCTCATGGCCAGGCGAGTGATTTACACATCATCCCCCGGAAGGAAGGAGAAACCTGCGGAAGTACATCCAAAGGTTCAGCCGGATGCAAGATAACATCCCCGATGTTCATCCCGTCGCTGTGATCAGTGCGTTCCATCAGAACATGCGCAATCACAAGATGCGTGAAGAGCTGGCGATGAACAAGGTTAGGGATGTGGCTGAGCTCTATGTTCTGGCCAATCGGTGTGCTCGTTCCGAGGAAGGAAGTACCCTGGCGAAGATGCCGGTGCGGAAACCGACTCCACTGGCGATACCGCCACCCCAGCAAAGAAAGGCCGACGCCGTAATAGGAAGCGCAAGGGCAAGGCCGTGGCTTGCCGTTGAGGGATCCGACGACACCGGTACCACCAAGAAGACCAAGGCGAGCGACCCCGGCAAAGAGATTGACGGGTGTAACGCTTGCCGGGCCTTGGCGGTTGCAGACAAGCCAGGAGGCTCCGACGAAGTATCGCAAGATCCACCGCACCAAGGGCCACGACCTCCAAAACTGCCGGCGGGTAGAGCTGCTCGCCGAGAAGCAGAAAGCCGAGTATGAGCGGTGGGACAAGGAGAAAGGCCCAGATGGTGCCGAAAGGTCTGGCAAGAAACGTGGCGGCAAAGAAGGCCGCCGCGGCAAGGAGAGTCAGCAAGAGAGGCCCGCCCGGGGCCGCGACAAGAAGCAGGAAGACGATGATCATGACGAGGACGGCGAGTCCGGCGACCACGAAGTTTCAAAGCCACAAAGGCCATGTGCGTCGATGGCGGCGCCGCTGCACACATCCCACCGCCAACTCAAGCGTTGGGCGTGAGATCACAGCGGTGGAGCCATCGTTTGACGCACGGAAGCCGCTAAAATGGTCCAAGACGCCCATCATCTTCGACACCGAGGACCACCCGACCGCACCATCAAGTCGGGTGCTTGCCATTGTTGGTTTCACCAACAATCCGCAACCTCAAGGTGACAAAGATATTGGTTGACGGCGGGTCAGCCTGAACTTGATCTCACCGTTGTGGTTAAAAGGCTGCGGATCCTCGATGGAGACCTCGAGGAGACGGGCACGTTCAAGGGGTTAACCGGAGAGGAGCTAGCCAAAGGGAAAGATCACACTGCCTGTGACATTCGGAGGCGAGCTAAACTACAGGACGGAGAGGATTGTTTTTGATGTAGCCGAGATCCCCTTGCCTTACAACGGGATCCTCGGCCGCCCGGCACTGGCCAAGTTCATGGCGGCTTCGCACTATGCCTACAACATGCTGAAGATGCCCGGGTCGATGAGCATCATCACCGTCCCCTCCGACAAGAAAGATGCGTTGATCTGCGTTGACCAACTCTACCGGGAAGCAGTCGCAGCAGCTGCTGCTAAGGTACCATCAGCCGACGGAGCCCTGGAGAAGAAGACCGGCGAGACTCCTAGCACCCACTCCGGCAAGCGCACCTCTTCGGGTGTTGCGCTCCCGTTGAGGGACGTGCGGAAGAGCTCCACGGCAAGAGCAAGAAGTCCAGAGCCACGCCACCAGAGACCAAGAAGGTGCCTGTCAAGGAGGACGGTACGGGGGAGTTTTTACCATAAGCTCCACCCTTGACGGCAAATAGGAAAGCGAGCTCATCGCCTTCCTGCGGGCGAATGTCGATGTGTTTGCATGGCAAGCCTCCGACATCCCCGCGTTCCCAGGGAGGTGATTGAGCACCACCTTGCTGTCTGTCCTCATGCGCGGCCCGCCAAGCAGAAGGTCAGGAAGCAAGCTCTGGAGAGGCAGGAGTACATCTCAGAGGAAATCAGAAAGCTAGAGGCGGCAGGCTTGGTGAGAGGAGTACTCCACCCAACGTGGTTGGCCAATCCGGTAGTGTTGCGCAAGGCAAATGGGAAATAGAGGCTGTGTATTGATTACACAGACATCAATAAGGCCTGCCCAAAGGATCCTTTCCCGTTGCCGCGCATTGACCAGATTGTGGACTACACGGCTGGGTGTGACCTCTTATCGTTCCTGGACGCCTACTCAGGAGACAAAGGAAGACGAGGAAAAGACAGCATTCATCACCCCATGTGGTACATATTGCTTTTTACGGATGCCTTTTGGGTTGAAGAGTGCTGGCTCGACCCTTGCAAGAGCAGTCCAAATTGGTTTTCAGCCCTAGCTACATAGAAATATGGAAGCTTATATGGATGACATAGTGGTCAAAACCAAGGACAAAGCAACGCTCGTGCAAGATCTGGGGGAAACATTTGGGAACCTGCGCAAGATCAACCTCAAATTGAACCATGAGAAGTGTGTCTTCGGCGTCCCGTCCGGCAAGCTTCTCGGGTTCTTTGTGTCCCAGCGCGGGATTGAAGCAAACCCAGATAAGATCAAGGCTATCGAGTAGATTGAGCCACCCAAACGGATCAAGGACGTGCGTCGGCTCACTGGCTGCGTTGCTGCCATGAGCCGGTTCATCTCCAAGTCATGAGCGTGCCCTTCCTTTTTCAAGATCTTAAAGAAAGTAGGGCCGATGGAGTGGACCCCAGAGGCCGAGGCAGCACCTGCAAGATTTGAAGAAATACCTCTCCTCTTGCCAAAGGTTGGTTGCGCCCAGACCACAAGAACCGTTGCTGCTTTATCTAGCAGCAACGAACCAGGTGGTTAGCGCCGCACTAGTGGCGCAGAGAGAGGTTGATGAGGAGACAGCAGCAGCGGCAGAGTCGATGGTTGGCAGGCCGGAACCCTTCCCGGCAGGGCTCAGCCCCGGCAAGGCTGAGCCCCCGGCAAGGTTCGGCCTCGGCAAGACTGGCGCCCGTGCGATGGGACCTACGTGACCAGGTGAAGAAGCGCAGAAGAAGAAAATGATGCAGCACCCAGTTTACTTCGTTAGCTCCCTTTTGCAGGGGGCTAGGTCGAGGTACTCAGGTGTGCAAAAGCTGCTCTTCGGCCTCCTTATGGCTTTGAGGAAGCTGCTGTTGGGGAACGTTGCAGAAAATTAAAACGAGTCATGGGGGAGAGATTGCATCTACATACCACTTGTAGATCGCGTGCGGAAGCGTTCAAGGGAACGGTGATGATGGAGTCGTACACGCCGTGATTCAGATCACCGATGACCAAGTGCCGAGCGGACAGCACCTCCGCGTTCAACACACGTACGGAACGGACGACGTATCCTCCTTCTTGATCAAGCAAGGGGAAAGGAGAGGTTGAGGAAGAAGGCTCCAATTGCAGCACGACAGCGTGGTGGTGATGGAGTGACAGTTCTCCGGCAGGGCTTCGCCAAGCACACGCGGAGGAGGAGAGGTGTTGGGGAGGGGAGGGTGTAACGCCCCAGATTCGATGCGCCAGGTGTCTTCCAGTTATTCGCCGTCGTTGCCATGTCATTTGCTTGCGTGTTGCATTTTTCCATGTCATCATCTGCATTTCATATCATGTCATCATGTGCATTTCATTTTGCATACGTGTTCGTCTCATGCATCCGAGCATTTCCCCGTTGTCCGTTTTGCAATCCGGCGCTCCTATGTCTCCCGGCACCCCCCTTTACCTCTTTTCGTGTGCGGGTGTTAAACTTTCTCGGAATGGACCGAGGTTTGTCAAGCGGCCTTGGTACAGCACCGATAGACCGCCTGTCAAGTTTCGTGCCATTTGGAGGTCGTTTGGTACTCCAACGGTTAACCGGGTAACCGCAAAAGCCTCCTTCTCTTTGCAGCCCAACAACCCTTTCAAAGTGGCCCAAAACCCATCTAACTCCCCTCCATGCTCTCGGTCGTTCGATCACGATCGCGTGGCCGAAAACCACTCCTCATTTGGACTCTCCTAGCTCCCTCTACCTATAAAACTAGCCCCTCCCCCGAAATTTGCGGATGAATTCGCAGACGAACCCCTAAAATTCCCCCTCTCCACGCTGGACACGTCCGCCCCCGGCCGGAAATGTCCGCCGCCGCTCCAGCATGTCGGAGGCCGCCACGTGTCCCGCCGCCGTCCTCCTCTGCGCGCGCCGCCGCCTTGTCGAGGAGCCGGATCGGGCCCGCCCGGGCAGATCGCCCGCCGCCGCCACAGCCAGCAGCGCGCCGCCAGCGCTGCTCCTCGTCCTCGCGCTGGATCGGGAGGAGCCCAATCCCGCAGCTCCCGTCCGCCGCCGCCCGTCAGCCCCGCTTCCTGCCGGCGAGCTCCACCGCCGGAGCACCAGCGCCGCCCCAGGTCGCGCCTCCCCGGTCCCGTGCCCCGCTCTCCTTCTCCCGTGTGCTCTCTCTTCCTCGTTCTCTCTCTCTCCCTCACGCAGCTCTCTCTCTCTTCCCTGTACCAGGAGCTTCCATGGCCGCCCCGATCTCCGCGCTCGTGCCGCCTCAAGCTGCCTCAACGTCGGGAATGGGTTGCCCCGTGCCCGATCTACCCATTCAGGGCCTTCCCGGCCGCTGCCGAGTCCCACGCCTCCCCGTCGGCGTTGACTTCCGCCATGGCTGCTCAGGCGAGGAATGGATCTTCCCGACCTGCCAGTTTTTTCATGAGGTGAAAACGCCAAGTCCTCAAGTATTTTGACATTATCATGCCATGTTTGACCTGCCGTATCTCTGCATCCGTAGCTCCGATTCGTGCGTGTAATATGTCAAATTGTTCGCCTCGACGAGTACATCATTTTCACTTGAACTCATCTTGATGCCCGAAAGGCTGTTAGAAGAGGGCTATGTGATGTTAGTTTCAGATTCTTATCAGAACATGCACTTTTGTCATTTTTGCCATGATTGATGTGTGCACCCTATGAACTTGAGTCCTACATGTGTTTTGTAATATGCCATGCCATCTTTACAGGGATGTATGCCATGTATTTTTGTGATCTCTGTGGTAACTAGCACAAGCATGCAAACTAGGCTTCATGATGTTGCTGATTACAGCCCCTGTTATGCTGATATTTTTATGCCATGTTAACTTGATGCTACAGAGAGATCCATGCATATTTTGAGATACTTCAGTAAGGATGTTTTGAACATATGGTTATTCTTTATCCGTCAATGCCCTTGTTTGCAATTATGGAGTGCCATAGCTTGAGTCAATCGAGCTCTACTTTTTCTATAGAATGTTTCCTGGCAGGTTGTTTACATGTTATTCAATTTTGCCAGGGTTGTTGTAGTTGATCCGTGTATGCTATGATGTTGTTCTTGCCATGTATAGCTTCTATGCCATGTATTATTACTGTGAGTTGCCTTTCCATGCCATGTTTTGCTCTGTACTGAGTGGTTCAAGCTCACCAACATGCCTACTTATTGTTGTTCCTGCCATGTTTGAATCTGTAATATAACTTGCCATGTTTACATGGGTTCCATCATATGTTCTGATCCTTTTTGGCTCATGGTCAGTAAAGGACTTTTGTTCTATGCAATTAGTAGGTTCATGCCATGCCTTTGTTTGCCATGATAAGTTCCTGTAGCATGTTTTTTGATAGCTCTAAATATTGCAACCTGATGTTATTTCCTGATAAGTCTGAAACTGTTATTATTTGCAATCTTGCCATGTGTTTTTGTGCATGTTCTATTGATTTCTGGAGATAGCTCAGTGTTCATGTTTTGTAATGCTTTACCTGTACATAATTCCCATGCCTTTTGTTATTACGTTGAGGTCTTGTAGCATGTTGTTTTGATACATGCAATATGCCTAGTTGCTGTTTTGGACAGATTATTGCTATAACTTGTTTCATGTGTATGTGTTGAACCGTTGCTCCGTTTTGAGTGTGCTCTATATGAAACTTGCTCGATTTTGCATGTAGCTTCATATTATCATGTTGCATTCATGTTTTGAGGTGTTTGCTTGATGCTTGTATGCATTTTGCATCAATGCCATGTTTAACTTGTGTTGCTCATATCTTCTAGGCCGTAGCTCCGAATTTAATGAACTTTATATGTAACTTAACTAGAATTTCGTGTAGATCATCTAGGTGCATCTTAACTTGCAGTTTAACAACTTGAACATACGATTTATTCAGATCTGGACCAATTTCGAAATTTGCATATGAGGACTTACCGGAATTTGTTCTATGTTGTTTCCGGCCTCATTTAAACTTGCTTTGATGTGTTGCTCTTGTTTGCATCTTCTCTTGCCATGAGTAGCCTCATCTAGCTTTGTCATGCATCATGCTTGTTTGTGCATCATGCCTTGTTCATGTGTGGTGTGTTTACCATGTTGTGTGCTTCTTCTTGTTAGTTCCTGTTTCGTTGCGATCGTGAGGATTCGTTCGTCTACGCTTGGTTCGGCTTCATCCGTTCGTCTTCTTCATGGACTCGTTCTTCTTCCTAGCGGGATTTCAAGCAAGATGACCGCTACCCTGTATCTCACTACTATCATTGCTATGCTAGTTGCTTCGTTTTACAGCAATGATGCTCTACCTATCACTTGTTCCTCAAGCCTCCCAAATTGCCATGTCAGCCTCTAACCTTTTGCACCCCTCCTAGCAAACCGTTGCTTGGCTATGTTACCGCTTTGCTCAGCCCCTCTTATAGCGTTGTTAGTTGCAGGTGAAGATGAAGTTTGTTCCTTGTTGGAACATGGAGATGTTGTTCCTTGTTGGAACATGTTTACTTGTTGGGATATCACAATATATCTTATTTAATTAATGCATCTAATATACTTGGTAAAGGGTGGAAGGCTCGGCCTTATGCAGTGTTTGGTTCCACTCTTGCCGCCCTAGTTTCCGTCATATCGGTATTATGTTCCCGGATTTTGCGTCCCTAACACGGTCGGGTGATTTATGGGACCCCCTTGACAGTTCGCTTTGAATAAGACTCCTCCAACAAGGCCCAACATTGGTTTTACCATTTGCCTCACCTACCCCTTTTTCCCTTGGGAGTCGCGCTCTCAAGGGTCATCTTCATTTTAGCCCCCCCGGGCCAATGCTTGTCTAAGTGTTGGTCCAAACTAGAGCCACTTGCGGTGCCGCCCCTAGGCAACTTGGGGTATCGTCGGTTGTCGTACGTACTGCTCCTCTGGTCATGGCCTGAGACGAGATACGCGCGGCTACTATCAGGATGTCGGCACGCCGGGAGGTCTTGCTGGTCTTGTTTTATTGCTGTCGAAATGTCTTGTAGCCGGATTCCGAGACTGATCGGGTCTTCCGGGAGAAGGAATATCCTTCGCTGATCGCGAGAGCTTATCATGGGCTAAGTTGGGACACCCTGCAGGTATAAACTTTCGAGAGCCGTGCCGCGGTTATGTGGCGAGATGGGAATTTGTTAATATCCGGTTGTAGTAAACTCAAGCAAACTCTTCTAAAATACACCAACCGTGTGCGTAACCGTTAGTGTCTCTTTTCGGTTTGTTCTAGAGGAGAACACGGTTTCTGGGTTATGTATGACGTAAGTAGGAGTTCAGGATCACTTCTTGATCATTACTAGTTGACGACCGTTCCTTTGTTTCTCTTCTCGCTCTCATTTGCGTATGTTAGCCACCATATATGTTTAATCGCTGCTGCCACCTCACCACTTTACCCCTTCCTTTCCCATTAAGCTTTGCTAGTCTTGATACCCATGGTAATGGGATTGCTGAGTCCTCGTGGCTCACAGATTACTACACCACCAGTTGCAGGTACAGGTTTGCGATGATCATGACATGAGAGCGATGTTTGCTTGTTTGGAGTTCTTCTTCTGCTTCTTCTTCGATCGAGGATAGGTTCCAGGTCGGCACTGGGCTAGCAGGGTGGATGTTGTTTGAGTTTCATTTATGTTTCATCCGTAGTCGGATGTTGATCTTGTATATGATGTTGATGTATTCTTGTGGCATTTGTGCCTTATGTATGTATCCCCATCCATTATGTAATGTTGATGTAATGATATCCACCTTGCAAAAGCGTCTTCAAGATGCGCTTCTATCCTTGGTGGGACCTTCGAGTTCCTTTTGGATAGGGTCGCATCTTGGGCGTGACAAGTTGGTATCAGAGCCTCAACCGACCCTAGAGCCCCTTGATTGATCGTGTAGTTTGGCCGTTGTTGAGTCTAGAAGAAAACTGATTTCGGAGTCTAGTTATATTGGAGAGTAGGAATTCTTTTTACTCCTCAGCCCCTTCGTCGCTCTGGTGAGAAATCTTGACGTAGGTGAATTACTCCTCTTCCCCTTCAAATTTTTCTTTAGGTTCACGCAGTTGGTTTTCCGGTAGTTGTTCCTCAGCTCTTTTTATCCGGTGCATTTCTCGTCAAGACGACTCGACCATCTTCATCTTTGCCAAGTTCAATCCTCAGCTATTTTCGATCGATGTTGTTTCCCTGTCCGAAGTTGTCTTTGTTTTTCCCGCCCTCCCTTCTTCTTTTCCGAACCGGAGTCCGTTATCGAGTATCCATTCTACTCATGCGAAGTCTTTGCTTTCTATCCTCATTGTTCTCAACCGGAGTTTTCTCTTCAAGATATTCGTCAGTTTCCCCTTCCAAGTTGTCTTTGTTTTCCCGCCCTCCCACCCTATTATTCCCGGAGTTCGAGTTTCTTCCGACCATCAATTTCATTCGTACGGAGTCTCTTCAGTCTTTCCTCAATCATTTCAACCGGTGAATTCTCGTCTTGTTCGTCATTATTCATCCCTTTCTTTTTCGGGTGCACTCAATTCAAGTTTTTCGGGTTAATCATATTCTTTTCCTTCGAAGTGTTCTCTTTGCTCGTTCGCCTCTCGCCAGCTTATCATTCCGGAGTTCGGAAGACATCTCAGGAGATTCGTCTGTGTTCCAATTAATTCGAGGTTGTCACCTCATTCAAATATTTCAGTTCTTCCGGTGCATCATCTATCTGTTCGTCATCCCTTTCCAACGGTGTTTCTTTTCAGTGGGCCCTAACCCACAGGTCTTTTCCCAGGATCTTACCTGACTCTTCTAATTATTCCGGAGTTATTCTCAAGTTCTTTTGAAGTTTGACGTAAGAATGAATTTCATCGACCGAGATGCCGTCCCAAGATCTCTTTCAAATTCTTTTCATTATTGGCTCAACCTCTTCGCTTTTCATTCTATCGGAGTATCTCAACAATTTTGGTGGTGTTTATCGTCGTCCTTGAAGACCGAAGTAGAGTTTCTCTTAAATCTTGTCCGTTCCCCCGGAGATTCATGGTGCTAGCTCGATGTTATCCTATCTAATTGTTTCCAGTCATGCAAATTATTTTCATCCATCCGGAGTATTTCAGGTGTTGCTTTCCCTCTCGATCATCCGGAGGTCACCTTTTCGGAAGATTTCTTCGTTCTAAGTTTTCAGATTCGTTCTCCAATTGTTTTATATCCGTGCCCCTTTTCGCTCGTCTTAATATTCTTACGGTGGTTCGCTCAAGATTCTTTTTCCTTGACTATCATTTTAATTCATTCGTTCTATCCAATCCTACCGGTGGTTCATGAAGACTCTCTCAAGTTTTGTGCTATTTTCCCCTTAATTCTTTTTCAAGAAGAATAAGTAATATGCAAAATCCATTGCTTGTCATCAATTTAATTTGATGAAGGATAAGCATACAATAAATCTTATTCTTATTTCATCCAGGTGAGTAATCCTTTCCTTCGGAGTTTGTTCGTGATGAATAAATTCTAGTTCCAAGTGTCTTCATCTTTTCTATCCCGGAGTTCAAAGCTTCCTCGGCCATCTCATCAGAACCTTCATATAAATCATAGCAAGGCTTAATCCTTATTCTTTCCAGCCTTCAATTGTATCTCATCATCTTTTGTTACCGGAGTTCTTCACGGTGGTTCTTCATGATTTAATTCATTCTTCAAGAGTTCATCAAGTTTCATTCCATCTTCTTAAATTCATGCTCTATTCTTTCCATGTTCAGCCGGAGTGCCGTCTAAATTCTTTTGTTCATTCATTTTCCATCTCGTTCTAACCAGAGTGGTTTCATAGTCTATCTGATTCCGTGAGCTTTCGATTCTCGGCATTCTCTTGAGTTCTTCTCTTGAGTTCTTGTTTCACCTCATCCCTTTTTCCCTTCCGTCTCGGTCCTAAGATCTCGGGACGAGATCTCTTGTTAGTGGAGGAGTGTTGTAACGCCCCGGATTCGATGCGCCAGGTGTCTTCCAGTTATTCGCCGTCGTTGCCATGTCATTTCCTTGCGTGTTGCATTTTGTCATGTCATCATCTGCATTTCATATCATGTCATCATGTGCATTTCATTTTGCATACATGTTCGTCTAATGCATCCGAGCATTTCCCCGTTGTCCGTTTTGCAATCCGGCGCTCCTATGTCTCCCGGCGCCCCCCTTTACCTCTTTTCGTGTGCGGGTGTTAAACTTTCTCGGAATGGACCGAGGTTTGTCAAGCGGCCTTGGTATAGCACCGATAGACCGCCTGTCAAGTTTCGTGCCATTTGGAGGTCGTTTGGTACTCCAACGGTTAACCGGGTAACCGCAAAAGCCTCCTTCTCTTTGCAGCCCAACACCCCTTTCAAAGTGGCCCAAAACCCATCTAACTCCCCTCCATGCTCTCGGTCGTTCGATCACGATCGCGCGGCCGAAAACCGATCCTCATTTGGACTCTCCTAGCTCCCTCTACCTATAAAACTAGCCCCTCCCCCGAAATTTGCGGATGAATTCGCAGACGAAACCCTAAAATTCCCCCCTCTCCGCGCAGGACACGTCCGCCCCCGGCCGGACATGTCCGCCGCCGCTCCCCGCGCCAATCGGAGACCGCCACGTTTCCCGCCGCCCGTCCTCCTCTGCAGCGCCGCCGCCTTGAGAGCGGATCGGCCCGCCCAGGCCAGATCGGCCCGCCGCCGCCGCCAAGCCAGCAGCGCCGCGCCGCCCAGCGCTCAGCGCTCGTCCTCATATTTGGATCGGGAGGAGCCCGATCCGCAGCTCCCGTCGCCGCCGCCCGTCGGCCCGCTTCTGGCGAGCTCCACCGCCGGAGCACCAGCGCCGCCCCAGGTCGCGCCTCCCCGGTCCCGTGCCCCGCTCTCCTTCTCCCGTGTGCTCTCTCTCCCTCGTTCTCTCTCTCTCCCTCACGCAGCTTTCTCTCTCTTTCCTGTACCAGGAGCTTCCATGGCCGCCCCGATCTCCGCGCTCGTGCCGCCCCAAGCTGCCTCAACGCCGGGAATGGGTTGCCCCGTGCCCGATCTACCCATTCAGGGCCTTCCCGGCGCTCGCCGGAGTCCCACGCCCCTCCCCGTCGGCGTTGACTTCCGCCATGGCTGCTCTGTGCGAGGAATGGATCTTCCCCGACCTGCCAGTTTTTTTCGCGAGGTGAAAAACGGCTAAGTCCCCGAAGTATTTTGACATTGTCATGCCATGTTTGGCCTGCCGTATCTCTGCATCCGTAGCTCCGATTCGTGCGTGTAATATGTCAAATTGTTCACCTCTACGATTAAAACATTTCACCTCATTGCATCATTTTCATTTGAACTCATCTTGATGCCCGAAATGCTGTTAGAAGAGGGCTATGTGATGTTAGTTTCAGATTCTTATCAGAACATGCACTTTTGTCATTTTTTCCATGATTGATGTGTGCATCCTATGAACTTGAGTCCTACATGTGTTTTGTAATATGCCATTCCATCTTTACAGGGGTGTATGCCATGTATTTTTGTGATCTCTGTGGTGACTAGCACAAGCATGCAAACTAGGCTTCATGATGTTGCTGATTTCAGCCCCTGTTTTGTGATATTTTTATGCCATGTTAACATGGGTGCCATCATATCTTCTGATCCTTTTTGGCTCATGGTCAGTAAAGGACTTTCGTTCTATGAAATTAGTAGGTTCATGCCATTCCTTTGTTTGCCATGATAAGTTCATTTAGCATGTTGTTTGATAGGTCTAAATATTGCAACCTGATGTTATTTCCTGATAAGTCTGAAAATGTTATTATTTGCAATCTTGCCATGTGTTTTTGAGCATGTTCTTGTGATTTCTGGAGATAGCTCAGTGTTCATGTTTTGTAATTCTTTACCTGTACATCATGCCCATGCCTTTTGTTATTACATTGAGATCCTGTAGCATGTTGTTATGATACTGTCAATATGCCTAGTTGCTGTTTTGGTCAGATTGTTGCTATAACTTGTTTCATGTGTATGTGTTGAACCGTTGCTCCGTTTTGAGTGTGCTCTATATGAAACTTGCTCGATTTTGCATGTAGATTCATATTATCATGTTGCATTCTTGTTTTGAGGTGTTTGCTTGATGTTTGTATGCATTTTGCATCAATGCCATGTTTAACTTGTGTTGCTCATATCTTCTAGGCCATAGCTCCGAATTTAATGAACTTTATATGTAACTTGACTAGAATTTCATGTAGATCATCTTGGTGCATCTTAACTTGCTGTTTAACAACTTGAGGACTTACCAGAATTTGTTTTATGTTGTTTCCGGCCTCATTTAAACTTGCTTTGATGTGTTGCTCTTGTTTGCATCTTCTCTTGCCATGAGTAGCCTCATCTAGCTTTGTCATGCATCATGCTTGTTTGTGCATCATGCCTTGTTCATGTGTGGTGTGTTTACCATGTTGTGTGCTTCTTCTTGTTAGTTCCTGTTTCGTTGCGATCGTGAGGATTCATTCGTCTACGCTTGGTTCGGCTTCATCTGTTCGTCTTCTTCATGGACTCGTTCTTCTTCCTAGCCGGATTTCAAGCAAGATGACCGCTACCTTGGATCTCACTACTATCATTGCTATGCTAGTTGCTTCGTTCTACAGCTATGATGCGCTACCTATCACTTGTTCCTCAAGCCTCCCAAATTGCCATGTCAGCCTCTAACCTTTTGCGCCCTTCCTAGCAAACCGTTGCTTGGCTATGTTACCGCTTTGCTCAGCCCCTCTTATAGCGTTGTTAGTTGCAGGTGAAGATGAAGTTTGTTCCTTGTTGGAACATGGAGATGTTGTTCCTTGTTGGAACATGTTTACTTGTTGGGATATCACAATATATCTTATTTAATTAATGCATCTATATACTTGGTAAAGGGTGGAAGGCTCGGCCTTATGCCTGGTGTTTGGTTCCACTCTTGCCGCCCTAGTTTCCGTCATATCGGTATTATGTTCCCGGATTTTGCGTCCCTAACGCGGTCGGGTGATTTATGGGACCCCCTTGACAGTTCGCTTTGAATAAGACTCCTCCAGCAAGGCCCAACATTGGTTTTACCATTTGCCTCACCTACCCCTTTTTCCCTTGGGAGTCGCGCTCTCAAGGGTCATCTTCATTTTAGCCCCCCCGGGCCAATGCTTGTCTAAGTGTTGGTCCAAACTAGAGCCACTTGCGGTGCCGCCCCTAGGCAACTTGGGGTATCGTCGGTTGTCGGACGTACTGCTCATCCGGTCGTGCTTTGAGATGAGATCTGGCGGCTACTATCGAGGATGTCGGCACGGGAGGTCTTCTTTGGTCTTGTTTTATTGCTGTCGAAATGTCTTGTAGCCGGGATTCCCAGACTGATCGGGTCTTCCCGGGGAGAAGGAATATCCTTCGTTGATCGCGAGAGCTTATCATGGGCTAAGTTGGGACACCCCTGCAGGGTATAAACTTTCGAGAGCCGTGCCCGCGGTTATGTGGCAGATGGGAATTTATTAATATCCGGTTTTAGTAAACTCGAAGCAAACTCTTCTAAAATACACTAACCGTGTGCGTAACCGTGAGTGTCTCTTTTCGGGGTTGATCGAGAGGAGAACATGGTTTCTGGGTTATGTCTGACGTAAGTAGGAGTTCAGGATCACTTCTTGATCATTACTAGTTGACGACCGTTCCTTTGTTTCTCTTCTCGCTCTCATTTGCGTATGTTAGCCACCATATATGCTTAATCGCTGTTGCCACCTCACCACTTTACCCCTTCCTTTCTCATTAAGCTTTGCTAGTCTTGATACCCATGGTAATGGGATTGCTGAGTCCTCGTGGCTCACAGATTACTACACCACCAGTTGCAGGTACAGGTTGCGATGATCATGACGTGAGAGCGATGTTTGCTTGTTTGGAGTTCTTCTGCTTCTTCTTCGATCAGGGGATAGGTTCCAGGTCGGCAGCCTGGGCTAGCAGGGCGGGTGTCGTTTGAGTTTCTGTTTATGTTTCATCCGTAGTCGGATGTCAGGACCCCGATCCCAAGTCACATCGATCTAGCCGGTAACACCTCATATCACTTTGCGGCCTCACGCACGGTATTCCCATGGGTGTCGCCTTACCATGGCCCGGGACCGTTTGCGTCTTTTGGCTCACGTATATGATAGTGTCGCTAGCATCCATATGACAAAGAACCCGGGCCGACATGGCTAGTCGTGAACCCAAAGCGGCGCTAACCCATGGGGACAGGCATACATGAATCACATCGAGCATGTCGGTCATCAACGTATATATTCGGGCTGTAGCACTTTGGGCTAACAGGACTCCGGTATCCCGGGCTGTAGCAGGCTAAGCGGGACTCGAATAACACCGCGTGACATTTCCCGAAGGAACGAGACATAGGAACGAAGTGAAACACATGCCGCCAGTCAAGTGTCTAAGCAAGAGTCTTTGGGCTAGCAGGACTCCGGTGAACCGGGCTGTAGCGGACTACTATCGCTCAGAAGCACGAGACTACATTTCCCCATATGAGAGGCTGCCAAGGATAACAACTAGTTTGTCGGATCCCACACATACCAAGCATTTCAAACATACACACAATATGCTCAATATGTGTAGATACAACATGGCATCACAACATAACTCTACGACTCAAATATTTATCCAATAGGCTCCGAGGAGCGAGATATTACAAACATGGGTCTCATGACCCAACACTCAGAGCATACAAGTCAAAGCACAAGAGGAAGCTAATCATGTCTGAGTACAGACAATTATAAATGAAAAAGGTTGAGAAGCCTGACTATCTACCAGATCCCGCCGAGGGCACAAGATCGTAGCTGAGGTAACAAGCTAAATGTCGAAGTCCAAGCGAAACTACTAGCGAGAACGAAGTCTCTCTGCAAAAACATAAAATAGGCAAACGTGAGTACAATTGTACTCAGCAAGACTTACATCAGAACTAACTACATATGCATCATTATCAAAAGGGGGTGGTGGAGTTTGACTGCAGCAAGCCAGCTTTGACTCGGTGGCTATCCTGAACTATGACTGCAAGTAACTCTTTTGAGGTGGCGCACACGAGTCCACATATTCACCATATCAATACACCACTATGGATCCGCTCCCATCTCCCTACGAGAACGCCATCCAGAGCACTCCACACTTATCTTGCGCATTTTAGAGTATCCACTTTCACTTGTCTATGAACTGATATAGGCAACCTGTAAGCCCTTCTCCGTGGACACGGCTATTCGAATAGATCATATTAAACCCTGCAGGGGTGTACTTCTTCACACACGCTCTCACCACTTACCGCTGTTTACACGACATGTACTCGGCAACCTTCAAGCGGAAGCCCAACGTGGGTGTCGGTCACGACCTACCTAAACACACAAGTCCCAAGTCCAGGTTTATCGCCTATTCGGGTTCCATCCGCAGGGAGTCCGGCCGAGGTTTCCCATACAGCCCCGAACGATGTGTGCAGGGTTCCCGAGACACCAAACGGGCGAATCGGTACACCGGGCCACGGTGCCTAACGCAACACAACCCACCCCTACGGTCAGCTATGCGTGCGGCCCCAAAGATGCTACAAACACGAAACTACTTGCAACTCCGGACCGAGGACAAGAGTGGTTAAGAAGCCGAGAGGGTCCATTGGTTTCGGGCCCAATGCGTGGTAGTAATCTGTTTCATGGATCACAAACACAGATCTCAGTTCACGAGGGCCAGGCTGCAATGAGACAACCCACCATGTACTCCTACATGGCCTCTCACCGCTACCTTTACCAAATCGTGTTCACACACTTAGCTCACACACGCAGATGGGACATGTTCACGCAACCATTCCAATTCATTCCCGATGAATCGGACCTGACTCAACTCTAAGCAGTAGCGGGCATGACAACAAGCATGAATGAGTAGGCACAACATGGCTCAAACAACTCCTACTCATGCTAGTGGGTTTCATCTAATTACTTTGTGGAGTATTTGGTCATGCGAGAGGATAAAGGGGTTCAGCTACCGCAGCAAGTAACACATGAGTCGTTGTTGTCCTAATGCAGTAAAATAGAGCAGGAGCGAGAGAGTGGGATTATATCGGAATGAACAAGGGGTTTTGCTTGCACAGCACTTCAAGATAATATAGTTCTTCATCGGTGTCATCGAATAATCGTTTAACGTCGTCTCATCGAGAGGGGCAATTACCGGCAAACAAGAGAGAACACAATCAATGCAATGCACATATATGATGCATGAGCATGTTAAGGAACTGAATTCACCTAATGCAACAGTAATCCAAGTTAGTTGAAGTGGAATTCAAACAAGGTTGAACTCCAACTCCAAAGGCTATTTCATAAATTAACCTAATCATGATTCATCTTATTCAGTGAGGTTAACTTGTTCAAACATGCATGATCATGGCATAAACGGATTCTTCATATTTTTCTGATCATTTTCCATATATAATTTATTTAATTTGGAGTTACAGATTAAAAGTTATGTATAATTGAAGTTTGGGGTATTTTCTGAAATTTCCTGAATTAAATTAAATCCAGAAAATCAAATAATTGCGTCAGCATTACAGAGGCATGACGTCAGCGGTCAACTGCGGCGGTCCAGGTCAAACCCTGACTTGTGGGTCCCGAGTTTCAGTGTCTGACTAAACTAACCTAGCTTAGTTAATACTAACCTAACTTAATTAGTGGGCGGGCCCGCATGTCGATGAGGGAGAGGGGAAGTCAGCAGGCGGTGGGTCAACCCACGCCGGTCAATGTCGTGATCACCGGCGTTTAGCCGCGACGGCGAGCCCGGCGAGAGTGATTTTGGCCGTTCCGGCAACCAAAAGGGCCGCGGAAGGCATCTAGGTGGAGCTGGGAACGAGCCGAGGCTCTTGGTGGAGCTAGCCGGGGTCGGGGTGGCCGGAATCGGCGCCGGCGTCGTGTTTGGCGGCGGCCGGAGCTCGGGCGAGCTCGGGCACGTCGCTAGGAGGCACGGCATGAGGTGTGAAGGGTGCTGGGTGCTCCTGCAAAGGTGCTGAGCACGTTGACGCTCTCAGACGCGGCGGAGGTGGGCTCTAGCCACGGCGGCGACGAGGCGCAACGGCGGCGAGCTTCGGCCGGGGTGGCCAAAGGCGCTAGAGGAGAAAATCGATAGAGGGAAGAGAGGGTTGGGTAGAGGGGCTCACAGTGAGATCGTCGGTGCTCTCAGCGTGCTCGGGGGCGGCCGGAAGGCGGCGAATTTGTCGATGGAGTCCGGCGGGTTCGAGAAGGGGAAAAGTGGTGGGGCGGCGCCTCGGGGCGCTCCGGTGTCGGGAGGCTCAGTGAGGAGGGGGGGAGAGACTAGGCGGAGCTCGGGGGCATGTCGGGGAGGAGAGGGGGTGGCGGTGGACGCGAGGGCAGCGAGGGGCGGCGACGGCCGTGTTCGGTGGCGTCGTGGGGAGAGAGAGCAGAGGAGGGAGAAGGTCCAGGGAGAGAGGAGAGGGGCCAGGGGGTCCAGAGCGCGCCGAGGAGGGGCTTCAAGGCTCCTCGGTGAGGCAAAGTGACGTGGAGGAGGCGTGGCGAGCTCGGCGCGTGCGCCGTGTCCCTCCTCTGCCTACTGGCAGAGGTAGGCGACGAGCGGCGAGGCGGTTGGTGGGCTGGGCCACCAACTGGGCCGTCGAGGAGGAGGGGGGAGAGAAGGCTGGGCCAGGTGGGCTGCGCAGGTAAGTTTCTCTCTCTCTCTCTTATTCTTTGTTTTAGTTTTCTAATTTGTAACTGTTTTGTTTTAGTTTAGTAAAATACTAAACCATTTAAATAAATCCTGAAAATAATTGTGGGCATTAACTGAATTATTACAGAGGCCCTTAACCATTTTTCAGAATTGTTGGAGCATTTAAAAATATTAATAGTTTTTTTTAAATGCCCCAATTCAAATACAATATGGTTTATTCAGATATCCAAAAATGTCTTGGAAAAATATCCATCATCTCTGGATATGGTTTTCACCCTTTTCCGTTAATCATGAATATTTTTGCAAACCAATTTGGGTATTTGAAAATATTTTTTTGAATTTGAACCTATTTGAATTGCTTTAGTGCTAGGGCTTGATCATCCCCATTTCAAATTTTCATGAAAATTAAACATGATGCATGGATGTAATGCCACTAGTTACAAGCAAGCTCTAGGGCTGTGACATCGGATGTTGATCTTGTATATGATGTTGATGTATTCTTGTCGCATTTGTGCCTTATGTATGTATCCCCATCCATTATGTAATGTTGATGTAATGATATCCACCTTGAAAAAGCGTCTTCAAGATGCGCTTCTATCCTTGGTGGGACCTTCGAGTTCCTTTTGGATAGGGTCGCATCTTGGGCGTGACAGAGGGGCTGCGCCTTGGAAGTGTATCGCAGCCCTCCCCTCACCCCTCTATTTATAGGGGAAGGGGCAAGGGGGGTCGGCCCCTCTGGATAAGATCTAGAGGGGCGGCTTGAGGGGGGGCTTGCCCCTGCAAAGGGGCGCCCACTAGGGTTCCCCCCAACCCTAGGCGCATGGGCCCAAGGGGGGGAGGCGCGCCCAGCCCTCCAGGGGCTGGTTCCCTGCCCCTTGTGGCCCATGAGGCCCTCCGAGAGGGGTGGCCCCTCCCGGTGGACCCCCGAAACCTCTCCGGTGGCCCCGGTACAATACCGATATGACCCCGAAACTTTCCGGTGTCCGTTTGACAACTTCCCATATATAAATCTTTACCTCCGGACCATTCCAGAACTCCTCGTGACGTCCGGGATCTCATCCGACTCGAACAACATTCGGTAATCACATACAAGTCTTCCTAATAACCCTAGCGTCACCGAACCTTAAGTGTAGACCCTACGGGTTCGGGAGACATGCGCAACATGACCGAGACGGCTCTCCGGTCAATAACCAACAGCGAGATCTGGATACCCATGTTGGCTCCTACATACTCCTCGATGATTTCATCGGATGAACCACGATGTCGAGGATTCAATCAATCCCGTATACTATTCCCTTTGTCAGACGGTATGTTACTTGCCCGAGATTCGATCGTCGGTATCCCAATACCTCGTTCAATCTCGTTATCGGAAAGTCACTTTACTCGTACCATAATGCATGATCCCGTGACCAGACACTTGGTCACTTTGAGCTCATTATGATGATGCACTACCGAGTGGGCCCAGTGATACCTCTCCGTAACACGGAGTGACAAATCCAAGTCTCGACCCGTGTCAACCCAACAGACACTTTCGGAGATACCTTAGTGCACCTTTATAGTCACCCGATTCGTTGTGACGTTTGGTACACCCAAAGCACTCCTACGGTATCCGAGAGTTACACGATCTCATGGTCTAAGGAGAAGATACTTGACATTGGAAAAACTCTAGCAAAACGAACTACACGATCTTGTGCTATGCTTAGGATTGGGTCTTGTCCATCACATCATTCTCCTAATGATGTGATCCCATTATCAATGACATCCAATGTCCATAGTCAGGAAACCATGACTATCTATTGATCAACGAGCTAGGCAACTAGAGGCTCACTAGGGACATATTGTGGTCTATGTATTCACACGTGTATTACGATTTCCGGATAATACAATTATAGCATGAATAAAAGACAATTATCACGAACAAGGAAATATAATAATAATCCTTTTATTATTGCCTCTAGGGCATATTTCCAACAGTCTCCCACTTGCACTAGAGTCAATAATCTAGTTACATTGTGATGAACCGAACACCCATAGAGTTCTCGTGTTGATCATGTTTTGCTCATGGAAGAGGTTTAGTCGGTGGATCTGCGACATTCAGATCCGTATGCACTTTGCAAATTTCTATGTCTCCATCTTGAACATTTTCACGGATGGAGTTGAAGCGGCAACTTGATATGCCTGGTCTTCTTGTGAAACCTGGGCTCCTTGGCAAGTGCAATAGCTCCGGTGTTGTCACAGAAGAGTTTGATCGGCCCCGACGCATTGGGTATGACTCCTAGGTCGGTGATGAACTCCTTCACCCAAATTGCTTCATGCGCTGCCTCACGAGGCTGCCATGTACTCCGCTTCACACGTAGATCCCGCCACGGCGCTTCTCGCTTGCAGCTGCACCAGCTTGCTTCCACCATTCAACATATACATGTATCCGGTTTGTGACTTAGAGTCATCCAGATCTGTGTCGAAGCTTAGCGTCGACGTAACCCTTCTGACGAGCTCTTCGTCACCTCCATAAACGAGAAACATGTCCTTTGTCCTTTTCAGGTACTTCAGGATATTCTTGACCGCTGTCCAGTGTTCCTTGCCGGGATTACTTTGGTACCTTCCTACCAAACTTACGGCAAGGTTTACATCAGGTCTGGTACACAGCATGGCGCTCATCTCTTCTTTATCTTTTGCCGTGGTCGGGCATTGAGCCGAGCTCAATCTCACACCTTGCAAGATGTGCAAGAACCATTTCTTGGACTGATCCATTTTGAACTTCTTCAAAATCTTATCAAGGTATGTGCTTTGTGAAAGATCTATGAGGCGTCTTGATCTATCTCTATAGATCTTGATGCCTAATATATAAGCATCTTCTCCAAGGTCCTTCATTGAAAAACTTTTATTCAAGTAGGCCTTAATGCTGTCCAAGAGTTCTATATCATTTCCCATCAAAAGTATGTCATCTACATATAATATGAGAAATGCTACAGAGCTCCCACTCACTTTCTTGTAAACGCAGGCTTCTCCATAAGTCTGCATAAACCCAAACGCTTTGATCATCTCATCAAAGCGAATATTCCAACTCCGAGATGCTTGCACCAGCCCATAAATGGATCGCTGGAGCTTGCATACCTTGTTAGCATTCTTAGGGTCGACAAAACCTTCCGGCTGCATCATATACAGCTCTTCCTTAAGATAACCGTTAAGGAATGTCATTTTGACATCCATCTACCATATCTCATAATCATAGTATGCGGCAATTTCTAACATGATTCGGACAGACTTAAGCTTCGCTACGGGAGAGAAAGTCTCATCATAGTCAATTCCTTGAACTTGCCGATAACCCTTAGCGACAAGTCGAGCTTTATAGATGGTGACATTACCATCTGCGTCCGTCTTCTTCTTAAAGATCCATTTGTTTTCTATCGCTCGCCGATCATCGGGCAAGTCTATCAAAGTCCATACTTTGTTTTCATACATGGATCCTATCTCGGATTGCATGGCTTCAAGCCATTTGTTGGAATCGGGCCTGCCATCGCTTCTTCATAGTTCGAAGGTTCACCGTTGTCTAACAACATGATTTCCGGGACAGGGTTGCCATACCACTCTGGTGTGGAGCGTGTCCTTGTGGACCCTCTGATTCAGTAGCAACTTGATCCGAAGTACCTTGATCATCATCATTAATTTCCTCTCCCGTGGGGTAGGCACCACAGAACATTTTCTGAGCTGCACTACTTTCCGGTTCAAGAGGTAGTACTTCATCGAGTTCTACTTTCCTCCCACTTACTCCTTTCGAGAGAAACTCCTTTTCAAGAAAGGATCCGTTCTTGGCAACAAAGATCTTGCCTTCAGATCTAAGGTAGAAGGTATACCCAATGGTTTCCTTAGGGTATCCTATGAAGACGCATTTTTCCGACTTGGGTTCGAGCTTTTCAGGTTTAAGTTTCTTGACATAAGCATCGCATCCCCAAACTTTTAGAAACGGTAGCTTAGGTTTCTTCCCAAACCATAATTCATACGGTGTCGTCTCAACGGATTTAGACGGTGCCCTATTTAAAGTGAATGTAGCTGTCTCTAGAGCGTATCCCCAAAATGATAGCGGTAAATCTGTAAGAGACATCATAGATCGCACCATATCTAATAGAGTGCGACACGACGTTCGGACACACCGTTATTACCGAGGTGTTCCAGGCGGCGTGAGTTGTGAAACAATTCCACATTTCCTTAAGTGTGTACCAAATTCGTGACTTAAATATTCTCCTCCACGATCTGATCGTAAGAACTTTATTTTTCGGTCACGTTGATTCTCTACCTCATTCTGAAATTCCTTGAACTTTTCAAAGGTCTCGGACTTGTGTTTCATCAAGTAGACATACCCATATCTACTCAAGTCATCGGTGAGAGTGAGAACATAACGATATCCTCCATGAGCCTCGGCGCTCATTGGACCGCACACATCGGTATGTATGATTTCCAATAAGTTGGTTGCTCGCTCCATTGTTCCGAGAACGGAGTCTGGGTCATTTTGCCCATAAGGCATGGTTCGCATGTGTCAACTGATTCATACTCGAGAGACTCTAAACGTCCATCAGAATGGAGCTTCTTCATGCGCTTGACACCAATGTGACCAAGGCGGCAGTGCCAAAAGTATGTGGGACTATCGTTATCAACTTTACATCTTTTGGTATTCACACTATGAATATGTGTAATATTACGTTCGAGATTCATTAAGAATAAACCATTGACCATCGGAGCATGACCATAAAACATATCTCTCATATAAATAGAACAACCATTATTCTCGGATTTAAATGAGTAGCCATCTCGCATTAAACGAGATCCCGATACAATGTTCATGCTCAAACTTGGCACTAAATAACAATTATTGAGGTTTAAAACTAATCCCGTAGGTAAATGTAGAGGTAGCGTGCCGACGGCGATCACATCGACCTTGGAACCATTCCCGACGCCAAGATCGTCACCTCGTCGCTTCGCCAGCCTCCGTTTATTCCGCAGCTCCTGCTGTGAGTTACAAATGTGAGCAACGACACCGGTATCAAATACCGGGGAGTTACTACGAGTAATCGTAAGGTACACATCAATTACATGTATATCAAATATACCTTTAGTGTTGCCGGCCTTCTTGTCCGCTAAGTATTTGGGGCAGTTCCGCTTCGGTGGCCCTTCCCTTTGCAATAAAAGCACTCTGTCTCAGGTTTGGGTCCATTCTTTGACTTCTTCCCGGCAACTTGCTTACCAGGCGCGGCAACATCCTTGCCGTCCTTCTTGAAGTTCTTCTTACCCTTGCCCTTTTTGAACTTAGTGGTTTTATTGACCATCAACACTTGATGTTCTTTCTTGATTTCAACCTCTCACGACTTCAGCATTGAGAATACTTCGGGAATGGTCTTCACCATCCCCTGCATATTGTAGTTCATCACAAAGCTCTTGTAGCTTGGTGGGAGCGATGAAGGATTCTGTCAATGACCGCCTCGTCCGGGAGGTTTATGTCCAGTGGGACAGGCGGTTGTGCAACCTGACATTTTGAGTATGTGCTCCTTGTGAACTGTTTTCGTCCATGTTACTACTATAGAACTTGTCGGAGACTTCATATCTCTCGACCGGGCATGAGCTTGGAAAACCATTTTCAGCTCCTCGAACATCTCATATGCTCCGTGTTGCTCAAAACGCTTTTGGAGCCCCGGTTCTAAGCTGTAAAGCATGCCGCCTGAACGAGGGAGTAATCATCAAGACGAGACTGCCAAGCATTCATAATGTCTTGGTTCTGCAGGATAGATTGCATCACCTAGCGGTGCTTCTAGGACATATTGTTTCTTGGCTGCTATGAGGATGATCCTTAGGTTCCGAACCCAATCCGAATAGTTGTTGCCATCGTCTTTCAGCTTGGTTTTCTCTAGGAACGCGTTGAAGTTCATGGTGACATGAGCGTTGGCCATTTGTTCTACAAGACATTTTGCAAAGATTTTAGACTAATGTTCATGATAATTAAGTTCATCTAATCAAATTATTTAATGAACTCCCACTCAGATTTGACATCCCTCTAGTCATCTAAGTGTTACATGATCCGAGTCGACTAGGCCGTGTCCGATCATCACGTGAGACGGACTAGTCATCGTCGGTGAACATCTCCATGTTGATCATTATCTTCCATACGACTCATGTTCGACGTTTCAGTCTCTTGTGTTCCGAGGCCATGTCTATACATGCTAGGCTCGTCAAGTTAACCCTAAGTGTTTATGCATGTGTAAAACTGTCTTACACCCGTTGTATGTGAACGTAAGGATCTATCACACCCGATCATCACGTGGTGCTTCGAAACGACGAACTTTAGCAACAAAGGTACGCTTAGGGGAACACTTTCTTGAAATTATTATAAGGGATCATCTTATTTACTACCGTCGTTCTAAGTAAACAAGATGCATAAAACATAATAAACATCACATGCAATTATATAAAGTAGTGACATGATATGGCCAATATCATATAGCTCCTTTGATCTTCATCTTGAGGCTCCATGATCATCTTGTCACCAGCATGACACCATGATCTCCATCATCATGATCTCCATCATCGTGTCTCCATGAAGTTGCTCGCCAACTATTACTTCTACTACTATGGCTAACGCGTTTAGTAATAAAGTAAAGTAATTTACATGGCGTTCTTCAATGACACACAGATCATACAAAAAATAAAGACAACTCCTATGGCTCCTGTCGGTTGTCATACTCATCGACATGCAAGTCGTGATTCCTATTACAAGAACATGATCTCATACATCACAATATATCATTCATCATTCATCACAACTTCCGCCATATCACATCACATGACAATTGCTGCAAAAACAAGTTAGACGTCCTCTAATTGTTGTTGCATCTTTTACGTGGCTGCAATTGGGTTCTAGCAAGAACGTTTTCTTACCTACGAATAACCACAACGTGATTTTGTCAACTTCTATTTACCCTTCATAAGGACCCTTTTCATCGAATCCGCTCCAACTAAAGTGGGAGAGACAGACACCCGCCAGCCACCTTATGCAACTAGTGCATGTCAGTCGGTGGAACGGGTCTCACGTAAGCGTACGTGTAAGGTTGGTCCGGGCCGCTTCATCCCACAATACCGCTGAAGCAAGATAAGACTAGTAGCGGCAAGCAAGTTGACAAGATCTACACCCACAACAAAATTGTGTTCTACTCGTGCAATAGAGAACTACGCATAGACCTAGCTCATGATGCCACTGTTGGGGAACGCTGCAGAAAATTAAAAAAATTTCTACGGTTTCACCAAGATCCATCTATGAGTTCATCTAAGCAACGAGTCATGGGAGAGAGATTGCATCTACATACCACTTGTAGATCGCGTGCGGAAGCATTCAAGGGAACGGTGATGATGGAGTCGTACACGACGTCATTCAGATCACTGATGACCAAGTGCCGAACGGACATCACCTCTGCGTTCAACACACGTACGGAACGGACGACGTCTCCTCCTTCTTGATCCAGCAAGGGGAAAGGAGAGGTTGAGGAAGAAGGCTCCAACAGCAGCACGACGCCGTGGTGGTGATGGAGTGACAGCCCTCGGCAGGCTTCGCCAAGCACACGCGGAGGAGGAGAGGTGTTGGGGAGGGGAGGGGCTGCACCTTGGAAGTGTATTGCAGCCCTCCCCTCACCCTTCTATTTATAGAGGAAGGGGCAAGGGGGGCCGGCCCCTCTAGATGAGATCTAGAGGGGGGCGGCGGCCAGGGAGGGGGGCTTGCCCCCCAAGCAAAGGGGGGGGGGCGCCCCCACTAGGGTTCCCCCAACCCTAGGCGCATGGGCCCAAGGGCGCCCAGCCCTCCGGTGGCTGGTTCCCTGCCCCTTGTGGCCCATGAGGCCCTCCGAGAGGTGGCCCCTCCCGGTGGACCCCCGGAACCTCTCCGGTGGCCCCGGTACAATACCGATATGACCCCGAAACTTTCCGGTGTCCGTTTGACAACTTCCCATATATAAATCTTTACCTCCGGACCATTCCGGAACTCCTCGTGACGTCCGGGATCTCATCCGGGACTCCGAACAACATTCGGTAATCACATACAAGTCTTCCTAATAACCCTAGCGTCACAGAACCTTAAGTGTGTAGACCCTACGGGTTCGGGAGACATGCAAACATGACCGAGACGGCTCTCCGGTCAATAACCAACAACGGGATCTGGATACCCATGTTGGCTCCTACATACTCCTCGATGATTTCATCGGATGAACCACGATGTCGAGGATTCAATCAATCCCGTATACTATTCCCTTTGTCAGACGGTATGTTACTTGCCCGAGATTCGATCGTCGGTATCCCAATACCTCGTTCAATCTTCAAGCACGGCAAGTCACTTTACTGCATCAGTAATGCATGATCCCGTGACCGGACACTTGGTCACTTTGAGCTCATTATGATGATGCACTACCGAGGTGGGCCCAGTGATACCTCTCCGTAACACGGAGTGAAAAATCCCATCTCGATCCGTGTCAACCCAATGTACACTTTCAGAGATACCGTAGTGCACCTTTATAGTCACCCAGTTACGTTGTGACGTTTGGTACACCCAAAGCACTCCTACGGTATCCGGGAGTTACACGATCTCATGGTCTAAGGAAAAGATACTTGACATTGGAAAAACTCTAGCAAAACGAACTACACGATCTTGTGCTATGCTTAGGATTGGGTCTTGTCCATCACATCATCCTCCTAATGATGTGATCCCATTATCAATGACATCCAATGTCCATAGTCAGGAAACCATGATTATCTATTGATCAACGAGCTAGTCAACTAGAGGCTCACTAGGGACATATTGTGGTCTATGTATTCACACGTGTATTATGATTTCCGGATAATACAATTATAGCATGAATAAAAGACAATTATCACGAACAAGGAAATATAATAATAATCCTTTTATTATTGCCTCTAGGGCATATTTCCAACAGCTGCGCCATTACTTCCAAGCGCACGAGATCACGGTGGTCACCCGCCTCCCGTTGCAACGGATACTGCATAACCCAGACGCAACAGGGAGGATTGTGGAATGGGCCCTGGAGCTGTCAAGTTTCGGTTTGAGGTTCGAGAGTACCTCGACAATTCAGAGCAGAGTCTTGGCGGAGTGCGTTGCAGAATGGACCTCGACGCCTGACGAAGAGGTACAGGAGACCACTCTCCCCGGCAAGGAAATGAGTCACAACTGGATCATGTACTTTGTTGGTGCCTTCCCGCTGCAAGGCGCCAGTGCTGGTGTGCTGCTTGTCGCGCCCACCGGAGAGCACCTCAAGTATGTCGTCCAGATGCACTTCCCCCGGGAGATGTCAACCAACAACACCGCCGAGTACGAGGGTTTACTTGCCGGTCTCAGGATCGCGGCAGACCTCGGAGTTAAAAAGCTTATCGTTAGGGGTGACTCACAGCTCGTCATCAGGCAGATCAACAAAGACTATCAAAGCCCGTTGATGGAAGCTTACATAGATGAGGTGAGGAAACTGGAGGAGCGCTTTGACGGTTTACAAGCGGAGCATATCCCTCGGGCGGAGAACGACATCGCCGACTACCTGTCAAACGCGCTACCCTCAAGTTACCTATGGAACCAGGTACTTTTGTGCTTCAGTTAACCCAGCCGTCCGTTGAACCATCGACCAGGCAGAACAAGCGGAGGAAGCTAGGCCCTGGCAAGTACTTTCCCACCAAGCTCCTCGGAGCCTCCGGTGACGATGTTGCTACGGATGACGATCCTGCCACGGGGCAACCGACTCCGGCAGGACGTCAGGTCATGGCCGTGGAGGCGGCCGCTCCCGTGGCAGAAGAGATGCCTTTGGTCCTTGTCGTCGAGCCGCTGGCTCTGGAATGGGCACAGCAGACCGTCCAATTCCTTCAGAAAGGAGAGCTTCCTGAGGAGCAGGAAGAAGCAGAAAGAGTAGCCCGCCGGTCTGCTCTATACCAATTTGTTGACAGCATATTGTACAGAAGAAGACCGAATGGGGTGAAATTGATGTGCATCTCCCGGGAGGAAGGACTAAAGCTATTGGCGGAGATACATGGAGGCATATGTGGCTCCCACATAGGGTCGAGCGCCCTTGCCGGCAAGGTTTCTTCTGGCCCACCGCCCTCCAGGATGCGAGGACACTAGTAACCAAGTGTGAAGCATGCCAGTTCCATTCGAAGAAGCTTCATCAACCAGCTCAAGCCCTCCAAACCATCCCTCTCTCCTGGCCCTTCTCGGTGCAGGGGCTCGACATAATGGGCCCTTTCCCCGTGCCGTGGGGGCTTTGAGTACTTATGCGTTGCAATCGACAAGTTCACAAAGTGGCGGAAGTGGAAGCGATAAGGAAGGTGACAACACAGTCAGCCATCAAGTTCTTCAAGGGACTAGTGTGCCGTTTTGGGGTGCCCAACAGGATCATCACCGACAACGGCACACAGTTCACAAGCCACGCCTTCATGCAATACATTGAGGATCTCGGCAGCAGGGTTTGTTTTGCTTCCGTGGCACATCCACGGAGCAACGGCCAAGCGGAAAGAGCAAATGCTGAGGTCCTGCGAGGCTTGAGGACAAGGACTTTCGACAGACTGCGCAAAAGTGGGAGGCGCTGGATTGATGAGTTGCCGACGGTTCTTTGGTCGATCAGAACGACGCCAAATCGAGTCACCGGCCAGACAACCTTTGCCCTGGTTTACGGGGCAGAAGCAGTTCTCCCCACGGAACTCATATACGGGTCACCTCGAGTGCTCGCTTATGATGAGCTTGAGCAAGAGCGATTGCAGCAAGATGACGAGACGCTCCTTGAGGAAGATCGTCTCCGAGCGGCTGTGAGAGCAGCACGCTACCAGCAAGCCTTGCACCGCTACCATAGCCGCAAGGTTCATGCTCGGAGTTTTGAGGAAGGCGACCTTGTTCTTCGGCACGTTCAGTCGACCAAGAATTCCAACAAGTTGACGCCGAAGTGGGAAGGCCCTTATCGGGTAACACGAGTCACCAGGCCCGGCGCAGTCCGGTGGAGACCGAAGATGCCATCCCAAAGGAGTAACTCCTAGAACATCGAGCATCTTCGCAAGTTTTACCCATAAGGCGCGGCTGCCGGGCATCCCGGCGAGCCACCCTTTTGTACAAGCCTTGTCGGCAAGGCATGTAACCCTTTGTACAAAGCCAGGCGCAGACCCTAAGCATAAATAAACGCTGGCGCCCTAAGTTATTGCATGCATGCTAGGTTGAGTCTCTTCCTTGGTTAGGGTTGATAGTGCTTAGCGGCGGCTAACCCCTAGCTTAGAGGTCGAGTGTGCGTCTCTCTGTTCTTCTCTATCTCCTTTGGTTCGCAAGGCATGTAAGTATTCTTGCCGAGCTGTTTTGGAAGAAAGGGAACAGACCGGCGCCCGGCCCCCGGCAAGCCAGAGTTGCCGGGGGCTGCAATAACAAGGGTCCCTCCGCGGCAAGCCAAGATCGTCGGGGGCTGCAAATACAGATAAGTCCTTTATCCTCTATCATGCATTTCGTTATGGACTGGGATACATGAAACCCTGTTCTATCTCTGAGCTACATTGCTCCCCCTTCTCGGCACCCGAGGATTATCCCCTGGGTCCGGATTTGGTCGTAGCCGCAGCAGCAAAGAAGAGGAACGGGGGGGCTAAGCCCACCTCATCCCTGCCTCCGCCAAGAGCGTGAGAAAGGTCGAGCGAAGTGGGGAAACGGCAAGGCCTGTTGCCGGGCGAGAAAACGTTTGTCTTAAAGATAACAAGGATTCACTCCTTGTCGTGGGTTCCTCCCGCGAACGAAAATCCCGGCAAACATCCCTTTTTCATAAAAAACATCCCGTACAGGTACAGTTCATACGAAATGAAAAACATGAGCAATGGGATTACAAGCTTTAAATTCTACTAAGGCCCGAAGGCTTACAAACTAAAAAGAGATAAGGTGCCCGTAATCCCTTTCTTGTCCCTCTCCTCAGGAAATGGAACAAGAAGAGCAGGAGAGCAAAAGGGGCGCCTAGGCGAGCTACGGGTGGCAGAAGACACCAAGAGAACATCTTGGTGGTCGTCCAAGGGCTGGATGGTGATGGCAGCGCCGGAGGCAGAGCTCGAAGACGAGGCGGCAGGACGTCAGTACGCGACGAAGGCGTCGGTGCTCGCGTACTCCGACTTGACGGCCTTGCCGCCCGCCCTCTTCCTCTTCTGCAGCCTCCCAACACCAGCCGCCCAAGGAGACGACTCTGAGAAGTTCAAGGAGCCGGCGACACGGATGATGGGGTCACCGGTGCCGCCCGGAGCGGCGCTCGACGCCTAGTCGGACCCGTCATCCTGCCGCCCGCTGGCCTCGCCGTCGCTACCGTTGTCCTCCTCGTCACTCTCGCTTGAGGAGGAATCTTCATCATCAGAAGAGCTCTCCATGCAGCACCTCACGCGGGTCTCGAAGTGCCCGAAGATTTTGACGGAGAGAAGGCCGCCCTCCATTAGTTTGAAATGGAGAGCGAGCCCATCCGTCAAGCTGTGGAGGCGAGCGAAGGTCTTCCACCCTCGGTGAAGATACAAGACGCGAGGGGCGGGGAACTCGACGTCGACCCATGTGCCGCTGTTCCCACAAACCCTCATGTGTAGCCGTTGTGCTTGCGGCGGATCCAGCTCCATCTCCCGCGCAAATGGGGTCGGGAGGCGGAGGCGACGGCGCGGTGGATGGCGCAGCCTGACAAAGAATTGGCAGGGGTTGTCCCCGGCGTGGCCCTCCATCGGATGAGGGCTGCTGGGGGAGTCGAGGCCGATCTGCCGCCCCGTCCTCCTCTCCCTCGAGCACCGCGACGACCTCGACCTCGCCCCCTTCCCCTCCCTCTAGCGGCCGGCTCCGCCGCTATGAGCTCTTGGGGAGGAGCGACGCGCTGTCTGGCCGAAACCCTCGCCGCCACCGATGAAGCGTCGCCACGCCCCCTCGCCATGGTAGGAGAAGAAGGGAAGCAGGAATGGAGAGAGTCGGGTGGCGAAAGATTGAGGGGCACCGCTCCTCCCGCTCCCCTCTTTATAAAGGGGCGGGGGCAGGGCTCGGCCGCCCCCTCTCGGCCAATCCGACTTCCTGAAGTGACAGCAAGCGGGGCCGTCGACCGCCCTCCCTGCTCCATTGAAGGCACGTGGGAATCGACCCGCACGCGCGCGACTACCCACGTCCCGTGCGCCTGTCACTGGCTCTGCGTTATGCATGCGGCGAACGTGGCGCAAGGGGCGGGCGCAGTGGGACAGGTGGAATGATGGTTCCCGAGCGAGGGCAGTAAATGGGAGGCGCCCCTGCGGTTTCAAAGAGACACGCAAGCCGCCTCTTTACTGTCCACCATAAGGTGACGCCAGCATGCTTCCGTCATGCGCGCACGAACAACCCCCAAACCGCGCATTCAACACGGGTCATGGGGAAGCGCAGCGAACGGAACAGTGGCCGCGGTAAAAATCCGCCCCAACTGCCCATGCACCGTTCTGGCCCTGGCCCAACAATGTGCTGCGCTTATGTGTGGCCTAGGCCTGGGGGCTCCTGTCGGTGTACAAAAGTAGGGGCTCTGCTTTTGACCCCTTTACTTGTGCACGGGTAGTCAGAGCCTCCCGCCACGACCACGCATAGACATGGCAGGAAAGGGGAGTTGGAGAGGAGCCAAAGCCATGAAGACAAATGAAGCAACGACAAGGACCAAGGCCACAACGATCGGATGGGCGAAGCAGGATTTCCCGGCAAGGACCCTTGCTAGGGCAGCCTCAGCCGCCCCGGCAAGACCCTTGCCGCGGCAGCCCGCCCGCGCCAGCCGAGGAGCCACCCTTGAGCCCACCAATGCTCAGACAAATGCGTTGGGACAGGGCCCGGGAGGCACCTCCGTGGTGGCATGCAGATCTTTGTGAAGACATAGAATGCTCAAGATCAAATGAGGATAAGAAGGCAACCATCCTCACCAAAGAAACCCACAAGACCCCCGGCAAGACCCTTGCCGGGGAGGCCAGCGCACCACGGCAAGACCCTTGCCGGGTGATACGTCTCCAACGTATCTATAATTTTTGATTGCTCCATGCTACTTTATCTATTGTTTTGGACTATAATGGGCTTTATTTTCCACTTTTATATTACTTTGGGACTAACCTATTAACCGGAGGGAACGTGATTTAATCATCAGATAAGACCAATGAGACTTGGACCCTCCGTCAAGAAAGCCACGAGGCGGTCACGAGGGTGGAGGGCGCGCCCCCTGCCTCGTGGGCCCCTCGAAGCTCCACCGACATACTCCTTCCTCCTATATATACCTATGTACCCCCAAACGATCAGAACAGGAGCCAAAAACCTAATTCCACCGCCGTACCTTCCTGTATCCACGAGATCCCATCTTGGGGCCTGTTCCGGAGCTCCGTCGGAGGGGGCATCCACCACAGAGGGCTTCTACATCAACACCATAGCCCCTCCGATGAAGTGTGAGTAGTTTACTTCAGACCTTCGGGTCCATAGCTGGTAGCTAGATGGCTTCTTCTCTCTTTTTGGATATCAATACAATGTTCTCCCCCTCTCTCGTGGAGATCTATTCGATGTAGTCTTCTTTTTGCGGTGTGTTTGTTGAGACCGATGAATTGTGGGTTTATGATCCAGCTTATCTATGAATAATATTTGAATCTTATCTGAATTCTTTTATGTATGATTGAGTTATCTTTGCAAGTCTCTTCGAATTATCCGTTTGGTTTGGCCAACTAGATTGGTAGTTCTTGCAATGGGAGAAGTGCATGGCTTTGGGTTCAATCTTATGTGTCCTTACCCGGTGACAGAAAGGGTTGCAAGGCACGTATTGTATTGTTGCCATCGAGGATAACAAGATGGGGTATTTATCATATTGCATGAATTTATTCCTCTACATCATGTCATCTTTCTTAAGGCGTTACTCTATTTTTTAACTTAATACTCTAGATGCATGCTGGATAGCGGTCGATGAGTGGAGTAATAGTAGTAGATGCAGAATTGTTTCGATCTACTTGTCTCGGACGTGATGCCTATATACATGATCATACCTAGATAACCTCGTAACTATGCTCAATTCTGTCAATTGCTCAACAGTAATTTGTTCACTCACTGTAGAACACTTATGCTCTTGAGAGAAGCCACTAGTGAAACCTATGGCCCCCGGGTCTATTCTCATCATAGCAATCTCTATCACTTTTATATTTGCTTTGTTTTACTTTGCCTTTTACTTTTCACTTTGCATCTTTATACCAAAAATACCAAAAATATTATCTCTATCAGATATCACTCTCGTAAGTGACCGTGAAGGGATTGACAACCACTAATCGCTTTGGTTGCGAGTAGCTATCGTTTTGTGCAGGTACGAGGGACTTGCCCGTGGCCTCCTCTTTGGATTGATACCTTGGTTCTCAAAAACTCGTGGAAATACTTACACTCTTGTGCTGCATCATCCTCTCCTCTTCGGGAAAACCAACGCAAGCTCAAGACGTAGCAAGAAGGATTTTCGGCGCCGTTGTCATGAGTCTCTGAAAAAGTCAACATACCAAGTACCCATCACAATCCCTATCTCTCGGATTATATTATTTGCCATTTGCCTCTCGTTTTCCTCTCCCCCACTTCACCCTTGCCGTTTTATTCACCCTCTCTTTCCCAATCTCCTTCTCTTTTCCCCTTTGCCTTTTGTTTGCTCGTGTGTTAGTTTGTTTGCTTGCCATCATGACTAGTCTCATATCTTCTCCGATATCTCCCGAGAATGAAATTCTAAATTTTAAGCAAAGGGAGGGACAAAATCTAAAAGATGCTTGGTATAGAATTTGCAATGCTCAAAATAGATCTACCAGGAAGCAATCTACTTCAGTTCTTCTTCGTAATTTTTATGTAGGTGCTAATCCTTGGTATAGATATATCCTTGATACCATTACCGGACGGAATTTCTTGGGTAGCCATACTTTTGATTCTTATAATGCTTTAATAGATTTATTTGGCTCACCTCCTCTTTTGGTTAATGGAACTATGTTAACTTTGGAGCATGTTATGCAAAGGCTTGAAATTATTGAAAACAAAGTTGCTACCATTGAATCCATTGAAAATCTAGATAAAAGATCCATAATCAAATTACTCAATATGGATCTAAGGTAGGAATGACTTTGAAAAATATTAAGGAGAAGGAACCCATGGTTAATGAGAAAATAAATCTAGATTCTACTCGAATCGATAAACTTGAGGGTATCATTACCAACTTGGGAACCGCTTTTTCTTCCGTAAAGAATACTCCTAGTCCTCCCACTAAAATTGCCAAGATTATGTATGTTTCTAAAAATAAGGGTGAATCATCTAGTAAGGAAAATGCGGATCTTAAATCTATAAGTATTCATCCCGATCTTTTTACTATCATTAAGGAACCATTTGCTACGAATGAATTTGTCGATCTTGTGCCTAAAAGTTTGACAATTACTAGAAAGAAAGAAAATTCTAAAGGAGGTAGATGCCTCATTGAAGAATTGACTATCAAAGATGGCAATACCTAGATCTATCCTTGCTTTTATGCCTAGCTAGGGGCGTTAAACGATAGCGCTTGTTGGGAGGCAACCCAATTTTGTTTTTAGTTTTTTTTTGTTTTTGCTTCTGTTTAGGAATACATAATCCATCTAGTCTCTGTTTGTATGTGGTTTTATCTTTTAGTTAGTGTTTGTGCCAAGTTAAACCTATTGGATCTTCTTGGATGATAGTTATTTGATCTTGCTGTAATTTCCAGAAACTTTGCGCTCAGTGCCCGAATTGTTAAAAATCACCAGAACGTGATAAAATACTGATTCCAATTGCTTCTGATCAAAAAGGAAATTTTCCAGGTCGTCTAATTTTGGTAGAATTTTTTGAGTTCCAGAAGTTTGTGTTAGTTACAGATTACTTCAGACTGTTCTGTTTTTGACAGATTCTGTTTTGTGTGTGTTGTTTGCTTATTTTGATGGATCTATGACTAGTAAGATAGTTTATGATCCATAGAGAAGCTGGAATACAGTAGGTTTAACACCAATATAAATAAAGAATGAGTTCATTACAGTACCTTAAAGTAGTCTTTTGTTTTGTTTCTCTAACGGGGCTCACGAGATTTCTATTGAGTTTTGTGTTGTGAAGTTTTCAAGTTTTGGGTGAATTCTTTTTGATGGATTATGGAACAAGGAGTGGCAAGAGCCTAAGCTTGGGGATGCCCATGGAACTCCCAAGATAATCCAAGGACACCAAAAGTCAAAGCTTGGGGATGCCCGGAAGGCATCCCCTCTTCGCCCACTTCCATCGGTAATTTACTTGGAGCTATATTTTTATTCACCACATGATAAGTGTTTTGCTTGGAGCGTCTTGTATTATTTGCGTATTTGCTTGTTAGTTTACCACAATCATCCTCTGTACACACCTTTTGAGAGAGCCATACATGAATTGAAATTTGATAGAATACTCTATGTGCTTCACTTATATCTTTTGAGCTTGATAGTTTGCCCATAGTGCTTCACTTATATCTTTGAGCGTGATAATTTTTGCTCTAGTGCTTCACTTAGATCTTTTAGAGCACGGTGGTGGATTTGTTTTAAAGAAAATTGATCTCTCATGCTTCACTTAGATTATTTTGAGAGTCGTTAATAGCATGGTAATTTGCTTAATGTTAATATACTTGGTATTCAAGATATGTGAAACTTTCTTTTGAGTGCGTTGAATACTAAGATAAGTTTGATGCTTGATAATTGTTTTGAGATATGGAGGTGATAATATGAAAGTCGTGCTTGTTGAGTAGTTGTGAATTTGAGAAATGCTTGTGTTGAAGTTAGCAAATCTCGTAGCATGCACGTATGGTTAAAGTTGTGTAACAAATTTGAAACGTGAAGTGTACCTGGCTTGTGCATCCTTATGAGTGGCGGTCGGGGACGAGCGATGGTCTTTTCCTACCAATCTATCCCCCTAGGAGCATGTGCGTAGTACTTGATTTTTTATGACTTCTAAATTTTTGCAATAAGTATATGAGTTCTTTTGACTAAAGTTGAGTCCATGGATTATACGCATTTTTACCTTTCCGCCTTTGCTAGCCTCTTGATGCAGTGCATTGCCCTTTCTCACCTTGAGAGTTGGTGCAAACTTCACGGTGCATCCAAACCCCGTGATATGATACGCTCTATCACACATAAACCTCCTTATATCTTCCTCAAAACAGCCACCATACCTACCTATTATGGCATTTCCATAGCCATTCCGAGATATATTGCCATGCAACTTTCCACCGTTCCGTTCATCATCATCATGACATACATTACTTTTGTCATATTGCCATTGCATGATCATGTAGTTGACATCGTATTTGTGGCAAAGCCACCATGCATTATTTTTCATACATGTCACTCTTGATTCATTGCACCATCCCTGTACACCGCCGGAGGCATTCATATAGAGTCATACTTTGTTCTAGTATCGAGTTGTAATCCTTATGTTGTAATCAATAGAAGTGTGATGATCATCATTATTAGAGCATTGCCCAAATAAAAAAAAAGAGAAAGGCCAAAAAGAAAAAAAGAAAGGCCCAAAAAAAATATAAAAAGGGCAATGCTACTACCTCTTTTTCCACACTTGTGCTTCAAAGTAGCACCTTGTTCTTCATGTAGTGAGTCTCATATATTGTGCTTCAAAGTAGCACCATGTTTTTCATATAGTGAGTCTCATAAGTTGTTGAGGGAGTCCTGGACTAGGGGGTGTCCGGATAGCCACACTATCATCTGTGGCCGGACTCCTAGACTATGAAGATACAAGATTGAAGACTTCGTCCCGTGTCCGGATGGGACTTTCCTTGGCGTGGAAGGCAAGCTTGGCGATACGGATATGTAGATTTCCTACCATTGTAACCGACACTATGTAACCCTAACCCTATTCGGTGTCTATATAAACCGAAGGGTTTTAGTCCGTAGGACGAACAACAATCATACCATAGGCTAGCTTCTAGGGTTTAGCCTCTCTGATCTCGTGGTAGATCTACTCTTGTACTACCCATATCATCAATATTAATCAAGCGGGAGTAGGGTATTACCTCCATCGAGAGGGCCCGAACACAGGTAAAAACATCGTGTCCCTTGTCTCCTGTTACCATCCGCCTAGACGCAGATTCGGGACCCCCTACCCGAGATCCGCCGGTTTTGACACCGACATTGGTGCTTTCATTGAGAGTTCCTCTGTGTCGTCACCTATAGGCCCGATGGCTCCATCAATCATCAGCAACAACGCAGTCGAGGGTGAGACTTTTCTCCCCGGACAGATCTTCGTATTCGGCGGCTTTGCACTACGGGCCAATTCGCTAGGCCATCTGGAGCAGATCGAAAGCTACGCCCCTGGCCATCAGGTCGATTCGAAGCTTGAACTATACGGCCGATGTCCGCGGAGACTTGATCTTCGACGGATTCGAGCCACAGCCGAGCGTGCCGCACTGTCTCGATGGGTACGATCTAGCTCTGCCGCCGAACAGTGCCCTGGAGGCCGCACCAGTGCCCGCTCCGACCCTTAATCCGGAGCCGGTTTCGCCGATCGAGGACGGTTGGTTGGACACCGCCTCGGGGGCTGAAATCTCTACGGCGATTGAGCCGAACACCATCCCTGTCCTTTGCGAAGCTCGTGACTCCCAGGTGCCGGACTCCAAACCTCCCGCGCCCCTGCCAGTCAAACCCGACTGGGCGCCGGTTATGGAGTTCACCACCGCGGACATCTTTCAGCACTCGCCTTTTGGCGATATCCTGAACTCATTAAAGTCTCTCTCTTTGTCAGGGGAGCCCCGGCCGGACTATGGTCAAGAAGGTTGGGATTCGGACGACAAAGAAATTCAACGCCCACCCACCACCCACTTTGTAGCCACTATCGATGATTTAACCGACATGCTCGACTTCGACTCCGAATACATCAACGGTATGGACGACGGTGCCGGAGACGATCAAGAGCCAGCGCCCACGGGGCACTGGAAGGCCACCTCGTCATATGACATATACATGGTGGACATCCCAAAAGATGGGAATGGCGACGGAACAACGGAGGATGAACCCTCCAAGAAACAACCCAAGCGCCGACGTCAGCGGCGCCGCTCTAAATCCCGCCACAGTAAAAACGGTGATTCCGGCACGGGAGACAATAATACCCTGAACAGTGCCGAAGACGACCCCCTCCAGCAGGACTCAGCACAGGAGGAGGGAGAAGCAAGTCCGCACGACAGTGCGGCAGAAAAAGAGGTAGAGGATGATAATTATGCGCCCCTCGAAGGCGAGGCAAGCCTCGACGACGCATTTAATTCGTGCTGCAGGATCCCGTCGAACAAGAGCGTTTCAAACACAGGCTCATGGCCACGGCAAGCAGCCTCAAGAAAAAGCAGCAATAGCTTAGAGCTGACCAAGACCTGCTAGCTGACAGATGGACTGAAGTCCTTGCAGCCGAAGAGTATGAACTCGAACGCCCCTCCAAAAGCTACCCCAAACGCAGGCCGTTGCCTCGATCAGAGGAGGAAGCACCCGCGTCACCAGCACACGACATGGCAGACCGGCCACCCCGTGGCCGCGACAGAGAAGCCTCTCGGCCCTCCGCTCAAGCCACGCCCCGACGCCGCTCAAAAAGTACCAAGGCACGGGAAAACGCGTCGGACTTGCGAGATATATTGGATGATAAGGAAAAGCAAACAAGATCGATCTACGGATCGTGTGGGCGCCTAACGACTCGGGATGATTATTACACGCTGGATACAAGCAACCCGGCCGGGCTGAACACGATGAGACAAAGCTCATATGAGCTACGTCGTGATATAGCCCAATACAGAGGCGCCGCACACCCACTATGCTTCACAGATGAAGTAATGGATCATCAAATCCCTGAGGGCTTCAAACCCGTAAACATCGAATCATACGATGGTACCACAGATCCTACGGTCTGGATTGAGGATTATCTCCTCCATATCCACATGGCCCGCGGTGATGATCTACATGCCATCAAATACCTCCCACTCAAGCTTAAAGGACCAGCTCGGCACTGGCTCAATAGCTTGCCAGCAGAGTCAATCGGTTGTTGGGAGGACCTGGAAGCCGCATTCCTTGATAAGTTCCAGGGCACATATGTGCGACCACCAGACGCCGATGGCCTTAGCCATATAATTCAGCAGCCAAAAGAATCGGCCAGACAATTCTGGACGCGGTTCCTAACAAAGAAAAATCAGATCGTCGATTGTCCGGATGAAGAGGCGCTAGCAACCTTCAAACACAACATCCGCGACGAGTGGCTAGCCCGCACCTAGGACAGGAAAAGCCGAAATCCATGGCAGCCCTCACCACACTCATGACCCGCTTTTGCGCGGGAGAGGACAGCTGGCTAGCTCGAAGCAATAACTTGGCCAAACACCCTGGTAATTCGGATACCAAGGACAGCAATGGCAGGTCGCGTCGCAAGAAGCATAAACGCCGCATTAACGGTGACAATGCTGAAGATACGACAGTAAATGCCGGATTCAGGGGCTCTAAACCCGGTCAGCGGAAGAAGCCATTCAAAAGAAATACCCAGGGCCCGTCCAACTTGGACCGAATACTCGATCGCTTGTGCCAGATACATGGCACCCCCGAAAAATCAGCCAACCACACCAACAGGGATTGTTGGGTGTTCAAGCAAGCAGGCAAGCTAAACACCGAAAACAACGACAAGGGGCTGCATAGCAATGACGAGGAAGAGCCCCGACCACCGAACAATAGAGGACAGAAGGGCTTTCCCACACAAGTGCGGACGGTGAACATGATATACGCAACCCACATACCCAAAAGGGAGAGGAAGCGTGCACTAAGGGGCGATATCTGCCGACGGAGCCGATCGCCCGAAGTTCAACCCATGGTCTTCCTGCCCGATCACCTTCGATCGAAGGACCACCCCACTAGCATCCGTCCACGGCGGTTTCGCCGCATTGGTCCTTGACCCAATTATTGACGGATTTCACCTCACCAGAGTCCTGATGGACGGGCAGCAACTGAACCTGATTTATCGGGATACGATGTAAAAAATGGGCATAGACCCGTCAAGGATCAAACCCACAAAGACGACCTTTAAAGGCGTCATTCCAGGAGTAGAGGCCAACTGTACAGGCTCCATTACACTTGAAGTGGTCTTCAGATCCCCGGATAACTTCCGGAGCGAGGAGTTAATCTTCGACATAGTCACGTTCCGCAACGGCTATCATGCACTGCTCGGACGAACCGCATTCGCAAAATTCAATGCGGTGCCGCACTACGCGTACCTCAAGCTCAAGATGCCAGGCCCTCGAGGCGTAATCACGGTCAATGGAAACACCGAACGCTCCCTTCGAACGGAGGAGCATACGGCTGCCCTCGCGGCAGAAGTGCAGAGCAGCCTCTTAAGGCAATTCTCCAGTCTAGCCAATAAACAATCGGACACTATCAAGCGCGCCCGGAGTAACCCACAGCAAGACCGCCTGGCACGTTCTGAACAAGCATAGCAATGCGTCCCCAACCTCAGCCCTCGTGAACTCGCGAAGCCAGTACTACGCGTATGTAATTGCGCACTGGAAGTACCATGGGCATAGGGGACGGGCCACGACCACGGCATGCCTAGAATGCGGCTAGACCGCACTAGGGGCTCCCGTTTGTGTCATTCCTTTTTTCTTTTCTCTTTTTACTTTCAGGACTCTGTTCCCCAGAAGCCATGTCCGGCATTCGCGCCGAATACACGATGCAACAGCCGGGGAAGCAGAAAACCGCGTCAGTGTCCAGGTGGTCTCTATTACGAGCAAGATACCTGTTTTACACACCACACATAAACTTACCTGGAAGGGGACATATGTCAAAAGTCCCGTACCTTGCTTATCGCACAATTTGTATCGTTATGCTTTTACTTGCAATTTCTATTGAATAAACAATATATATCTCTTGCCTATTATTGCATTCTTTCCCTTTATATATGTTTATCTATGACATTGCGCAACTGTACAATTTGGTACGGCCAATACACCAGGGGCTTATGTACCCCAAAAAAACATGGTGTGACAAGTCCGAACACTTTCACAAGTGCGGCACCCCGAACTTATAGCATTATATGCATCGGCTCTGAATCATGTCTTGGGTCAATAGTTGGGTTTGCCCGGCTCCCATGTTTTGGTACCTTACGTTCCGTTATATCGGCTAAGGTAGCTGGGGAGAACCACTACGATTGTGCCCGGTTGAGCTGGGTTGAGCACCTCGGTGGAGAAAGCTAAAACTGACCGTCATGATAAAGGCGAGAGCGGTCGCTGTTCGGGAGGTTTCTTCGAGTCCCTAAAGACTTATGCCGCTTAGAGCGAGGAACCGGCATTGTCCGACCAAAGGCGTGGATAGCGCCCGAACTCGGTCTTCCGAATACTAGGGGCTTCACGAAATTTAAAATTATAGAATTCTATGGCTAAGTGAGAGTGTTCAAGCATTATAGTCCGGTTGCACAGTTCGTTGCGTTGAGCGCCTCCCTCGAAGGACCCAAGAATGGGAACAAGAGCGCTCGAGTTTATCCCGAACACCCCAAAGACTGTGGCATGGGGCTGAAGCCAACGACTCGCCATCTCTCAAATTTGATAAACGGCCGCCTGAAGGTAATATTTTAAATTCAAAAGCGTTGCTTAACGATATGAACAAGTTTTCAGCGTCTGAGGATAACAAATGCGAGTCTACTCAAACATTACATCTTTGGAGCATTCACCCGCTATAAGATGGGCACCCTTCAGGACGCCCTCATAATACTTCTCGGGCTTGCGATGCTCCTTGCCCGGCGGTGGCCTGTCCGTCACCAGCTTCTCCGCGTCCAGCTTGCCCCAGTGCACCTTGGCACGGGCAAGGGCCCTACGGGCACCTTCAATACAGACAGAGCGCTTGATGACTTCGATCCATGGACAGGCATCCATCAGCCGCTGCACTAGACCGAAGTAGCTCCCAGGCATGGCCTCATTTGTCCACAGCCGAGCTATAAGGCCCTTCATGGCCTGTTCGGCGACCTTGTGGAGCTCGACCAATTGCTTCAGTTGGTCGCTCAAAGGCACCGGGTGTTCGGCCTCAGCATACTGATACCAAAACACCTTTTCCGTCGAGCTCCCTTCTTCGGCTCGGTAGAAAGCGACGGCATCGGACACAGTCCGAGGCAGATCTGCGAACGCTCCTGGAGAGCTCCGGATTCGGGTAAGTAATAGATAATTGACTTTTACATTCTTGCTCTGCATAAAGAATGCCTTACCCGCTGCGATCTTCTTTATTGCCTCAATCTCCTGGAGGGCTTTTTGGGCTTCGGCCCTAGCGGCTTTGGCTCTCTCAGGAGCCGAGGCAAGCTCGGACTCTCGGGTCTTTGAGTCACGCTCCAAACCCTCGTGTTGAGCCTGGAGCTCTTGCCGTACCTCCGCCAGCTGCGCCTCCCCCTTCTCTCGCTCGGTGCGCTCCGCGGCCGCTTTGTTTTCGGCCGCGGACACCGCTTCCTTCAGGGTCGCCACCTCGTTCGTGGCCCCTGCAGTACCCATGTTATTCATGTTATCTTTTCGCAACCACATTCTTTAAATTCCATAAGGTATTACTTACCTTCCTTGTCTTCGAGCTGCTTCTTGGCTTGGCCGAGCTCGTTCTCGGACCGCTCGAGGCTCTCCTTCAATGCATTGACCTCCAGCGATCGGTCTTGGCGGAGGTCAGCAGGGCAGCCTGCATTCCCATATTGACATAATTATGTTAGACTCCTGCGTATATCTTTTTAGTTCCTCGGTCCGCTTTTCTTTCCGAACACCGAACTAAGCATCAGGGGCTACTGTCTATGCGGTAATCTTCTTACATATATTGAAAACCTACCTCAAAGCCTGTTAGAAGGCTGTTGCAGGCTTCAGTCAGCCCGCTCTTGGCGGACTAAACCTTCTGGATCACCACACTCATAACAGTGCGGTGCTCCTCCTTGATGGAGGCGCTGTTAAGCGCCTCGATGCTATCCGGTGCCTCCGGTTGGGCCGGAGGACACCGGCGTCTTTCCTTCTTACGAAGGGCCGCTTGCGGACTTGAACGCTGAAGGTTCCGGTATGGAGTCCGGACAAGGGTCGGGCTTAGAGCCCCTGGGGGTCTTACTCCCCTCGCGCCTGGAGTCCGGGAGGCTGCCTTGTGGCGCCTCCTGTGTCACATCCTCCTGACCAGGCCCCCCTTGGGGCCCCACCTCGGCGTCGTTAGCAGCGTGAGGTGAGGAGGCGGCCGGAAGTGAAGTACTCTCCACTTCCGACGAATTCAGGGACCCGCTCGACAAAGCGGCAAGCTCGTCCTTGGGCGGGTTGCATAGTTGTTCGGCATTAGAAGACACTATGCGATAAATGAAAAAGCCATGAGCTATTCGGCTATCCGGACACTTACGATCTCGCCAGGGGCTTGGCCCTTGAGGGCCACTCCTCCTCGTCGTCGTCGGCGTTGGTGGAGACGTCCGGAGGGAGGGTTCTTCCCTTCTTGGACCCGCCGGCCTCCCGGTTAGGCGGCCTTTCTTTCTTCTCTCCCCGGGAGAGGCTTCTTTTTCCTCCTCCTCGTTTTCACGGGAGGAGTCCGCCTCCGAGTCGTCGAACGACGAGTCCGACAACACCTGGCGCCGGGCACTCCTTCGAGTCCCTGTGGCCTTTTTCTTGGCCTTCTTCTCCGGCACCATGTAAGGCGCCGGAGCCAGCAGCCCCGCCAAGCGGGCGTCTACTGGGTCTTCTGGCAAAGGAGCCGGGCAGTTAACCTGCCCGGACGTGTTCTGCCAGTCCTGTCAAAGGCAAAGGGGAGTTTAGATCCCGCATAGAATCAAACTGTGAAAAACAAGAGCCCTCTAAAGGTCAAAAGAAAAGCTTAGCGCGGAAGCCTGACGCTTCAAGCGGAATCCGCGATCTTCTGTAGCGGATGAGGGAGCTTCGGCGCCCTTAAACAGCGCCTTCCAGGCATCTTCGTACGAAGTGTCGAAGAGCCTTTTCAGGGTCTGATGCCGCTCCGGATCAAACTCCCACAATTTAAAAGCCCGTTGTTGGCAGGGGAGGATCCAACGGATGAGCATAACCTGGATCACGTTGACAAGCCTGAGGTTATTGTTTACCAGGGTTTGCATGCAGGTTTGGAGTCTGGTCAGCTCCTCCGAATCACCCCACGCCAGGCCGGTCTCCTTCCAAGAGGTGAGCCGCGTGGGAATGCCAGACCGAAATTCGGGGGCCACCGCCCACTTAGGGTCGCGCGGCTCGGTGATGTAGAACCACCCCGACTGCCACCCCTTCACGGTCTCCACAAAGGAGTCATCGAGCCATAAGACGTTGGCGATCTTGCCAACCATGGCGCCTCCGCACTCCGCTTGGCGTCCGCCCACAACCTTCGGCTTGACATTGAAGGTCTTCAGCCATAAGCCGAAGTGGGGCTGGATGCAGAGGAAAGCCTCGCACACGACGATGAACGCCGAGATGTTGAGGATAAAATTCGGGGCCAGATCATGGAAATCTAGGCCGTAGTAGAACATGAGCCCCGGACGAATGGGTGAAGTGGAAAACCCAGTCCATGGAGGAAGTGGGCAAGGAATACGACCCGCTCATGGGGCTCGAGGGTGGGGATGAGCTGCCCTTCGTCGGGCAGCCGATGTGCGACGTCGCCGGACAAGTATCCGGCCTTCCGCAGTCTCTTTACGTGGCCCTCCGTGACGGAGGAGACCATCCACCTGCCTCCCGCTCCGGACATGGCTGGAGAAGGTCGAGGAGGGATGCGCGAACTTGGGCGTTGGAGCTCGAAGTGCGCGGAAATGGATGAGCAAGGTAGGAAGATGGCGTAGGTGAGAAAGGTGGATTCTTATCCCCTTATATGGATGGACGAAACTGTGCGTCCCCCACCAGCCTGGTAAAACTCGCTTGCCTCCCAAGCACCGCAATCAATGGCGCGGTTGGGTTACCCACGTCCGTATTGATGAGAATCCCAGAATAAGGGGGCACGATCTACGCTTTGATAAGACGTGCCAAGGAAACCGCCTCGCTAAACGCTACCGAGGTGGGACGGTAAAAAGCGATTCGAATAAAGGTCTGGCCGTGGTGTGATGTCACGCCATGAATACGTCGGCGGATCTGCAAAGAATTATTCTCTCTCTACGGTGGTATGTGGAACTTGTTTTGCGTAGCTGGACACTATCCTTGTGTTCAAAACCTTCTATGAAGTATTCAGAGGAGGAACCCGCCTTGCAATGCCGAAGACAATGTGCGCGCGGACTCGTCGTCATTGAAGCCCGGTTCAGGGGCTCTTGAGGAGTCTGGACTAGGGGGTGTCCGGATAGCCGCACTATCATGCTCGGGCGGACTCGTAGCCTATGAAGATAGAAGATTGTAGTCTTCGTCCCGTGTCCTGATGGGACTTTCCTTGGGGTGGAAGGCTTGCTTGGCGTTACGGATTTGTAGATCCCGTACCATTGTAACCGACTGTGTAACCCTAACCCTATTCGTGTCTATATAAACCGAAGGGTTTTAGTCCATAGGACGAACAACAATCATACCATAGGCTAGCTTCTAGGGTTTAGCCTCTCTCGATCTCGTGGTAGATCTACTCTTGTACTACCCATATCATCAATATTAATCAAGCAGGAGTAGGGTATTACCTCCATCGAGAGGGCCCGAACCTGGGTAAAAACATCGTGTCCCTTGTCTCCTGTTACCATCCGCCTAGACGCACGGTTCAGGACCCCCTACCCGAGATCCGCCGGTTTTGACACAGAGAGTTGTCTTTCTATACTAGTGGGAATTTTTCATTATAGAACTTGGCTTGTATATTCCTACGATGGGCTTCCTCAAAATGCCCTAGGTCTTCATGAGCAAGCAAGTTGGATGCACACCCACTAGTTTTCTTTTGTTGAGTATTCATAGCTCTAGTGCATCCGTTGCATGGCAATCCCTACTCCTCATGTTGACATCAATTGATGGGCATCTCCATAGCCCGTTGATTATCCTCGTCAATGTGAGACTTTCTCCTTTTGTCTTCTCCACACAATCCCCATCATCATATTCTATTCCACCCATAGTGCTATATTCATGGCTCACGCTCATGTATTGCGTGAAGGTTGAAGAAGTTTGACATTATTTAAGTATGAAACAATTGCTTGGCTTGTCATCGGGGGTATAGAAGTTGGGAACATCTTTGTGTGACGAAAATGAAGCATAGCCTAACTATATGATTTTGTAGGGATGAACTTTCTTTTGCCATGCTATTTTGAGAAGACATGATTACTTTGATTAGTATGCTTGAAGTATTATTATTTTTGTGTCAATATGAACTTTTGTCTTGAATCTTTCGGATCTGAATATTCATACCATGATTAAGAAGATTTACATTGAAATTATGCCAAAGTATCACTCCGCATCAAAAATTCTCTTTTATCATTTACCTACTCGAGGACGAAAGGAATTAAGCTTGGGGATGACTGATATGTCTCCAACGTATCTATAATTTTTTATTGCTCCATGCTACTTTATCTATTGTTTTGGACTATAATGGGTTTTATTTTCCACTTTTATATTACTTTTGGGACTAACCTATTAACCGGAGGCCCAACCCAGAATTGCTGTTTTTTGCCTTTTTCAGTATTTTGAAGAAACAGAATATCGAATGGAGTCCAAACGGAATGAAACCTTCGGGAACGTAATTTTGTCATCAGATAAGACCCATGAGACTTGGACCCTCCGTCAAGAAAGCCACGAGGCGGTCACGAGAGTGGAGGGCGCCCCCCCTAGGGCGCGCCACCTGCCTCGTGGGCCCCTCGAAGCTCCACCGACGTACTCCTTCCTCCTATATATACCTACGTACCCCCAAACGATTAGCACAGGAGCCAAAAACCTAATTCCACCGCCGTACCTTCCTGTATCCACGAGATCCCATCTTGGGGCCTATTCCGGAGCTCCGCCGGAGGGGGAATCCACCACGGAGGGCTTCTACATCAACACCATAGCTCCTCCGATGAAGTGTGAGTAGTTTACTTCAGACCTTCGGGTCCATAGCTAGTAGCTAGATGGCTTCTTCTCTCTTTTTGGATCTCAATACAATGTTCTCCCCTCTCTCGTGGAGATCTATTCGATGTAATCTTCTTTTTGCGGTGTGTTTGTTGAGACCGATGAATTGTGGGTTTATGATCCAGCTTATCTATGAATAATATTTGAATCTTCTCTGAATTCTTTTATGTATGATTGAGTTATCTTTGCAAGTCTCTTGAATTATCCGTTTGGTTTGGCCAACTAGATTGGTAGTTCTTGCAATGGGAGAAGTGCATGGCTTTTGGTTCAATCTTATGTGTCCTTACCCACGATGTAAAGGGTTGCAAGGCACGTATTGTATTGTTGCCATCGAGGATAACAAGATGGGGTATTTATCATATTGCATGAATTTATTCCTCTACATCATGTCATCTTGCTTAAGGTGTTACTCTGTTTTAACTTAATACTCTAGATGCATGCTTTGGATAGCGGTCGATGAGTGGAGTAATAGTAGTAGATGCAGAATCGTTTCGATCTACTTGTCTCGGACGTGATGCCTATATACATGATCATACCTAGATAACCTCATAACTATGCTCAATTCTGTCAAATTCTCAACAGTAATTTGTTCACCCATCGTAGAATACTTATGCTCTTGAGAGAATCCACTAGTGAAACCTATGGCCCCCGGGTCTATTCTCATCATATCAATCTCTATCACTTTTATATTTGCTTTGTTTTACTTTGCCTTTTACTTTTCACTTTGCATCTTTATACCAAAAATACCAAAAATATTATCTCTATCAGATCTCACTCTCGTAAGTGACCGTGAAGGAATTGACAACCCCTAATCACGTTGGTTGCGAGTAGCTATCGTTTTGTGCAGGTACGAGGGACTTGTGTGTGGCCTCCTACTGGATTGATACCTTGGTTCTCAAAAACTGAGGGAAATACTTACGCTACTGTGCTGCATCATCCTCTCCTCTTCGGGGAAAACCAACGCAAGCTCAAGATGTAGCACCGGGCCACCCGGCAAGCCCCTTGCCGGGCCACCCGACAAGGCCCTCGCCGAAGCGCACCAGCTGGACAACTGCCAGGCCCGCCCCAGATAAGTCTTCGCCGCCGTTCGCATGCGTCTGCCGACCCAACCAGCTGGGCAGGCACCTGCGTGGCGGCATGCAATCCTTCGTGGAGGCTCCACCACCGCACCACCTCAGCTGCCTGCCTGCCTACATGGCACCGCATGCGTCGCTGGCCAGGGCACGTGTCGAGGCAAGGAGGAGCGGCAACGGATGGGACGGGCCTCGCTCCCGTCCCCAATAAAGCGAAGGGACACCTAAGCCTCGCATTAAAGGCATGTTGTCCGGTAATACGAGGGATAACCTCGCAAGCACTGCATGCCTTTCCACCTCCCTTGCCTGTGGCGACCCCTTTCCCTATAAAAGGAGGCCCGAGGCGACCAGGGAAAGGATTCGGCTCTTTGGAACCTCGCAGCACCTAGAGCTAGTTCGAGAGCTCAAGAACACTAAATACATCCACCAAAGCAGGACTAGGGTTTTACGCATCCTCGCGGCCCGAACCTGGGTAAAATCCCTTTGTGTTGTCTGCTGGTCCCGCTCTTCTCACGATCCCCGCGCCCCGCAACCGTAGAAGGGATTCCAGTGATCCCGTAGGTGTCGTCCCCCACCCACACCTCGTAACCTACAAAAAATGGTAATTTGGATCTTAATATAACTGTAGAAATTCAATACATTCAAATAACCTACACGTGACTCAAAGACACAGTTTACACTCTGATAATAACCGGGTTGGGCACTGAGATGTAAATAATTAGAAGGCACTGAGATTCTTTCATCATCTCCAGCAACTAAAGTTGAAGTCGTGTGCTCTCTATGTTAGCAGACCTGACTAAATTTATGAATCCAGGAAAGGGTCCATCATTTATGATTCAGACTGAATGTTCGGTGATTTTAGTCGGGGGCTCAGTACTTCCTACTGGGATAGCACATAGATTGTCCATGGTGTACGCCACTTCCTTATGAGAGGGAAAAGGTGCACTCGTTAGGAGATGTATTAGCAATGATGCCACCTCACATAGATTGCCCATGGTGTAAGTTACACTGTTGATCTAGCTATGCAAGCGAAGAATACTAAAGCAGCAATGCCACAATAAAATAGAGCTTATGAGCATATATTACTTAACGGTAGGCCATCTTTAAGGTGGTAAAACACCAAGTTATTACAAAGCAAATCTAAATTTGAATACTGAGGGTGCAGAGAGGGCCAAGGTCATGGTTTCGAGCCTACACATGTTTTAGATCTTTAGGCATCTTCTTATGCATCACCGGTTCTCAAAGCGAAAGGGGATGTTATGGCCAATATTGGCCTCTATAATTTTTTGCCTGTGCAAACAAGAGATGTTCTACCACTGCGAGTTCCAAGAAAGATGTCATTATAATATATATAAGGCTCAAAATTGTTCCATTAACCAACTTACAATGTCATGGAGTCATTGCAATCAACATCAGTATCCAACAACATTTTCCCTCTTCCATGATGGTCATCGCCTCCACATCACCACCTACCACATGGAAATGAAGAGGCATCATAAAAGCATCTGACGCTTGTCAAGCTCCGCCACCAGCCAGTGTTGGGAGGGAATGGGGCTCTATGTGTTAATATGGAGAGGACCACAATACGCGTTGAGAATTCTCTGAAAATCAAACCCAGGGAATATGTAAGCCATTGTATGCACACTTGAGGCACTCAGACCCAGAGATAACTTTTTCATCATCGTCATACAAAGGAAAACAAGCCCACATGCCAATCGTTGATGGTGCTAGTGGTACTAAAAATAACTTCAGAATAGTTCTGTACCTGATACTTTTGATTAATATATTTACTTCTTTTCAGGAAAAATATATATGAAATGGATATTGTTGGATCTCCAGAAAATACCTTTAGAAATACTATTATCTTTTTCTGCCTTTGATTTTTCTTCAATAGACCATTCAAAAACAGGCATTTTTTTCTTGTCTAAGCCTTTTTTTGCGTTTTGGCATTGATGAACGAATAAAGCCCAAAAAATGCTAACTATCTTCTTTCCAGTTGGCAATAAGACTATAGACAACACCAAGAGTACCACCTGCACGTACTCCCTCTCCTTAATATCCATTATTTATTTTTTGAAAATCTGTTATTTGTTTCCTAAAACAAATTGCATTAATGGAAGAATCGGTTGATTTGAATAAATTAGGAAAGTTAGATCCATGATCTTTTGTATGTTTGGAAAGTGCTGTTTGCAATAAAAGAGAGAAGAGAAAAATAAACCGGTAGATAAGAAACCAGGGTGGTAAGGGTGGTTGGTGGTGGGACGAAAGAAAACCGGTCGAAAATAAGCCGTACTAGGCTACCAACTGCTCCATTAGGAGTAGATATTGTGTCCTGAATTTTCTGGAGAAACTTGACTTATGGGAATACGAGGGATTGCATGCCGATTTTCTTTCTCGGCAAAAATTTCGGTGGGGAGGGGAAGGAATTGATAGATTTTAGGCAAGTAAAAATCACCTAAAACCGCAACGTAGGGAGGGAAAGGAATCGATGGGATAAAAAAATTGGTGGGATCGATCGAGGTGAGGAGCCGACGAACGAACGAAACGATGTACGGACTCCTCCTTTAGGAGTAGTGATTTGTGCGTCAATTTGTGGGTCGTATTTTGTTAGTGCAGTCCCCTGCATTTGAAGATTGGAATGTAATGGTTGTTTTGGATCCGTGTATCCTGAAACAAAATTTCAACTGGATTTTCACCGGCCAATCAAAATTTTAGTATTAGAGGGTGCTTGTAAATGTCTGGACCGGCCGATGGGGTACATCAAGCATCTGCGGACACAAGTCAACCCTTGGACTCATCACAAACCTGTTTTGATGTATGCTGCTGGAGATGCTTAACTCTCTTTGTACGAATTGACACAGAAGAGAAGTTTGAAAAATTGTATGATTTGAGGCACTGGTTTTGGCCAATACTTGTTTGGCATGCTATAATCTTTGAAACAAAGACCAAAATGGTCGAGTACGGTAGTTCTGGGCTAAGATCAATTTTGTTTGTACAGTGCAATTGAAATATAATACTCCCTCCCTTATAAATATAGGATGTTTGGGATATTTTAATATGGATTATATACAGACTGAAATGAGTGGACAGACGCACTAAAACATATCTATGTACATCTAAATCGCAAAAAGTTAAGAGCATCTTATATGTGTGGACAGACACACTAAAACATACTCCCTCCGTTCCTAAATAATTGTCTTTCTAGCCATCTCAAATAGACTACAACATACGGATGTATGTAGACATGTTTTAGAGTGTAGATTCATTCATTTTACTCCGTATGTAGTCACTTGTTGAAATCTCTAGAAAGACAATTATTTAGGAACGGAGGGAGTATCTATGTACATCTGAATCGCAAAAAAGTTAAGAGCATCTTATATTTGTAAACGGAGGGAGTAGTTGTTTTTTTCCCTCAAATTAGCAAGTCGAAATGATATTAACTCTTAGCTAGGGTCATACTTAAAGTTGAATTAATACAGTTAAATTATACTAGTACAAATAAAAATAGATGACTTCAGTGTTATTTGCATAGCTTGCTCGCATTACGTGCTGCATCTTATACTAAGGCGAAGCAAGTTTGCGCAAAAAAAAGGGCGAAGCAAGTTGGCAATTGCATTACGGCAAAGCTAAAATCCTGCCGACTGTTGGTTTGCAACAGATCCGCACTATTCGGATGACGATCATTCTGAATCGGACGGTCTACCGACGCGACGCGCTTTTTACGCGAGCGTATCTGGCGTCGCGCCCGTGCCGCGAAGATTTGGTTGCCTTTTCTTCCATTTCTCACCCCCCCCCCCCCCCCCGCAATTATTGGATCGCATTAATCATCTTCACGCTAATTAGTGGATCGGCTTAATTGTCCTGATCTCCTTTAAATACGAATCATAATTTTATGCATGCAGATTTAAACAAGGATTATCCCGATCTTCTAATTATATGCATGCACATTTAAATTGTGATTTAACGCAAAAATACATGTGTGCCGAGGGATTTGAACTCTGGTTGTTTGGTTTAAGCTATAGCTAGCCAACCAATAAATCTACCATCTTTCCGGTGTTTATGTTCAAGACAACTTGTATTTGATCTGTTGGTTTGAACTACTATTGAATTGCCAAACTGACAAACAACAAAATAGACCAGAATTTTTAGAGAAAAAAAGTTGAGTGAATCAGGATTTCGAATTTTTTACCCTCTTTCGCGCCAGAATCATGAAAGAGAAGATGAGATGTGTTGTCTCACTCGAAGGCCTCATCATGCTAACTTCTATGTGATCATCGCATTGCAGAGCATATAACTTACTTACAAACATCATGGTAACTTTTGACCAATGAGAAAATGTTGTTGAAAACAAACTCTGGTAACTTCTTTGTCAATAGCATGATATTTTATGCACCGCAAATATGATAACTTATGTACAAATATCGCGATAACTTTTTTAACAGGAGAAAAAAGTTGTTGGCAAACACACTCCTGGATTCTATGTAAATATCATGGTAATTTACGCATCATACACATGATAACTTTCGTACAAATATTGCGGTAAATTTTTTCCCGAGGAAATGGGTTGTTTGTAAAACATACCTCTAATAACTTACGTGCAAATATAATGATAACATACACCACAAGAGCTGATAACTAACATTTAGACAATGTGGTAACTTCTTGACTTCGAAACAAAACTTCTTAAAAAGCATACCCCGTAATTTTTGCACAAGTAGAATGATAATATGTACATCTCAAAGATGATGACTTACGTACAACACCCCGGTAACTTTCACCAGGGGATTTTTTCAATATGGTGTGGCACAAAAAAAAATCCCGGTAACTTCTCATGGTAATATACGCATCACAGAATAGATAACTAACGTAGAAACACTGCGGTAATTTTTTCGACCCCAAAAAACAGTTGTTGAAAAACATACCCCGATAACTTCTGTAAATAACATGGTAATATATGCACAATAGAGGTGATAACTCGCGTACAAGCACCATGATTATCGGGTGGTAGGCGCGACATATGCCAACGGGTGGCTTATCATTGTGGGAGCCAATAAGACGTCGCCGGTGCCTGAAAACGGGATGAGGCGAAGACATGCACGCCGGCGAATCTTACCCAGCTTCGGGGCTCTCCGTGGAGATAACACCCCTACTGCTGCTCTGCGGGGTCTCCGCATGATCACTAGATGAACAAGTAGCTACAAGAGGCTCCTTGAGCTGTTCGGCGAGAGGATGAAGAAGGGCTCGGCTAGCTCTCCTCCTCTCTCTATGTGGTGTCTAAAACTCTAAGAGATCAACCCTTTGCATGGGTGCCCCGGGGGGCTTATATAGGCCTACCCCCCGGGGGTACAATGGTAATCCGGCTGGGTATGGGCCCCAGCCGTCAGCGTCTACGCTTGCCGGCTTCTCCGCTGGCAGCTGGGTCCCGCCGGCTGCCGGCTTCTTGGTCGACAAGCTGGCCCCACCGCCAGGGGCTTTGTCGGGGGCTGGTTACTGTTGCCTCAGTCCTGGTGACGAGGGCTTTGTCGGGGTAAGCGTGGCTACAGTGCCGCCGCCTTGGCGGCGATCACTGTAGCCTCACCTCGTCTTGTCTCCTTAATAGGGCGCTTCCTTCGAGGGAGGGAACCAGCCGGCTGTGGGAAGCCGGCCATGCCTCAGGCCGACTAGGGGAGGCCGAGCCTCCTTCGGGGATCTCTCTGACCGGAGGGGCCCGCCGCCTGCGGGTCGTACTGATAGCCCGTCGTGGGTGACTTCATGGTCAGCATGGCAACAGTGCCGCGCCGGACGGGTGATGGCTGCCCCGTACGGTGTACTGTGGCCATGCGCGCTCTGGGATGCGGGGGTGGCAGGCTTCACTGTAGCCACGCCCCGTCTCATCGCCATTATGTAGGTGCAGATTCTGAGGGTGCGGCCTTGGCCGCCTGCTGGGGAGCCGGCATGCTGGAGCCGGCTTTCTCGTAGCCGGCTTCGCGGAGTCGGCCTTCTGGTGGCCGGCTTCTTGGGAAGTCGGCCCTCTTGCGGCCGGCTCCTTGGGGAGTCGGCCCTCTTGTGGCCTTCTTCCCGCAGGCCTTAGGGCCGGGCCGCCCCCCGGAAGCCGGCCCGAGGATCAGCCGGCCGGGGGAAGGCGGCCCCATGCCTTGGAGGGTGGAGGACTTGGGTGGCTCATAATTTTTTCAGAAGCCCCAGGGGGAGCCGGCTAGGCTACCCATGGTTATTTACTCCGACAGTAGTCCCCGAAGCTGGTTGAGCTTCAAGGCTGAGAGGAGGCTCGATCAGCTTCCTATCCTGAGGGGCCGGCAGCTAGGAGCCGGCTTTGAGTGGGTGCGCCGTCTTCGCGAAGCTCTACCGTCGGAAGGTGAAAACGCGAGTCGAGTCGCGCGTTGACCGCGCGCCACGTGGCCGAAAAGGCCTGCCAGCCCACGCACGCGACGAGACGTCACCACAGGCTGGGTCCTGCCATACCTAGGCCTCGGCCCATGTGGAGATCCTCTGCGGCCCGAACGGACCGCTCGCCTTCCTGGGGCGGTTTCATCACGTCTTTAGGGCGCTTTAATTGCGGGACGTGGGGGAGTGGGCGCAGTTAATCCCATGTTCCACCACGCCTCGCCTCCTCGGCTCCGCCCCTCGAGCCTATAAGTAGGGGGAGGAGGGGGAGCGGCAGAGGCTCGCACGCTCGCCCTCACCCCAACTTCCCTCCTACTCCTTTCTCCTTTCGCCCGCCGCCGCAGCGCCTCGCCGCCACGCTGTTCCGCCGTCGACGTTCTTGACTCGCCGCCGTTCCACCGCAGCGCGGTCGCGCGCTCTCCGCCACCGCGCCTCTCTCGCTTCGTCCTGGCTCCCATGGCGCTGTCGATATCGTGGGATGGCTCCAACGTCCACGAGGACAACATCGATTGGCTCCGCAAGACGCGGTGGTTGCCGGGCGAGCACTACGTGAAGACCCGCCTCGCGCCGGAGGGAGAGGTTTCGCCAGCGCCTGAGGAGGGCGAGCGGGTTATCTTCCGCTCGCACTGCCTGCGCGGCCTCGGCCTGCCGACGAGCGGGTTCTTCCGCTCCTTCCTCGAGTTCTACCGCCTCCAGCCGCATCATCTCACCCCCAACACGGTGATGCTGCTGTCGGCCTTCGTCACCATGTGCGAGGGCTTTCTTGGCGTCCTCCCCACCGTTGAGCTCTTCGGGGAGTTCTTCCAGTGCAAGCTCGGCACTGTCTCTGCGGCTGTGCCCGCCCCCTTTGGCACCTTCATCGCCATGCGGAGGACCGCCGACAACAACCCCTTTCCGCCTATCCCGCTGATCTAGTCGGTGAAGCTCTGGCAACAGTCGTACTTCTATGTGAAGAACGTCACCCCACAAGGCGACTTCGTCAATCTGCCGCCTTACGTAGCCGGCCCGCCGGCTGGGAGGCAGCCGACTTGGTCCTACCGAGCCAGATCGCTCTCTCTGGCCGAGAACGCTGCCGTCACCCGGCTCCGGGTGATGGTTCAGTCGGAGGGCTTGGTCGGGGCCGACCTGGTCGCCGCCTTCGTGGAGCGCCGGGTACTCCCGCTCCAAGGCCGGCCATGCATGATCTGCCAGATGAGCAATCGCTTCGATTCGTGCCGGCTGAGCACCAAGGAGATGCCTCACGACGAGGTGTCTTATATGGTGAACTACATCTCCAACTGCTGGCTCATAGAGGAGTGGCAGTACGGCAAGGCGCCGTATTCTCGGGCTAAGCCCCCGCCTGTGGTGAGTTTTCCTTCTTTTCTTCTTCTTTTGTTGCCGGGTTCATGATGGCCGACTTCTGACTAGCTGGCTTGTCTTTGAGCAGAATCCCCTTCTTCGACCGGCGGCCGGGGCCGGAGCGCCAGTTCATGGCCGACCGCATGGTGGACGACCCCGACGATCCGGATCTGGGGGCGGCCTCCATGGACGACGTCATAGTCAGAGCCGGCGGAGAGGCAGGCGGCCCCGAGCTCACGGCCGGCTTCGGAGACTGGCCGGATGATGATGAGGCCGAGGTTATCCAGCTACCGCCCATGGCAGAAGCGTCGCTGTGTCGCAGGGCCTTCGCCGCGCCGGCTTTCGGGCGGCGCCAAAGCGTCGGGCCGGGTCGGGCCTCTTTGGCAGCTGGCCGAAGAAACCCAAGGGCTCTGCGGCGGCGACCAAGCGGGACGAGGCAGCCGCGAAAGCGGCCCGCTTCCGCAAAGTGGTGAAGCAGCCACAGGCGGTCTCGGCGTAAGTATTGAGTATCTCGTGCTTCTTCTTTTTTGTTGTCTTCTTGAGTTGGGGCTTCTTCTGAGCCTTCTTCTTGATTTGTTGATCAGGGCGCTGCTTTCCCTCGAACGAGTTTCTGCCGCCTCCATAGTCGGACCAATGGGAGGGTCTTCGAGCTCCCGCCGCGTGGATCCCCGCGCCGACCTCATGGAGGCAACGGAGCGGAACGCGCGGGAGGTGCGGGAGGAGCGAGAGGCAGAGGAGCGGAGGGCCGCCCAGGAGGCGCAGGAGAAGTCGGCCGAGGCGCCAGACGATGCTGCGGTCAAGGCCTAGGCGGAGGCCGCGGCCGCGGAGAAGGAGGCGGAGGCTCTGCGCAACCAGCCTCCGCAGCTCGTCATTCCCCTGCACGCCGTGGCTCCCAACGTCCCCGTGCCCCCGTCGGAGGAAGCCGACCGTGACCGGCCGATGATGGAGAGGAGGGACGACGACGTGATCATCCTGGAGGAGGCGCCACGGTCGTGCCGACTGGAACGGGCCCAGACGGCCGATCTGCCGCGACACCTGAGCAGCCAGCTGGGGGCGAGTCGGCGGCGGGGGCGGATCTTGTGGTGCGATCGCCATCGCCCGGCCAGCGAGGCGCCCTCACGGAGCCGCCGGAGAGCATGGCGCCCAGCTCAACGGCGCATGATCTGGAAGGCGGCAGCGCCACTCGTCAAGTGGACGCCCAGCGGTGGAACAAACGACCTGAACGTGGCGGCGCAGGAGGTCCGTCGCCGGCTTCAGACCCAGGCCGCCTTGCTGCAGTGGTATACCCAGGAGTTTCTCTCGACGCGCGCGGCCATCCGGGTGAGTCCTCTAGCCTTGGTCGATTTCTTTCTTGGTTTCTTCCGTGGGGGCGCGTCAGCGCACCCACTGGGTGTAGTCCCCAAGTTCCAAGTTGGCTGCTGAGCAGGGGGCTTGGAACTTCCGGTAGGTCTTGGCTTGCTATTTTATTCTTATCCGCACTCCGCCTGATCTTCAGGAGTATCATAACCTCCGCGCGGCCGCCTTCAACTCCCAGGCCCAGGAGCTGAGCCAGAAAGCCACCGACCTGACCAATAGTCGGAGTGAGTACCTTGTTTATTTTATCTCACGTGGGGGCGCGTCAGCGCACCCACTGGGTGTAGTCCCCGAGATTCGGGCCGACTGCTGAGCAGTCGGGTCGGATCTTTCCTGACAACTTCTTCCTTTTTCTCCACGCTCGCAGAGGCCAACGCCGATTTGAGGGAGCAGCTAGGCGGGGCCCAGACCGCCCTTCGTGCCAAGGAGGCTGAGTGCAGCGCCTTGGCCCAGGAACGCGACCGCCTGGCCAAGAGGCTAGCCGACCAGGAGGAGAACCATAAGGCGGCTCTGAAGAAGGCGCAGGATAGCAAGGCCGCCCTCAAAGCCGAGTTCGAGACCGAGGCGGCGGGCTGGGCCGAAGCGAATCAAACGCTGAGCGAGGGCTATGGCCGGGTTGAGGATTTGATCGACGGTAAGCCGCCTTCCTCCTTGCCCCTTGATCTCTTGTTTATCTTCTGACTCTGTGCTGCTTCTTTGTTCTTCGCGCAGATTACTTCCCCGGCTACTCTGTCGCCGCCAGCCAAGCCATCGAGGCCCACCGCGAGGCATGCCGGCAGGCAAGGGTCGAGATCGCGCCAGACGCCAGCCGGATGCTTGAGGAGCAGCTTCTGGCGATTCAGGCCCGACTGCAGCCGGCTCACCACATGCTTCGCCGCCTTCAGCGTGCCAGAGTGCAAGTGCTGACCGCCCTCTGGCCCGGCGAGGCTATTCCCGCACCCCCAGTCGGACTACCGACTGGCTGGAGGTCGTGGTTGGCCGCTTTGAGGCTTGGAAGGCTTCCGCTGCTCGGTCCGGCGCCAGGCGGGCGCTGGAGTTCGTCCGAGCCTGGTATCCTGGGCTGAGCTTAGCCCAGCTGAGCACCTGGCGGCAGGAGGCCGACGAGGAGCTGGTGGCGGTGCGGCCGGATATCATCCAGCGCGCCTCGGCAATCGCCGACTATACCGACACCAGCGTTTTTGCTCCTGAGGTGAATGATAACGGCGTCGCCCAGCCTGAGGAGTGGTTCGGGCTGAACCCGGCAGAAGGCAAGGACTCGGCGGAGGAGGTCGCTTCCAGCGACGAAGGCGAAGACGAATAAGGGGAGGGCGGCGAAGACGTCGCTCCCGACGACGAAGCGACCAGCCAGCTTCAGCCTGATCGTGCCTCCAGCAACGAGGCGCGCGCGAGCGCGCCGTCTGCCAGAGGTGATGATCAGGCCGAGACCCGCCAGCCGGCCACTCCTCCGTCCCGCACTGCCGCCTCCGCCGACCTGCCCGACTCGCCCATCGCTCCCTTGGCCTGATCTGCCACTCTTGCTTTTCCTGTTGTTACTCTTTGAACAACTTCTTATTAAATTCGCGCAGTTCCACCCACTGGGGGTGTATTCAAACTATGTTGAATGCCGGCCTTTCGAAGGCTTTTGTGTAAATATAATTATGTATGTGTTTGGCTTTCATTCGAGTTTGCTTTTCATCCTTAGGATGTTTCCTTTGCCGCCTTCCCTTGGTTGCCGCCTTCCCGAGCAATTTGCTCTGCGATGCTGTGGCTGGGGAGGAGCTTTCAACCATTTTGGGAAGACGAGTACTTGAGCTTTATTAGATTGTGGCAAGGTGAATGGGAAGCCGGCCGGCCGGCTACTCTGGTAGCCGGTCGGCGATGGGAGGAAACCGGCTTTTGTTATATAAGTTCGTTAGTCCTTAGCCATTTTTTGTGTAGGCACCCTTTCCTGCCTTTGACTCTTGCCAGCCGGACAGTCGGCTCTTCGAGCTGCGGCTTTCGACAAGAGAGGGCTTGGATGTCGGCACACTACTTGTCTGACTGCAGGTAGAACTTGAATATAACTCAAGTATGGCGAGTCCCCGGGCCGACTGGTCGAACCCGGTGCCGGACGAGGATAATGAATGTAGTGACATAATCATAAGCATGATACTCGTCATTCATAGATAAAAGATGGCAGTCCCCGAGTGCTCCTCGGGGGGCCTATTGTCTCGTACTTAATACAAAAGGTGGCGTGATACATACTGCATTTTAACTGTAAAATCTTCGGAGGAGGTTGGCGTTCCATGGTCGTTCCGACTCCTTGCCGGAATCGTCTCTTGTAAGTGCATCTAGTGCCCCTTAGTGATTTTGGTGTACTGAAGACTTATAGGTTAAGAAACTAATGTGTTTGTGAGTGTACACAGGTCTATAAGTCTATGAGGAGTTTGATATTTACAGAGAAATTTGACCCCTAAAAATGAAGTTCTTCAACTGAAGACTTTGATATTCTGAAGACTTTCTGAAGACTTTGAAAGTGAAGAAATTGGTGTGACCTTGAAGACTTGGTAATCATTTGAGGAACATGAAGCGTGAAGACTTTTATTTTCGTAGTTTCATTTTCTCTTTCTTGAGTCATAGGAAACACCGTCTTTGTTAAAGGGTCGAGGAAATACTAAGGAAAAATTTCCATGTGATGCTCAACTCAAAATCCTACACCTACCAATCCTTCGAGTGAAGCCTTTGGAAATCTCATACAGTTCAGTCAATTTCTTCAAAGGATGAGACGAAGTTCTTCCGGTCGCCGAGAATTTGCTCGACCGAGGAGTTAGGAATTCGCCAGTCGGATTACCTACACAGTGAGGAACATGATAGCCCCGAGTAATTTGATATTCAAATTTCCGACCGTTCTTTGTCTTGCTTGGCCACCTGTCCCAAAATATCTTATCCACCTAACGTCCATATCATTGAAGGGCATTTATGTCTTATCATGTCGGGCTGCTCCCTAGGCTATAAATAGCCGCCTACAACCACTAGCTGGTCGGCTGCTCGAGAGAACTTGACACTTGTCATTTGAGAGCAACCCATCCTCCAAGACTTTGAGAGAAAATCATCGAAAGTGAGGAAAACCCAAAACCAAACCCCTACAAACCCAAAGTGATTGAGCATCATCAAGAAATTGATCCTGCGTGGATCCGACGCTTGTTACCTTTGAAGATCAGGCTTCTTCCAGACGGTTAGGCGTCATGGTCTAGAAGCATCCAAGAGGAATTGTGGATCACCGAGTGACCAAGTCTGTGAAGGTTTGGAAGTCGCTCAAGACTTACCACGAGTGATTGGACGAGGTCTGTATGACCTTAGTTCAAGGAGAATACGGTGAGGACTTGGTGTCCTGAGCTGCGTTTCGCCGACCGGGTGTCCGGACTGTGTGTCCTCGAGTTTAAATACTCAGTAGCTCAACCAGACGCATAACCGAGACAGCAGTTGGAATTGGTCTACCAAATCATTGTCTTCACCAACCTAACGGGTTCTATTTCCTCAACCCTTTCATTTCCTCATTACTATGTTGAGTGTTTGTTCATATCTGTGTTTGAAGACTTTGACTGAAGACTTTCTCAATTTCCTCGATTCAATTTCTTGATCTGTTTGTCTTCATCTTGTGTTATCCTGTGATTACGCTTTCAGACTCTGTGATTGTCTTCATTTCATCATGATGACTATGCGTGTATTCTATTATGCTTACTCGAGTACTTATTCCGTCAAGTAGTTCTTCACTAAGGAATTTCCTCACCGCAAATTCCTCGTTGAAGAATTCATTAAAATCGCCTATTCACCCCCTCTAGTCGATATAACGCACTTTCAATTGGTATCAGAGCAAGGTACTCCCTTGTTCTGTGTGATTTTGGTTTAACCACCTGGAGTTTTAGTTATGTCGACCGCGGGTATGAAGAAAGTGACATGCCCTATCTTTGACGGTCACGATTATCCCAAGTGGAAGGCCATGATGAGGAAGCGCCTCATGGCAATGGACAGCGAGTTGTGGACCGTCACTGAAATTGGTCTTCTTGATTCAGGTAAGACGGCGAACGCAGATGATATTCGCAAGTACACTCGACTTGACATCATGGCGAAGGATATCATCTGTTCCTGCCTATCTAGAGATGAATTCAAGCGCATTCTGCATCTTTGCAATGCAAAGCTTATCTGGGACCGAATCTCCGACGTTTATGAAGGTCATCGAACCCGTCATGATCCCTGGTTTGAGGACTTCAAGGAATCTCTCAAAACGATGACTTTCGAACCGTAATCATCATCTTCTCGCATCATGTCTCATGGCAAAGGGTGTCGAGGTAACCGAATGTTCCTCATCTGAATTTAGTGACTGTGAATCTGATGATGATATTGAACTTAGCTATACCAAACTTGTTTGCATTGCCACTAAACAGCAAACGACCTTAGAAAAGGTTCAAAACATGTTAGGTAAAAGTGATGATATGTTACTAGAAGAAACGAATCGAACTAAAGCCCTGACTGAAAATCTTCAGAGACTTCAGTCTAGGCTTGACAGCCTTCAAGGTCATCATAACACTCTCTTATCTGATCATGAGAAACTTTCTTATGAATTTCTTCAAAGAAAGCAAGATCTTGAGAAGCTAAGAGTGGGTTATGAAGATCTTCGAAGGAGCGCCGATTCATTACTTGCTCAACAAATCAGTGCTTCTCAAGAAGAATTTGTTCCTCCATGCTTAAAGTGCATTGAACGTGAATCGCTAATTCTTCACCTGAATATTCAAATGCTTCAACTGTTACAAATTCTTCACCGCCTCTCGCTATCACTAATTCCTCATCTGAGGACACTGCTAGTATCACTGACGATGCAGGGCTGAAGGAATTGTACATGACAGGCATGTACAAAAGCCTCAAAGGGCATCAGACTCTTTGTGATGTGCTTAAAAAGCAGATCCTCAACAGGAACCCTAGGAACGAGGGTATCGCCTTTGAGAGGAAACTAAATGCTGATGGTGCATACTGGAAGCCTGAGCAGTATCCCAAAACCTCATAGGTTGTTGCAAAGGGACCTCCAGTTGATCCATCTAACTTATCTGGCTTTACATGCGAATTTCCTCATTCTGCTGATGAGTCATTTGACTCAAACTATAAACTGTTCAAAAATCAGAATGGTGAAGTATTTGCTAGATATGTTGGCACTAATCGCAGAACGGTTCCCCTATGAAGAAAATCTGGGTTCCCAAGAAGTGCCTTGAAAGTCTTCAGGTGAATGTCCTCATGACACCACCAGTGAAGAATAGGAACCCCAGATCAAATTCTTCATATGGACCAAATTCTTCATATGGATCCAAGTCCTCATACGGACCAAATTCCTCACGTGGATCAAATTCCTCAAAAGGATCAAAGTCCTCATATGATTATCATCGTGCTAATAACTCTGTTTCGCAGGGTAGAGCTAAGGGCTATGAATATGTGCAGTATTCTTCAAACCAATATGTTCATAAGTCCTCGAAGAATTTCTCTGCTTATTCATATGCTTACCCTAACCCCTCTTATGTGAAACAAAATGGTTTGACTTCCATGCCACCATTCTCGTATGGTGCTCGCAGAGTGATGAACTCTTTGCCACCCCTTCAAATGTGGGTGCTGAAGAAAAAGAACTAATCTCTTCTGCAGGGTCAGGTCTCCAGACGTGCCTTAACGTCTGAAGAATTTGCCGGGACACGACAAAATGCTCCGAAAGGACGCAGGCTCATCATGATGAAATGAACCTTCATTTCACACGTCCTCATACTGCTTATCTGTTAATGCTGACTGATGAAATTCTTCTGATGAACTTGATATCATATTCTTCACTAATGAAGTATATGAGATTGTAAGTTGTACTAATTCATCTGCAGGATGATCAACCCAAAGCCACTGAGTGGGTTCTCGATAGTGGATGTACAAATCACATGACCGGTGATAAGAATCTATTGATGGATGCTCCTTATCACCGTCACATCTGAAGCATATCATCTTTCTTGACAAAGGCAAAAGTCGGTATTGGGTCTTGGTAAGGTTGCTATCTCTAAGGACATGCACATGGACAAAGTCATGCTTGTTGAGTCCTTAGGATACAACCTCATGTCAGTCTCAATGCTTTGTGATCTTGATATGGTTGTTATCTTTGGCAAGTATCGTTGTGTTGTGATTATGGAAGTTGACAATTCCAAAGTCTTCAAGGCTTTAGGAGAGGAGACTTGTACATTGTTGACTTTTCCACAGGACCACAACCAGCCGTGTGTCTACTTGCAAAAGCTTCGTATAGCTATGGCATCGGCGACTTGGTCATGCGGGCATGAGGAATTTTGCACACGCTTGCAAAGAAGAAGCATGTCATTGGCATTGAGAATGTCAAATTCCTCAAGGATCACTTATGCGGAGCCTGTGAAGCTGGAAAATGACCAAGGCCAAGCATCCAAATAAGACTATCATGACCACTACTCGTCCCTTCGAATTGCTTCACATGGACCTCTTTGGTCCCAATCACTATTCAAATTGTCGTTAATGATGCATCTCTATATGGCTTTGTTATTGTTGATGATTACTCTCGTTACACATGGGTACACATTGTTACTTACAAAAATCAAGTGCAGGAAGTCTTCAAACGATTTTCCTCGAGGGCTTCAACTAACTTTGGTGTGAAGATCAAGCACATCAGGAGTGACAATGGAACTGAGTTCAAGAATTCCGATCTTGATGACTCTCTTGATGAACTTGGTATTACTCATGAGTTATCTGCTCCTTATACTCCTCAGCAAAATGGCGTCGTGGAGCGCAAGAACAGAAGTCTGGTCGAGATGGCTCGCATTATGCTTGATGAATACAAAACGCCTAGTCGTTTCTGGATTGAAGCAATCGACACTGCGTGCCACATCATCAACAGAGTATATCTTCACAAATTCTTTAAAAAGACTGCCTATGAACTCCTCACTGACAAGAAACCCAATGTAAGTTATTTCAAAGTCTTCGGTGCTAAATGCTGGATTAGAGATCCTCATCACAACTCTAAATTTGCACCGAAAGCACATGAAGGTTTTATGCTTGGTTACGGAAAGGACTCGCACACCTACAGAGTCTTCAACATCACTCTACACAAGATTGTTGACATCAGATGTGCGGTTCGATGAAACTAATGGCTCGCAAAGAGAGCACCTACCTTCTCGTGTTAGATGAACCGCACCGAGGAATCTATCAAGTTCAAGGCAACCGAGGATGTCATTCCTACTGAAGAAACTGCTGAAGAATTCATTCTTGTACGCGAAGAACGTCGAGCTGTTGCACCTGAAGATAATGCTGAAGAAAATGGTGCTGAGGAAAATGATCAAATTCCTCGAGGACAACCAGCTCATCCTCGCATTGCAAAAGAAGTGCAAGTGGAGAAGATCATCAATCACATTAAAGCGCCAGGTCCTCTCACACGCTCAAAAGCTTCACATCTATCTAACTTTTGTGGGCACTATGCTTTTGTCTCTATCACAGAGCCCACTAAGGTAGATGAAGCATTTACGAGCCGAGTGGATTCGTGCCATGCAAGAAGAATTACATCAGTTCGAGCTCAACAATGTCTGGGAACTGGTCAAACGTCCAGATCCTCGCAAGCATAATATCATTGGCACAAAGTGGATCTACCGCAACAAGCAAGATGAAAATGGTCTTGTGGTGAGGAATAAAGCACGACTAGTAGCTCAAGGCTGCACGCAGGTTGAAGGAATTGATTTCGATGAAACTTTTGCACCCGTTGCTAGACTTGAGTCTATTCGCATATTACTCGCCTATGCTAACCATCACAATATCACTCTATATCAAATGGATGTGAAAAGTGCATTCCTCAATGGTAAGCTTGAGGAAGAAGTATATGTTGCTCAACCCCGTGTTTTGAAGATCCAAAGAATCCTGACAAAGTCTTCAGACTCAATAAGGCCCTCTATGGCCTCAAGCAAGCCCCTCGGGCGTGGTATGATACTTTGAAGGAATTCTTCATGAAGAATGGCTTCACACCCGGTTCACTCGACCCTACTCTCTTTACTAAATCTTATGATGGTGAACTGTTTGTGTGCCAAATATATGTTGATGATATTATCTTTGGTCAGATCTTGACCAACGTTATAGTGATGAATTTGCCTATATGATGAGTGAATAATATCAAATGTCTATGATGGGAGAGTTGAAATTCTTCTTAGGTCTTCAAATTCGTCAACAACACAATGGCATATTCATATCTCAGAGAAATACCTCAAAGATGTCCTGAAGAAATTCGGCATGCAAGATTGCAAAGGCGTCAAAATTCCTATGCCCACAAATGGCCATCTATGCACTGATGAAAATGGTATTGACTTCGATCACAAGTTATACCGCTCCATGATTGGTTCTTTATTGTACTTATGTGCATCTAGGCCAGATATAATGCTTAGTGTTTGCATGTGTGCCTGATTTCAAGCTACACCGAAGGAATCACACCATAAGGAAGCATATTCTTCGATATCTAGCTCACACACCAACACTAGGATTATGGTACCCCAAGGGCTCAACTTTTGATCTCATTGGATATTACGACTCTGACTATGCTTTGGTGATCGTGTGGACCGCAAGTCAACATCTGGTACTTGTCATTTCCTCGGGACGATCTTTGGTCCGTTGGTCCTCGAAGAAACAGAATCACGTATCACCGCTTCATCTGCGAAGCTGAATACATTGCTGCTGGCTCGTGTTGTGCTCAATTGCTATGGATGAAGCAAACTCTCAAGGACTATGGCATCAACATGAAGAATGTGCCTCTCATCTGACAATGAGATTGCCATCAAGATTGCTCATAACCAAATTCATCACTCGAAGACAAAGCACATTCAGATTCGTCATCATTTTCTTCGTGATCATGTGTTGAAGGGCGACATCTCCATCGAGCACGTGAAGACTGAAGAACGGCTAGCTGATATCTTCACTAAGCCCTTGGATGAGAAGAGATTTAGCAAGTTGCGGTGTGAGCTAAATATCTTAGAATCTTCGAACGTTCTTTGAAAAAGACACACATCCTAACACTTATGCAAAATTGATGACTTAGATGTGCAACACATGAAGAAAGCGTTTTCTTCAATCAATGAAGAATAACACTCTTAGTGTGAAGAAATTAATGAAGAATTTGATTCTCATAACCCTCGACAATTGTAATGCTGTGTCTGAAATCATCTTTCTTATACGGTGGGTCACGCCACCACCAAAGTTGAAAATCTTCAATTTGAGTTTTTCCTCGCTTTTGAAATTCTTCAGTTTTTCAAATTCTTCAACTTTGCAAAATCTTCACTGCTTTCCGCTGCCTTTCTTCATTGGATATATATATATATATATATATATATATATATATATTTATGTCCTCTACAAAGATTCACTTATGGCTATTTCTTCAAGTCGCTTTTTACGCTAAGTGAATGTGATCGGACCCTTCCCCTCTATGCTATACTCAACCCAATCCATTCACAAATTCTTCATGTGCTCTATTTTGAAACTCGTTCAAAATCTTCACTGTGTCCTTGACAGCTGAAGAAATTGCGAACGGAACTTTAAAACTGATCTTATCCAAACCTTCGTTTTTGCCGCTCAAACCGTTCCGCATCCCACGATGCATTATTCTATTCACCCACGGTCGTACACGATCTCCACTACACAGTACGTGGGTGACACATGTCGTGAGAAGGGAAATGGTCAGGGGCATGTTCGTCCTAAATCTTCGGGCGATCCATTTTTCACCGTGTCTATAAATACCCCTCTCCCCTTCCTCACTTCTTTTACTCCGCTCGACATCTCTCTCCCGCTCGAGCACCTCAAACCCTAGCGCCGCCGCTACTCCATCGTCGCCGGTGAGGAAAAGCTTCACTGCCTCGACCTCGTCGCCGACGTACTCGCGCCGACCGCGGAAATCCTCACTCCGCCGCCGTCGTAGCTGTCTTCCTCTGCCAAGTTAGGGCGTGGAAGATCTGAACGGACGAACTTCCCAACTGTTCTTCTCAGTTCGTCGTGTTCTTCACTTCGGGTAATTAAAAGTTACTTTTATTACTCGCTTTGATTCTAAAATCTTCTTGAAAATCTTCAAAGGTGTTTATTCTTCAAATCTTCACACATATGAACACCTCAAACCTCTTGATTCGTTTCTCTAAGCAATGATTTTCTTCAAGATTCCTCAATTGTGTGGATCCTCGATCTATACAACTCTGGAACCTAAGACAAAGAACGCCTAGTGAAATTCCTCAAGGCTCATCTGGTCAAAATCCTCAAAACCTGTTTTTTTTTTGAAAAACCTTCTGAGAACGCATATGACCTCTCCAAATTCCTCGCAACTATACTCTGTTCACAGGTACAAATGTCCGCTGCTGAATCCCTAGGTTCTCATCAACTTAACTCATTTGCAGCGTTCCTCGAAGAAAAACTGCATACTTCTTCGAGAGAACTCAATTGTTCAAATTCCTCAACCAAGAACATGGCGTACGGTAAGAAGCCACGTAAAGGAGGAAAGAAACCTGAGGTTATGACTGCGTTTGAAATCCCCGAGAAATCTATGCTGACTACTGCACACCGGATGAAGAAAACAAAAATCAACGCAAGGTGCGTATTCAGAAGATTGAACGGAGATGGGCACGGGAATGGAGGGAATACAGATATGTAACTCCTAAGTACATGAAGAAATTCGCTCTTAATCCTCCATGCCCAAGAGCTCCTTTGGCACTGGCCAAGTAGCTGATCCCACAAGCATCAAACGAGGTGAGGACTTTCACGATGAATGGGCTAAATGCCAAGCAAAATTGGCAAAGCAAGCAAAGGAGGCAAAGTGAAGAAATTCAATGAGGATTCTGCCATCATCACGAGAGGTCTCGGTCAAACCAAGGAAATACATGCAAAAGAAGCCTGCTCATAAGCCAAGTGCTTCATCATCTGCGCCCTCACGGCCAAGTTCCTCAGCAGCACCCTCCAAGCAAATTCCTCACTCTGCTGCTACTCCACCAAAGTCCTCAACAGCTCCATCAAAGTCTTCAGTTCCTGTGCACCTGGCTACATGTCAAAGGACTGCTGGCTTCTCAATTGCCTCAGGCGTTTCAGCAAGTTCCTCAGCAGCTCCCATTTCATCATCTGGCCCGACTCAGCTGAAGACCAAAGCAACAGCTGGACGAGGTCCTCGGCCTAGCCCAAGGAAGAAACAGGTTGCATTCCATGTGCCTTCTGATGATGAGGCATCTGATGATGAACTTGCGGAAATCATCAGAGACCGTCAAGAAAAGGCCGCTAGAGCCAAAGGCACATTTGTGCCCTAACATTGGATCCAAGAAAATCCTCGACTATATTGATCTCCTCGCACAAGGATCCCAATACCCCTATGCCTGACCTTCATCTGACACCTGGACAAAGTCATATGTTGACTCACTTCATAGCTGAAGAAAAATGGAAGTTTGAGAAGGCAAGGGAAATCAAAAAGGCTCAATACAGGAAGGAGAAATACCTGAAGAAAAACGTTGTCAAGATGACACCTGAGGAGCTTCTCAAGGTCCAGACTGAAATTCAAGACCTCAGCAAAAACTTTGATTCATATTATGCTGATTGGCAGGGAGCCAAGGTCAGATTTGTGAACCTGACGAAGAAATTCACAAATGTTGCAGCCCCAGTGCAACATGAAATTCCTCAAGCTGAAGCCTCAGCCCAACCGACTGAAGAACATGCAAGCACCGCTGATGACATTCAGCCTGCTGATGAAAATGCTAGTTCCAGGGCTGATGATCCCATTCCAGCCACTGAAGAAATTGCCAGGGCACCCACTAGTGGTGCGCCTGAAGAAACTGCTCAAGACAGGCAATCGCATCGATTCCATACCAAGAAATCGAACCACATTCCTCAGCTCCTCCTGCGCCAACTCCAACTCCAATTCTTCCATCTACCTCTAATGTGAAGAAAACCAAGGCTGCAGAACGAGCTGCTGTGAAGAAAAGGAAAGCATCAGCTGCGTCAGATTCTTCGGCTGCGAAGAAAATGAGGCCTATGACCAGCTCATACGAAAATCCAATTGATGCTGTTCCAATTTCCTCCATACCATCAAAGGACGTTGTTCCTTTTGGAGAAGACTATGAGATCCCAATTGGATCTGATGAAGAACATCATTCTGCTGCTTCGTCAGAGCAGATCGATGAAGAAATTGAAGTGGATGCAATCCCTTCAACCCCAGTCATTTCCTCACCTATGCCTCAGTTCACAGCTGAAGAGGCTGGTGTTGAGGAAATTGAAGATGAAGATGTGGATATTGGATGCACCACACCGGTGATCAATGATGACTTTTGGGAAAGTATGCATCCCAATACTCCTCTCTTCACCCCGCTCCAACAAATTCCTCAGTCCCCTGCACAAACAGTCCAAATGGACTCTGAAGAAACTCAACCCATCGGTTACGTGCATGAAGAAATTCCAGCCACTAGTCTTTGATGAAACTGCTTCTTGATCCTCGATCGCATCAGTTGAGGAACAAGAAATTCCTCAGCCTGAAGAACCTGAACTTGCGATTCCTGAGGTGGTGATGCAACTCACTGACACCCCTCTGCCCAAGCAAAAGAATCCGTTCTCAAGCAAGCAAAAGTTCAAGGCTGAAGATTTCTTTGCCGAGCACGTGTTCTTCACTGACTATAATCCATATGATTCTGCTCGCATTAGGAAGAGGCGTTTCTGGACTGCCAGCCAAGCCAACTTCTATAACTCAGTGCTCTTCAACAAGGATAAAATCTTCGATCATGCTCATATTCCTCATGTGGACATGGAATCGCTGCCAGGCTTTGAGCCAGTCCTCAGTGTTCTTCACGACGCAGGACTTCTAAATTTCTGCACTGATATCTGTGGATCGGAATGAAGAACTAATTCTTCAGTTTTATGCAACGCTGCACATCACCGGAGACGCCAAGACGTGAACTCATGGGTCTTAGATTGGATGACCGAAAATACTCACTACAAGGCACCAAAGAATCGAATTGTTTCGTGCCCTACCACTCGATCCTCCACTTGATGATGCACGCCATATCTCTGACGAACCGTAACTTTCAAATCACTATATGCAAGTGCTGATGAAGCCTTTGAAACCAAGGCAGGCCCCAAGAACCAAATTCCTCGTCAAGGAATTACTATATGTGCCTCAGACTGTCTATCGGATTCTGACGAAGACAATGAGTCCTATCAAGGGCCACGACTCGAACGATGAAGAAGTCGTTGGCGTCATGAAGAATATGCTTTTAAACATCATCCATGGCGTTCCCGTCAACTTCCATGATTTCTTCATGAGGACTCTGGCAAACATAGCTATGTCACCATTTGAGCTGAAGCCTTATGCGCCTTGGATTATGAGATTCATCAGGACAAGGTCTTCACTCAATTACAAGGCTGATACTTTGAACCACTGCAGCTACTTGCCTCCGATTGAAGTCCTCAAACGGACATTTACCTCAGATGATGACAAGGGCAAGGCTATCACTGTGATCGATGAAGGCATTCGTCCATTGGATGGACGGTTTAGCAAAGCAGCATCCTACTCCACGAATGATGACTCGCCACACATGACTCACCGCAAATACCTCGGTCAAGCAAAGTCCTCAAGCTACCGCACCTGTGGTGATGATCGATCGTGAGTTACTCCTCGGTCTTCATCAGAAGGTTGATCGTAATCATAAATAGGTCAAACGTCAGTTTGGTACTTTTCTTCACAACATGACCTCAACACACAATGCAGTGAAGAAAAACCACTACTACCTCCATGAAACCTTCAAACGCACCTGGGCTGTTCTTCCACATGTCTACAGTGAAGAAGAACTGACGTCAATGGGACTCAAGGAAGAATTTGACTGGTCTGCACCTCCTCCGAAGAAATTCAAGAAGGTCAAAGTTCCTTCCTTGGTGGCCAGCTCCTATTCTTCATCTCGCAACACTGATGAAAATGAAGACTTGGGAGACACCGCGGCTGGTCCTACTTCAACAAACAACCCCAACAATGCTGGCGCTCCGTCTTCAACTTGAAATTCTTCAGGAGCGTTAGTCCTCAGTTTCGATCCTTTTGGTCATTCGATGACAAAGGGGGGGGGGGAATTTGAGTTAGTCTTCAAGCGGGTCTAGTTTATTGCCTATATACAGTAATTTATTCTTGTTAAGTTACAACTCTCGTTCTTCTGAAACCTTTTATTGGATCGAGTTGTAATCTTAAACCCGATGGTGCTTTGATACTTTTGATGCATTATGCTCTTGCACTATGCTCTGATTCTCGTGAGCTCCTTTAAAATCTTCATAGCAAATTGATTTGGGCTCTGATACTCTTGATGCGTTATTTTGCATACTCTGAATAACATCAAGCACCATATTTCATCATGCATTTCAAATTCTTCATATTATATGTCAAATGCGTGTATGAATTACAAGATATAGGGGAGATCTCCATGATTCAATTCTTCAAATGTGCATTGCCTCAAAAGCAAATTCCTCACTATGCACATCTTCGTGGGGATTTCTTCTATATCTTGCAATCAAATTCCTCATTATCAGTATTTATAATTCATATGTTTATCCCCGTTGAAAACTTAACCTATATTGTCATCAATCACCAAAAAAGGGGAGATTGTAAGTGCATCTAGTGCCCCTTAGTGATTTTGGTGTATTGAAGACTTATAGGTTAAGAAACTAATGTGTTTGTGAGTGTACACAGGTCTATAAGTCTATGAGGAGTTTGATATTTACAGAGAAATTTGACCCCTAAAAATGAAGTTCTTCAACTTAATACTTTGATATTCTGAAGACTTTCTAAAGACTTTGAAAGTGAAGAAATTGGTGTGACCTTGAAGACTTGGTAATCATTTGAGGAACATGAAGCGTGAAGACTTTTGTTTTCGTAGTTTCATTTTCTCTTTCTTGAGTCATAGGAAACACCGTACTGTTAAAGGGGGTCGAGGAAATACTAAGGAAAAATTTCCATGTGATGCTCAACTCAAAATCCTACACCTACCAATCCCTTCGAGTGAAGCCTTTGGAAATCTCATACAGTTCAGTCAATTTCTTCAAAGGATGTGAGACGAAGTTCTTCCGGTCATTGAGGAATTTGCTCGACCGAGGAGTTAGGAATTCGCCAGTCGGATTACTTACACAAAGGAGGAACATGATAGCCCCGAGGAATTTGATATTCAAATTTCCGACCGTTCTTTGTCTTCTTGGCCAGCTGTCCCAAAATATCTTATCCACCTAACGGTCATATCATTGAAGGGCATTTATGTCTTATCATGTCGGGCTGCTCCCTAGGCTATAAATAGCCACCCCTACAACCACTAGCTGGTCGGGCTGCTCCGAGAGAACTTGACACTTGTCATTTGAGAGCAACCCATCCTCTCAAGACTTTGAGAGAAAATCATCGAGTGAGGAAAAACCCAAAACCAAACCCTACAAACCCAAAGTGATTGAGCATCATCGAGAAATTGATCCTCGTGGATCCGACGCTTGTTACCTTTGAAGACTGTGCTTCTTCCAGACGGTTAGGCGTCATGGTCTAGAGCATCCAAGAGGAATTGTGGATCGCCGAGTGACCAAGTCTGTGAAGGTTTGGAAGTCGCTCAAGACTTACCACGAGTGATTGGACGAGGTCTGTGTGACCTTAGTTCAAGGAGAATACGGTGAGGACTTGGTGTCCTGAGCTGCGTGCTCAATGATCGGGTGTCCGGACTGTGTGTCCTCGAGTTTAAATACTCAGCCGCTCCAACCAGACGTACAACCGAGACAGCTGGAACTGGTCTACCAAATCATTGTCTTCACCAACCTAATCGGTTCTATTTCCTCAACCCTTTCATTTCCTCATTCTTGTGTTGAGTGTTTGTTCATATCTGTGTTTGAAGACTTTGATCAAGACTTTCTCAATTTCCTCGCTCAATTTCTTGATCATTTGTCTTCATCTTGTGTTATCATGTGATTACGCTTTCAGACTGTGATTGTCTTCATTTCATCATGATGACTATGCGTGTATTCTGTTATGCTTACTTCTGAGTACTTATTCCGCTGCAAGTAGTTCTTCGCTAAGGAATTTCCTCACCGGCAAATTCCTTAGTGAAGAATTCATTAAAATCGCTTATTCACCCCCCTCTAGTCGATATAACGCACTTTCATCTCTCTTTCGTGCCTTCGGCTTCTGCGCGTCGATCGGGTAGTAGGAGTCGTTTCCCAATGCTCTGCTGATGACAAAGGGACCTTCCCAAGGGGCCGAGAGCTTGTGCTGGCCGGTTGTTCGCTGGATCAGCCGGAGCACAATGTCACCCTCTTGGAAGGATCTTGGCTTGACCTTCCGGCTATGGTAGCGGCGTAGGCCCTGCTGGTAGATGGCGTACCGGCTGAGGGCTAATAGCCGGCTTTCTTCCAGCAAGTCGACGCCGTCTTCTCGTGCTTCCTTGGCCTCCGCCTCCGTGTACATTGTCACCTGAGGCGAGTCGAACTTGATGTCAGTTGGGATGACATCCTCGGCACCATATACAAGGAAAAAGGGAGTGAAGCCGGTTGACTTGTTCGGGGTAGTGCGCAGACTCCAGAGGACGGCCGGCAGCTCGTCGAGCCAACAGCCGGCCGAACACTCCGGTGGCACGACCAGTCGGGGCTTGATGCCGGAAAGGATGAGGCCGTTGGCTCGCTCGACTTGGTCGTTTGACTGCGGGTGGGCAACGGACGCTAGGTCCAGTCGGATGCCCTGTGTCACGCAGAAACGTGCCAATGCTCCCTTGGCAAAATTCGTGTCGTTGTCGGTGATGATGCTGTGTGGCATGTCGTACCGAGTTGTAATATCTGCGATGAACGTCACGGCAGTCGGCCCATTCAGCTTCTTAATCGGCTTCGCTTCAATACACTTGGTAAATTTATCCATGGCGGCGAGCAGATGGGTCATGCCGCTGTGTGCCGTCTTGAACGGGCCCACCATGTCCAGTCCCCAGACGGCAAAAGGCCAGGTGAGGGGAATGGTCTTGAGTGCCGAAGCCGGCAGGTGTTGCTTGGAGCTGAAGACTTGGCACCCTTTGCAATGTTTGACCAACTCCTTGGCGTCATCCAAAGCAGTCGGCCAGAAGAATCCATGGCGGAAAGCTTTGGCAACAAGTGATCTTGAGGCTGCGTGATGGCCGCATTCGCCTTGGTGAATGTCTTTGAGGATTGCTATGCCCTTCTCTGGCTCGACGCAGCGCTGGAAAACTCCAGTGACACTGCGCCTGACGAGCTCTCTGTTAACAATTGTGTATGCTCCGGCTCGGCGTTGGACTTGTCTTGCCGCGATCTCGTCAGCCGGTAGTTCTCTGTTTACTAGGAAGTTGAGGATGGGCTGGGCCCATGATGGAGCTGTGATTTCTTCTATAGCCAACACGGCTACTGCAACCAGGGCGGGTGAGCTGGGTGGTGAAGAGCTGGAGTCGGCCACCGTCTGCGGTGTTGATGCAGTCCCCGGGCCGACTACCGTAGTCCCCGGGCCGGGTTCTGAAGTCCCCGAGCCGGGTGCGACTATGGCAGTCCCCGGGCCGCCTATCGAAGTCCCCGAGCCGCCTGTCAAAGTCCCCGAGCCGCCTGCTCGGTTCCCCAAGTTGGCTCCGACTGCGCTGGGGTCAGGCGGCACGAAGATAGAATTGGACTCTGGAGACGGCTTGATAGATGGCTTGAGGAGGCGTTGGAGAGAGACGCCGGTTGGTATAGCTTGCCGAGTGGAGCCTATTCGTGCCAGGGCATCTGCTTGCTCGTTGTCGGCCCGTGGCACATGGAGGAACTCGCATCCTTCAAAGTATCCGCTGATTTACTGAATGAGGAAACGGTAGCTTGCCATGTTCGCTTCCTTGGCGTCCCAGTCGCCAGATGATTGCTGGACTACCAAATCCGAGTCGCCATAGCACAGGATCCGGCGGATGCCGAGCTCTTTGGCTAGCCGGAGCCCGTGTATGAGTGCCGTGGATGATGCCGGCTCCCAAGCCGGTGCACATCTTGGACCCATCAAAGTGCATCCACCAATGAGTGGAGTCGGGGGCCGGCGGCAGGTACTGGGTCTCGGCCCAGTCGACGAGGAATTCGGCCAATGCTTGGGACTTGATGGTGGTGCGAGGCTGGTAGAAGATCGTGTAAGGGGCCAGCTCAATGGCCCATTTTGCCACCCGGCCGGATGCGTCCCGGCTGCCTATGATTTCGGCGAGCGGGGCGGTGCACACGACCGTGATGGGGTGCTCTTGAAAGTAGGGCTTGAGCTTCTTGGCGGCGAAGTACACGCCATAGCACATCCTCTGGTAGTGCGGGTAGTTCTGCTTTGAGGTGGACAACACTTCACTCAAGTAGTACACCGGTCTCTGGACTGGCTGAGCTCGGCCTTCTTCTGGGCGCTGGACCACGATGACGGTGCTGACCACCCAGCTGGTGGCGGCAATGTAAAGGAGCATGGGCTCTTTCTCAGTCGGCGCCGCCAAGACAGGCGGCGTGGCCAGCATCTTCTTCAGCTCATGGAAAGCTTGGTCGGCTTGGTCATTCCACTCGAAGTGAGTGGTCTTCTTCATGAGTCGGTAGAGGGGGAGAGCTTTCTCTCCAATCCGGCTGATGAAGCGGTTCAGGGAGGCCAGACACCTGGTGAACTTCTGGACGTCTCGCAGCTTGGTGGGAATCTCCATTCTCTCAATGGCCTTGATCTTCACTGGGTTGCATTCGATGCCGCGTTCGGAGACCAGGAAGCCTAGAAGCTGGCCGGCTGGCACTCCGAACATGCATTTCTCGGGGTTGAGCTTGATTTGAAACCGTCGCAGGTTCTCAAACGTTTCCTTGAGGTCTTCTAGCAAGGTACCGCGCTTCTCCGTCTTCACCACGATATCGTCTACATAGACGTGGGCATTTCTGCCGAGTTGCTTGAGGAGGCATTTCTGCATGCAACGCTGAAAAGTGGCACCGGCATTTCTCAAGCCGAATGTCATAGTCGCAGCGTAAAGCTCGAATGGCGTGATGAAGGCGGTCTTCAGGCGGTCGGCCGGGTCCAACTTTATCTGGTGGTAGCCTGAGTAGGCATCCAAGAAACTCAGCAGCTCGCATCCGGCTGTGGAGTCTATCACTTGATCAATCCTTGGTAGGGCAAAGGGATCTTTGGGGCAGGCTTTGTTGAGGCTTGTGTAGTCTATACACATGCGCCACTTGTTATTCTTCTTCAACACGAGGACCGGGTTGGCAAGCCATTCCGGAAAGAACACCTCCATTATGAAGCCGGCTGCGAGGAGCCGGGCTATCTCTTCTCGCACAATCCTTCTCTTTTCTTCCGACAGCCGACGGAGGGGTTGCTTGACTGGTTTTGCATCGGCTCAGACGTGTAGCTTGTGCTCGGCGAATTCCTTCGGAACACCCGACATGTCCTTGGGGGACCATGCGAAGATGTCCCGATTCTCACGGAGGAAATCGACGAGCTCGCCTTCCCATTTGCTGTCTAGGTTTGCCCCAATGACGGCAAACCTTTCGGGGTGCTCCGGGTCCAGGGGTATCTTCTTTGTTTCCTTGGCCGGCTGGAAAGAACCTTGGGCATCACATTCCTTGGGGTCGGGGGACAGGGCTGGCTGCTTGCCAGCCATGGCCACGACTCGGTCCAACATCTTCTTCTCTTCCGCGATCACAAGGGACTCGGACAGCCGGCTGCTGGCTGCCGCGCACTCGGAGGATTTCTTGTAATCGCCGGCTATGGTGATGATGCCCTTGGTACTCGACATCTTCATCTTGAGATAGGCGTAGTGGGGCACAGCCATGAACTTGGCCAGAGCTGGTTGGCCAAGCAGTGCGTGATAGGGGCTCTCAAGGTCCACCACTTCAAACCAGATCGCTTCTCGGCGGAAATGATCCTTGTCCCCAAAGAGGACATCTATCTTGTTCTTGCCGATTGGTGAGTAGGACAGGCCGGGTACGATGCCATGGAACACGGTCCGACTGGGCATGAGATGCTTCGTCTTGATGTTCAGCTTCTCCATGGTGTCTCGGTACAGGATGTTGATGCTGCTCCCGCCGTCTATCAGCACGCGGGAGAATCGGGCAGCACGCATGTCTGTCGCGAGGGTGGCTTCCAAGACCAATGCATAAGAGCCGGGAGACGGCATCACCTCTGGGTGATCGGCCCGGCTCCAACTGATAGGCCTTTCTGACCAGTGCATGTACTCGGAGGTGTTGGAGGCGACCGCCTTGACTTCTTGGTGCTGTCGGCGCCTGCTGCGCCGGTCTTCGGGCTGGCTTGTGAAGACAACGTAGGCGGCGTGCTCGTCAGGGAACTCATCCTGAACGGTTCCGACTGCTGGTCGAGCGGCCGGCTGCTAGGGAGCCGGAGGTGGCTGACCGGCAGGCGGAGGCGGCATCAGCCCTTCGCCCTTGGAGATCCGCGTGAGCCAGTGGCACTTCCGGGTCGTGTGGTTGCACGGCTTCGCGCCGCTGTGGAACTTGCATGGGGCGTCGATGGCCTGTTCGTAGGAGAAGGCCGGCTGCCAAGCCGGCCTGCCGCCCTTCTGCTTTTTGGGCGCGGGCCGCCCCTAAAGCAAATATGCCCTAGAGGCAATAATAAAGTTATTATTTATTTCCTTATTTCATGATAAATGTTTATTATTGATGCTAGAATTGTATTAACCGGAAACATAATACATGTGTGAATACATAGACAAACATAGTGTCACTAGTATGCCTCTACTTGACTAGCTCGTTTATCAAAGATGGTTATGTTTCCTAGCCATAGACAAAAGAGTTGTCATTTGATTAACGGGATCACATCATTAGGAGAATGATGTGATTGACTTGACCCATTCCGTTAGCTTAGCACTTGATCGTTTAGTATGTTGCTATTGCTTTCTTCATGACTTATACATGTTCCTGTAACTATTAGATTATGCAACTCCCGTTTATCGAAGGAACACTTTGGGTGCTACCAAACGTCACAACGTAACTGGGTGATTATAAAGGAGTACTACAGGTGTCTCCAAAGGTACATGTTGGGTTGGCGTATTTCGAGATTAGGTTTTGTCACTCCGATTGTCAGAGAGGTATCTCTGGGCCCACTCGGTAATGCACATCACTATAAGCCCTGCAAGCATTGCAACTAATGAGTTAGTTGCGGGATGATGTATTACAGAACGAGTAACGAGACTTGCTGGTAACGAGATTGAACTAGGTATTGAGATACCGGCGATCGAATCTCGGGCAAGTAACATACCGATGACAAAGGGAACAACGTATGTTGTTATGCGGTTTGACCGATAAAGATATTCGTAGAATATGTGGGAGCCAATATGAGCATCCAGGTTCCGCTATTGTTTATTGACCGGAGACGTGTCTCGGTCATGTCTACATTGTTCTCGAACCCGTAGGGTCCGCACGCTTAAGGTTTCAATGACAGTTATATTATGAGTTTATGAGTTTTGATGTACCGAAGGATTTCGGAGTCCCGGATGAGATCGGGGACATGACGAGGAGTCTCGAAATGGTCGAGACGTAATGATCGATATATTGGACGACTATATTCGGACTTCGGAAAGGTTCCGAGTGATTCAGGTATTTTTTGGAGTACCGGAGAGTTACGAGAATTCGCCGGGGAGTATATGGGCCTTATTGGGCCATACGGGAATAGAGGAGAGAGGCCAAAAGGAAGGAGGCCCGCGCCCACCCTCTGGTCTGAATTGGACAAGGGGGGCAGCCCACTTTTCCTTCTCCCTCTCCTCCTCTTTCCTTCTCCAACAAGGAAAGGAGGAGTCCTACTCCCGGTGGGAGTAGGACTCCCCCCTTGGCGCGCCTCCTCCATAGGCCGGCCGCCTCCCCCTTGATCCTATATATATGGGGGCAGGGGGGCACCCCAGAGAACAACAATTGATTCTTGAGATCTATTAGCCGTGTGCGGTGCCCCCCTCCACCATAGTCCTCCTCAATAATATTGTAGCGGTGCTTAGGCGAAGCCCTGCGTCGGTAGAACATCAAGATCGTCACCACGCCGTCATGCTGACGAAACTCTCCCTCGACACTCGGCTGGATCGAAGTTCGAGGGACGTCATCGAGCTAAATGTGTGCTAGAACTCGGAGGTGCCGTAGTTTCGGTGCTTGATCGGTCGGGCCGTGAAGACGTACGACTACATCAACCGCGTTGTTCTAACGCTTCCGCTTACGATCTACGAGGGTACGTGGACAACACTCTCCCCTCTCGTTGCTATGCATCACCATGATCCTTGCGTGTGCGTAGGAATTTTTTTGAAATTACTACGTTCCCCAACAGTGGCCTCCGAGCCCAGGTTTTATGTGTTGATGTTATTTGCACGAGTAGAACACAAGTGAGTTGTGGGTGATATAAGTCATACTGCTTACCAGCATGTCATACTTTGGTTCGGCGGTATTGTTGGATGAAGCGGCCCGGACCGACATTACGCGTACGATTACGCGAGACTGGTTTTACCGCCGTGCTTTGCACACAGGTGACTAGCGGGTGTCAGTTTCTCCAACTTTAGTTGAACCGAGTGTGGCTACGCCCGGTCCTTGCGAAGGTTAAAACAGCACCAACTTGACAAACTATCGTTGTGGTTTTGATGCGTAGGTAAGAACGGTTTTTGCTAAGCCTGTAGCAGCCACGTAAAACTTGTAACAACAAAGTAGAGGACGTCTAACTTGTTTTTGCAGGGCATGTTGTGATGTGATATGGTCAAGACGTGATGAGATATAAGTTGTTGTATGAGATGATCATGTTTTGTTGAAGTTATCGGCAATCGCGTAAGCCTTATGGTTGTCTCTTTATTGCATAAGATGCAAGCGCCAAATAATTGCTTTACTTTATCGCTATGCGATAGCAATAGTTGGCGAGACGACCATGTGACGACACATTGATATAGATCAAGATGATGGAGATCATGGTGTCATGCCGGTGACGATGGAAATCATGACGATGCTTCGGAGATGGAGATCACAAGCACAAGATGATGATGGCCATATCATATCACTTATATTTATTGCATGTGATGTTTATCCTTTATGCATCTTATCTTGCTTTGATTGATGGTAGCATTTTAAGATGATCTCTCACTAAAAATTATCAAGAAGTGTTCTCCCTGAGTATGCACCATTGTGAAAGTTCTTCGTGCTGAGACACCACGTGATGATCGGGTGTGATAGGCTCTACGTTCAAATACAACGGGTGCAAAACAGTTGCACACGCAGAATACTCAGGTTAAACTTGACAAGCCTAGCATATAACAGATATGGCCTCGGAACACGGAGACCGAAAGGTCGAGCGTGAATCATATAGTAGATATGATCAACATATTGATGTTCACAGCTGAAACTACTCCATCTCACGTGACGATCGGACATGGTGTAGTTGATATGGATCACGTAATCACTTAGAAGATTAGAGGTATGTCTATCTAAGTGGGAGTTCTTAAGTAATATGATTAATTGAACTTTAATTTATCATGGACTTAGTCCTGGTAGTACTGTGCAAATTATGTTGTAGATCAATAGCTCGCGTTGTTGCTTCCCTATGTTTTTGCTTCCCTATGTTTTTATGTGTTCCTAGAGAAAATTGTATTGAAAAATGTTAGTAGCAATGATGCGGATTGGATCCGTGATCTGAGGTTTATCCTCATTGCTGCACAGAAGAATTATGTCCTTGATGCACCGCTAGGTGATGCACCTATTGCAGGAGCAGATGCAGACGTTATGAACGTTTGGCTAGCTCAATATGATGACTACTTGATAGTTTTGTGCACCATGCTTTACGACTTAGAATCGAGACTTCAAAGACGTTTTGAACGTCATGGACCATATGAGATGTTCCAGGAATTGAAGTTAATATTTAAGAAAATATCCGTGTTGAGAGATAGGAAATCTCCAACAAGTTCTGTAGCTAAAAGATGGAGGAGAATCGCTCAACTAGTGAGCATGTGCTTAGATTGTCTGGGTACTACAATCGCTTGGATCAAGTGGGAGTTAATCTTCCAGATAATATAGTGATTGACAAAATTCTCTAGTCACCATCACCAAGTTAGTAGAACTTCGTGATGAACTATAATATGCAAGGGATAACGGAAACGATTCCCAAGCTCTTCGTGATGCTGAAATCGACGAAGGTAGAAATCAAGAAAAACATCAAGTGTTGATAGTTGACAAGACCACTAGTTTCAAGAAAAGGGCAAAGGGAAGAAGGGGAACTTCAAGAAGAACGGCAAGCAAGTTGCTGCTTAAGTGAAGAAGCCCAAGTCTGGACCTAAGATCGAGACCGAGTGCTTCTCTTTGCCAAAGGGACTGGTCACTAGAAGCGGAACTGCCCCAAGTATTTGGCGGATAAGAAGGATGGCAAAGTGAACAAAGGTATATTTGATATACAAATTATTGACGTGTATTTTACTAGTGTTCGTAGCAACCCCTCGGTATTTGATACTGGTTCAGTTGCTAAGAGTAGTAACTCGAAACGGGAGTTGCAGAATGAACAGAGACTAGTTAAGGGCGAAGTAACGATGTGTATTGGAAGTGGTTCCAGGATTGGTATGATCATCATCGCACACTCCCTATACACTCGGGATTAGTGTTGAACCTAAATAAATGTTATTTGGCGTTTGCGTTGAGCATGAATATGATTTGATCATGTTTATTGCAATACGGTTATTCATGTAAGTTAGAGAATAATTATTGTTCTGTTTACATGAATAAAACCTTCTATGGTCATACACCCAATCAAAATGGTGTGTGGGATCTCGATCGTGTGATACACATATTCATAATATTGAAACCAAAAGATGTAAAGTTAATAATGATAGTGCAAATTATTTGTGGCACTGCCGTTTAGGTCATATTGGTGTAAAGCGCATGAAGAAGCTCCATACTGATGGGCTTTTGGAATCACTTGATTATGAATCACTTGGTACTTGCGAACCGTGCCTCATGGGCAAGATGACTAAAACACCGTTCTCCGGAACTATGGAGCGATCAACTGATTTGTTGGAAATCATACATACTGATGTTTGTGGTCCAATGAATGTTGAGGCTCGCGGTGGGTATCGTTATTTTCTCACCTTCACAAATGATTTGAGCAGATATGGGTATATCTACTTGATGAAACATAAGTTTGAAACATTTGAAAAGTTCAAAGTATTTCAGAGTGAAGTGGAAAATCATCGTAACAAGAAAAATAAAATTTCTACGATCTTATCGTGGAGATGAATATTTGAGTTACGAGTTTGGTCTTCATTTGAAACAATGTGAAATAGTTTCGCAACTCACGCCATATGGAACACCACAAAGATAATGGTGTGTCTGAAAGTCGTAACCGCACTTTATTGGATATGGTGCGATCTATGATGTCTCTTATCGGTTTACCACCGCTGCTTTTGGGGTTATGCATTAGAGACAGCTGCATTCACGCTTAATAGGGCACCATCTAAATCCGTTGAGACGACACCGTATGAACTATGGTTTAACAAGAAACCTAAGCTGTCGTTTCTTAAAGTTTGAGTTGTGATTCTTATGTGAAAAAGTTTTCACCGATAAGCTCGAACCCAAATCGGAGAAGTGCGTCTTCATAGAATACCCAAAGGTAACTATTGGGTACACCTTCTATCACAGATCCGAAGGCAAGTTATTCGTTTCTAAGATGGATCCTTCCTAGAGAAGAAGTTTCTCTTGAAAGAAGTGAGTGGGAGGAAAGTAGAACTTGATGAGGTAATTGTACCTTCTCCCTTATTGGAAAGTAGTTCATCACAGAAATCATTTCCAGTGATTCCTACACCAATTAGTGAGGAAGTTAATGATGATGATCATGAAACCTCAGATCAAGTTGCTACCAAACCTCGTAGGTCTTCCAGAGTAAGATCCGCACCAGAGTGGTACGGTAATCATGTTCTGGAAGTCATGTTACTAGACCATGATGAACCTACGAACTATGAGGAAGCGATGATGAGCCCAGATTCCGCGAAATGGCTTGAGGCCATGAAATCTGAGATAGGATCCATGTATGAGAACAAAGTATGGACTTTGATTGACTTGCTCGATGATCAGCAAGCCATGTTAAATAAATGGATCTTCAAGAGGAAGACGGACACTTATAGTAGTGTTACTATCTAAAAAGCTCGACTTTTCACAAAAGGTTTTCGACAAGTTCAAGGTGTTGACTACAATGAGATTTTCTCAATCAGAAGCGATGCTTAAGTTTGTCCGAATCATGTTAGCAATTGCCACATTTTATGAAATCTGGCAAATGGATGTCAAAACTACATTCTTTAATGGATTTATTAAAGAAGAGTTGTATATGATGCAACTGAAGGTTTTGTCAATCCTAAAGGAGCTAACAAAATGTGCAAGCTTCAACGATCCATCTATGGACAGGTGCAAGCATCTCGAGTTGGAATAAACGCTTTGATAGTGTGATCAAAGCATATGGTTTTATATGAGACTTTTGGAGAAGCCTCAGATTTACAAGTGAGTGGGAGCACTACAAAGACATTTCGATAAGTATATGTGAATGACATATTGTTGATCGAAAATAATGTAGAATTATTCTCGCAAAGCATAAAGGAGTATTTGAAAGGAGTTTTCAAAGAAAGACCTCAAGAAACTACTTACTTATTGAGCATCAAGATCTATTGAGATAGATCAAGACGCTTGATAAGTTTTTCAATAAGTACATACCTTGTCAAGATTTTCAAATAGTTCAAAATGGAACAGTCAAAGAAAGAGTTCTTGCCTGTGTTGCAAAGGTGTGAAATTGAGTAAAAACTCAAATCCCGACCACGGCAGAAAATAGAAAAGAGAATGAAATTCATTCCCTATACCTTAGTCATAGGTTCTATAAAGTATGCTATTGTATGTACCAGACCTATTGTATACCTTGCTCTGAATTTGGGAAGGGAGTACAATAGTGATCTAGGAGTAGATCACTGGACATTGGTCAAGAACATCCTTAGTGAGGACTAAGGAAATATTTCTCGGTTATGGAGGTAATAAAAGAGCCCGTCGTAAAGAGTTACATTGATGCAAGCTTTTCACACTGATCCAGATGACTCTAAGTCTCAATCTGGATACATATTGAAAGTGTGAGAAATTAGCTAGAGTATCTCCGTGCAGAGCATTGTAGACATAGAATATTTGCAAAATACATACGGCTCTGAATGTGACAGACCCGTTGACTAAGCTTCTCTCATGAGAAAAACATGATCATACTCTAGTAAACCCTTTGGGTGTTGGTCACATGACGATGTGAACTATGGGTGTTAATCACATACAGATGTGAATATTAGTGTTGAATCACATGATGATGTGAACTAGATTATTGACTCTAGTGCAAGTGGGAGACTGAAGGAAATATGCCCTAGAGGCAATAATAAAGTTATTATTTATTTCCTTATTTCATGATAAATGTTTATTATTGATGCTAGAATTGTATTAACCGGAAACATAATACATGTGTGAATACATAGACAAACATAGTGTCACTAGTATGCCTCTACTTGACTAGCTCGTTTATCAAAGATGGTTATGTTTCCTAACCATAGACAAAAGAGTTGTCATTTGATTAACGGGATCACATCATTAGGAGAATGATGTGTTTACTTAACCCATTCCGTTAGCTTAGCACTTGATCGTTTAGTATGTTGCTATTGCTTTCTTCATGACTTATACATGTTCATGTAACTATGAGATTATGCAACTCCCGTTTACCGGAGGAACACTTTGGGTGCTACCAAACGTCACAACGTAATCGGGTGATTATAAAGGAGTACTACAGGTGTCTCCAAAGGTACATGTTGGGTTGGCGATTTCGAGATTAGGTTTTGTCACTCCGATTGTCGGAGAGGTATCTCTGGGCCCACTCGGTAATGCACATCACTATAAGCCTTCCAAGCATTGCAACTAATGAGTTAGTTGCGGGATGATGTATTACAGAACGAGTAACGAGACTTGCTGGTAACGAGATTGAACTAGGTATTGAGATACCGATGATCGAATCTCGGGCAAGTAACATACCGATGACAAAGGGAACAACGTATGTTGTTATGCGGTTTGACCGATAAAGATCTTCGTAGAATATGTGGGAGCCAATATGAGCATCCAGGTTCCGCTATTGGTTATTGACCGGAGACGTGTCTCGGTCATGTCTACATTGTTCTCGAACCCGTAGGGTCCGCACACTTAAGGTTTCGGCGATGCTTATATTATGAGTTTATGAGTTTTGATGTACCGAAGGAGTTCGGAGTCCCGGATGAGATCGGGGACATGACGAGGAGTCTCGAAATGGTCGAGACGTAAAGATCAATATATTGGACGACTATATTCGGACTTCGGAAAGGTTCCGAGGGGTATTTTTCGGAGTACCGGAGAGTTACGGGAATTCGCCGGGGAGTATATGGGCCTTATTGGGCCATACGGGAATAGAGGAGACAGGCCAAAAGCAAGGAGGCCTGCGCCCACCCTCTGGTCCGAATTGGACAAGGGGGGCAGCCCACTTTTCCTTCTCCCTCTCCTCCTCTTTCCTTCTCCAACAAGGAAAGGAGGAGTCCTACTCCTCCTCTTTCCTTCTCCTACAAGGAAAGGAGGAGTCTACTCCCGTGGGAGTAGGACTCCCCTTGGCGCGCCTCCTCCATAGGCCGGCCGCCTCCCCCCTTGCTCCTATATATATGGGGCCAGGGGGGCACCCCAGAGAACAACAATTGATCCTTGAGATCTATTAGCCGTGTGCGGTGCCCCCTCCACCATAGTCCTCCTCGATAATATTGTAGCGGTGCTTAGGCGAAGCCCTGCGTCGGTAGAACATCAAGATCGTCACCACGCCGTCGTGCTGACGAAACTCTCCCTCGACACTCGGCTGGATCGGAGTTCGAGGGACGTCATCGAGCTGAACGTGTGCTAGAACTCGGAGGTGCCGTAGTTTCGGTGCTTGATCGGTCGGGCCGTGAAGACATACGACTACATCAACCGCGTTGTTCTAACGCTTCCGCCACGGTCTCACGAGGGTCCGTGGACAACACTCTCCCCTCTCGTTGCTATGCATCACCATGATCCTTGCGTGTGCGTAGGAATTTTTTTGAAATTACTACGTTCCCCAACAGCCCCTCGATCTGCTCGTCTTCGACTGTGGCCACCTGCCGACTGGTTGAAGGCGGCATGGGGCCCTTGCGCTTGTTGTCGTTCTGGTACGGGCGTCGGTTGGAGTCGCCAGCCGGTGTCTTGGGAGCCGGGTTGAGTACCTTCCCGGAGGCGTCCACTCGGAGCTCGGTCTTCATCGAGGAATAGGCGGTGGCGTACTTGTCCGCTATGACCAGCAGCTCGTCGAGGGTAGTCGGATCGTCGCAGAGGAGCTTGTGCTTGAGGAGGGTGCCCTCTCGGCACCTGGCGGTGAAGTACTCTATGGCTTGAACCTAGTGCACCCCCTCGCAGGAATTGCGGAGCTCGGCCCAGCGTGTGAGGTAGTCGCGAGTCGATTCGGTGGGTCCTTGTACGCACAAGGAGAGCTGTCGAGGCTTGGGAGCCCGCTTGTAGGTGCTGGTGAAGTTGCGAATGAAAGCTTCGATGAAATCTAGCCAGCTGTTGATGCTATACGGCTTGAGGCTGTTGAGCCAGGTTCGCGCCGTGCCTTGAAGCATGAGGGGCACGTATTTCACGGCAACGCTCCTGTTGTCGTTCGCTATGCTGACTGCAGTGGAATAGTCGATCAGCCAATCCTCCGGCTTCACATAGCCGTTGTACTTGGGCGTGTCTCTTGGGAGCGAGAACCCTTTGGGGAAGGGCTCGTCACGGATGCGGGGGCCGAAACAAGGCGGGCCGACATCGTCCTCCTCTTCCAGCGCCAGGGATCGCGCTAGGCGGTCGATCCGGTGGCGAGCGTCGTTCTCACCGACTCCTTCGCGGCGACCTAGTCGGCCGCTGAGAGTCGGATGCGTGACAGGCGGCGGGGTGGGATATGTCTCCCCTCGAGGCGGAGGAGGAGGCGGGTTGCCTCGTTGCTCCACGGCTCGAGGGCGGCCTTCTGCGTCGCGCTCGATGGAGATACAGGTTCGGCTGTGGCTAGCAGCCGGCTCTTTTTCTTGCCGCGCGCGGATTTTGCCCGCAGTTGGCGTCCGCGACGTCGCGCCGTGCTCTCGGCGCGGGGGAGGACTCTCCGCGTGGACGCCGGCTTCGTGCGGCCGCGCAGCGGCTCCGATCAGCTGCTGGATGCGTCTGGCCATGTGGGGGAGCTCTTCGGCCCCCAGTCCATTCAGCTCGTCCACGGCCGCCTGGGCGGCACGCAGATTCTCGTGGGGCGTGGCGTAGACTGCGCGGTCGACTCCTAGCATATCGGCGACGGCTGCGCCTCGCCGCCGGATGGCGCCGATCCGGCTCGGCCCGTCAGGAGGCGGCGTGCCGAAGGCGGCACGGTCGACTTCGTGCTGGTGAGCCTCAGTGAGGCGCCTCACGGAAGCCAGCCTCCGGTCTTCTGCTATGAGGGCGAGGTGGCGTGCCTCCAGTGTTTCGGCGTCGGCGTCGGCCGGGAGGGGGACGGACAAGTCATGGACCGCTGCTTGCGGAGCGTCCTGGGCGTTCACGCCAGCGACGCTGCCGTGACCGATGACCAGCACCTCGGTGATGGCGCTGTCGTGACCGATGACCAGCACCTCGGTGATGGCGCTGCCGCAGCTGTCGGCTCGGGGGAGCGGGTCGTTGTAGATCACAACGTTGGTGGGGAAAGCGTCGTGCGATGCCGTGTCTGAGTCGACAAGCATCGGGTCGGTGGAACCGACCGACTCCAAATCCACAGCGGGCTCGCTGGAGACGTGGAGCTGGTCGAGGAGGCTAACGAGGTGGCTCTCGGGGCGGCCTGTGCCCGCGTCGGAGGCAGGCTCGTCGGAGATGCGGGCCTCGCCAAGAAGATTGGCGAGGCAGCTTCGCCAGAGAGCGTCGGCCGACGCCTTTGCAGCTTGTCGGCAAGCGCCATCAGGCGTGCGAGCTGGCTACGCTTCGTTGGGGAGGAAGAGGGTTCCGCCCGTAGCAGATCTTCGGACGACGGTGCACCTGGCCCCACGGTGGGCGCCAAATGTCGGGTCGTAGGCGCGACATATGCCAACGGGTGGCTTATCATTGTGGGAGCCAATAAGATGTCGCCGGTGCCTGGAAATGGGATGAGGCGAAGACATGCACGCCGGAGAATCTTACCCAGCTTCGGGGCTCTCCGTGGAGATAACACCCCTACTGCTGCTCTGCGGGGTCTCCGCATGATCACTAGATGAACAAGTAGCTACAAGAGGCTCCTTGAGCTGTTCGGCGAGAGGAGGAAGAAGGGCTCGGCTAGCTCTCCTCCTCTCTCTATGTGGTGTCTAAAACTCTAAGAGATCAACCCTTTGCATGGGTGCCCGGGCTTATATAGGCCTACCCGGGGTACAATGGTAATCCGGTGGGTATGGGCCCCAGCCGTCACGCTTGCTGCCTTCTCCGCCGGGCATTTGGGTCCCGCCGGCTTCCGGCTTCTTGGTCGACAAGCCGCCCCACCGCTGTGGGCTTTGTCGGGCTGGTTACTATTGCCTCGATCCACCGTGATGAGGGCTTTGTCGGGGTAAGCGTGGCTACAGTGCCGCCGCCTTGGCGGCGATCACTGTAGCCTCACCTCGTCTTGTATCCTTAATAGGGCGCTTCCTTCGAGGGAGGGAACCAGCCAGCTGTGGGAAGCCGGCCATGCCTCAGGCCGACTAGGGGAGGCCGAGCCGCCTTCGGGCATCACTCTGACCGGAGGGGCCCGCCGCCTGCGGGTCGTACTGACAGCCCGTCGTGGGTGACGTCATGGTCAAGATGGCAACAGGTTGCCACGGACGGGTGATGGCTGCCCCGTACGGCGCACTGTGGCCATGCGCGCTCCGGGATGCGGGGGTGTCAGGCTTCACTGTAGCCATGCCCCGTCTCATCGCCGTTATGTAGGTGCAGATTCTGAGGGTGCGGCCTTGGCCGCCTGCTGGGGAGCCGGCATCCTGGAGCCGGCTTTCTCGTAACCGGCTTCGCGGAGTCGGCCCTCTGGTGGCCGGCTTCTTGGGGAGTCGGCCCTCTTGTGGCCTTCTTCCCGCAGAACTTAGGGCCGGGCCGCCCCCCGGAAGCCGTCCTGAGGATCAGCCTGCCGGGGGAAGGCGGCCCCACGCCTTGGAGGGTGGAGGACTTGGGTGGCTCATAATTTTTTTAGAAGCCCCAGGGGGAGCCGGCTAGGCTACCCGTGGTTATTTACTCCGACAATGATAACTTTTGACTAAGGTTTTTTAATGTAAACCAAATAATTTTGTGTAAATAACATGATAATATTCGACCGCACTGATAACGTGCGTACAAACATCATAATAACCTTGGACAGGGCAAAAAAGTTGAAAAGCATACACTCGATAATTTCTGTGTAATTAACATGGTACTTTACGCACAATAAACCTTATCACAGATAGCCAACGAGCCCTCTCTGTCACTGCACGGCCCGACACACGCCTAAACGGGCATGGCCCGGCACGACTCGTAAAAATCCGTTTTATAAGAGACGACACTGATGCTAGACTATAGTATTACAAACGTGATAATTTAATTACAAAAACCATGACAAATTTTGACCCGGACAAAAAAAAGTTAAAATATACCCTGATAACCTCAGTGCAAACATCATTACGTATTGTAGACGTGATAGTTTACGTTGCCCAGACATGATAACTTTTGACCTGAAAAAAAATGTCGTCGAAACATACCAACATGGGATCTAGTTTCGAAGATCTCGTCAAGACGAATTTTTTATGTGAAGACGGAATTTGAATCGGAGCGATGATTTGAGCTACAAAACATTTTAAAGTTTGAAATAGAAAGAATCTTTTGCTGACATTATCTTTTTTGTCTCCTAGTTTGTATGCATGCATGAAATCCAAGTGAGCACGCGTGCATGCTATTCCTCCTTCGTAAACACGATTAGCTAGTTTTTTTAGTAACCATGATTAGCTAGTATAAAAAGTAGAATTAGGTGAGTGATTAGTTGAAAAAGGAAAAACAATCGTTCGGATCTATTACTATCTTCCGGTCGTCTGGAAGTTAGTCATGTCCATTGCATTATTATTAGCTTCTCCGGTACTGTTTTCCAGTTCCATATGCAGCAGTTATGATCTCTTTTCCACTATGCAACCTTCTGAGATAGGTATTGCACGGATCTTTTTTTTCTATTCTCATTCAAGTTATTCATAATTGGTTGAAATTATTCACAGTTGGTTTAATAAATGATTGTATTTGGTATATTCCGTGTGATCCTTTCAATGGGTACTACCAAACTGGAGATTGTATGTTGTGAAGGCAATAATGAACTTGGCCCATTTGGAGGTGCATATTCAAAGCAATCTCTTCTGATTTCTGAATCTAGTTGCCAATCATTCTGCATCTTAATTAATACCAGCTAGAATGCTGACCCTTGCACAAAACGCGTTTATCATACTTGATACGAATTCAAGCACGTCTTGAGCTGTCCTAATACTCGAAATAAGGGACTTCATTACTTCATCCAAACTATTTAATATAGCATTTTCATTAAAAAAATGTACTCCTAAGTTTTTCGGGTTGGTTTCAGCAGCGGCAACTGGCAAGATTGCCGTGTAAAAGTGCAAGCACAGGTGAGAGTTGAAGTACTCGCAAAATGTGAATTACAGATAGCCTTCACGCAACAGTATATCACATGATGTAACAAATTTCCCTTGCATATTGAATCAACTGTTGCAAAGTTTTATCTCACAAAGAGAAATAAGAAGTTGCAAACTGAGTTGATATTATCTTAATCTACTCTATTCCATTTATGATCTGCGAGCACTTCTCCTCCATGACTATGTCCACTCCAAATTTTCTTAGTCCTGGCCACCCCCTAATCATTTAACATATATTTTTTGTTTTTGACTAATATCGTCTTGTGGAATTTTGCAACTTTATAACTGATCATATGAATCACTTGGTGGCAATTATTGTTGCCATTCTCTCGTATTAAACCATGAGCTTATGGTATTATTGTTCTCTTGGCATTCCCTGGAGGCATCAGTATGACATTATTGCCTCTTTAGATTGCTCAATGGGCAGACGATTCCCAACACAATCTTTCTAGTTTTTGATGTTGAAGATCCTGAGGGTATGGGTCATTGCTCGAAGACATAAACTAGTACCCTGCTTAGTTGTCATTCTGCTCTAATTAAGAGTAGGGTGTAACCTCAGTCAAATATATATCTGAAAAGATTCTCTGGGAACGTAGTATAAATGTACATGTCCCTACCTGCTCTGTACTCACAAGACAACATTACCACAGTCCTTGCACTAGGTTTTAGAAGTTTTAGAAATTGATCGACATTAGCCCAACAGAATGGAGGCGAAGTGCGCAGCTATCTGGAGCTCTGTCGATGGGAGGAGCGAGGAGTCTGAGATGATTGCTCACCTGCAGTCCATGTTCTGGAGCAACAGTGACGCTGCTGTCAACCTTTGCTCTCCAAACACCAGTGCCAATTCTTGTGTTACAGCTAGCACAGTGCATAGTAATTTGTTCCTTCCTCTTGACATGGAGAGCCATGTCACAACGCCAATGGTGAACACTGGCATGGACCTATGCTTTGATCATCGGCATCAGACCGTTACTGGTCACAAGAGGACATCCCATATGGATGAGCAGATCAAGAGAACTAGCAAGAAATCCCGGACTGTTCCCTCGGTAAGGCTACCATATTGTGAATGCTGAGTTATGCATCCTCTCTTGAAATAAATCCTTTCGCTGTTCTAACATTCTGATTGATGCAATTGTTTGCAGGTATCAGATGCTCAGTGTTTAAGCCTAACTGATAACGGGACCAATGGTGACACTGTCAATCAGAGCTCTTCGTCCTGCTGCAGCTCGGAAGAAGATTTGGTTGGCGCATCTGAGGAATCCTTTGTTCCGAACCAGGGTGACAATTCTAGAGGTTGCAAGCGGCCTTCGAAGAATTTGCAGTCTCTTTATGCAAAGGTTAGGACACGGTTATGTGACTCTTGTTCTGATCATGGAATACGAATATTTCTGTTCTCTGACGGTATTTGTGATGCTTCTTACAGAGGAGAAGAGAGAGGATCAACGAGAAATTGAGAGTACTGCAGCGCCTGATTCCCAATGGAACCAAAGTAAGCTCTCACTGATTGGTTAGTGATTCACTTACTGAATAATGGAGAGTCCATCTAACACGGCAATTTTATGCGTTTCCAGGTTGACATTAGCACAATGTTGGAGGAAGCAGTCCAGTATGTCAAGTTTCTGCAGCTGCAAATAAAGGTAGTACTTGTTTATGTTCCAGTTAAGCCGGTCGCCATTCCTGAAAAAATGTAACACTGAATTCATCGAACCGTTACAACAAAAGTTTGCATGGACAATTCAGAATGTTTGTGCAGGTGCCACACTACCACCGTACTTCCAAAATTCAACATACTCCCTCCGTTCCTAAATATAAGTCTTTTTAGAGATTCCAATATGGACTACATACGGAGAAAAATGAGTGAATCAACACTCTAAAGTATGTCTATATACATACATCCGTATGTAGTTCATATTGAATCTCTAAAAAGACTTATATTTAGAAACGGAGGGAGTATATATATAACACGTTGGGAGGTTGTTTGGATGTGGGGATATGTTCTTTGGAGCTTCAGATTTGAACAGAATACCAAAACGACCCATAGAACCCCCCCCCCCCCAGTTAATATAAAAGGATTTAAATTTGGCAAAAGGGGCGAAATTTCTTAATCCTCTGTGCTTTTTTCTATTTGATTTGAAAAGGAGGATACAAGAAATTTTATTTCAAACATGGAGTATTATTCTGATCTTCCCTTGTTCTGAACAGGTCTTGAGCTCTGACGAGACATGGATGTACGCACCTCTCGCCTACAATGGTATGGACATCAGCCTGAGCCTGAGAATTACCGCAGCCCAAGAATGAACTGGTCATAATCCGAAGCCTTGTTGCTGTCAAGTCAAATTCAGTACATGGTGCATTTGTTCAAGATCTTAAACCTGACTTTGAATTGTTCATTTGCTTCTTGTGACTTAGAGGAAGGTGTTGCCTTGCCAGATACAGTAAGTAAATATTGTACGTATCAAATAAGTTGGAGCATGCCATTATGTAGCAAGGAAACAATGTATCAAATAAGTCTGATTAATGATGATGACATTACTTGGCTCAGTGATTTTCTTATCATCGAAGCAAAAACTTTCAAGTTTGATTAATTATAAACATTAAAATAAGGTATGCATTGCCAGTTTTTGGCATACAAGAATAGATCCTGAAAACAAATAAATCATTAAAATCTCCAAACTTCTTTGACAAAGAGAGATTTAGCACCTTGTGGCTCTCATGGTCCATTAGGTAGCTCTGGTAGGGATGTAAACCGAGTCCTGCTTATCGGTCTAACAGTTCAATAAAGTATTTTTTTCCGGGAAAAATGAACTATCAAGTGTGCGAATGCGGTAAACATCTTGCCGATCCAGGCTGACGTGTTGCGTGTTAAATAGAGGGGTGCGAGCCCTAATACGCGTACAGATCGGTTGGAGAGATTACATCTTGGGAGAGAAGAATACAAGAGATAAAACAAGATAAAGAGTACAAGAGTATCCCGTATAACTACTTCTCCTCCGGTGGTTATCCTCCTTGCTGTACACGCTAACCATATTACGCATATATGTTTAACATCCTCCCTTAATCACAACTTCATCAAGTTGAGATTATACTTGAAGACTTCAAAACTTTTTGTGGGAAGAGCTTTGGTAAAACCATCTGCAACTTGGTCTTGGGAGTGAATAAACCGAATGTCTAAGAGTTTGTTTGCAACTCTCTCACGGACAAAGTGAAAATCTATCTCAATATGTTTAGTTCTAGCATGAAAAACTGGATTTGCTGATAAATAGGTAGCACCTAGATTATCACACCATAGACATGGAGCTTTAGTGTTTTTCATACCTATTTCCTTCAAAATTGACTGCACCCATATAATCTCTGCGGTTGCATTGGCCAATGCTTTATATTCTGCTTCTGTGCTAGATCTAGAGACTGTGGCTTGTTTCCTTGCACTCCAAGATATCAAATTAGGTCCAAAGAACACTGCAAAACCACCAGTTGAGCGTCTATCATCTAAGCACCCTGCCCAGTCTGAGTCAGAGAAAGCACTGATAAGTGTGGAGGATGACTTGCTAAAATTCAAACCAATGCTCAATGTATTTTTCACATATCTTACTATGCGTTTTGCAGCAGTCAAGTGAACTGTAGTAGGTGCATGAAGGAATTGACATACTTTGTTAACAGCAAATGAGATATCTGGTCGTGTCAATGTCAAGTACTGAAGAGCACCTACCAGACTTCTGTACTTTGTACTATTTTCTGAGTCCAGAAGTTCTCCTTCAGCAAGAGATAATTTTTCTGTGCTAGATAAAGGAGTGGGTGCAGGCTTACAACTTTGCAGACCAGCCTTTTTCACTAAGTCAGTTGCATACTTTTCTTGAGAGAGATGAAGACCATCCTTGTGCTGCTTAACCTCAATACCAAGAAAGTAGTGTAGATCTCTTAGATCTTTGAGAGCAAATTCTGCACTTAAGTCCTTCAACAGTGCTGTTATCGCCTCATCAGATGAGCTTGTCACAATTATATCATCAACATAAATGAGAACAAATATGGATATTCTTGACTTGTTATAAATAAATAACGAAGTGTCAGACTTTGAAGGAATAAAACCAAGTGCTTGCATCTTTTTACTGAGGCGAGAATACCATGCTCTTGGAGCCTGTTTCAGTCCATACAAAGCCTTGTCAAGTTTGCAGACATGAAGTGGTGCCTGTGCATTTACAAACCCAGGAGGTTGTTTCATGTAAACCTCTTCTTCCAAAACACCATGGAGGAACGCGTTCTGAACATCTAACTGTCGTAGACTCCATCCCCTAGACACATCAATGGACAAGACAAGACGTATGGTAGCTGCTTTAACAACTGGACTAAACGTGTCCTCATAGTCAATACCATATCTCTGTTTAAAGCCCTTTGCAACGAGTCTAGCTTTGTAACGGTCAATAGTTCCATCAGCTTTCCTTTTTATCCTAAAAACCCACTTACAGTCAATAAGATTTTTACCTTGTCTTGGAGGAACCAAGTGCCACGTTTTATTTTTCCTTAGTGCCACAATCTCATCATGCATTGCCTTTCTCCAATGTGCATCACCAAGGGCCTCTTCAAGAGTGCTGGGTTCTCCTGGTTCACCTGTTGAACAGACCATCCCATACTTCGTAATATGTTTATAATCAACGGGTTTAATTAAACCTTGTTGTAGCCGTGTGCGACGTGGAGTAGTGGAAGGAGGTACTACAGAGACCCTTGGCGCAGAGGATCCCGCGCCTGGATCAGACTGGTCCTCTGCCGATCCCGAGGAGGATCCGATCACAGCTCCAGAACCGGCGTTGGCGGTAGTAGCAGCCGGGTCGGGATCTTCTGTGGTCACCAGCTGTGACGCACGCGGCGAATCAGCCACAGAAAATCTGGGCCGACAATCATCATCATCTCCTCGTGATGACCTGGGCCCCGCTTCGACAGGATCTATCCCCGCGCTCGTCGCACGAGTCGCAGCCCGCCGCTTGTAAACAAGCGGTTGGGCCTGGTGCCACGCGCGGTCCAGGCCAGCGCCAGCCCGCCATCTGTCTGGCGGCGATTGGTGCGCATGGGGAGAATCCCCGCGGCCTTCCAGAGCCCGTCGCGTGGCTGGCGTGGACGGCTCGGTGCGCCCACCTGCCGGTGCGGGTCAAGACGCACGCTGCACTGCGCCGGGTCTGGTGCAGCAGATCCGCGGCAGAGCTCCGATCCCGAGGTGGATGCGCTGCGCGGCGGCAGCACCTGCCCAGATCCCGAGGGGGATTTGCTGCTCAGGCTGGGACACATGAAATATGGAGCTGCTGCACTGTTTTCTTCACCATTTGCTGCGATTTTTTCACCGCTGTTTTCTGCATCATCACAAGACTCATAGAGACCATCAGTAGGGTTAGTCAACATATGATCATCACAATTTGTAATGCCCCCTTGATCATAGCCAGAGAGATGGGATGGTAGAAGCAAGATTTCCTTGCGTAGGAGAGCACCAGCATTAGGATGTAGGTCTGCAAAAGGAAACTTGGTTTCATCGAACACGACATCCCTTGAGATGTAGACCCGGCCGGTGGAGATGTCAAGACACTTGACACCTTTGTGCTGGGCACTATAGCCAAGAAAAGCACATTGCTTGGATCTAAGCATGAGTTTGCGATTATTGTACGGACGAAGATTGGGCCAACAAGCACAACCAAAGACACGGAGAGATGTGTAGTCTGGTTTGACATGGAGAAGGCGTTCCATAGGTGTTTCATTATTGATGACACGACTAGGTAGCATGTTTATGATGTGGACAGCGGTAAGAAACGCCTCATCCCAGAATTTGAGGGGCATAGAAGCTCCTGCGAGAAGGGCCAAACCGACCTCAACTATGTGCCTATGCTTTCTTTCGGCCGACCCGTTTTGTTGGTGAGTGTGTGGGCAGGATACATGGTGTGATATGCCAATGTTTTGGAAGAAGGAATTGAGTTTCTCGTATTCCCCTCCCCAATCGGATTGGACAGCTACAGTTTTGCTGTCAAACTTCCTTTCAACAAGTGCTTGGAAGTTTTTAAAGACTTGAAACACGTCGGATCTTTTCTTAAGGAGATAGATCCAGGAAAACTTGCTATAGTCATCGATAAAACTTACATAGTAAGTGTGTCTGCCAACAGAGGAGGGAGCAGGGCCCCACACATCAGAAAAGATCAATTGCAAAGGTTTAGTGGAGACACTAGTAGATATAGGATATGGTAGCTGATGACTTTTAGCACACTGGCATGAATCACAAATAGTTTCAATGTTTCGCTCACCAACAAACGGGAGCTTATTTTTCCTAAGTAACTTTTCAACTAAAGAAAAAGAGGCATGTCCTAAACGATCGTGCCATCGTGTGGACGAAAGCTTGATAGCACCACAAGCTTGTTTATTGAATCTTCTCCGGAATCAACGGGTAGAGCCCTCGAACACATCTACCTCGATAGAGCACTTTCTTCGTTGCCTGATCCTTAATCAAAAAGAAATAAGGATGAAACTCGAGAGAAACATGATTGTCAATAGCAATTCTATGAACAGATAGAAGATTTTTGTGAGCACTAGGAACATGCAAGATTCTTTTGAGATGTATTTTTCGTTTGGGGGTATTAAAAACTGAATGACCAATGTGACGTATGCCCATACCTTCACCACTGGCCGTGTGGATTTGGTCTTTTCCACGATACTTCTCCTTCATGGTGACCTTCTCAAGCTCGTTGGTGATGTGGTTGGTGGCTCCGCTATCGACATACCAATTTGTGTCGACCCCGTAGGAACCATCGGCGGCGGCAGCAATTTTCTCTTCGTCTTGCGAGGAATCACCATCATCATCTTCGTAGCGGTACCAACAGTCCCTCGCCGTGTGCCCGAGCTTGCCACAAATTTGGCAGCGAGGCAAGTCCGGACGCGATCTGTTGGAGCCACCCCCACGGCACCCTTTGGAGCTGCCAGAACGTCCGCTGCCATGAGTGTTGTTGAAGGAGTCGCCGCCACCGGTCCTCCCCTTGCCACGGGAGGAGGGACGAGAGCGAGAGCCGCCACCGCGGCCTCTGGAGACAGAGTTGGCCGAGGACTTGAAGCCACCGCCGGAGCCGTGAAACTGCGCCATACGCTGATCAAAATTGCTAAGCATAGCGAAGAGCTCATCAAGGGTTACCGGAGTGACACGGGCGTCCAAGGCGGAGACGAGGGGCTGGTAGTCTTGATCCAGCCCGTGGATGATGTAGGATATGAGCTCGTCGTCTTGGATTGGTTTCCCCGCCGCGGCGAGTTCATCAACGAGCCCTCTCATGGCGGCGAAGAAGGAGGACACCGATTGGTTGCCTTTCTGCGTGTTGATCAGCATCGTGCGAATGTTGTTGACGCGGCTGAGTGACTGTGACGAGAACATGCTCGCCAGCGCCACCCAGAGTTCGCGCGCCGTGGTGATCGCGGTCACCGTGACGAGCACTTCCTTGGATAAGTGTTGAAGTAGATATCCAAGGACTTGCTGATCCTCTTTCACCCAGAGTGGATGGAGAGGATTCGGCCCCTCTGTTTCTTTCCCAGCAGCATCTTTGGTGACGTGGGTTTTGGCCGGCTCGGTCGACGTGCCATCGACATAGTGGTAGACGCCGACGCCCCGCAACTGTGGCGTGATTTGGGTTCGCCACAGGATGTAGTTGGTGCGGGAGAGTTTCTCCGTGACTCCGCCGCTGAGGGTTGGCTGGAAGGAGGACGTGGAGGAACACATGCTGCGCACCTTGGTGGAGATGGGTTAGCTAGGGTTTTGGGAAGAAGATTGCTCTGTATACCATGTGCGAATGCGGTAAACGTCTTGCCGATCCAGGCTGACGTGTTGCGTGTTAAATAGAGGGGTGCGAGCCCTAATACGCGTACAGATCGGTTGGAGAGATTACTTCTTGGGAGAGAAGAATACAAGAGATAAAACAAGATAAAGAGTACAAGAGTATCCCGTATAACTACTTCTCCTCCGGTGGTTATCCTCCTTGCTGTGCACGCTAACCATATTACGCATATATGTTTAACATCAAGCTCACCATTTATTGCGCCATTTACATCCCTAAGCTCTGGCATCTGATGGTAATTTGGTTTGTGCTGCTCAAAAGCTTTATCTTGGATAGGAAAGATATTGTTCAAAGCCAGAAAGTGCAACTTGGCAATGCCAAGTGCTTGTAGCACTATAGTAGTGGATCATGAGTTGCCATTTTGTATGCCGCAAAATAGGTTGCCAAAGTTGCATCAATAATAGATTGATGAGTACGTGATCCATATGCTCATGGGTTTTTGCTAGAACTGGTGTAGTTAACCAGTAATATAGGCGTTAATGAAGAATCCTCTATTTCGCTAATCACTAATTTCAGTGTGCATACATGTAGCTTTCACAACAGCTAACAAGATATCTTCTGCTTTACTTGGTGCCCTAAGCTTTATCTAATTGTGATTGAGGTGTCCAACTATTGTGGTTCTTGAGTTGAGCAGCACCTGGCAGGCATTTTAAGGAGTTAGGATCTTAATATGTTATGTTATGGTAACTAGCTAAGTTATTCAAATTACCTCTCTCCTCATTAACTCATTGTCACATAGGTAAATTTGCTGATTTGACTATATATTACTGTTGAAGTTACTCTCACAGTGACGAATCTCAGAACACTGCCACCAGTAGCATCTGTTGCGGCCGGACTGCAAAATTCTGGCGCAACGCGCACACCCACCTGACCTATGCCAAAGACTCTTCTGAATCTGAAAATATATAGCAAAATAAATGGACATAGCCCACATCGAACATTTCAGGAAATCCAAGTTAGATTTCAGAATTGTGCTAAATTTCTGTTCCTCGAATTGCGACTTTGTATTTTCTGAAATGTTGGATTCTGTTCCTCGAATTGTAAATCGTGGCTGATGGTGTCGATGCTTCTTACAGCAGGTCACATTTCCTCTCTCACAAAGCGTTTTCCTTCTCTCAGGCGTTGACTAATGAACAAGCTCATCCATCTCACAATTCGAGGAACAGAAAATTACAAATTCAGTCGTACCTCATTAAAATTAACCACTGGCTATAGTTATATTATGATTTGTCTTTTGCTCATGTGGTTCCGAGCCATCCGTTCAGCGAGCTGAATTTACAATATATAATGTTGTAATATGATAGACAAATACTTCGGCTACGCATATAAATTTCTATTATTAAGAAATAAAAGACCTGTATAAAAAAGACATGCATTGGAGCATGATCAAACATGAGGTGTCATCAACATACGAGAAATGAAGATGACACTTCAAATGAAGATTTAAAGAAATTGAGGCTGTTAGAATAACACATGAAGACATGGACGAAATATATAAGATGACATTTTATAATTTTGTCCATATATGTCTATAGGCACCTCACTTTCAAGTCAATTGTATTGTTGGAATAAAGACAATAGACAGATTTTTAGAGTCCATAATCTGGGAGGGAACCGGCATAGGGATGTATTCTCTCCCCTATGTCCCTCCTTAAAAATCCGTCATTTCTCAAAGATTCAAACAGATTTGTTGTAAAAACCCTAGTCTGAATGTCATTTCTCAAACCGAAGGTTTTATGGATATCAATAACAGTATATGGCCTTTGTGAATGCTCTGTGAATATATAACTGGGCAGATAATGTGCCTGGTGGCACTGGTACATGGCAGTATATTCAACCAGCACATGTGTAGGCCGTTTTGCCATGGGAAATACTTGTACTCCTACTTGATACTGACGATTCAACAAAAAGGTACTCCCTCCGTCCCATAATAGACGTTTTAGCTTGCAAAAAGGTCTTGAGACGGAGGGAGTATCTCCCAACAGACTCATTCAACATATCTGATGTAGATAAACTCCATAGGAGTTGAAACTACCCAGAGCAAACTTCACATGGGCTGCAAGGAAAACACCACTTGGTAAGCAAAATGGCAGTTTAGTACAATCACTTAGCACGATCACTTTACATTTTAGTACGATTGCTTACAGTACAATAATTTACATATGACTTAGCATTCCTGATACAACGGGTCCTTTCCTAAGAGCAGCTTTTGATCTTCTCCGGAAGTTCTCTAATCGCTTGCCTACAGACCTTAGTCAATGAGCCACTTCACTACAGACCTTAGTCAATGAGCCACTTCTTCGATACCGAGAATAGCCGCATTCATAACCTCATCCATGACACTTTGCCCAGGAGTAGCTTAAGACTATGAGAGAATGAACAGACACATCTGACAGCAAGCAGCCAGCCCCTAACAAGCTTGGATATGCAATAATTTGCTTCTTCCAACTGCTCCATTAGGCGCTCACTTTCTTCCTCCAGCCGTTTCAGTTTGTCGTAACTGTAGTCCCTGACCACCACATTGGCCGCAGTCTCTAAGTACTCAATGGCTTTATGAGCAGCTGTGTCCTCTGCCACTTCATCGTCCGTGGAATATGTTCCGGATATTGACATACGGGCGGGGGCTCCTTCGATTGTAGAGGCATCGAAAAGGATGGTGATGCAGATCTTGTTATCGTAGCATATCTCGCGACGGTATTCGGCCTCTGGGATTCCCAGCTCTGCTAGCACGATGTCAAGTATGGCTCTCAAGGGAATTCTGATATTCGTCGGAGCATCCTGTAATGTTTAGAGCCCCAAGACAGTGACATCAGTGCAGGACTGGAACGAAGAATGATGGCATACTAGACGAGCAGTGAGTGGCAAAACAGAGCAAACATATATATATAAAGGTAAAGGCGAATCTACCTATGCACCATGATTCTTTTGTCCAGGAAAAGATATCATCTGAACTGTAGTCGACCTAGAGTGTACGAGGGAAATAAAAATTGTATATCCAGAATATACTCCCTCCCTCTGTCTCTCTCATAATGTAAGACGTTTTTTGACACGCACCGAGGGAGTATAACTTTGTACAGAAGTACTATGTAGTGTTGTATTTTCTTTTTCAGACGATCTAGCTGCTAGCCATGATAGCGGTGAAGATGGAGGTGACCTGAGCAAGCGCCGAGGACTGATGGTTAGTCGGTGATGCTGAACCTGGTGGCCCCATTTCTCCGCTGGTCATGGTCGCCATGGTTCCAAGGTCCTGCAGAAGCCGGCAGTCACTCTGTTTCAGAGCTCCCCCGTGGGGCCTAATCAAAAACAGAGCAAGAATGGGGAGATCTAGCACACGGTGGATGCGAACTAGGACCCAGTGGCGGAAGCAATTTACCTCCTGTGCTCGACGGACGAAGGCGGCGGATCTGCAGCGCGGACCTGGGTCGGAAGAGCAGACTGGGGAGTGGGGAAGAAGAGGGGAAAACAGCGGATTCGGTGATGCTCGGTGCTAGGCCTGGTGGTTATCTAGCAAAGGCCGAGAAGGAAGGAAATGGGCTTGCCCTAGCATTTGTGGATAACGCTCACCCAGGCCCATAAGACGGGTGTGGGCTGTGGAGCCTGCAGAGTACTCTCAAGCCTCCAACAAATCAGCCTCATAGGATCCAAAATGAGATAGCAAATTTTCTTACAGCAATTCTAAAAAAGAAATGCAATTCTAAAAAAATAGTTCCTTACAGCAGTTCGCACTTTCCCAAACTGTTCATCATGGATGCAGAAAAAAAAATAGAAAGGGGGAATGAAAATCATCGACCGGGTCAAGCACCAAAGTACAACTGACAAAGCATACGCAGGCTTGAGAATTGGAGATCGCAAGCCTGTGTCGAGTGTCGACATACCATCAGACAGTCAATAGGATTTAAATCTTGCAATTTCCATTACGATATCCACATATAACGAACAAAGTGCACAATGGTTGACATTTTTTATCAACTAATATAAAAAGAAGAGAAAAAGGATGAAACTCTATGGTATACTAGCTATCAGCAAAGAAGGTAAAAAAAAGATGTACATTTGACTTATGGTCAGCACTGTGCAACCATGGCGGTATAAAGGCGCAAAGTATATCAGGTCTGTAAATGTTTATTTTCAAAAAGGTTTTTATACATCTCCAAACCGCGATGCGAGAGATGCTACCACGGCTTCAGGTCACCCACCGGGCCAGCAGTCCAGTTCAGACGGGCCTGGCGGGCTTCAAGAAGACACTTTCGCCATGCGGAAGCTTGCGAAACAAGCCCGTTCAGTATCTGATGGAACGCATCTCCTGCTTGAGCTGGCTGGGGGAACAGCATAGCCTGCTTCATCGAAGGGTTTGCGAGAAGCCTTTGCTTCCTCAGTATATCCTCTGTTGGAATGGATGTCAGGATGCTGTCCAGCCTCGGTACATCCTCCTCGGGAACAAACACGCCGATCTCCTCCCATGGGATGGCGTCCGCGAAGGGCAGGACGATGTCGTCTGCGATGATCACCGGGATGCAGCCGAAAACCACGGCTTCCACCAGCCTGGGGCTCCATGGTGCCCAGCCCAATGGGCACAGGCAGAACACAGACCTCTGCATATCTTCATAGTACGTGGGTGGGTGATCGGTTGAGATGTCGAACAGCGGGTTGTTCTTGAAGTTCTCCCAGACAGATGCACGAGCACCTCTGCAGAATACATAGGAATGTCAGATCGGCAATACAATGCAATAAGAGGGAATAGCAGGATCTATAGGACTAATTGCATTTTTAGACAGACAGCAATTTACCTTGCGTAGTATCCACCCTCGGGATCATTGCCGGTGTCGTAGAACAGACCACGGAAGTATACAAAGATGGATCGAGGCGTCTCTCCAGGAATAAGGTGATTCTGCATTTTCTGCGGAGGCGCAAATGGCGGAATTGTGATGGAGCCGTCCTTCAAGCAGACATGGTTCTTCTGTCCAAAGGTCTGAACTAGTGTGGCACGCTGAAGCAAGGGAAGGATTCCGCGCCCAATTGCTTTCTCTTCCTGAAATAATAATTTAAGCTCTTGTTACAGAAAGACAAAATTGGGCTGGAATAAGCATCGAGATAATGTGTCAGTCAGAAGAAAACATGGTATGACATGGCAGATTGGCATGTAGTTATTTTCAATTGGACAGCTAACTGTAGATCCAAAGAGTAGTCAGACTTTTTTTATACAGAAAAAGCAAGCAAATCATTATCTGAAACGAAGGACAGAGCATTTCCAGACTGAAGTACTTAAATCAGAGTTGCCCATTCATAAACACAAATAAATAAATAACTAGCATCTTGATGCCCCACTGTCCACATGCTTCGTGCTGCAATTAGATATGCCCCAGCTGTTCAAAACACATGTACTCCAGTACTAAACAACTGCTTAACATCTACAGTAGTATTCAGTTAATCAAATAAACAGCAAGGATTTGCTCGTGTGTCTGTACCTGATAATGGAAGCAAGCGCCAAAGTCATGTGGTGTGACAAAGAAATGATCTGCCCCCTCGGATCTATTCCAGTAAGGCCATTTCGTCGCGATCAGCTCGATCGCGCTGCGCATCATCCGCGGAGACTTGAAGGGCAAGGGGAGACCCGAAGGCGTCAGGTCGCATGTCGGGTACACAGGTGTGTAGAACCAATCGGCTTCCTCGGGATTAGTAGTCCGAACCGCGCTCGACAGCAGGAACCGGTGCATGAAAATCTCCGCGGCAAACATGTGGTTCAGGCACCTAGGGTCTTTCTTCAGCAGCTTCTTGTTGTATTTTCCAGGGAGATCATAGATAAACACCTTGAGCCTCCCAACAGGGTCATCGTCCAGCACATCACCAGCACTCCCTGCATTTTGTTGGCCACAGGACATCTATGAGTGTTGCCCAAAAGCAGAGCAAAGGATATACCAAGCTTGATAACAGGATCACATAGCACTTTGATTGAAAGGATTGTATATTAAGCAAGGTCTAACTCTAATGCTCTATGCAAAATGGCATGAATCATGATTGCCCTAAGCAAGGCACATGTCTTGACAACATGAACTGAGGTGCTAATATCATCTGGATGTTCAATAAAAGATACTAGTTTGAATTGAACCAGGAACTAAACAAATTATTTGGAGGTGGAACACCAATAGAAACTACCCCATTCCACCTATCTGTATAATCCATTTGCATCTGATTGTGAAATGGGACCTGTGAATTCAGGCTGGAGAAGTCTAACCACAAGCAATCAAATATGAAAATTCCGTGATATAGGATGCCAAAAATGCTGTCTTTGGCAGCGTCATAGATGCAGGACACGAAACAACTAGAGAAATCAGGCAGTTCGAGTTGCACAAACTGACAAGATTGGGGGGAAACCCCTTAATTCGAAAAAAATAACTGACAAAGATTGCCGCTATCAGGTCAAGACAAGGCCCCTCACCTGAGATCCTCTCTGTCTGGTGGCCCTGCTGCGCCGGCGCCTGCTGGGCCTCCGCCGCAACAAACAGCGCCGCCGCCGCCGCCGCAAGAACCGCAATGGCAACCAAGACCCGCCTCGCCATCATCCTCTCGATCCCCAGCACCTCTCCGTCCGGCTCCGCCCTTCTGAACCGCTAGGCAATCGCCAGGGCTAGTTAAAGAAGAAGAGAACGGGGTGCAGGGAAGAGGCTTTTCCGGCAATTCCTTGCTTGTCCCACCAAGAAGCGTTTGGTGGCGGCGGAAGGTGAGGAGGGCCTGTCCTACGCCGAGACCGAGCTTGAAGAAGAATCAGAGCGGCTCATGTGTGCTTCAAGGGAGGGAAGGGGAAGGAGGGGATTAATACTGCTGGCTGAGAGACGAGGAGGGGAGGGAGGGTGGGGGAGAGCTGTCCGCGGCTGATTCTTCCCTCTTCTCGCTTCCTGCGGCTTTCCTTCACTTTCCGTGCACACCAATGATGGGTGAGCTGTAGGGCTCTGGATTAGTCTAACGCGGCGTGTTTTCCAGGGAGGTTTGGTGAGGGGTCTGCTGCCAGGCTTCTTTCCTGCTCCCCTCACCTCACCCAACTTGGACATTCGACCCCTCACTTGTCCTCACCTTAAACATGTCAACTGTCAAGTCCTCTCTCTTTTTCTCTCATTCTTTAGCATGGAGTAGTAGTAAGTTATTTATTTTGTTTAGAAAGGTAAGTAATTAATTGATAATGCATTTGGGTCCTCTGTCTCCTTCTCCAAGTCTCTAGAAGAGTATGTAATTGATTTGCACATGGGATGAATGGAATTATACCGAGCGGCCGCTCCGTGGGCCCAAATCAAGCGGCGCCCGATGGAAGGTATCGGAAATCCGTTCCACAATCCGCAACTAACGGCTCAAATCATTTCTGCCGACGATCGGAGGGGCGAACGGGAGTGACGTGACTCTCTGAGTAGGCGAGTAGTTGAACCACGCGACATTGGGAAGATAGACACGTGTTGTCGTGAGTCATCAGTGGCGGAGACAAGCCCCAGGCTGCCCAGGCGGTGGCCTGGGGCGTGAGGTTGTGTTCCTTTGTGTACTGTAGCTAGTTTTATATTGTTCATTATTGTAGCTAGTAGTCGGCTTGGGGCTCGCCTTGGGCGTTCCTAGTTCCTTGCTCCGCCACTGTGAGTCATGATCATTTTTCCACGTCTATGAGAAAAGGCACTTTCTCCTTGGTAATCTGAATTGTTTTTTTTTTCATGTGGGATGAATGAAAATTATACCAGGTGACTACTTTGTGGGCTAAATCAAGCGGGACTGATCGAAGTGGTGGAAGAGCCAAAAGTTGAGTATCAACAAACCTACTCCGCAAGCCAAAGCCGACGGCTCAAATCGTTTCCAGTGGCGATCAAACGGATGATAACATGCAAGCAGGAGTTGTCTGACCAACTAAGTGGGCGAGTGGTTAAACCCATGAGGCATTTAAAGAGATGGCCACTTATTGTCATGACCATGATCATTTTTATTGGTCATGATAATTGTAGTCAAAGTGTATCTTATGGTTGATGTTTTTTCTTTAGTGATATTTTACATTAACATGCTCTCCAATATACATTTGATGGATTTTCGTGGGTCATGATAATTGTAGTCAAAACTTCTCTTATGGTTGATGTTTTCGCATCGGTGATATTTTCTGTTGACATGCTCTCCAGTATACACGTTTGATAGTTACATTTTCTACGTGTATACCATGGAAAATATTTACATGGCAAGCTCAGTAATATATTCCAATTTTAACAGTCCATTTTTTTTTGTGAAGATAGCAATCAATGTTCAAAAGAGGTTTGACCACAAGATTAATTTGCACATCGGATGAATGGAATTATGCCAAGTGGCTGCTTTGTGGGCCTAGATCAAGTGGGGCCGAATGGAAGTCGTGGCAGAGTTGAAGATACGAGGTATTGAAAACCCGCTGCACAAACCTAGTCTGACGGCTCAGATCAATTATGGCGACAATCGAGGGGTTGGGGACGTGCGGGTGTGGAGTGTCTTCACCGCCCAAGCAGGCCAGTAGTTGACCCGCGTGGTATTTGAAAGATGGCCACTTGTTGTTATGAGTCATGATAATTTTTTGGATCATAATAATTGCTGCCAAAACTTCACTTATGGTTGATGTTTTTTTCCATCATTGACTTTTTTTGTAATTGGCATGCTCTCCAATATGTATGCTTGACAGTTCTTTATGTATGTGTAGCCATCAAAACATTTTTCATGGTAACCCTGGTAATCTCTTTTAGTTCTAGCACACCAATTTTTTTGTCAATGTTAAAAGAAATATTGATCACACGTTTTCTAGAAAACCACGTACTCCCTCCATATCATGAAAACATAGGTTGTGAGCATGTTTTCAGCTATACCTTTAGAACTTTGACTACAAATATCATTTTAATTATTCAGATTTAGGAACTAATGCGTATAGCTTTGTCTTAAACTGGTTTTTGTTTGATTTTATACATATGTTAGGACAGAAGTTATTGGTCAAAATTAAATCTCAAAGACTGCGCAAAATATTCAAAAGTGTCAGACATGGAGGAAGGACTTACGAGCGGAGATAGTAAACGCAAATAGCATAAATCAGTAGTTGTAGGCCTACCAAGACGAGCTAAGGGTTTTGTGATCACAAAGAGCAAACCTATATAAATACAAAAGAAAAATGCATAAATTATGCAGTTTCAATCTCAGTGGAGGAGTGTGATCCCTTAGTTTAAGAAAAAAAATCGCAAATCATCCTCTCTTTCCACTTCTTTTCCTTTCGTTAGGTTGTGATTATTTTAGTTTTTAAGTGTATACTCGAATTTAACAGAAGTGCTTTACTGGATGTGTGGAGGAGATCGTGCATTTTTTTAATAAGATGGCAGGCATAGTGATAGTTGTTGCATCATGGGTCTATGAATCCAACCAAATCAACATTTCATCCAACTATATGGATCGGATTCTGTCGATCGTATCGTACCAAGACGCACACACGTCACCCGCCGGAGCTGATCGCCGCCGGGAAGCTGCCCCAGCCCACCCAGCCACGCTAGCTGCCCTGCCGGCGTCGGTGATTCACCATGTGAACAGGACATAGTCGTCGTGGACGCGGCGTCCTACGGCGGGCGCTGCCATACCTAGGGCTAGTGCCAGGACCATCCTGCTGGACAGGATCGAACCCCCCTCACCCACCGACGGGGTCGTCCTCGTCCACGTCCATGTGCGGCAGTAGCAATAGTCAATCCATCGTCGTCCTCCTACAGACGAGTGACCACCAACCCTGACCTGGACGATGCGTGTCTGCTTCCGACGCCAACACGGACGTGCGGACAACTCCTCCTCATCATCATAAGATAGACGACGAGCACGCGGCCGGCCGGGCACACAGAACCGAGTAGACGACAGGAACGATCAGGACGGACCTCTCGCTTGTCTTAGTTTAAACACGTACGCCAACTGTCACTCTCTTTATGCTATGCTGGTCTCACTCTTTGGTGTATGCAATTAATTTGCTACTGTATTCAGGTCTCCTGTTTCTTCCCTCCAAGACCCTTTAACAATGTGGTGATTGGGACTGTTCCCTTGCGCCGCACATGGGATGGATGGATGCAACGGCCAGGAGCGGCTCGCCATCATGGATCATGAGTCATTATCCATTTTGGGGTCTTGATAATTGCGGCCAAAGCTTCCCTTATGGCTAATGCCTAATGCTTTCCCCACTCGGTGGCTTCTTTATCTACGCGAAAACCGGAAGAGAAGAGCAGAAAGCGCTTCACTAGCAAAAAGGGAGAGCAGAAAGCATTAGGGCATGATCATGAGGGTCCAGGGGTTTGGTGATCAACCAGAGGGGGCCCTAATGACCAGCAGAATATAGAAAATGTGCGCTTCCGAATCATCCGCGGGGCGACGTGAGCGTGTGAGCCAGGCGGAAAATGTGAACTTATGCTTTCGTTTGGTCATGCATTATTGCACTTGTTTGAAAAAGGAATGTGTGCTTTAGAAATTCTCGTACTTACAAGGGAAGAGAGCCACCGACGGTGTGCACGATCCATGTGCTGCATTGCTTAACAGTCAACTGCTCTTCCTAACTAACGACTAGTAATGGCCTTCCATCAAATCTTATTCTACTGCGGATGATGAGACGACTCAGCTGGCTGCAATGTCTTTTCTTACGGATGTCAACACGGGACATAGGTGAACCAACCTGTGGTTGTGCTTGGATGGTTAGAGGGACTGTGGTATCCCCAACCCACCAGGGTTCAAGTTCTGGTGCTCGCATTTATTCGTCGAGACATAGAACATCTGTTTATTCTTTTAATTCCCATCTTATACCTGTCATTTTTTTTGCTTAGGGTTGTGCACAGTGGTGAGGCTAGCATTTTCCAAAAAACTCAGAGAACACCGCGTGCCCACTTCTAGTGATTAACTATGTTCCAAGAACCATAAGCATCAAATATTTTGGTACACATTATGTAACTCCTAGCCTTTTGGTTTGCAAAGTTGCGCTTACTTTTGTGCCCAAACTTCAAGAACACCCCAAACTTGTCAAAATCGTCCAATTTAAAGCTAAACTACTCTAATGCCTATATATAGCTGCTGATGTGGCATCCTAATCGATGTGCACTTCATCGTTGCCAAGTGGACAATGCTTCTACTTGCCACCCCTCAGCAAAAGCAAACCAATAAGCAAAATCAAGAAATAAAACAAAAGGTATTAAGAGCTCGTTGTAATACACCAACTCGGGAAACCAAGACGCACGAAACAACTTGCGTTAAACTCAAGGTTACATGAGGTCACAATCTTGGCCTTCTTGGGGAGGCATCCATCTCGGGAAGGTGGACTGGATATTGTGAATTGTGATGTGGCAATGAGGATCTCATGCATGGTCGATGTGGGGAAGAGATAATGATGAAGGAGAGAGGCATGAGAGGCACACAAATGCATATCTGGATCTCGTGGAAATGTTTGCGTGACGGAAGATGGATAATGGGTTGAGCTAGTGAGATGCCACTATGGATACTGACTAGATGACAAATTTGCACGGTCAACACGCCACGTTATCCATCTTTTGTCACACAAATATTGTTTGGATCCCATGGTTCTTCTTCATGTAGGAGGGGGGGGGGACCTCCTTTTACTATGTGCGTTTTCTTAGTAAGACTACTGCAATGAGCACGACAGACAAGTTTTAGGACTTCGCTATGCTTAAAATGATTGTTTTGTAGCAAAAATAATGTGGATATAAAAAATATAAAATCCATTAAAACACTTCTCGCAAAAATAACCCCGCTAGAAATAGCACATTTTTAAACCTAGATACATGAAAAAAGAGAGTAAAACTACACATCTTAAATGTAAAAAAAATGATGAGATGACTCAACTGGCTTTAATATCTGTTTCTTGCGGATGTCAACACGGGACATAGAACAAAGCGAGATAAGGAGAGGACTCCATTGTTTTTAAAATCCCAACCTTTATTTTTTTGGCTTAGGATTGTGCGCAATGCTAAGGCTAGGACTTTTCCGAAACCACAAAAAATACCGCATGATCACTTCTAGTGATTAACTATGTTCTACCGAAGAACCATAAGCATCAAATATTTGGATACACATTATGTAGCTCCTAGTCTTTTAGCTTCCAAAGCTGTGGTTACTTTAGTGCCTAAACTTCAAGAACACACGCTTAGGCCCCAAACATTTTAAGATTGTCCAATTTAAGGCTAAATTGCTCTCCTACCATTGATGTCGCATCATAGTCACCGTGCACTTTCACTGTGCTCGAGTAGATAGTTCTTCTACTTGCCACCCCTCCGCAAAAGCAAACCAATAAAAAAATCAAGAAATGAAACAAAACATATTAAGAGCTCGTTGGAATACACCAACTCGGGAAACCAAGACACACGAAACAACTTGCGTTAAACTCAAGGTTACATGAGGTCACAATCTTGGCCTTCTTGGGGAGGTATCCATCTCGGGAAGGTGGATTAGATACTGTGAATTGTGATGTGGCAATGTGGATTTCATCCATGGTCAACGTGAGGAAGAGATAATGACGAAGGAGAGAGACGTGAGAGGCACACAAATGCATGTCTGGTTCTCGTGGAAATCTTTGCGTGACGGAAGATGAATTATGGGTTGAGCTAGTGAGATGCCACTATGGATGCTGACTAGATGACAAATTGGCATGGTGAACACGCCATCTTTTGTCACGCAAACATTGTTCGGATCCCATGATTCTTCTTGATGTGTGTGTGTGGGGGGGGGGGGGGGTAAATTGACCTCCTTTTACTATGTGTGTTTTCATAGTAAGAGTACTACACTGACCATGTTTTAGGACCTCGGTGTGCTTAACATGATTGTTTTGTAGCAAAAATAATGAGGATAAAAAAAGTGAAATCCACTAAAACACTTCCAGCAAGAATAAACCCGCTAAACTATAATCCTGCTAGAAATAGCACACTTTTGAAACCTAGATACATGAAAAAAGATAGTAAAACTACACACCTTAAATTGTAAAAAATTATGAGACGACTCAACTGGCTTCAATATCTGTTTCTTATGGATGTCAACACGGGACACGGAACAAAGAGAGACAAGGAGAAGACTCCTCTGTTTATTTTTTTTAATTCCAACCTTTATTTTTTTTGGCTTAGGACTGTGCACAATGCTAAGGCTAGTACTTTTCGAAAATGTCAAAAAACACCGCGTGATCACTTCTAGTGATTAACTATGTTCTATCGAAGAACCATAAGCATCACATATTGGATACACATTATGTAGCTCCTAGTCTTTTAGTTTCCAAAGTTGTGGTTACTTTAGTGTCTAAACTTCAGGAAAATGCACTTAGCTCCCAAACTTTTTAAGATTGTCCAATTTAAGGCTAAACTGCTCTCCTGACTATATATAACCGTTGATGTCACATCTTAGTCACCGTGCACTTTCATTGCGTCCGAGTGGATAATTCTTCTACTTGCCACCCCTCTGCAAAAGCAAACGAATAAAAAAAATCAAGAAATGAAACAAAATATATTAAGAGCTCGTTGTAATAGACAAGCAAAGAAACTCAAACGTGTGAGACAACTTACGTTTAACTCGAGGTTACATGAGGTAGCAATCTTGGCCTTCTTGGGGAGGAATCCATCTCAGCATGATCAGCATGGGGAAGAGATAACGACAAACGAGAGTGGTGAGAGATACATATGCATGTCAGGTGCTCGTGAAAATGTTTGCTTGACGAAAAGATGAATTAATAGGCAGAATCACTGAAATGCCACTATGGATGCCGACTATATGACAAATTGGCATGGTCAACATGCCATGTTATCCATCTTCTGCCATGCAAACATTATTCGGATCCCATTGTTCTTCTTGATGCAGAGGAGTAAAATAAACCTATTTTTACCATGTGTGTTTGCATAGTAAGACTACTGAAATGAGCATGGCACACAAGTTTTAGGACCTTGGTGTATTTGACATGATTTTTTTATAGTAAAATAATATGGATATAAATAAATGTGATATTTTTTTGCGAGAAAACATCCAATCTATTTATCTTCAATCATAACAGTACAACGAACACAAGAAATAATAAAAATTACATCCTGATCCGTAGGCTACCTAGCGGCGACAAGCACTGAAGCGAGCCGAAGACGCGCCGCCGCCATCGCCCCTCCCTTGCTGGAGCCGGGCAAAACTTGTTGTAGTAGACAGTCGGAAAGTCATCGTGCTAAGACCCCATAGGACCAGCGTAGCAGAACAACAACCGCCGCCAATGAAGAGTAGCGTAGATCAGAAGGATCCAACTTGAAGACACATGAACGTAGATGAACTATGACCAGATCTGAGCAAATACACCAATGACAGATTCGCCGGAGACATACCTCCACACGCCCACCGACGATGCTAGACACACCATCGGGACGTGGGCTAGGCGGGGGAACCTTATTCCATCTTCAGGAGCCGCCGCCGTCTTGTCTTCCTGAGCAGGACACAAACCCTAACACAACGCAACAGAACAACTAAAAACAGAGCCCTCCTGTCGGCAAGAGCCGAGATCCACCACGCCGCCATGGCCCTTAGGCCACCGGAGACAAGGCGGACCGACGACGGTGCCGGCGGGAGGCAGAGGAACCCTACAGTTTTCTTTTTTGGGAGGAGGCGGACACTTAATAAATGTGATATCCGTTAACACACTTTCTGCAAGAATAAACCTGCTAAACACCGCTAAAAGTAGCGCATTTTTGAAACCTAGAGACATGCAGAATTGAAGAAGTAAAACTACACATCTCAAGTTATAAAAAACATGTAAAAAATAGGCAGAATCTTTGTAGAAATATATGACAATTTGCAAGCCATGAAATGGAATGGCCAGCAACCCATCGTCATGTCTTACGAGTCATGGTACATTCCGGAGTCTTAATTAGTAACTGACTAACTGCAGACAGAACTTGTCTTGTTTTGTTGGTAATGCACTCCAAAAAAAGGTAATGCACTCAAAGAATCTTTAGCTGCGCCTAAACTAAAAGAAAGGAGCATAAAGCATTAGTTGAACCAGTTGTAGGTGTACGTACCATGAACATGAGGGTCCACGGGTTTGGTGATCAACAAGAGAGGGACCTCAAAAGAGTACAGAAACTGTGGACTTCTCTAATAAATCTTCTGTGGGGCAATGTGAGCCCCTCGTTTTAAGCGAAAAATGTGCATTCTTATTTTATTTTCATTTCATTAGGTAATGCATTATTGTACTTGTTCTTATAACTGGTGCCTTACATATTCTTGGACAAGAGAAGAGAAGGAACCCACCGACGCGCCCATGATCCATGTGCTGCAATAGTCAATTGCCCTTCCTAACTAATGACGAGTGGGATTGGCCGTCCATGAAATCTTTATTCTACTGACTACTGATGCTGCTGGTAATGCAGGTGGGCGCCGACTCAGCTGGCTGCCTGACTGACTTCGTGTCTGTTTCTTTGGAATGTCAACACGGAATAGAGGAACGAGCGTCTCTGCAGAGTCATGATCATCATGTGGGACTGGCACTCCAGTAGGAAATTCCTCTGATTTGCCTCGAGCAGTTATGGTATTGTGTCAAACACTGCTTCCAGTTTGTCTTCAAGTTCTGGATCAGTTCTCATCTTGAACATCTTAGCTTCTGTGAATCTCTAAGGTTACAGACTTACAGTAGTCAGATAAACGTTCTATGAAAATGGATGCTACAAATGAATAAGACTTTCCCCGCAAAAAAAAAAGAATAAGACTTTACGTATTTATGATTATACTTTGATTTTTTTTCTTCCACCCAAGCCCAGTTTCATCTTGAGTGCTTTCAACACGAGTACTTAATTGACCTTAACCTTTGATTTAATTTTTTGAGAATCTTGATTTGATTAATTAGTTTTTTAGACAAATTCAAATTTAATTAATTAGTCGGCCTCAATTATTAGCATGTGCTAATTTATGCGGCCCAGCTGGTCACCTCTTTGTTCAATCTATACACGCACGCCAGTACCATATCTCGCCTACTGCGAGGTGCACATGTGCTCGCCTACACAGCGACCAGATGTTGCCGGGCCCAGCAGAGGGGCGGGGGAGAGGTTTTTCTCTATGATTTTATTTGGCCGTTTTTTAGGAGCGGTTTACCTGGTTTTATTTGGGGAACCAGGATTTTTTGGTTGGTTTCAGCGTTTTCTTTTTGTGCTTTTCTTTTTTCTATTTTGCTTTCTCTTCCTGTTTTTTTTATTTTTTATTTTCGGTTGGTTTCAATGTTTTTTTCATATTTTTCTTTCTGTTCCTGTTTTTCTTTTTTATCTCTACGGATTCTCGTTTTCATTTTTGTTTTTCAAAAATGGTCATGGAAATTTGTTTTCGTGTGAAAAATGTCCATGTGTTGCCAAAACAATTGTTCGCGCATATTTTTTGAGTTGATGTTCATGCATATTAAGATAAATATTCATGTGTTACAAGAAAGTTCACACATATTAAAAATAAATGTTCATGTGTTGCAATAAAAAAATCGGTGTATACTAAAAAAAATGTGCATGCCATGTTGCAAAAAACAATGTTCCACATATTAATTAAATGTTCATGTGTTCTAATACAAATGTTCACACGCATTAAAATAAAATTTAAATGCATATTAAAATATATTTTCATAAGTTGCAACAAAAAAATCCGCATGTACTAAAATAAATGTTAACATATTGCAAAAAAAAATGTTCACACGCTACAACACTAAATGTTCATGTGTTGGAAAAATATGTCACATATATTAAAATATTTTTCATGATTTTTTTTATAAAAAATTGTGTATCTCAAAATTATGTTCATATTTCTTTTTTTAGAGAAGACCATCTTGACTAGCTTTATTAAGATCAGAAAACGTTTATATCGTCTACGAGCTTACTGACCACAGAGTCAGGAGGCTCGCCCAACCAACTAAAAAGGACTTATTACAAAAGCCAAAGTTCGCTGGCACATGAGCCGCTTGATTACAAGAACAAGAACAATGCTTATAAATGACCTTCCCAATCAAAGAACTAATATCAACGCACTTCGCAAAAAAAATGCCGCCGCCGAATCCCACCATCTTGTTTGCCGAGAGCAATAGTACTAACCTGTAAGGAGTCCGATTCCGCTTCCACTCTATTAAATCCAATCGAGTTAGCAAGAGCAAGCCCATCCCTCATTGCCATAGCCTCTGAAGTGATGACATCCGCTGCAAAAGGAATGAAATTACACTGTGCTGCCAGGAATGTCCCTTTGACATCTCGTAGAATAGCCGTTGTAGCTCCTCCATCATCTAGGGAAAAAAGCAGCATCTACATTTAATTTTATGAAGCGAGGATCTTGTTTAGACCACTTAGCTTCTGGGGTCCTAGATGGCTGCGTAGATGCATCCTGATGGTTACTTGCAACGGATATGACCGAAAGATATCATCTCCATCTAGGCGGGACAGATTCATCATGAGTAATACATCGTCGAATCCACCATAGACACCAGCCCCCGGTTGCAATTGAAGGAAATATGCCCTAGAGGCAATAATAAAATTGTTATTTTATATTTACTTATTCATGATAAAGGTTTATTGTTCATGCTAGAATTGTATTGATCGGAAACCTAAAAACATGTGTGAATACATAAACAAACACCGTGTCCCTAGTGAGCCTCTACTAGACTAGCTCGTTGATCAAAGATGGTTAAGGTTTCCTAACCATGGACATGAGTTGTCATTTGATAACGGGATAATGATCGTTAGCTTAGCATAATGATCATTCAGTTTTGTTGCTATGAGATTATGCAACTCCCGGATACCGGATGAATGCTTTGTGTGCTGTCAAACGTCACAACGTAACTGGGTGGTTATAAAGATGCTCTATAGGTATCTCCAAAGGTGTTTGTTGGGTTGGCATAGATCAAGATTAGGATTTGTCACTCCGAGTATCGGAGAGGTATCTCTGGGCCCTCTCGGCAATACACATCGTAAAGCTTGCAAGCAAATGACTAAGGAGTTAGTCACGAGGTGATGTATTACGAAACGATTAAAGAGACTTGCCGGTAACGAGATTGAACTATGTATAGAGATACCGACGATCGAATCTCGGGCAAGTAACATACCGATGGACAAAGGGAATAACGTATGTTGTCATAATGGTTCGACCGATAAAGATCTTCGTAGAATATGTAGGAGCCAATATGAGCATCCAGGTTCCGCTATTGGTTATTGACCAGAGAGGTGTCTCGGTCATGTCTACATAGTTCTCGAACCCGTAGGGTCCGCACGCTTAACGTTCGTTGACGATATAGTATTATATGAGTTATGTGTTGGTGACCGAATGTTGTTCGGAGTCCCGGATGAGATCACATACATGACAGAGGAGCTCCGGAATGGTCCAGAGGTAAAAATTGATATATAAGATGATATGGTTCGGCCAAGGGGTAAAGCCCACGGGGCTTTAGGTCGGTGCAAAAGGAGTTTTGCAGAGGCCAGGGGGCCAAACGCCGGAGACCCTGGCGTCTGGCCCTGGGCGAGATGCCGAGGCCCATGGCGTCTGGGCCAGACGCCAAGGATTGTGGTGTCTGGTCCTGGAAGTCCGAGAAGGACTCTTCCTTACGGGCAAAACCGACTTTGAGGATACTTTTACTCCAAGTTTCGACCCCAAGGCTCAACATATAAATAGAGGAGCAGAGCTAGCACCCAAGACACATCAAGAAACACCAAGCCGTGTGCCGGCAACCCCGTCCCCTCTGGTTTATCCTCCGTCATAGTTTTCGTTGTGCTTGGCGAAGCCCTGCGGAGATTGTTCTTCACCAACACCGTAACCACGCCGTCGTGCTGCTGGAACTCATCTACTACTTCGCCCGTCTTGCTGGATCAAGAAGGCGAGGACATCATCGAGCTGAATGTGTGCTGAACGCGGAGGTGCCGTACGTTTGGTACTTGACCGGGATGGATCGTGAAGGTGTACGACTACAACAACCGCGTTGATAAATGCTTCCGCTTACGGTCTACGAGGGTACGTAGACACACTCTCCCCCTCGTTGATATGCATCTCCATGGATAGATCATTGTGTGTGCGTAGAAATTTTTTGTTTTCCATGCAATGATTCCCAACAGTGGTATCAGAGCCAGGTGTATGCGTAGATGATATGCACGAGTAGAACACAAAGAGTTGTGGGCGGTGCTAGTCATACTGCTTACCACCACCATCTTATTTTGATTCGGCGATATTGTGGGATGAAGCGACCCGGACCAACCTTACATGTCCACGTACATGATCGACAGACATGCAACTAGTTTTGCATAAAGGTGACTGGCGGGTGTCTGTTTCTCCTACTTTAGTTGAATGGAATTTGACCGCGGCCGGTCCTTGTTGAAGATTAAAACAACAAACTTGATAAATCACCATTGTGGTTTTGATGCGTAGGTAAGAACGGTTCTTGCTAGAAGCACGTAGCAGCCACGTAAAACTTGCAACAACAAAGTAGAGGACGTCTAACTTGTTTTTGCAGGGCATGTTGTGATGTGATTTGGTCAAGACATGATGTGATATACCTTATTGTATGAGATGATCATGTTTTGTAAAAGTTATCGGCAACCGGCAGGAGCCTTATGGTTGTCTCTTTATTGTATGAAATGCATATGCCATGTAATTGCTTTAGTTTATCACTATGCGTTAGCGATAGTTGTAGAAGCAATAGTTGGCGAGACGACCAAGACGCAACGATGGAGATCAAGGTGTCGAGCCGGTGACGATGGATATCATGACGATTGTCGGTGTCAAAACCGGCGGATCTCGGGTAGGGGGTCCCGAACTGTGCGTCTAAGGCGGATGGTAACAGGAGGCAAGGGACACAATGTTTACCCAGGTTTGGGCCCTCTCTATGGAGGTAATACCCTACTTCCTGCTTGATTGATCTTGATGAATATGAGTATTACAAGAGTTGATCTACCACGAGATCGTAGAGGCTAAACCCTAGAAGCTAGCTTGTGGTATGATTGTTGTTGTCCTACGGACTAAACCCTCCGGTTTATATAGACACCGGAGGGGGCTAGGGTTACACAGAGTCGGTTACAACAGAAGGAGATCTACATATCCGTATTGCCAAGCTTGCCTTCCACGCCAAGAGAGTCCCATCCGGACACGGGACAAAGTCTTCAATCTTGTATCTTCATAGTCCAACAGTCCGACCAAAGGATATAGTCCGGCTGTCTGGATACCCCCTAATCCAGGACTCCCTCAGTAGCCCCTGAACGAGGCTTCAATGACTATGAGTCCGGCGCGCAGATTGTTTTCGGCATTGCAAGGCGGGTTCCTCCTCCGAATACTCCATAGAAGATTTTGAACACAAGGATAGTGTCCGGCTCTGCAAAACAAGTTCCACATACCATCGTAGAGAGAATAATATTTCCACAAATCTAATCTGCTGACGTATTATAACATGACATCATGCCATGGCCCGATCATTATTCGAACTGTTTTTCGCAACCAGCCGCCACACATATCACGAGGCAGTTTCCTAGGCACGTCTTGTCGAAGCAGAGATCGTGTCCCTTTATCACGGGATTCTCATCAATACGGACGTGGGTAACCCAACCGCGCCATCAATTACAGCGCTTGGGGATCAAGCGAGTTTTACTAGGCCAGTGGGGGTGCATAGTTTCGTCCGCCTTTATAAAGGGATAAGGACCACACCTCTTTCACCCACGCCTTCTTCTCTCTTGCATATCCATTCTTGTGCACTCGAGCTCCAACGCCCAAGCTTGCGCCTTTTCTCCTCAAACCGCGTCAATCATGTCCGGAGCGGGAGGCAAGTGGATGAAATCCTCCGTCACGGAGGAGGACATCGAGAAGCTGCGGGGAGCCGAATACTTGGCCGCGGATATCGCGCACCGGCTGCCCGACGCGGGGCAGATCGTTCCTACCCCGGAACCTTACGAGAGGGTAGTATTCCTCACCCACTTCGTCCGCGGACTGGGATTTCCTCTCCACCCATTCGTCTACGGCCTCATGTTCTACTACGGGCTGGACTTCCATGACCTGGCCCCGAACTTCATCCTCAACATCTCGGCGTTTATCGTCGTGTGCGAGGCCTTCCTCCGCATCCAGCCCCACTTTGGCCTATGGCTGAAGACCTTCAATATCAAGCCGAAGGTTGTAGGCGGCCAGCAAGCGGAACGCGGCAGCGCCATGGTGGGCAAAATGCCCAATGTCACATGGCTCGAGGGCTCCTATGTGGAGACCATAAAGGGGTGGCAATTGGGGTGGTTCTACATCACCGAGCCGCGCGACACCAACTGGCTGGCGGCCCCCGAGTTCCGATCCGGAATCCTACGCGGCTCACCTCCTGGAAAGAGAAGGGCCTGTCCTGGGGTAACCCGGTAGAGCTGACCGGACTCCGGACCTGCATCAGGAACATGATGAGCAAGAAAATCAAGCTTGTCAACGTGTTCCAGGTCATGCTCTTCCGCCGGATCCTCCCGTGTCAACAATGGGTATTCAACTTGTGGGAGTTCGACCCAGCCGAGGACCAGACGCTGCAGGAGCTTTTCGACACGACGCACAAGGACGTCTGGAGGGTGCTGTTTAAAGGTGTTGAGGTGCCTCCTCCCCTTACCGAGGACCGCGGACTCAGCGCAAAGCGCCGCGCCAATCAGGTAGGTTTTTTACGCATCACAAGATGTTTAGTTTCCTTAGTTTAATCATATGCAGGATCTAAGCCCCCATGCCTTTGACAGGACTGGGTGGAGATGGCCAAGCGGATTGACTGCCCCGCCCCCCTGCCCGAAGATCCAGCAGACGCTCTCCTAACGGAGATAAGACTTGACACCTTACGAGGTGCCAGCGAAGACGGCCAAGAAGAAGGCCATTGGGACCCGACAGGGTCTACGGCTCAAGGTTGTGTTAGACTCATCATCCGAACACTCCGAGGCGCACTCCTCTCAAGACGACGAGGAGGAAGAGGAAAGTTCTCCCCCAGCCGAGGGAGACAAGAAAAGGAAGGCTGCCCCAACCGGGGAGGCCGAAGGGTCCAAGAAAGGAAGGACACTCCTTCCGGACTACTCCACGACCGCCGTCCACGGCGACGACGAGTGGTTGCCCAGGGACAAGCCCCTGGCGAAGTCGTAAGTATCCGGATACCATAATAATCCTTGATATATTTTATCGCACTGCTTCTCGTCATGCCGAACATGATTACGCAGTCCGTCCAGAGCCCATATCGACGTATCTTCATCGGATGGCTCTTTGGACCCATCGGATATGAATAGTGATTCACTTCCGACCGCCTCCACCCCTCACCCTACGGGCGACGCCGAGGTGTTGTCCCAAAGGGCACCGAGCCGGGGGGAGATAGTCCTGGAGGCGCCTCAAGGCGACACTCCGGGCCCTGGGAGCAAAGGGAGCAAGACTCCCATGGGCTCCGAGTTCGGCCTCCAATCGAACACCGCGCCGGAACCTCCAGTGGTTCCGGACTCTGTCAGGCGACCCCCTGTGAAGAGGGGCAAGCCGCCCGTGCCGGTGACCTCTGTCCATCCAGAGGCACCGGACAACTTCCATCGACGAAGAGCACCACACTATCATGAGTGCGGTGATGGAGAAAGTTCAGTCCGCCAAAAGCGGACTAACTAAAGCTTCTTGACCTCCTAACGAGCTTTGAGGTAAGTAATTAAATTATAGGGAAATATCACCGCATGCATAAAGTAGCCCCCGATGCTCGCTGTTTGGCGTTACGCAAAAGCCGAATAGAGGATCGAATAATAATCGCAGGAGTCTAATTATAGTATGTCTATGTGAATCTGCAGGCTTCCCTGCTAGCCGTTGCCGCACATACTGCGGAGGTCGCCGCACTACAGCAGGACCTGGAGCGATCCAAGGAAGAGCTCGGCCTTGCCAAGAGGCAGCTCGAGGAGAACAAAGGTAAGCAATACCTTGTCAATATGAAAAAAAAGATTTGGTTGCAGGATAATAGGATCATCATGAATTTTTCCAGGGGCCACGACCGAAGTGGCGACCCTCAAGAAGGCGCCCGTCGAGGCCGAAAACAAAGCGCCAAGGAGCGCCGAGCGAGAAAGACACGAAGCCCGGGTAGGTGAGGTGCAGCAAGAGCTCCAGTGCTCATCAAGAGGCATGAGTCCCTGGAGCTTGACTCGAGGACGCGAGAGTCCGAGCTTGCCTGTGCCCTCGAAAGTGCAAAATGCCAAGGCCGAAGCCCATAAGGCCCTCCAGTAAGTTGAGGCGGTGAAGAAGATACCAGCGGGTAAGGCATTCATTATGCAAAGTTGGTGTGCGAAAGAAAATTTCCTTTTACTTACCCGAGTTCAGAGCTCTCCAGGAGCGTTCGCAGATCTGCCCCGCAATGTGTCTGATGCCACGGAGTTCTATCGGGCCGAGGAGGGAAGCTCGACGAAGAAGTTGATCTGGTCTAAGTATACTGGGACCGAACACCCGATGCTCGTGAGCGACCAGCTGAAGCAACTGGTTGAGCTCCACAAGGCGGGCGAACAGGCCATGAGGGGCCTTATAGTCCGGATGTGGCCTGGCGGCTCCCTTCCCAACAGCTACTTCGGCCTGGTGAGGCGGCTCATAGATGCCTGCCCACGACTGGAAGTCATCAAGCGGTCCGTCTGCATCGAAGGTGCACGCATGGCTCTTGCTCGTGCAAAGGTGCACTGGGAGAAGATGGACGCCGAAAAGCTGGTGAAGGAGGGGCCGCCGCAGGGCAAGGAGCATCGCCACCCCGAAATGTATTATGAAAGTGTCATGAAGGGTGCCCGTCTCGTATGATTTAATGTACCAAAGATGTAATCTTTGAATGAACTTGCTCATGTGATCCTTGTGTTCATGAAAACTAGTTCATGTTCGTTATGCAACGCTTTTGTATTTAAAATATTACCTTCTGTGCGGCCATTTATAAATTCTGAGAGTTGCTAGTCGTCGGCTTCTGCCCCCATGCAACTAGTGCTGGGGTGTTCGGGATGAATCCGAGCACTCTTTTTCCCATTCTTGGGTCCTTCAAGGGAGGTGTTCATCGCAACAAACCACGCAATCGGACTATAATTCTTTATTGCTCTCACTTAGCCATAGAAGTCTACAATTTTAAATTTTGGCGAAGCCCCTAGTCTTCAGAAAGCCGAATTTGGGGCGCTATACACGCCTAAGCCGGACAAGGCTGGCTCCTCGCCCAAAGCGGAAAAAGTCTTTAGGGACTTGAGACCTCTCGAACAGCGACCAGCTCTCGCCTCATCATGACAATCAGTTTTAGCTTTCTCTACTGAGGTGCTCGGCCGGAAGAACCGGGGCACAATCACAGTAGTTCTCCCAGTGCTACCTTAGCCGATATAGCGGAACGTAAGGTACCAAAACATGGGAGCCGGGCAAACCCAACTATTGACCCAAGACATGATTCGGAGCTGATGCATATAATGCTATAAGTTCGGGGTGCCGCACTGTCGAAAGTGTTCAGACTTCTCACGCCGAATTATGGGGTATACGGAAGCCCCTGGCGTATTTGCCGTACCATAGTGTACGGGTGCTGATTGTCATAGATAAGCATATATATGAAAGAATATAGAATGCAATAATAGACTAGTACTATGCATTGTTTATTTAAGAGATGCATTAAAGCATAATGATACAAATGGTCCGGTAAGCAAACAATAGGACTATTTGACATGTCCCATCCAAGGGCAAGATGCGGACTTGGTATCTTAAAACAGGTATTTAGCTCGTTATCAGAGACCACCTGGGGATTCCGTTTGTACGACATAGCTTCATGCCTCCTTGGGTGTTGTATCATGTGTCCGTCTACCGTACTGCCGGACAAGGCTGCCAGAGAGTAGAGTCCTGAAAGAGAGAGAGAGTGATGAAGGTAGTAAGCCCCTAGTGCGGTTAAACCGCATTGTGGGACGTGCCGTGATCGTGCCCCCGCCTATACCCATGGTATTTTCAATGCGTAATTATGCACATGTGGGACGGACTTTACCGTTGTATTAAGATAGGGCGGGGGCCGAATTGCTAGGCGAGCTCTAAGGGTGCCAGGCGACCCTATTGCAGGTTATTCCGGATGTGCTTGACGGTGTCTGGGCTTGATCGCTGAACTGGTGGATTGCCTCAAAAGGCTGCTTTGGGCTTCTGCTGCGAGGGCCGCAGTGTGCTCCTCCGTACGGAGCGAGCGTTCTGTGTTTCCATTGACTGTGATGGCCCCTCTAAGTGCAGCATCTTGAGCTTGAGGTATGCGTAATGCGGTACCGCATTGAATCTTACAAATGCGGTGCGCTGGCGATCGCGTGATAGCTGCGAAACGGGACGATATCGAAGATTAACTCCTCGCTTCGGAAGTTGTCTTGAGATCCGAAGACCACTTCCAGTGTGATTGAGCCCGTACAATGGGCCTCTACACCTGGGATAACGCCTTTAAAGGTCGTTTTGGTGGCTTTGATCCTCGAGGGGTCTATACCCATTTTGTGCACTGTATCCTGGTAAAGCAGGTTCAGCCGCCGCCGTCCATAAGGACTCGAGTGAGGTGATATCCGTCGATGATTGGGTCTAGGACCAATGCGGCGGATCCGTCATGACGGATACTCGTGGGGTGGTCCCTACGATCAAATGTGATAGGACAAGAGGACCATGGGTTGAACTTTGGGGCCGGGGCTCCTCCTCGTCATCGCTGTGCAGTGATACGTCCATTTTGGATCATGCTTTTATATCAATATTTATTGCATTATGGGCTGTTATTTCACGTTATGTCACAATACTTATGGCTATTCTCTCTTTTTTACAAGGTTTACATGAAGAGGAGAATGCTTGGAATTACGAAATTTGGAAAAGGAGCAAATATTGAAGGACTATTCTGTGCAACTCCAAAAGTCCTGAAACTCCACGGAATGTCTTAAAATAAATAAAGAAAAATCATCGCCAAAGATGAAGGCCAGGGGGCCCACACCCTGCTCACGAGGGTGGGGGCGCGCCCTACCCCCCTGGGCGCGCCCCCTACCTCGTGGGCCCCATGGTGGCTCTCCGACGCCCATCTTCTCCTATATGAGCTCTTTCGATGGAAAAAATAAATCATAAGCAACCTTTCGGGACGAGACTCCGCCGCCACGAGGCGGAACCTTGGCGGAACCAATCTAGAGCTCTGGCAGAGCTGTTCTGCCGGGGACACTTCCCTCCGGGAGGGGGAAATCATCTCCATCATCATCACCAACGCTCCTCTCATCGGGAGAGGGCAATCTCCATCAACATCTTCACCAGCACCATCTCATCTCCAAACCCTAGTTCATCTCTTGTATCCAATTCTTGTCTCCAAGTCCGGGATTGGTGCTAGTAGTGTTGATTACTCCTTGTAGTTGATGCTAGTTGGTTTATTTGGTGGAAGATTATATGTTCAGATCCTTTATGCACATTATTACCCCTCTGATTATGAACATGAGTATGCTTTGTGAGTAGTTACGTTTGTTCCTGAGGACAAGGGAGAAGTCTTGCTATTAGTAGTCATGTGAATTTGGTATTAGATTCGATATTTTGATAAGATGTATGTTGTCTAACCTCTAGTGGTGTTATGTGAACGTCGACTACATAAAACTTCACCATTATTTGGGCCTAGAGGAAGGCATTGGGAAGTAATAAGTAGATGATGGGTTGCTAGAGTGATGAAGCTTAAACCCTAGTTTATGCGTTGCTTCGTGAGGGCTGATTTGGATCCATATGTTTCATGCTATGGTTAGGTTTACCTTAATACTTTTGTTGTAGTTGCGGATGCTTGCAATAGAGGTTAATCATAAGTGGGATGCTTGTTCAAGTAAGAACAACACCCAAGCACCGTCCACCCACGTATCAAATTATCAAAGTACCGAACGCGAATCATATGAACGTGATGAAAACTAGCTTGACGATAATCCCATGTGTCCTCGGGAGCGCTTTTCCTATCATAAGAGTTTGTCCAGGCTTGTCCTTTGCTACAAAAAGGATTGGGCCACCTTGCTGCACTTTATTTACTTTTGTTACTTGTTGCTCGTTACAATTTATCTTATCACAAAACTATCTGTTACCACTTATTTCAGTACTTGCAGAGAATACCTTGCTGAAAACCGCTTATCATTTCCTTCATACGCTCCTCGTTGGGTTCGACACTCTTACTTATCGAAAGGACTACGATAGATCCCCTATACTTGTGGGTCATCAAGACTCTTTTCTCGCCGTTCTTTGGGAGTGTAAGCGCCTTTGGTAAGTGGAATTTGGTAAGGAAAAATTTATATAGTGTGCTGACATTTTCTGTCACTTGTTACTATGGAAAGTAATTCTCTGAGGGGCTTGTTCGGGGTATCTTCACCCTGTCCAGTAGAGCAAAGAGTTGCTCCTCAACCTACTGAACCTATTGAAAATGAAACTTCTTTTGAATTTCCTTCGGGTATGATGGAAAAACTGCTAGCTAATCCTTTTACAGGAGATGGAACAAAGCATCCTGACGAACATCTACGCTATGTGGATGATATTTGTGGACTATTTAAGCTTGCAGGTATATCTGATCATGTTGTTAATAAGAAGGCTTTCCCTTTATCTTTTAAGGGAGACACATTGACATGGTATAGGCTATGTGATGATATGAGATCATGGAACTATAAAAGATTGAAATTGGAATTTCATCAAAAGTATTACCCTATGCATCTTGTTCATCGTGATCGCAATTATATATATATATATATATATTTATATATATATATATATATATATATATATATATATATATAATTTTTGGCCTCACAAAAGAGAAAGCATCGCTCAAGCTTGGGGAGGCTTAAATCAATGTTATATTCATGCCCCAATCATGAGCTCGCAAAAGAAGTGATTATGCAAAGTTTTTATGCTCGGCTTTCTGATAACAATCGCACCATGCTCGATACTTCTTGTGCTGGCTCTTTTATGATGAAGCCTATTGAATTTAGATGGAATTTATTGGATAGAATTAAACGCAACTCAAGATTGGGACCTCGATGAAGGTAAGGAGTCAGGTATGACACCTAAGTTTGATTGTGTTAAATCTTTTATGGATACCGATATTTTCCGTAAGTTTAGCACTAAATATGGACTTGACTCGAGATAGTAGCTTCTTTCTCGTGAATCTTTTGCTACTTATGTTGATCTCCCCAAGGAGAAGTGGTTTAAATATCATCCTCCCATAGAAGTAAAAGTAGATGCACCTATTAAAGTTGAAGAAAAGACTGTCACTTACAATGATCCTATTGTTCCTACTTCTTATGTTGAGAAACCACCTTTCCCTGTTAGAATGAAGGATCATGCTAAAGCTTCAACTGTTGTTCATAAAAGCAATACTAGAACTTATACACCTCCTGAACAAGTCAAAGTAGAACCTAATATTGCTATTGTTAAAGATCTCTTGTCTGATAATATTGATGGGCATGTCAGTCAATTCTCTGGTGAAACTGCTAGAATTGCTAAACCCTGTGATAGAGATAAACATAGACCTGTGGTAGGCGTGCTTGTTATTTCTGTTAAAATAGGAGATCATTGTTATCATGGCTTATGTGATATGGGTGCTAGTGCTAGTGTTATACCCATTGACTTATATAAAGAAATTATGCATGATATCGCACCTGCTGAGTTAGAAGAAATTGATGTCACAATTAAACTTGCCAATAGAGATACTATTTTGCCAGTAGGGATTGTTAGAGATGTTGAAGTCTTGTGTGGGAAAACCAAATATCCCGCTAATTTTCTTGTTCTTGGTTCTCCACAAGATAGCTTTTGTCCCATTATATTTGGTAGACCCTTCTTGAATACTGTTAATGCTATGATAGACTGCAAAAAGAATGTTGTTACTGTTGGCTTGGATGATATGGTTCATGAGTTTAATTTCTCTAAATTTAGTAAACAACATCGTGAGGAAGAATTGCCTAGTAAGGATGAAATTATTGGTCTTGCTTCTATTGCTGTACCTCCTAGTGATCCTTTAGAACATTATTTGCTAGACCATGAAAATGATATGTGCATGAATGAAATAAGGAAAATAGATGAAGTATTTTTTAAACAGGAACCTATTCTGCAACACAATTTGCCTGTTGAAATCCTAGGGGATCCTCCTCCACCCAAGGGCGATCCCGTGTTTGAGCTTAAACCGTTGCCTGATAATCTTAAATATGCTTATCTTGATGAAAAGAAAAATATATCCTGTCATTATTAGCGCTAACCTTTCAGAGTATGAAGAAGAAAGATTATTGAAAACTCTGAAGAAGCACCGTGCCACTATTGGATATACTCTGGATGATCTTAAGGGCATCAGTCCCACTCTATGTCAACATAAAATAAATTTGGAAGCTGATGCCAAACCAGTTTGTGATCCTCAATGACGTTTGAATCCTAAAATGAAAGAAGTGGTAAGAAAGGAAATAGTCAAGCTTCTGGAGGCAGGTATAATTTATCCTGTTGCTGATAGTCAGTGGGTAAGTCCCGTCCATTGTGTCCCTAAGAAGGGAGGTATTACTGTTGTCCCTAATGATAAAGATGAATTGATTCTGCAAAGAATTATCACAGGTTATAGGATGGTAATTTATTTCCGCAAATTGAATAAAGCTACTAAGAAAGATCATTACCCCTTACCTTTTATTGATCAAATGCTAGAAAGATTATGCAAACATACACATTATTGCTTTCTAGATGGTTATTCTGGTTTCTCTCAAATACCTGTTTCAGCTAAAGATCAATCAAAGACTACTTTTACATGCCCTTTTGGTACTTTTGCTTATAGACGTATGCCTTTTGGTTTATGTAATGCACCTTGTCGGTGTCAAAACCGGCAGATCTCGGGTAGGGGGTCCCGAACTGTGCGTCTAGGCGGATGGTAACAGGAGACAAGGGGCACGATGTTTTTACCCAGGTTCGGGCCCTCTCGATGGAGGTAAAACCCTACTCCTGGTTGATTAATATTGATGATATGGGTAGTACAAGAGTGGATCTACCACGAGATCAAGGAGGCTAAACCCTAGAAGCTAGCCTATGGTATGATTGTTGTTCGTCCTACGGACTAAAACCCTCCAGTTTTTATAGACACCAGATAGGGTTAGGGTTACACAGAGTCGGTTACAATGGTAGGAGATCTACATATCCGTGTCGCCAAGCTTGCCTTCCACGCCAAGGAAAGTCCCATCCGGACACGGGACAAAGTCTTCAATCTTATATCTTCATATTCCAGGAGTCCGGCCAACGGTGATAGTTCGGCTATCCGGACACCCCCTAATCCAGGACTCCCTCAGTAGCCCCTGAACGAGGCTTCAATGACGACGAGCCCGGCGCGCATATTGTCTTCGGCATTGCAAGGCAGGTTGCTCCTCCGAATACTTCATAGAAGATTTTGAACACAAGGATAGTGTCCGGCTCTGGAAAACAAGTTCCACATACTACCGTAGAGAGAATAACTTTTGCATAGATCTACTGACGTATTCCGCGGCGTGAAATCACAACACGGCCATACCTTTATACGAATCGTTTTTACTGTTCCACCTCAGTGCGTTTAGCAAGGCAGTTTCCTTGGCACGTCTTATCAAAGCGGAGATCGTGCCCCCTTATTCCGGGATTCCCATCAATACGGACGTGGGTAACCCAACCGCTGTCGGTGTACAAAAAGAGGGGTACACTTTTTGTAACCCTGTAACTGTGCACGGGCAGTCTGAGCCACGTACACCAACGCACTGAGCAAGGCAAGGGAGGTGAGCCAAGGTAAGGCCGAAGCTCAAAAGGAGCAGAACGACGCCAAGACCAAGACCACAAAGAGCAAAGGGGACGAAGCGGACTCCCCCGAAAAGATCCTTGCCGGGGTGCGGTTTTAGAAAACCCGGCAAGACCCTTGCCATGTAGCTCGCCCCACACCCACGGAGCGAATCACCCTTGAGTCCACTGCCCCATGGGGCAAGGATTCGAAACATCCCGTGGTGGCATGCAGATCTTTGTGAAGACATTCAAGATCAGATACACACTATAGAAGATGGTGACCCTTGGCGGGATCCCAGCCAAGGAGGACCCTGATAAGGCCCCGGCAAGAGCCTTGCCGGATGACAATAAGCGCCCGGCAAGACCCTTGCCGGGGCTACGGCGAGGCCCTTGCCAAGGACACCCGTAGGGCCACCATCAGGCCCACGCCAATCCAAACCTCCACCACTGTTCGCATGCAGCTGCCGACCCAACCAGTTGGGCAGGCACCTGCGTGGCGGCAAGCGGATCTTCATGGAGACCCACCGCTGCGCCACCTCAGCTGCCTGCCTGCCTACATGGCACCACGGGCACCGCTGGCCAGGGCGCGTGTCGACACGAAAGGGAGCGGCGACGGACGAGACTGGGCTCTCCCCCGTCCCCGATAAAGCAAGGACACCTAAGCAAGACGCATTAAATGCGCCTTGTCATGTAATGCGAGGGATAAACTCGCATCGTTATACCCTTTCCACCTCCTGTGTGCCACTGTGGCAACCCCTTTCCTTATAAAAGGAGGCCCGAGGCGACCAGGAGGAGGATTCGGCTTTTTGGAGCTCCTCACGCCCCATTGCTAGTTCAAGAACACAGATAAACAAACCACCAAAGCAGGAGTAGGGTTTTACGCATCCTCGCGGCCCGAACCTGGATAAAGACCCCGTGTGCTATCTGTTTGATCCACTCTTCTCACGACCCCGCGCCCCACAACCGTAGTAGGGATTCTTGTGATCCCATAGGTGTCGTCCTCACACCGACATCTTTGGCGCGCCAGGTAGGGGAACACAGTTGTGAGAATCGGCTCTAGCAGTTAGTTCGACGCCTCTTCATCGTCATGGCGCCCAAGAAGAAGATGACGGTGGCGGTTGGCCCGTCGGAAGCCGGACATCCCGTCCCGACGCGGGCGAAACAGCGGACGATCGCAGAAGGACCCGGGCGCCGTTCGCGAACACCAACACCGTCCCAAAGCAGCCGAAGTTTGGGAGGCGGCGATGTTCGTGGCGCTTTAACGGGCCGCACGCCGCCAAATCCAAAGACGGAGCCAGGCCCTCCGCGGGTGGCGCGGGGCCTTCCAAGATCGCTGCCACCCCGCCCGAAGGCGACGCGAGGGCTTCCAAGACTCCCACGCCGGCGCCGACGGCACGCTCCTCTCAAGCGGCGCGCGACGAACGGCGTAATCACGCCGAGGACCCCGGGCGTCGCCGCGGAAAGAGCCCCGAGCGCCACTCCCGGGATTTAGAAGACCTGCCCGCTCGCCGAGGCGCTGGTGAAGATGGCATGAGACCGCGGGGTCGTGATAGAGCTCCTTCTGACGTGGTCAGAAGTCGAAGCGCGTCGCGATCCATGCAGGTTTCGCTGCCACCAACGCCAGCCAAGCCACAGCGTCTGCCAGCGATTGCTCCTCGATTTCCCTCCCACTACGGGAAACTCTCTGAATGGAGAGCCACTATCCGAAGCCTTGTTGCGGTGGCCAACAAAGACGAACCGAGTCCGGTGGAGCCCCGGTCGATGCTCGACGGAGTCCCACGCACGATGGCGGGGAGAGCGGCGGCGCCGCGACCACGGTGCACTCGCCTCCTCCTCGCCCGGTACCGCAGACGCCAGCCCGTCGCGACGTTACGGGCGACGAGATCTCCGTAGCATCGTCCGACCCGTGGGCCCACTGTGACCAGCGCCAAGTTCTTCGGGAACGAGAACATGAAGACGCTCGAACCACTATCGAGCGCCCGGCGCGAGCGCCACCAATCAGTCGAACAGGCGGCGGGGCCTGCTGTGAGCCACCCGCACCGGGAGCCACGGAGGCCTACCTTACGAGGTAGGCTGTCCGGCTTTACTTGTGAGCTACGGCAGTTCCGGCCCACTCACCGCACCTTCAAACCCGGCGTGGGCGAAAAGAAATGCGATGGCGAGACCCACCCGTCCGAGTTCCTCAGCATCTACACCATCGCGATGCAAGCTGCCGGAGCCCGCGACGATAAGGTGCTTGCGAATTACTTTCCGTTGGCTCTTAAACCCAACGCCATGTCATGGTTGATGCACTTGCCGGTAGACTCTATTTCCTCCTGGTCGGATTTGTGCCATGAGTTCGTGGGCGCCTTCACTGGAGGCCACCAAGCCCATGGCCAAGCAAGCGACCTGCACGTCATTCCCCAGAAGGGAGGCGAGAGTCTCTGGAAGTATATACAGAAGTTCAGCCGGGTACATTACAATATCCCTGATGTTCACCCTGCCGCCATCATCAGCGCGTTCCATCAGAACGTGCGTAGCCGCAAGATGCGCGAAGAGCTGGCGATGAACAAGGTGAGAGATGTAGCAGAACTCTATGTTCTTGCTGACAAATGTGCCCGAGCTGAAGAGGGAAGGAAGTACCCCGGCGAAGATGCCGGCGTGGAAACCGACTCCTCAGATGAGGATATTGCCGCCCCGGCGAAGAAAGGCCGGCGCCACAATAGGAAGCGCAAAGGAAAAACCATGCTTGTCGTCGAGGGATCTGATGACGCCGGCTCCACCAAGAAAACCAAGGCAGATGACCCCGGCAAGGAGGTTGCCGGATGTGTCGCCTACCGGGCCTTGGCGGCTGCCGAGAAGCCAGGAAACTCCGACAAGCGATACTGCAAGATCCATCGCACCAAAGGCCATGCTCTCCAGGACTGTCGACAGGTCGAGCTCCTCGCTGAAAAGCAGAGGGCCGAGTATGAGAGGCGGGACAAGGAGAAGGGCCCGAAGGCCGAGGGGTCCGGCAAGAAGAAGCGTGTCGGCCAAAGCGGCCATCGCGGCAAGGATAAGCAACAGGAGAGGCCCGCCGGGCCGTGATGAAAAGCCGTAAGACGACGATCACGAAGAGGATGACGAATCCGGCGACCAAGAGTTTCGTAGCTACAGAGGCCATGTGCATCGGCGGCGGCGCCTCGCTACATACTTCTCACCGCCGCTTAAAGCGGTGGTAGCGAGAGATTACAATGGCGTAGCCTGTCGTTTGATGCCCAAAGGCCGCTGAAGTGGTCCGGCACACCTATCATTTTTGACACTGAGGACCACCCTGATCGCACTACTGCGGTCGGGTGCTTGCCATTGTTGGTTTCACCAACAATATGCAACTTCAAGGTGATGAAGATGCTAGTCGATGGCGGGGCCGGTCTGAACTTGATCTCGCCTGCCGTGATCGAGAAACTGTAGATTCCTGATGGAGACCTCGAAGAGACGGGCACGTTTTAGGGGGTCAACCCGGGAAGAAGCCAACCCAAGGGAAAGGTCACGCTGCCGTGACTTTTTAAGCGACCTGAACTTCGGGGCGGAGAGGATCGTGTTTGATGTTGCCAAGATCCCTTGCCCTAGCAGGATCCTTGGCAGCTAACGCCAGCCAAGTTCATGGCGGCGGCGTCACACCACGCCTACAACACCACGAAGATGCGGGACCTGTGGACGATCATCACCATCCCTCCGACAAGAAAGATGCGCTGATTTATGCCGACCAACTATACCAAAGAAGCGGGGCCAGCAGCTGCCGCCGCTAGGGCACTTGCTCCTACCGCTGGGACCCCGGGAGGGAAGAAGAAGAAGAAGACCGGTGAGACCTCGGGCACCCACTCCGCTAAGCGCACCTCTTCGGAGTGTAGCGCTGCCGTCGAGGACGTGCCAGAGAGCTCCACCGGCGGAAACAAGAAGCCCGTAGGCCATACCGCGGGAACCAAGAAGGTTTACATCAATGAGGGCGGCATGGGAGGAGCTTTTACCGTAAGCTCCACCCTTGACGACAAATAGGAATCTGGCGCTCGTCACCTTCCTGCGGGTGAATGTCGATGTGTTTGCATGGCAAGCTTCCGACATCCCGGTGTTCCCAGGAGGTGATTGAGCACCACCTTCTTGTCTGCCCTCATGCGGCCCGTCAAGCGAAGGTCGTAAAGCAAGCTTTGGAATGACAAGAGTTCATCACGGAAGAGATCCGGAAGCTGGAAGCGGCGGGTTTGGTAAGAGGAGTGCTCCATCCAACGTGGTTGGCCAATCCGATGCGTGGTGCGCCAAGGCAAATGGGAAGTGGAGACTGTATTGATTACACAGATATCAATAAGGCTTGCCCTAAAGACCCCTTCCCATTGCCGCCAAGATCGACCGATTGTTGACTCCACGGCTGGGTGTGATCTGCTATCATTCCTCGACGCCTACTCCGGCTACCACCAGATCTTCATGACAAGAGAAGACGAAGAGAAAACAACATTCATCACCCCATGCGGTACGTATTGTTTCATGCGGATGCCTTTTGGGTTGAAGAGTGCTGGTTCGATGTTTGAAAGGGCGGTCCAGATTGGTTTAGAACCCCAACTCCATAGAAATATGGAAGCTTATATGGATGACAAAGTGGTCAAAACCAAGGACAGGGCAACCCTCATACCAGATTTGCAAGAAACATTTGCAAACCTGCGCAAGATCAATCTCAAGCTGAACCACGAGAAGTGCGTCTTTGGCGTCCGTCCGGCAATCTTCTTGGGTTCTTGGTGTCATAGCGTGGGATAGAGGCCAATCCGGACAAAATCAAAGCTATAGAGCAGATTGAAGCACCCAAGCGAATCAAGGATGTGCGTCGGCTTGCTGGTTGCGTCGCCGCCATGGGCAGGTTCATTTCCAAGTCTGCCGAGCGCGCCCTTCCCTTTTTCAAGATCCTGAAAAAGGCGGGCCCGATGGAGTGGACGCCAGAAGCCGAAGCAGCATTGCAAGGTTTGAAGAAGTACCTCTCGCCGCGCCAATACTAGTTGCGCCTGAGGCCCACGAGGCCGTTCTTTGCTATACTGGCGGCAGACCGGTGGTCGATGCCGCCTTGGTGGCGCAGAGAGAGGTTGACGACGAGGTTATGGCAGCGGCGAGCCGACACCACCAATGCAGAGCGACACAGCCAGTTGGCGTGCCGCGAAGAAGAAAATGATGCAGCACCGATCTACTTTGTTAGTTCCCTCACGCAAGGGGCTAGATCAAGGTACTCGGCGTGCGTAAACTACTCTTTGGCCTTCTTATGGCCTCGAGGAAGCTGCATCACTACTTCCGAACTGCGAGATCACTGTCGTCACTCGCTTCCCTCTCAGAACGGATATTGCACAATCCGGATGCAACGGGAAGAATTGTGGAATGGGCACCTGGAGCTGTCCAGCTTTGGCCTCAAGTTTGAAAGCACTTGACGATTGAGCCGAGTTCTAGCGGAGTTCATTGCAGAATGGACCGCAATGCACGTGAAGAAGCCCAAGAGACCTGCTCTCCCGGCAAGGAGGCAAGTTGTGATTGGATCATGTACTTTGATGGTGCTTTCTCCTTACAAAGGCGCCGGGGCTGGCGTCTTGCTTGTCGCGCCCACCGGAGAGCACCTCAAGCACGTGATCCGGATGCACTTCCCGGGGTGTCAACAAACAATCTGGCCCGATCTGAAGGGCTGCTTGCGGTCTTAGGATAGCGGCGGACCTCGGAATCAAGAAACTCATCATTAGGGGGGACTCGCAGCTTGTCGTCAAGCAAGTCAACAAGGATTACTAGAGCCCGTTGATGAAGGCCTACGTTGATGAAGTGAGAAAGCTAGAAGAGCGTTTCGATGGTATACAGGCTGAACACGTTCCCCGAGCGGAGAACAATATCGCCGATTCCCTGTCAAAACGCGCTGCCCTCAAGCTACCTGTGGAACCAGGTACCTTTGTGCTTCAGCTAACTCAGCCATCCGTTGATCCATCAACAGAGCAGAATAAGAGGAGGAAATCAGGGCCCGACAAGTACTTTCCCGCCGAGCTCCCCGGAGCCGCCGGCAAGGATGTTGCCGGGGATACTGAGCCCGCCACGGGATGACTGGCTCCGGCGGAGCGTCAAGCTCTTGCCATCGAGGCAGCCGCTCCTATAGCGGAGGAGATGCCTTTAGTCCTCGCCGTCGAGCCCTGTGCTCCAGCGTGGGCACTGACATACCGTCCGATTCCTCCAAACAGGGGAACTTCTAGAGGAGCAGGAAGAAGCGGAAAAAGTAGCCCGTCGCTCTTCCATGTACCAGTTCGTTGATGACGTCCTGTACAGAAAGAGGCCGAACGGTGTGAAATTGAAGTGTTGGCGGAGATACATGGAGGCATATGTGGATCCCACATTGGGTCAAGGGCCCTTGCCGGCAAGGCATTCCGGCAAGGCTTCTTCTGGCCCACCGCCCTCCAGGATGCGACGACACTAGTCACCAGGTGTGAAGCGTGTCAGTTCCATTCAAAGAAGCTTCATCAGCCAGCTCAAGCCCTTCAAACCATTCCTCTCTCCTGGCCCTTCTCGGTCTGGGGGATCGACATACTGGGCCCCTTCCCCCGCGCTGTCAGGGGCTTTGAGTACTTGTACGTTGCAATTGACAAGTTCACAAAGTGGCCGGAGGTGGAGGCAGTGAGAAAGGTCATAGCTCAGTCAGCCGTCAAGTTTTTCAAGGAACTAGTGTGCCGTTTTGGTGTACCCAACAGGGTTATCACCGACCACGGCACACAGTTCACAAGCCGCACCTTCATGCAATATACCCAAGACCTCGGCAGCAAAGTCTGTTTCGCTTCCGTTGCTCACCCGCGAAGCAATGGTCAAGCTGAGAGGGAAAATGCTGAAGGACTGCGAGGCTTAAGGACCAAGACCTTTGACAGGCTGCACAAGAGTGGAAGGCGCTGGATTGATGAGTTGCTGGCAGTTCTTTGGTCGATCAGGACGACGCCAAATCGAGCCACCGGCCAGACAAAATTTTCCCTGGTATACGGGGCAGAAGCAATTCTCCCCACTGAACTCATATACGGGTCACCTCGAGTGCTCGCTTATGACGAGCTTGAGCAAGAGCAACTGCGGCAAGATGACGCAATGCTCCTTGAGGAAGACCGTCTTCGGGCGGCTGTGAGAGCAGCATGCTACCAGCAAGCCTTGCGCCGCTACCATAGCCGCAAGGTTCATGCCTGAAGCCTTGAGGAAGGCGACCTTGTCCTTCGGCGCGTTCAATCGGCCAAGAATTCCAACAAGTTGACGCCAAAGTGGGGAGGCCCTTATCAGGTAATACGAGTCACCAGGCCCGGCGCAGTCCGCCTGGAGATCGAAGATGCTGTTCCGATGAGTAACTCCTGGAACATTGAGCATCTTCGCAAGTTTTACCCGTGAGGCGCGGCTTGCCGGGCTTCCCGGCAAGCCACCTTTTGTACAAGCATTGCTGATGATGCATGTAACCCTTTGTACAAAGCCAGGCGTAGACCCTGAGCATAAATAAATGAAGCGCTGACACCCTAAGTTATAGCATGCATGCTAGGTCGAGTCTCGTCCTTGGTTAGGGTTGATAGTGCTTAGCGGCAACTAACCCCTAGCTTAGAGGTCGAGTGTGCGTCTCTTTGCCGTTCTTTTGCCTTCTTTGGTTTGCAGGACTCACAGATATCCTTGCCAGATCACTTGAGGACGAAAAAAGAAAGAGAGACGGTAGCATCTAGACCCCGGCAAGCCAAGATTACGGGGCTGCCGGTGCAAAGATTCACCCACGGCAAACCAGAGTTCTTTGGGGCTACAGACTTCAGATAAGTTCTTCATCCCTTATCATGCATTCCCTTATGGGTGAGGTATGTGAAACCTCATTTTTCCCAAAGCTACCGTGCTCCCCTAAAACTCTAGGCCCTAGGGCTCGTTCACAGGGGCCAGGTTTGTCGTGATCACGGCAGCAAAAGGATGAAACGAGGAGCCTGAACCCACCTCATCCCTGCCTCCGCCGAAAGCGTGAGAAAGGTCGAGCAAAGTGGGAAGACGACAGGGCCTGTTGCTGGGCCAGGAAATGTTTATCTTGGGGATATCAAGGATTTACTCCTTGTCGTGGGTTCTACCCGCAAACAAATGACCCGGCAAGCATCCCTTTTTCATTAAAAACGTTCCACTCAGGTACAGCCCATGGGGAATGAAAAACATGAATGATGGGATTACAAGTTTTAAATTCAGCTAAGGCCTAAAGGCTTACAAGCTAAAAAGATAAGGTGCTCAGAACCCCTTTCTTGTCCCTCTCCTCAGGAGGCAGGTCAAGGAGGCGAAAAGGGCAGAAGGGGCGCCTAGGCGAGCTACGGGTGGCAGGAGGCACCAAGAGAACATCTCGGTGGCCGTCCGAAGGCTGGATGGTGATGGCGGCACCGGAAGCAGAGCTCGAAGACGAGGCGGCAGGACGTCAGCACGCGTCGAAGGCGTCGGTGCCCGCGTACTCCGATTTGACGGCCTTGCCGCCTGCCCTCTTCCTCTTCCACAGCCTCCCAACGCCAGCCGCCCAAGGAGACGACCCCGAGAAGTTCAGGAAGCCGGCGACACGGATGATGGGATCGTCGGTGCCGCACGGAGCGGCGCCCGACACCTAGTCAGACCTGTCATCCTGCCGCCTGCTACCCTCGTCGTCGCTGCTGCTGTCCTCCTCGCCACTCCCGCCCGAGGAGGAGTCTTCGCTATCAGAAGAGCTCTCCACCCAGCACCTTGCCCGAGTCCCGAAGCACCCGAAGACCTTGACGGAGAGGAGGCCGCCCTCCATCAGCTTGAAATGGAGAGTGAGCCCCACCGTCAAGCGGTGGATATGAGCGAACGTCTTCCACCCTCGACCAAGATACATCACGTGAGGGGCTGGAAAGTCGACGCGAACTCGCGTACCGCTGATCCAACAGCCCCTCATGTGCAACCGCAATGACTCCGGCGGATCCAGCTCCATCTCGCTCGCGAATGGAGTCGGGAGACGAAGGCGACGGCGAGGCGACCGGCGCAGCCTGACGAAGAACTCGCAAGAGTCATCCCCAACATGGCCCTCCATGGGGGGAGGAACTACTGGCGAAGGCGAGACTGGCGCGCCGCCCCGTTCTCCTCTTCCCTGAGCGCCTCGGCCTCGCCCGCGGCCTCGCCCCCTCCCCCTTCCCCTCGCGGATGGCTCTGCCACCGGAGGTGAAGGAGAAGGAAGGACGCGTTGTCGAGCGGCGACCCTTGCCGCCACCGTTGAAGGGCCAGGATTCCCTCTCTCCATGGCGGATGGAGGGGGGGAGCAAAGGAAGGAGAAGATGGAAGAGTGCGGGGCGCTATCCCCCGCTCTTTATAAAGGAACGGGTGGGGCTCGGCCGCTCCGCTCAGCCAATCAAGACGCGGAAGGCGCAGGGAACTGGGACCAACCCGCTGCCCCGGCCCGCGACGGCCTGGTTTCCCGCCTCCACCGTTCGCCACCCCAAGCGCATGAGAACCACGTGGCAGGCATGCGGGACCGAGGCGATGGGTGAGGCGACCTCTCCCCACCCCGTGATCATGGGGAGTGGACACCTTGAAGACCACGCCCAGGCCCCGTTCAGTAAATGGGCCGCGCCTCCACGCCTCCCTCCGTTTATGGGGAAGGCACGAACCGCCCCCTTTTACTACGACGTGACGCATGCGCGCAGAGCTCAGCCCCACGCATGCCGCCCACGTCACGCACGCCTCCCCACGCCGAGCCACGCGCGGGAGGCATGGGAAGCGCAGCGCGCGAAGAGACTTACCACGGTAAAAACTACCCCGCCTACCCGCGCACCATTTTGGGCCTAGCCCAGCGACGCGATTAACGCTTACATGTGGCCCAGGCCGGGGCTCTGTCGGTGTGCAAAAAGAGGGGTACACTTTTTGTACCCCTATAACTGTGCATGGGCAGTTTGAGCCACGGACACCACCGCACTGAGCAAGGCAAGGGAGGTGAGCCAAGGTAAGGCCAAAGCTCGAAAGGAGCAGAACGACGCCAAGACCAAGACCACAAAGAGCAAAGGGGACGAAGCGGACTCCCGCGTCAAGATCCTTGCCGGGGGGCGGTTTTAGCAAACCCGGCAAGACCCTTGCCGTGGCAGCTCGCCCCACACCTACGGAGCGAATCACCCTTGAGTCCACTGCCCCCATGGGGCAAGGATTCGGGAGACATCCCCGTGGTGGCATGCAGATCTTTGTGAAGACATTCAAGATCAGATACACACTATAGAAGATGGCGACCCTTGGCGGGAACCCAGCCAAGGAGGACCACAAGGCCCCCGGCAAGAGCCTTGCCGGGGATGACAACAGCGCCACGGCAAGACCCTTGCCGGGGCCCCGCAAGACCCTTGCCGGGGCCCTGCAAGACCCTTGTCGGGGCTACGGCGAGGCCCTTTCCAAGGACACCCGTAGGGCCACCATCAGGCCCACGCCAATCCAAACCTCCACCACCGTTCGCATGCAGCTGCCGACCCAACCAGTTGGGCAGGCACCTGCGTGGCGGCAAGCGGATCTTTGTGGAGACCCACCGCTGCGCCACCTCAGCTGCCTGCCTTCCTACATGGCACCACGGGCACCGCTGGCCAGGGCGCGTGTCGACACGAAAGGGAGCGGCGACGGATGAGACTAGGCTCTCCCCGTCCCCGATAAAGCAAGGACACCTAAGCAAGACGCATTAAATGCGCCTTGTCATGTAATGCGAGGGATAAACTCGCATCACTGTACCCTTTCCACCTCCTCTGTGCCACTTTGGCAACCCCTTTCCTTATAAAAGGAGGCCCGAGGCGACCAGGAGGAGGATTCGGCTTTTTGGAGCTCCTCACGCCCCATTGCTAGTTCAAGAACACATAGCAGGAGTAGGGTTTTACGCATCCTCGTGGCCCGAACCTGGATAAAGAACCCGTGTGCTATCTGTTTGATCCGCTCTTCTCACGACCCCGCGCCCCGCAACTGTAGTAGGGATTCTTGTGATCCCATAGGTGTCGTCCTCACACCGACAACCGCGCCATTGATTACGGCGCTTGGGAGATAAGCGAGTTTTACCAGGCTGGCGGGGGACGCATAGTTTTGTCCGTCCATATAAGGGGATAAGGATCCACCTTTTCACCTACGCCTTCTTCCTCCTTTGCTCATCCATTTCCGCGCACTCGAGCTCCAGCGCCCAAGTCCGCATATCCCACCTCAACCTTCTCCAACGATGTCCGGAGCGGGAGGCAAGTGGATGGCCTCCTTCGACACGGAGGGGCACATCAAAAAGCTGCGGAAGGCTGGATACTTGTCCGACAACATCGCGCATCGGCTCCCCAACGAGGGGCATGTCATCCCCACCCCCAGGCCCCTGAGAGGGTGGTGTTCCTCACCCACTTCCTCCGCGGACTAGGTTTTCCACTTCACCATTTGTCCGGGGGCTCATGTTCTACTACGGCCTGGACTTCCATGATCTGGCCCCGAATTTCATCCTCAACATCTCGGCGTTCATCATCGTGTGCGAGGCCTTCCTCTGCATCAGCCCCACTTGACTTATGGCTGAAGATCTTCAATGTCAAGCGAAGGTAGTGGGCGGCCGCCAAGCGGTCTTGGAGGTGCCATGGTTAGCAAGATGGCCAAAGTCCTATGGCTCGAGGGCTCCTTTGTGGAGACCATAAAGGGGTGGCAATCAGGGTGGTTCTACGTCACCGAGCCGCGCGACTCTCAATGGGCGGCGGCCCCCGAATTCCGATCTGGCTTCCCCACACGGCTCACATCATGGAAAGAGACGGACCTGACGTGGGGTGATTCGGACGAGCTATCCGGACTCCAAACCTGCGTCCGAAACCTGGTGGACAAGAATCTCAGGCTTGTCAACGTAATCCAGGTGATGCTCATCCGCCGGATTCTCCCATGCCAACAACGGGCCTTCAAATTGTGGGAGTTCGATCCGGCACAACACCAAACTCTGAAAAGGCTTTTCGACACTACGTACGAAGATGCCTGGAAGGTGCTGTTCAAGGGCACCGAGGCTCCCACATCCGCTACCGAAGATCGCGGATTTAGCTCGCAGTGCCAAGCTGCCGAGGTAAGCTATTTTACCCTTTACGGGACTCTTGTTTTTCATAGTTTGACTCTATGTGGGATCTAAAAACTCCCTAACCTTTGACAGGACTGGCTGAAGACATCCGGATAGATTAACTCTCTGGCCCCTTGCCGAAGACCCAGTGACGCCTTGATTAGCCAGGGCTGCTGGCTCCGGCACCTCACATGGTGCCGAGAAGAAGGCCAAGAAGAAGGCCACGGGAACTCGAAGGAGCTCCCGGCGTCAGTCTTTGTCGGACTCATCGTCCGGCGACTCAGCGGAATCCTCCTCGAGGAAGAGGAGGAGAAAAAAGCCTCTCCCCAGTGGGGAGAGAAGAAAAGGAAGGCCGCCCGGTGGGAGGCCGGAGGGTCCAAGAAAGGAAGGACCCTTCCTCCGGACTTCTCCACCAACGCCGACAACGACGAGGAGGAGTGGCCAACAAGGGCCAAGCCCCTGGCGAGATCGTGAGTGTCCGGACTCCAGAATAGCTCATGGCTTTTTATTTGTCGCATAGTGTCTTCTAACGCCGAATATAACCATGTAGCCCGCCCAAGGACGAGCTTGCCGCTTCATCGAGCGGCTCCCTGAATTCGTCGGATGTGAATAGCACTTCACTTCCGACCGCCTCCTCCCCTCGTTACGCAGACGACACCGCAGAGGAGTCCCAAAAGGGGCCCAGCCAGGAGGAGGTGGTCCTGGAGGCGCCGCAAGGCGACCTCCCGGACTCCATGCGCAAAGGGGGCGAAACCCCAGAGAGCTCTAAGTCTGGCCCTGTGCCGGACTCCATACCGGAACCTTCAGTGGTTTCGAAGTCCGGCAAGCGGCCCCTTTGTAAGAAGGGTAAGACTATGACGCCGGTAACCTCTGGCCATCCGGAGGCACCGGATAGCTTGCTGGAGGCGCTTAACGGCGCCTCCATCGACGAGGAGCACCGCACTGTTATGAGTGTGGTGATCCAGAAAGTTCTGTCCGCCAAGAGCGGGCTGACTGAAGCCTGTACCAGCCTTCTAACAAGCTTTTACGTAAGTTTAGAATATGTAAAAATATTACCGCATAGACAGTAGCCCCTGATGCTTAGTTCGGTGTTCGGAAAGAAAAGCCGGACTGAGGATCTAAAAAGATATACGCAGGAGTCTAACATAAGTATGTCAATATGGGAATGCAGGCTGTCTTTGCTGACCCTCTGCCCACTGACTGCGGAGGTCAATGCATTGAAGCAGAGCCTCGAGCGGTCCGAGAACAAGCTCGACCTTGCCAAAAAGCAGCTCGAGGACAAGGAAGGTAAGCAATATCTTCTTAAATTACTACCTTATAGAAAGGATTTGGTTGCAAAAATGACAGGACTAACGTGGGTATTGTAGGGGCCACGAACAAGGTGGCGACCCTGAAGGAAGCGGTGCCCACGGCTGAAAGCAAAGCGTCCGCGAAGCGCACCGAGCGAGAGAAGCAGGAGGCGCGGGTGGCGGAGGTGCGGCAAGAGCTCCAGGCTCTCGTGGAAAAACACGAGAGTTTGGAGCGTGGCTCGAAGACTCGAGAGTCCGAGCTCGCCTCGGCTCTTGAAAGTGCCAAAGCCACTAAGGCCGAAGCCCAAGAAATTGAAGCATTAAAGAAGATAGCGGCGGGTAAGGCATTCTTTATGCAAAGCAGGCATGTGAAAGTTAATTACCTATTACTTAGCCGAATCCAGAGCTCTCCAGGAGCATTCGCAGATTTGCCCCGTAGTGTATCTGATGCTGCCGCGTTCTACCGCGCCAAGGAGGGGAGATCAACGGAAAAGGTGTTCTAGTCTCAGTATGCTGAGGCCGAACATCCGGTGCCCCTGAGCGACCAACTGAAGCAGCTGGTCGAGCTCCACATGGTCGTCGAACAGGCCATGAAGGGCCTCATAATTCAGCTGTGGCCATTGGAAGCCATGCACAGGAGCTACTTGGGCTAGTCACGGCGGTGGTGGGCCTTTGTCCATGGATTGAAGTCAGCAAGCGCTCGGTGCGCATTGAAGGTGCCCGTCGGGCCTTGCCCGTGCTAAAGTGCACTAGGGCAAGCTGGATGCTGAGAAGCTTGTGACGGACGGGCCACCGAAGGGCAAGGAGCATCGCAAGCCCGAAATGTACTATGAGGGCGTCATGAAGGGTGCCCGCCTTATAGCGGGTGAATGCTCCAAAGATGTAATTTTTGAATAGACTCGCATTTGTTATCCTGTACGCTGAAAACTTGTTCATATGCGCTAAGCAACGCTTGTGAATTTAAAATATTACCTTTTGTGCGGCCGTTTATCAAATTTGAGAGATGGCAAGTCGTTGGCTTCAGCCCCCATGCCACGAGTGCTGGGGTGTTCGGGATAAACTTGCGCACTCTTGTTCCCATTCTTGGGTCCTTTGAGGGAGGCGCTCAACGCGACGAACAAGGCAACCAGACTTATAGTGCTTGAACACTCTCACTTAGCCATAGAATTCTATAATTTTAAATTTCGGCGAAGCCCCTAGTATTCGGAAGACCGATTTCGGGGCGCTATCCACGCCTTTGGCCGGACAATGCCGGCTCCTCGCTCTAAGCGGCATAAGTCTTTAGGGACCCGAAAAAACCTCTCGAACAGCGACCAGCTCTCGCCCTATCATGACGGTCAGTTTTAGCTTTCTCCGAGGTGCTCAACCCAGCTCAACCGGGCACAATCGCAGTGGTTCTCCCAGCCTTACCTTAGCCGATATAACGGAATGTAAGGTACCAAAACATGGGAGCCAGGCAAACCCAACTATTGACCCAAGACATGATTGAGCCGATGCATATAATGCTATAAGTTCGGGTGCCGCACTTGTGACAGTGTTTGGACTTATCACACCATATTTTTGGGGTACTTAAGCCCACAGTGTATTAATTGGTACCAAAGTGTCTGGGTGCAACATGTCATGAAATGAACATATATATAGATAAAGAAAGGAGTGCAATAATAGGCAAAAGCTATGTATTGTTTATTCAAAAAAGGTACCGCAATGAAAGCGAGCGATACAAATCGTGCGATAAGCAAGGGATGGGACTATTTAACATGTCCCCCTCCAGGGGTAAGCTGCGGGATGGTATGTAAAACAGGTATAATGCTCGTAGTAGAGACCACCTGGACACTCGACATAGCTTTCTGCTTCCCTGGCTGTTGCATCGTGAGTTCGGCAATTCTAGTGCCGGACAGGGCTTCTGGAAGACGGAGTCCTAAAAGTAAGAGAAAAGAAGAAAGAAAAAGAATGACACAATCGGGAGCCCCTGGTGTGGTTGAGCCGCGTGCAGGCGTGCCGTGGTCGTGCCCTCCCTTATGCCCATGGTATCTCCGGGCGTAGTTATATGCAGCGTAATCTTGGCTTCGCAATTTCGCGAGGGTTGGGGTGGGGCGGATTACTCTGGCTTGCTCGAATCGTGCGAGCGGTCTTGTTGTAGGTTACTCGGGCGCTTGACGGTGTCCGGACGTTTAATAGCCGGACTCGAGAATTGCCGTGAGAGGCTGCTTTGCACCTCCGCCGCGAGGGCCGCCGTGTGCTCCTCCGTTCAGAGAGAGCGTTCGGTGTTTCCATTGACCGTGATTACTCCTCGAGGGACTGGCATCTTGAGCTTGAGGTATGTGTAGTGCGGCACCGCATTGAACTTTACCGTCTGGTTCGTCCAAGTAGTGCGTGATAGCCACTGCGGAGCGGGACTATGTGGAAGATTAACTCCTCGCTTGGAAGTTATCCGGGATCCGAAGACCACTTGAGTGTAACTGAGCTCGCATAACTGGCCTCTACACCCGGTATGATGCCTTTAAAGGTCGTCTTTGTGGGTTTAATCCTTGAGGGTCTATGCCCATTTTGCACTATATCACGATAGAGCAGGTTCAGGCTGCTACCGCCGTCCACCAGGACTCTAGTGAGGTGAAATCCGTCAATGATTGGGTCAAGAACCAATGCGGCGAATCCGCCGTGGCGGATGCTAGTGGGGTGGTCCCTTTGATCAAAGGTGATCGGGCAGGAGGACCATGGGTTGAACTTTGGGGCGACTGGCTCCATCGCATATACGTCCCTTAGCGCACGCTTCCGCTCCCTTTTGGGTATGTGGGTTGCGTATGTCATGTTCACTGTCCGCACTTGTGGGGGAAACCCTTCTGTCCTCTATTGTTCGGCGGCCGGGGCTGCTCCTCGTCATCGCTATGCAGCCCCTTGTCATTGAGTTCGGCATTTAACTTGCCTGCCTGTTTAAAGACCCAACAATCCCTGTTGGTGTGGTTGGCTGGTTTTTCGAGGGTGCCATGTATTTGGCACGGCGATCAGTATTCGGTCCAAATTGGGCCGGGCCTGAGTGTTTCTTTTGAGCGGCTTTTTCCATCGACCGGGTTTAGAGCCTCACGAATCCGGCATTGACCGCCGTATCTTCAAAGTGCTCGCCCGTTAATGCGGCGTTTGTGCTTATTGCGACGCGACCTGCCATTGATGTCCTTGGTATCCGAACTACCGGGGTCTTTGGTCAAGTTGTCACTTGAGCTAGCCAGCTGTCCTCTCCAGCATAAAAGCGGGTCATGAGCATTGTGAGGGCTGCCATGGATTTCGGCTTTTCCTGTCCTAGGTGCGGGCAAGCCACTCGTCATGGATGTTATGTTTGAAGGCTGCAAGGGCCTCTGCATCCGGACAGTCAACGATTTGATTTTTCTTGGTTAGGAACCGTGTCCAGAATTGTCTGGCCGATTCTTCTGGCTGCTGAATTATGTGGCTGAGGTCATCGGCATCTGGTGGTCGCACATATGTGCCCTGGAAGTTATCAAGGAATGTGGCTTCCAGGTCCTCCCAACAACCAATTGATTCTTTGGCAAGCTGTTAAGCCAATGCCGAGCTGGTCCTTTAAGCTTGAGTGGGAGGTATTTGATGGCGTGTAGATCATCACCATGGGCCATGTGGATATGGAGGAGGTAGTCCTCGATCCAAACCGTAGGATCTGTTGTGCCATCGTATGATTCGATGTTTACGGGTTTGAAACCCTCGGGATTTGATGATCCATTACTTCGTCATGAAGCATAGTGGGTGTCTTGGCGCCTCTTTATTGGGCTACCTCACGACACAGCTCAAATGAGCTTTGTCTCATCGTGTTCGCCCGGCGGAGTTCTTTGTATCCGGCGTGACGGTTATCATCACGTGTTGTGGGGCTCCCACGCGATCCGTAGATCGATCTTGTTTGCCTTGCCTTGTCCTCCAATATGTCTCGCAGGTCTGGCACGTTTCCCTGTGCCTTGGTACTTTTCGAGCGGCGCCGGGGTGCGGCTTGAATGGAGGGTCTAGAGGGCTCTCTGTCGCGGCCACGGGGTGGCCGGTCGGTCGCATCATGCGCTGGTGATGTAGGTTTGGGTGCTGCATCCTCTAATTGGGGTAGCAGCCTGCGTTTTGGGTATCTCTTGGAGGGGCATTCGAGTTCGTACTCTTCAGCTGCGAGGACTTGATCCATCATCGACTAGCAAGTCTTAGTCGACTCTAAGCTGCTGCTGCTTTTCTTGAGGCTGCTTGCGTGGCCATAAGCCTGCGTTTGAAAGCAGCTCCTGTTGGCGGGATCCTCGGGCCACGACAAATTAAATGCGTAAATCGAGGCTTGCCTCATCTTTGGAGGGAGGCATATAATTATCGTCCTCCACCTCCCTATTTGCCGCTCTATCATGAGGGCTGGCTTCTCCCTCCTTCTGTGCCGAATCCTGCTGGAGGAGGTTGTCTTCGGCACTGTCCGGGGTGTTATTATCTTCCGTGCAGGAATCATCGTTTTTGCTGTGGCGGGATTTAGAGCGGGCGCCGGCGCCGGGCGCTTGGGCTGTTTCTTGGAGGGTCATCCTCCATTGTTCCATCACGTTCCCATTTTTGGGATGTCCACCATGTATATGTCGTATGGCGAGATGGCCTTCCAAAGGCCCTCAGTAGGCGCTGGTTCTTGGTCGTCTCGGCATCGTTGTCCATACCGTCGATGTCTTGGTCGAAGTCGAGCATGTCGATTAAATCATCGGCAGTGGCTACAAAGTGGGTGGTGGGTGGGAGTTGAATTTCTTCGTCGTCGCATCCCAACCTTCGACCGTAGTCGGCCAGGGCTCTCGACAAAGAGAGAGACTTTAGCGAATTCAGGATGTCGCCAAAGGCGAGTCTTTGAAAGATGTCATGGCGATGAACTCCATAATCGGGCGCCCAATCGGATTCGATTAGCGGTAGCGGGGTTGAGTCCGGAGAGGAGTCCGGCACCTTGGAGTCACGGTTTTCGCAAAGGACAAGGATAGAGTTCGGCTCAATCGCCGTAGAGATCATAGCCCCCGAGGCGGTGTCCAACCACTCGTCCTCGATCGGTAGTCGGCTCGAGCTAAGGGTCGGGCCGGACGTCTTGACCTCGAGGCCTTTGACCGATTGGCGAGCTAGATCATGCCCATCGAGACAGTCTTGGCGGCGCTGTGGCTTGAATCCGTCGAAGATCAAGTCTCCGCGGATGTCGGCCGTGTTGTTCAAACTCCCAAATCTGACCTGATGGCCAGGGGCGTAGCTTTTGATCTGCTCCATATGGCCAAGTGAGTTGGCCCGCAGTGCAAAGCCGCCCGAATATGAAGATCATGTCTGGAGAAAAGTCTCACCACGGACCGCATCGTTGTTGATGATCGGAGGAGCCATCGGGCCTAAAGATGACGACACAGAGGAACTCTCAATGAAAGCACCAATGTCGGTGTCAAAACCTGCGGATCTCGGGTAGGGGGTCCCGAACTGTGCGTCTAGGCGGATGGTAACATGAGACAAGGGACACGATGTTTTTACCCAGGTTCGAGCCCTCTCGATGGAGGTAAAACCCTACTCCTGCTTGATTAATATTGATGATATGGGTAGTACAAGAGTGGATCTACCACGAGATCAAGGAGGCTAAACCCTAGAAGCTAGCCTATGGTTTGATTGTTGTTCGTGCTACGGACTAAAACCCTCTGGTTTATATAGACACCGGATAGGGTTAGGGTTACACAGAGTCGGTTACAATGGTAGGAGATCTACATATCCGTATCGCTAAGCTTTCCTTCCACGCCAAGGAAAGTCCCATCCGGACATGGGACGAAGTCTTCAATCTTGTATCTTCATAGTCCAGGAGTCCGACCAACGGTGATAGTTCGGCTATCCGGACACCCCCTAATCCAGGACTCCCTCACAGCTGCTACCTTTCAAATATGCATGATGGCTATATTCTATGATTTTTGTGAAAAGATTTGTGAGGTTTTCATGGACGACTTTTCCGTCTATGGTTCCTCTTTTGACGATTGCGTGAGCAATCTTGATCGAGTTTTGCAGAGATGTGAAGAAACTAATCTTGTCTTGAATTGGGAAAAGTGCCACTTTATGGTTAATGAAGGTATTGTCTTGTGGCACAAAGTTTCTGAAAGAGGTATTGAAGTTGATAAAGCCAAGGTTGATGCTATTGAAAAGATGTCATGTCCCAAGGACATCAAAGGTATAAGAAGTTTCCTCGGTCACGCCGGATTTTATAGGAGGTTCATTAAGGACTTCTCAAAAATCTCTCGGCCTCTGACTAATTTATTACAAAAAGATGTTCCATTTGTCTTTGATGATGATTGTGTAGAAGCATTTGAAATACTTAAGAAAGCATTAGTCTCACCTTTTGTTGTTCAGCCACCGATTGGAATTTACCCTTTGAAATTATGTGTGATGCTAGTGATTATCTTTGTAGGTGCTGTTCTAGGGCAAAGAGTTGATAAGAAGTTAAATGTTATCCATTATGCTAGTAAGACTCTAGACAATGCTCAAAGAAATTATGCTACTACCGAAAAGGAACTTTTAGCAGTTGTGTTTGCTTGTGATAAATTCAGACCCTATATTGTTGATTCTAAAGTAACTATTCACACTGATCATGCTGCTATTAAATATCTTATGGAAAAGAAAGATGCTAAACCTAGACTTATTAGATGGGTTCTCTTGCTGCAAGAATTTGATCTGCATATTGTTGATAGAAAAAGAGCTAAGAATCCCGTTGCAGACAATTTATCTAGGTTAGAGAATGTTCTTGATGACCCACTACCTATTGATGATAGCTTTCCTGATGAACAATTAAATGTCATAAGCACTTCTCGTAGCACTCCATGGTATGCTGATTATGCTAATTATATTGTTGCTAAATTTATACCACCTAGCTTCACATACCAACAAAAGAAAAAGTTCTTTTATGATTTACGGCATTACTTTCGGGATGACCCACATCTTTATAAAGAAGGAGTAGATGGTGTTATTAGACATTGTGTGCCTGATCATGAACAGGAACAGATCCTACGCAAGTGTCACTCCGAAGCTTATGGAGGACACCATATTTGGAGATAGAACTGCACATAAGGTATTGCAATTCGGTTTTTATTGGCCCACTCTCTTCAAAGAGGCCCGTAAGTTTGTTTTGTCTTGTGATGAATGTCAAAGAATTGGTAATATTAGTAGACGTCAAGAAATGCCTATGAATTATTCACTTGTTATTGGACCATTTGATGTTTGGGGCTTTGATTATATGGGACCTTTTCACGCCTCTAATGGATATACACATATTTTAGTTGCTTTGTTGATTACGTTACTAAGTGGGTAGAAGCTATTCCAACTAGTAGTGCTGATCATAACACTTCTATTAAAATGCTTAAGGAAATTATTTTTCCGAGGTTTGGAGTCCCTCGATATTTAATGACTGATGGTGGTTCACACTTTATTCATGGTGCTTTCCGTAAAATGCTTGCTAAATATGATGTTAATCATAGAATTGCGTCTCCATATCACCCGCTGTCTAGTGGTCAAGTAGAATTGAGCAATAGAGAGCTCAAATTAATTATGCAAAAGACTGTTAATAGGTCTAGGAAGAATTGGTCCAAGAAACTTGATGATGCATTATGGGCATATAGAACTGCATATAAGAATCCTATGGGTATGTCTCCGTATAAAATGGTTTATGGAAAAGCATGTCACTTACCTCTCGAACTAGAACATAAGGCATACTGGGCTATTAAAGAGTTCAACTATGATTTCAAAGTCGCCAGTGAGAAGAGGTTATTTGATATTAGCTCAGTTGATGAATGGAGAACCCAAGCCTATGAAAATGCCAAGTTGTTTACAGAAAAAGTTAAAAGATGGCATGACAAAAGGATACAAAAGCGTGAGTTTAAGGTAGGTGATTATGTATTGCTATACAACTCTTGTTTAAGATTTTTTGCAGGAAAACTTCTCTCTAGATGGGAAGGTCCCTACGTTATCGAGGAGGTCTATCGTTAGGTGCCATAAAATCAACAACTTCAAGGCACAAATCCGAAGGTGGTAAACGGTCAAAGAATCAAACATTATATCTCAGGTAATCCCATAAATGTTGAAACCAATATTATTGAAACCGTAACCCCGGAGGAATACGTAAGGGACACTTTCCAGACCGTTTCAGACTCCGAAAAGGAATAGGTATGTGGTACGGTAAGTAAACCGACTCCAAATTTTTTTAAGGCAATATTTCTCTGTTTTGGAATATTTAGAAAACTAGAAAAATAAGTGGCAGTCCGGGAAGGACACGAGGCCTTCACGAGGGTGGAGGGCGCGCCCCCTACCTCGTGAGCACCTCGTGTGCCCTCCGGACTCCGTTTTCTTGCACGATACGTATTTTGGTCGTTAAAAATTCATTATATATTCTCCCGAAGGTTTTGGCTCCAGTATCACGCAAATCTCTCCTGTTCTTGTTTCGAGCTGTTTTTCTGACAAATCTAGATCATCATGACGTCCCCAAGTGCTTCTAAGGACAAGTTCTTCGAGAAGGTGATCAACACTTACCTCGCGGAGGTGCTGCGACACCCTCAAACCATTGAGATGCGTGATGGGTTGCTGCACATCCGCGATGTTGAGGGACCAAAGGGAACCGGAAGCGTGGAGGAGAGGCTCGAAGCAATGGAGCAACAAGTTTTCAAGTGCCGGGGATGGTGGAGGCGTGGAATTAACGCTAGCCACAAGATGCTCATGAGTTCACCAACAACTACGAGCGGATGCCAAGAACACCGAGGAAGCCATCTTCAAGCTACGAGAAGATCGAGCACCTCAAGCCCAAATCTATGATCTGCAAAATCAAAACTGTGAATATGAATATAGATTCAAAAGGATGAGTTTAGCTGCAGATTTGAGGATTTCGGAGACTCGATCATCCTTCTATGATGGTGAGCCTATGCCATGGAAGTTGGACGACAAGCCCGCATCATCAACAACACCTCCACTTCCTTCACCAACAAAGAAGGAGACATAATCACATGGGTATGGGCACTCCCCTTGGCAACTGCCAAGCTTGGGGGAGGTGCCCCGGTATCGTATCACCATCACAACTCCTATCTTTACCATTTTTCTTAGTTTGATCCTATTAGTAGTATCTTGATTTAGTAGAATAAAGTCATGCTATAATCTAGTTTTGAAGTTTGCTTTATGATCCTTCTTTGTAATCGAGTCCGTGATCTATATAATAAAGATTAGTGTTGAGTCAAGGGCTTGATTATTTTGCCATGATCTTGGGTGAATAAAAGAAAAATAATAAAAAGAAACAAAGAGTTCATATTGATCTTAGTGAAAGTAATGACTCCACATAGAAAGAGTATGATGATTAAAAGTTGTTGGGAGTTGGCAAATATAGCTTTGGTCATCGTTGCAATTAATAGGAAGTAATAAGGAGAGAGAGGTTTCACATATAGATATATTATCATTGACATCTTTTATGATTGGGAGCACTCATTAAAATATAACATGCTAAAGAGTTGATGTTGGACAAGGAAGACAACGTGATGAGTTATGTTTTCTTGTATCTGAGATAAAGTATGTTGTCATGGATCCTCTAACATGTTGAGCTTGCCTTTCCCCCTCATGCTAGCCAAATTCTCAGCACCAAGTAGAGATACTACTTGTGCTTCCAAATACCCTTAAACCAGTTTAGCCATGAGAGTCCACCATATCTACCTATGGATTGAGTAAGATCCTTCAAGTAAGTTGTCATCCGTGCAAAGCAATAAAATTGCTCTCTAAATATGCATGACTTATTAGTGCAGAGAAATAAGCTTTATCTGAACTTGTTGTGGAAGTAATAAAAGCGACGGACTGCATAATAAAGTTCCACATACAAGGGGCAATATAAAGTGACGTTCTTTTGCATTAAGATTTTGTGCATCCAACCATAAAAGCGCATGGCAACCTCTGCTTCCCTCTGCGAAGGGCCTATCTTTTATTATTATCCTCTACCTTATGCAAGAGTCACGGTGATCTTCACCTTTCCTTTTCATTTTATCCTTTGGCAAGCCCAGCATGTTGGAAAGAACATGATATATATATATATCTAATTGGATGTAGGGGAGCATGAATTGTTATTGTTGACATTACCCTTGAGGTAAAAGGTTGTGGGCAAAACTATAAGCCCCTATCTTTCTCTCGTGTCCCATTAAAACTCCGTAACCACAAGTATTGCATGAGTGCTAGCAATTATGAAGGACTAAGTGATAGTTGAGTATGTGGACTTGCTTTTAAGCTCGACATAGACTCTTTCTCGATGTTATGATAAATTGCAATTGCTTCAATGACTGAGGTTATAATTTGTTGGTGCCCAATAAGGTTTCTGATTCATACTTTTGCATTGTGAAAAGATCATCACTTGAACATAAGTAATCATATGACAAATTAATATATGTTGCTGTTATGAGAATAATCATGATGCCTTCATGTCCGTATTTTATTTTTATCGACGCCTCTACCTCTAAACATGAGGACATATTTATTGTTATCGGCTTTTCGCTTGAGGACAAGCGAGGTCTAAGCTTGGGGGAGTTGATACGTCCATTTTGCATCATGCTTTTATATCGATATTTATTGCATTATGGGCTGTTATTTCACGTTATGTCACAATACTTATGGCTATTCTCTCTTATTTTACAAGGTTTACATGAAGAGGGAGAATGCCGACAGCTGGAATTCGGGGCTGGAAAAGGAGCAAATATTGAAGGACTATTCTGTGCAACTCCAAAAGCCTAAAACTCCACGGAATGTCTTAAAATAAATAAAGAAAAATCGTCGCCAAAGATGAAGGCCAGGGGGCCCACACCTTGCTCACGAGGGTGGGGGCGCGACCTACACCCCTGGGCGCGCCCCCCTACCTCGTGGGCCCCCAGGTGGCTCTCCGACGCCCATCTTCTCATATATGAGCTCTTTCGATGGAAAAAAAATCATAAGCAACCTTTCGGGACGAGACTCCACCGCCACAGTGGAACCTCATGGAACCAATCTAGGGCTCCGGCGGAGATGTTCTGAGGGACACTTTCCTCCGGGAGGGAAATCATCGCCATCATCATCACCAACACTCCTCTCCTTTGGGAGAGGGCAATATCCATCAACATCTTCACCAGCACCATCTCATCTCCAAACCCTAGTTCATCTCTTGTATCCAATTCTTGTCTCCAAGTCCGGGATTGGTGCTAGTAGGTTGCTAGTAGTGTTGATTACTCCTTGTAGTTGATGCTAGTTGGTTTATTTGGTGGAAGATTATATGTTCAGATCCTTTATGCACATTATTACCCTCTGATTATGAACATGAATATGCTTTGTGAGTAGTTACGTTTGTTCACGAGGACAAGGGAGAAGTCTTGCTATTAGTAGTCATGTGAATTTGGTATTCATTTGATATTTTGATAAGATGTATGTTGTCTAACCTCTAGTGGTGTTATGTGAGCGTCGACTACATAACACTTCACCATTATTTGGGCCTAGAGGAAGGCATTGGGAAGTAATAAGTAGATGATGGGTTGCTAGAGTGACGTAAGCTTAAACCCTAGTTTATGTGTTGCTTCGTAAGGGGCTGATTTGGATCCATATGTTTCATGCTATGGTTAGGTTTACCTTAATACTTTTGTTGTAGTTATGCGGATGCTTGCAATAGAGGTTAATCATAAGTGGGATGCTTGTTCAAGTAAGAACAACACCCAAGCACCGGTCCACCCACGTATCAAATTATCAAAGTACCGAACGCGAATCATATGAACGTGATGAAAACTAGCTTGACGATAATCCCATGTGTCCTCGGGAGCGCTTTTCCTATCATAAGAGTTTGTCCAGGCTTGTCCTTTGCTACAAAAAGGATTGGGCCACCTTGCTGCACTTTATTTACTTTTGTTACTTGTTGCTCGTTACAATTTATCTTATCACAAAACTATCTGTTACCACTTATTTCAAGATTTTGCAGAGAATACCTTGCTGAAAACCGCTTATCATTTCATACGCTCCTCGTTGGGTTCGACACTCTTACTTATCGAAAGGACTACGATAGATCCCCTATACTTGTGGGTCATCAAGACTCTTTTCTGCGCCAGTAGCCGGGAGTGAAGCTCCTTTGGTAGGTGGAATTTGGTAAGGAAAAATTTATATAGTGTGCTGAAATTTACTGTCACTTGTTACTATGGAAAGTAATCCTCTGAGGGGCTTGTTCGTGGTATCTTCACCCGACCGATGAGAGCAAAGAATTGCTCCTCAACCTATTGAACCTACTGAAAATGAAATTGTTCCCTTTGAAGTTCCTTCTGGTATGTTAGAAAAACTGCTAGATAATACTTTTGTAGGAGATGGAACAAAGCATCCTGATGAGCACCTAATATATGTGGATGAAGTTTGTGGATTATTTAAGCTTGCAGGTATACCCGATGATGTTGTTAAGAAGAAGGTCTTCCCGTTATCTTTGAACGGAGATGCATCGACATGGTATAGGCTATGTGATGACACGGGATCATGGAACTATAAACAAATGAAATTGGAATTTCATCAGAAGTATTATCCTATGCATCTTGTTCATCGTGATCGCAATTATATTTATAATTTTTGGCCTCACGAAGGAGAAAGCATCGCCCAAGCTTGGGGGAGGCTTAAATCAATGTTATATTCATGCCCCAATCATGAGCTCTCAAGAGAAATAATTCTTCAAAAAATTTATGCTCGGCTTTCTCATAATAATCAATCCATGCTTGATACTTCTTGTGCTGGCTCTTTTATGATGAAGAATATTGAATTCAAATGGAATTTATTGGATAGAATTAAACACAACTCTGAAGATTGGGATCTCAACGAAGGTAAGGAGTCAGGTATGACACCTAAGTTTGATTGTGTTAAGTCTTTTATGGATACCGATGTTTTCCGTAAATTTAGCACTAAATATGGACTTGACTCTGAGATAGTAGCTTCATTCTGTGAATCTTTTGCTACTTATGTTGATCTCCCCAAGGAGAAGTGGTTTAAATATCATCCTCCCATAGAAGTAAAAGTAGCTGCACCTACTAAAGTTGAAGAAAAGATTGTCAGTTATAACGATCCTGTTGTTCCTACTTCTCATGTTGAGAAACCACCTTTCCCTGTTAGAATAAAGGATCATGCTAAAGCTTCAACTGTGGTTCATAAAAGAAATATTAGAACTTATACACCTCCTGAGAAAATTAAAGTTGAACCTAATATTGCTATTGTTAAAGATCTCTTAGCTGATAATATTGACGGGCATGTTGTTCATTTCTGCGGTGAAACCGTAGAATTGCCAAACCTTGTGTTAAAGATAAACATAGACCTGTGGTAGGCGTGCCTGCTATTTCTGTTAAAATAGGAGATCACTGTTATCATGGCTTATGTGATATGGGTGCCAGTGCTAGTGTTATACTTCATACTTTATACGAAGAAATTGAGCATGAAATTGCACCTGCTGAGTTAGAAGGTATTGATGTTACTATTAAACTTGCCAATAGAGATACTATATCAGCAATGGGAATTGTTATAGATGTTGAAATCTTGTGCGGGAAAACTAAATATCCTGCTGATTTTCTTGTTCTTGGTTCCCCACAAGATAGCTTTTGTCCCATTATATTTGGTAGACCCTTCTTGAACACTATCAATGCTAGAATAGACTGTGAAAAGAATGTTGTTACTATTGGTTTGGGTGATATGTCTCATGAGTTTAATTTCTCTAAATTTAGTAGACAACACCGTGAAGAATAATTGCCTAGTAAGGACGAAATTATTGGTCTTGCTTCTACTGCCATACCTCCTAGTGATCCTTTAGAACAATATTTGCTAGACCATGAAAATGATATGCTTATGAATGAAAGAAGGGAAATAGATGAGATATTCTTTAAACAGGAACCTATTCTAAAGCACAATTTGCCTGTTGAAATCCTAGGGGATCCTCCTCCACCCAAGGGTGATCCCGTGTTCGAGCTTAAACCGTTGCCTGATACTCTTAAATATGCTTATCTTGATGAAAAGAAGATATATCCTGTTATTATTAGTGCTAACCTTTCAGAGCATGAAGAAGAGAGATTATTGAAAACTCTGAAGAAGCACCATGTTGCTATTGGATATACTCGTGATGATCTTAAGGGCATTAGTCCCACTCTATCTCAATATAAAATAAATTTGGAGAAAGATGCCAAACCAGATATTGATCATCAACGACGGCTGAATCCTAAAATGAAAGAAGTGGTAAGAAAGGAAATACTAAAGCTCCTTGAGGCAGGTATAATTTATCCCGTTGCTGATAGTCAGTGGATAAGTCCTGTCCATTGTGTCCCTAAGAAGGGAGGTATTACTTTGTGAGTAGTTACGTTTGTTCCTGAGGACATGGGAGAAGTCTTGCTATTAGTAGTCATGTGAATTTGGTATTCGTTCGATATTTTGATGAGATGTATGTTGTCTAGCCTCTAGTGGTGTTATGTGAACGTCGAATACATAACACTTGACCATTATTTGGGCCTAGAGGAAGGCATTGGGAAGTAATAAGTAGATGATGGGTTGCTAGAGTGATGAAGCTTAAACCCTAGTTTATGCGTTGCTTCGTAAGGGGCTGATTTGGATCCATATGTTTCATGCTATGGTTAGGTTTACCTTAATACTTTTGTTGTAGTTGCAGATGCTTGCAATAGAGGTTAATCATAAGTTGGATGCTTGTTCAATTAAGAACAACACCCAAGCACCGGTCCACCCACATATCAAATTATCAAAGTACCGAACGCGAATCATATGAACGTGATGAAAACTAGCTTGACGATATTCCCATGTGTCCTCGGGAGCGCTTTTCTCTATATAAGAGTTTGTCCAGGCTTGTCCTTTGCTACAAAAAGTGAGGGAGTCCCGGACTAGGGGGTGTCCGGATAGCCGGACTATCGTCATGGACGGACTCCAAGACTATGAAGATACAAGATTGAAGACTTCGTCTCGTGTCCGGATGGGACTTTCCTTGGCGTGGAAGGCAAGCTTGGCGATACGGATATGTAGATCTCCTACCATTGTAACCGACTCTGTGTAACCCTAACCTATCCGGTGTCTATATAAACCGGAGGGTTTTAGTCCGTAGGGAAAAACAACAATCATACCATAGGCTAGCTTCTAGGGTTTAGCCTCTTTGATCTCGTGGTAGATCCACTCTTGTAACACACATCATCAATATTAATCAAGCGGGGCGTAGGGTTTTACCTCCATCAAGAGGGCTCGAACACAGGTAAAACATCGTGTCCCTTGTCTCCTGTTACCATCCGCCTAGACGCATAGTTCGGGACCCCCTACCGAGATCCGCCAGGTTTGACACCGACATTGGTGCTTTCATTGAGAGTTCCTACGTATGGTCGCCACCGATAGGCTCGATGGCTTCTTCGACCATCATCAACGACGCGGTCCAGGGTGAGACTTTTCTCCCGGACAGATCTTCGTGATTCGGGCGGCTTACTGCGGGCCAATTCGCAGCCATCCGGAGCAGATCGAAAGCTACGCCCCTGGCCGTCAGGTCAGATCTGGAAGTTTGAACTTCACGGCTGACATCCGCGAGGACTTGATCCTCGATGGAGTCGAGCCAAAGCCGAGCGTGCCGCACTGTCACAGCGAGCATGATTTAGCTTCTGCAGCGGACGGTACCACAGCAGGCCGCTTTCGAACCCGCTCCGATCTTCAATTCGGGCCCGGCTCAAATCGAGGGACGGATGGCTGAACACCGCCTCGGGGCTGCAACCTCTGGCGATAGAGCCGAACACTGATCTTGTCCTCACAAAGCTCGCGACTCGAGGTACCGGACTCCTTGCGGACTTGAACCTCCAGCGCCTCCGATCAAATCCGATTGGGCGCGGTCATGGAGTTCACCGCAGCGGACATCTTTCAACTCTCACCTTTTGGCGACATCTTGAGTTCGCTAAAGTACCTCTCATTATCGAGAGCCACTGGCCGGACCGCATGGTCGGGGCGGTTGGGATGCGGACGAGGAAGAAATTCAAAGCCCACCCACCACCCACTTGGTAGCCGCTGTCGACGATCTAACCGACATGCTAGACTACGACTCCGAAGACATCGACGGTATGGACGATGATGCCGGAGACGAACAAGAACCAGCGCCTATCGGGCACTGGAAAGCCACCTCATCATATGACATATACATGGTGGATATCCCAAAGGATGGGAATGGCGAAGGAACAGAGGAGCATGACCCCTCCAAGAAACAACCCAAGCGCCGGCGTCAGCGGCGCCGCTCTAAATCCCACCACAGCAAGAATGAAGATTCCGGCACCGGAGATAACAATACACCGGACAGTGCCGAAGACAATCCACTCCAGCAAGATCCATCGCAGGAGGATGGAGACGCCAGCCCTCACGAGAGAGTGGAAGAAGAAGAGGTAGAGGATTATATGCCTCCCTCCGGAGACGAAGCAAGCCTCGACGATGATGAATTCGTCGTGCCTGAGGATCCCGTCGAACAAGAGCGTTTTAGACGTAGGCTTATGGCCACGGCGAACAGCCTCAAGAAAAAGCAGCAACAGCTTAGAGCTGATCAGGATCTGCTAGCCGATAGATGGACTGAAGTCCTCGCGGCCGAAGAGCATGAGCTCGAACGCCCCTCCAATAGCTACCCTAAGCGCAAGCTGCTCCCCGATTAGAGGAGGAGGCTTACGAACCCGCATCACCAGGAGACAATACGGTGACCGACCACCCCGTGGTCGCGACAGAGGCCTCTAGGCCCTTCACTAGAACCGTACCCGACATCGCTCAAAAAGCACACGGCCACAGGGGAACGCTCCGGACCTGCGAGATATATTGGAGGACAAGGCAAGACAATCAAGATCGATCTATGGATCGTGTGGGCGCCCCACGGTACGTGACGACAACCGTCACGCCTGACACAGTAAGTCCGGTCGGGCCGAACAAAACAGACAAGGCTCTTTTGAGCTCCGTCGTGATATCGCCCAGTACAGAGGCGCCGCACACCCACTATGCTTCCTGAGGGCAGTAATGGATCATCAAATCCCGAAGGGTTTAAACCCGTCAATATTGAATCCTATGATGGCACAACAGACCCGCGGTTTGGATCAAGACTATCTCCTTCACATCCACATGGCCCATGGTGACGATCTTCACGCCATCAAATACCTCCCCTCAAGCTTAAAGGACCAGCCCGACATTGGCTCAACAGCTTGCCGCCAGAGTCAATTGGGAGCTGGGAGGACCCAAAGCCGCATTCCTCGATAACTTCCAGGGCACTTATGTGCGACCACCAGACGCTGATGACCTAAGCCACATAATTCAGCAGCCAGACGAATCGGCCAGACAATTCTGGACACGGTTCTTAACCAAGAAAAACCAAATCGTCGACTGTCTGGATGCGGAGGCCCTCGCGGCCTTCAAGCATAACATCCGCGACGAGTGGCTTGCCCGGCACCTAGGACAGGAAAAGCCGAAATCCATGGCAGCCCTCACATCACTCATGACCCGCTTCTGCGCGGGTGAGGACAAAGCTAGCACGCACGCAGCAACAACCTCAGCAAAAATTCTGGCAGTCCGGACTTCAAGGACCGAAATGGCAGGCCGCGTCGTAACAAAAACAAACGCTGCATTAACGGCAACAATATTGAGGATACGACAATCAATGCCGGATTCAGAGGCTCTAAACCCGGTCAGCGGAAAAAGCCATTCAAAAGAACTACTCCGGGTCCATCCAATTTGGACCGAATACTCGACCGCTTGTGCCAGATACACGGCACCCCCGAAAAAGCCAGCTAACCACACCAACAGGGACTGTTGGGTATTCAACAGCAGGCAAGTTAATTGCCGAAAACAATGACAAGGGGCTGCATAGCGATGGCGAGGACGAGAGCCAACTGCCGAACAATAGAGGGATGAAGGGTTTCCCCCACAGTGCGGACGGTGAACATGATATACGCAACGCACATACCCAAAAGGGAGCGGAAGCGTGCACTCAGGGATGTCTACGCGATGGAGCCAGTTGCCCCGAAGTTCAATCCATGGTCCTCCTGCCCGATCACTTTTGACCGAAGGGACCACCCCACCAGCATCCGCCACGGCGGATTCGCTGCACTGGTCTTAGACCCAATCGTCGATGGATTTCACCTAAACAGAGTCCTCATGGATGCTGGCAGCAGCCTGAACCTGCTTTACCAGGATACAGTGTGCAAAATGGGCATAGACCCCTCAAGGATTAAACCTACCAAAACGACCTTTAAAGGCGTCACACCAGGTGTAGAAGCCAATTGTATAGGCTCAATTACACTGGAAGTGGTCTTCGGATCACCGGATAACTTCCGGAGCGAGGAGTTAATCTTCGACATAGTCCCGTTCCGCAGCGGCTATCATGCCTTGCTCGGACGTACCGCGTCTGCAAAGTTCAACGCGGTGCCGCACTATGCATACCTCAAGCTCAAGATGCCAGGCCCTCGAGGAGTCATCACGGTCAACGAAAACACTGAACGTTCTCTCCGCACGGAGGAACATACAGCGGCTCTCGCGGCAGAAGTGCAATGCAGCCTCTTAAGGAAATTCTCGAGTCCGGACGTTGAGCGGCCGGACACAGCTAAGCGCGCCCGAAGTAACGTACAACAAGACCACCTGGCATGTTCCGAGCACGTGTAGCAGTGCGGCCCCAACCCCAGCTCCTGCGAAACGTTAAAGCAGGTCCTTCGCATACACCATTACGCTCTGAAGATACCATGGGCATGGGGAGAGGGGCACGACCACGATAAACCTGCATCGGCTCAACCACACCAGGGGCTCTCAAGTGTGTCGTTCCTTTTTCTTTTCTTTTTACCTTTTCCTTTTTACCCACAGGACTCCGTTTGTTAGAGGCCCTGTCCGGCAGCAGACCTGCCGAACGCACGATGCAACAACCAGGGAAGGATAAAGGCTACAACGAATATACAGATGAACAACGTGCTACACCCGTCCAGGATACGGCACAACGGAGACACATGCGCAGACGTGTAGTAGGGACCCGTTGCAAGGATTCTTTTCAGATTAATACCCTGCGTAAACCTTTTTTCACTGTCTCTTGTTGATATACATCCCCCCGGTTCCTTAATATAACCGAGGAGGAGGCTGGTGCTTTGGCATTGGCCGCACTAGAATTTTTTTGCGTACCTAGACACGAGGGCTTAGGCATTATTCTGCCCATTTTCATAAAGACCGAATACCTTAGGGAGTATTCGGCGTCTCGAGTTAGGCCTTATATGCATCAGCTCGAATCATGTCTTTGGTCAAATGTTGGGTTGCGGCTCTGTGTTTTGCTGCCTTACGTTCCGTTTTCACAGCCTAACGCGGCACCGGAGAACTACTGCGATTGTGCCCGGTTCGCCGGGCGAGCACCTCGAGAGAAAGCCGAAACGGTCTGTCATGATATAGCGAGAGACTGGTCAACCACCGATGACCCACAGGAATGTTTAGGATTCCTCCGCATTAACGAAGGACCGGTTTTGGTCAGCACATACGCACTCGAATTCGGGAGAGTGCGGTGCCCCGAGGGCTATACAAGAGCCCCACCCTCGAACTCCTATGGCTAAGTGAAAGTGATAAAGCATTATAGTCCGGTTGCCTGGTTTGTTACGCTTATCACCTCCTTAACAGGACCAAGACGTTGGATTAAGTGTGAAAAAGCACTTTTTTGCAAACACCCGCACTATGTGCGTGAAATTTGAAACCAAGGACTGCCATCTTTCAGGTTATATACACATATACATAAACGGCCGCACAGGTTTACTACTTGAAAGCACAAGTATAAAAAGCACTTATATTACATTGAAACATTGTTTTCACAAATCATACATGTCATTTAAACATAATATCCTTCGAGCACTGCGTCTCTATTAAACGAGCGCCCGGCATGACTTCTTCAAAGTAGTGCTCGGCAGGTACTCGGCCTCTGTCCGAATCCTGGGATGCAACGTCAGTGGCCTTCATCTCTGCCCAGTATGTCTTGACACGGGCAAGAGCCATCCGCGCTCCCTCAATACACGCCGATCGCTTCATTGCATCGATACGCGGCACCGCACCAAGAAACTGCAGCACTAAACCAAAATAGCTCTTCGGCTGGGGTCCGTCCGGCCACAAGTGAGTCAAGACTTGCTTCATGGAAAATCCGGACAATCGATTCAGCTCGGCCCATTCGGCCAACCGATCGGTCAGCAGCAGAGGACGCTCCGGACTATGAAATTGCGACCAATATAGCTCTTCCCTTCTATGCCCCTTCTGGCCCCGGAAGTGCTCAATCAAGGCCCACAGCGCTGCCGCCAAGTCCAGATAAGCATCCTCTAAACTCCACAACTTATCCAACTGAGCATACTTTGGATCTTTTTATTTCCTCCGCAGCAGAAACGGTTTTCCAGCCGCAATTGCCCCGGCCTGACTCAGCTCCTCCTTGGCAGCTCTCAAAGCCGATTGGGCATTCTTGGATTCGGCGGCGGCCTTCTTTAGGCCCTCTTGTTCCGCTTGACGTTCCTTTTCAAGAACCCTGCAGCGATCGGTAGTATTCCTTAACTTTTTGGCCATATCGGCCATCTCCTCTTTGCTTCGGCAGTGAGCAGCCCGTTCAGGTTCTAGCTCTTCGGCCGCCTTTACAGCGGCTGCATTACTACTTATGGCTTGCTCTTTCGCTCAGGCGAGTTCTGCCCGCAGCTCCTCCACGGCAGCGACACCATCTGCATTAAGCATACAAACAGTAAGACATGGGCGCCAAGCTCCCTTACAAGGTGTCCGCATAGAGGTCGCATACCTTGTGACTCGTCAAACCGTTTATTGACCAGCGCGATGTCCGCATCCGCCTTGTCAAGTTGCCGCTTTAGTTCGGCATATTCAGCAGTCCGGCTGGCCTCCGGACGCCCCGCCACCTGTTCAGGAGCGGCGATATGTTATAACTTAGAATTTGATCCTCGGCACATTGTCAATTTTGACAACATACCAAGTCTCAGGGGCTACTATCTATACATGATGCATTTTATATGCATAACTGTCAGAAGGTACATCATTTTTGCGTACCTCAAACCCCGTCAGTAAGCTTCTGACGGCTTCATGCAATCCGCTCTCCGCGGATGCAATTCTTTCAATCACCGTACCCATTAGAGCACGGTGCTCCTCTGAAATAGCCGCTCGCCCGAGCAGATCCTTCAGCTCCTCCGACCGCACGCCACTTGGCGCCGGACCTCCCGGCCTCGCCGGACTTGGGGGAACCCTTCGCAATGACACCTCTGGGTCGTCCGCCTCACATGAGGGCGCGACAGGTGGAGGCGTTTCACTCTCCATCATCTCCGGAAGAAGATCCCCCGAAGACGAGCTCTGCTGAGAAGGGCTGAAGACCGAACTACAAGGTACAATTTCGGTTATCCTCATGAATAAATACAGGGATGTTCCTTATTTACAAGACCCCTTCTTTTTACTTACGGCTGGCTGGAGGGATGATCCCCTTGGGGAAATAATGCGGCTGGGTTACTTCCCAGCGCCGGACTCTTTGCCGAAGATTCCTTCCCCCTCTTTGAGGCCTTGACCTCCGGATCTTCCGAGTGGTCCTCTTCTCTCCTCGGAAGGTGGGACTCTTAATCCCTCCTTCCTTGATATCCTCCTTCGCAGAGGCGGTTGCTTACCCGCTTCCCCCTTCGCCTTCTTCAAAAGGCGCGACCTTCAACATCTTGGTCAACATGGGATCCGGCGTGGTTTCTGGGAGGGGAGCCGGACACCTTATTAACTTTGCCTTGGCTATCCACTCCTGTTCAAGAAACGGCTCCTTTAAAGGGCATATATATATGAAATAAATGAATGAACAGCTTGTCCGATTCTGGGACTACTTACCTGAGTATCTGGCGATTGCAGCTTAGTCCTCTGCCCTCGGTCAAGTCCGGACACTTCTCTTGTGATCCAAGAACAGTTTATACATCTCCACAGGCGTCGTGCCCATAAAATTTTGGAGAGCTCGTGGTCCCTCGGATTGAATTCCCACAGTGCGGAGGGGGCGGCGTTGCAGGCTGAAGGCGCCGGATCACCATGACCTGCGCCACTTCAATCAGATTGATCCCTCTTTCCTGGAGATCTCGAATCTGACCTGCAGCGAGGAACGTCCTTGGGCGGCCCCAGTTGAGCCCTTGTTGACCCATGACGCCACGGCCCATGGTGGACCTGGCGGAAGGCAGGGCGCCCGCCCATTTGGTGCCCACAGGAGCGGTGATATAAAACCACTCTGTTGCCAACCAAGCTCCTCTTGAAAAGAGCCCTCGGCCACGGAGCATCAGCACATTTGCTTATGACCGCCCCTCCGCACTCCGCTTGCTGCCCCTTGATCATCTTTGGCTCCACCTTGAAGTTCTTGAGCCACAATCCAAAGTGGGGGGTAATATGGAGGAAGGCCTCACATACGACAAAGAATGACGAGATATGTAGGATGGACTCCGGATTCAAGTCATGGAAATCAAGCCCATAATAAAACATGAGCCCCAGCAAAGGGGTCCGTCGGGAAGCCTAAACCCGAAGGAAGTGGGACCACGAACACCACGTTCTCGCCGGGCTCAGAGTGGGAATGACCTGCCTGGAGCGGGCAGCCTATCTGAGATCTCGCCGATCGGATACTGGCGTCTCGCAGCTTTAGCACATCTTGTTACAGACGGAGGAAGACATCCATCGGCCGTCTTGGTCGGAGCCGGACATCGTCGAAAGTCCGGCGCTGAATCAAGCTTTGGGTGTTGGAACTCGAAGCGCGAGGCGAACTCGATGGAGGGTGTAAGAAGAAGAGGGCCTTGGTCTCATCATAAAGAGCTTGAATACCAAGAGCCCACCCTGTGGTCGATTATGACTCGCCTTCGATAGAGAAGGCAGGCCAACGGGCATGGTTGGGTTACCCACGTCCGTATTGATGACAATCCCGGAATAAGGGGGCACAATCTACGCTTTGATAAGACGTGCCAAGGAAGCTGCCTCGCTAAACACGCTGAGGTGGAACAATAAAAAACGATTCATATAAAGGTCTGGCCGTGGTGTGATGTCACGCCGCGGAATACGTCAGCAGATCTGTGCAAAAATTATTCTCTCTACGGTGTTATGTGGAAATTGTTTTGCAGAGCCGGACACTATCCTTGTGTTCAAAACCTTCTATAAAGTATTCGGAGGAGGAACCCGCCTCGCAATGCCGAAGACAATCAACGCGCCCGGACTCATCGTCATTGAAGCCTGGTTCAGGGAGCTCTTGAGGGAGTCCCGGACTAGGGGTGTCCGGATAGCGGACTATCGTCATGGCGGACTCCAAGACTATGAAGATACAAGATTGAAGACTTCGTCTCGTGTCCGGATGGGACTTTCCTTGGCGTGGAAGGCAAGCTTGGCGATACGGATATGTAGATCTCCTACCATTGTAACCGACTCTGTGTAACCCTAACCTATCCGGTGTCTATATAAACCGGAGGGTTTTAGTCCATAGGGAAAAACAACAATCATACCATAGGCTAGCTTCTAGGGTTTAGCCTCTTTGATCTCGTGGTAGATCCACTCTTGTAATACCCACATCATCAATATCAATCAAGCAGGACGTAGGGTTTTACCTCCATCAAGAGGGTCCGAACCTGGGTAAAACATCGTGTCCCTTGTCTCCTGTTACCATCCGCCTAGACGCACAGTTCGGGACCCCCTACCCGAGATCCTCCGGTTTTGACACCGACAAAAAGGATTGGGCCACCTTGCTGCACTTTATTTACTTTTGTTACTTGTTTCTTGTTACAATTTATCTTATCACAAAACTATATGTTACCACTTATTTCAGTACTTGCAGAGAATACCTTGCTGAAAACCGCTTATCATTTCCTTCTGCTCCTCGCTGGGTTCGACACTCTTACTTATCGAAAGGACTACGATAGATCCCCTATACTTGTGGGTCATCATGCAGCCCCTTGTCCTTGTCTTCGGCATTTATCTTGTCGGCCTGCTTGAACACCCAGCATTCTCTGTTGGTGTGATTGGCTGGCTTATCGGGGGTGCCGTGTATTTGACACGAGCGATCGAGTAGGCGGTCCAAACTAGACGGGCCCGGAGTACTTCTTTTGAATGGCTTTTTCCACTGACCGGATTTAGAGCCTCTGAATCCGGCATTAACTGTCGTGCCAGGCAATTCTGGACACCGTTGCTGCGGCGCCTGTCGTTGTTGTCCTTGGTATCCGAAGTGCCAAGGTTCCTTGATATGTTATTGCTACGAGCCAGCCAGCTATCCTCTCCCGCGCAAAAGCGGGTCATGAGTGTCGTGAGGGCTGCCATTGATTTCGGCTTTTCCTGACCGAGGTGCTGGGCGAGCCGCTCTTCACGGATGTTGTGCTTGAATGCCGCTAGAGCTTCTTTATCCGGACAGTCGACAATTTGGTTTTTCTTTGTTAGGAACCGTGTCCAGAATTGCCTGGCCGATTCCCCTGGCTGCTGAATTATGTGGCTCAGGTCATCGGCGTCTGGTGGTCGCACATAAGTGCCCTGGAAATTGTCGAGAAATGCGTCTTCCAGATCCTCCCAGCAGTCGACGGAGTCTACTAGCAGGCTATTCAGCCAATGCCGAGCTGGTCCTTTGAGTTTTAACGGGAGGTACTTGATGGCATGTAGATCATCACCGTAGGCCATGTGGATGTGGAGGAGGAAGTCCTCGATCCATACCGTGGGATCTGTTGTACCATCATATGATTCGATGTTTACAGGTTTGAAACCTTCTGGGAATTCATGCTCCATTACTTCATTGGTGAAGCATAGGGGGTGTGACATGCCTCTGTGCTGGGCTATGTCGCGACGCAGCTCGTATGAGTCCTGCCTGCTGTATTCGGCCCGTCCGGAATTGCTTTTACTGTATCCGGTGAGGCGGTCACCGTCCCTTGTAGGGGCACGGCCCCGTGATCCATAGATCGATCTACCATGTCTTGCCCTGTCTTCCAATACATCTCGCAGGTCTCGCGTGTTTCCCGTTACCTTGGTATGTTTGTTTGAATGGCAGCGGGGTGCAGGCTGATTTTCTGGCTGTACAGCCTCTCTATCTCGGCCACGGGATGGCCGATCAGCCGCATCAAACGCGGGGTGGCCTCTGGAAGGGCGTTCGAGTTCGTACTCCTCAGCCGCAAGGACTTCAGTCCATCTATCTGCTAGCAGATCCTGATCAGATCGAAGCTGTTGCTGCTTTTTCTTCAGGCTGTTTGCTGTGGCAATAAGCCGGCGCTTCAAGAGCTCCTGCTCGACGGGATCCTCAGGCACGACGAATTCTTCGTCGTCGAGGCTCACTTCGTCTTCGGAGGGAGGCATATAATTGTCGTCCTCCGTTTCTCCCTCTGCCGCTCTCTTAGGAGGGCTGGCTTGTTCATCCTCCGGCTCTTGATCGTTCTGGAGGGGATTGTCATCATCTTCGGCACTGTCCGGAGTGCTGTTATCTCCTGTGCCGGTATCACCGTTTTTGCTGTGGCGAGACTTAGAAACAGCGCCAGCAGCGTCGTATTTGGGATTGCTTCTTGGAGGGTCATCCTCCGTTGTCTTTTGCTATTGCCTTCTTTGGGTGTGTCCACCATGTATATATCATATGATGAGGTGGCGGTCCGATTGCCACAAGGCGATGACTCTGTTCGCCTCCGGCATCGGTGTCCATACCATCAATGTCTTCGGAGTCGAAATCGAGCATGTCGGTTAAATCATCGACAGTGGCTACTAACTGGGTGGTCGGTGGGGATTGAATTTCTTCGTCGTCCGCATCCCACTCTAGCCGGACATAGTTCGGCCAAGGTTCTCCGGACAGGGAGAGAGATATCAATGAGTTTAGTATGTCGTCGAAGGGCGAGTGCTGGAAGATATCTATCGGAGGTGAACTCCATGATCGGTGCCCAATCGGATTCGACATGTATGGGCGCGGGTGGTACGGAGTCCGTGGCCGAGGACAAGTCCAGCAGTTCGCCGACACGGCTCTCGTGAGGGGTAAGATCAGTATTCGGCTCTATCGCCACTGAGGGCGCGACCTCCGTGGTGGAGTCTATCCTCCCATCCTCGGATGGCGCGATCTGCTCCGGACTAGAGGTCGGAGTAGTTGCTGGCGTGATCTCCCGAACACCGTCCAACGGCAGAGCTATATGGTGCTCGTTGTGATCGTGCGGCACACCTGGCATGGGCCCGAACTCGTCGAAGATCAAGTCTCCGCGAACATCGGCGGTGTAATTCAAGTTTCCAAACCTGACCTGATGGCCAGGTGGTAGCTTTCGATCTGCTCTAGATGGCTAAACGAGTTGGCCCGCGGTGCGAAGCCGCCGAACACGAAGATCTGTACGGGGAGGAAAACCTCACCCAGGACCGCATCGTTGTCGATGATCTAAGGTGCCATCAAACCTTGCAGCGACGATCTGATGGACCTCTCAATGAAAGCACCAATGTCGGTGTTAAAACCGGCGGATCTCGGGTAGGGGGTCCCAGGCATGCGTCTCAGCGGATGGTAACAGGAGGCAAGGGACACAATGTTTACCTGTGTTCCTGCCCTCTCTATGGAGGTAATACCCTACTTCCTGCTTGATTGATCTTGATGAATATGAGTATTACAAGAGTTGATCTACCACGAGATCGTAGAGGCTAAACCCTAGAAGCTAGCCTATGGTATGATTGTTGTTGTCCTACGGACTAAACCCTCCGGATTATATAGACACCGGAGGGGGCTAGGGTTACACAGAGTCGGTTACAACAGAAGGAGATCTACATATCCGTATCGCCAAGCTTGCCTTCCACGCCAAGAGAGTCCCATCCGGACATGGGATGAAGTCTTCAATCTTGTATCTTCATAGTCCAACAGTCCGGCCAAAGGATATAGTCCGGCTGTCCGAATACCCCCTAATCCAGGACTCCCTCAACGATGCTTTGGAGATGGAGATCAAAAGCACAAGATGATGGCCATATCATGTCACATATTTTGATTGCATGTGATGTTTATCTTTTATGCATCTTATTTTGCTTAGCATGGCGGTAGCATTATAAGATGATCCCTTCACTAAATTTCAAGGTATAAGTGTTCGCCTTGAGTATGCACCGTTGCGACAGTTCGTCGTGGTGAGACACCACGTGATGATCGGGTGTGATAGCTATGTTCATATACAACGGGTGCAAGACAGTTTTGCACATGCGGAATACTTGGGTTAAACTTGACGAGCCTAGCATATACAGACATGACCTCGGAACATTGGAGACCGAAAGGTCGAACGTGAATCATAGAGTAGATATGATCAACATAGAGATGTTCACCGTTGATGACTACTCCATCTCACGTGATGATCATACATGGTTTAGTTGATTTGGATCACGTATCATTAGATGACTTGAGGGATGTCTATCTAAGTGGGAGTTCTTAAGTAATTTGATTAATTGAACTTAATTTATCATGAACTTAGTCCTGATAGTATTTGCAAATTATGTTGTAGATCAATAGCTCGCGATGTAGCTCCCCGTTTATTTTTGATTTGTTCCTAGAGAAAAATAAGTTGAAAGATGATAGTAGCAATGATGCAGACTGGGTCCGTGATCTGAGGATTATCCTCATTACTGCATAGAGGAATTATGTCCTTGATGCACCGCTAGGTGACAGACCTATTGCAGGAGTATATGTATATGTTATGAACATTTGGCAAGATCGATATGATGACTACTTGATAGTTTAGTGTGCCATGCTTTACGGCTTAGAAGCGGGACTTCAAAAACGTTTTGAACGCCACAGAACATATGAGATGTTCCAAGAGATGAAATCGGTATTTCAGACTCATGCCCGTGTCGAGAGGTATGAGACCTCTGACAAGTACTTTGCCTAAAAGATGGAGGAGAATAGCTCAGCTAGTGAGCATGTGCTCAGAATGTCTGGGTACTACAATCGCTTGAATCAAATGGGAGTTAAACTTCCAGATAAGATAGAGATTGACAGAGTTCTCTAGTCACTATCACCAAGCTACTAGAACTTTGAGATGAACTATAATATGCAAGGGATGACGAAAACGATTTCCGAGTTTTTCGCGATGCTGAAATCAGCGAAGGTAGAAATCAAGAAAGAGCATCAAGTGTTGATGGTTAACAAGATCACTAGTTTGAAGAAAAAGGACAAGGGAAAGAAAGGGAACTTCAAGAAGAATGGCAAGCAAGTTGTCACTTCCGGAAAGAAGCCCAAAGCTGGACCCAAGCCTGAAACTGAGTGCTTCTACTGCAAAGGGACTGGTCACTGGAAGTGGAATTGCCCCAAATACTTGGTGGAGAAGAAGGGTGGCAAAGTGAACAAAGGTATATTTAATATACATGTTATTGATGTGTAGTTTACTAGTCTTCATAGTAGCCCCTGGGTATTTGATACCCGGTTCAGTTGCTAATATTAGTAAATCGAAACAGGAGTTGCAAAATGAACAGAGACTAGTTAAGGGCGAGGTGATGATGTGTGTTGGAAGTGATTCCAAGGTTGATAAGATCACCATCACATACTCCCTCTACCCCGGGATTAGTGTTGAACCTAAATAAATGTTATTTGGTGTTTGCGTTGAGCATGAATATGATTGGATCATGTTTATTGCAACACGGTTATTCATTTAAATCAGAGAATAAATTGTTGTTCTGTTTACATGAATAAAACCTTCTATGGTCATACACCCAATGTTAATGGTTTATTGAATCTTGATCATAGTGATACACATATTCATAATATTGATGCCAAAAGATGCAAAGTTGATAATGACAGTGAAACATATTTGTGGCACTGCCATTTAGGTCATATTGGTGTAAAGCGCATGAAGAAACTCCATGCAGATGGACTTTTGGAATCACTTGATACTTGAGAACCATGCCTCATGGGCAAGATGACTAAAACTCCGTTCTCCGGAACTATGGAGCAAGCCAATAACTTATTGGAAATAATACATACCAATGTATGCGGTCCGATGAGTGTTGAAGCACGCGGCGGGTATCGTTATTTCCTCACCTTCACAGATGATTTGAGTAGGTATGGGTATATCTACTTGATGTAAAACAAGTCTGAAACATTTGAAAAGTTGAAATAATTTCAGAGTGAAGTGGAGAATCATCGTAACAAGAAAATACAGTTTCTACGATCTAATCACGGAGGAGAATATTTGAGTTACGAGTTTTGGCCTTCATTTAAAACAATGTGGAATAGTTTCACAACTCACGCCACCTGGAGCACCACAGCGTAATGGTGTGTTTGAACGTCGTAACCGTACTTTATTAGATATGGTGCGATCTATGATGTCTCTCACCGATTTACCACTATCGTTTTGGGGTTATGCATTAGAGACAGCCGCATTCACGTTAAATAGGGCACCGTCTAAATCCGTTGAGATGACATCGTATGTGGTTTGGCAAGAAACCTAAGTTGTCGTTTCTTAAAGTTTGGGGTTGTGACACTTGTGTCAAAAGGCTTCAGCCTGATAAGCTAGAACCCAAATCGGAGAAGTGCGTCACTACTAGGGAAAACCCTAGTAGTAGCGCTTGTACGAGCGCTCTCACTAAGAAGAATACAGCTAACTAGTAGCAGTAGCGCTAGAAAGGGAGCGCTACTGCTATACCTAGTTAGCGTAGTGCTTTCGTTGGGAAAGCGCTACTGATAGTAGTAAGTAGCAGTAGCGTTTCTTCTGAAAAGCGCTGCTGCTAACTTTTCCTGTATTTTTAAAAATACAACTTATTTTTGTTGTGGTTTTATATACAGTACTTTCATCATATGATTTTATGACCATGATTAGTTATTATATATAACAATGGGTGAAATGAACGTGGAGTAGATTCAAGTGGAGGCAACATGTGGTGCATGTCGAAAGTACTACTCTAATCCAAACTTGATCTAATTTGGATTAGTAGTACTTTCGATGTGCACCACATGTTGCCTCAACTTGAATCTAATCAATGTTCATTTCACCTACTGATATATATATATATAATAACTCATCATGCTCATATAACAACTTAGCATCATGCATCATTGATCATAATAATAAATAATTCATCATTGGTATCATAATAACAAGTCATACTCATCATCATCGATCATACAACTTCTACTCGATACCACATCATCATCATAGTCATCTAACCAATCCTACTTAGTTGTTCTTAGCACATGATCATGAGTATTATCTAGGACCTACTACCTTCTCTTAGGTAAAATAGCATAAAACAACATAGCCCCTGACTCTCCATTATGGAGAATGGAGATTATCCTGTCTCCAATTCTTGCCTTTCGCACAATGTTGCTTCCAAGAACCTCCCTACGACTGACCATACATTTTTTCCATTCTTTGATTATCATGTCTTCACCGGTTCTAGAAATCCGATATGGACAGGTGTGATTCATAGGATTACCTGGTTGTATGTTCAAAACATCAAGGCGACCATTCTGATACATCAGATGAGGCACACAATCCTTCAGGATTTTCTTTTGAAAAACATAGTAATAGTAGTTAGCAATGTAGTTAACTTTTAAAAGAATTTATGCAAAAGATGCACGGATGTCGTAATAGTAAAAAATCTTACCATGGCATCTCCATGGATGTTACCGTAGTTCAACACGTGCACTAGTGGCAGATATTGACCATAATGTGGAGGAGTTTGATAATAGATATTGTAATTCTCAAGATCAGTACAAAATGCGATCAGATGATTTTTCTCCTGATAAGTTAACTCAGAGCCATTGGTGTAGTAGGTTCTGTCTACCATCTTCCGCACATTGTTTGAAGAATGAAAATAAGTTGTCAATGGAAATAAGCTATCATTTATTTTGAAATAAACAATATAAATTAGTTAATAACTATGTTTGAGAAACTCACATAGCGGTAGAATTGGAAGCGTATCAACAAGGACCTACATGTCCATATTGTCTTGGTCGATGTCAGGATCACCAAGATCCATGGTGACAAGCATACCCTCATAAAAACCATACATCTTGCAAAGTGCTTCCCAATTTGTGCAACCAAAATGGGTTACGCTCTCAGAATTGTACATATTTACTTCAAAATCCATAACATGATGGGTCCTTAGGTGAATTTTCTTTGTTTCTAAATTTTCATGGTCTTCAAAATCCATCCTCTCCAAGACATAGCATCTTGCATGGCATGGGATAAGCTACTCGAATTGTAATAGGTGAAAATTACACGTTGAAATAGTTGAAGTCATGCATAATTACAAAAAAAACACTTTTCGTCGTTGCATACCATTTCAACATCGAAGGTCTCCTGGAGCTTAATGCTGAAGCGCCGACCTTCGTCCAGGTGAGGCCTATCGCACAGACCCCGGTCGTCGTTGCACCAGTCGCACTCCCCCGGGAGACTTTCGTCGCCCGATAACGACATTTCCTAGGTTCATAATTCAAATATTAAACTTGTACAATTTAATATATGTACTACAAAAACTAAATTAGATCATTATTATTCAAGCATAACATGATAATTCGTGCTCAAATATATTTGAATGGCCATATATGCTTAGATCTTTCCATCACATGATGCTTGCCAACTAAAGAGTAGGTTGGAATGAGAAGGAATACTATTGACTCTTGCATAAAAGTAAAAGATAGGCCCTTCGCAGAGGGAAGCAGGGATTTACAGAGGTGCCAGAGCTCGAAGTTAAAACAGATATGAAAATAATTTTGAGAGGTATGCTTTCATTGTCAACATAACGACCAAGAGTTCCCAATATCTTCCATACTGGATACATTATAGGCGGTTCCCATGCAGAAAGGTAAAGTTTTTACTCCCCCTCCACCAACATTCACACTCCACGGCTTGTTCGAAACAACGGGTGCCGTCCAACTATCAACGTTCCTGGGGGAGTTTTGTTTAAATTATTTGTGATTTTGTTTTTGATCTTTTGATCATAGGACTGGGCATCCGAGTTACCAGCCATTTTCTCGTGAATGATGAGCGAAGTCCACTCATCGTGAGAATAACCCACCTAGCATGGAATATACTGACAGCCCCTAGTCGCTACATGAGTGATTCGGGCATACAAAACAGATTATTATTTCAAGGTTTAGAGTTTGGCACATGCAAATTTACTTGGAACGGCAGGTAAATACTGCATATAGGTAGATATGGTGGACACTCATGGAAGAAACTTGGTTCAAGGAATTTGGATGCACAAGAAGTCTTACTACAGATATTTTGGCTAGCAAAGGATTCTAAATAGCAAGCACCACATGTTAGAGGATACATAACAATATAACTTCTATACAAATATACCCAAGCATAACTCATTATGTTGTCTTCCTTGTCCAACTTTAACTAATTTGCTCAGGTTTGAAAATAATTAATGGGGCTCACAATCATAGAAGATGTCCAAGATAGTATATTTATATGTGAAATCTGTCTTCCTTCAATATTCTTTCATGAATTGTTCAAGTGACCAATACAATGTTTGCTAACCTTCAACAAATTTACCACCTCTACTTCTTATATGTGAAGGCATTACTCCCCACGGGAAAGGCATATGAAACATATATAATTTCAGATTTATGACATTCAAATCATTCGACTATTTACTCATAGGATATAAGTGAAGCACACGAGTAAATGACAAACTACTCCAAAAAGATATAAGTGAAGATCAATGAGTAGTTAAATAATTATGTAGGTATGTGAAGACTCTCTCTCATTTAAGAATTTCAGATCTTGGGATATTATTCAAACAGAAATCAAAACAAAATAAAACGACATTTCAAGGATATCACTCATCATGTGAAGAAGCAAAAACTTAGACTCAACCGATACTAACCGATAATTGTTGAAGAAGAAAGGTGGGATGCCTACCGGGGAATCCCCAAGCTTAGATGCTTGAGACTTATTGAAATATTATCTTGGGGTGCCTTGGGCATCCCCAAGCTTGAGCTTTTGTGTCTCCTTAATTCCTCTCATATCACGGTTTCCTAAATCTCGACAGCTTCATCCACACCAAACTCAACAAGAACTCGTGAGATAAGTTAGTATAAACCAATGCAAAAACCTTATCATACTATACTGTAGCAAATCACTAAAATTATTATTCAACATTGCATACTAAATGCCTCTGCATATTTAATAGTCCTATCCTCAAATAGAATCATTAAAGAAGCAAACATATGCAAACAATGCAAACATAACAACAATCTGCCTAAACAGGACAGCCTGTAAAGAATGCAACAAGATCCATACTTCCCTAGCTCCAAAAATTATGAAAAAAATTAACACTGTACTAATTTATCAGAGCTTATATGAAAAAGGTTTCAAAATTTTATCACATTCTGACTTTTCTAGGGAATTTTTGCAACAGTGGTAAACTTTCTGTTTTGAAACAGCAACATGTATACTTGCAAAATAAGCATGGTAAAGGCTATCCTTGACATTTTTATTGAAAATAGAGATGCAAAACATTAATCTAAATAACATAAAGCAAGTACTAACAAAATAAAATGACGCTCCAAGCAAAACACATGTCATGTGGTGAATAAAAATATAGCTCCAAGTAAAGTTACGGATGAACGAAGACGAAAGAGGGGATGCCATCCGGGGCATCCCCAAGCTTAGGCTCTTGGTTGTCCTTGAATATTACCTTGGGGTGCCTTGGTCATACCCAATCTTAGGCTCTTGCCACTCCTTATTCCATAGTCCATCGAATCTTTACCCAAAACTTGAAAACTTCACAACACAAAACTCAACAAAAAACTCGTAAGCTCCGTTAGTATAAGAAAATAAATCGTCACTTTTGGTACTGTAGTGAACTCATTCTAAATTCATATTTGTGTAATATCTACTGTATTCCAACTTATCTATGGTTCATACCCTCCGATACTACTCATAGATTCATCAAAATAAGCAAACAACGTATAGAAAACAGAATCTGTCAAAAACAGAACAGTCTGTAGTAATCTGTATCAATCGTATACTTCTGGAACTCCAAAAATTCTAAAATAAATTGTTGGACCTGAGTAATTTGTCTAGTAATCATCTTCAAAAATAATCAACTAAATAGAGCTCTCCAGTAAAAAGTTTTAGCTAATATCGTGAGCGCTAAAGTTTCTGTTTTTTACAGCATGATCATAAAGACTTCACCCAAGTCTTCCCAAAGGTTCTACTTGGCACAAACACTAATTAAAACATAAAACCACATCCAAACAGAGGCTAGATGGTTTATTTATTACTAAACAGAACCAAAAATAAAGAAAAAATAAAAATTGGGTTGCCTCCCAACAAGCGCCAACGTTTAACGCCCCTAGCTAGGCATGATGATTTCAATGATGCTCGCATAAAATATAAGAATTGAAACATAAAGAGAGCATAATGAATAATATGACTAGCACATTTAAGTCTAACCCACTTCCTATGCATAGGGATTTTGTGAGCAAACAACTTATGGGAACAAGAATCAACTTGCATAGGAAGGTAAAACAAGCATAACTTCAAGATTTTAAGCACATAGAGAAGAAACTTGATATTATTGCAATTCCTACAAGCATAGGTTCCTGCCTCATAATAATTTTCAGTAGCATCATGAATGAATTCAACAATATAACCAGCACATAAAGCATTATTTTCATGATGCACAAGCATAGAAATTTTATTACTCTCCACATAAGCAAATTTCTTCTCATGAATAGTAGTGGGAGCAAACTTAACAAAATAACTATCATGTGAAGCATAATCCAATTGAAAATTAAAATCATGATGACAAGTTTCATGGTTACCTTTATTATTTATAGCATATGTGACATCACAATAATCATCATAAATAGGAGGCATGCTTTCATCATAATAAATTTGCTCATCAAAACTTGGGGGTATAAAAATATCATCTTCATCAAACATAGCATCCCCAAGCTTGTGGATTTGCATATCATTAGCATCATGGGTATTCAAAGAATTCATACTAACAACATTTCAATCATGCTCATCATACAAAGATTTAGTGCCAAACATTTTATAGATTTCTTCTTCTAGTACTTGAGCACAATTTTTCTTTTCATCATACTTACGAAAGATATTAAAAAGATGAAGCGTATGAGACAAACTCAATTCCATTTTTTGTAGTTTTTCTTTTATAAATTAAACTAGTGATAAAAAAAGAAACTAAAAGATTCTATTGCAAGATCTAAAGATATACCTTTAAGCACTCACCTCCCCGGCAACGGCGCCAGAAAAGTGCTTAGTTGACGGGGTGTGAGTGCCGCTTACCTAGCCTTCCCGACAACGGCGCCACAAAAGAGCTTGATGTCTACTACACAACCTTCTTCTTGTAGACGTTGTTGGGCCTCCAAATGCAGAGGTTTGTAGGACAGTAGCAAATTTCCCTCAAGTGGATGACCTAAGGTTTATCAATCCGTGGGAGGCGTAGGATGAAGATGTTCTCTCTCAAACAACCCTGCAACCAAATAATAAAGAGTCTCTTGTGTCCCCAACACACCCAATACAACGGTAAATTGTATAGGTGCACTAGTTGGGCGAAGAGATGGTGATACAAGTGCAATATGGATGGTAGATGTAGGTTTTTGTAATCTGAAAAATATAAAAACAGCAAGGTAACTAATGATTAAAGTGAGCGTAAACGGTATTGCAATGATAGGAAACAAGGCCTAGGGCTCATACTTTCACTAGTGCAAGTTCTCTCAACAATAATAACATAATTGGATCATATAAAAATCCCTCAACATGCAACAAAGAGTCACTCCAAAGTCACTAATAGCGGAGAACAAACGGAGAGATTATGTTAGGGTACGAAACCACCTCAAAGTTATCCTTTCTGATCGATCCATTCAAGAGTCCGTAGTAAAATAACACGAAGCTATTCTTTCTGTTCGACCTATCATAGAGTTCGTACTAGAATAACACCTTAAGACACATATCAACCAAAACCCTAATGTCACCTAGATACTCCAATGTCACCTCAAGTATCCGTGGGTATGATTATACGATATGCATCACACAATCTCAGATTCATCTATTCAAACCAACACAAAGTACTACAAAGAGTGCCCCAAAGTTTCTACCGGAGAGTCAAGACGAAAATGTGTGCCAACCCCTATGCATAGGTTCATGGGCGGAACCCGCAAGTTGATCACCAAAACATACATCAAGTGAACCACGTGATATCCCATTGTCACCACAGATACGCACATGCAATACATACATCAAGTGTTCTCAAATCCTTAAAGACTCAATCCGGTAAGATAACTTCAAAGGGAAAACTCAATCCTTTACAAGAGAGTAGAGGGGGAGAAACATCATAAGATCCAACTATAGTAGCAAAGCTCGCGATACATCAAGATCGTATCACCTCAAGAACACGAGAGAGAGAGAGAACAAACACATAGCTACTGGTACATACCCTGAGCCCCGAGGGTGAACTACGCCCTCCTCGTCATGGAGAGCGCCGGATGATGAAGATGGCCACGGTGAGGATCCCCCTCCGGCAGGTGCTTAACAGGTCCCGATTGGTTTTGGTGGCTGAGAGGCTTCTTGGCGGTGGAACTCCCGATCTATTCTGTTCCCCGATGGTTTTAGGGTATATGGAGATATATAGGCGAAAGAAGTCGGTAAGGGGAGCCACGAGGGGCCCATGAGGGTGGAGGGCGCGCCCCGGGGGTGTGCGTGCCCTCCTGCCTCGTGCCTTCCTCGTTGCTTCCCTTACGTACACTCCAAGTCTTCTGGATTGCTTCCGTTCCAAAAATAACTCTCCTGAAGGTTTCATTCCGTTTGGACTCCGTTTGATATTCCTTTTCTTCGAAACACTGAAACAAGGGAAAAAATAGGAACTGGCACTGGGCTCTGGGTCAATAGGTTAGTCCCAAAAATAATATAAAAGTGTTTAATAAAGCCCATAAACATCCAAAACAGATAATATAATAGCATGAATACTTCATAAATTATAGATACGTTGGAGACGTATCATCTGCCGAGTCTTTTTCTTGAAAACTCTTAGCTCGCGTGGTGTATACATTCGACCGTTGGTGATGATCTCTTCTCCTTTTGTCCCCGAGTGCATTACACCAAAATTTCTAGCACATGGGAACGAAGGAGAAGTGACCCCCATGACAACAGTCGGGATTTTTCTTCCTCTCGTATGTGGTGGAGACTCTCGCTCACTGATTCCTCTCTAACATTTGTGACCGTCCGCAAGGTTGGGAAAAGCGGTAGGCGTAAGCAAGGCAGCTGGCCTTCGCCTAGTGCCTAGGCGGTGCTTAAGCGCCCTAGCTGCAGCCTAGGCGGTAATATAGATTCTACTATCATGGTGTATTTGTGGTTATTATATGTGTACTAATGTTAATTTAGGGCAGATAAATAAGTTAACTACCAGCTACTACCATTTGAATATGTGATGTTTGGCATTTCAGTGCAATATGGCATGATTTCTCGCTTGGGTAAACAATTTGTTGCATGCACTGCCTAGACTACCATTTATGCCCTAGGCGAGGCGTTTGGCCGTTGCCTAGCGCCTAGGCGTGCCTAAGCGCCTCCTAGGCACTGCCTTTTGCAACAGAGACCGTCCGTGATGGTCGTTACTCCTCCTTCCCCTAGTGCATAACAAAGGTCTAGCACCCGGAGAAGAAGGAGAAATGACCCCCACGACAACAGTCGGGATTCTTCGTCCTCTCTCATATATGGTGGATACACTCCCTCACTGATTTTCGGACCGTCGGTGATGGAGCCTCGACAGACTTAAAGTCAACCCGAAATGTCATTTAATTATTTTTCTAGAAAATCCAGGCCACTCGATATTTCCTACATATTCTAGCACAAGTCATGCCAGAATTCACAGAAAAATCCGGCATGACCTTTGCTAATAAGGACATATTGAGCGCCTGAAATTTGCCGGAACGGAAATTAATCAACACTCCGGCAAAACATAGGCCACTCGGAGGTGTAACCTGCAAACATGGCCGGCCACTTGGGCAAGCACATATCCTATTTGAGCAACACAAGATATACATGTTTATATCTACATCATATGAGCATTGAAACTTGATGGTTATTGCATTTCAATGGTTCAAAATATAAAAAAACATTTCAAAATGTCTTGTAGGACTCATATTGACATGGAGATTTGGCAGGTCTCATCTCGAGGTCGGAGGGGGTCGGTGACGGGGACGACGGCGGTGATGATGGAGGGGCTCCTTGATTTCTGCAAAAACAAAAACCCTATAAGCATAGTGCTCTCCAATTTGAGCATTCAAAGTAGGAGTAGTTTTCCAATTTGAGCATTCAATAAGAAAAACCAAATCGTAAAATAAATTAGTATTCAAATTAGCATGCATTCAATAAGCAAAACTAAATCATCTCTTTCGTCCGTACATCGTCGAATATTATCACTAATACATCTCGAATAGTATCATACATATAACATCACTAATACAACTAAAACCCTAGCGAACGAAGGGGATCGGCTTGGGCGGTGGACACCCAAAGAGAAAGAACCATCACAGGATCATAGCTCCTGTGAAATCCCTGAAGAACCTGCCAGGTATTGGAGAACATGCCCTCCAACGCAACCATGTAGCGACAGACGTGCTCGTCCTCCTCGCTGACACGGTGGCGTACCACCTCCGCAGGGTCCTCAAGCCTCTGCACCATCACTGGCCCACGCGACCGCCACCAAAGAAGGTTCGGGTCAACAACGGGGTGGCTCCTCACCAAGCTGCTCCCCGGAAGGTAGCACCTCCCAGTACCAGCCCAGCGGAGTCCAGTCCCGGACATGGCCCCTCTGATCAAGCAGGCCTCCTCCACCGGGTCGACGAGGAGGATGCAGGATAGGCATCATCGACGTTGATGTGGGAATAATTGCTTTAACTAAAAAAATAACAACAAATGTGACATATTCAAAATATGACATGTCCACTTCAAAACGAATCAACCTAGAATTCTGTTAAATACACCTAAAAAACCTAAATTCTACTAACTACACCTAATTAAAAACCTACATTTTGAACATGATTCGATCATAACTACGGTTCGTACTACATTATTCTAAGATTAAACACCTAAAATACCTAAATTAAATTAACAACATGGGGTGGCTGGTCTCATCTCGATCGAGGCCGGAGGGGGTCGGTGACGGGGACGACGGCGGGGATGATGCAGGGGCTCCTTGATTTCTGCAAAAACAAAATATAGACAAAAACATTATTATCGTCATCTTAGGGCTTAGTGAAACTCCATAAGCTATCAAGTAAATATCCAATTTGATTCCAAATAAAATTTTCAATTGTCTGCAATTTGTTTCCTAAACCCTAAGAACATTATTATCCTCATTTTTTTACCTACTGTCTACTTCTTGAACCATAGAAAGATGCACTAATTTCACAACTTAGAAAAATTCCTATTCTATTCAAAAGACCTACATTTACTTATTTTTTCAATTCTATTCAGAAAACGTACATTTACTAAAATAATCTCAAATAGCATAATATATTTCTCTACCTAACAATTTCTGCTACTAAATTCTTTTACTAAAAAAATTTATACCTAATTTTTTATACAAAGAGGGGAGGGCAGTGGGAGGATGAGGAAGAGGGAGGAGTGAGGGCTTCGGGAGGCTAGGGACGAAGGGAGGAGAGAGGAGGGAGCAAGCAACAGGGCGGAAGTCGGATGAGGGAGAGGAGGGAGGAGCGACGTCCGCCGGCACGAGAGGACGGCCATGGGAGGAGGGAGAGAGGAGGGCGGCGAAAGGAGGAGGGAGGGAGGGAGGCAGATACCTTGGGGGCGACGGCGGGCGGCGGAGTAGTACGTGTTGGAAATATGCCCTAGAGGCAATAATAAAAGCATTATTATTATATTTCCTTGTTCGTGATAATTGTCTTTTATTCATGCTATAATTGTATTATCCGGAAATCGTAATACACGTGTGAATACATAGACCACAATACGTCCCTAGTAAGCCTCTAGTTGACTAGCTCGTTGGTCAACAGATAGTCATGGTTTCCGGACTATGGACATCAGATGTCATTGACAACGGGATCACGTCATTAGGAGAATGACGTGATGGACAAGACCCAATCCTAAGCATAGCACAAGATCGTGTAGTTCGCTTTTGCTAGAGCTTTTTCTATGTCAAGTATCTCTTCCTTAGACCATGAGATCGTGTAACTCCCGGATACCGTAGGAGTGCTTTGGGTGTACCAAAGCGTCACAACGTGGCGGGTGACTATAAAGGTGCACTACGGTATCTCCGAAAGTGTCTGCATTGGGTTGACACGGATCGAGGCTGGGATTTGTCACTCCGTGTATGACGGAGAGGTATCTCTGGGCCCACTCGGTAATGCATCATCATAATGAGCTCAAAGTGACCAAGTGTTTGGTCACGGGATCATGCATTACGGTCTGAGTAAAGTGACTTGCGATGCTTGAGACTGAACGAGGTATTGGGATACCGACGATCGAGTCTCGGGCATGTAACGTACCGATTGACAAAGGGAATAGTATACGAGGTTGATTGAATCCTCGACATTGTGGTTCATCCGATGACATCATCGAGGAACATGTGGGAGCCAACATGGGTATCCAGATCCCGCTGTTGGTTATTGACCTGAGAGCGTCTCGGTCATGTCTGCATGTCTCCCGAACCAGTAGGGTCTACACACTTAAGGTTCGGTGACGCTAGGGTTATTAGGAAGACTTGTATGTGATTACCGAATGTTGTTCGGAGTCCCGGATGAGATCCCGGACATCACTAGGAGTTCCGGAAGGGTCCGGACGTAAAGATTTATATATGGGAAGTTGTCAAACGGACACCGGAAAGTTTCGGGGGCGTACCGGTATTGTACCGGGGCCACCGGAAGGGTTCCGGAGGTCCACCGGGAGGGGCCACCCCTCCCGGGGGGCTACATGGGCTGCGTGGGGATAGCAGCCAGCCCCTGGTGGGCTGGGTGCGCCCCCCCTTGGGCCCATGCGCCTAGGGTTTTGGGGGAACCCTGAGGCGCCCTGCTTGGGGGGCAAGCCACCCTCCTCACGGCCGCCCCTCTAGATTCCCATCTAGAGGGGCCGGCCCCCTTGCCCCTTCCCCCTATAAATAGAGGGGTGAGGGGAGGGCAGCCAAACCCAAGCCAAGGCGCAGCCCCTCCCCTCCCCAACACCTCTCCTCCTCCGTACATGCTTGGCGAAGCCCTGTCGAAGTACTGCTGCACCAACAACACCACGCCGTCGTGCTGCCGTTGGAGCTGTCTTCCTCAACCTATCCTTCCCCCTTGCTGGATCAAGAAGGAGGAGACGTCGTCCGTACCGTACGTGTGTTGAACACGGAGGTGCTGTCCGTTCAGCACTTGGTCATCGGTGATCTCAATCACGGCGAGTACGACTCCATCATCACCATCCCCTTGAACGCTTCCGCACTCGATATACAAGTGGTATGTAGATGCAAACTCACTCCCTTGACTCGTTGCTTAGATGAACTCATAGATAGATCTTGGTGAAACCGTAGGAAAAATTTTAATTTTCTGCAACGTTCCCCAACAGTACGGTGGGCGAGTGAGAGTGTGTGAGGGGAGAGTGAGAGGTATGCACGGGTGTGGATAAGGTAAGCGTAGTAGTAGCGCTGTTAGGAACTCACCGCTACTGCTATTTAGCAGTAGCGCTAGTTATACGATGGCGCTATTGCTACATACAATAGCAGCGCTTGTTGCTTATGAGCTCTACTAGTATGCCTACACGGCCTGCAATAGTTATGGCAATTACAGTAGCAGCGTGTTTTGTAGACAAAGTGCTACCGCTATATGCATAGTAGCAGCGCTCTTCGGGCACAAGCGCTACCGTTCTTTTTTAGCAGCGCTTTGTTGTAAAAAGCGCTACTGGTGAGCTCCTGTGTATAAGCATTTCCCTAGTAGTGCGTCTTCATAGGATACCCTAAGGAAACAATTGGGTACACCTTCTACCACAGATCTGAAGGCAAGATCTTTGATGCCAAGAATGGAACATTTCTAGAGAAGGAGTTTCTCTCGAAAGAAGTGAGTGGGAGGAAGTAGAACTTGATGAGGTAATTGTACCTTCTCTCGAATTGGAAAATAGCTCATCACAGAAAACCGTTCCAGTGATGCCTACATCAACTAGAGAGGAAGCTAATGATGATGATCATGAAACTTCAGAACAATTTACTACTGAACCTCGTAGGTCAACCAGAGCACGATCCGCACCAGAGTGGTACGGTAATCATATTCTGAAAGTCATGTTACTAGACCATGGCGTACCTACGAACTATGAAGAAGCTATGATGAGCCCAGATTCCGATAAATGGCTTGAGGCCATGAAATCTAAGATAGGATCCATGTATGAGAACAAAGTGTGGACTTTGGTGGACTTGCCTGATGATCGGTGATCCATAGAGAATAAATGGATCTTCAAGAAGAAGACTGACGCTGATGGTAATGTTACTGTCTACAAAGCTCGACTTGCCGTAAAAGGTTTTTGACAAGTTCAAGGAGTTGACTACGATGAGACCTTCTCACCAGTAGCGATGCTTAAGTCTGTCCGAATCATGTTAGCAATTGCCACATTTTATGATTATGAAATCTGGCAAATGGACGTCAAAACTGCATTCCTTAATGAATATCTTAAAGAAGAGTTGTATATGATGCAACCAGAAGGTTTTGTTAATCCTAAAGGTGCTGACAAAGTGTGCAAGCTCCAGCGATCCATCTATGGACTGGTGCAAGCATCTCGGAGTTGGAATATATGCTTTGATGAGGTGATCAAAGCATATGGTTTTATACAGACTTACGGTGAAGCCTGTGTTTACAAGAAAGTGAGTGGGAGCTCTGTAGCATTTCTGATATTTTATGTGGATGACATATTATTGATTGGAAATGATATAGAATTTCTGGATAGCATCAAAGGATACTTGAATAAGAATTTTTCAATGAAAGACCTCGGTGAAGCTACTTGCATATTGAGCATCAAGATCTATAGGGATAGATCAAGACGCTTAGTAGAACTTTCAAAAAACACATACCTTGATAAGATTTGAATAAGCTCAAAATGGTTCAGTCCAAGAAGGGGTTCTTGCCTGTACTACAAGGTGTAAAGTTTAGTAAGACTCAAAACCCGACTACGGTAGAAGATAGAGAGAGAATGAAAGTCATTCCCTATGCCTCAGCCATAGGTTCTATATGATATGCCTTGCTGTGTACCACACCTAATGTGTGTCTTGCCACTTATCTGGCAAAGAGGGTACAAGAGTGATCCAGGAGTGGACCACTAGACAGCGGTCAAAATTATCCTTAGGTGCCTTAAAGAGGACTAAGGAAATGTTTCTCGGTTAGGGAGGTGATAAAGAGTTCGCCGTAAAAAGTTATGTCGATGTAAGCTTTGACACTAATCTAGATGACTCTAAGTCTCAATCTGGATACATTGAATGTGGGAGCAATTAGTTAGAGTAGCTCCATGCAGAGCATTGTAGACATAGAAATTTGCAAAATACATACGAATCAGAATGTGACAGACCCGTAGACTAAACTTCTCTCACAAGCAAAACATGATCACACCTTATTACTCTTTGGGTCTTAATCACATGGTGATGTGAACTAGATTATTGACTCTAGTAAACCCTTTGGGTGTTGGTCACATGGCGATGTGAACTATAGGTGTTAATCACATGGCGATGTGAACTATAGGTGTTAATCACATGGCGATCTGGACTATGGGTGTTATTCACATGGTGATGTGAACTAGATTATCGACTCTACTGCAAGTGGGAGACTGAAGGAAATATGCCCTAGAGGGTTTGGACCTGGAAGTCCGAGAAGGACTCTTCTTTACGGGCAAAACCGACTTTGAGGAGGCTTTTACTCGAAGTTTCGACCACAAGGCTCAACATATAAATAGAGGGGCAGGGCTAGCACCCAAGACACATCAAGAGACACCAAGTCGTGTGCCGGCAACCCCGTCCCCTCTAGTTTATCCTCCATCATAGTTTCTGTTGTGCTTGGCGAAGCCCTGCGGAGATTGTTCTTCACCAACACTGTCACGATGCCGTTGTGCTGCCGGAACTCATCTACTACTTCGCCCGTTTTGCTGGATCAAGAAGGCGAGGACGTCATCGGGCTGAACGTGTGCTGAACGCGGAGGTGGCATATGTTCGGTACTTGATCGATACGGATCGTGTAGGTGTACGACTACATCAACCGCGTTGATAAACGCTTCCACTTTGCGATCTTCAAGGGTATGAAGATGCTCTCCCTTCTTGTAGCTATGCTTCTCCTTGATAGATCTTGCGTGAGCGAAGGATTTTTTTGAAATTGCATGCTACGTTTCCCAACAGCAATGATTTGTTTGAAATTCAACTTCGGGTGTATATGCAATTGCTCATTATGAAGTGATAGTACATGCTCTATATCGCAGAGCCTGGCCTGTCCATTGGGAGGGTTTGATCAATATGTTCATTTTCTTAAATGAATTTTCACATGTAATCACATGCACTACCAAAAAAAGAGACACATATAGGGAATCTACACCACCACGTATATGTAAGTTGTTGGTTCTGTCTTTCCTTTCAACCCTACATACTACACCACGCAAATGATCAGATGCCAAGTTTATCGTGTTTTTCTATAGCTTTTCCAGTTGTTGTTTCATCAGCAGCTTCAACGCCCACAACCTCAGCGTTTCATGCACCCATCATTATGTTGCGCCATTGTTTCACACTGTAACACATCAGCACCTTGTTCCAGGATCACATGATCAACATCTCCCAGCAAACCTGCCCAATCCCGCATCAATGAACAAGCATAATATATTAACTCAACATATGAGATCTAACAAGTTTTTTTTCTTCAAAACAAGCCATGCTAGGAAGCTTCCAAACTGTACACAGCTTCCAAATTGCCCAACAAATCACATATTTCTACTTGCAGGTAAAAATGTGGTGACCCACAAGAAATGTTGAGTAAAACATCGAGGCCTATCCCTAGACCCAAATCATTACTAATGACACTTCACACATATTTCACAACAGAGCAACAGAAAAGCAAATGATGAATATTTCCAGTTTCGTGGCAAAAGAAACACAAAGGGTCACAACTTCAGTTTCTTTTCAGCATATTATATTTTGTGGCAATGGAACTATGTCAAATAAGCCACAAACAGATTTTGATTTGTAGTGGAATTTTGTCTTTTGACAAATGTTAAAAATGAGCTATCAGGCATGCATCAGATAACTAACTATACACAGATTTGACAGTGAATTTGCTTTTTTAATTCAACTTCCATTTAGGAATATCATCAGTCTGTGTCAACCTCACACTTCCTAACAAGCTTCTCGATACATTCAGCTGCCTAATTTGGTCACCATTTTAACCATCTTTAGAAGGTCAAACCCTATCCGTATCGTGCATCTGTTTAACAACCTTTGTTGGCTCATTGCAGACTCAAAACAGTCTAGGAAAGTTTTGTTTCAGAGGTCTTCCACCACACCAAATACTACCCCAAATACCAGTCTGCTGGCCACTTCCAACCATCATGATCCTCACCTTGGCATAGATTTGCATAGGCATAAGTTTCAATAGACCAAACCGGCATGCAGAATTATCAATACTACCATGGATCTGATAAATTCCATTTTCAATATTGTATTTATTTTTAACAATCTCTTGCCACATCCCTTCTTTGCTCTCTAAGTTCCACCAACATTTACATTACAAACTGACTTTAAATGCCCAACTCACCTTCTTTTCTTAGATGTACATATCACAAGCCATCTCACCATATGATATTTCCTCTTTTTACCAGACACTTACCGAATAATCTTCAGATGGCTTTATCCATAACCCCGATATTGGTCTTTGGGAACCTATACATTCACAAGTAATAGACTAGCACACTGGAAAAACATAATTTAATTTGTGTTACCCTACTACTAAGGGATAGGGTTCTAGCTTCCCATCCATCAATATGTCATAAATTTTGTTCTCAGCAGGTCTCATCAGGTACCTAATCAAACACATTCAACCTTAATACGTCTCCAACGTATCTATAATTTATGAAGTATTCTTGCCATACTTACAACAATTTTATATGGTTTTGGTATGATTTGCATGGAACTAACCCGGACTGACGTTGTTTTCAGCAGAACTACCGTGGTGTTGTTTTTTGTGCATAAATGAAAGTTCTCCAAATGAGCTGAAACTTTTTGACGATTTTTTTGGAACAAAAGAGACCCCCAAAGATTCGTGGAAGCAACAGAAGGTGAAGGAGTAGGGCAAAAGACATCGGGGCACGCCTGGGCCCTTGTCCGTGCCCCGGTGGGTTGTGCTCACCTCGAGGCCCATCTTCGCGTGAAACCGACGCCAAAAAAATCCTATAAATAGAGAAACCATCAGAAATAACCCTAGATCGGAAGTTCCGCCGCCGCAAGGTCTCTGTATCCATGAAAACCAATCTAGACCCTGTTACGGCACCCTGCCGGAGGGGGGAATCATCTCCGGTGGCCATCTTCATCATCTCGGCGGCCACCACGATGAGGAGGGAGTAGTCCACCCTCGGGGCTGAGGGTTTGTACCAGTAGCTATGTGTTTAATCTCTCTCTCTCTCTCTCTCCCGATCTATATCATGGGCTTTGTTAATATAGTCAGATCATATGATGTTTCTCCCCGTTATACTCTTGTTATGATGAATTGAGTCTTTACCCTTTGAAGTTTTGTATTGTCGGATTGAATATTCAGAGATGATAACACATGATGTATGTCTTGCAATATGAATACTTGTGGTGACAAATGAGGTATCATATTGATTCACTTGATATGTGTTATGGCATTCAACTCGCGGATTCCCGCGGTGATATTGGGGTAATGTATGCATAAGAGTTGATGCACGTTTTTATTATCTTTTCCGATAGAAACTTTGGGGGCTCCTTTGTAGTTCTTTGTGTGGACCGAGTCTTATGAATATGAATTTTCTTTGGTGTTATTCTAGTACGAACTCTTGATTAGATCGATCGGGAAGAATAGCTTGCATTATTCTAGTACGAACTCTAGGATAGGTTGATCGGAAAGAATAGCTTTGAGGTGGTCTCATACCCTACAAACAATTTCTATCTTTTGTTCTCCGCTAATAGGAACTCGGGAGTGATTCTTTGCTGCACTTTGAGGGATAATCATATGATCCAACTATGTTGGTACTGTTGAGAAATTGCACTAGCGAAAGTACGGACCCTAGGCCTCATTTTCAAGCATTGCAATACCATTTTTGTGTATGTTTACTAATCGCTACCACTACAAGAAATATGTCAACTTGTGACCTTCTGTCAGTGACCCTGGAAGAATTAGTCATAAATCTATGACCATTTGAGACCAATTGGTCAAAAGCTGTTCGGGGGGCTCCAAACCCTAAACTATATCGACCATTTTGGTCAGAAAGGTCGTAATTTCCTTAAACGAAATGGTCATAAAGTAGACACAATGGTCCGCTGCCTTATTTCTAGCTGATCACGACCAATATAGATGGTCATAACCTTGTAAATTGTGGTGGATTGCTATGACTAGGCACCACCTCATCAGTTTTGCCTATGTGTCATGTCCAGGTGTCAATTTTTGCCCTAGGTTGTGAAACAACCTATATTTCTGTCATTCCCAAAATTCCCAAAAAAAATCTCATAAATTCTTTGGGTCATATCTTCGTCAAATATGTAAAAATCCTTCCTTGCCTAGTTCAAAAATAATTCAAAAATATTCATTTTTCTATTCTGTTCACAACAACACTTTGTGAAGGAAGTGCTATATATATATATATATATATATATATATATATATATATATATACTTTATTTCCCTCAAAAAATTTGGGAACTCTTTCCTACCCAAATCATTGCCTCATGACAAAATTCAGCTCCATATTCCCAGTAAATCTTCCTCGGAAAATTTCCAAAGTTTTTGTCCACCTAGAAGCATTGTGAAGGAAGTACCATTTTTATATATCCAAATGACATGAAATTTATAAGTTCCTTCGTATGCCAAAATTATCACCCTCCTCCAAATTGTAGCTCAGTCAAATCATCTATGTGAGCCCATGTTTAATTTATATTTTATTGCCAGATTGGCACATTGCAAAGCAAGTGTTATCTAGACCCCTCCTATTACCCTCAAACTTTTTGGGCACTCTTCCATACAGAAATCATTGCCACATGATAATATTCAGCTCCATTTTCCTGGTAGATGTTTTTCAGAAAATTTCCAAAGTTTCTATCTCGAGAGAAGCTTTGTGAAGTAAGTACTAGCTAGGCTTACCCAAATGATCTGAAATTTTACCAGGGCATGACCATACCTATGTAACTTACCTACACCAAATTTAAGCTCATTTCATTTATCCAATTTCTCTCGCTAATTTTCCCAAGTTTCTGTCCAGAGAAGAGCATTATGAAAGAAGTACCACTTTGGCATGTCCAAATGGTATCAATTTTCTCCAGTGCTTTCCTATGCCCAAATAACCATCCTCCACCAAATTTCAGCTGAATCCATTCATTATTTTCAGCCCAGCTTCAACATTCATATTTTTGTCTTGTGTGGTACTTTGCAAAGCAAGTACCACCTAGGCTCCTCCTTTTGAGCTGAAAATTTGTGAAGACAGTCTTCTTAGTAGATGACCATCCTCAGCCAAAACTCACGCCCATTGGCCATGTGCATTTCCCGTACCGCTAATCAAACACTTGGCTGCTAATTCATGTTTGAGCATAGTTTGGGCTCCTCATGAGAATCTTATGTTGTAATTTTCTTCCTAGCACCTACCTGGGGAGTGACCAACCCACTAGACATGCCTAGGCCGCCCAGAACGCATGGCAACGCCATGATCACGCGGTGACCATGCGGCGGGCATGCGAGTTTACGCACTCTAGAGTTGGGGCCCTCGGCCACCGTCCAAACCTCGATGTATCGCAACCAAACCATGTATTTCTGATTACATAGATACTTATGTAACTAGAAATTATTTTTGGAAAAAATAAAGAGCAAACTATAAGGCAGCTGCAGTTAAAGTTTGACCCATTTCCTGTTGAATCGGCGAAAATTTGTCTTTATCACGAGAGGTGGATCAAAAAAATTTACACCCAGCCATTTTGTCAATTGTGCATTAAATATGGCCTAATATTTTATAAATTTGATTTGGTCCAATTTTGCAACAAATATATGGTAGGTCCTTCACACAAAAAACTCATTTTGGGCACTCAAAAAATGGAAAATCTATTTTTCGTCCAAAGAAAATGAAAACTTCCTTAGGAAACATTCTTGCCATCCCAAGATGCACCCTTGTGCACAATATGAGATCATTTGAACAAACTATGCCATGAATGTGGCCATAAGATTTATCATTTGGCTTGAAAGCCATGCATCTTCACGCATGATAGCTCGTTTATGAGAACACTTTTTAAAAATAATTACCGTATTACAAGTTTATTATTTTTCCTGGTAACTTGGTCACATATAATGACACAGTGCGAAGGTTTTCCATTTTTTTTGAATTTTTTATGCTCGTTTCAAAATGCGGTCAAAACAGCGGGCATGACCGTTCCTAGCTAGTGGTTGAATCTTGGAAAACTTTTTGTGTTTCTCTGATTAAATAGATACTTATGTACCTAGAAATGATTTTTGAAAAAAATAAAGAGCAAACTATGAGGCGGCTGCAGTTTAAATTTTACCCGCTTCCTACTAACTCGACAGAAATTTGTCCTTTTCACGAGAGGTGGATCGAAACTTTTGACACCCAGCCATTTGGTCAATTGTGCATTAAATATGTCCTAGTATTTTATAAAAATGATTTGGTCCAATATTGCAACAAATATATGGTAGGTCCTTCACAAAAAAAACTCATTTTGGGCACTCGAAAAATAGAAAATGAATTTTTCGTCCAAAGAAAATGAAAACTTCCTTAGGCAACATTGTTTGTCATCCCAAGATGCACCCTTGTGCACAATATGAGATCATTTCAACAAACTAAGCCATGAATGTGGCCATAAGATTGATCATTTGGCTTGAAAGCCATGCATCTTCACACATGATAGCTCGTTTCCGAGAACACTTTTCAAAAATAATTACCGTATTTCAAGTTTATTATTTTTCCTGATAACTTGGTCACATATAATGACACAATGCGAAGGTTTTCCAATTTTTTGATTTTTTCCGACTTTTTCATGACCGTTTCAAAATGCAGTCAAAACGGCAGGCTTGACCGTTCCTAGCTAGTGGTTGAATCTTGGAAAACTTTTTCGTGCAAAGAAAATGAAAACTTCCTTAGGCAACATTGTTTGCCATTCCAAGATGCACCATTGTGCACAATATGAGATCATTTCTTTGAATTTTTCGTGTGAAAAGGTAGAAGAAAAACAAAAGAATGCTGAGGTAGATTCTTTTTTGAAACATAATTTGTCTTTTTTTGATGAGAGGTGGATCGAAAGCATTTTACATCTAAAGATTTGGTCAACTTTACATAAAATGTTGACTTATAGTTTTGAAAAATGGAGTGGTGCTGTAAACATTTTTGCCACTCTGAAAATAGAAAATGATTACCCCCCTAAAAATTCATTTCTCATAACAATTTTTAAAAGATATTTGTCTTATTCCAATTCCAAGTTTGTTAGTTTTCCTAATAACTATGTCACATTTGGTGACACAATGATAATGTTTCTTTTTGAATTTCACATATCATAAAACTATTTATATGATTCAACACCTTTTTTTTGAAAAAATATGGTTCAACACCTTATTTTTAGTCAATTTACGACCAATTTAGAAGGTCATAACGTGTACTGGGTTCTGATTGGTCCATGGGCATGTCACGTGGATCGTGCCCAAATGCCGTCGGATGCTCTCGGATCCGACATCATCCCTTTCACCCTCACCCCCCTCCTTGTCTCAAAAAAAACTCAATCACCCTCTCACCCCACGAACCCTAGCACTCCAGATCCGCCACCCACCTCACGCGATCCCTTGCAGCCGCCTCCCACCGCCGCTCCAGATCCCCTCACGGCCGGTCTGCACCCTCCCTCTCCCCCACCTTTGCCGCCCATCTTCTTCCCCTCGTCTCCCACATCGCCGTCGCCACCCACGCTGATCCCATCCCTCCCCTTGTCTCCCTCCCGATTCAGATCCATTTTCCCCGACCCCGTCGCCCGCGCCCGCGCGCCACCACCCGCTCCTCCTCGCCTCCCGGAGGACGTCCGCCGCTCTTCCTCCGCCCGTCCCGGAGGCCTCACTCGCTGCCCTCCGCGGCAGGGCCGCCGCGGTCGTCCCGCCCTCGGCGCCGCACCTCCACCGCCATCTCCGCTGGCTCCTCGCCTCTTCCTCCGCCCCTTCCCCGTCCAACGGCGACCCAATGGCGCCCCACCTCCTCCCCCGCCCGCTCGGGAACGAGCACTAGAAGGACCTGGTGGTCGTCGTCCAGGACAATGTGCTCATCCCGTGGCCTGAGACGGAGGCCGTCGTGGAAAGGGCAGCTCCCGCCGCGTCCTCGCCTACCCTGCCCTCCGTGCCGCCGTGATCTACTACACCACCGTGCTCCCCGACATGCCCGCGACCATGGGCCCCCAGCCGCCGCCGCCGTCCGCGGGCCTCCGGGCGAGGTCCATGGCCACCTTCACCCGCACGTGAGTGCCCCCTTCCCTACCCTTTCTGCCCAGATCCGCAAGCTCGATTTATGGATTTGTCTGGATACTCTGTAAGCTAGCTAATTGCCTGATAGTGTAGTGTTCCATTCAACAGATGTCTGGTTTATAAGTGATTGCTTTTGAATTGTGAGTTATTTCTGGGCAGTAAAATCTTTGTTCATATATCGTTCTGTGTATGTGATTTGTGTAGCTTTTTACCTACCATGACACTGGTGTAGATTGGGGAACTCTGCTTAGAAATGAATGGTTCTTGTGAGTTCTTGGGAGTCTTAAAATTCCCTCTTCATGCTAATGCAATCTGTTCACATAGGGCTGGGATGACTGATGTTGAAACTGTTGCAATGATTACAACCTTACTTGAGATGTTTGATTGCTCCATGCTGGTATTCCTAGAATAGGGATCACTAGCATTACTGTAGTAGTGTTGCCATTTTCCGTATCGTAGTTGTCTCATAGTGTTGTTAGCTTCAATGAATCTGAGTGTCGTATACTCTAGAGAAGCAAATGCCACTCGTGGCATTGTGTGTTTGTGATGTCCTGCATGCCTTCAGCTGTTCTGACGCTTATGTGTGTTACTTGAGTCATGTATGAAATGTACTGAGATTATCCCTTTCCTAGAACAGGTAAGGAAAATTGACATGCTTGATGGTGTGACAATCCCGCGGTTCGAGAAAGTAAAGGATGAGATCGTCCTCAGTGGCAACGACATCGAGCTCGTCTATTGCTCTGCTGCCCTTATCAACCAGGTTAGCCCTTGCCTAGGTGCTTCTCACACTGAAAACTTGCATCATAAGTTGCCTCGATTTCACCTGTGAAGTCTATCTATGTATGACATAGTATGTGTCACAACGCCATAATATTTCTATATTATGGATGAACCTTTTAGCTGTCATGTAGACATTATAGCATACCTTGCAGTGATGGTATTTTCCACTCTAACATGTTCTGGGTGTTGATGCATCTTTTGTACTAGTTTAGATTATATGGACAAGTGCATAGCCTAACCTAACCTGGAAAACGAGCTATAGAACCATGCTCTGCTTCAAGTCAGTTCGAATTTGAATGGTTCATCATGTGTAGGTGTGATTTGAATTCTGAATGGGTCTTTTGGTAGGTACTGGCGGAGGCTGGGAGCGCCAAGGCGGTGGCGTTCGACGAGATCGACCTTAGTGCTTGCTGCTGACATGTGGAGGAGAAAGCCACGGGAATCACCATCTCAACGATCCGGCCTTAGTGCTTGCTGCTATTGTTCTGCTAGACATGTTGCACTACCTGAGCTTGTGTACTAGAAGAAGGCACCCAAATTTTCTTTCTGATTGCTGGAAAGTAATGTTGCACTTCTATTTGTAGATGACAATGACAATGTCTTGCTCTGGTTGCTGTTGTTCAGTTTATATTCGAGTGTGCATGATTTTATCTATAGCTGGCACCATGGATAGAGCTATGTGTGTAATCTGAGTTGTTTCTGTTATTGTTATATCCATTTTATTGTGTTACCTTAAGCTGTCATGTTAAGGCAAACCTGAGAACACTTGCTTATGAGAACCAACTGGATTTCTTAGATATATCCAAGTGAGATGTATTGTTACTATGGTAGTGGATTTTATCTATGTGAGATTAGAATTTGAGTGCCATCATTCATCTTATGCTATCTTGTCCTCCGTGATAACTGTTGACTTGCAAGATACAATGTTGAATTACTATATGATGCATGTTTGTGATGTTAGTATGCGTGCTTTGACTAGTAATATTAGATCTTGCCTATTGAAGATGCATATTTCTTAACGAATTTTTGTCTTCCTCTGTATAATAGTCTTGATTATTTGTCATTATTGACATGCATGCTAATTAATCTGTGCAGGATGGTGGTCGGGTGTTAACAAGGAATGGAAATTGATGGAGATCCCTACATGTGCGTCGTTTGTATACCATGCATGCTAGTAGCAGATTGATCAAGACGTCAACAACAACAAATACTATTTGTGTCATGCACAAGTGCACCACAAACAAGAGCACCGATCCATCTACTTCTTGCTGCTCCGACCCAAGTGTTGGCTGACACCCTGGGTACAATCCTATCTGCTTACTACACCACCACATTAGCCATCAAATTTGTGACAAGAAAACGGAAACCCTCTTCCGTTCTTCCGAGAGGAGAGGTCAGGTCCTTGCTTGCTAGAGTTGTAACATCCCAAATTTTCAATTTGGCATGTTATACATAGGTCATTCTTGCATATCATATTTTATTTGCATTCTCGTTTACCATCCTCGAAAATCCTAAGCAACTCAAGGACCCTCGGAGAGAGTTGGGGATTTTTCAATTTTCATATTTGAATTTTGTCAAATAATGAAAGACAAGGATATTGGATTTTAATTATTTTCTCTCCGGGAAATTTTTTCAATTTAAAATAAATAAATGATGGGAGATAATATGACTTCTCAAAAATAATTGAAATAACGGAGGAAAAATGTTAAAATCATTTTGGGATTTTATTTGGAATTTTATTCGCCCTAGAAAAATTGGCACGTTTTAAAATTTTGCATTTTAAGGGCCAAGAAAAGTTCATCTAGTTCTAAATATTCTATTTAGACGGAGAAAACTTATTTTGGAATTTTTAGATTTTTATTTATTTTCTAGGAATTTTCTTTCGCAGAATGTTTAAAAAAACGAGCGGACCAGCCGGCTGGGCCAAAGGCCCAGCAGCCAGGCCGGCCAGCGCGCCGCCGCCTCCCCTCAGCGCCCAGTCTGAGGCTGCAGACGCCGAGGAGTCCGAGCCGGACTCCACCCGGCGACCCCTTCCCAAGTCGCCCGCCCGCCCTTCTCCAAGCCACCGCCGCCCGCCCCTTTAAATACCGCCGCGCCACCACCGCCACCACCACCCGCCCGAGCCGGAGGTACCCGACCCGCCCGCCGGGTTTATTATGTTCTTTTGAAAAACCCTTGGTTTTTAAAAACCCTAGATCGCTTTTTTATATAGATCGGTTTATTTTAAATCGGTTTATTTATTTAACAAACATCCGCTCACCCGTTCGCTTTAACGAACGCGTTCATCGTTTAAGTTACGCTGACGAACGTTCGTTCGTTTAACAGTTCTTTGCTTTTCTTTTATCAGATTTATTCCGCGGTTATTCTGACCGTGATTTCTAATCCAATTTTCAAACCTGTTTATCTTTTCGCTCAATTATCGGAATCAGGCGATTCAAGCGCCTGGAGTTTCGTATCGAAACCCTCTATCCGAATAATCAACTTAAACCAGTTTTTATCTCTGTAAAATTTGACTCTAGTTCAGATTAGTAAACGGACCTTGTTTTTCTCGCCGTTTGAGTTTCGTTGTTCCGTTTGGTTTGATTCTTTTTGCAAACCGGAGTTCTTAAGTTGAACTCTTCGGTCAACCTTTTCAGTTGAAGTTTTCGTTTGTGCATCTTTGCTTGTTTACTTATGTTTGCGTTGTTTGCTTGCGATAGAATTCCCGGAGTGCGAAGCGTGTTATTACGAGTCTCTAGGATTCACGGATCGTCAGCAAGGCAAGTAACACTTGCTCATATCTTTTCCTACCCAGTTTTTATGCATTAGTTTCAACCCTCAAACATTGCATGATTAGGATGTCATTAAATTGTGGGTTGGGAAGTAGATGATGAGGTAGGAACCTATTGCCTGTTACTTTCAAACCCTTGGGAGTTACTTCTACGTTATGCTTATATTGCCATGCTATGCTCGTAGACGTGGTTTGGGTTTGAGAGATATTCACGACAGATGTGAGATTGTTAATTAATGGTTTACTTTAAGGTGGCAACTTAAATACACATCTGGGTGGATTGAGGCACCTGGGGAACCCAGTGTTGTCTGTTTTTTTGGAAATCCCGGGGTACCCGTGTGATCTTCCTATGGACCGCCACCCAGGTTCAAAGGGAACTGAGATTATTCATGCTAGAAACTTCCGTGTGCAGCCACAAGATATTATGGGCTCTAGCATAGTTGAGTAAGTTACGTGAAGCTCTCAAGAGGTAGATCAGGTATTGGGTTTTATAGGTTTGGTATGATCTATCCGGAGTAGAGAGTTAATGTTTCTGAAAGACTGTGTCTCGGTCATCCGTCTCTCAAACACCATGCAATGCGAGAAACCAACGGAGGCGATCGAGTCTTGTGGGGAAAAGTGCGCAAACCTCTGCAGAGTGTACAAACTAATCATGGTTAGCCGTGTCCCCGGTTACGTACGATTCTGAGTATCTAGTACCTGAGTATTCACATGTATCTCAACACTCGTAACTAAATTTGCTGGGTTGTTAATTACCTTAATTGGGATCATCTGAGTTGGGGGTACCTTCTCAATGATGTTTCAACCACCATGATAGTTAAATTAAATTTATTCCTTTGATGTAGGGAAAAATTGGCTTTTCGCAAAACTGTAACCATAGAGCTTTCCACCAACCATATATGCATGTAGTATAGCTTATTCTTTCATTACCCTATGTGTTACATTGCCAGCACATTCTATGTGCTGACCCGCTCTCGGGCTGCAACGTATTATGTTGCAGACTTTTCAGACGAGGAGTGAGGATTATAGGTCGTTGCCGTGCAGCTCAGTTATGCCGTTGGAGTTGATGGACTCACTTTATCTTCCAAGCCTTCCGCTGTTATCACATTAGATGGCCTTCAGCCATATTAATGTGATAAGTTCTCTTTTGAGTCATTCGATGTAACAAGTGTGTGATTGCTACTCTGTTATAAATCCTTCGAGTACTGTGTGTGTCAGCATTACCGATCCAGGGATGACACAGAAGCACAGAGAGTTGACCATCTGAGGTCGGGTCGCTACAAGATGGTATCAGAGCACACGCTGAGTGTAGGACACGACCACTAAGATAAACCATAGGTCACTCCTCTCTACTCATTTCTGACCTCTCTCCATTTTTCCACTCTTTAGGATGACGAAGATGAAGTACAAGTTTGCCCAACCGGATGAAGACACACCTTTCGGACGTCACTTGAAGGAAGTCACTAGGTACCTGAATATTGGAATACCAAGCTTCACCGGGACGTACAACGCCACCTTACCAGAAGAAGAATGCCGCGAAGCAAGAGAAGTTTATGGAAGGACTGAATGATGAGATGAGTATGCAGCTGATGGTGGCAACTTTCAACAACTACCAAGAGTTGGTAGATAAGGCCCTAATGATTGAAGGAAAGAATGGAAACGGAAATGGGAGCGCTGGGAAGAAGCCCAATCCATTCAACAAAGGACAAGTGAACCACGTTAACGTGGAGGAAGTTGAAGAGCAGCCGCATGCGGTAATAGGTAAGTTTTTGGTTCAGTCATTTACCGCTCTTGTTCTTTTCGATCGGTGCATCGCATTCATACATATCAAGGGATTTGTGGATAAGTTTAAGTTACCAACCCGGACCTTAGGACCCCTCTTTTACTGAGCTCGCCTAGAGCAGAGTATATGGCTAGCAGATGGTGCACCCAGTTACCCCTAATCATTGGCACACATGTTTTTCCGTCTGACCTAATTATCTTGGTGTCGCAAGGATTGGATGTGATATTAGGTATGGATTGGATGTCGAAGTTTGGAGGAAGTATCGACTGTGCTAGCAAGTCAATCTATCTTACCACCCGGAGGAAAAAGGATTAAGTATGTATCTAGGCATGTGCCTCGGAGGAGCCAAGTGAATACCCTCACGGGAGTTGTACAAGAGGAAGTACCTATAGTGAAGGATTATCCAGATGTTTTTCCGGAAGAGTTACCAGGCATGCCACCGGATCGAGACATCGAGTTTCTGATAGAACTAATACCAGGTACATGGCCAATAGCAAAGAGACCTTATCGGATGCCCGCAAATGATCTCGAGGAAATTAAGAAGCAGATCAAGGAGCTATTGGAGAAAGGTTACATTCGTAGAAGTCCATCACCTTGGGGAGCTCCGATTTTTGGTGGAGAAGAAGGATAAATCCCTAAGGATGGTTGTTGATTACCGACCTCTGAATGAAGTAACGATAAAGAACAAGTATCCCTTACCGATGATTAATGATCTATTTGATCAGTTGCAAGGAGCTAAGGTGTTTTCTAAGATTGATCTACGATCAGGATACCATCGATTGAAGATCCGAGAGAAGGATATACCCAAGACATCATTCACCACACGATATGGATTATACGAGTATACGGTCATGTCGTTTGGACTGACTAACGCCCCTGCCTATTTTATGAGTATGATGAACAAAGTGTTCATGGAATATTTGGACAAGTTTGTGGTGGTGTTTATCGATGATATTATGGTTTACTCGAAGAACGAAGAGGAGCACGCAGAACACCTACGTTTGGTTCTTGAGAAACTCGGGAACACTAGTTATCGCCAAATTCAGCAAGTGCGAATTTTGGTTAAAGGAAGTTGGATTTCTTGGGCATGTTATATCAGGAGAAGGTATAGCAGTAGATCCCAATAAAGTTCGATCGATCCTTTGAATGGTTGGCACCCACTTCATGAGATTCGCAGTTTCCTTGGATTGGCAGGATATTATCGGAGATTCATTGAGAATTTTTCCAAGATTGCTAAACCAATGACAAAATTGCTAAAGAAGGATACCAAGTTCAAATGGACAGAGGATTGTGAGACAAGTTTCCAAGAGTTGAAGAAACGGTTGACTACAGCCCCAGTGCTGACATTGCCAAATATACATAAGGAGTTTCAAGTGTATTGTGATGCCTCTTGCTTGGGAATTGGATGTGTTCTTATGCAGGAAGGAAAAGTTGTCTCGTATGGCTCACGACAACTGAAGCCTCATGAGTTGAACTATGCCATGCATGATTTGGAGTTAGCAGCCGTAGTACATGCGTCAAAGACCTGGAGACATTATCTCATGGGAAACCGTTGTGATGTGTACACGGATCATAAGAGTTTAAAGTACATTTTCACACAGAAGGAGTTAAACCTCGGACAGAGGAGATGGCTGGAACTTATAAAAGATTACGACATGAAGCTACACTATCATCCAGGAAAAGCCAACGTCAGAAAGGCACGCTTTGAGTCGGAAGAGTTATGCCAATATCCTTGAAGGTAGAGGACTGCCAAAGGAGTTAGCAGAGGATGTTATGGAACTTCAGTTGGAGATTGTTCCAAGAGGTTTTCTTGCAACAATGGAGGTTCAGTCGACCTTGTTGGAAAAGATTCGAGACGCTCAAAAGGAGGATAAAGAGATTGCTGAGATAAAGGAAAAGATGGGCAAAGGAAAAGCCAAAGGTTTTCGCGAGGATGAGCACGATACCTTGTGGCTTGAGGATCGAATTTATGTGCCCAACGATTTGGAGATCAGGAAGTTAATACTTCAAGAGGCCCATGACTCACCATACTCGATTCACCCCGGAAACACCAAGATGTACTTGGACTTGAAGGAACGTTTCTGGTGGGCTGGTATGAAGAAGGATATTGCCGAGTATGTAGCCGTTTGCGATGTATGTCAGAGAGTGAAGGCAGAGCATCAAAAGCCGCCAGGATCTGTTGCAGCCTATGCCAATACCCGAATGGAAGTGGGACAAGCTTGGCATGGATTTTATCACCGGATTACCCGTAACCAAAGCATGATATGATTCAATATGGGTAGTAGTGGATCGTTTGACCAAAGTAGCTCATTTCATCCCAAAGGAAAACAACCTATACAAGTGCAAAGTTGGCCAAGATTTATATGACCAGGATAGTATGTTTCCACGGAGTTCCGAGGAGTATCGTGTCGAGATAGAGGAACACAGTTTACTTCAAAGTTTTGGCATCAACTACACCGGACTTTGGGTACCAGATTGGAGTTTAGTACCGCGTTCCACCCATGCAGACGGATGCAGAGAGAGTCAATCAGATTTTGGAGGACATGTTGAGAGCCTGTGCGCTAGATTATGGATCTAGTTGGGATGACAATTTGCCGTACGCAGAATTCTCATACAACAACAGCTACCAGGCCAGTTTGAAGATGGCACCGTTCGAAGCTCTGTATGGACGCAGATGTAGAACACCATTGATGTGGGATGAGGTTGGAGACCGTCAGTTGTTTGGACCAGATTTGATCAAAGACTCTGAGGAGAAGGTTAAACTGATCAGAGATGGACTAAAGATTGCTCGGTCTAGATGTAAGAGTTACGCAGATTCTAAACGCAAGGAAGTAACCTATGAAATTGGAGATAGAGTATATCTGCGAGTATCACCCCTGAAGGGAGTGAAACGTTTTGGAGTAAAGGGAAAGTTAGCCCCAAGATTGTAGGACCATACCATATTTTGGAACGGATGGGAGAAGTTGCCTACAAGCTAGAGTTACCTGAAGGATTGTCAGGAGTGCATGACGTGTTTCACGTGTCACAACTGAAGAAGTGCCACGCTGAGATGGCCGACATACCACTAAAGGATACAGTGCCCCTGGAGGCGATACAATTGGATAACAACCTGACTTATGAGGAGAAACCAGTAAAGATTTTGGAGTTTGATAGCAGAGTCACTCGCAACAAGGTGATCAAGTTTTGCAAAGTTCAAAGGAGCCACCACACCGAGGAAGAAGCCACACGGGCGCGAGAAGAGGATATTCGCAAGGACCATCCGCACCTATTTTCTAGTTAACCCGAATCTCGAGGGCGAGATTCATCTTAAGGGGGGTAGGTTTGTAACATCCCAAATTTTCAATTTGGCATGTTATCCATAGGTCATTCTTGCATATCATATTTTATTTGCATTCTCGTTTACCATCCTCAAAAATCCTAAGCAACTCAAGGACCCTCGGAGAGAGTTGGGGATTTTTCAATTTTCATATTTGAATTTTGTCAAATAATGAAAGACGAGGACATTGGATTCTAATTATTTTCTCTCCGGGAAATTTTTTCAATTTAAAATAAATAAATGAGGGGAGATAATATGACTTCTCCAAAATAATTGAAATAACGGAGGAAAAATGTTAAAATCATTTTTGGGATTTTATTTGGAATTTTATTCGCCCTAGAAAAATTGGCACGTTTTAAAATTTTGCATTTTAAGGGCCAAGAAAAGTTCATCTAGTTCTAAATATTCTATTTAGACGGAGAAAACTTATTTTGGAATTTTTAGATTTTTATTTATTTTTCTAGGAATTTTCTTTCGGCAGAATGTTTAAAAAAAACGAACGGACCCTCGATCGGGCCAAAGGCCCACCGAGCCAGCCGGCCCAGCCGCCGCCTCCCTCCTCGCCCGGCGAGGCACGCAGACGCCGAGGGAGTCCGAGCCGGAATCCACCCCGGCGACCCCTTCCCAAGTCGTCGCCCGCCTCCCATCTCCAAGCCACCGCCGCCCCCGCCCCCTTTAAGTAGCGCCGCCGCCACCACCCGCCACCACCACCCGCCCCGAGCCACCGGAGGTACCCGACCCCGCCGCCGCCGGTTTATTATGTTCTTTTTGAAAAACCCTTCGGTTTTTTTAAAGGGTCTTTTACATCTGTGTCCCTAACTCGAACCCACTAATCAGATTTGCCCCTAGTTTCGAAATCTGCTCAAATTTGCCCCTCCGCCGTTATGTGCCCTTACAGAATGCCCTCCGTGCCGTTCCGTCTGGTCAAAGCCGTTTGACCGCTTATCCGGCCGTTTCCTTCACATTTTTGCCCCTATCTAGATGTCTCACTTACTGGTGGGGCCATTCTCAAAAAATAAAACAGAAAATCCCTTTCTCTCACCCCTCTCTCACACACACACTTACAGGTGGACCCAAGTAGAAAAAATAATAAAAAGGAAAAAGGAAAAACTGTTTCTCTCTCTCACGTCTCTCTCCCTGCCCAACGACGGGCAGACGACCAATCTCTCTCTCTCAACTCCGGCGAGGGTGTTGAACTGGCGCCGCCTCCGTTGCTGGTCCCTCCTGACACCACTACCCTCTCGCCCTCGTTCTCTCTCTGCCGCTCGCCCTTTTTCTCTATCCCGTCCTCTAGCCCTCTCCCGCAAGCCAACCGGAGGCCGCCCCGTCATTGCCGCCGTTCGTCCAAAGACATGGCCAACGGCAACCCAAGCGTTGCCGCCGCCGCCAGGTGCTCTTACGACATGACATCATCGCCCCAGACAACGAGTTTGACCAGAGAAGTCCACGACCAAGCGCCAGGACGCATCTGTCCCGCCTCCATCCTCGGACCGCCGCCTTTGATTTGATGGCGTTGAAGCACGCCGACGGATCCCAGCCGCTCCCAGGGCATCATGGTGTACAGCAGAAGACGTGGGCGTCCTCCATAGCAAGCCCCATGACCTCGGGTCATCTTCCTAGTGAGCTTTGAGCTCTGCCATGTCCGCCATGGTCGAAGTCCTCGCAGCGGTCTTCCCCAAACCCAACGGCATCGCCAACATGCTCATTGTGAGCTCCAAAATTTCACACACCCGGTTACCCTCTCCCTCCCCCTCACATGGTAGCTCTCCATCTTGCGCCGCCCAGAGCCACCGCGCGAATGGTCGCCGCCGTTTGCTCCGGCGACTATATGGTCTGAAGAAGCCATCCATGGACGCGGTACAGCTAGATATATCGCATGGTTCCCTCTGTTGACATCCCCGCGGCCTTATGGCGTACGTCTGCTGAAGAATTTGGTCGCCGCCGGCGACCCATGGCCTTTTTTTTGAGGGAACGGCGACCCATGGCCTAATACACTGTTAATTAAAACAATGTATTTTAGAAATAAATAATAAGACAATGACATGTGGGCCGGATATCTAGTTTGACCGGTCCTTATCTAGTTTCCTTTTTTTCTTTTTATTGGTTGGGGCCCATATGTCTGTATGTGTGAGAGAGGGGTGAGAGAAAGAGTTTTTTTTCTGAGTGGGTCCCACATGTAAGTGACACATGGAGGCAGGGGCAAAATGTCCGATAGAGCCCTGTTGACGGTCAAACAGCTTTGACCAAACGGAAACAGAATGGAAGGGCATTTCTATAAGGTCACCTAACGGCAGAGGGGCAAATTTGAGCAGACTTCGAAACTAGGGGCAAATCTGAGTAGGTGGTTCGACTTAGGGACAGAAATGCAAATGGCCCTTTTTTAAAACCCTAGATCGTTTTTTTATATAGATCGGTTTATTTTCGTCGGTTTATTTATTTAATGAACATCCAGTCACCCGTTCGTTTTAACGAACGCGTTCACTGTTTAAGTTCTGTTAACGAACGTTCGTTCGTTTAACGATTAAATCGCTTTTCTTTTATCAGATTTATTCCGCGGTTATTCTGACCGTGATTTCTAATCCAATTTTCAAACCTGTTTGTCTTTTCGCTCGATTATCGGAATCGGGCGATTCAAGCGCCTGGAGTTTCGTATCGAAACCCTCTGTCCGAATAATCAACTTAAACCAGTTTTTATCTCTGTAAAATTTGACTCTAGTTCAGATTAGTAAACGGACCTTGTTTTTCTCGCCGTTTGAGTTTCGTTGTTCCGTTTGGTTTGATTCTTTTTGCAAACCGGAGTTCTTAAGTTGAACTCTCCGGTCAACCTTTTCAGTTGAAGTTTTCGTTTGTGCATCTTTTCTTGTTTACTTATGTATGCGTTGTTTGCTTGCGATAGAATTCCCGGAGTGCGAAGCGTGTTATTACGAGTCTCTAGGATTCACGGATCATCAGCAAGGCAAATAACACTTGATCATATCTTTTCCTACCCAGTTTTTATGCATTAGTTTCAACCCTCAAACATTGCATGATTAGGATGTCATTAAATTGTGGGTTGGGAAGTAGATGATGAGGTAGGAACCTATTGCCTGTTACTTTCAAACCCTTGGGAGTTACTTACGTGTTATGCTTATATTGTCATGCTATGCTCGTAGACGTGGTTTGGGTTTGAGAGATATTCACGACAGATGTGAGATTGTTAATTAATGGTTTACTTTAAGGTGGCAACTTAAATACACATCTGGGTGGATCGAGGCACCTGGGGAACCCAAAGGTTGTCTGCTTTTTTTTTGGAAATCTCGGGGTACCCGTGTGATCTTCCTATGGACCACCACCTGTGCTCAAAGGAACTGAGATTATTCATGCTAGAAACTTCCGTGTGCAGCCACAAGCTATTATGGGCTCTAGCATAGTTGAGTAAGTTACGTGAAGCTCTCAAGAGGTAGATCAGCAGGTAGTGGGTTTTATAGGTTTGGTATGATCTATCCGGAGTAGAGAGTTAATGTTTCGAAAGATCGTGTCTCGGTCATCCGTCTCTCAAACACCATGCAAAGGCGAGAAACCAACGAAAGGCGATCGAGTCTTGTGGGGAAAAGTGCGCAAACCTCTGCAGAGTGTACAAACTAATCATGGTTAGCCGTGTCCCCGGTTATGGACGATTCGAGTATCTAGTACCGAGTATTCACATGTATCTCAACACTCTTAACTAAATTTGCCGGGTTGTTAATTACCTTAATTGGGATCATCGAGTTGGGGGTACCTTCTCAATGATGTTTCAACCACCATGATAGTTAAATTAAATTTATTCCTTTGATGTAGGGAAAAATTGGGTTTTCGCAAAGCTGTAACCATAGAGCTTTCCACCAGCCATATATGCATGTAGTATAGCTTATTCTTTCATTACCCTATGTGTTACATTGCCAGCATATTCCATGTGCTGACCTGCTCTCGGGCTGCAACGTATTATGTTGCAGACTTTTCAGACGAGGAGTGAGGATTATAGGTCATTGTCGTGCAGCTCAGTTATGCCGTTGGAGTTGATGGACTCACTTTATCTTCCAAGCCTTCCGCTGTTATCACATTAGATGGCCTTCAGCCATATTAATGTGATAAGTTCTCTTTTGAGACATTCGATGTAACAAGTGTGTGATTGCTACTCTGTTATAAATCCTTCGAAAGTCGTGGTGTGTCAAGATTACCGATCCGTGGATGACATGTATACGTAGAATTGACCATCTGAGGACGGGTCGCTACAAGAGTCGATATATTTATCTGCATTTTTAAGTAACAACGGTTCTTTGGTCCATGTTAATATGTCAAGAAACTGTTTGTTTGTTGAAACAACCATCACCACTCTCGACATCACGACTGCTTTCTGTTGCTAGTATAGTTCAAGCTTCTTTGCCATGTAGTTCATTAGGATGTGAACAATCTACAACATGCTCACAAAGATATTGTCTTAATTTTTTTTGTTTCTTTGCTGTCAATGTTTGCCAAGCTATTTAAACGATGATGACAAACTGAAATCATGAATACTCATATAGAAACTTGAACAACCATCTTGTTTAATTTGGTGATGTTCCTCCATCTAAGTGCTAATCTGTTGCATTGTTATTCAACTTTCATTGACAATTTTAGTTTCACTGAAATCATGTTTTCTTTTCTATGCTTATGTTTGTGGACGAACACTACTAGCTCCAGAAGGACCGACATTACCATCAAGTACGCCATCGAGGTAATTCACCAATCCATCATCAACTATGCTTTGCTCTCCTTAGTTTTGCTCTTTGCTGTAAAGCACAAAGAAAATTGAAGCTATCTTGATTAATTGATCTGAAGAGGGTCAAAGAGGATGTGACAACATGTTTACTACCATATTATCTTCTGCTTGATCTGACACTATTATGTCCAAACCTGGGAGTATATTTTTTGCTTGTCGTCATGACCCATTTGTTGGGCTGTATAAGTGTATCTGTTGTCTGATTTGCTCCATCATATTTCCTTATGTACTTCTACATATATATGTTGGTTGTAATCTGCTTGAACGATCAAAGTACTTGATATTCCATTATGTTCTTGTAGGTGAATGGAGCTTGTGTTGTTGGGAGAACTCGATTGATGACTTCTTCCTATGTTTGAAGCATGTTCCGTGGCATCCAAGAGTAGCTAGCTTTACACTCGCAGAGCGTTTTATTTTTCGATCACAATATTTGTGATTGTATGGAATATTGTATGGTTATCTACATGAAGTTTGAAGTTCCTGGGCATGCAATATTTGATGGTTAAACTGGTTGTTGTGATGTGAACGAGTGTATGGAGTTTCACATGTTCTGTTCTGTACAAAATATATTGTAATAAACCTATTTTGGTTGTTATTTGAAGATTTTCATATGCTTCTCTCTTCTTTCTGTTTGATATATACTGCTTATTAATAAGCTATGAAAAAAGCGATTTGGGACCACTGCCAGGAAAAATCTGACAATTGGGACCCGTCTAAAAACTAGAACTGACAAAAAAAACTGGAAAATTAAAAAGAAATGGACGGCAAAAGGCCATGCCCTAGAAAATAAAAAGGCCAAATTGTTGGGCCAGGCCCATGTAGCTAGAGAAAATTAATAAAAAAATATACAGTAAAACGACTATATAAATGGGCTCGGCCCATGTAAAGCGTCGAATTGGACAGGGCTGATTCTTGTTAATGACCTTTTTATTTGGTCGCAATTTTGCCACGTCAGCTTGCCACGTCAGATCCGACGTGGCCTGGGCAGACAGCCAGTGACCAAAACAAAAGGTCATGGGTTCAATCACCTTTTGTTTTGGTCGTTGCCTTCCACGACCTTCTCACGGAGAAGGTCGTGAATTTCATTTTACGACCGTCAGCTTTTGACCATCTGTTTTTGGTCACAAAAAGGTCGCAAATGAAAAACAATGACCTTTCAGCGACTAATAGTGATGGTCGCAAATTGATATATTTCTTGTAGTGACCTTGCTGTTTTTATTTATTAAGATTATAAATATATATTTCTACCATCAATATTACACTTTATCACCATCTCTTCACCGAACTAGTGCACCTATATAATTTGCCATTATATTGGGTGTGTTGGGGACACAAGACATTTCTTGTATTTGGTTGCAGGGTCGTTTGAGAGAGACCATCTTCATCCTACACCTCCCACGGATTGATAAAGCTTAGGTCATCCACTTGAGGGAAAATTGCTACTGTCCTGCAAAACTCTACGCTTGGAGGCCCAACACGAGTCTACGAGAATAAAGTTGCGTAGTAGACATCAAGCTCTTTTCTGGCGCCGTTGTCGGGGAGGTGAGTGCTTGAAGGTATATCTTTAGATCTTGCAATTAAATCTTTTAGTTTCTTGTTTTATCACTAGTTTGGTTTATAAAAGAAAACTACATAAAAATGGAATTTAGGTTGCATCATATTATTGATCATGTTTATAATATCTTTCTTGAAACTGATGGTTTGGAAAATTGTGCTCAATTGTTAGAAGAAGAAGCCACTAAAATGTTTGGCACAAAGTATTTGAATGATGAGCATGATTGTAATGTTGTTAGTATGAATTCTTTGAATATCCAAAATGCTAATGATGATTGCACAAGTCATGACAAAAATGTTTCTTATAAGCATGTCACTTTTTGGGGAGTGAATTGGGAGTGCCTTTGCACACCAGAAAGGGAAGATAGATTTTGTAAGAAGCATAAATATTTAGAAACAAAAAGGTTGCAAGAGAGGCTAGATGATTGTGCTGAAAGATGTTTTTTCCTCCATCCTTGTGAACTTTGCAATGAACATGGTCATTTAAATCTTCAATGCAGATTCTTTCGTCATAGTATACAAAAGTTGTGATAACTTGATTACCCTTGAGCATCATAAAGAGCTTAGTCTTCTTTTGGGGTATGAATAAACGAAACGTATAACTAAGGATTTTCCAAATCCTGAAAGATTTCTTGATTTTGATCTAGAAGAAATTTATATGTTTTGTGCGGTAAATTGCATTGAGAATCCTTATATTTCCAACTACCTAAAGACAAGAAAACAAATGGAATATGAAGAGAGTACTAATGAAAGGGAAAATATTTCCCAAAACCCTCCTAGTGTTTATTATGGTGAAGCAGGTAACGAGGAGGAACTTCCTATCCAATCAATCTCTTCAACAAGGAGCTCGAAAAAACTAATTGAACCCACACATGATATGGTGAAGAAGAACAAAAGAAGAAAGAAGAGAGGTAAAAAGGTATCTCTCCCAAAAAATGTTGCTCCTATTATTGTTGTGCCTCATGAAAATGAATCAAAAATAATTGTGGAAGATGATGCACTTGATGATGATATTGCTTCTATGTCTTATGGAACAATGACCGAAAGCACTATTGATGATGATTTTGTTATGCCTATTGCTTGTTGTGATGATTATGATTGGGAAGATAATGATACTTCTTATAATCTTGGAAATATTTTTGGTACTTGCTTGGAAGAATATGATAATAATGTTTGCTATACTATTAGTGCTATTCATGCTATTGATAAGAATGATTGTGATGATATGCAAAACCACAAGCTTGGGGATGCTATGTTTGATGAGTATGACTTGTTTGAAGATTTATTTGCTGGAAATAATGCTTGTCCTAAGCTTGGGGATGCTTTGCTTAATGAATATGATCCTTTGATTCCTTCTACTTTCGATAAGAAAATTTATTATGATGATAGCATGCCTACTATTTATGATGATTACATTGATGAAAGTGAGTTTGGAAGAGTGTCAACTCTAGGTAATAGTGATCCCACTATTTTGGAGGGTGTTGAATCTTATTACAATATTCATGAAAGTGGATTTGGAGAGGTCATGACTTTATTTAGTGATACATCATCTATTTTGGAAGAGGTTTCAATTAATTATGATAATGAAGTAGCTATCTATGATGATTATCATGATGACATGTGTCACGCCCAAGATGCGACTCTATCCTAAAGGAACTCGAAGGTCCCACCAAGGATAGAAGCGCATCTTGAAGACGCTTTTGCAAGGTGGATATCATTACATCAACATTACATAATAGATGGGGATACAACCAAGACATACAATGTCACATGAATACAACAATACAACATACAAGATCAACATCCGACTACGGATGAATCATAAAATGTAAACTCAAACAATATCCACCACTGCTAGCCCAGTCTGCCGACCGAACCTATCCCCTGATCGACGAGGAAGAAGAACTCCAAAACAAGCAAACATCGCTCTCGCGTCATGATCATCGCAAACCTGTACCTGCAACTGTTGGTGTATTAATCTGTGAGCCACGAGGACTCAGCAATCCTATTACCATGGGTATCAAGACTAGCAAATCTTAATGGGAAAGGAAGGGGTAAAGTGGTGAGGTTGCAACAGCGACTAAGCATATATGGTGGCTAACTTACGCAAATAAGAGCGAGAAGAGAGCAAGCGGAACGGTCGTGAAGCTAGCAATGATCAAGAAGTGATCCTGAACTCCTACTTACGTCAAACATAACCCAGAAACTGTGTTCTCCTCTCGATCCACCCCGAAAAGAGACCATCACGGTTACGCACACGGTTGGTGTATTTTAGAAGAGTTTACTTCAAGTTTACTACAACCGGATATTAACAAATTCCCATCTGCCACATAACCGTGCGGGCACGGCTTTCGAAAGTTCAAACCCTGCAGGGGTGTCCCAACTTAGCCCATGATAAGCTCTCGCGATCAACGAAGGATATTCCTTCTCCCCGGGAAGACCCGATCAGTCTCGGAATCCCGGCTACAAGACATTTCGACAGTAATAAAACAGAGACCAGCAAGACCTCCCGGCGTGCCGACACCCTCATAGTAGCCGCGCGTATCTTGTCTCAGGCCACGACCGGATGAGCAGTCTGTACAACTAAAACCAGGCCTCGAGTTTCCCCGAGGAGGCGCTGCAAAGGGCTCTAGTTCGGACCAACACTTAGACAAGCATTGGCCCGGGGGGGCTAAAATAAAGATGACCCTTGGGTTAATTACTCCCAAGGGAAAAGTAGGTGGTGGTGAGGCAAATGGTAAAACCAATGTTGGGCCTTCTTTGGAGGAGTTTTATTCAAAGCGAACTGTCAAGGGGTCCCATAAATCACCCAACCGTTAGGGACGCAAAATCCGGGAACATAATACCGATATGACGGAAACTAGGGCGGCAAGAGTGGAACAAAACACCGGGCATAAGGCCGAGCCTTCCACCCTTTACCAAGTATATAGGTGCATTAATAATATAAGAGATATTGTGATATCCCAACATAAACATAATCCAACATGGAGCAATCTTCATCTTCACCTGCAACTAGCAACGCTATAAGAGGGCTGAGCAAAGCGGAAACATAGCCAAACAATGGTTTGCTAGGAAGGGTAACAAAGGTTAGAGGTTCATGCAATTTGGGAGGCTTGAGCGCAAGTGGTAGGTAACGCAAAGATAGCGATAGAACGAAGCAACTAGCATAGCAATGATAGTAGTGAGATCCAGGGTAGCGGTCATCTTGCCTGAAATCCCGCAAGGAAGAAGAACGAGTCCATGAAGAATACGAAGCCCACGAAGGCAGACCAAGCGTGAGCAGAGCGAATCCTCACGATCGCAACGAAACGGGAACTATCGAGAAAAGCACACAACATGGTAAACACACCACACATGAACAAGGCATGATGCACAACCAAGTATGATGCATGACAAGGCTACATGAAGCTACTCATGGCAAGAGATGATGCATACGAGAGCAACACATCAAAGCAAGTTTAAATGAGGCCGGGAACAACATAGAACAATTCCGGTAAGTCCTCATATGCAAATTTCGAAATTGGTCCAGATCTGAATAAACCTTATATTCGAGTTATTAAACAGCAAGTTAAAGAGAACCAAGAGGATCTACACGAAATTCTAGTCAAGTTACATATAAAGTTCATTTAAATCGGAGCTACGGTCTAGAAGATATGAGCAAAACAAGGTAAGCATGGCATTGATACAAAATGCATTCAAACATCATGCAAACACCTCAAAACAAGGATGCAACATGATAATATGAAACTACATGCAAAACCAAGCAAGTTTCATATAGAGCACACTCAAAACGGAGCAACGGTTCAACACATACACCCTATACAAGTCATGACAACAATCTGTCCAAAACAGCAACTAGGCATATTGCAAGCATCAAAACACTATGCTACAGCATCTCAACGTGAAAACAAAAAGGTATGGGCATGAAGTACAGGTAAAACATGACAAAACATGAACACTGAGCTATCTCCAGAAATCACTAGAACATGCTCAAAAGGACATGGAAAGATTGCAAATAATAACAGTTTCAGACTTTGCAGAAATTACATCAGGTTGCAATGTTTAGAGCTATCAAACAACATGTTACAGGAACTTAACATGGCAAACAATGGCATGAAATGAATCTACTAATTGCATAGAACAAAAGTCCTTTAGTGACCATGAGCCAAAAAGGAGCATAAGATATGATGGCACCCATGTAAACATAGAAAAAGATATGACAGATTCATACATGCCAGAAACAACAATAAGTAGGCATGTTGGTGAGCTTGAACCACTCACTACAGAGAAACACAAGGCATGGCAAGGCAACCAATAGCAAGAAGACATGTGTAGAAGCAAAGCATGGCAAGAGAAAGTTCATAGAGTGAATGGACCACTAGGGAATCACATGGCAAAACTGAACTTCATGTTAACAGGCTGACAGCAACATTATTTAGCAATTTGAGATCACGATTACAACAAGTCACAGCAGACTATAGTTGCAACAAAGGGTATGGATGGATAGAGCAAGACATGTATAACAAAACATCCTTAGTGAACATCTCCAGATTATGTATAGAATGACTTGTAGCAGCAGGTTTACATAGCATCATAATATAACAGAATCAGCCTAGCAAAACAGCAACAGCAAGTACCCTACTTAACAAGCTCGATGCACTCACTACAAGACCCACAAAAATCCATGGATGGCACCACTATGAAGATGGCATGACATAGTTCAAAACACATGTAGAAATCAACCTCATAGGATGCACACATCAAATGCAACAAAAATAACAACTCATCAAGTTATAACAGTTTCAGCAGGTTAACATCATATAGCACTCTTGCAACGAAGATTCAGGAATCAAGATGGACTCGAATGAACATGATGCAACGGAATGAAATGAAGTACTCGTCGAGACTAACAATTTGACATATTACACGCACGAAACCGAGCTACGGATGCAGAGTTATGATGGGATGAACAGGGCAAGATAATGTCAAAATATTTCGGGACTTGGGCAAAATCTCACCCTCCGGAAGTCAACGGGACAAGGATATCCGGGACGGAGGGATCCAGGGCGCGAGTGCTATTTGGTTCGCCTCCCGGTGGATCTCATCCACCCGGGGTAGATCCGGCCGGAGTGGAGCTCCGGCGAGCTTCCGCGAACTCCGGCGAGCGGAGGAGGCTACCGGCGACGGCGGGCGGCGACCGGAGGTGGCGAGGCGACGAGCGGAGGCGGTCAGAGGAGGCTCAAGGCGGCGGCCGCGCGAAGCCCGGCGGCGGCGGTGGAAGGCGAGGGTGCCGGCGGCGGCGGAGGTTGGCGGCGGCGAGGGAGGCGGGCTACCGAGGCGCCGGGCCACGGGACCGGGCGGAGCCGGCAAGCGCAGGACGGCGACGGGGACGCGCCAGGCGGTGGCGAGCACGCCCGAGGTGGCGGCGGAGGCGCTGACGGATCCGGCGGCCGGAGATAAAGGCGCGGCTGGGCGGCGGAGTCGGGCTCAAGTTCGCCGCTGTGGCGGCGGCGCGGACGGCGGCGGAGCGCCACGTGGCGAGGCAGGATTGGCCGGGGGCGACGGGCGGACGTGTCCGGCCGGGGTTGGACATGTCCGGCGCGGCGCGGAGGGGAAAATCTAGGGTTTGATCCGAAATTTCGGGGAGGGGCACATATTTATAGGTATAGGGAGCTAGGGGAGTCCAAATGAGGTGCGGTTTTCGCCCACACGATCGTGATCGAACGACCGAGAGCATGGAGGGGAGTTTGCTGGGTTTTGGGCCACTTTGAAAGGGGTGTTGGGCTGCAAAGAGAAGGGGGCTTTTGCGGTTACCCGGTTAACCGTTGGAGTATCAAACGACCTCCGAATGACACGAAACTTGACAGGCGGTCTACCGGTGGTATACCAAGGCCGCTTGGCAAACCTCGGTCCATTCCGAGAACGTTTAATACCCGCACAAAAGAAGAGGCAAAAAGGGGGCGCCGGGAGACATAGGAGTGCCGGATTGCAAAACGGACAACGGGGAAAATGCTCGGATGCATGAGACGAACATGTATGCAAAATGAAACGCACATGATGACATGAAAAAATGCAACACACAAGCAAATGACATGGCAATGACGAAGAATAACTGGCAGACATCTGGCGCATCGAATCCGGGGCGTTACAACATGTATGCCATAAAGAGTGATAAATCTTCTATGCTTGTGCATCATGAAAAGAGTGCTTTTTGTGATAGTTATAATGTTGAATCCATTCATGATGCCTCTGAAAATTATTATGAGAGAGGAACTTATGCTCTTACAATTCTCAATAATCTCAAGTTTATTCTCTATGTGTTGATTGTTTTGAAGTTGCACTTGTTTTGCCTTCCTATGCTAGTTGATTCTTGTTCCAATAAGTTGTTTTGTCAGGACCCTGATTCCAAGTCACATCGATCTAGCCGGTAACACCTCATATCACTTTGCGGCCTCACGCACGGTATTCCCACTGGTGTCGCCTTACCATGGCCCGGGACCGTTTGCGCCTTTTGGCTCACGTATATGATAGTGTCGCTAGCATCCATATGACAGAGAACCCGGGCCGACATGACTAGTCATGAACCCAAAGTGCGCTAACTTACGGGGACATACATACATGAGTCAACATTGAGCATGTCGGTCAGTAGCGTGCGAATCCGGGCTGTAGCACTGGGCTAACAGGACTCTGGTGAACCGGGCTTTAGCAGGCTAGGCAGGACTCCGGATGTCACCGCGGGACATTTCCCCGAAGGGACAGACACATGAACAAAGTGAATCACATGCCGGTCAGTCAAGTGTTAGGAGCGGTAGTCTTTGGGCTAGCAGGACTCCGATGAACCGGGCTGTAGCGGACAACTTTGGCTCATCGAAGCACAAGACTACATTTCCCCATAAGAGAGGCTACCAAGGATAAACAACTAGGTTGTCGGATCCCACACATCCCAAGCATTTCAATCATACACACAATATGCTCGATATGTGTAAATACAACATGGCATCACTACAAAACTCTATGACTCAAAGTTTTTATTCATTAGGCTCCGAGAAGCGAGAGAGTGGGATTTTATCGGAATGAACAAGGGGTTTTTGCTTGCCTGGCACTTCTGAAGATGATATATCTCTTCCTCGGTGTCATCGAACTCATCGTCGGAACATACGTCTACCGAGGGGGAACAACCACCCGCAAACACAGAAAGAACACAATCAATGTAATGCACAATATGATGCATGATCATGACATATTAAACAAATACTTTGTGATGCATGATCATGATCACTCGCTCCTCGGAGACTAATGAACAAATACTTTGAGTCGTAGAGTTTTGTTGTGATGCCATGTTGTATTTACACATATCGAGCATATTTTGTGTATGATTGAAATACTTGGTATGTGTGGGATCCGACAACCTAGTTCTTTATCCTTGGTAGCCTCTCTTATGGGGAAATGTAGTCTTGTGCTTCCATGAGCCATAGTAGTCCGCTACAGCCCGGTTCACCGGAGTCCTCGCTTAGCCCAAAGACTACCGCCGAGAACACTTGGATCAAGCCGGCATGTGATTCACTTCTGCTCGTGGTTCCGTCCCTTCGGGGAAATGTCACGCGGTGACATCCGGAGTCCTCTCTAGCCTGCTACAGCCCGGTTCACCAGAGTCCTGTTAGCCCAGTGCTACAGCCCGGATTCGGACGCTGCTGACCGACATGCTCGATGTTGACTCATGTATGCTTGTCCCCGTAAGTTAGTGCCACTTTGGGTTCACGACTAGTCATGTTGGCCCGGGTTCTCTGTCATATGGATGCTAGCGACACTATCATATACGTGAGCCAAAAGGCACAAACAGTCCCGGGCCATGGTAAGGCGACACCCGTGGGAATACCGTGCGTGAGGCCGCAAAGTGATATGAGGTGTTACCGGCTAGATCGACGTGACTTGGAATCGGGGTCCTGACATGTTTGCTCACAAAATCCCTATGCATAGGAAGTCGGTTAGACCTAAATGTGCTAGTCATATGTTTCATGATGCTCTCTTCATGTTTCAATTCTTATCTTTTATGCGAGCATCATTGAAATCACCATGCCTAGCTTAAAAGGCATTAAAGAAAAGTGCTTGTTGGGAGACAACCCAACACTTTTACCTACTGTTTTTGTGTGTTCACATGATTATGCTATTGTATTGATCATGTTTTATTGCTTTTATTTCAATAAAGTGCCAAGTAAAGCCTCTAGGATCATGTTGGGTGACAGTTGCTTTGATCTTGCTGAAAAACAGAAACTTTTGCGCTCACGAAAATAAGTCTCATTTTTAACATAAGAGTGCTTTTGAGTTGATACTTTTTGCAGAAGATTAATATACAAATTGCTCACGTGGTATAATTTTTCAGAATTTGTTTAGTATCATAAGTATAGTTATTCTGCAGATCACTATAGACTGTTCTGTTTTTGACAGATTCTGTTTCAATGCATAGTTTGCTAGTTTTCTAGTTTCTATGCCTTATATTGCTCAATATAAATTATGGAAATGATATGCTACAGTAGGCATTGTGTGGAAATAATTATGAATCTTGTCTTTGATAGTACCAAAGTGAAATGGTTTCCTCTTTATCATACTAACCTATCTCACGAAGTCCCGTTAAGTTTTGTGTGATTGAAGTTTTCAAGTTTTGGGTGAGATGTCGATATGAGGAGAATAAGGAGTGAGAAGACCCTAAGCTTGGGGATGCCCAAGGCACCCCAATTAATATCCAAGGAAGATCGAAGCAACTAAGCTTGGGGATGCCCCGGAAGGCATCCCCTCTTTCGTCTTGAATATTATCAGTAACCTCACTTGGAGCTATATTTTCATTCATCACATGATATGAGTTTTACTTGGAGCGTCATTTTATTTTGTTAGGATTTGCTTGATGTTATTTAGAATAATGATTTGCATCTTTCATTTCAATAAAAGTGTTAAGGATAGCCTTTACCATGCTTATTTTGCAAGTCTACATGTTGCTATTTGAAAACAGAAAGTTTATCGATGTTGCAAAAATTCCCTAGAAAAGTCAGAATGTGACAAAATGTTGAAACTTTTTGCATAGTAAGCTCTGATAAATTTTGTACAGTGTGGTAAATTTTTTCATAATTTTTGGAGTTTAGGAAGTATTGATACTCTTGCATTCTTTACAGACTATACTGTTTTGGCTGATTGCTGTTATGTTGCATTGTTTGCATATGTTTGCTTGTTTAATGATTCTATTTGCGGATAGGAGTATTAAATATGCAGAGGCACTTAGTATGAAATGTTGAATAATAATTTTGTGATTTTCTACAGTAGAGAATGATAAGGTTTTTGCATTGGTTTATACTAACTTATCTCACGAGTTCTTGTTGAGTTTTGTGTGGATGAAGTTTTTAAGATTTAGGGAAACCGTGATATAAAAGGAATTAAGGAGACACAACAGCTCAAGCTTGGGGATGCCCAAGGCACCCCAAGATAATATTTCAAGAAGTCTCGAGCATCTAAGCTTGGCGATGCCCCAGTAGGCATCCCACCTTTCTTCATCAACAATTGTCAGTTAGTCTCGGTTGAGCCTACGTTTTTGCTTCTTCACATGATGTGTTCTATCCTTGGAATGTCTTTTTATTTTGTTTTGCTTGATGTTTTAATAAAGTACTTAGATCCGAAAGTTTTTAAATAAAATAGAGTCCTCAAATAGTTGCCAGGGAGGCTAGGTAAGCGGCACGCACATCCCGTCAACGAAGCTCTTTTCTATGGAATTGCTCTAGTGCTTCACTTATATCTTTTTGAGCATGGTGTGCTTTAGTATTTTTGAAGAAATTCTCTCTTGCTTCACTTAAATTAGTTTGAGAGAAAGAAATATTATGCTCATGATCTTCACTTATATTTATTTGAGCTTATCAAAAGCAACACATGAAAATTAGTTCCAAAGTGATAGATATCCAAGATGGATATAATAAAAACTTTCATGAAGATCATTGGACAAAATAAACTTGATTCCTTGTAATAATTTTGAGATATGATGATGTGATATGTGAGTCATGTTGATGAGTAATTGTGCTTTAGTAAGAATATTGGTGTCAAGGTTTGTGATTCCCTATGCAAGCATGAAAGTCAATAGTTATGCAATGAAATTATATCCTACTTGTGGTGCATTATTAGGTGTTAATTATGCTCAATGCTTTCTTATGAGATTATTCTTTCTTGGTTGGTCGCTTCTCAATCTTTTGCTAGCCTTCATTTTGCACTAAGTATGATCACTACTTGTGCATCCAAAATCCTTTAAACCAGTTTTGCCACATGAGTCCACTATACCTACCTATATGCGGCATTCTTTTGCCGTTCTAAGCAAATTTGTATGTGCCATCTCTAATTTTCAAAATAAGTTTCTCTTTTGCGTGCTCGTACCGCTCGCGAGGCGGTGAGGGGTGGCCATTATTTTCCATGCTAGATGTGTTATTCTCATGATGAGTGTTTATTCACTTGTCATTGCATGAGAGTAAGGCAAAGGTATTAGGGATGCCCAGTCCCGAAATGAAAAATTAATTTACTTTATGTTGTCAAATAATAAATTCCTTGGAAAGTGTTGGTATGGAGGGCACCCGTGGATACGGTTAGCCATGGAAAGTGAAAGTATGGTGGAAAAAGGAATAAATTTTATTTTCTGTTTGGGAACCGCTGATATATCTACCATGGAAAGTGTTGGGAGCTCTAAGTCATTTTCGTTGGTGGGATAAGTATGCCTCTCAAAATGTTTTTCATCTCTCAATTTTCGCTTTGAGCTCTGGCACCTCTACAAATCCCTACTTCCCTCTGCGAAGGGCCTTTCTTTTACTTTATGCAATTTTTATTTTAAATTTGAGGCTCCATCTTCTCTTATAAAGCACCAACTAGGAGGCACTATGATCATACTTGAGCATTATGTGTAGCTAATATGCGAGTGTGTTTCATGAATGGATCAATGATTGAGCATGATGGGCCAGGGATAACTTATTTTAGTGTTGATATTTTGAAAGACATGGTTGCTTGTTGCTATGCTTGAGTATTAAAATCCTCATGTCAAAACTAGACTATTGCTTTGAACCATATAAAAGTCCAAATGTCCATACTACAAAAGAAAAGAATATGTGATGAATATGATAGGTAGCTTTCCACAACAAATATTCCATTTTCAATTGCTACTTTATCATGATAAGTTTTATGAGAAATAGTTGATGCTATGATGCTAGGAAAAGTGATTGAAATTATCATTGATCAAACTTATGCACTTAGCTAGCATTCACAATTCATAAATTATTTCTTTTATCATTTACCTACTCGAGGACGAGTAGGAATTAAGCTAGGGGATGCTGATACGTCCTCAATGTATCTATAATTTATGAAGTATCCATGCCATATTTACAACAATTTTATATGGTTTTGGTATGATTTGCATGGAACTAACCCGGACTGACGATGTTTTCAGTAGAACTACCGTGGTTTTGTTTTTTGTGCAGAAATAGAAGTTCTCCAAATGAGCTAAAAAAATTGACGATTTTTTTGGAACAAAAGAGACCCCCGAAGCTTCGTGGAAGGACCAAAACGTGAAGGAGTAGGGCACAAGACACCGGGGCACACCTGGGCCCTTGTACGTGCCCCGGTGAGTTGTGCTCACCTCGAGGCCCATCTTCGCGTGAAACCAACGCCAAAAAATCATATAAATAGATAAACCATTAGAAATAACCCTAGATCGGAAGTTCCGCCAGCGCAAGGTCTCTGTATCCATGAAAACCAATCTAGACCCCATTCTGGCACCCTGTCAGAGGGGGAAATCATCTCTGGTGGCCATCTTCATCATCCCGGCAGCCACCACGATGAGGAGGGAGTAGTCCACCCTCAGGGCTGAGGGTTTGTACCATTAGCTACGTGTTTAATCTCTCTCTCTCTCTCTCTCTCTCTCGTGATCTATATCATGGGCTTTGTTAATATAGTCGGATCATATGATGTTTCTCCCCGTTATACTCTGGTTATGATGATTTGAGTTTTTACCCTTTGAAGTTTTGTATTGTTGGATTGAATATTCAGAGATGAGAACACATGATGTATGTCTTGCAATATGAATACTTGTGGTGAAAAATGGGGTATCATATTGATTCACTTGATATGTGTTATGGCATTCAACTCGCGGATTCCGGCGATGATATTGGGGTAATCTATGCATAGGAGTTGATGCACGTTTTTATTATCTTTTTTGATAGAAACTTTGGGGTCTCCTTGTAGTTCTTTGTGTGGACTGAGTATTATGAATATGAATTTGCTTTGGTTATATTCTATTACAAACTCTTAATTAGATCAATCGGGAAGAATAACTTTCATTATTCTAGTACGAACTCTAGGATAGGTTGATCGGAAAGAATAGCTTTGAGGTGGTCTCATACCCTCCAAACAATTTCTATCTTTTGTTCTCCTCTAATAGGAACTTGATAACCCACAAGTATAGGGGATCGCAACAGTTTTCGAGGGTAGAGTATTCAACCCAAATTTATTGATTCGACACAAGGGGAGCCAAAGAATATTCTCAAGTATTAGCAGTTGAGTTGTCAATTCAACCACACCGGATAACTTAATATCTGCAGCAAAGTATTTAGTAGCAAAGTAATATGGAAGTAACGGTAACAGTAGCAAAAGTAATATTTTTGGGTTTTGTAGTGATTGTAACAATAGCAACGGAAAAGTAAATAAGCGAAGAACAATATGTGAAAAGCTCGTAGGCATTGGATCGGTGATGGAGAATTATGCCGGAGGCGGTTTATCATGTAACAGTCATAACATAGGGTGACACAGAACTAGCTCTAATTCATCAATATAATGTAGGCATGTATTCCGAATATAGTCATATGTGCTTATGGAAAAGAACTTGCATGACATCTTTTGTCCTACCCTCCCGTGGCAGCGGGGTCCTAACGGAAACTAAGGGATATTAAGGCCTCCTTTTAATAGAGTACCGGACCAAAGCATTAACACATAGTGAATACATGAACTCCTCAAACTACGGTCATCATCGGGAGTGGCCCCGATTATTGTCACTTCAGGGTTGCCGGATCATAACTCATAGTGGGTGACTATAGACTTGCAAGATAGGATCAAGAACTCACATATATTCATGAAAACATAATAGGTTCAGATCTGAAATCGTGGCACTCGGGCCCTAGTGACAAGCATTAAGCATAGCAAAGTCATAGCAACATCAATCTCGTAACATAGTGGATAATAGGGATCAAACCCTAACAAAACTAACTCGATTACATGATAAATCTCATCCAACCCATCACCTTCCAGAAGCCTACGATGGAATTACTCACGCATAGCGGTGAGCATCATGAAATTGGTGATGGAGGATGGTTGATGATGACGATGGCGACGGATTCCCCTCTCCGGAGCCCCGAACGGACTCCAGATCAGCCCTCCCGAGAGGTTTTAGGGCTTGGCGGCGGTTCCGTATCGTAAAACGCGATGAATCCTTCTCTCTGATTTTTTTCTCCCCGAACACAAATATATGGAGTTGGAGTTGAGGTCGGTGGAGCAACAGGGGGCCCACGAGGCAGGGGGGCGCGCCCTCCACCCTCGTGGACAGGTGGAGGCCCCCTGACGTGGATTCTTCTTCCAAAGATTTTTAATATTTTCCAAAAATAAGTTCCGTGGAGTTTCAGGTCATTCCGAGAACTTTTGTTTCGCATAAATAACACCATGGCAATTCTGTTGAAAACAGCGTCAGTCCGGGTTAGTTCCATTCAAATCATGCAAGTTAGAGTCCAAAACAAGGGCAAAAGTGTTTGGAAAAGTAGATACGACGGAGACGTATCAGAACTCGGGAGTGATTCTTTGCTGCACTTTGAGGGATAATCATATGATCCAACTATGTTAGCACTGTTGAGAAATTGCACTAGCGAAAGTACGGACCCTAGACCTCATTTTCAAGCATTGCAATACCATTTTTGTGTCCATTTACTAATCGCTACCTTTCTGTTTTTATTTATTCAGATTATAAAAATATATTTGTACCATCAATATTACACTTTTATCACCATCTCTTTGCTGAACTAGTGCACCTATATAATTTGCCATTGTATTGGGTGTGTTGGGGACAGAAGATATTTCTTGTATTTGGTTGCCGGGTCGTTTGAGAGAGACCATCTTCATCCTACACCTCCCATGGATTGATAAACCTTAGGTCATCTACTTGAGGGAAAATTACTACTGTCCTACAGAACTCTGCGCTTGGAGGCCCAACACGAGTCTACGAGAATAAAGTTGCGTAGTAGACATCAAACCTACTTCCACACACGGGCACCCCTAGACACTTATAGGCCATTTTCTCAGTCCACAATTGAATAACTCAACATATACATGCCCTCTCTCATCATCGTGCAAGACCATCAACACTTCACTTTGCTAGAAATTTTCAACCCACACATTTGTTCTAACATATACATAAGTAGCTTTAAATTTCTAGCACTATCCATGTCACTTGTATCAATAAAATAGTATCATCAACATACTGCAAGATACCTACCCCCTGTCAACCAAATGTGGTATCAACCCAACAATCTAGTACGGCTTTGGGCCTCCGCAGACAATTAGCATCAATATTAAATAAGACAAGGGAGACAGATCCCCCTGCCTAACACCTTTGAAATTGCCAAAGTTTGTACCAACAACATCATTCACTTTCACATTGAGTGTTCCACCCTTGAGTGTATCCTCAAACTAGTTCATCCAAGTATCATCCTCTATCTTTCAGGCTATGGAAAGAAAAACCAAGTTAACACCATGGGCAATTGTTTCTTCTTTTTAGAATCGCGTCAAATCTCATGCAAAGATATAATCACATCGATGATGTTTCTACCCTTGATAAAAGCATTTCGATAGGCATATCTCATCTTATGCATTCAAGGGCTCAGACTCTCATTCATAACTCTGGCAAAGATCTTAACAAGCATATATCATCTTATCCTCAATAGATAATTTTTCGTTCTCAACCCATACATCACTCCCCAATCTACATTTGAATCCATCTGCAGGTCCTCAGTCCCCTGAATCACCATATCTCCACTATTCAGAAGGAAATGTCGTATTCCTCTTCCTCCCATTGTCAATCCTATGGAATTAACTTGTATTATTAGCTCCTTTTAGGAGCCAATTTTCACTACATTTTTTATGACATTACTTCTTCCTCCAAAGAATCACAAATAGAGAACTGTATGTGACTTCTTGTGGCCATTTGGTCATTATTGAGGGAAATTTTGTTTTTGCCACTCTAGATTTTGCTAATTTTCCTTATGCCACTCTAGATTTTGACATTTCACTTTTGCCACTCTTAGCTTCTGACAACTATCACAATTGCCATTCCGTGGCAAAAGCAAAATAATTTTATTTCATTTTTGCCACTCTTAGCTTTCGAAATGTGTCACAATTGCCACTCTGAAAATTTTGCTTTTGCCACGGGAATGGCAATTGTGATAGTTATCAAAAACTAAGAGTGGCAAAAGTGAAATATCAAAATCTAGAGTGGCATAAGGAAATTTGGCAAAATTTAGAGTGGCAAAAACAAAAATTTCCCCATTATTGGGGTTGGATCTCCTCTGGAACCTTAAGATCTTTCAGTTCATCTACCAAATTAGCCCTACTCTTTAATATGATGTACCATGAGAGTATTGAGTACCTTCATACTGGATGATATACTTTGGGGTTCGTCAAACATGAACCGTAACAGGGTGGTCATAACGACAACTTTAAGTGCATCGAAAAAAAGGTATAACAAGGGGCTTGATAGCTCGAGACTGGGATTTGCTTATCCATGAAGAATTGATATTCTTAGGGACCTCTCTATGTGATGGTATCCATCATCGTCTTGCCAGACACAACATGACTTGTTCACAGGGTTGCCAGGACACGAGAACAACAAAAGAGAACAAAACCGATAATGAGTATAACTGGCACAGTGATCGCGTGTTTATTCACGTGGACGTCAGCAAATCTAACCTCGGGTTTTTTAAAGTATCGCAAAGCAAAAGGAATAGCACAGGGGAACAACAGGTTCACTTGATCGTTTGTGTTGGTTTAGGGGTCAATATGAACCATGGTTCTGCTATTGATCATTGAAGGGAAGGAGTTCTGATCATGTCTATACTTTACCGAACCTACGGGGTCACACACATGATCTTAGATCTGTTGAGTATTAGCAATATATGAGCTTATGTACTTCGTACTGGAAAAGTTTCGGATAAGAAGAAAATACTTCAGAGAGAGAACATGAAGGTTTTGAAGAAAACCGGGAAAACTTGGAAAACCAGAATTGTTCTGAGTAACCCTAAAAGGCAACCAGAAGGAGTTAGAAGGTTCTTGAAGTTTTTGGAACCTCTCGGGATGTTTCAAAGGGCGTTGTGGGTCTGCCACTTGAAAAGGCCCAACTGGGGCAGCCCTACATGGGCCACAAGGCCTAATAGTGGGGGTGCACTCCTTGCGGGCAGCCCCCTCCTCCAAACGGGCCACCTCCCGTGGCTATTATAAAGAAAGGGGAGGGGCACCTCCTTGAAACACATATTTTCTGTGCCGGTGGCTTCGCCCTCCCTCCCTCTCTCCGCAAGTTGCTCCACGCCATGAGGCGATCCTCCGTTCTTCTACTCTAACACCGCTTAGCTCTGGTGCTATTAAAGTATCAATCTTGGATGTTTTATATACATTTACAAGCAACTTTATATTAGTTTTGGCACTAACCTATTAACCTAGTGCCCAATGCCAGTTGTTGTTTTTTGCTGTTTTGGTTTCGCAGAATATCAGTACCAAACGAAGTTCAAATGCAACAAAACTTTTTGGAGATTTTTTCTGGACATAAGGAATACTAGAAGCTTCGGGAGAGGACCAGACGTGGCAGCATGGCCCCACCACCCACCAAGGCGCGCCCAGGGGGGTCGGCGCGCCCTAATGGGTGGTGGGGCCCCTGAGGCTCCATTTGACCTAATCCCGCCTCTATAACCCATAAATTAGAAAACCCTCGGGGGAGTCCACGAAATACTTTTTCCGCTGCCCCAAGCCTCTGTTCTCAAGAGATCCCATCTGGAGGCCTTCTCCGGTACTCCACCGGAGGGGGAAACGATCACGAAGGGGTTCTTCATCAACCTTGTTGCCTCTCCGATGATGCGTGAGTAGTTTACCACAGACCCACGGGTCCATAGTTAGTAGCTAGATGACTTCTTCTCTCTTGATGTTCTTCAATACAAAGTTCTCCTTGATGTTCTTGGAGTTCTATCCGATATAATTCTCTTTTGCGGTGTGTTTGTGGAGATCCGATGAATTGTGAGTTTATGATCAGATCTATCCATGAATATTATTTGGGTCTGAACTCTTTTATGCATGATTAATATAGCCGCGTATTTCTTCTCCGATCTATTGGTTTGGTTTGGCAAAATAGATTGATTTATCTTGCCATGGGAAGAGGTGCTTTGTGATGGGTTCGATCTTGCAATCCTCAATCTCAGTGACAGAAAGAGACATGACACGCATGTATCATTGCTATTAAGGGTAACAAGATGGGGTTTATTCATACGTGAGTTTATCTTGTCTACATCGTGTCATCTTGCCTAATGCATTACTCCGTTTTTTCATGAACTTAATACACTAGATGCATGCTGGATAGCGGTTGATGTGTGGAGTAATAGTAGTAGATGCAGAATCGTTTCGGTCTACTAATCTTGGACGTGATGCCTATGTATGATCATTGCTTTGGATATCGTCATAATTATTTGGTTTTCTACCAATTGCTCAACAGTAATTTGTTTACCCACCGTATAAAGCTATTTTCTCGAGAGAAGCCTCTAGTGAAAACTATGGCCCCCGGGTCTATCTTTTATCATATAAAAATCCTAAAAATACCTTGCTGCAATTTTCTTTTATTTATTTTATTTTGTAGTTTAGTTAGATATATTTATCAAATCCTATACAACTTAATCTTTCTCAATTTCGTTGAAGGATTGACAACCCCTGTACGCGTTGAGTTGCAAGGATTTGTTGTTTGTGTGTAGGTGTTGTTTACATAGTGTTGCTTGGTTCTCCTACTGGATTGATAACCTTGGTTTCACAATTGAGGGAAATATTTATCTCTACTGTACTGCATCATCCTCTCCTCTTCGGTAAAATCTCAACGCAGCTCACAAGTAGCAGATACCGGCAGAAAGGTCGTCCGTTTGATCTTTCTTCGAGGGAAAATTCTCGCGGTTGGGAGGTTGTAAATCCTAGATGTTGGAATCTGCATCAATGATGTATGCCTCAAGCTGGCACTGATTAACCTTACTCACGTCTCCGTGGGTAATTGCTCTATGAGGGGACGGGGATTGCGAGTTTGAATGCCCACGGGAAAGCTGGTGGGACAAATATCTTACTCAGCGCGCAACACAGGGTTTTGGATGGGATAGCATTACTCGTGCCCGTTAACCACCTTACCCGTGAAGGTCTTATAGATGGGCTCCAAAATTAGTAGACCCAATGTAATTCCCGCCCTTACCCACTCAAATTTCCAACCATGTAATTCCCACCCTTTGGCCAAAAAGCATAAGAAAACCATAACCTAGCCATATCATATTATTTATTATGCTGAAATGCTATTTTTTTCTACTGAAATGTTATCGTTGGTTGTTGTTGATTGCGTGTATGGGTTTCTCATCGGATAAAAAACCCGACGGGGTTGGGGATGAGAATATTTTTGTCCCCGTAGATGGGTATGGGGATGAGGACGAGCAAAAGGTTGTCACGGGGACGGGGATGAGAGTCCAATACCTGCTGGGTAATCCCCATTGCCAGCCTGATGTACGCCGACTCTACACACGCACCTAGCATAATTAGCCACCAATGTCATCACAACACAGCCAAGGCCACCGCGGACAAGGGCAATCAGTCACACACCACCCTATTGAAATATTGTATCATCCCGCAGCAACGCACGAATATTTTGCTAATTTATTAATCATAAATACATGTTATAGCTTAATACTATGGAATGAATCAAATCAATTTTATTATTTTTCATGTCACATCATTTCGTGCACGTTATCCAAGCAAATAGCATCGTTGGGGCCCTATCGTACGTAGACAAATTAAGCAGAATAAGTTACTAATTAAGCAGATGCCAGCCCGAACTATTTAGGGGTGACCATCTGCATTTACCGAAAAAGGCTTTCGCCCCGTTTTATAAATAAAGCAAACCGCCAAGAGGACATACAAGGACTAGTTCAGAACACACACACACCCAAGTCACACAATAAAGGTCCAGAGGTACTGCTGAGGGCACAGCTCAACAAGCCCAAAACACACACGAGATAAAAGAGAAGGCTCAGCCAGGGCCAAGGCCGTAGCCGGACCCGGAGAGCAGCAGACGACTAATCAGGCTCAGGAGGAGGCGGCGGAGGGGGCGGCGACAGGCGGACGGACATCGAACGGAGGTCGGCGATGAAGGCGGAGATGGCGTCCCGATCCCGAGGGCGGCTAAGCGGCCGCCAGAGCTGCAAGTAACCAGACAGTTTGAAGAGGGCATCAGTAGAACGTCGCAGAGGGGAGCGCTGAATCACAAGTTTATTGCGAATAGTCCAGAGCGTCCACGCGAGAACCCCAATCTCAAGCCACCTAATGTGGCGAGAGGGTAGCGGGGAGGCCTGTAGTTCGGCGAAGAGGTCGGCGAAGTTGGAGTGGCACCAATCCCCACCAACCACCTCTCTAAAGCAACTCCAAACGAACTGAGCAGATACGCAGGAGAAGAAAACGTGGTTCGAGTCTTCAGGGGAATCACAAAGGGGACAGAGGCCAGAGCCCAGGCCACTGCGCTTGCGAACTCAACCCCCGACGGAAGCCAACCGCGGATCCATTGCCAAATGAAGATCCGGATTTTAAAGGGCGGGCGAATGGACCAAACCGCCTGGAGGGGTGGCGGGGCGGAGGAAGGGGCGATAGCCGTGTAGAGGGACTTGGAGGAAAATTTACCCGAAGGCTCAAGGCGCCACCGAACCTTATTCGGGCCGGCATCGACCGTCGGTTCATGGAGAGCAATACAATCAAGAAGCTCATGCCAGGCGGCCACTTCCGGAGGCCCAAATGGCCTCCGGAACGCGAGGCGCCCTAAGTCAATAAGGGCCTGCTGAACTGAGATTGTAGGGACGACTGCGATGGAGTGTTGGGGAACGTAGCAGAAATTCAAAATTTTCCTACGAGTCACCAAGATCTATCTATGGAGAGACTAGCAACGAGAGAGAGGGGAGTGCATCTACATACCCTTGTAGATCGCTAAGCGGAAGCGTTCAAGAGAACGGGGTTGAAGGAGTCGTACTCGTCGTGATCCAAATCACCGAAGATCCTAGTGCCGAACGGACGGCACCTCCGCGTTCAACACACGTGCAGCCTGGTGAAGTCTCTCGTGCCTTGATCCAGCAAGGAGAGAGGGAGAGGTTGGGAAAGATTCCGTCCAGCAGCAGCACAATGGCGTGGTGGTGGTGGAGGAGCGTGGTATTCCAGCAGGGCTTCGCCAAGCACCGCGAGGGATGAGGAGAGAAAGAGGTAGGGCTGCGCCAGGGAGAGGTGGAAACTCTTGTGTTTGCAGCCCCAAAGACCTCAAATATATATAGGGGAGAGGGAGGGCTGCGCCTCTAGGGTTCCCACCCCAAGGGTGCGGCAGCCCCAAAACCCATCTAGGGTGGCGGCCAAGGGGAGAGGGGAAACTTGCCCCCAAGTAAGGTGGAGGCGCCCCTCCCAAACCCTAGGCGACTTGGGCCCCTGGTGGGGGCGCACCATCCCACCCGGGCTGGTCCCTCCAACAGTTGGCCCATGTTGCCCTCTCTGGGGCCGGTGGCCCCACTTGGTGGACCCCAGGACCCTCCCGTAGTCCCAAGATGCGTTACCGATAGCACCAAACTTTTCCGGTGACCAAAACAGGACTTCCCATATATAAATCTTTACCTCCGGACCATTCCGGAACTCCTCGTGACGTCCGGGATCTCATCCGGGACTCAAAAACATTCAAGAACCACGTATATCTATTCCCTATAACCCTAGCGTCACCGAACCTTAAGTGTGTAGACCCTACGGGTTCGGAGACATGCGTATATGACCGAGACAACTCTTCGCCAATAACCAACAGCGGGATCTGGATACCCATGTTGGCTCCCACATGTTCCACGATGATCTCATCGGATGAACCACGATGTCGAGGATTCAATCAATCCCGTATTCAATTCCCTTTGTCTAGCGGTATTGTACTTGTTCAATCTCTTTACCGGCAAGTCTCTTTACTCGTTCCGTAACACAACATCCTGTGATCAACCCCTTGGTCACATTGTGCACATTATGATGATGCCCTACCGAGTGGGCCCAGAGATACCTCTCCGTCACACGGAGTGACAAATCCCAGTCTCGATTCGTGCCAACCCAACAGATACTTTCGGAGATACCCGTAGCGCACCTTTATAGCCACCCAGTTACGTTGTGACGTTTGGTACACCCAAAGCATTCCTACGGTATCCGGGAGTTGCACAATCTCATGGTCTAAGGAACTGATACTTGACATTTAGAAAAGCTTTAGCATACGAACTACACGATCTTTGTGCTAGGCTTAGGATTGGGTCTTGTCCATCACATCATTCTCCTAATGATGTGATCCCGTTATCAACGACAACCAATGTCCATGGTCAGGAAACCGTAACCATCTATTGATCAACGAGCTAGTCAACTAGAGGCTTACTAGGGACATGGTGTTGTCTATGTACCCACACATGTATCTGAGTTTCCTATCAATACAATTATAGCTTGGATAATAAACGATTATCATGAACAAGGAAATATAATAATAATAACTAATTTATTATTGCCTCTAGGGCATATTTCCAACATGGAGAAGAGGTCGGGAAAGAGGGCCGCGAAGGGGGCGTCACCAGCCCATCGGTCAAACCAGAACAAGGTCGCTGCTCCCGATCCAACCAAGATGGAAGTCCCAATGCGGAGGACGGGGAGCAGTTGGATGACCGACTGCCAGAACTAGGACCCATCCGACCGCTGGCAGAAGGCTAGAGGTTGGCCACGCAAGTATTTATTCCGGATGAAGTCTAGCCACAGACCGCCATGTCCTTGAGAGATGCGCCAGAGCCAGCGGGAAAGGAGGGCAATGTTCATGCGCTTCGAGCACATGATGCCAAGGCCTCCCTGGTCCCGGGGCTTGCAGATGTCGGGCCAGCTAACCATATGATACTTCTGCCTGTTATTGTCCCCAGCCCAATAGAAGCGAGATTGAATTGTAGCGATCTCGTGATGGAGGGTCTCGTGGAGGCTGTAGAAGCTCATAAGGAATAGGAGGAGACTATAAAGCGAGGAGTTGATGAGAATCGTCCGGGCCGCCTTCGAGAGCCATCGACCTTGCCAAGGCTCCATGCGCGTTTGCAACTTGGTAACCGTAGGGCGAAGATCCGCCACAGTGAGCCGGGAGTCACTAATGGGTGTTCCCAAGTAGGTCGTTGGGAAGGAACCTAGGCGGCAATTGAGGCGGTTGGCGATGCCAAGGGCCTCAGCCGGAGAGTAGCCCATCACCATCACATCACTTTTATCGAAGTTGATCTTAAGACCAGACATTTGTTGGAAGCAGAGGAGGAGGAATTTCAGGCTAGCGATGCCCGAGTCCGAGCCTTCGACCATGATGATGGTGTCGTCAGCGTACTGGAGCAGGGAGATGCCAGTACCACCGGTCAAGTGTGGGGTGATCCCACGAATATGACCTGCGGCCTTAGCCTTGTCCAGGATGGCCGCAAGAGCATCAACCACCATATTAAACAGGAATGGGGGAAAAGGGTCGCCCTGCCTCACCCCACAAAACGTGGGGAAGTAAGGGCATATCTCGCCGTTGATGTTAACGGCCGTGCGCCCACACGAAACCATCTGCATAACCCGAGTCACCCAACGGTCATCGAAGCCTTTTCGCAGCAGAACTTCCCGAAGGAAGGGCCAGCTAACAGTGTTATAGGCCTTATGGAAATCGATCTTCAGAAAGACCGCTTTGACCATCTGCATTTGCTTTCTGTCTTTTGAACTAACACTTGTTCATGGTTATTCTCTGGAAAATTATTTTGTGCAAGTCGATTTTCTAGGCCATTAGATTAAGATCCAACAATTGTCCTTCTTTCTTCTTCCTGGAGTTTCCTTCCACCTTCAGTTGTTGTTCTTCTCATAAAATCGACTTAGCTAAATTACAAATTCAGTCAACTTACATAATTATTATGAATTATTACCGTTTACTCCGAAGCCCACTCATGGAATATGACGTCCTTGCACACGATTGACGCACGCACTGACGTAAATTTGTATCTTTTCTTCTTGTTTTCTATTCCTTGGTACACAGTGACTTGGCAAATCGTGGCCGATTCTACCGTTCGCCACTATCCTGAAGCGCTAGCTGGTGCCATCCCACGAAACAGGGTAACCAAGGAAAACGAAAACAGTAATTGGCCCCGCCTGAACGCAGCAGTGGTTTACATTTTCAGCAGATATTTTGATGAAATTCACTGATTTTTTTCAAATATGTAACTGAATTCAAGTGAATATTTCGGTCATTTGGCCCAAATACATACTGAAATTCACTGTAATTTCGGTTGGTACTAAAATTTTCGTGAAACTGAAATTGGAAACCAGCACACGTCAGCTTATTTTCTACTGAAACCATACTATCTTGAACTTGAAACACTAAGGAACTCGTCCACGAAGGCCTGTATGTGGCGGTCCGATGACCCGCCGGGCGCCACGGCCGCCCTCGCCACCGCGCTCGACGCCCTGGCGTTGTCGAGCATCGCGGCGGCGTCCGGCCCTGCCACAACGTTCTCCAAGGCATCGCGCACGGCGTCCCGCCGCAGCGGCGCGCGGACGCGCACGCCCATCTTGAGCTCCTCCACCAGATACTTAGCGTCCGTGCACTGGTCGCCCCACATCGGGAAGGCCGCCACGGGGACCCCCGCGGCGAGCGTCTCCAGCGTAGAGTTCCAGCCGCAGTGCGTGAGGTAGCACGCCGTGGACGGGTGCGCGAGCACGAGGTCCTGCGGGCTCCACGGCACCACCATGCCGCGCCCGGCGACGGAGTCGAGGTAACCCTCCGGGAGCAACGCGCTGTTGTCCGGACGAACTACCCACAGGAAGGGGCGGCCGGTGGACGCGAGCCCGTGCGCCATCTCCGCCAGCTCCTCGGCGGACAGCACCGCCATGCTGCCGAGAGACGCGTACACGACGGACCGCGGCGCCTGCGTGTCCAGCCACCACACGCACTCGTCCGCCGGCTTCATCATGTCGCCGCGCACCGCGGCCTCCTCCTCCAGCTCGACGAGGGGGCCGACGGGGAGGAGTAAGGGAGGCCGCGGCGAGACGCTCTGGAGAGCGTCGACCACGTCGCGCTCCAGCTCGGAGAAGGAGTTGACGAACACCCACGACGGCTTGTGGATGGCGCGGAACTGCCTCAGTATCGCCTCGGTGAAGAGCTTGTAGCTGTAGGGGTTCGACGGCAACAGGAACGACGGCACGTCGGTGACAGACAGCGCCGGGAGTCCCGGGAGCTTGACCCGAGCGACGAGGTCGTCCTCGGCCGGGAGATCCAAGAGCCCGTGCACGTGGTGGTAGTAGAGCGAGAATACCGCGCACGACTGCACCCAGAGCACCGCATAGGGGATGCCGGCGGCTTGGGCGACGTCCATCGCCCACGAGATGAACGGGTTTCCGACGACGCACGCCACCGGCCGACCCGCCTCCTCCTGGCGCCTCAGCAGCTTCGCGAACGCCGGCGGCCCGGCCGTCTCCAGGTGCGTCATCAGGTCGTTGAACTTCAGCTCCTCCTTCCCGTCGAAATGGTCGTCTAGGAACTCGAACCGGATGCGGCCAAGGCCGAGCGGCACGCCGTCGCCGCCATCTTCCACCCCGTAGGAGGCCGTGATCTTCGCTCCAGCATCGGAGGTCGATGAGAAGGTGACCAAGAGCCCCTTGGCCGCCAAGCGCTTGCCCAGGCGCAGCATGGGGTTGACGTTGCCCTGCGACGGGAAGCATATGATGAGCAAGTGGGGCGCAGACGCCGCCGCCGCCACGGTGACAGTGGCCGCGGCCTCCTCAACCATGGCCATGGTTGGCTGTGATCGAGATGTTGTCTTCTCTTCTTGCTCGATCTGTGTGAGCTGGCTAGGGCGATACTAGGAGTCTAGGACCGGGTACTCTTTTATCTAAGAAAGGACTCCCTGGCGGGGCGGCAGCGCGATCAACGCTGCATGACACATGGGGAACGACTGGCTGTCTCCATGCGACAAGCGGGACCATGTCAGCTTCGTCAATCTCAAGATGTGTTGGCTGAGTTTATCAAAAGTGTTAATAGATGGATGTATACGTTTATAAAATGAGTGTATATTCATATGTATGAATGTCTGTGTTTGTACTGTATTAACAGAAAGGACAAGCATGACCACACCGATGATGCGCAGTGCACTACAGATGAGCTGGCTGCATGATCCTTAGCGCAAGACTACACTATGATCAAGCAGTACGTGGGGACGACAAATCGGGCCGGGCTGGGTCTTATAATTGACAAACTGTGTGGCATGACCTGACATGGTGATGTGGGCCATGCTTGGGCCGACCAACTCCGTTGAGTTTGAAATCTCTGTACATGCATGTTGTGATTATTAGGAGAACCTATATATAATGTAGTTATGTTCTTGTGAAAAAAATTATTTCTCTTTAGATATATATGTATTTGGACTGTTATATATACCAAACGTGTGTGCCTATACACTAGATCCGGGCGACCGATCCCTCGCGCCAAGGCCCAGCTCAGCGCCCCTCACGTGGCCCTGCCCCACTCCCATCACGTGCCACCACCTCCCCTAAACCCCAACTTTCTTACCTCCACAGCAAGAAAAGGCAACAAACGCTCTCCATCGCCCCCCCCCCCCCCTCTCTCTTCCTCTTTCTCTCTCCCTGGCGACGAACTCAATAATTCATCTTCGTCCCCTACCCCTACCCCTACACCCCCACCCCAACACCAATTTGATCCAGCAATTGCTTCACAAATCATGCAGAGACGCTTGGGGAACTCAAGTTACCACCAGATATCGACTTGATCTACCACCAGGGACACCAGAACTTACCAAGCGTCCAGAATCCAACAATTGCTTCACAAATCATGCAGAGACGCTTGGGAAACTCAAGTTACCACCAGATCTCGACTTGATCTACCACTTGGGAAACTCAAGTTACCACTAGGGACACCAAAAGTTACCAGGCGTCCAGAATCCAGCAAGAATCCAAGTATATCAGGTACATCTAAGCACTCCCTACTGTATCTGAATTTCAATTCAGTCCAAACCAAAGGCCCCAATCAAAAACGAAAAAAGGGCATTTTTCCTATTTCATCATACTATGTGCATAGAAGCTACCAGCCAGATAGAAATGAGTTACCAGGGGAAATAACAATGTGTAGAATACATGGGTTGTCGGGTCATATGCAGGATTTTTTCTTGAAAAAAGGCAGCTCCTTTTCATATTATTTCATAAAATAGTGAAATTAGGCTACAAAACACTTGTTGTATGTAAAAAAGAGAAGTCACAACACCCCAACTGAATCCATACTTGTTACAATTATTGTATAAAGAAAGTTACCACATTTTTTCATACAGAGTTATCATCCTTAGAAAAAATTATATTGTAAAGTTTTGTCATCTGTTACCATGCCAACAAGGTGCATCTATGCAAAGTTACCATCAAAAAAGTATAATTAATCACTACTAGGAGAAAGCCTACTAGCAGCGCTGGAAATACCTATAGCAGTAGCATTGGGGCAAGCGCTAGTGCTAACGCGCTACAACTAAGTTCTAGCAGTAGCGCTGGTCCGACCAGCGCTACTGGTAAGTATGGTTAGCAGTAGCGCTGCTTCAACCAGCGCTACTGCTAATTATCTGTACCGCTGCACCGAAGTAAACGCTGCTGCTAAACCAGCGCTTCCGCTAGACCCCTACCAGCGCTACTGCTAATATTGTTGCTTTCATATTTTTATTTCCCCTCTACATATTTGTGATGTATTTATGCATGCTCTATACAGTAGTTTCATCATATCATAACAAACATACATTATTCTCATCATATTATACACATACAATAGTCTCATCATGCCATCATCATCATCATCCAACAGAAATATCATCACATCTCGAAAAATGGTGATACACAATTCATGTCATGTCTCGAATAAATGCAACTATATGGTCATGACTGAGGGAGTCCTGGATTCAGAGGTCGTCAGGTGTCCGGCCTAGGAATATGGGCCGGGTTGGATGGGTCTTACAAGATCAAGCTGAAGATTATCATCCGTTTCCGGATGGGACTTCTCCATACGTAGACAACAAGATTAGAGTCCGGAAGTTTCCTTCCCGATGAACCGACCTTGTACAAACCCTAGGTCCCTCCGGTGTGTATATAAACTGGAGGGGTTAGACCGTAGAGGCCATCTTCTTCATCGTCATTGGAATACTCATAGGCTAGACATCTAGGGTTTAGCCATTACGATCTCGAGATAGATCAACTCTTGTAATCTTCATACTCGTCGAATATAATCAAGCAGGAGTAGGGTTTTACCTCCCTTAAGAGGGCCCAAACCTGGGTAAACATTGTGTCCCCTGGTCCCATGTTACCATTGATCCTTAGATGCACAGCTTGGGCCCCCCTACTCGAGATATGCCGATTTTGACACCGACATTGGTGCTTTCATTGAGAGCTCTGTCATGCTATCTACAAAAAGCGATCTATGGCTCGCCTAGTCATCAACAACAATATCACTTCTGGAGGGTGCCTAGCTTCGGGGCAGACCCTCTAGTTCGGCAGTTTCACCATAAGGGCTCTCGTGACCATTGAGCCCGCAACTCCCCCCATGGCCGCCGGACACCGTCTTCGCATCGGACCTAAGTACTCCGAAAAGTTGGATCCGGCAAATGTTTCGTCTTTAAAAAAACTGCTGGACCGCATCGCCGCCCTGGGGGTCTCAACGGACTATGATCGGATCGAGCTCAAGCCCGACCAGAGGGAAAATAATCACCCGCCGATCACCCACCTCATAGCGGGCGTTGAGGAACCGACCAAAGACACTTCCCTCCCTATATTGAAAACCAAGTATGTTTGGGTTTCCGAATCCCCTGAGCCGGATACTCCCCCTTCGGACGGGACCACACGCCCTCCGGACTCTGGCTCAAGCGTAGGATTGCAGGAGCCTTTGTGCCTCCCCGGACCAGAACCGGTCGCCTCGGAGACCGTTCAAGCTCCGAATACAGATGTGGGACAGGATCTAAAATTTAAGCCACCCACCCACCACAATCTATATTCTCCAAGCAACTCAGGTCCTCCAGATATATACGACCTAATGTATGTGCGGTAGCAGCCTCAGGAAATGGTCCACCACTTTCGGGCCAGATTCCTGCTTGTTAATAATAGGATCGAAGACTGCTCAGACAATGACGTAGTTTCGGTTTTCCATCGTAACTGCACCGATGAGGGAATATTGAATGCCCTCGACTGTCGCCACATACAGAGCTTCATGGAGTTGTCACAAGTAGTGCAAAAGTACTGTGCGATAGAAAGCACATGGAGGGCCCATAAAACTCAACTGGAGCCCGCTGCCTTGAAGCAGTGTGCGGCCCGGGCTAAACGGATACATCCTGGCGGGTCACCCGACCACAAGTCTATGGGCAGGAAAAATAAACCGTTCACGGAACACAGGTCCGTTCTTGACGAACTGCTGGACAAGCCATGCCCGATTCACGCCACTCTGCGCACAGTCCCTACCCATAGCCTCTGAGCATGCTGGGTACTCCGACAAGTAGCAAAAAGTGGAGAGGCCATCCTCACTACAACTCCAGAGACATACTCTCCGTCGAGTGATACGTCCATTTTGCATCATGCTTTTATATCGATATTTATTGCATTATGGGCTGTTATTACACGTTATGTCACAATACTTATGGCTATTCTCTCTTATTTTACAAGGTTTAACATAAAGAGGGAGAATGCCGGCACCTCGGATTCTGGGCTGGAAAAGGAGCAAATATTGGAAACCTATTCTGCACAGCTCCAAAAGTCCCGAAACTCCACGAAAGTCATTTTTGGAATTAATAAGAATTATTGAGCGAAAGAAGTACCAGAGGGGGCCCACACCCTGGCCACTAGGGTGGGGGGCGCGCCCACCCCTACTGGGCGCGCCCCCTGCCTCGTGGGTCCCCTGGTGGCCCTCCGGTGCCCATCTTCTGCTATATGAAGTCTTTTACCCTGAAAGAATCATAAGCAAGCTTACGGGACGAAACTCCACCGCAACGAGGCGGAACCTTGTCGGAACCAATCTAGAGCTCCGGCGGAGCTGTTCTGCTGGGGAAACTTCCCTTCGGGAGGGGGAAATCATCACCATCGTCATCACCAACGATCTTCTCATTGGGAGGGGGTCAATCTCCATCAACATCTGCACCAGCACCATCTCCTCTCAAACCCTAGTTTATCTCTTGTATCCAATCTTTGTACCCAAACCTCAGATTGGTACATGTGGGTTGCTAGTAGTGTTGATTACTCCTTGTAGTTGATGCTAATTGGTTTATTTGGTGGAAGATCATATGTTCAGCTCCTTAATGCATATTAATACCCTTCTGATTATGAACATAAATATGCTTTGTGAGTAGTTATGTTTGTTCCTGAGGAGATGGGTGAAGTCTTGCTATTAGTAGTCATGTGAATTTGGTATTCATTCGATATTTTGATGAGATGTATGTTGTCTCTCCTCTAGTGGTGTTATGTGAACGTCTACTACATGACACTTCACCATTATTTGGGCTTAGAGGAAGGCATTGGGAAGTAATAAGTAGATGATGGGTTGCTAGAGTGATGTAAGCTTAAACCCTAGTTTATGCTGTTTCGTAAGGGCTGATTTGGATCCATTTGTTTGATGCTATGGTGAGGTTTACCTTAATACTTCTTTTGTAGTTGCAGATGCTTGCAATAGGGGTTAATCATAAGTGGGATTCTTGTCCAAGAAAGGGCAGTACCCAAGCACCGGTCCACCCACATATCAAATTATCAAAGTAACGAACGCGAATCATATGAGCATGATGAAAACTAGCTTGACGATAATTCCCATGTGTCCTCGGGAGCGTTTTTCTCATTATAAGAACTTCTCCAGGCTTGTCCTTTGCTACAAAAAAGATTGGGCCACCTTGCTGCACCTTATTTAATTTCATTGCTTGTTACCCGTTACAAATTATCTTATCACAAAACTATCTGTTACCTACAATTTCAGTGCTTGCAGAGAATACCTTACTGAAAACCGCTTGTCATTTCATTTTTCTCATCGTTGGGTTCGACACTCTTACTTATCGAAAGGACTACAATACATCCCCTATACTTGTGGGTCATCAAGACTCTTTTCTGGCGTCATTGCCGGGGAGTGAAGCGCCTTTGGTGAGTGTAACTTGGTAAGGAAACATTTATATAGTGTGCTGAAATTTCATCACTTGTTACTATGGAAACTAATCCTTTGAGGGCTTGTTCGGGCATCTTCGCCCCGACCAGTAGAGCAAAGAGTTGCTCCTCAACCTACTGAACCTACTGAAAATGTTTACTTTGAGATTCCTTCGGGTATGATAGAAAAACTGCTAGATAATCCCTTTGCAGGAGATGGAACATTGCATTCCGATTTACACCTTATCTATGTGGATGAAGTTTGTGGATTATTTAAGCTTGCAGGTATGCCCGATGATGTTGTTAAGAGGAAGGTCTTCCCTTTATCTTTGAAGGGAGATGCATTGACATGGTATAGGCTATGTGATGATACGGGATCTTGGGACTATAAACGATTGAAATTGGAATTTCACCAGAAGTTCTATCCTATGCATCTTGTTCATCGTGATCGTAATTATATATATAATTTTTGGCCTCGCGAAGGAGAAAGCATCGCTCAATATTGGGGGAGGCTTAAGTCAATGTTATATTCATGCCCAAATCATGAGCTCTCAAGAGAAATGATTATTCAAAATTTTTATGCTCGGCTTTCTCTCAATGATCACACCATGCTCGATACTTCCCCTGGCCTTTGGTTCCTATATGTCAAGACTATTGAATTCAAGTGGGACTTATTGGAAAGAATTAAACGCAACTCTGAAGATTGGGGTTCTGACGATGGTAAGGAGTCAGGTATGACACTTAAGTTTGATTGTGTCAAATCTTTTATGGATACCGATGCTTTTCGTGGATTTAGCACTAAATATGGACTTGACTCTGAGATAGTAGCTTCTTTCTGTGAATCTTTTGCTACTCACGTTGATCTCCCTAAGGAGAAATGGTTTAAATATAAACCTCCCATTGAAGTAAAAGTAGTTGCACCTGTTACAGTTGAAGAAAAGATTATCACTTATAATGATCCTATTGTTCCTACTACTTATGTTGAGAAACCACATTTCCCTGTTAGGATAAAGGATCATGCTAAAGCTTCAACTGTTGTTCGTAAGAGTAATACTAGAACATATACACCTCCTGAGCAAATTAAAGTTGAACCTATTATTGCTATGGTTAAAGATCTCTTGGCTGATAATATAGATGGGCATGTTATTTACTTCTGTGAGGAAGCTGCTAATATTGCTAGACCCGATGCTAAGATACATAGACCTGTTGTAGGCATGCATGTTATTTTCGTTAAAATAGGAGATCATTGTTATCATGGCTTATGTGATATGGGTGCTAGTGCTAGTGCAATACCTATTTCCTTATATAATGAAATTATGCATGATATTGCACCGGCTGAGTTGGAAGATATTGATGTTACAATTAAGCTTGCCAATAGAGATACTATTTTACCATTTGGGATTGTTAGAGGTGTTGAAGTCTTGTGTGGGAAAGTTAAATATCCTGATGATTTTCTTGTTCTTGGTTCCCCACAAAATAGCTTTTGTCCCATTATATTTGGTAGACCCTTCTTGAATACTGTTAATGCTAATATTGATTGTGAAAAGGATGTTGTTACAATTGGCTTGGGGGATATGAAACATGAGTTTAATTTTGCTAAATTTCGTAGACAACCCCATGATAAAGAATTGCCTAGTAAGGATGAAATTATTGGTCTTGCTTCTATTGTCGTGGCTCCTGCTGATCCTTTAGAACAATATTTGCTAGACCATAAAAATGATACGTTTATGAATGAAAGAAGGGAGATAGATGAAGTATTCCTTAAACAGGGTCCTATTCTGAAACACAACTTACCTGTTGAAATCCTTGGGGATCCTCCTCCACCCAAGGGTGATCCCGTGTTTGAGCTTAAACCTTTACCTGATACTCTTAAATATGCTTATCTTGATGAAAATAAGATATATCCTGTTATTATTAGTGCTAACCTTTCACAGCAGGAAGAGGAAAGATTATTGAAAACTCTGAAGAAGCACCGCGCTGCTATTGGATATACTCTGGATGATCTTAAGGGCATTAGTCCCACTTCATGCCAACACAAAATAAAATTGGAAGAAGACGCCAAACCAGTTAGAGATCATCAACGACGGTTAAATCCTAAGATGAAAGAAGTGGTAAGAAAGGAAATACTAAAGCTCCTTGAGGCAGGTATAATTTATCCCATTGCTGATAGTCAGTGGGTAAGTCCTATTCATTGTGTCCCTAAGAAAGGAGGTATTACTGTAGTCCCTAATGATAAAGATGAATTGATCCCGCAAAGAATTATTACAGGTTATAGGATGGTAATTGCAAACTAAATGAAGCTACTAAGAAAGATCATTACCCTTTACCCCTTTACCTTTTATCGATCAAATGCTAGAAAGACTATCCAAACATACACATTTCTGCTTTCTAGATGGTTATTCTGGTTTCTCTCAAATACCTGTGTCAGCGGACGATCAAGCAAAGACTACTTTTACTTGCCCTTTCGGTACTTTTGCTTATAGACGTATTCCTTTTGGTTTATGTAATGCACCTGCCACCTTTCAAAGATGCATGATGACTATATTCTCTGACTTTTGTGAAAAGATTTGTGAGGTATTCATGGATGATTTCTCTGTTTATGGATCCTCTTTTGATGATTTCTTGAGCAACCTTGATCGAGTTTTGCATAGATGTGAATGAAGGAAATATGCCCTAGAGGCAATAATAAAGTTATTATTTATTTCCTTATTTCATGATAAATGTTTACCATTCATGCTAGAATTGTATTAACCGGAAACATAATACTTGTGTGAATACATAGACAAACAGAGTGTCACTGGTATGCCTCTACTTGACTAGCTCGTTAATCAAAGATGGTTATGTTTCCTAGCCATAGACATGAGTTGTCATTTGATTAACGGGATCACATCATTAGGAGAATGATGTGATTGACTTGACCCATTCCGTTAGCTTAGCACTTGATTGTTTAGTATTCTGCTATTGCTTTCTTCATGACTTATACATGTTCCTATGACTATGAGATTATGCAACTCCGTTTATCAAGGAACACTTTGTGTGCTACCAAACATCACAACGTAATCGGGTGATTATAAAGGTGCTCTACAAGTGTCTCAAGGTACTTGTTGGGTTGGCGTATTTCGAGATTAGGATTTGTAACTCCGATTGCCGGAGAGGTATCTCTGGGCCCACTCAAGAATGCACATCACTATAAGCATTGCAAGCATTGTAACTAATGAGTTAGTTATGGATGATGTATTACGGAACGAGTAAAGATACTTGCGAAGAATTTAGATTGAACTAGGTATTGAGATACCGACGATCGAATCTCGGGCAAGTAACATACCGATGACAAAGGGAACAACGTATGTTGTTATGCAGTCTGACCGATAAAGATCTTCGTAGAATATGTGGGAACCAATATGAGCATCCAGGTTCCGCTATTGGTTATTGACTGGAGACGTGTCTCGGTCATATCTACATTGTTCTCGAACCCGTAGGGTCCGCACGCTTAAAGTTCGATGACGGTTATATTATGAGTTGATGTATTTTGATGTACCGAAGGTATTTTGGAGTCCCGGATGAGATCGGGGACATGACGAGGAGTCTCGAAACGGTCGAGACGTAAAGATCGATATATTGGACGACTATATTCGGACATTGGAAAGGTTCCGAGTGATTCGGGTATTTTCTGGAGTACCGGAGAGTTACGGGAATTCAACGGGGGAGTATATGGGCCTTATTGGGCTTTAGGGGAAAGAAAGAGGAGAGGCTGGGTGTCGGTGTCAAAGCCGGCGGATCTCGGGTAGGGGGTCCCGATCTGTGTGTCTTAGGCTGATGGTAACAGGAAGCAAGGGGCACACTGTTTACCCAGGTTCGGGCCCTCTCGATGGAGGTAAAACCCTACTTCCTGCTTGATTAATATTGATGATATGAGTAGTACAAGAGTAAATCTACCACGAGATCGTAGAGAATAAACCCTAGAAGCTAGCCTATGATGATTATGATTGTTGTATATGTCTATCAACTAGCCTGTCCTCGGTTTATATAATGCACCAGAGGCCTAGGATAATAAGAGTCCTAGCCGAATACGCCGGTGGGGAGGAGTCCTTGTCTTGATCGCCAAGTCTTGTTGAATCTTCCTTGTATGCGGCAGCTATCCGGACTGGCCCATGAGTATACGGCCATGGGGGTCCTCGGCCCAATCTAACGGATCGGGAGATGACGTGGTGAGTACTCCCTAGTCCAGGACACCGTCAGTAGCCCCATGAACCGGTCTTCAAGTTAGGGACGCTCCTCGATTCTTCCGAACTGTTCTTTATCTTCGGTCATCGGTCTTTAAAACTGGTTCAACAAATCTTCTCATCTTCGATCTTGAGGATCGCCGAAGTGTATCCGAAGAGTTTACACGTTGGGTATCCGAGGAGCCCCTTTAAGTTTCCGGCCTTTATCAATGCCTTGTTATTTTTATGCCACACCTCGGGTTTGAAGTTGTTCCCGGGAGGCAATGTCCTCTTGCGACCGAGCTTCAACGCCGGATTGGATTCGAGGTATCCTTTGCAGCCGAGCACCAATGCCGGACTGCTTCCGAGCTCCAATACCGAAATGTATCCGAGCTCCAACGTCGGACTGTGTCCAAGCTCCAGCACCGGACTATATCCAAGATGTCATAGATCATCTTGGTACAAAAAAGTTGAAGGAGTGTAGCCGAGCTTAATGCCGTAAATGCCCTTTATGGAGCTAGCCGGGCGCTCGAAGCTTTATGCCGGACTGCCTCGAGGTGTTGCACCACCCCGATCGCAGCTGATTTTTGTGAATATTTTTAATCGGTGCGCTTTATCCTCCGCCGAGATATATAGCCAAGATCCTCAAGGTGTGTATCAGTCTAAAACCCGAGACGCACCTGAAGGAAAGCATAAAACCGCTATTCCCAGTAGCCCCTGAGACTCAGGTCGATGCGCGAAATCGGCCTGAGGATCAACTCCTAGCTTGGCAGCATACATAGGAATAAAATTGCATAGTTCGGTCAAGCCGAACACTGAGCACTTTGAATTCTCTGCATTGAATAAGCAATGCAGTAGCCCCCGAGACACTGGTCGGGTGGCAACACCAGATTAGGGGATGGATGTGCCCCTTTAATATTTATAGATAATGAGCGCAAAGCCCAGTAGCCCCCGAGCCTTAATGTGGGCACAGGTGGCCGAATTAAGGATCGATATCCAGAGTAAAATCACAGATAATGAGTAATGATTCTATGTATCCAAGTACTTTGACTCCATTGTGACCTATTATCAGTTGAAAGTGGCCCATCGTCGGCTTCTACCCCTTGGTAGATACTACACAGGGTGATTCCGCACTAACAAAGCAACCCTTAGTCGACGCTTCTCGTTCAAGGCGGTTGTGTTAGCGGAAACGAGGCAATCAGATATGCGGGCTTTATAACTTTCGCTTAGTCATAGGAGCTTTAAACTGGGGAAGCTAGCTATGAGCCCCCGGTTAGTGTCCGGCAACATCCGAGGTCAAGCCGTAAACACTTCGGCCAATGTTATGAACGGTCTGTCATTCAACATAGTCATCGGGTCGCTGACCAGTTTACGCCTATTGTGACAGTCAGTTTTCGGCTTTCTCCACTGAGGTGCTTAATCATGTGAGCTGGAAGCACAATCACAGTGGTTCTCTCTTTGCACGCCTGACCAAACAAAGCGGAACGTAGGAGGCAAGCACAGGAGCCGGGCAACCCAACTATTAACCGAAGACACAATTCGAAACCGATGCATATATAGCAATATCCGAGAATGTTTTTGCCGAAGCCCTAAAGGTGTCCGGCGTTGCTGTAATCGCGAGACTAATGCTGGAAACGCACAAATAGTTTAAAAGTGCCATAGGCTCGAAAAGCCAAAAAACTTATTCAAAATTTTAATGTCCGAACTAGATCAAGTGTTCGGTGCCAATCCAAAAATTGGACTTTAAAAAAAAGGTGCTTCTGCCCTGCTTTAACATGACACATCCTATCTCAAGACTTCAAGCGGGTCAGCCTATGGCTTCAACCTCCTTATCCCGAAAGCGGAGTGCTTCTCCGAGGCTAGTTTAGCAAACTGCACTCGAGCGGATTTAGAGAGAAGCAAGGCTATCCAGCTATTGACCACACACTTGCATCGAGAAAGGAGTGATAGAAAAGACTTTGCAACGACTAATAAGAAGAACACTTATTATAAAACAGCTCACATAAATTTAAGAGCCCCCGAGTGACTTGGGTAAAAGAATGGTTGTATGGACCGAAGTACTTATATCATATCTATGTTCACCCGAACTTTAAACGCGTCTTAACCGACCATCGGATTCTCCCGCTTCGGTCAAAGACCGAAAAGTGTTATGCACTCCACCTGTCGAGAATATCGACGGTGTTTCCGATAACCAGGCAATCAGGTCATAAGGTCAGTAATGCATAAAGCACGCCAGGAACTTATGCTATATTACCGATAAAGTGTAAGAAGCATCTTCAAGAAAATAGTACCCCCAATCGATACCTTTCTTCGGTGCTCATTGTTAATATGAGACTTGTGCAATAGATTTTTGTACTCATGAGTTCTGTTGTGTGGCAACCATTATTGAAAACAAGAAGAGCGCTTAGCTTTGCTTCACCTGGGCCTCGAGGTCCGGCTCAGGTGACCCGATTGTGACAATCGCAGAGGTGCTCCCTTTACTCCCTAGCCGAACAATCGGAAACGTAGGGGTAAACACAGGAGCAAGGTAACCCAGCTTGCAAATTGCTTAAGTCAATATGGTGCATATTGTGGCATAATACACGAGCAAGGAACGAAGCCATACAAGTATAATCATATGCAAGAGGAAAGGCTTCATGAAAGAAGCCCCCAAGTGAAGTGGGTATTTGAATTTGTCCGTCACAAACAAAGTTTGGACAAGGAAATTTTTTACAAGCAACTTTTTTCCAAAAAAGTATAATGCTTGATCGAACCGAACACAAGTTAAAAATTTAAAACTTTGACCATGAAGGCAACTTAGCTGGTTAATGTGTTCGGTATTGATGACGCGGTCCGAGCTTGATGTGGGACAAGGTTCCATCCCCCAAGCAGGTCCCGAGGTGGCGGAGCAAAGAGCTCGGCACTCCGAAGTGGTGACATAGCACGATCCATGCAGGCTGGCAGAGTGATGCCGAAGTCCCGGCATGGGGTAATGAAGTGTTGACGAAGCCCCACGTCCAGCCGAGGTGACGCCAAAGGATATAGTCCGGCTGGATCATTTTCCTATGCACAAAAAATAGTGCAAACCGGGGGTAATAGTAATAATAATAATTAAAAAATATGTTGCATAATAAATAATTTATGCAAAGTGAGTAATAAAAGAAATATGGCATGGCGTCAAGTCAATGTCGATCACGAGGCGTCGGCGTGATGCAAGAAAGGCATGGCAAGGCCTGAATTCACAGTCGGTCCGAAGTTCGGATGCGGCGTCACGGACTATGTACGGAAACTGACCGAACCACCATGTGACCGTCGATAATGCGGCCACCATTTGATAGACCTGTGTACATATCATGGACAAACCAGAGTAATAATTCCTTGGGAAAAATGAACCCAAACAAGCAAAAAATACTAGGATTAATAGCACCTGGTTTATTTGTTGTAGCAATCCGAAGGAAGGTGATTCCAAAAATTGGGACTCGATCCGCACACCCATTGCCTGATGGGCGATAAAGCGACGGCATGGCAATGCTGGCAAAGGTTGGCTTGCCGAGGCAAAGCCCTTGGTCCGGTTAATCATGACGAAGCTAGTCGGCTGGTGACGCCAAAGTCACCGGAGTAGGTTGATGAAGAGATGATGAATCCCCCAGTCCAGCCGAGATATTGAAGCCTCGATGTGAGCCGATGAGTCGAAGTAGGTCGGCATGATGGACACCGGCTTGAAGGAGCAATAGCAGCGGCCCCGCCGATGCAGGTCGTGGACGTGGTCAATGTCGGCTTGATGAAGTGACCGGCGGCGATGCGGTGTGCCCGCCCGTAATCCGTGGGGGGTGATGTTGGTGATTATTTATCCTTTGCGTTGCCGAACTCTTGTTCGGCTTGCCGAGATGATGATCCGAAGAAGTTGAGCTCGTCTCAACAAAGTGACGACGTGTCTAGCGCAGGTCGGCAGCCGTGGAGCAATATTGCCGGACTGGTTTGACACCAGCATGATGTTGAAGATCGTGTTCAAAGGATTTTAAGGTTAGTGGGATGTGTTCGGGAACAAAACACAATACCCCATACAAAACTTCCTTCAAAAGGATGTCCGAAATCATGTTCATAAAAAAGACGAACTCGGCTCGGATCCGTTTTCGCGCAGAAAACAGATCCGAAAAGTGATGCACTAATCAGAAGGTTCCCGGAGTTCAGACGGTCGGATCGAGCCGAAATTTTGAGGGGTGGTAGATATAGGAATTGCGCAGCCGATCAACGATTGGATCTTCCAAAGGATGTCCGATCTAGAAGCTGGACACCATGCCCTAAACTCGTCCAGATTCCCGTCCAAATTTGACATGGCTCCGGTATATCGTGGATTGCCAGAGATTCCTCCATCGGAATTTGACGAAATTTTCCAGGGTTGTTATAGACTCAATTCCGCACAATTTCACCAAAGCAATCGTTAAAACGACACTTGAGGAGGCGGTGGCAGCGGACACAAGTCCGCTTTCCAGAAAAATAGTACGGTCCCCCGAGGGCAATGTTGACGTTGAGCCCCCGGGCTCCCTGGATGATTCCTCCATGACCCTTATAGAGATCAGAGTTTATGTTGATGAAGGCCCTCATCCGAACATGACGATCGGAGGTAGGGAGCAGTCCTTGGTCGAACCAAGGTGACCAGTCGAGCTGTGCCGAAGATGCCGAAGTCGCAGTTGATCTGCAGGCGAGCCATCGACCTTTTGCCGAACACACAGCAGAACTCTCAATGAAAGCACCAATGTCGGTGTCAAAACCGGCGGATCTCGGGCGGGGGGTCCTGATCTGTGCATCTTAGGCTGATGGTAACAGGAAGCAAGGGACACAATGTTTACCCAGGTTCGGGCCCTCTCGATAGAGGTAAACCCTACTTCCTGCTTGATTAATATTGATGATATGAGTAGTACAAGAGTAGATCTACCACGAGATCATAGAGGCTAAACCATAGAAGCTAGCCTATGATGATTATGATTGTTATATATGTATATCGACTAGTCTGGCCTCGGTTTATATAATGCACCAGAGGCCTAGGATAATAAGAGTCCTAGCCGAATACGCCGGTGGGGAGGAGTCCTTGTCTTGATTGCCAAGTCTTGTGGAATCTTCCTTGTATGCGGCAGCTGTCCGGACTGGCCCATGAGTATACGGCCATGGGGGTCCTCGGCCCAATCTAACAGATCGGGAGATGACGTGGTGAGTACCCCCTAGTCCAGGACACCGTCACTGGGCACCCCCCTCAAGGCCTAGTCCGAATTGGACTAGGGGGAGGGGCTGCGCCCCCTCCTTCCTTCTCTTCTCTTCGCTGTCCCCTTTCCTTGACTCCTACTCCTACTACTTGGAAGGGGGAATCCTACTCCCGGTGGGAGTAGGACTCCTCCTAGGGCGCGCCATAGAGAGGGCCGGCCCTCCCCCTCCTCCACTCCTTTATATATGGGGAGGGGGCACCCCTTGGAGACACAACAATTGATCGTTTGATCTTTTAGCCGTGTGTGGTGCTCCCCTCCACCATAGTCCACCTCGATAATACTGTAGCGGTGCTTAGGCGAAGCCCTACGTCGGTAGAACATCATCGTCGTCACCACGCCGTCGTGCTGACGAAACTCTCCCGCAACACTCGGCTGGAACAGAGTTCGAGGGACGTCATCGGGCTGACCATGTGCTGAACTCGGAGGTGCCGTGCGTTTGGTACTTGATCGGTCGGATCGTGAAGACGTACGACTACATCAACCGTGTTGTGCTAACGCTTCCGCTTTCGGTCTACGAGGGTACGTGGACAACACTCTCCCCTCTCGTTGCTACACAGCACCATGATCTTGCGTGTGCGTAGATTTTTTTTTGAAATTACTACGTTCCCCAACAGTGGTATCTGAGCCTGGTTTTATGGTTAGATGTCATATGCACGAGTAGAACACAAGTGAGTTGTGGGCGATACAAGTCATACTGCTTACCAGCATGTCATACTTTGGTTCGGCGGTATTGTTGGATGAAGCGGCTCGGACCGACATTACGCGTACGCTTACGCGAGACTGGTTTTACCGCCGTGCTATGCACACAGGTGACTAGCGGGTGTCAGTTTCTCCAACTTTAGTTGAATCGAGTGTGGCTACGCCCGGTCCTTGAGAAGGTTAAAACGCTTGACGAACTATCGTTGTGGTTTTGATGCGTAGGTAAGAACGGTTCTTGCTCAGCCCGTAGCAGCCACGTAAAACTTGCAACAACAAAGTAGAGGACGTCTAACTTGTTTTTGCAGGGCGTGTGGTGATGTGATATGGTCAAGACGTGATGAAGATATAGGTTGTTGTATGAGATGATCATGTTTTGTTGAAGTTATCGGCAACTGGCAAAAGCCTTATGGTTGTCTCTCTATTGCATAAGATGCAAGCGCCAAATAATTGCTTTACTTTATCGCTATGCGATAGCAATAGTTGCAAGAGCAATAGTTGACGAGACGACCATGTGACAACACATTGATATATATCAAGATGATGGAGATCATGGTGTCATGCCGGTGACGATGGAGATCATGACGATGCTTTGGAGATGGAGATCAAAGGCACAAGATGATGATGGCCATATCATGTCACATATTACGATTGCATGTGATGTTTATCTTTTATACATCTTATTTTGCTTAGTTCGGCGGTAGCATTATAAGATGATCTCTCACTAAATTTTAAGATAAAAGTGTTCTCCCTGAGTATGCACCGTTGCCAAAGTTCGTCGTGCCTAGACACCACGTGATGATCGGGTGTGATAAGATCTATATCCATCTACAAAGGGTGCAAGACAGTTTTGCACACACGGAATACTCAGGTTAAACTTGACGAGCCTAGCATATGCAGATATGGCCTCGGAACACTGAGACCGAAAGGTCGAGCGTGAATCATATAGAAGATATGATCAATATAGTGATGTTCACCATTGAAAACTACTCCATTTCACGTGATGATCGGTTATGGTTTAGTTGATTTGCATCACGTGATCACTTAGATGATTAGAGGGATGTCTATCTAAGTGGGAGTTCTTAAGTAATATGATTAATGGAACTTTAATTTATCATGAACTTAGTCCTCGTAGTATTAGCATATCTATGTTGTAGATCAATAGCTCGCTTAGCTCCCTGTTTTATTTTTTGATATGTTCCTAGAGAAAACTAAGTTGAAAAATGTTAGTAGCAATGATGCGGATTGGATCCGCGATCTGAGGATTATCCTCATTGCTGCATAAAAGAATTATGTCCTTGATGCACCGCTAGGTGACAGACCTATTGCAGAGCGTATGCGCATCGTTATGAACGTTTGGCTAGCTCAATATGATGACTACTTGATAGTTTAGTGCACCATGCTTTATGCTTAGAATCGGGATTCAAAGACGTTTTTGAAACGCTATGGAGCATATGAGATGTTCCAAGAGTTGAAATTAGTATTTCAGACTCATGCCCGTGTCGAGAGGTATGAGACCTCTGACAGTACTTTGCCTGAAAGATGGAGGAGAATAGCTCAATCAGTGAGCGTGTGCTCAGATTGTCTGGGTACTACAATTGCTTGAATCAAGTGGGAGTTAATCTTTCAGATAAGATAGTGATTGACAGAGTTCTCTAGTCACCATCACCAAGTTACTAGAACTTCGTGATGAACTATAGTAAGCAAGGGATGATGAAAACGCTTCCTGAGCTCTTCGTGATGTTGAACTCTACGAAGGTAGAAATCTAGAAAGAGCATCAAGTGTTGATGATTGACAAGACCACTAGTTTCAAGAAAAGGGCAAAGGGAAAGAAAGGGAACTTCAAGTAGAATGACAAGCAAGTTGTCACTCCCGCAAAGAAGCCCAAAGCTATACCAAAGCCTGGAACTGAGTGCTTACACTACAAAGGAAATGGTCACTGGAAACGGAAATACCCTGAATATTTGGTGGATAAGAAGGATGGCAAAGTTAACAAGGGTATATTTGATATACAGGTTATTGATGTGTGCCTTACTAGTGTTTATAGTAGCCCTTGAGTATTTGATACTTGTTTGGTTGCTAAGATTAGTAACTCGAAACAGGAGTTACAGAATAAACAGAGACTAGTTGAGGGTGAAGAGATGATGAGTGTTGGAAGTAGTTCCAAGATTGATATGATCATCATCACACACTCCCTATACTTTCGGGATTAGTGTTAAACCTAAATAAATGTTATTTGGCGTTTGTGTTGATCATGAATATGATTTGATCATGTTTATTGCAATACGATTATTCATTTAAAGTTAGAGAATAATTGTTGTTCTATTTACATGAATAAAACCTTCAGTGGTCATACACCCAATGAAAATAGTTTGTTGGATCTCGATCGTAGTGATACACATATTCATAATATTGATGCCAAAAGATGCAAAGTTAATAATGATAGTGCAACTTATTTGTGGCACTGCTGTTTGGGTCATATCGGTGTAAAGCGCATGAAGAAACTCCATAAAGATGGATTTTCGGAATCACTTGGTTATGAATCATTTGATGCTTGCGAACCGTGCCTTTTGAGCAAGATGACTAAAACTCCGTTCTCCAGAACAATGGAACGAGCTACTGACTTGTTGGAAATAATACACACTGATGTATGCAGACCAATGAGTATTAAGGCTCGTGGCGGATATTGTTAATTTCTGACCTTCACAGATGATTTGAGCAGATATGAGTATATCTACCTGATAAAACATGGGTCTGAAACATTTAAAAAGTTCAAAGAATTTCATACTGAAGTGGAGAATCATCGTAAACAAGAAAATAAAAGTTTCAAAGATATGATCGCAGAGGAAATATATTTGAGTTACGAGTTTGGCCTTCAATTAAAACAATGTGGAATAGTTTCACAAACTCATGCCACCTGGAACACCACAGCATAATGGTGTGTCCGAACGTCATAACCCTACTTTATTGGATATAGTGCAATCTAGGATGTTTCTTACCGATTTACCACTATCGTTTTGGGGTTATGCATTAGAGACAGCTGAATTCACGTTAAAAAGGGCACCATCTAAATCCGTCGAGACGACACCGTATGAACTATGGTTTAGCAAGAAACCTAAGCTGTCGTTTCTTAAAGTTTGGGGTTGCGATGCTTATGTGAAAAGTTTCATCCTGATAAGCTCAAACCCAAATCGGAAAAGTGCGTCTTCATAGGATACCCAAAAGTTACGGTACACCTTCTATCACAGATCCGAAGGCAAGATATTCGTTGCTAAGAATGGATCCTTTCTAGAGAAGGAGTTTCTCTCGAAATAAGTGAGTGGGAGGAAAGTAGAACTTGATGAGGTAACTGTACCTTCTCCCGAATTGGAAAGTAGTTCATCACTGAAATCAGTTCCAGTGATGCTTACACCAATTAGTGAGGAAGTTAATGATGATGATCATGAAGCTTTGGATCAAGTTACTATTGAACCTCGTAGGTCAACCAGAGTGAGATCCACACCAGAGTGGTACGGTAATCCTATTCTGGAGGTCATGTTACTTGACTATGACGAACCTACAAACTATGAGGAAGCGATGGTGAGCCCAGATTCCGCAAAATGGCTTGAGGCCATGAAATCTGAGATGGGATCCATGTATGAGAACAAAGTGTGGACTTTGGTTGACTTGCCCGATGATCGGCAAGCCATAGAAAATAAACGGATCTTCAAGAGGAAGACGGACGCTAATAGTAGTGTTACTATCTTCAAAGCTAGACTTGTCGAAAAAGGCTTTTGACAAAGTTCAAGGTGTTGACTACGATGAGATTTTCTCACTCGCAGTGATGCTTAAGTCTGTCCGAATCATGTTAGCAAATTGCCACATTTTATGAAATCTGGCAAATGGATGTCAAAACTACATTCCTTAATGGATTTATTAAAGAAGAGTTGTTATGATGCAACCAGAAGGTTTTGTCAATCCTAAAGGTGCTAACAAAATGTGCAAGCTCTAGCGATCCATCTATGGACTGGTGCAAGCATCTCAGAGTTGGAATATACTCTTTGATGAGTTGATCAAAGCATATAGTTTTATACAGACTTGCGGTGGAGCCTGTATTTACAAGAAGGTGAGTGGGAGCACTACAACATTTCTAATAAGTATATGTGAATAACATATTGTTGATCGGAAATAATGTAGAATTATTCTACAAAGCATAAAGGAGTGTTTGAAAGGTATTTTTCAAAGAAAGACCACGGTGAAGCTGCTTAGATATTGAGCATCAAGATCTATATAGATAGATAAAAACGCTTGATAAGTTTTTTCAATGAGTACATAGCTTGACAAGATTTTGAAGTAGTTCAAGATGGAATAGTCAAAGAAAGAGTTCTTGCCTGTGTTACAAGGTGTGAAATTGAGTAAGACTCAAAGCCCGACCATGGCAGAAGATAGAAAGAGAATGAAAGTCATTCCCTATGCCTCAGCCATAGGTTCTATAAAGTATGCCATGTTGTGTACCAGATCTATTGTATACCCTACACTGATTTTGGCAAGGAGTACAATAGTGATCTAGGAGTAGATCATCGACAGCGGTCAAAATTATCCTTAGTGGAATAAGGATATGTTTCTCGATTATGGAGGTGACAAAAGGTTCGCCGTAAAAGGGTTACGCCGATACAAGTTTTTATAATCGATCCGTATGACTCTAAGTCTTCATCTGGATACATATTAAAAGTGGGAGCAATTAGCTAAAGTAGCTCCGTGCATAGCACTGTAGACATAGAAATTTGCAAAATACATATGGATCTGAATATGGCAGACCCATTGACTAAACTTCTCTCACAAGCAAAACATGATCACACCTTGGTACTCTTTGGGTGTTAATCGCATAGCGATGTGAACTAGATTATTGACTCTAGTAAACCCTTTGGGTGTTGGTCACATGATGATGTGAACTATGGGTGTTAATCACTTGGTGATGTGAACTATTGATGTTAAATCACATGGCGATGTGATCTAGATTATTGACTCTAGTGCAAGTGGGAGTGAAGGAAATATGCCCTAGAGGCAATAATAAAGTTATTATTTATTTCCTTATTTTTAACCGGAAACATAATACTTGTGTGAATAAATAGACAAACAGAGTGTCAATAGTATGCCTCTACTTGACTAGCTCGTTAATCAAAGATGGTTATGTTTCCTAGCCATATACATGAGTTGTCATTTGATTAACGGGATCACATCATTAGGAGAATGATGTGATTGACTTGACCCATTCCGTTAGCTTAGCACTTGATCGTTTAGTATTCTTCTATTGCTTTCTTCATGACTTATACATGTTCCTATGACTATGAGATTATGCAACTCCGTTTACGGAGGAACACTTTGTGTGCTACCAAACGTCCACAACGTAATCGGGTGATTATAAAGGTGCTCTACAAGTGTCTCCGAAGGTACTTGTTGGGTTGGCGATTTCGAGATTAGGATTTGTCACTTGATTGTCGGAGAGGTATCTCTGGGCCCACTCAAGTAATGCACATCACTATGAGCCTTGCAAGCATTGTAACTAATGAGTTAGTTGCGGGATGATGTATTACTACGGAGCGAGTAAAGAGACTTGCCGGTAACGAGATTGAACTATGTATTGAGATACCGACGATCGAATCTCGGGCAAGTAACATACCGATGACAAAGGGAACAACGTATCTTGTTATGCGGTCTGACCGATAAAGATCTTCGTGGAATATGTGGGAGCCAATATGAGCATCCAGGTTCCGCTATTGGTTATTGGCCAGAGACGTGTCTCGGTCATGTCTACATTGTTCTCGAACCCGTAGGGTCCGCACGCTTAAAGTTCGATGATGGTTATATTATAAGTTTATGTGTTTTGATGTACCGAAGGTAGTTCGGAGTCCTGGATGAGATCAGGGACATGATGAGGAGTCTCGAAATGGTCGAGACGTAAAGATCGATATATTGGACGACTATATTCGGACATCGGAAAGGTTCCGAGTGATTCGGCTATTTTTGAAGTACGGAGAGTTACGGGAATTCGCCGGGAGTATATGGGCCTTATTGGGCTTTAGGGGAAAGAGAGAGGCTGGGCGCCCCCAAGGCCTAGTCCGGGTGGACTAGGGGAGGCTGCGCCCCTCCTCCTTCTCTTCTCTCTCCCCTTTCCTTGACTCCTACTCCTACTACTTGGAAGGGGGGAATCCTACTCCCGGTGGGAGTAGGACTCCTCCTAGGGCGCGCCCTAGAGAGGGCCGGCCCTCCCCCTCCTCCACTCTTTTATATACGGGGAGGGGGGCACCCCTTGGAGACACAACCATTGATCGTTTGATCTTTTAGCCGTGTGCGGTGCCTCCCTCCACCATAGTCCACCTCGATAATACTGTAGCGGTGCTTAGGCGAAGCCTTGCGTCGGTAGAACATCATCGTCGTCACCATGCCGTCGTGCTGACGAAACTCTCCCTCAACACTCGGCTGGATCGGAGTTCAAGGGACGTCATCGGGCTGACCGTGTGCTGAACTTCGGAGGTGCCGTGGGATCGGTACTTGATCGGTTGGATCGTGAAGACGTCTGACTACATCAACCGCAGTGTGCTAACGCTTCCACTTTCGGTCTACGAGGGTACGTGGACAACACTCTCCCCTCTCGTTGCTATGCATCACCATGATCTTGCGTGTGCACAGGAATTTTTTTGAAATTACTACGTTCCCCAACAGTGAAGACACTAGTCTCGTCTTGAATTGGGAGAAGTGCCACTTTATGGTTAATGAAGGCATTGTCTTGGGGCATAAAATTTCTGAAAGAGGTATTGAAGTTGATAAAGCTGAAGTTGATGCTATTGAAAAGATGTCGTGTCCCAAGGACATAAAAGGTATACGAAGTTTCCTTGGTCATGCCGGTTTTTATAGGAGGTTCATTAAGCACTTTTCTAAAATCTCTAGGCCTCTGACTAATCTATTACAAAAAGATATTCCTTTTGTCTTCGATGATGATTGTGTAGAAGCATTTGAAATAGTTAAGAAAGCTTTGATCACTGCACCTATTGTTCAGCCACCTAATTGGAATTTACCCTTTGAAATTATGTGTGATGCTAGTGATTATGCTGTAGGTGCTGTTCTAGGGCAAAGAGTTGACAAGAAACTAAATGTTATTCAATATGCTAGTAAAACTCTAGACACTGCTCAGAGAAATTATGCTACCATGAAAAAAGAATTCTTAGCAGTTGTATTTGCATGTGATAAGTTCAGACCTTATATTGTTGATTCTAAAGTAACTATTCACACTGATCATGCTGCTATTAAATATCTTATGGAAAAGAAATATGCTAAACCTAGACTTATTAGATGGGTCCTCTTTCTCCAAGAATTTGATTTGCATATTATTGATAGAAAGGGAGCTGAGAACCCCGTTGTAGACAACTTTTCTAGGTTAGAGAATGTTCTTGGTGACCCACTACCTATTGATGATAGCTTTCCTGATGAAAAATTAGCTGTCATAAATGCTTCTCGTACTGCTCCATGGTATGGTAATTATGCTTATTACATTGTTGCTAAATTTATACCACCTAGTTTCACATACCAACAAAAGAAAAATTTCTTTTATGATTTAAGACATTACTTCTGGGATGACCCACACCTTTATAAAGAAGGAGTAGATGGTGTTATTAGACGTTGTGTACTTGAGCATGAACAGGAGCAGATCCTACGCAAGTGTCACTCCGAACCATATGGAGGACACCATGCTGGAGATAGAACTGCACATAAGGTATTGCAATCCGGTTTTTATTGGCCTACTCTCTTCAAAGATGCCCGTAAGTTTGTCTTGTCTCGTGATGAATGTCAAAGAATTGGTAATATTAGTAGACGTCAAGAAATGCCAATGAACTATTCTCTTTTTATTGAACCGTTTGATGTTTGGGGCTTTGATTATATGGGACCTTTTCCTGCCTCTAATGGATATACACATATTTTAGTTGCTGTTGATTATGTTACTAAGTGGGTAGAAGCTATTCCAACTAGTAGTGATGATCATAACACTTCTATTAAGATGCTTAAAGAAGTTATTTTTCTGAGGTTTGGAGTCCCTAGATACTTAATGACTAATGGTGGTTCACATTTTATTCATGGTGCTTTTCGTAAAATGCTTGCTAAGTACGATGTTAATCATAGAATTGCTTCTCCATATCACCCATAGTCTAGTGGTCAAGTAGAGTTGAGTAATAGAGAGCTCAAATTAATTTTGCAAAAGACTGTTAATAGATCTAGAAAGAATTGGTCCAAGAAACTTGATGGTGCATTATGGGCCTATAGAACTGCATATAAGAATCCTATGGGTATGTCTCCGTATAAGATGGTTTATGGAAAAGCATGTCACTTACCTCTCGAACTAGAACATAAGGCATATTGGCCTATTAAAGAGCTCAATTATGATTTCAAACTTGCCGGTGAGAAGAGGTTATTTGATATTAGCTCACTTGATGAATGGAGAACCCAATCCTATGAGAATGCCAAGTTGTTTAAAGAAAAAGTTAAAAGATGGCATGACAAAAGGATACAAAATCGTGAGTTTAACGTAGGTGATTATGTGTTGCTACTCAACTCTTGTTTAAGATTTTTTGCAGGAAAACTTCTCTCTAAATGGGAAGGCCCTTACGTTGTCGTGGAGGTCTATCATTCCGGTGCCATAAAAATCAACAACTTCGAAGGCACAAATCCGAAGGTGGTGAACGGTCAAAGAATCAAACATTATATCTCAGGTAATCCTATAAATGTTGAAACTAATATTGCTGAAACCGTAACCCCTGAGGAATGCATAAGGGACACTTTCCAAAACGTTTCAGACTCTGAAAAGGATAGGTATGTGGTACGGTAAGTAAACCGAGTCCAAAACAGTTCTAATAGCAATTTTTCTCCGTTTTGGAATATTTAAGAAAATAGGAGAATAAGAAGTAGTCCGGGAAGGACACGGGGCGTCCACGAGGGTGGAGGGCGCGCCCCCCTGCCTCGTGGGCACCTCGTGTGCTCTTCGGATTCCGTTTTCTTGCATGATACTTCTTTTCGTCGGTAAAAATTCATTATATAATCTCCTGGAGGTTTTGATCACCGTATCACGCAAACATCTTCTGTCTTTGTTTCGAGCTATTTCTGTTACAGATTTAGAGCAAGATGTCTTCTCAAGAGTCAGTCGGGGAGAGTCGGGTGTGTCACCAGACGCCAGGTCCAGGAGAAAACAGCGATGCTTATCACTTTGGGACGTCAACGGAGGATGAGATGGAGGACGACTTGAAAAGGATAGATGCCATGGAGGAGGATCAAGAAGTTACCTCTCGCTTCCAAGCAGGATTCATGATGGGGGAACTACAGAGCTCAGCTATTCCAAACTCGGCCATCCCTTCCAATGTTAAATTTCTTTCTTATGAAAATATGAAAAGGCGTGCACTTGTTCTCCAGAAGCTATGCAGCATCCTTGGGTAAAAGGAGCTTTAGCCGTCACGGGCAAGCTCCACAAGGAAAATATGGACCTCAAGCAACAAATCAATAAGCTCGAGGAGGAGAATCGTATCCTGAGGGGCATCATCGCCAAGAAGATCACAACACCAACTCTGAAGAAGGAGACATAATCATTTGGGTATGGGCACTCCCCTTGGCAACTGCCAAGCTTGGGGAGGTGCCCCGATATCGTATCACCATCACACTCCTATCTTTACCGTTTTACTTAGTTCGATCCTTTTGGTAATATCTTGATCTAGTAGAATAAAGTTTTGGTATGAATTAGTTTTGAGTTTTGCTTTGTGATCCCTCTATGTAATCGAGTCCGTGAGCTATATATAATAAAGATTAGTGTTGAGTCAAGGGCTTTGCTATCTTGCTATGATCTTGAGAAAATAGAAAGAATAAAAAGAAATAAAAGAGTTCATATTGATCTTATGGATAGTAATGACTTTACACATAAAGAGTATGATACATAAAAGTTGTTGAGAGTTGACAAACATAGTTTTGATCATCGTTGCAATTAATAGGAAGTAATAAAGAAAGAGAGGTTTTCACATATAAATATACTATCATGGACATCTTTTATGATAGTGAGCACTCATTAAAGTATGACATGCTAAAGAGTTGATGTTGGACAAGGAAGACAACGTAATGGGTTATGTTTTCTCACATCTCAGTTAAAGTATATTGTCATGGATCATTCAAACATGTTGAGCTTGCCTTTCCCCCTCATTCTAGCCAAATTCCTTGCACCAAGTAGAGATACTACTTGTGCTTCCAAATATCCTTAAACCTAGTTTTGCCATGAGAGTTCACCATACCTACCTATGGATTGAGTAAGATCCTTCAAGTAAGTTTTCATGTTGCAAGCAATAAAAATTGCTCTCTAAATATGTATGACTTATTAATGCATAGAAAATAAGCTTTATACGATCGTGTGATATGGAAGTAATAAAAGTGACGGACTGCACAATAAAGTTTCATATCACAAGTGGCAATGTAAAGTGACGTTCTTTTGCATTAAGATTTTGTGCATCCAACCCTAAAAGCACATGACAACCTCTGCTTCCCTCTGCAAAGGGCCTATCTTTTACTTTATGTCTTTTACATTATGCAAGAGTCAAGGTGATCCTCACCTTTCCCTTTTTCATTTTATCCTTTCGCAAGCACCTCGTATTGGAAAGATCCTGATATATGTATCCAATTGGATGTAAGTTGTCATGCACTATTATTGTTGACATTACCCTTGAGGTAAAACGTTGGGAGGCAACACTATAAGCCCCTATCTTTCTCAGTGTCTGATTAAAACTCCATAACCATAAGTATTGCGTGAGTGTCAGCAATTGTAGAAGACTAAATGATAGTTGAGTATGTGGACTTGCTGAAAAGCTCTATTCTTGACTCTTTCCTATGTTATGATAAATTGCAATTGCTTCAATGACTAAGATTATAGTTTGTTAGTTCTTAATGAAGTTTCTGAACCATACTTGACATTGTGAATGGATTATTACTTGAGCATAAGAAATCATATGACAAAATCTATATATGTTGTTGCTATAAGAATGATCATGATGCCCTCATGTCCGTATTTTATTTTTATCGACACCTCTATCTCTAAACATGTGGACATATTTTTCGATATCGGCTTCTGCTTGAGGACAAGCAAGGTCTAAGCTTGGGGGAGTTGATACGTCCATTTTGCATCATGCTTTTATATCGATATATATTGCATTATGGGTTGTTATTACACGTTATTTCACAATACTTATGGCTATTCTCTCTTATTTTACAAGGTTTAACATGAAGAGGGAGAATGCTTGCAAATTTGGGATTCTGGAAAAGGAGCAAATATTGGAAACCTATTCTGCACAGCTCCAAAAGTCCTGAAAATCCACGAAAGTAATTTTTGGAATTAATAAGAATTATTGAGCGAAAGAAGTACCAGAGGGGGCCCACACCCTGGCCACGAGGGTGGCGGGCGCGCCCACCCCTACTGGGTGCGCCCCCTGTCTCGTGGGTCCCCTGGTGGCCCTCCGGTGCCCATCTTCTGCTATATGAAGTCTTTTACCCTGGAGAAAAATCATAAGCAATCTTACGGGACGAAACTCCGCCGCCGCGAGGCGGAACCTTGGCGGAACCAATCTAGAGCTCTGGCGGAGCTGTTCTGCCGGGGAAACTTCCCTTCAGGAGGGGGAAATCATCACCATTTCATCACCAATGATCCTCTCATCAGGAGGGGGTCAATCTCCATCAACATATTCACCGACACCATCTCCTCTCAAACCCTAGTTCATCTCTTGTATCCAATCTTTGTACCCAAACCTCAGATTGGTACCTGTGGGTTGCTAGTAGTGTTGATTACTCCTTGTAGTTGATGCTAATTGGTTTATTTGGGGGAAGATCATATGTTCAGATCCTTAATGCATATTAATACCCTTCTGATTATGAACATGAATATGCTTTGTGAGTAGTTACGTTTGTTCCTGAGGACATGGGTGAAGTCTTGCTATTAGTAGTCATGTGAATTTGGTATTCATTCAATATTTTGATGAGATGTATGTTGTCTCTCCACTAGTGGTGTTATGTGAACGTCGACTACATGACACTTCACCATTATTTGGGCCTAGAGGAAGGCATTGGGAAGTAACAAGTAGATGATGGGTTTCTAGAGTGACAGAAGCTTAAACCCTAGTTTATGCGTTGCTTCGTAAGGGGCTGATTTGGATCCACTAGTTTCATGCTATGGTTAGGTTTACCTTAATACTTATTTTGTAGTTGCGGATGCTTGCAATAGGGGTTAATCATAAGTGGGATGCTTGTCCAAGAAAGGGCAGTACCCAAGCACCGGTCCACCAACATATCAAATTATCAAAGTAATGAACGCGAATCATATGAGCGTGATGAAAACTAGCTTGACGATAATTCCCATGTGTCCTCGGGAGCGCTTTTCTCATTATAAGAACTTGTCCAGGCTTGTCCTTTGCTACAAAGAGGATTGGGCCACCTTGCTGCACCTTATTTACTTTCATTGCTTGTTACCCGTTACAAATTATCTTCTCACAAAACTATCTGTTACCTACAATTTCAATGCTTGCAGAGAATATCTTACTGAAAACCGCTTGTCATTTCCTTCTGCTCCTTGTTGGGTTCGACACTCTTACTTATCGAAAGGACTACGATAGATCCCCTCTACTTGTGGGTCATCATCGAGGAACAACTTCAACGTCCTCACGGTCTTCGAGACCTTCTCTTCGAACAATCGACGCAAACGAGCACTCCGCGACCTCGCCGAACTCCACCAAGTTACCACACTGAGCCCATGGAACAACACGGCAATAACCTTTACGGCCGAAGACGAACCAAAGGCTCGGTCAGTCCGAGCACCCGATGCCTTAGTACTAAACCCCATCGTTGATGGTTTTCGGCTTACTAAAGTGCTCATCGACGGCGGCAGCAGGCTTAACCTCGTCTATAAGGACATGCTCGATAAAATGCAGATGAATAGATCATGCATCGAGCAGAGCAATACCACCTTTCAAGGTATTATCCCCAGTCGAGAAGCACTTGTTGGAAAATATGCCCTAGAGGCAATAATAAAATGGTTATTATTATATTTCTTTGTTCGTGATAATAGTCTGTTATTCATGCTATAACTGTATTATCCGGAAATCGTAATACACGTGTGAATACATAGACCACAACATGTCCCTAGTAAGCCTCTAGTTGACTAGCTCGTTGTTCAACAGATAGTCATGGTTTCTGACTATGGACATTGGATGTCATTGATAACGGGATCACATCATTAGGAGAATGATGTGATGGACAAGACCCAATCCTAAGCATAGCTCAAAGATCGTGTAGTTCGTTTAGCTAGAGCTTTTCCAAATGTCAAGTATCATTTCCTTGGACCATGAGATTGTGCAACTCCCGGATACCGTAGGAGTGCTTTGGGTGTGCCAAACGTCACAACGTGAATCGGGTGACTATAAAGGTACACTACGGGTATCTCCGAAAGTGTACATTGGGTTGGCACGAATCGAGACTGGGATTTGTCACTCCGTATGACGGAGAGGTATCTCTACGCCCACTCGGTAATGCATCATCATAATGAGCTCAATGTGACCAAGTGTCTGGTCACGGGATCATGCATTACGGTACGAGTAAAGTGACTTGCCGGTAACGAGATTAAACGAGGTATTGGGATACCGACGATCAAATCTCGGGCAAGTAAGGTACCGATTGACAAAGGGAATTGTATACGGGATTGATTGAATCCTCGACATCGTGGTTCATCCGATGAGATCATCGAGGAGCATGTGGGAGCCAACATGGGTATCCAGATCCCGCTGTTGGTTATTGACTGGAGAGGCGTCTCGGTCATGTCTGCATGTCTCCCGAACCCGTAGGGTCTACACACTTAAGGTTAGGTGACGCTAGGGTTGTAGAGATATGAGTATGCAGTAACCCGTAAGTTGTTCGGAGTCCCGGATGAGATCCCGAACGTCACGAGGAGTTCCGGAATGGTCCGGAGGTGAAGAATTATATATAGGAAGTGCAGTTTCAGCCATCGGGAAAGTTTCGGGGGTCACCGGTATTGTACCGGGACCACCGGAAGGGTCCCGGGGGTCCATCGGGTGGGGCCACCTATCCTGGAGGGCCCCGTGGGCTGAAGTGGGGAGGGGAACCAGCCCCTGGTGGGCTGGTGTGCCCCCCCTTGGGCCCCCCTGCGCCTAGGGTTGGAAACCCTAGGGTGGGGGGGGCGCCTCCACTTGCCTTGGGGGGCAAGCCTCCCCCGTGGCCGCGCCCCACCCCCCCCCCCCCAAGGAGATCTCATCTCCCAGGGCCGGCGCCCCCCCTAGGGGGCCTATATAAAGGGGGGAGGGAGGGCAGCCGCACCCATGCCATAGGCGCCTCCCTTCCCCCTTGCTACACCTCTCCCTCTCGTAGAAGCTCGGGGAAGCTCTGCTGAGATCACTGCTGCATCCACCACCACGCCGTCGTGCTGCTGGATCTCCGTCAACCTCTCCTCCCCCTTGCTGGATAACCAAGGAGGAGACGTCTTCCTCAACCGTACGTGTGTTGAACGCGGAGGTGATGTCCGTTCAGCACTAGGATCACCGGTAATTTGGATCACGACAAGTACGACTCCCTCAACCCCGTTCTCTTGAACGCTTCCGCTTGCGATCTACAAGGGTATGTAGATGCACTCCTTTCTCTCGTTGCTAGATGAACTCATAGATTGATCTTGGTGAAAGCGTAGAAATTTTTTATTTTCTCGCAACGTTCCCCAACAAAGGGCATCATGAGCTAGGTCTATGCGTAGTTCTCTTTGCACGAGTAGAACACAATTTGTTGTGGGCGTAGATGTTGTCAACTTTCTTGCCACTACTAGTCTTATTTTGCTTCAGCGGTATTGTGGGATGAAGCAGCCCGGGACCAAGCTTACACGTACGCTTACGTGAGACAGGTTCCACCGACTGACATGCACTAGTTGCATAAGGTGGCTAGCGGGTGTCTGTCTCTCCCACTTTAGTTGGAGTGGATTCGATGAAAAGTGTCCTTATGAAGGGTAAATAGAAGTTGACAAATCACTTTGTGGCCTTTACGTAGGTAAGAAAACGTTCTTGCTAGAACCCTATTGCAGCCAAGTAAAACATGCAACAACAGTTAGAGGACGTCTAACTTGTTTTTGCAGCATGTGATTGTGACGTGATATGGCCAAAATTTGTGATGAATGATGAATGATATATATGTGATGTATGAGATCATGTTCTTGTAATAGGAATCACGACTTGCATGTCGATGAGTATGACAACCGGCAGGAGCCATAGGAGTTGTCTTAATTATTGTATGACATGCGTGTCATTGATTCAACGCCATGTAATTACTTTACTTTATTGCTAAACCGTTAGCTATAGTAGTAGAAGTAATAGTTGGCGAGCAACTTCATGGAGACAAGATGATGGAGATCATGGTGTCAAGCCGGTGACAAAGATGATCATGGAGCCCTGAAGATGGAGATCAAAGAAGCTATATGATATTGGCCATATCATGTCACTACTATTTGATTGCATGTGATGTTTATCATGTTTTTGCATCTTGTTTACTTAGAACGATGGTAGTAAATAAGATGATCCCTCATAATAATTTCAAGAAAGTGTTCCCCCTAACTGTGCACCGTTGCGAAGGTTCGTTGTTTCGAAGCACCACGTGATGATCGGGTGTGATAGATCCTAACGTTCGAATACAACGGGTGTAAGCCAGATTTACACACGCAATACACTTAGGTTGACTTGACGAGCCTAGCATGTACAGACATGGCCTCGGAACATGGAGGACCGAAAGGTCGAGCATGAGTCGTATAGAAGATACGATCAACATGGAGATGTTCACCGATGTCGACTAGTCCGTCTCACGTGATGATCGGACACGGTCTAGTTGACTCAGATCATGTTTCACTTAGATGACTAGAGGGATGTCCAATCTGAGTGGGAGTTCATTAAATAATTTGATTAGATGAACTTAATTATCATGAACTTAGTCTAAAATCTTTACAATATGTCTTGTAGATCAAATGGCCCACGTTACCCTCAACTTCAACGCGTTCCTAGAGAAAACCAAGCTGAAAGATGATGGCAGCAACTATCTTGTTGGGTCCGGAACCCGAGGATCATCCTCATAGCTGCCAAGAAAGATTATGTCCTAGAAGCACCGCTAGGTGAAGCACCAATCGAGAGAACCAAGACGTTATGAACGCTTGGCAGTCTCGTCTTGATGATTACTCCCTCTTTTAGTGCGGCATGCTTTACAGCTTAGAACCGGGCTCCAAAAGCGTTTTGAGCAACACGGAGCATATGAGATGTTGAGCTGAAAATGGTTTTCCAAGCTCATGCCCGGGTCGAGAGATATGAAGTCTCCGACAAGTTCTTCAGTTGTAAGATGGAGGAAAATAGTTCTGTCAGTGAGCACATACTCAAGATGTCTGGGTTGCACAACCGCTTGACTCAGCTGGGAGTTAATCTCCCGGATGACGCGGTCATTGACATAATCCTTCAGTCGCTTCCACCGAGCTACAAGAGCTTTGTGATGAACTTCAATATGCAGGGGACGGAAAAGACCATTCATGAGGTATATTCAATGCTGAAATCAGCGGAGGTAGAGATCAAAAAGGAACATCAAGTGTTGATGGTGAATAAAACCACTAAGTTCAAGAAAGGCAAGGGTAAGAAGAACTTCAATAAGGACGGCAAGGGAGTTGCCGCGTCCGGTAAGCCGATTACGGGAAGAAGTCAAACAATGGACCCAAGCACAGACCGAGTGCTTTTATTGCAAGGGAAGTGGTCCTTTGAAGCGGAACTGCCCCAAGTACTTAGCGGACAAGAAGGCCGGCAAAACCAAAGGTATATTTGATATACATGTAATTGATGTGTACCTTACCGATTGCTCGTAGTAGCTCACAGGTGTTTGATACCGGTGCGGTTGCTCATATTTGTAACTCAAAACAGGAGCTGCGGAATAAGCGGAGACTGGCGAAGGACGAGGTGACGATGCGCGTCGGGAATGGTTCCAAGGTCGATGTGATCGCCGTCGGCACGCTACCTCTACATTTACCTACGGGATTAGTTTTAAACCTCAATAATTGTTATTTAGTGCCAGCTTTGAGCATGAACATTGTATCTGGATCTCGTTTAATATGAGATGGCTACTCATTTAAATCCAAGAATAATGGTTGTTCTATTTATATGAGAGATATGTTTTATGGTCATGCACCGATGGTCAATGGTTTATTCTTAATGAATCTCGAACGTGATGTCACACATATTCATAGTGTGAATACCAAAAGATGTAAAGTTTATAACGATAGTCCCACATACTTGTGGCACTGCCGCCTTGGTCACATTGGTGTCAAGCGCATGAAGAAGCTCCTGATGGGGAACGTAGTAATTTCAAAAAATTTCCTACGCACACGCAAGATCATGGTGATGCATAGCAACGAGAGGGGAGAGTGTTGTCTACGCACTCGTGAGACCGCAGCGACAGCGATCACAACGTAGAGGAAGTAGTCGTACGTTCTCCTCGCGATCCACCCGATCCCAGCGCCGTTACTCCGGCGCCTCCGAGTTCTTGGCACACGTTCAGCTCGGTGACGCTCCTCAGGCTCCGATCCAGCAAAGGTCCGGGGAGAGAGAGTTCCGTCAGCACGACGGCGTGGTGACGATCTTGATGTTCTACCAACGCAGGGCTTCGCCTAAGCACCGCTACGATATGACTGAGGTGGAATATGGTGGAGGGGGGCACCGCACACGGCTAAGAGATCCAAGAGATCAATTGTTGTGTCTTTGGTGCTAGCCCTGCCCTCTATTTATATGTTGAGCCCGGTCGAAACTTGGAGCAAAAGCCTCCTCAAAGTCGGTTTTGCCCGAAAGGCAAGAGTCCCACTCGGACTCCGGGACCAAACGCCACAATCCTTGGCGTCTGGCCCGACGCCATGGGCCTCGGCGTCGCCCAGGGCCGACGCCAGGTCTCCGGCGTTTGGCCCCTGGCCTCCATAAAACTCCTTTTGCACCGACCTAAAGCCTCATGGGCTTGACCCTTGGCCTAAACATATCATCCAATATATGAATCTTTACGTCTCGACCATTTCGAGACTCCTCGTCATGTCCCCGATCTCATCCGGACTCAACTCCTTGGTACATCAAAATACACAAAACTCATAATATAACCGTCATCGAAACCTTAAGCATGCGGACCCTACGGTTCGAGAACAATGTAGACATGACCGAGACACGTCTCCGGTCAATAACCAATAGCGGGACCTGGATGCCCATATTGGCTCCTACATATTCTACGAAGATCTTTATCGGTCAGACCGCATAACAACATACGTTGTTCCCTTTGTCATCGGTATGTTACTTGCCGAGATTCGATCGTCGGTATCCAATACCTAGTTCAATCTAGATTCTTGGCAAGTCTCTTTACTCGTTCCGTAATGCATCATCTCACAGCTAACTCATTAGTTGTAATGCTTGCAAGGCTTAGTGATGTGTATTACCGAGAGGGCCCAGAGATACCTCTCCGACAATCGGAGTGACAAATCCTAATCTCGAAATCGCCAACCCAACATCTGCCTTTGGAGACACCTGTAGTACTCCTTTATAATCACCCGATTCGTTGTGGCGTTTGGTAGTACCAAAGTGTTCCTCCGATGGCGGGAGTTGCATATTCTCATAGTTATAGGAACATGCATAAGTCATGGATAAAAGCAATAGCAACATACTAAACGATCGAAAGTGCTAAGCTAATGGAATGGGTCATGTCAATCAGATCATTCAACCAATGATGTGACCTTGTTAATTAAATGACAACTCCTTTGTCTATGGTTAGGAAACATAACCATCTTTGATTAACAAGCTAGTCTAGTAGAGGCATACTAGTGACACTCTGTTTGTCTATGTATTCACACATGTATTATGTTTCCGGTTAATACAATTCTAGCATGAACAATAAACATTTATCATGAAATAAGGAAATAAATAATAACTTTATTATTGCCTCTAGGGCATATTTCCTTCAGTCTCCCACTTGCACTAGAGTCAATAATCTAGATTACATAGTAATGATTCTAACACCCATGGAGTCTTGGTGCTGATCATCTTTTGCTCGTGGAAGAGGCTTAGTCAACGGGTCTGCTACATTCAGATCCATATGTATCTTGCAAATCTCTATGTCTCCCACCTGGACTAAGTCCCGGATGGAATTGAAGCGTCTCTTGATGTGTTTGGTTCTCTTGTGAAATCTGGATTCCTTTGCTAAAACAATTGCTCCAGTATTGTCACAAAAGATTTTCATTGGACCAGATGCACTAGGTATGACACCTAGATCGGATATGAACTCCTTCATCCAGACTCCTTCATTAGCTGCTTCCGAAGCTGCTATGTATTCCGCTTCACATGTAGATCCCTTTCGACGCTTTGTTTAGAACTGCACCAACCGACAGCTCCTCCGCTTAGTGTAAATCATTATCCGGTTTGCGATTTAGAATCGTCCGGATCAGTGTCAAAGCTTGCATCAACGTAACTGCCATTTACGATGAGCTCTTTGTCACCTCCATATCTGAGAAACAAATCCTTAGTCCTTTTCGTATTTCAGGATGTTCTTGACCGCTGTCCAGTGATCCACTCATGGATTACTTTGGTACCTCCCTTCTAAGCTTATAGCAAGGAACACATCAGGTCTAGTACACAGCATTGCATACATGATAGAGCCTATGGCTGAGGCATAGGGAACATCTTTCATTTTCTCTCTATCTTCTGCGGTGGTCGTGCATTGAGTCTTACTCAACTTCACACCTTGTAACACAGAAAGAACCCTTTCTTTGCTTGATCCATTTTGAACTTCTTCAAAATTTTGTCAAGGTATGTGCTTTGTGAAAGTCCAATTAAGCGTCTTGATCTATCTCTATAGATTTTGATGCCCAATATGTAAGCAGCTTCACCGAGGTCCTTCATCGAAAAACTCTTATTCAAGTATCCCTTTATGCTATCCAGAAATTCTATATCATTTCCGATTAGTAATATGTCATCTACATATAATATCGTAAATGCTACTGAGCTCCCACTCACTTTCTTGTAAATCTGAGGCTACTCCAAAAGTCTGTGTAAACCCAAATGCTTTGATCACACTATCAAAGCGTTTATTCCAACTCCGAGATGCTCGCACCAGTCCATAAATGGATTGCTGGAGCTTGCACACTTTGTTAGCTCCCTTTGGATCGATAAAACCTTCTGTTGCATCATATACAACTCTTCTTCCGTAAATCCATTCAGAATGCAGTCTTTACATCCATTTGCCAACTTTCATAATCATAAAATGCGGCAATTGCTAACATGATTCGGACGGACTTAAGCATCGCTACGGGTGAGAAGGTCTCATTGTAGTCAATCCCTTGAACTTGTCAAAAACCTTTTGCAACAAGTCGAGCTTTAATGAACGATAATATTACCGTCAGCCGGTCTTCTTCTTGAAGATCCACTTGTTTTCTATTGCTAGCCGACCCTCGGGCAAGTCAACCAAAGTCCACACTTTGTTTTCATACATGGATCCTATCTCAGATTTCATGGCCTCAAGCCATTTTATGGAATCTGGGCTCACCATCGCTTCTTCATAGTTCGTAGGTTCATCATGATCTAGTAGCATGACTTCCGAACAGGATTACCGTACCACGCTGGTGCGGATCTTACTCTGGTTGATCTACGAGGTTACGTAGTAACTTGATCTGAAGTTTCATGATCAACATCATCAACTTCCTCACTATTTGGTGTAGATGTCGCAGAAACCGATTTCTGTGATAAACTACTTTCAAATAAGGGAGAAGGTACAGTTACCTCATCAAGTTCTACTTTCCTCCCACTCACTTCTTTCGAGAGAAACTCCTTCTCTAGAAAGGATCCATTCTTAGCAACAAATGTCTTGCCTTCGGATCTGTGATAGAAGGTGTACCCAACTGTCTCCTTTGGGTATCCTATGAAGACACATTTCTCCGATTTAGGTTCGAGCTTATCATGTTGAAGCTTTTTCACATAAGCATCGCATCCCCAAACTTTAAGAAACGACAACTTTGGTTTCTTGCTAAACCATAGTTCATAAGGTGTCGTCTCAACGGATTTTGACGGTGTTCTATTCAGCGTGAATGCGGCCGTCTCAAGAGCATAACCCCAAAACGATAGCGATAAATCTGTAAGAAACATCATAGATCGCACCATATCTAGTAAAGTGCGATTACGACGTTCGGACACACCATTGCGCTGTGGTGTTCCTGTGGTGCCTGCACCGACAAGAGAGGAGGTTAATGATGATGATCAAGATACTTCGGATCAAGCTCCTACTGAACTTCGAAGGTCCACAAGGACACGTTCCGCACCAGAGTGGTACGGCAACCCTGTCTTGGAAATCATGTTGTTAGACAACGGTGAACCTTCGAACTATGAAGAAGCGATGGCGGGCCCAGATTCCAACAAATGGCTTGAAGCCATGCAATCCGAGATAGGATCCATGTATGAAAACAAAGTATGGACTTTGATAGACTTGCCCGATGATCGGCGAGCAATAGAAAACAAATGGATCTTTAAGAAGAAGACGGACGTGGATGGTAATATTACCATATATAAAGCTCGACTTGTCATTAAGGGTTATCGACAAGTTCAAGGGATTGACTACGATGAGACTTTCTCTCCCGTAGCAAAGCTGAAGTCCGTCCGAATCATGTTAGCAATTGCCGCATACTATGATTATGAGATATGGAAAATGGACGTCAAAACGGCATTCCTTAACGACCATCTTAAGGAAGAACTGTATATGATGCAGCCAGAATGTTTTGTCAACCCTGAGAATGCTAACAAGGTATGCAAGCTCCAGCGATCCATTTATGGGCTGGTGCAAGCATCTCGGAGTTGGAACATTCGCTTTGATGAGATGATCAAAGCGTTTGGGTTTATGCAGACTTATGGAGAAGCCTGCGTTTACAAGAAAGTGAGTGGGAGCTCTGTAGCATTTCTCGTATTATATGTAGATGACATACTTTTGATGGGAAATGATATAGAACTTTTGGACAGCATTAAGGCCTACTTGAATAAGTATTTTTCAATGAAGGACCTTGGAGAAGCTGCTTACATATTAGGCATCAAGATCTATAGGGATAGATCGAGACGCCTCATAGGTCTTTCACAAAGCACATACCTTGACAAGATATTGAAGAAGTTCAATATGGATCAGTCCAAGAAAGGGTTCTTGCCTGTATTGCAAGGTGTGAGATTGAGCTCGGCTCAATGCCCGACCACGGCAGAAGATAAAGAAGAGATGAGTGTCATCCCCTATGCCTCAGCCATAGGGTCTATTATGTATGCCATGTTGTGTACCAGACCTGATGTAAACCTTGCCGTAAGTTTGGTAGGAAGGTACCAAAGTAATCCCGGCAAGGAACACCGGACAAGCGGTCAAGAACATCCTAAAGTACCGAAAAGGACTAAGGATATGTTTCTCGTTTATGGAGGTGACGAAGAGCTCGTCAGAAGGGTTACGTCGACGCTTAGCTTCGACACAGATCTGGATGACTCTAAGTCACAGACCGGATACGTGTATATTTTGAATGGTGGGGCAAGATGGTAGGTGCAGTTGCAAAGCAAAGCGTCGTGGCGGGATCTACATGTGAAGCAGAGTACATGGCAGCCTCGGAGGCAGCGCATGAAGCAATCTGGGTGAAGGAGTTCATCACCGACCTAGGATTCATACCCAATGCGTCGGGTCCGATCGCACTCTTCAGTGACAACACTGGAGCTATTGCACTTGCCAAGGAGCCCAGTTTTCACAGGAAGACCAGGCACATCAAGCGTCGCTTCAAATCCATACGTGAAAATGTTCAAGATGGAGACATAGATATTTGTAAAGTACATACGGGTCTGAATGTAGTAGATCCGTTGACTAAACCTCTCCCTAGAGCAAAACATGATCAACACCAGAACGCTATGGGTGTTTGATTCATCACAATGTAACTAGAATATTGACTCTAGTGCAAGTGGGAGACTGTTGGAAAATATGCCCTAGAGGCAATAATAAAATGGTTATTATTATATTTCTTTGTTCGTGATAATAGTCTGTTATTCATGCTATAACTATATTATCCGGAAATCGTAATACACATGTGAATACATAGACCACAACATGTCCCTAGTAAGCCTCTAGTTGACTAGCTCGTTGATCAACAGATAGTCATGGTTTCCTGACTATGGACATTGGATGTCATTGATAACGGGATCACATCATTAGGAGAATGATGTGATGGACAAGAACCAACCCTAAGCATAGCTCAAAGATCGTGTAGTTCGTTTAGCTAGAGCTTTTCCAAATGTCAAGTATCATTTCCTTGGACCATGAGATTGTGCAACTCCCGGATACCGTAGGAGTGCTTTGGGTGTGCCAAACGTCACAACGTAATCGGGTGACTATAAAGGTACACTACGGGTATCTCCGAAAGTGTCTGCATTGGGTTGGCACGAATCGAGACTGGAATTTGTCACTCCGTATGACGGAGAGGTATCTCTGGGCCCACTCGGTAATGCATCATCATAATGAGCTCAATGTGACCAAGTGTCTGGTCACGGGATCATGCATTACGGTACGAGTAAAGTGACTTGCCGGTAACGAGATTAAACGAGGTATTGGGATACCGACGATCGAATCTCGGGCAAGTAAGGTACCAATTGACAAAGGGAATTGTATACGGGATTGATTGAATCCTCGACATCGTGGTTCATCCGATGAGATCATCGAGGAGCATGTGGGAGACAACATGGGTATCCAGATCCCGCTGTTGGTTATTGACCGGAGAGGCGTCTTGGTCATGTCTGCATGTCTCCCGAACCCATAGGGTCTACACACTTAAGGTTAGGTGACGCTAGGGTTGTAGAGATATGAGTATGCAGTAACCCGAAAGTTGTTCGGAGTCCCAGATGAGATCCCGGACGTCACGAGGAGTTCCGGAATGGTCCAGAGGTGAAGAATTATATACAGGAAGTGCAGTTTCGCCATCGGTAAAGTTTGAGGTCACGGTATTGTACCAGGACCACCGGAAAGGGTCCCGAGGTCCACGGGTGGGGCCACCTATCCCGGTGGGCCCCTTGGGCTGAAGTGGGTGGGAACCCGCCCCTGGGGGGCTGGGGCGCCCCTTGGGCCCCCTGCGCCTAGGGTTGGAAACCCTAGGGTGGGGGGGCGCCTCCACTTGCCTTGGGGGGCAAGCCTCCCCCTTGGCCGCCGCCCCCCCAGGAGATCTCATCTCCCAAGGTCGGCGCCCCCCCTAGTGGGCCTATATAAAGGGGGGAGGGAGGGCAGCCGCACCCATGCCATAGGCGCCTCCCTTCCCCCTTGCTACACCTCTCCCTCTCGTAGAAGCTCGGCGAAGCTCTGCCGAGATCACTGCTGCATCCACCACCACGCCGTCGTGCTTCTGGATCTCCGTCAACCTCTCCTCCCCCTTGCTTGATCAAGAAGGAGGAGACGTCTTCCTCAACCGTACGTGTGTTGAACGCAGAGGTGTTGTCCGTTCAGCACTAGGATCATCGGTGATTTGGATCACGACGAGTACGACTCCCTCAACCCCGTTCTCTTGAACGCTTCCGCTCGCGATCTACAAGGGTATGTAGATGCAGTCCTTTCTCTCGTTGCTAGATGAACTCATTGATTGATCTTGGTGAAAGCGTAGAAATTTTTTATTTTCTGCAACGTTCCCCAACAGCACTATGCTCGGGGAAAATTAAACTGGATGTGGTATTTGGCACGCTCGAAAACTACAGATCCAAAGAGTTACTCTTTCATGTGGTCCCCTTCAACAGTGGGTATCACTCCATCCTCGGTCGACATGCTTTCTCACGCTTTCAAGCTATAACCCATTACGGGTATATGAAACTCAAAATGCCCGGACCTAATGGAATCATCACAATTTCGAGCGACCCGGACAAAGCCCTTCGTGCCGAAAACAAAACTGTGTCCTTGGCCCTCGAGGCACTATCCGGAGCCCTAGCAGAGGAGGAATTAACCACCCTACGGTCCACAGTGCATAGGGACGATGTGATTCTCGATAAGAGATCCAAATCTACCTCTTTCAAGCCAGCCGATGAAATAGTCAAATTCCAAGTGCACCCGACGGACCCTAACAAAACAAAATCTATCGGAGCACAGCTGGATCCAGAGTGGACGTCGCCCTATGCACATTCCTGCGAGAGAATTGGGATATCTTTTCCTGGCACCCTTCAGACATGCCCGGCATCCCACGAAGACTAGCCGAACACAATCTCAACATAATCAAGGGATTTCAAACCCGTGAAGCAGACACTACGGCGATTCTCCGAACCCAAGCGTCAAGCCATGGGAGAAGAGCTAGCCAAGTTGTTAGAGGCTGGGTTTATTAGGGAAATTAAATATCCGGATTGGTTAGCCAACTTGGTTATGGTACCAAAGAAGGAAAAATCCTGGCGCATGTGTGTCGATTTCAAGGACCTCAACAAGGCTTGCCCTAAAGACCCCTTCTCATTGCCTCACATCGACCAAATTATTGATGCAACAGCAGGGCACGATTCTTTGTGTTTCCTCGACGCCTACTCCGGATACCATCAGATTAAGATGAAGGAATCAGACCAGGCTGCAACCGCATTCATCACCCCTTACGGTCCCTTCTACTTCAACACTATGCCCTTCGGACTCAAAAATGTTGGGGCTACCTACCAGCGTATTATTCAAACTTGCTTGGGAAAACAAATTGGCAAAACGGTCGAAGCATACGTCGACGACGTGGTCATCAAGACAAAACATGTCGAGACACTGGTGGACAATCTTCGCCTCACCTTCGACAACCTCCAAACATACGACATACGGCTTAATCTGGGAAAATGTGTCTTCGGAGTTCCGGCCGGAAAATTGCTTGGGCTTATTGTTTCCCTTAGAGGAATTGAAGAAAACCCAGCTAAGATGTGAGCATTGTCACAATTGGACATACCAACAGATCTAAAGCAAGTCCAGAAACTAGCTGGGTGCGTCGCGGCCTTAAGCCGCTTTATCTCCAAATTGGGAGAAAAAGCGCTACCATTCTACAAGCTATTACGACGCACAGACAACTTCAAATGGACGGACGCTGCCATAGCCGGACTGGAAGAGATTAAAACCCTTCTTGCAAGCAACCCAGTCCTAGCTGCACCAAGTGTTGAAGAGCCCATGTTATTATATATTTCGGAAACTAACCAAGTGGTTAGTGATGTGCTCGTCGTCGAACGAGGGGAAGAGGGACATAAATTCCCCACCCAAAAACCAGTCTATTATGTATCAGAGGTCCTTACACCTTGCAAATCCCGATACCCCCACTATCAGAAGATAGCCTACACAGTCTTCATGGCATCCCGTAAACTGCAACACTACTTTCAAGAGTGTTCGATCACAGTGGCATCTGAAGTACCACTCAATGACATTATCAATAACAGGGACGCCACTGGCCGCCTAGCCAAATGGGCCATCGAGATTTTACTGTTCAAAGTCGTATACAAGCCACACCGGGCTATTAAATCCCAGGTGTTGGCCGACTTTGTCGCTGAATGGACGGAAGCCGAACTCCCTAAAGAGTATAGCTCATACTCCAATTGGATTATGTACTTCGGCGGCTCTAAAATTCTGGCCGGAATGGTGGCTGGCGTCATCCTAACGTCCCCTACTGGGGACACAGTCTGCTATGTACTACAAATTATGTATATGGACTCCAACAATGCAGCCGAATACGAGGCACTACTACATGGTCTTCGCAAGGCTGTCTCCATGGGTATACAACGCCTGGAGGTGCGCGGTGATTCAACCTCGCAATTTCCTAGGTCAATGGAGAGTTCGACGCAAAGGACCCAAAAATGGCGGCATATCGAAACGCCATATTGAAAATATCAGCTCAGTTTGAAGGACTTGTGTTCCATCACGTCGCTCGAGAGAGTAATCAGGTTGCTGACATCCTTGCTCGTATGGGCTCTAAGCGCGACCCCGTTCCACCCAACACCTTTGTGGAAAGGCTCTTTAAGCCATCTGTAGTGTGGCAGGGTGAGAGCGGAGAAAGCAATACGGACCTGATCACACCCCCAGCTACCGAACATAATGCAGATACCGTCAGGGGTCCAGATATTGAGATAACACCCTCTGCTCATGAGATCATGGCGGTCATCGCTCCCTGGTACGTCTCCAACGTATCTACTTTTCCAAACACTTTTGCCCTTGTTTTGGACTCTAGCTTGCATGATTTGAATGAAACTAACCCGGACTGACACTGTTTTCAGCAGAACTGCCATGATGTTGTTTTATGTGTAGAAAAGAAAAGTTCTCGGAATGTCCTGAAAATCCACGGAGGCACTTTTCAGAAAATATAAAAATATTGGCGAAACAATCAAGACCAGGGGGCCCATGATACGTCCATTTTGCATCATGCTTTTATATCGATATTTATCGCATTATGGGCTGTCATTTCACGTTATGTCACAGTACTTATGGTTATTCTCTCTTATTTTACAAGGTTTACATGAAGAGGGAGGATGCCGGCAGCTGGAATTCTGGGATAGAAAAGGAGCAAATATTGAAGGACTATTCTGCGCAACTCCAAAAGTCCTGAAACTCCACGGAATACCTTAAAATAAATAAAGAAAAATCATCGCCGAAGATGAAGGCCAGGGGGCCCACGCCCTGCTCACGAGGGTGGGGGGGCGCGCCCCCTCCCCCTGGGCGCGCCCCCTATCTCGTGGCCCCCCTAGTGGCTCTCCGACGCCCATCTTCTCCTATATGAAGTCCTTCGATGAGAAAAAAATAAGAAGCAACCTTTCGGGACGAGACACCGCCGCCACAGCGGAACCTTGGCGGAACAATCTAGGGCTCCCCGCAGAGCTGTTTCCGGGGACACTTCCCTCCGGGAGGGGGAAATCATTGCCATCATCATCACCAACGCTCCTCTCATCGGGAGAGGGCAATCTCCATCAACATCTTCACCAGCACCATCTCATCTCCAAACCCAAGTTCATCTCTTGTATCCAATTCTTGTCTCTAAGTCCGGGATTGGTGCTAGTAGGTTGCTAGTAGTGTCGATTACTCCTTGTAGTTGATGCTAGTTGGTTTACTTGGTGGAAGATCATATGTTCAGATCGTTTATGCATATTATTACCCCTCTGATTATGAACATGAATATGCTTTGTGAGTAGTTACGTTTGTTCCCGAGGACACGGGAGAAGTCTTGCTATTAGTAGTCATGTGAATTTGGTATTAGATTCGATATTTTGATGAGATGTATGTTGTCTAACCTCTAGTGGTGTTATGTGAACGTCGACTACATAACACTTCACCATTATTTGGGCCTAGAGGAAGGCATTGGGAAGTAATAAGTAGATGATGGGTTGCTAGAGTGATGTAAGCTTGAACCCTAGTTTATGTGTTGCTTCGTAAGGGGCTGATTTGGATCCATATGTTTCATGCTATGGTTAGGTTTACCTTAATACTTTTGTTGTAGTTGTGGATGCTTGCAATAGAGGTTAATCATAAGTGGGATGCTTGTTCAAGTAAGAACAGCACCCAAGCACCGGTCCACCCACATATCAAATTATCAAAGTACCGAACGCGAATCATGTGGGCGTGATGAAAACTAGCTTGACGATATTCCCATGTGTCGTGGAATTGTCACGGCAGATGTCCTTAGTGTCAGGACTTAGTCGCGAGGCCAACGCATCTATGTGGTAGCTTGAGAGGGGTTGAGCGGAATCGAGAGACGCAACAAGACAGGGATTTAGACAGCTTGGGCCCCGGAAACATCATCCGGTAATAGCCCTACGTGTTGTTTGAGGCTAGGTCTCATTATGATCATGAGGGAGTCGCCGTAAACCGGCTCTCCTCTAGTTGTGTCTAGCCCTAGATATTGTTGTTTTCTTCCTTGTAGCTTGTTCCTCTTTGGGGAGCCCTACCTCTCCTTATATATGTTGAAGAGGCGGGTTACATGTAGAGTCCAACTCGGACTTTAACTTAAACTATTCTAACTTATCGCCATGGGCTTCTTAACATCTTGGGCTTCATAACGTCTTGGGCTTCATAACCCCTGACAACCCAGTTATCACTGTTTGCCGGTTTAACATTGTCTGCCGGTTTAACATTATCTGCCGGTTTAACATTGTCTGCCGGTTTAACATTGTCTGCCGGTTTAACATTGTCTGCCGGTTTACCACCAGCCGGTTTACCGTCATACGAGGCATCTGTCTTGACCGTCCGCGGTTTATCATCCGCCGGTTTATCAAGTCCCGGCCGGTTTACGACTCGGCGGGTCATTCATGAGGTATATCCCCGACATTAGCCCCCTGTTTAATTTGGATTTATCCATGTTAAACTAATCCTGATCATCCTTAAGTCCTTGTCACTTCCTTCTTCTAGAAAATCCGGTTTAACAGGCCAGCTTCAAAATCACCTTGCTGACATTGGTTTGTCACAGAAAATATATTGTGAAGAATAACTCCTTTGATTCAGCTCCCAATGCTTAGAAAAAAATAATGGTCCTTGAAATCCTCATCTGATCTTCCGCCGGTTTAAGAATGTAGAACTTGCCGGTTTATAAATATTGATAGCACCGGGTCATACTTGTAGTTAACATCCAGCTTGAAAATATACCTCTTATATGACTATCACTTGTAGCCCTCAAGTCTTAAAGAAGGTAGCATAGCAATGTACTTAAGACTTGCTTCAATATAAATATCGCAATCTTGAAGAAATCCAGGTTGTTCATCTCAATCACTAGTCGAATTGAGTATTCCACATATGTAGCCCCCAAGTGTCGGGTTGTCATGCTTGCAGCAACACAGGACTTGTAATTATTCGATGCTCATAAAACTTCAACCAGTGTAGCCCCCAAGGGCCGGGTCATTATGCACATAATGAACCGGGACTGTATATATACTTCAAAGAGACTAAAATTATATTATGAAACTCCAATTATGGGGGTTGAACCCACGTTGCACAAGGGTGAGAGCTTTGTGCTTTACCAACTGAGCAGTGGACCCTTCAAAGATAATGGATAAAAAGCTTTGTACCTTGAATTGTTGACAGGAGCAATTGGTAGCCCCCAAGGGCCGGCTTATTATAATATGATGAGTCGGGTCTTCAATAAGATGAGCAAAAAATGACTTTGCATTAGCCCCCAAGTGTCATGGTGCATGCTTCCAGTGACATGAGACTTGCATATTTGATGTAATCTCAACGTGAATAATGTAGCCCCCAAGTGCTGGGTCATAAGCCTGTAGCGACTCGAGACTATTCCTTCAATTGTAGAATAAATCATATCCATTGACAATATGATAGCCATTGCGCTAACGCGACTTTGAAAACCTTAATCATAATACAGGTTATTGATAACCAAAATAAAAATCCAGCCATGTTGGCTATTTGAATAATATATCCAATGATTTATAAGCGCATGATTCCAATGGCGCAATCCAAATATATACTGGCGACTTATAGCCGAAAGCCAGGCCGGGTCAATAAACACCGGATTAAAACTGATTATGTACTGACAACTTGTAGTTGAAAGTAGAGCCGGGTTAAAGAACACCGGGTTAATTTGATGACTGTTAGTCATGCCGGGTCGAGAGACGCCGATTCAACACAAAATTTATCAAAAGAGAAAAAATCTTGACAAAGGCAAATAAAACTGTGTAATCGAGGCTTTTCAAGGGCTGCAGTGCCCAAATTCGAGGCTTTTCATGGGCTGCCAGCCGCTGAGTTAAACCATTTGACAAAGCCTTTTAAGATGGGCCTCCAACTAACCAATCGTCGTTTAACTTTGACAAGTTCAGGGTCTCGGTGAGAGTAATCACAAGCGTTCAAGGGTCATGCCAGGATTACCCGGATAGGAGTGGCTTACTTGATGAAGGTAGGTTAACCCGGGGTTTTAGGTGAATACACCGGGCTTCCAAGCCGTGGGTCGATACCCAGTCACAAGGGTCCTTTCAAACTCTTTGGTATTTGACACAAAGAGCCCCCAAGTAACTTTGTGAGTTGTGCTCAATGGGTGCCTATGTTTGAGTTGTACTTAGCCACAAGACTCTCTTTGGCCCCTTGGGTGTGAAGCTCCCAAGCTTTGTTCTCAGCGTGATAGCGGATTAATGGACTCCGCTTTGCAAGCGAAGCCCCATGTGATATATTTCTGTGCTCACGGGTGCCTATGTTTTGAGTTGTGATGTGCAACAAACTCTCTTTGGCCTCTGATGATAATATTGTCTTGATAGCCGCAGCAAGAGGGTAGTAACGCCATGTTCTCTTTGGTGAATACACCTACGTTTGAATAGGAAGCCCCCAAGTGATCATATGAAGATGAGCCCATAAGGCAGGATGCCTATGTTTGAACCGCGCATCATGGCAACAGGTCCTCTTCGGCAACTTTTAACTTTTTGCAAGAGATAAATTCTTCTTGAACCGGAAATTCTTAAACCGGATATTGAGAGCTTCAAAGCTTTGTGGGAGACATCTTTCCCTTGAACCGGATTTTAAACCGGAATCTTCATTTTCAGCCGGAAATTTTCTGATGGCCTTTAAACTTGAACTTGCGAGAAGTTAATTCCTTTTTGAACCGGACATTTTTAAACCGGATTTGAGAGCTTCAGAACTTTGTAAGAGATAATTTCCTTTTAAACCGGATTTGAACCAGATACTAAGGGCTTCAGCGCTGTGTAGGAGACGGGATTTTCTTTAAACCGGAAGCATCATCGTGAGCCGGAATATTTCTGACGGCCTTTAAATATAACAGTAGCATTTGGGACCGGGTTATCTTTCCCTTCAACATCCTGGGGCACTTGAATTTGCTGAAACTGGCAACACTTGCTGAATCATATCATCGTAGCCCCCGAGTCTTAAGATGACTCAAGGAGTTGTCTTGAGATTCTCCGTACTCTGACCATTGCAGACGGTATATATCATTGGTGTTGATAACGCGATGTAAATCCACAGAAGGCTGAGGTTACTGTGGCGGGTTATAAATGATCCCGTATGAGCCGTGTCAGCAACTCAGCCAATGGTTCCTTCCAACTGGCGATTTGAAGTTAACCAAAACTGTAGTGGCGGCGACTTGTGCGCCTGCTCATTGAGTCATCCGGTCTGCGGGCGGTTGATGATAATTTGCCTCCAATTTGAAAGAAAACCGGGCTACCCAAGCTGTGACTTGCTCATACCCAATAAACAGCTCATGCAGACAGGTGCGGCTCGGTATGTCGATGTAGACTAGGCCGTGAGAGACGGACAGCAGAGACGACCGCAACATCAGTGGCGGCTCCGACAGATGAGTCGGCCGCGGCATTGTAAACCGGCATGGACGGGCGAATTAATCACAGACGCGATAAGCCGTGCAGACGGCTAGTCAATCACAGGTGTGATCGCAGCAAGTTGATGTAGATCGAACTGCACGAGCGGCGGCTTGTGTACACCCGCCCAACAGCAAACAATGAATCATTGTCCTGCATATATAAAAATATATAAACAGAGTTGTCGTGGAATTAACACGCCAGATGTCCTTACTGTCAGGACTTAGTCGCGAGGCCAACGCATCTATGTGGTAGCTTGAGAGGGGTTGAGCGGAATCGAGAGACGCAACACAAGACAGGGATTTAGACAGCTTCGGGCCCCGGGAAACATCATCCGTAATAGCCCTCGTGCTCTTTGAGGCTAGGTCTCATTATGATCATGAGGGAGTCGCCAGTAACCGGCTCTCCTCTAGTTGTGTCTAGCCCTAGATATTGTTGTTTGCTTGTAGCCTGTCCCTCTTTGGGGAGCCCTGCCCTCCTTATATATGTTGAAAGGCGGGTTACATGTGGAGTCCTATTAGGACTAGGACTAGCCTATCTTGTATTACAAGTCGGATACAAGTCCATGTCTTAGCTCCTTGTAAGACAAATATTCCTCACGCCTTTCCTCTTAAACCGGCCCACCGTAGTTGAACCGGCCTTCATGAACCGCCAGTCAGGCCACCGGGTCTTGCCGCTCCTCTGACCCTCTGCCGGATTACCAATGAACCATAAACCGCCGGGTCGCCAGTGAACCGCCAAGTGTCAGCGGGTTCTTCAGGTAAATCGCCAAGTCCGGCCGGGTTATACTTCCGGCCGGTTTACGCCGCGGGGTATATCCCCGACATTAATTGTTCTTTTTACAGAAACAATATGTGCTAAAAATAACAAGAAAAGATAGCACCTGACGTTTCTTGGATGAATACACAACAAAATGTATGATGTAACCCTTGCACCGCTGCTCCTTTTCCCTTTGACTTCTCCAATCTCCAGCAAGAAGAATTTGCCTTTGCTATCGCAACTCCACAGCAGAAAAGGCATGGAGTAGGGCGGTTCACCACGTGCGGCGGTGCTCGACGTGTTAAAACCGGAGACACAGGCGGTTCTCCAGCGGTGGCTCCACCGGGCGGTTTGGGGCGGCGGGTTGAGGTGGCCGCGGCGGATGAAGAAGTGCCCGCGGCTCATGGCGGAGATAAGGCGGCGGCTCAACAGCGAAGCAAGGCGCCGCAGACGGACGGCTCGCTGCAGCGCCGGGCGATTTAACGCGATCCCGCGACAGCGAAGGCATGCGGCAGGTCGGCAGCGGAGGGCAGCGGTTCAAGACATCACAGGTGGTCCATGTTTCTGCCGAAAACAGTGATAACCCGGTAGCGGAAGGTGGCTTGCGGTAGCGATGAAACCAGCGGGCACCGTGGAGTTATGGCGGCTCGAAGTAATAGCGAGGCTGGCGTGGTTGAGACATGGCGGCAAACCGGCGCTTCGGACTCGGTGACTCGGCACTGTAGCTCGCTTCGTGAAAAGCAGCGAGAGAGACTCGAGGCGCTCGGCGGTTTGACGGAAACGTGGGTGATCCGGCGGAAACGTGCTTGATGGCGACTCAGTCGTGTGCTTGGTGGCGACTCACCAAGGCTCGGTTGTCCAGTTCAAGGTGCCTCAATTTCAGCAGAAGGGGTCCGGTTCACAGACGGAGGAGGGCGCGCTAGCGGTGCGGCAACCTGAAGACGGCGGCGGCTTGCGGCTGAATTACGGCCATTGGAGGCAATCTTGAAAACCATGGGGCGACTCGCCGGCGATGCGGCCATGGTGGCTTGATGCTGGACATCGGCCGGTTTGTAGGTGAGGTCGCAGTAGTGCCGGTGACTTGGATTGGCGTGAAGCGGCTATTAACCCGGCGGCAAAAGGGTCTTTGGAGGCAGCGGCTTCTTGAGCCGATCCCTAAGCGGCCCAGATGGCGCAGACGACGGAAGAGCAGCGGCGTAACTCGCCCTTGGCTGAGTCGGGTGGGGCGCAATGAGGATCGACGGAGGCGAGACACACCTCGGCGACCACGCACCGTGGAGACCATCCGGCGGACGGCTTGCGATGGAAGTGGGTGGACACCAAAGCGGCGATGTCCGACTCAATCTCCCTGTGTCCTGGTCGTAGTTAGTTTGACCTCCCGTGAGATGTGATGGTCCTCCCCATTCTTTTTTCCTCAAATCTGAATCCTAGACCCCGTAGAAAATTCTTCTGAATCCAAATCCACGTTGGGGCTGCTTTTTACCCTTAGTCCTTCCTATGCTTGTACTAGTTGATGTTTCTTCACGGGAAGGAGCTAGGGAATCCATCAGACCTTACTTTTTGCATTGATCAGTACTTGGACCCTCGATTCATGTGCGTATGCTCGGTTGACCCAAAGATTTCACGGGGTTTAGAAGCAGACCAGCCCGGTGCGGCTAAAGCCAGCTGAGACGCTCGTCAACCTTGCAGCAGAGTAGGAGCGACTTGGAGCCAGCCAGTGGTGGAAACGAGCGGAGGTTGCGGTGATGTAGACGACGACGGCGGCTCGCGAACAGGTCTTGGCGGAGGCAGCGGCTTGGTCAGGCCGGCCCTGGCAATGGCGCACCGCGCCGGCGGCGACGGCGATTCGCGGGCAGCATTAATGCAGGTTGTTCAAAACAGTAACAAGGGCTGTCCAAGACGTCCACAAAGCGAGCAAAACGCGGCGATGGCGGCTTGTAGTGGATGGTTCAACGGCAACAATGGCTCGGATGTGACGGTGGGTGGCAAAAGCGCGGTGTGGCGATGGGAAGGGTAGGACGGAGTTATAGCCATGGCGGCCTTGATGCACGGGCGAAGAAGCAAGGCAACAAAGGCAAAAGGCAAGGCCGCTCGGCGATGACCAGCGGCGACTTCGATGAGGCGGCTCGTAGCGAAAAAAAAAAACGATGGGCGGCGGCGGAGGGCGGTGGCAATGAACGGAACAACAGCGCCGCAGCCAGCACAACTTCGGAGGTGGAGTGATAAGGCGAGGCAGCCAGCGGAGACCGGTGGATGCTGGTTCAGCTCGAGGCGGACGCCGTAGCAGCGATTTGAGGGCGACGACGAGTCCGAGACAGGTCGGCGCGGAACGTGTGGTCCACAGCAGCAGGGGCAGAAACTTTGGAGATCAAATTCGTGGTCAAACCCGCCTACAAGTCGTAAATTGTTTCTCTTGCTTTCCTTCCTCGTCTTCGTTGTGAAAAAGGCGGAGGCGGTAGTGCCTATGCCGATGTGTCTCGGGACTGTAGCTTCAAAGACGTGACAACCCTGTTGTTCTTTTAGATCGGCTGGATTTGAACACATGTGTGCGGAGGCAACTTGCAATTTGTATAGCAATGGTGTAGCGGAAGTTTGTGTCCACCTCGGTAGACTGCTTGCACAGGAATCAATTTGCATTGCTATGTACTGGTTGAATCGGCCGCAAACCTTGTCGGCCTCGGCGGCTTGAAAAATAACCAAATATTAGATCATAGGACAAGCGGCAATGGCGGATCAACCATAACCCTAATTCTTCTCTTGACTTCAATCTCATCAATTGTATAGAATCCTCATCCGGAAAATTGTAACCTTCTCGTCCCATGAAGCCCTCCAAGAACTCAACACCACCGTCGCCGCCTTACGGTGGGGCGCCAACTAATCGTGGAATTGTCACGGCAGATGTCCTTAGTGTCGGGACTTAGTCGCGAGGCCAACGCATCTATGTGGTAGCTTGAGAGGGGTTGAGCGGAATCGAGACGCAACAAGACAGGGATTTAGACAGCTTCGGGCCCCGGAAACATCATCCGGTAATAGCCCCTACGTCTTTGTTTGAGGCTAGGTCTCATTATGATCATGAGGGAGTCGCCGTAAACCGGCTCTCCTCTAGTTGTGTCTAGCCCTAGATATTGTTGTTTTCTTGCTTGTAGCTTGTTCCTCTTTGGGGAGCCCTACCTCTCCTTATATATGTTGAAGAGGCGGGTTACATGTAGAGTCCAACTCGGACTTTAACTTAAACTATTCTAACTTATCGCCATGGGCTTCTTAACATCTTGGGCTTCATAACGTCTTGGGCTTCATAACCCCACGACAACCCGATTATCACTGTTTGCGGTTTAACATTATGCGCGGTTTAACATTATCTGCCGGTTTAACATTATGCGCGGTTTAACATTGTCTGCCGGTTTAACATTGTTCGCGGTTTACCACCAGCCGGTTTACCGTCTGTCTGAGCCATCTGTCTTGACTGTCCGCCGGTTTAACATCCGCCGGTTTATCAAGTCCCGGCCGGTTTACGACTCCGGCCGGGTCATTCCGCGGGGTATATCCTTGTAGTTGATGCTAGTTGGTTTACTTGGTGGAAGATCATATGTTCAGATCCTTTATGCATATTATTACCCCTCTGATTATGAACATGAATATGCTTTGTGAGTAGTTACGTTTGTTCCTGAGGACACGGGAGAAGTCTTGCTATTAGTAGTCATGTGAATTTGGTATTAGATTCGATATTTTGATGAGATGTATGTTGTCTAACCTCTAGTGGTGTTATGTGAACGTCGACTACATAACGCTTCACCATTATTTGGGCATATAGGAAGACTTTGGGAAGTAATAAGTAGATGATGGGTTGCTAGAGTGACATATGCTTGAACCCTAGTTTATGTGTTGCTTCGTAAGGGGCTGATTTGGATCCATATGTTTCATGCTATGGTTAGGTTTACCTTAATACTTTTGTTGTAGTTGTGGATGCTTGCAATAGAGGTTAATCATAAGTGGGATGCTTGTTCAAGTAAGAACAGCACCCAAGCACCGGTCCACCCACATATCAAATTATCAAAGTACCGAACGCGAATCATGTGGGCGTGATGAAAACTAGCTTGACGATATTCCCATGTGTCCTCGAGCGCTTTTCCTATTATCGAGTTTGTCAGGCTTGTCCTTTGCTACAAAAAAGTTGGGCCACCTTGCTGCACTTTATTTACTTTTGTTACTTGTTGCTCGTTACAATTTACCTCATCACAAAACTATCTCTGTTACCACTTATTTCAGTACTTGCAGAGAATACCTTGCTGAAAACCGCTTATCATTTCCTTCGCTCCTCGTTGGGTTCGACACTCTTACTTATCGAAAGGACTACGATAGATCCCCTATACTTGTGGGTCATCAAGACTCTTTTAAAGCGCCCGTTGCCGGTGTAGCGCCTTTGGTAGGTGGAATTTGGTAAGGAAAAATTTATATAGTGTGCTGAAATTTTCTGTCACTTGTTACTCTGGAAAGAAATTCTATGAGGGGCTTGTTCGGGGTATCTTCACCCCTTCCAGTAGAGCAAAGATTTGCTCCTCAACCTACTGAACCTATTGAAAATGAAACTCCTTTTGAATTTCCTTCGGGTATCATGGTAAAACTGCTGGCTAATACTTTTACAGGAGATGGAACAAAGCATCTGTGAGCATCTACGCTATGTGGATGATATTTGTGGACTATTTAAGCTTGCAGGTATACCCGATGATGTTGTTAAGAAGAAGGCTTTCCCTTTATCTTTGGAGGGAGACACATTGACATGGTATAGGCTATGTGATGATACGAGATCATGGAACTATAAAAGAGTGAAATTGGAATTTCATCAAAAGTAATACCCTGTGCATCTTGTTCATCGTGATCGCAATTATATATATAATTTTGGCCTCATGAAGGAGAAAGCATCGCTCAAGCTTGGGGAGGCTTAAATCAATGTTATATTCATGCCCCAATCATGAGCTACGCAAGAGAAGTGATTATGCAAAGTTTTATGCTCGGCTTTCTCATAATAATCAAACCATGCTCGATACTTCTTGTGCTGGCTCTTTTATGATGATGCCTATTGAATTTAGATGGAATTTATTGGATAGAATTAAACGCAACTCTGAAGATTGGGACCTCGTCGAAGGTAAGGAGTCAGGTATGACACCTAAGTTTGATTGTGTTAAATCTTTTATGGATACCGATATTTTCCGTAAGTTTAGCACTAAATATGGACTTGACTCTGAGATAGTAGCTTCTTTCTGTGAATCTTTTGCTACTTATGTTGATCTCCCTAAGGAGAAGTGGTTTAAATATCATCCTCCCATAGAAGTAAAAGTAGTTGCACCTATTAAAGTTGAAGAAAAGACTATCACTTATAATGATCCTATTGTTCCCACCTCTTATGTTGAGAAACCACCTTTCCCTGTTAGAGTAAAGGATCATGCTAAAGCTTCAACTGTTGTTCGTAAAAGCAATATTAGAACTTATACACCTCCTGAGCAAGTCAAAGTAGAACCTAATATTGCTATTGTTAAAGATCTCTTGTTAGATAATATTGATGGACATGTTATTCAATTCTGTGGTGAAACTGCTAGAATTGCTAAACCCTGTGATAGAGATAAACATAGACACGTGGTAGGCGTGCCCGTTATTTCTGTTAAAATAGGAGATCATTGTTATCATGGCTTGTGTGATATGGGTGCTAGTGCTAGTGTTATACCTATTACCTTGTATGAAGAAATTAAGCATGAAACTGCACCTGCTGAATTAGAAGATATTGATGTTACAATTAAACTTGCCAATAGAGATACTATATATGCAATGGGAATTGTAAGAGATGTTGAAGTCTTGTGTGGGAAAAATAAATATCCTGCTGATTTTCTTGTTCTTGGTTCTCCACAAGATAGCTTTTTGGTAGACCCTTCTTGAATACTGTTAATGCTAAGATAGACTGCGAAAAGAATGTTGTTACTATTGGCTTGGATGATATGGTTCATGAGTTTAATTTCTCTAAATTTAGTAAACAACATCGTGAAGAAGAATTTCCTAGTAAGGATGAAATTATTGGTCTTGCTTCTATTGCCGTACCTCCTAGTGATCCTTTGGAACACTATTTGCTAGACCATGAAAATGATATGTTTATGAATGAAAGAAGGAAATAGATGAAGTATTCTTTAAATAGTAACCTATTACGAAACACAATTTGCTGTTGAAATCCTAGGGGATCCTCCTCCACCCAAGGGTGATCCCGTATTTGAGCTTAAACCGTTGCCTGATAATCTTAAGTATGCTTATCTTGATGAAAAGAAAATATATCCTGTTATTATTAGTGCTAACCTTTCAGACCATGAAGAAGAAAGATTATTGAAAACTCTAAAGAAGCACCATGCCGCTATTGGATATAATCTTGATGATCTTAAGGGCATTATTCCCACTCTATGTCAGCATAAAATAAATTTGGAAGCGGATGCCAAACCAGTTTGTGATCCTCAACGGCGTTTGAATCCTAAAATGAAAGAAGTGGTAAGAAAGGAAATACTCAAGCTTCTGGAGGCAGGTATAATTTATCCCGTTGCTGATAGTCAGTGGGTAAGTCATGTCCATTGTGTCCCTAAGAAGGGAGGTACTACTGTTGTCCCTAATGTTAAAGATGAATTGATTCCGCAAAGAATTATCATAGTTTACAGGATGGTAATTGATTTCCGCAAATTAAATAAAGCTACTAAGAAAGATCATTACCCCTTACCTTTTATTGATCAAATGCTAGAAAGATTATGCAAACATACACATTATTACTTTCTAGATGGTTATTCCGGTTTTTCTCAAATACCTGCGTCGGCTAAAGATCAATCAAAGACTACTTTTACATGCCCTTTTGGTACTTTTGCTTATAGACGTATGCCTTTTGGTTTATGTAATGCACCTGCTACCTTTCAAATATGCATGATGGCTATATTCTCTGACTTTTGTGAAAAGATTTGTGAGGTTTTCATGGACGACTTTTCCGTCTATGGTTCCTCTTTTGACGATCGCTTGAGCAATCTTGATCGAGTTTTGCAGAGATGTGAAGGAACTAATCTTGTCTTGAATTGGGAAAAGTGCCACTTTATGGTTAATGAAGGTATTGTCTTGGGGCACAAAGTTTCTGAAAGAGGTATTGAAGTTGATAAAGCCAAGGTTGATGCTATTGAAAAGATGCCATGTCCCAAGGACATCAAAGGTATAAGAAGTTTCCTTGGTCATGCCGGATTTTATAGGAGGTTCATTAAGGATTTCTCAAAAAAATTCTCGGCCTCTGACTAATTTATTACAAAAAGATGTACCATTTTTCTTTTATGAGGATTGTGTGGAAGCATTTGAAATACTTAAGAAAGCATTAGTCTCTGCACCTATTGTTCAGCCACCTGATTGGAATTTACCCTTTGAAATTATGTGTGATGCTAGTGATTATTCTCTAGGTGTTGTTCTAGGGCAAAGAGTTGATAAGAAATTGAATGTTATCCATTATGCTAGTAAGACTCTAGACAATGCTCAAAGAAATTATGCTACTACCGAAAAGGAACTTTTAGCAGTTGTATTTGCTTGTGATAAATTCAGAACCTATATTGTTGATTCTAAAGTAACTATTCACACCGATCATGCTGCTATTAAATATCTTATGGAAAAGAAAGATGCTAAACATAGACTTATTAGATGGTTTCTCTTGCTGCAAGAATTTGATTTGCATATTGTTGATAGAAAAGGAGCTGAGAACCCCATTGCAGACAACTTATCTAGGTTAGAGAATGTTCTTGATGACCCACTACCTATTGATGATAGCTTTCCTGATGAACAACTAAATGTCGTAAGCACTTCTCGTAGCACTCCATGGTATGCTGATTATGCTAATTATATTGTTGCTATATTTATACCACCTAGCTTCACATACCAACAAAAGAAAAAGTTCTTTTATGATTTGCAACATTACTTTTGGGAAGACCCACATCTTTATAAAGAAGGAGTAGATGGTGTTATTAGACGTTATGTGCCTGAGCATGAACAGGAACAGATCCTACGCAAGTGTCACTCCGAAGCTTATAGAGGACATCACGCTGGAGATAGAACTGCACATAAGGTATTGCAATCTGGTTTTTATTGGCCTACTCTCTTCAAGGATGCCCGTAAGTTTGTTTTATCTTGTGATGAAGATCAAAGAATTGGTAATATTAGTAGACGTCAAGAAATGCATATGAATTATTCACTTGTTATTGAACCATTTGATGTTTGGGGCTTTGATTATATGGGACCTTTTCCTGCCTCCAATGGATACACTCATATTTTAGTTCTTTGTTGATTACGTTACTAAGTGGGTAGAAGCTATTCCAACTAGTAGTGCTGATCATAACACTTCTATTAAAATGCTTAAGGAAGTTATTTTTCCGAGGTTTGGAGTCCCTAGATATTTAAAGACTGATGGTGGTTCACACTTTATTCATGGTGCTTTTCGTAAAATGCTTGCTAAATATGACGTTAATCATAGAATTGCATCTCCTTATCACCCACAGTCTAGTGGTCAAGTAGAATTGAGTAATAGAGAGCTGAAATTAATTTTGCAAAAGACTGTTAATAGGTCTAGAAAGAATTGGTCCAAGAAACTTGATGATGCATTATGGGCCTATAGAACTGCATATAAGAATCCTATGGGTATGTCTCCGTATAAAATGGTTTATGGAAAAGCATGTCACTTACCTCTTGAACTAGAACATAAGGCATATTGGGCTATTAAAGAGCTCAACTTTGATTTCAAACTTGCCGGTGAGAAGAAGTTATTTGATATTAGCTCACTTGATCAATGGAGAACCCAAGCCTATGAAAATGCCAAGTTGTTTAAAGAAAAAGTTAAAAGATGGCATGACAAAAGGATACAAAAGCGTGAGTTTAATGTAGGTGATTATGTATTGCTATACAACTCTCGTTTAAGATTTTTTGCAGGAAAACTTCTCTCTAAATGGGAAGGTCCCTACGTTATCGAGGAGGTCTACCGTTCAGGTGCCAAAAAAATCAACAACTTCAAAGGCACAAATCCAAAGGTGGTAAACGGTCAAAGGATCAAACACTATATCTCAGCTAATCCTATAAATGTTGAAACCAATATTATTGAAACCGTAACCCCGGAGGAATACATAAGAGATACTTTCCAGAACGTTCCAAACTCCGAAAAGGAATAGGTATGTGGTACTGTAAGTAAACCGACTCCAAAACAATTTCTAAGGCAATATTTCTCCGTTTTGGATTATTTAGAAAAATAGAAAAATAAGTAGCAGTTCGGGGAGGACACGAGGCCTCCACGAGGGTGGAGGGCGCGCCCTACCCCCCTGGGCGTGCGCCCCTACCTCGTGAGCACCTCGTGTGACCTCCGAAATCCGTTTTCTTGCACGATACGTATTTTGGTCGGTAAAAATTCATTATATATTCTCCCGAAGGTTTTGACGACAGTATCACGCAAATATCCTCCATTTTCGTTTCGAGCTGTTTCCGTTGTAGATTTGAGGATTTAGGAGACTCGATCATCCTTCTATGAGGGTGAGCCTATGCCATGGAAGGTGGACGACAAGCTTGCATCATCAACAACACCTCCACCGCCAACAACAAAGGAGACATAATCACATGGGTATGGGCACTCCCCTTGGCAACTGCCAAGCTTGGGGGAGGTGCCCCGGTATCGTATCACCATCACAACTCCTATCTTTACCGTCTTTCTTAGTTCAATCCTATTAGTAGTATCTTGATTTAGTAGAATAAATGTAAGTGCATCTAGTGCCCCTTAGTGATTTTGGTGTATTGAAGACTTATAGGTTAAGGGACTAATGTGTTGATGAGTGTACACAGGTCTATAAGTCTATGAGGAGCTTGATATTTACAGAGAAAGTCGACCCCTAAAATTGAAGTTCTTCGACTGAAGACTTTGATATTCTGAAGACCTTATGAAGACTTTGAAAGTGAAGAAATTGGTGTGATCTTGAAGACTTGGTATTCATTTGAGGAACATGAAGCGTGAAGACTTTTGTTTTCGTAGTTTCATTTTCTCTTTCTTGAGTCATAGGAAACACCGTCTTTGTTAAAGGGGGTCGAGGAAATACTAAGGAAAAATTTCCATGTGATGCTCAACTCAAAATCCTACACCTACCAATCCCTTGAGTGAAGCCTTTGGAAATCTCATACAGATTCAGTCAATTTCTTGATGATAGAGACGAAGTTCTTACGGTCTCTGAGGAATTTGTTCGATCGAGGAGTTAGGAATTCGCCATCTGAATTGCCTACACAGATGAGGAACATGATAGCCTTGAGGAATTTGAGAGTCAAATTTCCGACCGTTCTTTGTCTTGCGTGCACCTGTTCCAAAATATCTTATCCACCTAACGGTCATATCATTGAAGGGCATTTATGTCTTATCATGTCGGTCTGCTCCCTAGGCTATAAATAGCCGCCCCCTACAACCACTAGCTGGTTGGCTGCTCCGAGAGAACTTGGCACTTGTCATTTGAGAGCAACCCATCCTCCGAGGACTTTGAGCGAAAATCATCGAGTGAGGAAAAACCCAAAAACCAAACCCCTACAAACCCAAAGTGATTGAGCATCACTGAAGAGATTGATCCTGCGTGGATCCGACGCTTGTTACCTTTGAAGACTGTGCTTCTTCCAGACGGTTAGGCGTCATGGTCTAGAGCATCCAAGAGGAATTACGGATCGCCGAGTGACCAAGCTTTGTGAAGGTTTGGAAGTCGCTGCAGACTTACCACGAGTGATTGGAGGAGGTGCAATGTGACCTTAGTTCAAGGAGAATATGGTGAGGACTTGGTGTCACTGAGCTGCGTGCTCGGCGATCGGGTGTCCGGGACTGTGTGTCCTCGAGTTTAAATACTCAGCCGCTCCAACGAGACGTACAACTGAGACAGCAGTTGGAACTGGTCTACCAAATCATTGTCTTCACCAACCTCACTGGTTCTATTTCCTCAATTCTTTCATTTCCTCATTACTATGTTGAGTGTTTGTTGATATCTATGTTTGAAGACTTTGACTGAAGATTTTCTCAATTTCCTTAGTTCAATTTCTTCAGTCTGTTTGTCTTCATCTTGTGTTATCCTGTGTTTACGCTTTCTGTACTCTAAGATTGTCTTCATTTCATCATGATGACCATGCCCGCATTCTGTTATGCTTACTTCTGAGTACTTATTCCGCTGGTTGTAGTTCTTCGCTTAGGAATTTCCTCACCAGCAAATTCCTCAGTGAAGAATTCATAAAAATCGCCTATTCACCCCCCTCTAGTCAATATAACGCACTTTCAATTGGTATCAGAGCAAGGTACTCCCTTGTTCTGTGTGATTTTGGTTTAACCACACGGAGTTTTAGTTATGTCGCACTTAAGTATGATCAAGGTCTCGGCTGGGTGCCCTACCTTTGATGGTACGGACTACCCCTCTTTGGAAAAACAAGATGCGAATGCATCTTGGCGCAATTGACAACGATCTACTGCTATGTTGTGGAAAATGGTGTTCCCTTTGTCTCACCCTCCTTTGAGCAGCTGCCGATGTGAAGAGATTCAAGCAACTCGATTCTCAAGCGAAGAATATCATATGTGGCCATCTGAGCAAAGGACAGTATGGAAGAGTGAGTGCTTTGGAAACTGCTAAGCTCATCTGGGATAGGCTGTCCAAAGTAAATGAAGGAGTCTCAACTTAGCGTGACTCTCGAGTTGATGTTCTTCGCAATCTCTTCAACCGCTTCAAAAGACTCGACAATGAAAATGTTCAACAAACCTTCGATCGCCTCACTGACATCTCAAATGAGTTTCAAGCACTTGGTGCCACTGACATCACCGACCATGAGGTGGTGAAGAAATTGTTGAGATCGCTTGATTCCTCCTTTGATATTCAGGCACTGATGATACAAGAACGTGCTGACTACAAGTCACTTGATCCAGCTGATATCCTCGAGAGGCTAAATACTCATGAGTTCGACTTCTTTGAAAGAGAGATCTCTATGGTTCTAGCTATGGAAAATCACGTGCCACGAAGGCCAAGGCTGTCTGCGAATCTGATTGTGAAGACTCTGGTAGTAGCCTTGGTAACCACGAAGAATTGAGCGAGGAGCTAGCAATCGCTCGTGAAGAAGTTCCAGAAGTTCTCAAGACGTGGTCGCTTTGGAAAATCCTCAAGGAGCAGTGATTCCTCATCCAGTGACTATAAGAGAAGGCTATGCCACAAATGCAAGAAACCAGGTCACTACATTCAAGATTGTCCTCAGTGCGACAAGGAATTAAAGAAGAAGAAATACAAGGATTACAGTTCTGATGACGCTAAGAAGAAGAAGAAATCGTCGAAATCTTCATCATCAAAATCCTCAAAGTCTTCATCTCACAAGAAGAGCAGCTCCAAGAAGGCTCGGGCATTCATTGGCAAGGAAATGGACTCTGAAGCTGAATCTGTGGAACATGAGGAAGAGGAGACATCAGAGGAGTTTGGGTCTGGTGTGGCGAGTCTGGCTCTCGCTACTGCATTCGTCAGCAAGTCCATCTTCAACTCTGAAGAAAATGACCTCATCAACAAAGTGGATGAAGATAGTGATGACTACGCTCCCACCTATTGCTTCATGGCAAAGGGTGCCAAGGTACTCAAATATACCTCCCCTGAATCTAGTGAAAATGAATCCGATGAAGATCTCAAGCCCAGCTACTCTAAACTTGCTAATATTGCTGTAAAACAACAAAGGGCTTTTGAAAAGGTTCAAAACATGCTAGATAAAAGTGATGATATGTTGGGTGAAGAAATGGATTGCACTAAAGCCCTGACTCAAAATCTTCAGAGACTTCAGTCTAGGTTTGACAGCCTTCAAGGTCATCATAACACTCTCTTGTCTGATCATGAGAAACTTTCTTATGAATTTCTTCAAAGAAAGCAAGATCTTGAGAAGCTTAGACTGTGTTATGAAGATCTTCAAAAGGAGCGCGGTTCATTGCTAGCTCAACAAATCAGCGCTTCTCAGGAAGAATTTGTTCCTCCATGCTTAAAGTGCATTGAACGTGAATCTGCTAATTCTTCACCTGAATGTTCAAATGCTTCAATTGTTACAAATTCTTCACCTGCCTCTGCTATTACTAATTCCTCATCTGAGGACATTGCTAGTATCACTGACGATGCAGGGCTGAAGGAATTGTACATGACAGGCATGTACAAAAGCCTCAAAGGGCATCAGACTCTTTGTGATGTGCTTAAAAAGCAGATCCTCAACAGAAACCCTAGGAAAGAGGGTATTGCCTTTGAGAGGAAACTCAATACTGATGGAACATATTGGAAGCCCGGCGGTACCCCAAAACCTCATGGGTTGCTACAAAGGGACGTCTAGTTGATCCAACTAACTTATCTGGCTTTACATGTGAATCTCCTCATTCTTCTGATGAGTCATTTAACTCCAACTATAAACTGTTCAAAAATCAGAATGGTGAAGTATTTGCTAGATATGTTGGCACTAACTGCAGGAACGGTTCTCCTATGAAGAAAATTTGGGTTCCCAAGAGGTGCCTTGAAAGTCTTCAGTTGAATGTCCTCATGACACCACCTGTGAAGAATAGGAACCCCAGATCAAACTCTTCATATGGACCAAATTCTTCATATGGATCCAAGTCCTCATACGAACCAAATTCCTCAAGTGGATCAAATTCCTCAAAAGGATCAAAGTCCTCATATGATTATCATCGTGCTAACAACTCTGTTTCGCAGGGTAGAGCTAAGGGCTATGAATATGTGCATTATTATTCAAACCAATATCTTCATAAGTCCTCGAAGAATTTCTCTGCTTATTCATATGCTTACCCTAACCCCTCTTATGTGAAACGAAATGGAATGGCCTCTATGCCACCATTCTCATATGGAGCTCACGGAGTAATGAACTCTTTGCCACCCCTTCAGATGTGGGTGGTGAAGAAGAAGAACTAATTTCCTCTCCAGGGTCAGGTCTCCAGACGTGCTTTAACGTCTGAAGAATTTGCTGGGGACTTGACAACACTGCCTGAAAGGACGCAGGCTAATCATGAAGAAATGAACTTTCATTTCACACGTCCTCATACTTGCTATATCTGTTTCTTTGCTTGATGAAATTCATCTGATGAAATTGATATCATATTCTTCACTGATGAAGTATATGAGATCATAAGTTGCACTAATTCATCTGCAGGATGATCAACCCAAAGCAAATGAGTGGGTCCTTGATAGTGGATGTACAAATCACATGACTGGTGACAAGAATCTATTGATGGATGCTCCCTTATCACCGTCACATCTGAAGCATATCATCTTTGCTGACAAAGGCAAAAGTCAGGTATTGGGTCTTGGTAAGGTTGCGATCTCTAAGGACATACACATGGACAAAGTCATGCTTATTGAGTCCTTAGGATACAACCTCATGTCAGTCTCAATGCTTTGTGATCTTGATATGGTTGTTGTTTTTGGCAAGTATCGTTGTGTTGTGATCATGGAAGCTGACAATTCCAAAGTATTCGAAGGCTTTAGGAGAGGAGACTTGTATATTGTTGATTTCTCTACAGGACCACAACCAGCCGTGTGTCTACTTGCAAAAGCTTGTAAGGCTGGCTATGGCATCGAAGACTTGGTCACGCAGGCATGAGGAATTTACTGCACGCTTGCGAAGAAGAAGCATGTCATTGGCATTGAGAATGTCAAATTCCTCAAGGATCACTTGTGTGGAGCACTGTGAAGCTGGAAAAATGACCAAGGCCAAGCATCCAACGAAGACTATCATGACCACTACTCGTCCATTCGAATTGCTTCACATGGACCTCTTTGGTCCTAATCATTACTCAGCAGTCACTAATGATGCATCTCTATATGGCTTTGTTATTATTGATGATTACTCTCGTTACACATGGGTACACATTGTTACTTACAAACATGAAGTGCAGGAAGTCTTCAAACGATTTTCCTCGAGGGCTTCAACCAACTTTGGTGTGAAGATCAGGCACATCAGGAGTGACAATGGAACCGAGTTCAAGAATTTCGGTCTTGATGACTATCTTGATGAACTTGGTATTACTCATGAGTTATCTGCTCCCTATACTCCTCAGCAAAATGGCGTCGTGGAGCGCAAGAACAGAATGCTTGTTGAGATGGCTCGCACTATGCTTGATGAATACAAAACACCTCGTCGTTTTTGGATTGATGCAATTGATACCGCGTGCCACATCATCAACAGAGTATATCTTCACAAATTCTTCAAGAAGACTGCCAATGAACTCCTCAACGACAAGAAACCAAATGTGAGTTATTTCAAAGTCTTGATTGCTAAATGTTGGATTAGAGATCCTCATCACAATGCTAAATTTGCACCGAAAGCACATGAAGGTTTTATGCTTGGTTATGGAAAGGACTCAGCACACCTCAGAGTCTTCAACAATGTTCTTTACAAGATTGTTGAAACTGTAGATGTCTTGATTCGATGAAACTAATGGCTCGCAAAGAGAGCACCTACCTTCTGTGATAGATGAACCAGCACCTGAGGAATCTATCAAGTTCAAGGCTACTGAGGATGTGATTCCTACTGAAGAATCTGCTGAAGACTTCATTCCTGAACGCGAAGAACGTCGAGCTAATGCACCAGAAGATAATGATGAAGAAAATGGTGTTGAGGAAAATGCTGATCAAATTCCTCGACGACAACCAGCTCATCCTCGCGTTGCAAAAGAAGTGCAAGTTGACAAGATCATCGATGACATTGAAGCACCAGGTCCTCTCACGCTCAAAAGCTTCACATTTGTCTAACTTTTGTGGGCACTATGCTTTTGTTTCTATCACAGAGCCCACTAAGGTAGATGAAGCATTGAGCACCGAGTGGATTCAGGCCATGCAAGAAGAATTACATCAGTTCGAGCTCAACAAAGTCTGGGGACTGGTCAAACGTACAGATCCTCGCAAGCATAATATCATTGGCACAAAGTGGATCTACCGCAACAAGCAAGATTAAAATGGCCTTGTGGTGAGGAATAAGGCACGACTTGTAGCACAAGGCTACACACGAGTTGAAGGAATTGATTTCGATGAATCTTTTCCACCTGTTTCTAGACTTGAGGCTATTCAGATATTACTTGCTTATGCTAACCATCATAATATCACTTTATATCAAATGGATGTGAAAAGTGCATTCCTCAATGGTAAGCTTGAGGAAGAAGTATATGTTGCTCAACCCCCAGGTTTTGAAGATCCAAAGAATCCCGACAAAGTCTTCAGACTCAACAAGGCCCTCTATGATCATTGAAGGAATTCTTCGTGAAGAATGGCTTCACACCCGGTTCACTCGACCCTACTCTCTTTACTAAATCTTATGATGGTGAACTGTTTGTGTGCCAAATATACGTTGATGATATTATCTTTGGCTGTATTGACCAACGTTATAGTGATGAATTTGCCTATATGATGAGTGAAGAATATCAAATGTCTATGATGGGAGAGTTGAAATTCTTTTTAGGTCTTCAAATTAAATCAACAACACAATGGCATATTCATATCTCGGGAGAAATACCTCGAAGATGTTCTCAAGAAATTGGCATGCAAGATTGCAAAGGCGTCAAAATTCCTATGCCCACAAATGGCCACCTATGCACTTGATGAAAATGGTATTGACTTGATCACAAGGTATACCGCTCCATGATTGGTTCTTTATTGCACTTATGTGCATCTAGGCCAGATATAATGCTTAGTGTTTGCATGTGTGCCCGATTTCAAGCTACACGAAGGAATCACACCATAAGGTCATGAAGCATATTCTTCGATATCTAGCTCACACACCAACACTAGGATTATGGTACCCCAAGGGCTCTACTTTTGATCTCATTGGATATTCTGACTCTGACTATGCTGGTGATCGTGTGGACCTAAAGTCAACATCTGGTACTTGTCATTTCCTCGGACGGTCTTTTGTCTGTTGGTCCTCGAAGAAACAGAACTGCGTATAACTGTCTACTGCGGAAGTTGAGTACATTGCTGCTGGCTCTTGCTGTGCTCAATTGCTGTGGATGAAGCAAACTCTCAAGGACTATGGCATCAACGTGAAGAATGTGCCTCTCTACTGTGACAATGAGAGTGCCATCAAGATTGCTCACAACCCAGTTCAGCACTCGAAGACAAAGAACATTCAACCGTCATCATTTTCTTCGTGATCATGTGTTGAAGGCGACATCTCCATCGAGCATGTGAAGACGAAGAACAGCTAGCCGATATCTTCACAAAGCCCTTGGGCGAGAAGATATTTAGCAAGTTGCGGTGTGAGCTAAATATCTTAGAATCTTGAATGTTCTTTGAAAAGGACACACATCCGACACTTATGCAAAATTGATGACTTAGATGTGCAACACATGAAGAAACGTTTTTCTTCAATCAATGAAGAATAACACTCTAAGTGTGAAGAAATTAATGAAGAATTTGATTCTCGAGAACCCTCGACAATTGTATGCGATTATGCGAGATCATCATTCTTATCTGATTGGGTCACGCCTCCACCAAAGTTGAAAATATTCAATTTGAGTTTTTCCTCGGTTTGAAATTCTTGAGTTTTCAAAATTCTTCAACTTTGCAAAATCTTCACTGATTCGTCATTTTTCTTCATTGGCTATATATATATATATATATATATATATATATATATATATATATATATATATATATATATATATATATATATATATATATATATATATATATAGGTTTATGTCCTCTCTGACATTCACTTATGGCTATTTCTTCAAGTTGCTTTTTTTACGCTAAGTGAATGTGATCGGACCCTTCCCCTCTATGCTATACTCAACCCAATCTATTCACAAATTCTTCATGTGCGTTCTATTTGAAACTTCGTTCAAAATCTTCACGTGTCCTTGTCATTTGAAGAAATTGCGAGCAGAAACTTTTAACTTATCTTATCCAAATTTTTGGCTTTGCCGCTCAATCTGTTCCGCTTCCTACGTTAGACTTATCTATTCACCCACGATCTAACACGATCTCCACTTTTCAGTATGTGGGTGACACATGTCAAGCGAATGAGAAGGGTCAGGGGCACATTCGTCCAAAATCTTCGGGCGAACAGTTTTTCACCATGGCTATATATACCCCCTGTCCCCTTCCTCACTTCCTTTACTCCGCTCGACCGCTCTCTCTCTCTCGCTCGAGTTTCTCAAACCCTAGCGCCGCCGCTACTCCATAAATCGTCGGTGAGGAAGAGCTTCACCGCCTCGACCTCGTCGCCGTCGTACTCACGTCGACATGAAATCTTCACTCCGCGCCCGTAGCTGTCTTCCTCCACCGAGTTAGGGCGTGGAAGATGCAGGCGATGAACTTCTAATCTACACTTCCCGATTCGTCATGTTCTTGATTCGGAGTAATTAAAAGTTACTTTTATTACTCGCTTTGATTCTCAAACCTTCACGAAAATCTTCAAAGGTGTTTATTCTACAAATCTTCACACATATGAACACCTCAAACGTAATATGCTCTTGATTCGTTTCTCTAAGCAATGATTTTTCTTCAAGATTGCTCAATTGTGTGGATCCTCGATCTATACAACTCTGGAACCTAAGACAAAAGATCGCTTAGTGAAATTCTTCAAGGCTCATCGATCAAATTCCTCAAACTTGTTCTTTTGAAAAACCTTACGAGAACGCATATGACCTCTCCAAATTCCTCGCAACTATACTCTGTTCCACGGTACTCATGTCCATTCTTTGAATCACTAGGTTCTCATCAACTTAACTCATTTGCAGCTTTCCTCGAAGAAAAGTTGCATACTTCTTCAGAGAATTCGATTGTTCAAATTCCTCAGCTGAAGAATATGGCAGAAGGAAAGAAGCCACAGAAAGGAGGAAAGAGGCCTGAGGTCATGACGGCTTTTGAAATACCTGAGGACATATACGCTGACTATTGCACACCTGTTGAAGCCAAGTTTGGCAAGGAAAACAAAAATCAGCGCAAGGTGCGCATTCAGAGGATTGAAAGGAGATGGGCAAGGGAATGAGGGAGTACAGGTATGTTACTCCAAAGTACATGAAGAAATTCGCACTGAATCCTCCATGCCCAAGAGTTCCATTGGCACCTGGCCAAGAAGCTGACCCCACCAGCATCAAGCATGGTGAGGACTTTCCTGAAGAATGGGCCAAGCGCCAAGCCAAGTTGGCGAGACAAGCCAAAAGAAGCGGTGAGGAAATTCAATGAAGACTACACTCTGCTGCTGCCACTGAGGCCCCTGTTCAGCCTAGAAAATCAATGGCAAAGAAGCCAGCGCACAAGCCAAGTGCTTCACCAACAGTGCCCTCACGGCCAAAATCCTCAGCAATGCCCTCACGGCCAGTTCCTCATGCTGCACCTGCACCTCCCAAATCGTCAGCTCCTCCTCCAAAGTCCTCAGCAGCTCCTCCAAAGTCCTCAGCACCTGTGCATGCGGCCCACGTGCCAAAGGACTGCGAGCATCTCTATTGCCTCTGGTGTCTCGGCAAGTTCCTCGGTACCAAATTCTTCATCAGGCCCCACATCATGAAGACTAAGGCAAGCTATTTGGGCCGAGGTCCTCGGCCAAGTCCGAAGAAGAAAGCAGGTTGCCTTCCAAGTGCCATCGATGATGAAGGCGATGATGATGAACTTGTAGAAATCATCGAGACCGACAAGTTAGGGCCGCTAGAGCCAAAGGCACACCAATGCCCTTTGCTTTTGGATCCAAGGGCGATCCTTGAATACATTGATCTATGGCACAAGGATCCAGAGACACATATGCCTGGTTTTCATTTGACTCCTGGACAAAGTCACATGCTGAGCCATTTCATCTCTGAAGAGAAATGGAAATTTGAGAAGGCAAGTCAGATCAAGAAGGCTCAGTTCAGGAAAGAGAAGTTCCTAAGGAAAAACGTTGTCAGAATGACAACTAAGGAACTCCTCAAGATCCAGTCTGAAATCAAAGCCCTCAATGATGACTTTGATGCCTATTATGCTGATTGGCAAGGATCCAAAGTCAGATTTGTCAATCTGACAAAGAAGTTCACAAATGTTGCAGCCCCAACGCAACAAGAAATTCCTCAGGCTGGAGCCTCTGCTCAACTATTTGAAGAACATGCCAAGATCACGGCGATGATTTTCAACTCTTTGAAGACAATGCTAGTTCGAGGGCTGATGACTCCATTCCGGCCGCTAAAGAAATTGCCGGGGCATCCACTAGTGGTGCGCTGAAGAAACTGAAGAAGTCAGGGCAACTGCATCAGTTGCGCCTGAGGAAATTCAAACAGATTCCTCAGCTCCACCTGTGCCTACACCAACTCCTATCCTTCCATCTGCATCAGATGTGAAGAAGACCAAGGCTGCAGAGTGAGCTGCAGTGAAGAAAAGGAAAGCATCAGCTGCTTCAAATTCTTCAGCCCCGAAGAAAATGAAGCCAATGACCAGCTCATTTGAAAATCCAATTGATGATGTTCCGATTTCCTCCATGCCATCAAAGGACCTTGTTCCTTTTGGTGAAGAGTATGAGATCCCAAGCGGATCTGATGAAGAAAATCATTCTGCTGCTTCGTCAGAGCAGATTGATGAAGAAATTGAAGTAGATGCAATCCCTTCAACACCAATCATTTCCTCGCCTATGCCTCAGTTCACAGCTGAAGAGGCTGGTGTTGAGGAAATTGAAGACGAAGACGTGGATATTGGATGTACCACGCCTGTGATGAATGATGACTTTTGGGAAAGTCAGCATCCCAATTCTCCACTCTTCACTCCAATACAACAAATTCCTCAGTCCCCTGCACCAACGGTTCAAATGGGCTCTGAAGAAACTCATCCCACCTCGTCCGTGCATGAAGAAATTCCAGCCACTAGTGCTGAAGAACCTGCTGCTGCTGATCCTATGAACACGCAGACTGCATATGAAGAGGAACCAGAAAATCCTCAGCCTGAAGAACCTGAGATTGCGATTCCTGAGGTAGTTATGCAACTCACTGACACTCCACTGCCAAAGCCTAAGAATCCATTCTCAACAAAGCAAAAGTTCAAGGCTAAAGATTTCTTCGGCGAGCATGTATTCTTCACTGACTACAACCCATATGACTCTGCTCGCATAAGGAAGAGGTGTTTCTGGACTGCTAGTCAAGCCAACTTCTATTCCTCATGCTATTCAACAAAGACAAAGTCTTCGATCATGCACATATTCCTCACGTGGACATGGAATCTCTGCCGGGCTTGAACCAGTCCTCGGTGTTCTTCACGATCTTTGGATTGCTGAATTTACTGCCGACATTTGTGATTGGAATGAAGAACTCATTCTTCAATTCTATGCGATGCTGCACATCACCGGAGATTCTGAAGATGTGAACTCATGGGTACTGGACTGGATGACGGAAAATACTCACTACAAGGCACCAACAACTGAATTGCTTCGTGCCCTCCCACCTAGTCCTCCCCTAGATGGTGCTCATTCCATCAACAGCGAACCTGAGCTTACAAATCACTACATGCAAGTTCTGATGAAGCCTTTGAAGCCAGAACAGGCCCCACGAACCAAATTCTTTGTCAAGGAATTACTATATGTGCCTTGGACTGTCTATCGCATTCTGACGAAGACAATGAGTCCTATCAAAGGCCACGACTCAAATGATGAAGAAGTCGTTGGCATCATGAAGAATATGCTTTTCAATATCATTCATGGCGTTCCGTCAACTTCCATGATTTCTTCATGAGGACTCGGCAAACATTGCTATGTCACCTTTTAATTTGAAGCCTTATGCACCATGGATTATGAGGTTCATCAGGACAAGGTCTTCACTCAATTACAAGGCTGATACTCTGAACCACTGCAGCTACTTGCCTCCAATTGAAGTCCTCAAACGGACATTTTCCTCAGCTGATGACAAAGGCAAGGCAACTGTTGTGATAGATGAAGGCATTCGTCCATTGGATGGTCAATTTCGCAAGGCTGCATCCTACTCCACCAATGATGACTCTGCCACACATGACTCTGCCGCCAATACCTCAGCCAAGCAAGATCCTCAAGCCACAGCACCCAGGGTGATCAATGGTCGTGAGTTACTCCTCAGTCTTCATCAAAAGGTTGATCTCAATCATAAATGGGTCAAGCGTCAGTTTGGTTCAATTCTTCACAACATGACCTCAACACACAATGCAGTGAAGAAAAACCAATACTACCTCCATGAAACCTTCAACCGTGCACAGGCTATTCTATCTCATCTCTCTGTTGAAGATCTGAAGAACATGGGTCTCAAGGAAGAATTTGACTGGTCTGCACCTCCACCGAAGAAATTCAAGAAGGTCAATGTTCCTTCCTTGGTGGCCAGCTCCTATTCTTCATCGCGCGACACTGATGAAAATGAAGACTTGGACGACAATGCGGCAGGTCCTACTACGACAACCGACCCCGAGAACGCTGGCGCTCCTCCATCAACTTGATATTCTTCAGGGGCGTTAGTCCTCAGTTTCGATCCTTTTGGTCATTTGATGACAAAGGGGGAGAAATTTGAGTTAGTCTTCAAGCGGGTCTACTATATGGGCGTTTTTTGCTAAGTTACAACTCGCGTTCTTCTAAAACTTTATTGAATCGAGTTGTAATCTTCAACCCGATGGTGCTCTGATACTTTTGATGTGTTCCTCTGCATGCTTATTCCTCGTTATGTGTTAATACACGCATGCTGAATTACATCAGTCACCATATTTCATCATGCATTTCAAATTCTTCATATTATACGTCAAATGCGTGTATGAATTACAAGATATAGGGGGAGATCTCCATGATTCAACTCTTCAAATGTGCAATGCCTCAAAAGCAAATTCCTCACTATGCACATCTTCAGGGGGAATTCTTCTACATCTTGCAATCAAATTCCTCAATATCAGTATTTGTACTTCATATGTTTATCCCCGTTGAAAACTTAACCTATATTGACATCAATCACCAAAAAGGGGGAGATTGTAAGTGCATCTAGTGCCCCTTAGTGATTTTGGTGTATTGAAGACTTATAGGTTAAGGGACTAATGTGTTTATGAGTGTACACGGGTCTATAATTCTATGAGGAGCTTGATATTTACAGAGAAAGTCGACCCCTAAAAATGAAGTTCTTCGACTGAAGACTTTGATATTCTGAAGACTTTCTGAAGACTTTGAAAGTGAAGAAATTGGTGTGATCTTGAAGACTTGGTATTCATTTGAGGAACATGAAGCGTGAAGACTTCTGTTTTCGTAGTTTCATTTTCTCTTTCTTGGGTCATAGGAAACACCGTACTGTTAAAGGGAGTCGAGGAAATACTAAGGAAAATTTTCCATGTGATGCTCAACTCAAAATCCTACACCTACCAATCCCTACCGTACTGTTAAAGGGAGTCAATTTCTTCAGTGACAGAGATGAAGTTCTTTTGGTCTCTGAGGAATTTGTTCTGACTGAGGAGTTAGGAATTCGCTAGTGCGAATTGCCTACACAGTGAGGAACATGATAGCCCTGAGGAATTTGAGAGTCAAATTTCCGACCGTTCTTTATCTTCTTGGCCGCCTGTTCCAAAATATCTTATCCACCTAAAGGTCATATCATTGAAGGGCATTTATGTCTTATCATGTCGGGCTGCTCCCTAGGCTATAAATAGCCGCCCCCTACAACCACTAGCTGGTTGGCTGCTCCGAGAGAACTTGACACTTGTCATTTCAGAGCAACCCATCCTCCGAGGACTTTGAGCGAAAATCATCGAAAGTGAGGAAAAACCCAAAACCAAACCCCTACAAACCCAAAGTGATTGAGCATCACTGAAGATATTGATCCTGCGTGGATCCGGCGCTTGTTACCTTTGAAGTATGCTTCTTCCATACGGTTAGGCGTCATGGTCTAGAGCATCCAACAGAATTGTGGATCGCCGAGTGACCAAGCTTTGTGAAGGTTTGGAAGTCGCTGAAGACTTACCATGAGTGATTGGGCCAGGTCCATGTGACCTTAGTTCAAGGAGAATACGGTGAGGACTTGGTGTCCTGAGCTGCGTGCTCAGCGACTGGGTGTCCGGGACTGTGTGTCCTCGAGTTTAAATACTCAGCCGCTCCAACCAGACGTACAACTGAGACAGCAGTTGGAACCTCTGTTGGAAAAGGCAGTGCCTAGGAGGCGCTTAGGCACGCCTAGGCACTAGGCGATGGCCAAACGCCTCGCCTAGGGCATAAATGGAAGTCTAGGCAGGGCAAGCAAGGAATTGTCTACCCAAGCAAGGAGTCATGCCATATTGCACTAATATGCCAAGCGGCCATATTCAATGGCGATGGCAGTAATTAACTTATTTATTGTCCTAAATTAATATCAACACATGCATAATACTCACAAATACACCCTGATAGTAAAACTATATTACCGCCTAGTTCACGCCTAGGGCGCTTAAGCATCGCCTAGGCACTAGGCGAAGGCCACCCGCCTCGCTTACGCCTACCGCTTTTTCCAACCTTGGTTGGAACTGGTCTACCAAATCATTGTCTTCACCAACCTCACTGGTTCTATTTCCTCAACTCTTTCATTTCCTCATTACTGTGTTGAGTGTTTGTTCATATCTGTGTTTGAAGACTTTGTTGAAGACTTTCTCAATTTCCTCGGTTCAATTTCTTGATCTGTTTGTCTTCATCCTGTGTTACCATGTGCTTACGCTTTACATACTCTATGATTGTCTTCATTTCATCATGATGACCATGCCCGCGATACATTATGCTTACTTCTGAGTACTTATTCCGCTGCTAGTAGTTCTTCGCTTAGGAATTTCCTCACCAGCAAATTCCTCAGTGAAGAATTCATAAAAATCGCCTATTCACCCCCCCTCTAGTCGATATACCGCACTTTCAATAAAGTCATGGCATGATCTAGTTCTGAAGTTTTGCTTTATGATCCCTCTATGCAATCGAGTCCGTGAGCTATATATAAAGATTTGTGTTGAGTCAAGGGCTTGATTACTTTGCCATGATCTTGAGTGAATAAAATAAAAGAACAAAAAGAAACAAAGAGCTCATATTGATCTTATTGAAAGTAATGACTTCACATAGAAAGAGTATGATGATTAAAGGTTGTTGGGAGTTGGCAAATATAGCTTTGGTCATCGTTGCAATTAATAGGAAGTAATAAGGAGAGAGAGGTTGCACATATAGATATATTATCAGTGACATATTTTATGATTGGGAACACTCATTAAAATATGACATGCTAAAGAGTTGATGTTGGATAAGGAAGACAACATAATGAGTTATGTTTTCTTATATCTGAGATAAAGTATGTTATCATGGTTCCTCTAACATGTTGAGCTTGCCTTTCCCCCTCATGCTAGCCAAATTCTCAGCACCAAGTAGAGATACTACTTATGCTTCCAAATATCCTTAAACCAGTTTAGCCATGAGAGTCCACCATATCTACCTATGGATTGAGTAAGATCCTTCAAGTAAGTTGTCATCGGTGCAAGCAATAAAAATTGCTCTCTAAATATGCATGACTTATTAGTGCAGAGAAATAAGCTTTGTCTGAACTTGTTGTGGGCGCAATAAAAGCGACGGACTGCATAATAAAGGTTCATATACAAGGGGCAATATAAAGTGACGTTATTTTGCATTAAGATTTTGTGCATCCAACCATAAAAGCGCATGGCAACCTCAGCTTCCCTCTGCGAAGGGCCTATCTTTTATTATTATCCTCTACCTTATGCAAGAGCCACGGTGATCTTCACCTTTCCTTTTTCATTTTATCCTTTGGCAAGCCCAGCATGTTGGAAAGAACATGATATATATATATATATATATATATATATATATATAATTGGATGTAGGGGAGCATGAATTATTATTGTTGACATTACCCTTGAGGTAAAAGGTTGTGGGGCAAAACTATAAGCCCCTATCTTTCTCTGTGTCCGATTAAAACTCCGTAACCACAAGTATTGCGTGAGTGTTAGCAATTATGAAGGACTAAGTGATAGTTGAGTATGTGGACTTTCTTTTAAGCTCTGACATAGACTCTTTCCGATGTTATGATAAATTGCAATTGCTTCAATGACTGAGGTTATAATTTGTTGATGCTCAATAAGGTTTCTGATTCATACTTTGGCTTTGTGAAAAGGTCATCACTTGAACATGAGTAATCATATGACAAAATCTATGTATGTTGTTGTTATGAGAATAATCATGATGCCTTCATGTCTGTATTTTATTTCTATCGACGCCTCTACCTCTAAACATGAGGACATATTTATTGTTATCGGTTTTTCGCTTGAGGACAAGCGAGGTCTAAGCTTGGGGAGTTGATACGTCCATTTTGCATCATGCTTTTATATCAATATTTATCGCATTATGGGTTGTTATTTCACGTTATGTCACAATACATATGGCTATTCTATCTTATTTTACAAGGTTTACATGAAGAGGAGAATCTTTGGCATTTGGAATTACGGACGGAAAAGGAGCAAATATTGAAGGACTATTCTGCGCAACTCCAAAAGTCCTGAAACTCCACGTAATACCTTAAAATAAATAATTAAAAATCGTCGCCGAAGATGAAGGCCAGGGGGCCCACACCCTGCTCACGAGGGTGGGGGGCGCGCCCCCTCCCCCTGGGTGCGCCCCCCTACCTCGTGGGCCCACTGGTGGCTCTCTAACGCCCATCTTCTCCTATATGAAGTCTTTCGATGAGAAAAAATAAGAAGCAACCTTTCGGGACGAGACTCCGCCGCCACGAGGCGGAACCTTGGCGGAACCAATATAGGGCTCCGGCAGAGCTGTTCTGAGGGACACTTCCCTCGGGAGGGAAATCATCGCCATCATCATCACCAACGCTCCTCTCATCGGGAGAGGGCAATCTCCATCAACATCTTCACCAGCACCATCTCATCTCCAAAACCTACTTCTTCTCTTGTATCCAATTCTTGTCTCTAAGTCCGGGATTGGTGCTAGTAGGTTGCTAGTAGTGTTGATTACACCTTGTAGTTGATGCTAGTTGGTTAACTTGGTGGAAGATCATATGTTCAGATCCTTTATGCATATTATTACCCCTCTGATTATGAACATGAATATGATTTGTGAGTAGTTACGTTTGTTCCTGAGGACACGGGAGAAGTCTTGCTATTAGTAGTCATGTGAATTTGGTATTCGTTCGATATTTTGATGAGATGTATGTTGTCTAACCTCTAGTGGTGTTATGTGAACATCGACTACATAACACTTCACCATTATTTGGGCCTAGAGGAAGGCATTGGGAAGTAATAAGTAGATGATGGGTTGCTAGAGTGACAGAAGCTTGAACCCTAGTTTATGTGTTGCTTCGTAAGGGGCTGATTTGGATCCATATGTTTCATGCTATGGTTAGGTTTACCTTAATACTTTTGTTGTAGTTGTGGATGCTTGCAATAGAGGTTAATCATATGTGGGATGCTTGGTCAAGTAAGAACAGCACCCAAGCACTGGTCCACCCACATATGAAATTATCAAAGTACCGAACGCGAATCATGTGAGCGTGATGAAAACTAGCTTGACGATATTCCCATGTGTCCTTGGGAGCACTTTTCCTATTATAAGAGTTTGTCCAGGCTTGTCCTTTGCTACAAAAAGGATTGGGCCACCTTGCTACACTTTATTTACTTTTGTTACTTGTTGCTCGTTACAATTTACCTCATCACAAAACTATCTGTTACCACTTATTTCAGTACTTGCAGAGAATACCTTGCTGAAAACCGCTTATCATTTCCTTCTGCTCCTCGTTGGGTTCGACACTCTTACTTATCAAAAGAACTACGATAGATCCCCTATACTTGTGGGTCATCAGCCCACACCCTGTCCACGAGACAGGAGGGCGCGCCCCCTCCCCCTGGGCGCGCCCCCCTATCTCGTGGGCCCCCTGGACCTCCACCGACCTCAACTCCAACTCCATATATTCACGTTCGGGGAGAAAAAAATCAAAGAGAAAGTTTCATCGCGTTTTACGACACGGAGCCGCCGCCAAGCCCTAATCTCTCTCGGGAGGGCTTATCTGGAGTCCATTCGGGGCTCCGGAGAGGGGGATTCGTCGCCGTCGTCATCATCAACCATCCTCCATCACCAATTGCATGATGCTCACCGCCGTGCGTGAGTAATTCCATCGTGAAGCTTGCTGGACGGTGATGGGTAGGATGAGATTTAACATGTAATCAAGTTATTTTTGTTAGGTTTTGATCCCTAGTATCCACTATGTTCTGAGATTGATGTTGCTATGACTTTGATATGCTTAATGCTTGTCACTAGGGCCCGAGTGCCATGATTTCAGATTTGAACCTATTATGTTTTCATCAATATATGTGTGTTCTTGATCCTATCTTGCAAGTATATAGTCACCTATTATGTGTTATGATCCGACAACCCCGGAGTGACAATAATCGGGATACTTCTCGGTGATGACCGTAGTTTGAGGAGTTCATGTATTCACTATGTGATAATGCTTTGTTCCGGTTCTCTATTAAAAGGAGGCCTTAATATCCCTTAGTTTCCGCTAGGACCCCGCTGCCACACGGAGGGTAGGACAAAAGATGTCATGCAAGTTCTTTTCCATAAGCACGTATGACTATTTACGAATACATGCCTACATTACATTGATGAACTGGAGCTAGTTACATGTCACCCTATGTTATAGCTATTACATGAGGAATCGCATCCGGCATAATTATCCATCACTGATCCTTTGCCTACGAGCTTTTCACATATTGTTCTTCACTTATTTACTTTTCCGTTGCTACTGTTACAATCACTACAAAACCCAAAAACATTATTTTTGCTACCGTTACCTTTATTATCATACCACTTTTGCTACTAAATACTTTGTTGCAGATACTAATTTATCCAGGTGTGGTTGAATTGACAACTCAACTGCTAATACTCAAGAATATTATTTGGTTCCCCTTGTGTCGAATCAATAAATTTGGGTTGAATACTTTACCCTCGAAAGTTGTTGCGATCCCCTACACTTGTGGGTTATCAAGACTAATTTCTGGCGCCGTTGACGAGGAGCATAGCTCTATTCTCTAAGTCACTTGGGATTTATATCTATTGATCACTATGAAGAACTTGAAAGACGACAGAACCAAGATTTTGCCCTCAACTATGAGGGGAGGTAAGTAAATGCCATCTAGCTCTGCACTAGATTCTCCTTCCGTTATTAGTAAGCTTGCGACACCTAAACCTGCTACTGCTATGAATTCTGATATGTCACATGTTATCGATGATGCCACTTCTGCTTTGCATGATACTTATGATGAAACTACTTCTGTGCGTGATACTACTTTGCCATTAGGTGAATTTCTTGATGAACAACTTGCTAGAGTTAGGGGAAGGAAATTATTGAAGATGCTATTATTGATGATAGTGATGATGAAGGTTCCCCAATGATTAAGAATTACCTGTTGTTCCTGAGGGTTATGTTATGAATGAAAAAGTTGCTACAGCTATATTTGCTTGCAACGATAGATATGATCTTAAGAAATTATTAGCTAAATGGAAGCAGCAGTCTCTTAATGCTAGAATGAAACCTGACCCTGCTTTTGCTACTTCACCTATCTGTGTTACTGATAAGGATTATGAATTCTATGTTGATCCTGAGATTATTACTTTAGTTGAATCTAATCCTTTTTATGGCCTTGAATCTGAAACTATTGTGGCACATCTTACCAAGTTGAATGATATAGCTACCATGTTTACTAATGATGAGAAGTCTCGCTATTTTTATATCCTTAAGATATTTTCATTCTCATTAAAGGGTGATGCTAAGACTTGGTATAATTCTCTTGCTCCTGGTTGTGTGTGTAGTCCCCAGGATATGATTTATTAGAGTTAATTACAGTTTTAGTACACAAACTTTCAGCGTGGGTACAATTTCATACAAGAACTTGCAAAACGACTCAAATTAACCCCTAAACTTGCTCTGCGAGAACAAATTAATGCAATTTAGTCTGAAACCTGCCACTTTGGACAGGAGGCACGCGCTGGTAAGTCTGATATTATGCAGAAACGCTCCCAAGTATAGCAATAAGCGAAATTGCGGTCCTCAAAGAGAGCTGGTAGTAGAAAACTTTAAAACGACCCCTGAGGTTATGCAAAATATTACATTTGCATTGGAAGCCCAACACAAACCCCTTCGTCTATTCGTGTTTGCCTACCTGTTTGTTTCTCATCGGCCGCTTCGGCTGTTCGTTTCTCGTCCGCGACGAGCGACGGTGCTGCCTGGCTGGTCGCCGCCAACGGGATCATCTCTTGATGGACCCATGTCCCTTGGGCATTGGCGAGTTTCCGCCGGATTATGGTATGCACACTCCTTCTGCTATGTTGGATGGTCCCCTATTTCGGCCCTCTTATGGCGGGGGTTTTGATCGTGTTTGACCGAAGGTATTTCCGCTTCGATCCGTAGCAAGCACATCTCGACGAGTGCAGCGCAGAAACTAATATCATATTTGATCCCATCACAAATACAAGGTTGCAAGCGTAAGACCACATACCCATACTTCCCTTTATTATAAGTGTTTGAATCACTATTTACTTGTTGATCTAGTCAATAGCTGGATTTGACACTTTGACGAAAGCTTGCTAGAGACCATCGCTTCAAGGGAATCTTTCTCTCGTGGGTTCGATAACCCAGGGTCACCTCTGGGGAAATATGTGCGGGGTACTTTTTTCTGTTCCAATACCGGATCAATAAAAAGTAGATATCAAGTCCTTTTTCTATTGCCATTGTCGGGGAGGAGTTTAGTATTCCTAATCTTTGTGTTTAGAGTTTTTGTTAAAGTTAACTTTTAGTTTTTGTCTTTAATTTTCTGTTTTTAATTTATGTGGGCCGATCAAGAACGAATACCTCTGAACAAACACGATCAAAACCCTAGCCATAAGAGGTCCGAAATAGGGGACCATCCAACATAGCAGGAGTGTGCATACCATAATCGGTGGAAACTCGCCAATGCCCGGGGCGTGGCTCCATCAAGCAACGATCTCGTTGGTGGTGACCAACCAGGCAACTGCCAAATCGCAGACGAAAGCGAACAGCCAAAGCGGCCGATGAGAAACGAACAGGCAGGCGAACCCGAACAGACGAAAGGGTTTGTGTTGTCGTAGTCCAAATGTAATATTTTGCATAGCCTCAGGGGTCGCTTTTAAGTTTTCTACTACCAGCTCTCTATCCATAATACCGGACTGGCCGGTGCGTGCCTCCTGTCCAATATGGCAAGTTTCAGACTAAATTGTATCAATTTGTTCTCACAGAGCAAGTTTAGGGGCTAATTTGAGTCGTTTTGCAGGTTCTCGTATGAAATTGTACCCCCGCTGCAAGTTTGTGTACTAAAACTGTAATTAACTCGATTTATTACTTCTCTGCTAAATATTTCCATACTCATAAGAAACAAGCTGCCTTGCGGGAAATATATAATTTTGTGCAAATCAAAGAAGAGATTCTCCCACAAGCTTGGGGGAGGCTTCTCCGATTACTTAATGCTTTGCCTGATCATCCTCTCAAGAAAAATGAAATACTTGATATCTTTTATAATGGACTAACCGATGCTTCCAAGTACTACTTGGATAGTTGTGCTGGTTGTGTTTTCAGGGAAAGAACGGTCGATGAAGCTGAACTACTATTGAATAATATGTTGACTAATGAAAATAATTGGACTCTTCCTGAGCCAATTCCTGAGGCAATTCCTGAACCAATTAAGCCAACTCCTGAGCATGTTCCTAAACCCACTCCTAAGAAGAGAGGTGTTTTATTTCTCAGTCCTGAAGATATGCAAGAGGCAAAGAAATCAATGAAAGAAAAAGGTATTAAAGCTGAAGATGTTAAGAATTTACCTCCTATTGAAGAAATACATGGTCTTAATATACCGCATGTTGAAGAACCACATTGTCTCGATAACCCGACACAGGTAGTAAAGGTAAATTCTCTCTATAGATATGATAAAGTTGAAATACCCTCTACTAAATTTCATAGCCCGTGCTTAGATGAATTTGATGATTTTATGGCTAGACAAGAAAGTTTTAATGCTTATGTTGGTAGAGTGTTAAAGAATAATGCTTTCGAGATAGGACGCGTGAGCGATAATATGGCTAGAGTTAAAGGTGAACTTAAACTCATTAGCAAATATACTTCTATGGTTGCTACTCAAGCTGAGCAAGTACTTAAAGCTCAAAATGATTTGCTTGATGAATTAAATAATAAAAATGACTTTCTTTGTTAGAGTGGCTACTAGAACTGGTAGAATGACTCAGGAACCTTTGTATCCTGAAGGCCACCCTAAGAGAATCGAGCAAGATTCTCAGAGAAACAATTTAGAGGCACCTAGTTCTTCTAAAAGGAAGAAAAAGAAAAACGATACTACTTTGCATGCTTCTAGTGAACCTACTGTAGACACACCTGAGAATCCCAATGATATTTCTATCTCTGATGCTGAAACACAATCAGGTGATGAACATGAACCTAGTGATAATGTTAATGATAATGTTCATATTGATGCTCAACCTAGCAAAAACAATGATGTAGAGATTGAACCTACTATTGATCTTGATAACCCACAATCAAAGAATCAACGTTATGATAAGAGAGATTTTGTTGCTAGGAAACACGGTAGAGAAAGAGAACCATGGGTTCAGAAACCCACGCACTTTCCTCCTAAACCATCCAAGACAAAGGATGATGAGGATTTTGAGCGCTTTCTTTGAAATGATTAGACCTCTGTTCTTACGTTTGCGCTTAACCGATATGCACAAAGTAAATCCCTATGCTAAGTATATGAAGGATATCATCACAAATAAAAGAAAGATACCGGAAGCTGAAATTTCCACCATGCTTGCTAATTACACTTTTAAGGGTGGAATACCAAAGAAGCTTGGAGATCCGGGGGTACCAACTATACCATGTTCCATTAAAAGAAATTATGTTAGAACTGCTTTATGTGATCTTGGAGCCGGTGTTAGTGTTATGCCTCTCTCTTTATATCGTAGACTTGAATTGAATAAGTTGACTCCTACTAAAATATCTTTGCAAATGGCCGATAAATCAACTGCTATACCTGTCGGTATTTGTGAGGATGTGCCTGTTGTGGTTGCAAAAGTCACTATCTTAATGGACTTTGTTATTCTTGATATTCCCGAGGACGATAGTATGTCTATTATCCTTGGTAGACCTTTTCTTAATACTGCAGGGGCTGTTATTGATTGCTACAAAAGCAATGTCACTTTTCATGTTAATGGTAATGAGCATACGGTACACTTTCCAAGGAAACAATCTCAAGTTCATAGCGTCAATTCTATTGGAAAAGTTCCAATTATTATTATTGGAGGTTTTGAATTTCCTCTCCCTACTATCAAGAAAAAGTATGATATTCTTATTGTTGGGAATTTTCATATCCCCGTTGAGGTAACTTAGTGTTATTCGAAATTTCTCCGGTTCCGTGCTATTTGGAATGAGTTTGTTAACAAGACTTGATCAACCTTGTTAGTGGACTCATTTTGATGATCATGAGATGGATGAAATTAGAAGGCACAACCTTCTGTACCTACTTTTTACTTTCTGTTATTTAGAATAAATAAAGCAAAAATAGTATTATCTATCTATTTTCTGAATTATCTGTGCATTAAAAAATATCCCGAAAATAAAAGTGCTCCAAATGCCCTGCAAATTTAGTATGATTTTTTATGGAATATTTGAGGATTTTAGGCACTTTGAAAACAACTGCGGGGAGGGGCAAGCACCAGGCCACGAGAGTGGAGGGCGCGCCCACCACCCCACCTGGGCGCGCCCCCCTCTCTCGTGGGCCCCTGGTGGCCCCCCTCCAATTATGCCAGCACCCACACACTTCATCTTCTACCCAAAAAAATCCCCATCTAGCTCAAGCACGAGTTCTAGCTCATTTTGCTGCGATTTTCAATCTCCTTGCTCAAAGCTCCATTTACAAAACTGCTTTGGGAGATTGTTTCTTGGTATGTGACTCCTCCATTGGTCCAATTAGTTTTTGTTCTAGTGCTTTATTCATTGCAAATTTTGGCTGCATAGGTGACCATGTTCTTGAGCTTGCATGTTGAATTTATGAGGTCCCAAGCAATTCTAATGCATGATATAGGCTCTAGGCACTTGTAGGAGTAGTTGCTATCAATCTTGTCTCGGGGAGGCTGATCGGACCCACGAACACCTATGGGGCCGGCGGACCAGGCCCCTTGTGGTTCGGAGGGGGGCGGAGATCGCACGAAGAGCGGATCGAGGCGAAGCACACGAGCAGTTTTACCCAGCTTGAGCTCTCCGGAGAGATAAAACTCCTCTTGCTGCTTGTTTGATTGTATTGTGTTCTTGCTAGGGAGGCGATGAGAGCTACAAAACCTAAGCGTGGGCGTTTCTAGTCTCGAATGAGTCGAGCGTGCGAACCCTTTCTACGTTAGCATGGGCCTCCTTTTATATGCTCAAGGGGTCTCCAGCGGTGGCAACGCAGATGAGGGTACAAATGTAAAAAGCGATGGTTGGTACACCTACTTGAACAGTGTATAGTGCAAAATACCTAACTCTGACGGCAAGGGACAAAAGCAATAAATGCCCGTCTGTGTCGCCTAAACAGTGTAACAGAGACCGTCAGGTGCGCCACCGCTCGCCACGATGGCAAGCTTGTCAGCGCCGCTTATCGCTGTTCTCCGCTGGCTGCACAGCCTCTTGACACGCGCGCATGGAATGGTCCCATGGCGACACGTTGTTGGATGAGCTGGAGCGGAGATGAAGAGAGGTTTCCTGCCCCGGCAAGTGCCTTGCCGCGGCTGAATCCTTGTCGCGTCGGGGAGGCTTGTCGCGCTCAAGCCTTCCGGCAAGCTCCTCTTGCCGGGCCTTGTCTTCTGCATGCCTTGAGTGGCCTTCCGGCAAGCTCCTCTTGCCGGGCCTTGTCTTCTTGGTCGAATACTTTGTTCTTGAATGGCCCCAAAGGAGCCACGGAGGATCTTAGCGGTGACCGGGCAAGCCTCGCCGCTGGTGTCAGAACTGCCCGTGCACGAGTCACGGGATACTAGGGTACCCCTACTCTAGTACACCGGCAGAGCCCCGGCTCTGGGTCAAGACACGGTGCCGAAAGCAATCGTCGGGCCAGGCCCAAAACAGTGCACGGTCACACGCGCCTCGATCACGCCGTAACTCACCCCGGACCCACCACGACCCCACTAACGGCACGCACCAAGCGTGGCGTTGTGCGAAGATCGTGGGCGTGGTCGTGGGGTTTCTTTATTAGGAAAAGCGGGCGTCCGCCCCTCCCCTCCTTATAAACAGGGGAAACAGGGCAGGCCGTCCACCTCGCCATTGTTGTCTTGTCAAGAAAACCACCGCTCCCCCTTCTTCTCCAGTAGCGAAGAGAAGCGGCGCCCCCTTCGCCACAAGCGCACTCACCGCCGTCGACCTCCTCCGCCGCCTCCGCCATGGCTCCGAAAGCCGACAAGGGAAGGGGCGTCAAGTCGGCCGAGGTGCAGCGGCTCCTGGCGCTGCGCAAGGAGCGGGCCATCTTCTCCCCTCAGCTCGACGCAAAGGAGCTGAGGGAGCTCTTCTATCTCTTTTGGTCGACGGAGACGCGTGCGCATCCACGCACGAAGGTACTCCCCGCCTCCGCTTCTGATTTGGCCCCAAATGGGTATCCCTTCTTTGCCCTTTTCTTCTATTGCGGGATCTGCCCGCCCTTTTCCGAGTTCTTCTGCGATATCATGAACACATATGGCCTCCGCCTCCTTGATTTCACTCCCAACGATGTCTTGACCATGGCAGTTTTCGCACACCTTTGCGAAAACTTTGTCGGGATCTATCCCAACGTAGCCCTCTTCCGCCACTTCTTCACGCCCAGCGTTGAGAGGGGAGCCGCTTGGGAGGGATAGCTTGGGTCTCGTGGTCGGCAAGAAAGAAGCGTATCTGGAAGGAGAGTTCCGTAGCAAGTGGGAGGAGTGGAGAGCCAACTGGTGTTGGATCGTGAGGAGAACTTCATGCCCTTCCTTGCCGTCGCCAAACCCCAATAGTGCGGCAACGATTGGAGCAACTTGGCGCCGGAGGATGCTAGATTGAAGATAGCTGTGACCCGGATTTTGCGCCTCAGGCTTGCCGGACTAACCGTAGGCGCAGTTGGCGCAGACTTCCTTCGCCGCCGCATCGCTCCCTTGCAGGAGAGGAGGAGACCTGCTTGGGAGTTCCAAAATGCGGCTGACAACATGAGGTTGCGCCCGGGCCTGAACTGGAATTTCACCGTCTTGGAGTTGGACGCAATGCTGCTAGAGCTGTTCAAGAACGACCCCGATCACCCCGAGTGGTTTAGGTTGCCGAGGGGTCGTCCCATTGTGCAACAACTCTGCTCTCGACCGCATCCGCGCCATGATGCCGTTGTGCGATTCCCATGGGATCGTTCCAACCTGGCAGGAGCCTTCCGACGAGATCGTGCAGCAGTTCTTCGACAACTTGGAAGAAGTGTCGATCCGCTCCGACGAGCAGAAGAGGCTCACCCACGACACCACCGACGAGGAGATGGCGCATTGCCACCAGGCTGGAGGAGGCGGCAGTAGCTGCTGCCGCTGGCGTCTTCGGGTACACCGTGGAGGAGGCGGATGCAGCCGAGGCGGCAAACCTTGCCGAGCGAAGGGAGTTCGCCGGCGAGGAAGAGCTTGCCGCACCCGAGGCTGAGTCGAGCGGACCAGCCGAGGGCGCTTCTTCTCCACCACCCAGCGACTTGCCGCCAACGGAGCCCGGCTCCGCTGAAGAGGCGTCTCCGCAAGGCGGAGACGAGACGGGCGGCAGACGGGCCCACAAGAAGCGCCAGCGATGCGCCATCATGACAAGTGAGGTTGCATGAGCACTCCCACACCGCCAACAACTGGGCGGGTCCTCCCAAGCCATCGCCGACGCCTCCGCCAAGCGGCCAAGAGAGCCCACTCCTCCGCCTCGTCGCACCGGAGGCGAGCTGGAGTTTGACTTCTCCGCACTCAGCTCCGAGGAGGAGGAAGAAGAGTAAGCTTCACTATTGCGCTTGTATTTCTTCAATTATGTTGCTTCATCTTGAATCTAACTTGCTTCGTTCTGGACTCTTTCCTTTTCAGGACGCTGGCCCAGAGAGCGTCGAAGAGGGCCAAGATCCCGGCGGTCGTCGTTGAGGATGATCCACCCGTGTAGCAGGGGGCCGTCTGAGACCCCCTTGCCGGACCCGGCAACCCTTCCTCAGAGCAGCCCCCAGCACAGCCCCCAGGGTAAGTGTGCGGTTTTCTCCTTACTGTTAGGTGTGCATGGGTGCTCCTTCTTCATTGATATCTGATTGTTTGTTTGTGTAGGAGCAGAGCAGCCTCATCAGGAGGGCTCGGAAGCCGCCCCCGAAATCCTGTCTGGTGCGACTACGCCGCCAAGGGAGGATTCTCCGGCAAGGGAGCATCCTCCGGCAAGGGAGGCCACTCCGGCAAGGGAGGCCACTCCGGCAAGGGAGGCCACTCCGGCAAGGGAGGCTACCCCGGCAAGGGACAGCACCCGTGATCCTCCAGTGGTCGAGACCATGGTTGCAGATCCCGTTGCAGGTAATCCCCTTACACGAAAATCTCCCTTGGGCTTGTTTTCTTCTGTTTTTCTTTTTGAACATTTGCTTGACTGTTCTTTCTTCGTCTGACGCAGAGCCAATGGAGGTCGAGGTCGCCGGCGAAGAGGAAGCGCGCGGCAACACCGACGAGGCCGCCGTCGTGGAAGAAGAGGCCGTCGGCGTGAGCCTGTCGTGAGAGTCCACCGAGGCTGCCGACGCAGTAGGTCGGCGAGGGGTCGGGCGATCGTGACCGACGGCCCCGAGGCCGCAGGAGCGCCAGCGCTTACACCGACAATGACTCCCCGCCACAAGAGAAGGCCAGTTCGAGGAGCCCCAGCCCGCGCCTACTTGAAGGCCGGGCGACGGTGTCTTCATCAAGCTCCCACAGGTCGAGCTCCAGGGCGCCGGTCGAAGGAGAGACCTTCGACGGCGAGCTACTCGCCTCCGCTGGGCTGACGCTGGTGGACGCGCCAAGCAGCAGCAGCGGCGAGTCTGAGGAGGAGCAGCTGCTGAAGAAGCTGATGTCGCTCTACCGCGCCCGGCAAGCCAAGTTGGAGTCCCGGGAAGCACTTGTCGCGAGGGCAGGAGCGGACATGGAGAAGCCTTGAAGAGCTCCGGGCGCCAACCAAGAAACTCTCCGGGACGTAGCGAGCGGGGAGCAACTTGCGGAAGCGCACGGCCTTCATCCTTGAGAAGGCCGCAGTGAGGAGGAGCAGCGGTGGCACGAGAAGCTTTCCGCGCAGGAAAGCAAGCTGGCGCAGCGGAAGGTCAACCTAGACAGCCACGAGGAAGACCTTGCCGCGCGCGAGGAGTCACTTGGCGGGGCGCTTAAGGAAGAGAAGGACGCTGCCGCAGCCGCCGAGGCCGCCAAGGAAGAGTTGAAGGCGAAGGTGGCACAGCTGGAGGCCAGCCTCAAGAAGAGCGGCTAGGAGCTTGCCGCGCTCAAACACGAGCGCGAGAAGGACGCCTACACTCTTGGCGAGCTGCAGGGCCGTCTCGTTGATAGGGGCAAGGAGCTCGACGCTGCCAAGGATTCCAAGGCGGATCTTGAGCTGAAGCTGACCACTCACGCAGACACTGGGACGGCGCCAGAGAGCGGGAGGTGGGCCTGTTGGAGACGATCAAGGCCAAGGAGGAGTTGCTGGCGAATGCTGTTGACACCCAGAGTGCCTTGAGGGAGAGTGTGGAGCATTGGACCGAAGGTCTTGTGGATACTTCTGCCGACATCCACAACGAGCTGATGGAGCTGGGGATGGCGGACCTTGCATACTCCTCCGACGAGCATCTCCAACCCAGCGCCAAACTTAGCTTATTCTTCAAGGGCATGGTGACGGGCCTCCGGCGACTCCGGGAAGAGGTCCCAAAGCAGCTGGCCGAGGAATCACGCCAGATCTATGCAGGAGCCCTCGAGAAGGTATTGATAAAGGTGGCCTTCCGCAATCCGGGCCTCAACCTCAACGGCGTCCTCAGATCCTTGCCGCCAGATGCCAACGTGGAGGAGCTCAAAGCCCTTGTCGCACCCATTGTGGACAAGGTGAACAAGATCAAGCGGATTGACGGCGACCGCGTAGACTAGGCCGCCAATTTTATCTTTCCCTTGTCGCTGCTGATCATGTTTAGAACACTTTGTTAGATCAGCGACAAGTTATTTTGTAATATACTCTATCTTAGGCGATCATTGCAATGTTATTTCCTTTACTAGACTCCTTCCTTTGTATGCGTTTACGCCCTCTGAACTTAGGGAACTTGTCGGTGCAGGCATCTTTGCCATGGCGCTAGTGCGGAACATCAAGCAGCCCGGGCGATGCCGCCTCCGACAACAACCTTGTCGCGACTAGCTGCAGCTCACTTAAGTTTTTGAGCGGACTCAAAACAAAGTAAGGGCGCGACTAGCCGCGAGTTGGTTCCTCTGCGTACAGGTTTTCCATACAAATTACTATCGTTCGAGGAAGATAACTTAAAAATTTAAAAACTGATTGCTCAAGCTTTGGCAACTTAGCTTTTCTGTCATTTGCTTCCCGATAAGGCGAAACTTCCTCGAGGAACGCTTGGCCCATAGTATTATCTTCTCCTTCCCCCCTGGTTAACTTGTGCGCGAGGGAGCCTTCCTTTCTTTGAGAAAAAAGATAGAAGAGAAAATAAAGTTATGGAGCCCAGCGGCTCGATATTGCTTACCGGGTGTGGTTGCTGCACAAAGTGTTAGCCAATACATGCAATAAAATGATGAAAGCATGAATTTGACAGTTCTTGCGCAACACATGAGCTTTTATCGATGCATCGGGTCTGCGCTCGGCTTTGTACAAAGGATTACATGCAACAGCGGCAAGACTTGTACAAAAGGTGGTTGCGAACAGGGTCCGCAACCGCCCTATGGGTAAAACTTACGAAGATGCTCAATGTTCCAGGAGTTGCTCACCGAATGCCATCTTCGGTCTCAAAGCAGACAGCGCCGTGCCTAGTGACTCGTTTCACCCGATAAGGGCCTTCCCACTTTGGCGTCAACTTGTTTGAATTCTTGGCGGACTGAGCGTGCGAAGAACAAGGTCGCCCTCCTCGAGGCTTCTGGCACTAACTTTGCGGCTATGGTAGCGACGCAAAGCTTGCTGGTAACGAGCGGCTTGTACAGCGGCCTGAAGACGATCCTCCTCAAGGAGCAGTGCGTCATCTTGTCGCAGCTGCTCTTGAGAAAGCTCATCATAAGCGAGCACTCGAGGCGATCCGTATCTGAAGTTAAGTGGGCGTAACTGCCTCGCTCCATAGACTAGAGCAAAAGGGTGTCCGGCGGTGGCTCGATTTGGCGTCGTCTGATCGACCAAGAACCACCGGCAGCTCCTCAATCCAGTTTCTTCCGCACTTGTGCAGCACAGCCGAAAGTTCTGGTCTTGAGCCAGCGCAGCACTTCAGCATTAGCCCTCTTCGCTTGACCGTTGCTTCTCGGATGAGCAATGAAGCAAAAGCAGACCTTGGCGCCAAGATCTTGGACGTCTTGCATGAAGGTGCGACTCAGAATTGTGTACCGTTTTCGGTGATGATCATGTTAGGGATTCGAAACGGCAAACAACCGACCAAGAACTTGATCACGATCGTGCCGTCACCTTCCTCATCGCTTCCACTTCCGGCCACTTTGTGAACTTGTCGATAGCAACGTACAAGTACTCAAAGCCCCGACAGCTTCGGGAAGGGGCCGAGGATGTCGAAACGCCCGGACCGAAATTGGCCAGGATAAAGGGATCGTCTGGAGAGCTTGAGCTGGCTGGTGTATCTGTTTGGAATGGAACTGGCACGCTTCACACTTGGTTACTTGTGCAGTTGCATCCTGGAGGGCTGTCGGCCTGAAGAAACCTTGCCGGAAAGCTTTGCCGGCAAGTGCTCTTGCGCCAATGTGGTGACCACATATGCCTCCGTGTATCTCGCCAACAGCTTCATCCATCTTCCCGGGGAATACACTTCAATTTCACACCATTGAGTCTTCTTCTGTACAGTATGTTGTTGACAAACTGGTACATACTTGACTGCCGGGCTACTCTTTCCGCTTCTCCTTGCTCTTCGGGAAGTTCTCCTGTCTGAAGGAAATGGACAATCTGCTGCGCCCATGCTGCAGCTTGTGGCTCGACAACAAGGATTAAAGGCACATCTGCTGCTGCGGGAACATCAGCTTCTACGGCAAGAACATGTGGTTCTGCCGGAGCTTGATGTTCCCCGGCAAGCTTGCCGGAGCAAAACTTGTCGGGAGCGTCTGCTTCAACGAAACAAACCCTGGGGCTTGTCGGAGCAGACTGCCCCTCAGTTGTGTTGGTGTCGATCCTGGGGACCTTCATGGCGGCGGCTTGGGAGCTCTGCTGGAAGTAGTCACCAGAGATCAACTTCCTCTTCTTGTTCTGTCCGATTGATGGTGTTACGGTTGGTTGAGTTAGCTTGAGCACAAAAATCCCTGGTTCCACGTGCAACTTAAGTGCAGCGCACTTTGACGAACCATCGGCAATATCATTACGAGCTCTTGGAACATGTTCCATTTGCAGGCCGTCAAAGTGCTCTTCTAGCTTCCTTACTTCATCAACGTAGGCTTCCATCAACGGACTCTGATAATCTTTGTTCACTTGGCGGACGACAAGCTGCGAGTCACCCCTGACAATAAGCTTCTTGATCCCAAGGTCCACCGCGATCCTGAGACCGGCAAGCAAACCTTCATACTCTGCAGTATTGTTTGTTGCTTGCTCCTTGGGAAAGTGCATACGGACTACGTGCTTGAGGTGCTCTCCGGTGGGTGCGACAAGCAAGACGCCCACCGGGCGCCTTTGCAGCGAGAAGGCACCATCAAAGTACATCAGCCACTCTTTGCTTGCTTCCTTGACGGGAATGCTCGTCTCTGGAATCTCTTCATCTGGCGTTGGCGTCCATTCTGCTATGAATTCTGCCAATGCTCTGCTTTGGATAGTTGAAGTGCTTTCAAACTTGAGGCCAAAGCTTGACAGCTCTAGTGCCCACTCGACAATCCTGCCTGTTGCCTCTGGATTCTGCAGTATCCTCTTCAGTGGAAAGCGAGTGACAACTGTGATCTCATGTGCTTGGAAGTAATGGCGCAGCTTTCTCGAGGCCATGAGGAGGCCGAAAAGCAATTTCTGCACACCAGAGTACCTTGACCTTGCCCCCTGCAGGAGGGAACTGACAAAGTAAACTGGGCGCTGCACCATCCTTTTCTGCATCTGTTCTTGCGTCTGCGCAGGTCCGTCCTTGTCGGGACCAGAGCTTGTCGGTGAAGCCCCCTGCTTGTCGCTGGATGCGTCTGCCGTGGTTGCTAGCTCATCATCCGCCTCCCTCTCCGCTACTAACGCAGCACTAACCACTTGATTGGTTGCCGCTATATATAGCAGCAACTTCTCTTGTGGCTTAGGTGCGACAAGTGTTGGAGTGGAGGACAGGTATCTCTTTAAGTCCTGCAGCGCAGCCTCCGCTTCGGGAGTCCATTGCATGGGACCCGCCTTTTTCAAAATTTTGAAAATGGCGTATGCGTTCAGCAGACCTAGAGATAAACCTGCTGAGAGCAGCTACGCAACCGGCAAGCCTTCGTACATCCTTGACGCGCTTTGGTGCTTCAATCTGCTCAATAGCCTTGATCTTACCGGGATTGGCTTCAATCCCCCGTTGAGACACGAAGAACCCGAGAAGCTTGCCGGAAGGGACTCCAAACACGCACTTCTCGGGGTTGAGCTTGAGGTTGATCTTGCGCAGATTTGCAAAGGTCTCATCCAAATCTTGAACCAGAGTTGCTTTGTCCTTGCTCTTGACCACTATGTCATCCATGTAGGCTTCTACATTTCTGTGCATTTGCGGCTCAAAAGCGTCATGAACTACCCTTGCAAACGTTGAACTAGCATTCTTCAAACCGAAAGGCATCCGTATGAAACAGTATGTGCCACATGGAGTAATGAATGCGGTCTTCTCTTCATCCTCTTCAGCCATGAAGATCTGATGGTATCCTGAGTATGCATCAAGAAACGAAAGCAAATCACATCCAGCCGTGGAGTCAACAATCTGGTCGATGCGCGGTTAGGGAAATGGATCTTTGGGACAAGCTTTATTAACATCCGTGAAGTCAATACAAAGTCTCCATTTCCCATTTGCCTTGCGCACAACTACAGGATTGGCCAACCACGTAGGATGGAGCACTCCTCTGACAAGGCCTGCTGCTTCCAGTTTCTTGATCTCTTCTGCAATGAATTCTTGGCGCTCCACTGCCTGTTTCCTTACTTTCTGCTTGACGGGCCGCGCATGAGGACAAACGGCCAGACGGTGCTCAATCACTTTCCTGGGAACACCGGGGATGTCAGACGGTTGCCATGCAAACGCGTCGACGTTCGCCCGCAGGAAAGCAACGAGCTCGTCTTCCTATTTAGGGTCGAGAGAGGCACTGATGGTGAAGGTACCACCAGTGCCGTCCTCCTTGGCGGACACCCTCTTGGTCTTTGGCGGAGCTGCCATCTTCTTCTTGCACTTGTCGGTGGAGCTCGATGGTGCGTCCTCGACGGTAGCGCAGCACTCCGAAGAGGTGCGCTTGCCGGAGTGGGCATCAGAGCTCTTGCCGGACTTGGACTTGGTCTTCTTCCCCCCGGGAGCTTCAGCGGCAAGTGTCTGGCAATCTGTCGCGGCGGCTGCATCCCGGTAGATCTTGTCGGCACGTATAAGAGCATCCTTCTTGTCGCCATGGATGTAGATGACGCTTATCGGGCCTGGCATCTTGAGTAAGTTGTAGGCGTAGTGAGAGGCTGCCATGAACTTGGCGAGTCTTTGGGCGGCCAAGTATCCCATTGTAAGGCAATGGGAAATCGGCAACGTCGAATGTGACCCTCTCAGTCCTAAAGTTCAGCTCGCTGCCAAATGTTACCGACAACGTAATCTTCCCCTTTGGCTGGCTCCTTCCCGGATTGATTCCTTGGAAAGTGCCAGTCTCTTCGAGCTCGCCGTCAGGGATTTGAAGCTTCTGGAGCACCGCGGAGGAGATCAGATTCAAGCCGGCCCCGCCGTCAACTAGCATCTTTGTGACCTTGAGGTTGCGGATAGTTGGTGAGACCAACATCGGCAAGCACCCGACCGCAGTTATGCGATCGTGGTGGTCCTCAATATTAAAGATGATAGGCGTCGGACCATTTCGTAGGCTTGCATGACTCTACGAACGGTACCACTGCATTGACCTCCCGCATCCACTGTTTGAGTTGGCGGTGGGACGTGTGCAGGGAAGCAACTCCGTCAATGCAGAGGACCTCTGTAGCTTTCAAACTCCTGCCGTCGGCGTCGCTGCGTCTTCCATGTCTTCGTCGTCGTCGTCATCTTCGTCCTTGTCGCGACAGCGGGGAGGTCTGTCTCCCTTGCTGCTTGGCCTTGCCGCGGCGTCCTCCCCGGCCGGGACGTTTCTTGCTTGCTCCCCCAGCACCTTCCTGGGCTTTCTCCTTGTCGCGCCACTCGTACTCAGCCTTCTGCTGTTCGACAAGCTGCTCGACCTTCTTGCAGCTCTGGAGGTCGTGGCCCTTGGTGCGGTGGATCTTGCAATACTGCTTGCCGGAGCCGTCCTGCTTGTCGGCGGCCGCCACAGACTGGTGGTTGGCGTCAGCGGCAACCTCCTTGCCGGAGCCACCAGCCTTGGCGTTCTTGTCGCCACCTCCATTGCCGGACTGCTCAACAGCTAGCACTTCTCTGCCTTTCTTCTTCCTGTTGCCTCGCCACGGCTCTTCTTTGCCGGGCGGTCTCCTCCTTGTCGAGATCCTGCTTCGCATTCTCTCCTCGAGTCTCCTCCCTTCCTCGGTACAAGGCACACTTGTCGGCCAAGGCGTACAGCTCATCGACGTCCTTGACTTTGCACATCGCCATCTCCTCCCTCATCCTGCAGTTCCGCGACGTTACGATGAAACGCGTTGATCACCGGCGGGGTGGACATCTGGGATGTTGTAGTACACGGCTGAATCTCTGAATGAACTTGCGCGAGGACTCTCCTTCTTTCTCGGGCGGCAGATGAAGGTCACTCTCTTGGCCATGAGGCTTGTGGCCACCTGTGAAGGCGCCAACAAACTGATGGCATAGATCTGCCCAAGAGGATATGGAGCTGTCCGGCAAGTGCATGAGCCAAGATCTGACGTTGGGCTTGAGCATGAGCGGGAAGTAGTTGGCGAGGATCTTGTCGTCCCGTCCCCCCGCAGCTTGCACCGCAATGGTGTAGATACTGAGGAACTCCGACGGATGCGTCCTGCCATCGTACTTCTCCGGCACATCTGGTTTGAAGTTTTACGGCTGGGCCATCGACTTGCCGCAGCTCACGAGTGAACGCAGGGCAACCTACCGCTTACGGCAAGTCGCTGGCTCCTCCGGCGCGCATGTCAACAGAAGGCCCAGCGCGCTTGTCGGACTGACGTCGCGCTTCTCTCCGGCGCTCGATGCGAGTTCGAGCGTCCTCTTGTTGTCGTTCATGAAGAACTTGGCACTGATCGCGGCGAGCTCGTGGATCCGATGACGCGGTGGAGTCGCTGTCGAGGTGGATCCGGTGAGTCGGCGATCTTGGCCTTCGGGGCGGAGAGTGCATGGTAGTTGCACCTCCAACAGTCTTGTTGCCACCGGCTCGCGTTTGGCGTTCCTGCCGCAGCAGCGACGCACTCGGTTGCCGCGGAGCGTCGCTGTTGGCGAAGCCGATGAGACTCTGTATAGTGGCCCTCCACTCGTCGACCTTGTCGGCCGTTGGAGGGTAGTCGAGGAGCAGTTGAGCTTTCGCCAGAGCTTCTGCTGGAGTAGTGGGTGGCATTGGTGAACAGTGCGAGGAGCGGGATATGCTCGGACTTCTAACTATGTTAGAAGGAGCAACATCCCGTCCAGGCGACCGTATCTCGCTCGTGCCAGCGTGTTGGCGTGCACGCTGGTCTTGAGGGTCTCGATCCAACGAGCGTATGGCATTGTGAACGCCATGGAGCTGTTGGTCCCGCGTCTCCTGAGATGGGCGCGGGGGATGTGCGGACGCCGAGGTTTGCGGGGCCTTGTCCTTGGACTTGGCAGCGTCACGAACTCCTTCGTCGGCGCCCGTTCTTCCGCCAGTGTCCGCCCCATCACCCGTTTGCTGCGGTGATGGTGGGTACGACGCGAACGGCTCCGCTGCCGCCGAAGCCTTCTTCTTCGGTGGCATGTTGATGGAGATGTTGCTCGTGTGAACGCCGGATCAGATTCACACAGCCTCGACGCCCCTACCCGCGCCGCCAAAGATGTCGGGAGGCTGATCGGACCCACGAACACCTATGGGGCCGGGCGGACCAGGCCCCTTGTGGTTCGGAGGGGGGCGGAGATCGCACGAAGAGCGGATCGAGGCGAAGCACACGAGCAGTTTTACCCAGCTTCGGAGCTCTCCGGAGAGATAAAACTCCTACTGTTGCTTGTTTGATTGTATTGTGTTCTTGCTAGGGAGCGATGAGAGCTACAAAACCTAGCGTGAGTGTTTCTGGTCTCGAATGAGTCGAACGTGCCGAACCCTTTCTACGTTGCGCATGGGCCTCCTTTTATATGCTCAAGGGGTCTCCGACAGGTGGCAACGCAGATGAGGGTACAAATGTAAAAACAGTAGTTGGTACACCTACTTGAACAGTGTACAATGCAAAATACCTAACTCTGACGGCAAGGGACAAAAGAAATAAATGCCCGTCTGTGTCGCCTAAACAGTGCAACAGAGACCATCAGGTGCGCCACCGCTCGCCACGATGGCAAGCTTGTCAGCGCCACTTATCGCTGTTCTCCGCTGGCTGCACAGCCTCTTGACACGCGCGCATGGAATGGTCCCATGGCGACACGTTGTTGGATGAGCTGGAGCGGAGATGAAGAGAGGTTGCCTGCCCCGGCAAGTGCCTTGCCGCGGCTGAATCCTTGTCGCGTCAGGAGGCTTGTCGCGCTCCGAGCCTTCCCGGCAAGCTCCTCTTGCCGGGGCCTTGTCTTCTGCATGCCTTGAGTGGCCTTCCCGGCAAGCTCCTCTTGCCGGGGCCTTGTCTTCTTGGTCGAATACTTTGTTCTTGAATGGCCCCAAAGGAGCCACGGAGGATCTTGGCGGTGACCAGGCAAGCCCTGCCGCGGGGTGCTGCAATTGCCCGTGCACGAGTACGGGATACTAGGGTACCCCTACTCTAGTACACCGACATCTTGTTTAGTTTTATTCACTTTTATTTTGAAGTTACTAAAATTTCAGAAATTTTCAGAAAATGTTAAGGAAATTTTTGAGGGGCTCTTCTAGCCATGGCTCTCAGGAAAAACAAGCCAAAGAGAAGGAAAAAGCCAAGTATAATCTTCCTCGCTTAGCGGAAGTACGGTCGTGTGAATGGCCATGCGATGATTTCTTGAAAGAAGCTGGAATTCATGAAGATTTTTATTCTTTGATCAAGAATGTAGGCCTCTCCGGTTTCATGAACGACCGGATCAATCAGTATCTCTTACTCACCAATACTTTCGTGCAAAACTTTTATTATTATCCTAAGAAGTCACCGCCCTCGGTATCATTTCATTTATATGATGAATTCAGAGAAATGTCTTTACGTAATTTTTGTGCGGTGTGTAGGATACCTTATGAGGGAGAATTAGAGGAACCCCATCGTAAAGATGTGGATGGCTTTGTTAACACTATAGCTGTAGAGGAACCAAAGAAGGGTTCCGAGGCGAAAATATCTAGCATACACTTTCCTGTTTTACGCTACGTTGCCATATTTGCTAGTAGATGCTTGATTGGTCGTGGAAATAGTGGAAGTTTTAGTGTCCCTGATATTATCATTCTTCAACATGCCTTGCTTGGGGACAATAGTTTTAGTATGGGTGTCGTCGTTGCTAAGCGACTAGCCCTTAATCGTACAAAAGGCCCCATATTTGGAGGTATCTATGCTTCACGTCTTGCTAGACATTTTCATATACCTATTAGGCACCATGAGAAAGAGGAGATAAAATTGCCGCCTCACATTTTAGATTACAAGAGCATGGCAGCACACAAGTTTATTGTTGACAACAAAGAGAAGATGCTCTTGTATAAACTTAGATTTAATAAGAAACACATCGAGATTATTATTTTGCCTGCGCCTCTGTTGTTTGATTTGCTTGCAGAAAATTTTCTTGTCACACAGGAAGCGGTGAACAATCATCGAGCCCAAGCTTTCACTCCAGAACCTGAACCTGAGCCGGAACCTGATCTGGACCCCTATCGTGCATCATCTGTCCAGTGGGATCCGGAGATGACCAGCCAATGGTATCCTGATTACACCTCCCACTACACCGAGGAGAGTAGCGGCGGTCCTTGGTACTAGACCAACTTAGGCCAAAAGCCTAAGCTTGGGGGAGTACGTATTTCTCACCGACTTTACATTCATGTTCACACACTAGTCGTCGGTGCTCATACTCTTTCATTGTATTATCCATGCTAGTTTAAATTTCTTTTTCTTGTTTTCTTCTTGTGTGTTTGATAAACTTTAAGAAAAACCAAAAAAATTAGTTAGTTTAATTTCCATGCATGTAGTAGAAATTAAAATGAAAACCCAAAAAGATTTCTAGTTCTTCTTCTTATTTGTTGGGAGCTTTCCCGTGTAAATAGTTTTATTTTATTTTCTTTCATTTGGAGGTCGAGAAGACCATATTGAAAATGCTTAGTGGCTCTCATATGCATGATTGTTTATTTAATTCAGAGCCCATATTACCTTGTCTTCTCTTTTGAGTTGAATGCTTGCAGATTCCAGCTTAGTCCAATGGACGTGCACTCTTATTATTATACACATCGTTCGGTCGTGCAAGTGAAAGGCAATCATGACGATATATGATGGACTTATTGAGATGAGAAAAGCTGGTATGAACTCGACCTCTCTTGTTTTTGTAAATATGATGAGTTCATCGGTTCTGATTTAGCTTATTATGAAGTAAACATATTTGCAATGACATTTAGAGATTATAGTTGCTTGTGCCATGCTTGATTAGCTATGAGTCATAATGGTTTACCTTGCATGCCAACATGCTATTAGAATGATTATGATGTGGTGTGATGGGATGGTATCCTCCTTTGAATGAATTGAGTGACTCAACTTGGCACATGTTCACGCACGTAGTTGAAACAAATCAACATAGCCTTCATGATATTTATGTTCATGGTAGATTATATCCTACTCGTGCTTGTACTCGGTGTAAATTAGTTTTAATGCATGTCTATGACTGTTGTCGCTCTCTCAGTTGGTCGCTTCCCAGTCTTTTGCTAGCCTTCACCTGTACTAAGCGAGAATACTGCTTGTGCGTCCAAACTCCTTAAACCCCAAAGTTTTTCCACATGAGTCCACTATACCTTCCTATATGCGGTATTTACCTGCCGTTCCAAGTCAATTTGTATGTGCCAAACTACAAATCTTCAAATGAAATTCTATTTTGTATGCTCGAGCAGCTCATGTTACAACTAGGGCTACCTATATCTTCCATGCTAGGTGGGTTATTCTCAAGAGGAGTGTACTCCGCTCCTCATTCACGAGAAAGGGCCGGTAACCGGGATGCCCAGTCCCATGATCCAAAAAGATCAAAGCAAATCAAAATAATTAAACAAAACTCCCCAGGGCTGTTGTTAGTTGGAGGCACTCGTTGTTTCGAGCAAGCCATGGATTGATGCTTGTTGGTGGTGGGGGAGTATAAACTTTACCATTCTGTTTGGGAACTGCCTATAATGCATGTAGTATGGAAGATACATCCATCTCATAGTTGTTATGCGTTGACAGCAAAGTATGCCGCTCAAAATGTTATTCAATCTCTATTTTAAAATCGAGCTCTGGCACCTCTACAAATCCCTGCTTCCCTCTGCGAAGGGCCTATCTATTTACTTTTATGTTGAGTCATCACCCTTCTTATTAAAAAGCACTCGCTGGAGAGCACACTGTCATTTGCATTCATTACTATTGGTTTATATTGAGTATGACTTGACTGGATCTTTTTTTACCGTGAATTACAATGTTTAGTCAGTCCTTGATCTTTAAAGGTGCTCTGCATTTATGTTTTGGTCTCAGAAAGGGCTAGCGAGATACCATTTTGTTATATCATGTTATGATTTTTTTGAGAAAGTGTTGTCATCCGAGTTTTATTATTATGGCTTGCTAGCTGATTATGCTATTGATATGAGTAATTGTGAGACCTAAGTGTTATTGTGAGTATGGTTAGTTCATAATATTTGCTGAAACCTGAGTGATGGCTTTGCATGTTTACAACAACAAGAGCAAACAGAGTTTGTAAAAGTTTTTCTTTATCACTTTCAGTTTGTCAAATGAATTGCTTGAGGATAAGCAAAGGTTTAAGCTTGGGGGAGTTGATACGTCTCCAACGTATCTACTTTTCCAAACACTTTTGCCCTTGTTTTGGACTCTAACTTGCATGATTTAAATGAAACTAACCCGGACTGACGTTGTTTTCAGCTGAACTACCATGATGTTGTTTTATGTGTAGAAAAGAAAAGTTCTCGGAATGTCCTGAAAATCCACGGAGGCACTTTTCAGAAATTATAAAAAATATTGGCGAAAGAATCAAGACCAGGGGCCCACACCCTGTCGACGAGACAGGGGGGCGCGCCCCCTCCCCCTGGGCGCGCCCCCCTATCTCGTGGGCCCCCCGGACCTCCACCGACCTCAACTCCAACACCATATATTCACGTTCGGGGAGAAAAAAATCAGAGAGAAAGTTTCATCGCGTTTTACGACACGGAGCCGCCGCCAAGCCCTAATCTCTCTCGGGAGGGTTGATCTGGAGTCCGTTCGGGGCTCCGGAGAGGGGGATTCGTCGTCGTCATCATCAACCATCCTCCATCACCAATTTCATGATTCTCACCGCCGTGCGTGAGTAATTCCATCGTAGGCTTGCTGGACGGTGATGGGTTGGCTGAGATTTACCATGTAATCAAGTTAGTTTTGTTAGGGTTTGATCCCTAGTATCCACTATGTTCTGAGATTGATGTTGATATGACTTTGCTATGCTTAATGCTTGTCACTAGGGCCCGAGTGCCATGATTTCAGATCTGAACCTATTATATTTTCATGAATATATGTGTGTTCTTGATCCTATCTTGCAAGTCTATAGTCACCTATTATGTGTTATGATCCGACAACCCGAAGTGACAATAATCGGGATACTTCTCGGTGATGACCATAGTTTGAGGAGTTCATGTATTCACTATGTGCTAATGCTTTGTTCCGGTTCTCTATTAAAAGGAGGCCTTAATATCCCTTAGTTTCCGCTAGGACCCCGCTGCCACGGGAGGATAGGACAAAAGATGTCATGCAAGTTCTTTTCCATAAGCACGTATGACTATTTACGGAATACATGCCTACATTACATTGATGAATTGGAGCTAGTTCTGTGTCACCCTATGTTATAGCTATTACATGAGGAATCGCATCCGGCATAATTATCCATCACTGATCCTTTGCCTACGAGCTTTTCACATATTGTTCTTCTCTTATTTACTTTTCCGTTGCTACTGTTACAATCACTACAAAACCCAAAAACATTACTTTTGCTACCGTAACCTTTATTATCATACCACTTTTGCTACTAAATACTTTGTTGCAGATACTAAGTTATCCAGGTGTGGTTGAATTGACAACTCAACTGCTAATACTCAAGAATATTATTTGGCTCCCCTTGTGTCGAATCAATAAATTTGGGTTGAATACTTTACCCTCGAAAGCTTTTGCGATCCCCTAAACTTGTGGGTTATCACTCCCTGGACCGAACCATTCCTGGCCTACCTTAATAGGCAGGAGCTTCCTGACGCTCAAAACGAAGCTCGGTGCATAGTTCGGCGCTCTAAAGCCTTTAAAGTGCATGAGGGTGAATTGTACAAAAGAAGTACTGCCGGAGTCCTTCAAAGGTGTATCTCCGAAGAGGAGGGAAGGCAACTCTTGGCAGAAATACATGTCGGTCTTGGCGGTCATCACGCTGCAGCTCGTGCCCTTGTGAGCAAGGCGTTCCGTACAGGGTTTTTGTGGCCCATGGCTCGAGCAGACGCTCAAGCCCTTGTCCAACGTTGCATGGGCTGTCAGCTTTTCGCCAATCAAATCCACATGTCTCCCACCGCATAAGAACAATCCCCATTACTTGGCCCTTTGCGGTCTGGGGGCTTGATATGGTTGAACCCCTTAAAGGGGGAAGCCACAAAAAGAAATACTTGCTGGTAATGGTAGATAAATTCACTAAATGGATAGAGGCCAAACCAGTAAAAACAGTTGAGGCCGGACCAGTGATTGACTTTATATCCGGCGTATTCCACCGTTATGGTGTCCCGCACAGTATCATCACTGATAATGGCTCCAACTTCACAGCTGATGAGGTGAAAATTTGGTGCGCTAAGTTGGGCATTAAACTCGACTACGCATCGGTATACCACCCTCAAACAAACGGCCAAGTCGATATCATGAGTGGTATTAAGCCCACACTAGTGCGCTCTTTACGAGAATCAGACAAGCACTGGGTTGAGGAACTCGATTTCGTACTTTGGGGACTCCGGACCATGCCCAATCGAACGACCGGATACACACCCTTCTTTATGGTGTATGGTGCGGAGGCTGTATTGCCCTGCGACATTATTCATGACTCACCTAGAGTGCGCATGTACGAAGAGACAGAAGTTGAACTAGATCGGCAGGATGACCAAGACGGACTCGAAGAGGAGCGCGATGTTGCTAAAACCCGTTCCGCATTCTATCAACAATAGGCCAGGCGATACCAAAGCGGAGAAGTGCGGGCTAAGACATACAATGTCAGAGAACTTGTTTTACGCCTCCCGGAAAAGAAAAAGAACAAGCTCAAACCCAAGTGGGAGGGCCCCTTCGTCATAGATGAAGTCCTTACTGGATGAGCCTATCGCCTTCGCAATGCAGAGGCTAATCACCTTGAGCAGAACCCATGGAATGCTGCCCGGCTCCAAAGATTCAACACATAGTTCGGCCTCCTTAGGTTTCATTTTAACTAGTTTTTTTCTTTTTCTCTCCCTTTTCAATTTTTCCCCTTTTCTCTCCAATATATGTTCGGATCAACCGAATTATTCGGGGTACACATCTTTAAATGTATAAACCCCGCCATACATGGGGGCTTCTTTTAACGAAGCTTTTTTATAAGCTTTTTTCGTCCATAACGGTATGCACCTCTATGACTTAAGTTTTTGCCAAGCTGGGTTGCCTTGCTCCTGTGTTTATACCCTACGTTCCGGATTGTTCGGCTAGGGTGTAAAGGGAGTACCTCTGCGATTGCTACAACCGGGTTATCCAGACCTGTACCTCAGACGGGTGAAGCTGAAAGCTAGCATTCTTAAGGGAATAATTGGTCGGCATGTATACAATAGACTATTTTTGGAAAAACTATGGAATTGGCTGCATGTACTTCGGATACAAGCCTAGGCATGCATCATTTAGCATGCTAGCCCAAGGAAAGGAACCCTAACGGAACTATTTTTCTTTGAAGATGTTTCTTACGTTAAATAGTAATATAACATAACTCCCTGAACATATTTTGTCTGTTCGAGCAACATGACCGGATTGCCTGGTTTCCGAAAATACTACATGTTTCTTGGATAAACACAATATATGGAAACACTCCAACTTGTTGGTTCGGGGGTGGAAGCCAAAGGTCTGCGATGACAAAAAAATTATAAGTTCGGCAGGAGATAAGTTATGTCATAAAGTACATTGATACATAGAATCGAACGCCTACTCCCTTTCTATGTCATCTAATAGGCTCTCTAGCTTACAATATTGTTGCGAAAATTTCGCCGCTATCATTACTAGGTCATATACCAAACTTACAAGAATTTCCTTCCCGTCAGGTCCTTGAGGTCCAACTCGGGCCATATGATTCGGATCGAGTCCGGTGTAACGTGTCTTCACCATGGCTCATGCCTCTCATGTACCTTTGCGACATGCGGACGTTGCTACCTCTTGAGCCTGCGTTGGTTTTCCCTTGAAGAGAAAAGGGTGATGCAGCAAAGTAGCATAAGTATTCCCCTCAATTTTGAGAACCAAGGTATCAATCCAGTAGGAGACAACGCACAAGTCACCGAATACCTTCACAAACAATCAATAACTTGCACCCAACACGATAAAAGGGGTTGTCAATCCCTTCACGGTCACTTGCAAAAGTGAGATCTGATAGAGATAGATAAACGGTAAAGTAAATATTTTTTGGTATTTTTGGTTTATAGATCGGAAAGTAAAATATTGAAAAATAGTAGATCGAAAACTAGTAAGATGTAAAAGAGATTCAATATAATGGAAAAGAGACCCGGGGGCCATAGGTTTCACTAGTGGCTTCTCTCAAGATAGCAAATATTAAGGTGAACAAATTACTGCCGAACAATTGATAGAAAAGCGCATAGTTATGATGATATCTAAGGCAATGATCATGAACATAGGCATCACGTCCATGTCAAGTAGACCGACTCCTGCCTGCATCTACTACTATTACTCCACACATCGACCGCTATCCATCATGCATCTAGAGTATTAAGTTCATAAAGAACAGAGTAACGCGTTAAGTAAGATGACATGATGTAGAGGAATTAAATCAAGCAATATGATGAAAACCCCAACTTTTTATTCTCGATGGCAATAATACAATACGTGCCTTGCTGCCCCTACTGTCACTGGGAAAGGACACCGCAAGATTAAACCCAAAGCTAAGCACTTCTCCCATTGCAAGAAAGATCAATCTAGTAGGCCAAACTAAACCGATAATTCGAAGAGACTTGCAAAGATACCAAACCATGCATATAAGAATTCAGAGAAGAACGAAATAATATTCATAGATAATCTGGTCATAAATCCACAATTCATCGGATCTTGCACACCGCAAAAGAATATTACAACGAATAGATCTCCAAGAACATCGAGGAGAACATGGTATTGAGAACCAAAGAGAGAGAATAAGCCATCTACCTAATAACTATGGACCCGAAGGTCTGTGGTAAACTACTCACGCTAAGAGGTAGGAGGGGTAGCTAGGCCATAATTGGGCTGTGTAGAGGCATTGGGCTGAGAAGATAAGGAAGCAGAGCGGCCCGGCGGCAGTTTCAGAGACCGAAACGTCCGACGAATAAACCGGCAACCGTGCCGCTACGGATGACGGTTGGGCTATCAAACGGACTCCGAATGCAACGAAAGTTGGCAGGTGGTCTACCCACACTATAATAAGAACGCACGCCAACTTTCACCCCATTCCGAGAACATTTTTCGGCCACTTATGAAATAATATTTTGGAGGTGCCGCGGGCGCGTGCGAGTGTGTCGGGACTCCGAACGGAGAACGGAAGGGACGGGGGAAGCCAACGACAAAAGGATGCAAGTTTTGGAAAAACATGCAGATGAAATGCACATGATGACATGGCAAAGTGCAACATGCAAGCGAATGACATGGCAACGACGGCGAATAACTGGAAGACACCTGGCGCATCGGCCTTGGGGCGTTATAGGCGATCACACCATTAATATACATTTTACATACCACTAAAGGTACCACTTTGACACGATGTTACATTTTTCAAAGTAATCTAATGAAAATACCAATTTACATGTCATCAATCCAATTATAATGAAATTTTTAGTTTTCGACATCCGACCATGAAACATATCAGAGAGTATACTTCTGCATACTTCTAAAAACATGTGTATCTAGAACAAAATGAATGTCTATACATTTCTATTGAACCCTAAGAAGGGGATGACGTTCCCTACATGTCGACCTCAGCTCGAATGAACATTCTTTTAAGAAGACTCATTCGAGCGAACGGTGCCACCAGAGAGCGTTCCCTCAAAAATCACTCTCGGGGATCATTCATAAATAGCCATACTATAACAGAGAAATGTGTTGTGCTACAACATAGAGGTTTGCCATGTTCAAAAGAAATAATTTTCATATTACAATAGAGAAAATTGCCATGCATTTCAGGGATTTGCTTTTTATGTACAGATAAAGAAATTTTATTTCCAATAGAGCTGCAAACGCTACTGTAAGTCGAAGACCAGTGCTGGCCAAAAGTAAGCAAAGCAGAAGAGGCGTCGTTTCTTTCAGTGGATGTCGCAACAGAGAGAATTTACAAGCATTTCAGGGATTTGTCATGCTGCAGCAAAGAGAATTGCCATGCTAAGAAGTAAAGGGAAGTTTCCAACATATTCAGAAGTTGTCATGCTACAGCAGGACGAATTGACATGCTACACAGAGTAGTTACCGTTCATGCCAGTGCGGTGTTTCGGAGCTTGAGCTCATCAGCTCCCGCCAATAACAATAAATTCAAAAATATAGCACTGTGGGAAGCTCTAGTGCTCTAAGTACATGCAAAATTTGGTGATGAGAGAACATTTGAGGAGCGCTCAGCAAAAAAAAATCAGGTCACTAAGGAACTTTGAAAGAACACATTATTAAAAATCAATTTCATTTTTTGTTGAGAGCTCGTCGAAGTCCATTCATCATGAAAATTTTCATGCACCTAATGCACTAAAGCATCTTCAACACACAAAAATAAATATATTTTTGTACTATATTTTTGAATTTATTATCCACCGGTAAAGTTGAGTCTGGGCTCAAACATGGATTACCACCATACATGCTTTCACTAATTACATACTACATCTAAGGGGGATCCATGCTATACACGGGTCGTTCCCTCCGGAGGGTGTATGGTACAAACAATTGCGTCATTACTTAAGGGGATGCATGAGAGCAAACAGTGTGCCCCGCGAGAATTTTCAGGTGCCACTGCTTTAAGATTCAAGTGTGAAATCGGACGCATGAGAAAGCATTCCACGAATAACCACCCCCAGAGAACGTTAGTTTTTTAGAGGTTTCATTTTTGATTATGCAGGCTACACTAGTAGAAAAAGGGCCTATTGTCCCGGTTGGTAAGGGCCTTTAGTTCCGGTTCCTGAACCGGGACTAAAGGGTCGGTACTAATGCCCTGGCCTTTTAGTTCCAGTTCAATCCAGAACCGGGACAGATGGGCCTCCACGTGGCTGTCTTGTTGAGCCCGAGCAGGAGGGCCTTTGGCCCCGGTTGGGGGCACCACCCGGGACCAATTGTCATTCACGCGTCAGCATTTCAGTGGCTGGGGTTTTTGTTTTTTTAAGGGGGGGGTCTGGGGTTTTGGGGGGTTAATTTAGGTGTTTCATATATTGTGTTAGCTAGCTAATTAATAGAGAGAAGTGTCCTCTCTTTTGTCCGTGCTTGGTCGACGCTACGTACTATACATACTTATAGAGAGGACTAGCTAGACACGCTAGCTAGCTAGTAAGCAAACGAAAGAAACAGAAGATCGTCATGAACATATATGCATACAGAGAGAAGTGATATCGACCACATCTCCTTCTCCGAGAGATTGGTCGAACAACAAGTTCTCGTATATCTATCCGACACTACCGCTACATATATACAATAATTATCTTTTACAAATATAATCTCCTAACATACGGACGCGTGGTCCACATAGTATTCTCCATCTTCAGCGATCACGTGGTCAAGAAAGAATGCCGCCAATTCCTCTTGAATTGCTCGCATGCGATCTGGTGCTAGGAGTTCATCCCGCATCCAAAACATCTAATTTTAAGAAGGGGGTCAATAAATATATATACGAATGAATGAAACTCGACACAAATGATGGTAATAAAATAAAATTGTGAATATTGTTATTTACGCACTTCATATTGTTTGTCAGAGTAGCTCCGCTCACAGGTCGTGTGGCGGATGGACTCGCAAATGTAGTATCCACAGAAATCATTCCCTTGTTCCTGCCACAACCACTTTACAAGAAATAGAGGTCAATCAAACTAATAATTAGCAAGCATGCTAAATGGTATTGATGAAACTAGCGCTTGAATCACTAGGAGATGCGTGGAATATGCTACTATAGTACTTACTTTCGGGTGTCTAAATTGTAGCTTCTTCGGCAGTCCCGGAGCTTTTTTCGTGAATTTTCTCCAAACCCTGACATACAAAGAAAACTAGTACTTGATATCAGAAATGAACAAAGTTGCTGATATGGTGGATAATGATCGATTTAACTTACTTCTCGAGCATTTCAGTCATGTCCGCATACTCCTGGGGATCTTTTCGTCTCGAGTCTAAGACAGTTAGTACTCCCTGCTCAAGCTTAATCTCTAGGAGAATATAGTGGAAGCTGCGCACACATGCATAACTCATCAATATTACATTACTATAACCTGGACTAATAAAGGGAAACCGAATATGCCACAAGACAGTAACACTCACTTGAAGTTGTAAGGAAAGAGTATTATATCTTTGTGTTCATTTATTACCAACGATTGTAGCAAGTTGGCCTCGGTATTTTCGGCATGAAATTTAACCTCAGTTGCATCTATGAGATATGTGTTAATGAACCCAATATCACCCACTTGTCGTCTCTTCAATTCGGCGATCTTCAATCTGCATAATATAGTGAGGATAATTATAAATACATGCAATGAAAAAGTTGAGTTATATAGAGAGACTTAATGACAGAAGTAGTACTACTTACAGACAATAGCAGGTGACCGTTGCTTTATCGAGGGCCAATTGATTGAAAAACTGATAAAAACTCCTCAAACGGAATAGGCAACAGTTCAATTTCAACGAGGTCATGCTCCTTTTTAACTCTCACATACAAAGTACTCCTCCCCTCAGACTCTGTGCATGTTTTCATGTACCAATCATGCAATCTTCGCATCATCGTTGATAGAGATCTTTCATCTTTGACGAGAGGCTTCCCGTACTCGTATCTTTGTATCTGCACCTCCAAGAAATCATAATGTACATCGTCGGGCAGGTAATCTCCAGGATTGCCATAACCAGGCACCATCCTCGGATCGACGATGTCGCTAGCAGGCACCTTGAGCGGGGGCCACGATTGCTTCGCTTGTTCGCCGAGCTGGGCAATTTGTTTCCCGGCTCATCGTTCTTTCATCCTTTGATCACTTTTAGTACTTCCCGACCTCTCCACTTCGGCAAATGCCTTTCCAATAAGGCGCTCATAGTTGCCTCTCAGCGGAGACTTGGGTGGTTTTGTCAGGGCAGCCAGAGTGCGCTTCGCTTTCACCGGATCTACCTTCTCCTCCGGAGGTGGATGTCTCTTTGCTTTCAACCCTTCAAAGAAGTCCTTCACTTCGGTCCGCGCGATCTTCGCGTTTTCCTCCTCGGTCCTCTCGGACGGTAACTTCTCCGAGTCTTGAGAAGGACCGAATCAGTATGTCCTCCCGCCTTTGGTCAGTCTTGCTAGACGCTGGCAGAGCAGACGGAGCAGATGTCTTCTTTCCTTGCTTACGAGGCGGAGGAGAAGAACTACGACGCGCCGGAGCAGCCGGAGCGGTGGCGGGTCTCTTCCGCCCTTGCTGACCAGGCAGAGAAAGAGGAGGCTGGCTGCTCGGGCGCGCCAGCGCAGGCGGAGAAGGAGGCAGAGTGCCGCCACGCGCCGGAGAAGGAGCCGGCCGAGTGCCCTGATCGTCACTCGCCAGAGGAGGAGGCGGTGGAGGAGGCGGAGTGCCCTGACTCACCGGAGGAGGAGGAGGAGGCGGAGGCGTCCAGTTCGGAAGGTTGATGAGATCCTTCCGCCATAGGCATGGAGTCTTCAGAGCAGAACCCAGCCGAGTCTCCCCTTCACCGGTAGGGTGGTCAAGCTGGAGGTCCTCAAATCCCTCTGTGATTTCATCCACCATCACCCTAGCATATCCTTCTGGAATCGGCCCGCAGTGAAAAGTTACGCCGGATTTAGTAGGATAAACAGAGCCAACAGCCGCCTTGACCTTCAAATTCATCCATTGCGCCATAAGGTGGCAATTTTCAGCCTCCGTGATAGCATCCACGGGATAGCTGGAAGGAGCCGTCAAGGCATGCTCCGGCTGAAGCAGCTCGGTGGAAGCCACGCTGCTTCTCTGCCGAGATGGCGGGTAGCCGGGGAAGCTTCGCAGGTCGCTTGCTGCGATCTGCTTCTCGTTCCTCTATCGCTTGTACCCTTGCATGCAGCGCTGCAGCTTGATCTGCTGCACTTTCTTCCTCCTCTCCGGCATTTGTAACCGCTTTGCATCCGAAACCCAGCCTTCCACGAAGCGGAGCTGGCATGCCTCGTGTCCGCCCAGGTGCTTAGGATTCCCGAGGGCCATTGTGAGCTCGTCGTTCTCTCTGCATGGAAAGAACGTCCCTTGCCGCTTTTGCCGATATATTGATGAAGCCTCTTGACTGGTATGTCCAATTGCTCGTCCGTCCAAATGCACTTCCCTGATACAGGGTCCAAGGTTCCGCCAACCCCGAAGAACCAAGTCCGGTCACGGTCTGGCCAGTTCATTGTCTCTGGTTCAATCTCTTTATCAAGCAGATCATTCTCAGCCTTGGCCCACTTAGGCCGGGCTATGAGGTAGCCACCTGACCCCGTGCGATGGTGAAGCTTCTTCGCAGCATTTTTCTTGTTTGTCGCCAACATCTTTTTACTCTTTTCCGATGTCTTGTGGGCCACAAATGCGGGCCAGTCATCTCTGATCTTCTCATATTTGCCCTTGAATTCTGGGGTCTCTTTCTTATCGACAAACTTATTCAGGTCTTTCTTCCAATTCCTGAATAGGTCTGCCATCTTCTTAAGAGCAAAAGACTCGATTAATTGCTCAACTGGCTTCTCCGGGTCATCCTCTGGCGGTAGGGTGAAATTTGACTTCAGCTCAGTCCAAAGATCATTTTTCTGCATATCATTGACATAAGACACCTCAGGGTCGTTCTTAGGCTTATACCATTGCTGGATGCTAATCGGGATCTTGTCCCTAACTAGAACCCCGCACTGAGCAACAAATGCATTCTTTGTCCGGATGGGTTCAATCGGTTGGCCGTCGCGCGCGATTTCTATGATCTCAAACTTTTCATCCGAGCTCAACTTTTCTTCGGCCTCGTCTCTTTACCGAAGTTGTGCTCGATCCGGAGGGCTAGAAAAAGAACAAAGACGAGAGTTAATTAATATGTATACATACCAAAACAATGAATGCATCAATTAGCTAGTCAGCACAGGCTTAACTAATATATATACCTGGTCGGACTCGGTTCGGTGATCACCGGAGCCGTCCTCACGGTCTACTTCTTCACCCTCTCCTTCTTGCACCGGCATTGGGTCATCGGAGCCATCATAATCATAGCCAGCTGCTTCTTCACCCTCTCCTTCCAGACCATCGGTGTCGTTGAGAAACATCAACGGCAGACGGCATCACTTCCTTCTGCGATTATGTCCCTCAACAACGCTTCTTGTGATTCGTCTCGGTGCGTGGTGTCCATAGATTCTACAAATATTTACAACATTGCAATTATTATTCAAACATGACAGATATGGATATATTAGTGGCACACGTAGAACTAGCTAGCTAATCACAATAAGGAATCATATTAATTAGTGGCCTCGTATTTGCTTCTCTAGGGTTTCGGGTGGCCTCGACAACGCTTCAAGGGTTAGGGGTGGCCTCGACAACGCTTCAAGGAGGGGGTAATATCGACCCCCCCCCCCCATGTTGAAGCTATTGGGAGGGGGTATATCGACAACGACGACATACGTACATGGGAAAATAATATGCTTGTTTTTTCCTTCTTAAAGATACATGAAGCTATCGGGAGGGGGTATATCGACAACAACAATGACGACGCTACATCTGTGTCCCACAAGTGACGTGGGCATCGACGCCCGCGTCACTTGTGGGACGTGGATGTAGTGTCCGACACCGACGGCCACATGTATCTCACACCGACGATACTTACTATTTAATTAGGGTTTCCCAGATAGGATAATTCGCTTTTTGGTACAAAGTTTAGCAAGAACCTTCCGAATATCGTTATTTGGAATGCCTTTGCTGAAATTCGTACAAAAAGGCAAATTATCCTATCCGGGACTCCATTCCAGAATAACTTTGGAGGACTTCGTACCATCATGCCCTGGTTACTTCCGGCTAATGATGAAGCCATGGATTTCTTCAATACTTTGACACTAGGAAACCTCTCGACCCTCGGCGATCCTCGACCCCTCGAACCCTCGACGACCCTGGAACCCTCGACCCCTAGACGACCCTGGAACCCTCGACCCTCGATCCCTCGACCCTATAGAACCCTCAAACCCTCGACCCTGAAACCCTCGACCCTTGACCCCTTAACGACCCTCGACCCTCTACCCTAGTTCCCGACACTCGACCCCTCGGCGATCCTCGACACCCTCGTTCTCGATAAAAATTAAGAAGAAGAAGAAGAAGAAAAAAAGAGGAGAAAAAAAGGATAAGAAGCTCCTCTATTCCTTCTTCTTCTCCTCTTTTTTTCTCCTTCTTCCTCTCCTCGTCTTCTCCTTCTTCTTCTCCTACTTTCTCTACTTATTTTCCTTTTTCCTCTCCTTCTTTTTCTTCTTCTTCCTTTCTCTTTTCTTCCTTTTCCTTATTTTACTTTTTCCTCTCCACTAACATAAAAGCACTAACCTAAAATGCAACAAACATAAAATGCACTAAATCGATCAACTAACCTAAAATCAGTGATAAAATGCACTAACCTAAAATCAATATCTACTAACAACTTAAAAAAATTAATACATATATGAAAAATGCATATATGAAAAAAAACATCATCATATCATCAACATGAACATATCATCAACATCATCATATCATCAACATCATCATATCATCATCAACATATATATGAAAAAATGCATATATATAAGGCGGCCGCCCAGCCAGTAAAGGGAGGCGCGGACCGGGCGGCGCGATGGCGCTGGGGTGGGCGGCACGCGATGACGTCGGGCATGGCCGGCGAGGGCGCTGCGACGGCGGGCGAGGCGGCGACGGCGGCGGCGCGGCGATATGAGGCGACGGGGCGAGGGCGGCGAGGACGGCGCTGGCGACGACGACGGGCGACGACGAAGCGGCGATGGCGACGGCCGCGGCGCGAACGTCGATGTGCTCTTTCGGCGTCGGGAAATCAAGCGAGGGAAATCTGAAATTTCCTAAGTCTTTGGCTTATATAGCAAAGCCATTGGTCTGGTTGGTGCCACGAACCGGGACCAATGCTTCTATTTAGTCCCGTTGGTGCCACCAACCGGGACCAAAGGCCATGTGCTGCCTCACGCCCAAATGTTTAGTCCCACTCGCTAGTTGAGAGAGGAGTCGCACCTGTTTATAAGGTGTGGTGCGCCTTCCTCTCGAGCTCCTCTCTAAAGCGAGCTTCGGGCCTAACTGCAATGTGTGCTGTGAGCCTAATGGGCCTCCATGGGCCTGAATCCTGGCCCATGGTAGGGTTTCCAATTATTCAGGCCGTGGGGGCCCAGTAGGTGGCACTTTTTTTGTTTTTTGTTTTTTTGTTTTCTTTGTTGCTTTATTTAGTTTATTTTGTTTCTACTTACAATAAAATACTTATTGTTGCTATATTTATTTTTTTCCAGTTTTTTTGTTTCGTTTTCTGCATTATTTATTTTCTTTTGTTTTTTGCTTTATTTTTTAATTCTTTTTTATTTTAGTTTTAGAAAAATTATAAATTTTCTGTTAGTGCCATTAGTTTTCAAATTTGAAAACACTTCTTTTGTTTTCTTTGTTGCTTTATTTATTTTATTTTGTTTCTACTTACAACAAAATACTTATTGTTGCTATTTTTATTTTTTTCCAGTTTTTTTGTTTTGTTTCTGCATTATTTATTTTCTTTTGGTTTTTGCTTTATTTTTTAATTCTTTTTGCTTTTAGGTCAGCAAAATTATAAACTTTCTGTTAGTGCCATTAGTTTTAAAAAAATTATAAACTTTCTGTTTGTGCCATTAGTTTTCAAATTTGAATAGTTAAAATTTGAATTCTTTGAAAATTCAACCTAAATTTATAGTTTTCAAATGTACAAAACGGACAATGGTATCATACTCGTCTATTACAAAGTTGGCATGGTATCATCATAATAGTTGCGGGAGAAAGTCTTCATTTTTTCTTCGCTTGTGTCATTTGCTTATTCTTGTAGTAACCATGGATAATCTTCATCGTTTATCAGGATGCTTGGGTCAGCCTTGACTTTGAAGGGAGGAATTTCATGAAACTTTTTATACTCTTCAGACATGTCTGTCTTGCCCTCCACTCCCAGGATGTCCCTTTTTCCTGAAAGAACTTGTGGCGCTTTGGATCATCGTATGATGTATTCGCTTCCTTATATTTTCTTTTCCTCGGTCTGGTAGACATGTCCTTCACATAGATAACCTGTGCCACATCATTGGCTAGGACGAACGGTTCGTCGATGTACCCAAGATTTTTCAGATCCACTGTTGTCATTCCGCATCGTGGGTCTACCTGCACTCGCCTCCCTGACAGATTGACCCATTTGCACTTAAACAAAGGGACCTTAAAATCTACTCCGTAGTCAAGTTCCCATATGTCCACTATGTAACCATAATATGTGTCCTTTCCCCGCCGGTTGCTGCATCAAAGCGGACACCGCTGTTTTGGTTGGTGCTCTTTTGATCTTGGTCAATCGTGTAAAATGTATTCTCATTTATCTCGTATCCTTTCCAAATCATTACAGTTGAAGATGGTCCCCTGGACAACAAGTACAGCTCATCACAAACAGTGCTGTCACCTCTGAGACGTGTTTCCAACCAACTGCTGAAAGTCCTGATGTGTTCACATGTAATCCAGTCCAGTCGTCGCACTGCTCCGGGTGTTTGGAGCGCAGACTGTTCTTGTGCTCATCGACATACGGGGTCACCAAGGTAGAGTTCTGTAGAACTGTGTAGTGTGCTTGAGACTAAGAATATCCGTCCCTGCATATTATTGAGTCCCTTCCAAGCGTGCCTTTTCGGTCGGTCTCCCCTCATACCGCGATTTAGGGAGACCTATCTTCTTAAGGCCAGGAATGAAGTCAACACAAAACCCGATGACATCCTCTGTTTGATGGCCCATGGAGATGCTTCCTTCTGGCCTAGCGCGGTTACAGACATATTTCTTTACGACTCAAATGAACCTCTCAAAGGGGAACATATTGTGTAGACATACGGGCCCCAGAATGACAATCTCGTCGACTAGATGAACTAGGACGTGCGTCATGATATTGAAGAAGGATGGTGGGAACACCAGCTCGAAATTGACAAGACATTGCGCCACATCACTCCTTAGCGTTGGTACGATTTCTGGATCGATCACCTTCGAGATATTGCATTGAGGAATGCACATAGCTTCACAATGGCTAATCGGACGCTTTTCGGTAGAAGCCCCCTCAATGCAACCGGAAGCGATTGCGTCATAATCACGTGGCGATCATGAGACTTTAGGTTCGGAACTTTTCTCTCGCATATTTATTATTCCCTTTATATTCGATGAGAAGCGGTCGGGACCTTCATACCGAAAGGTGCATTCAAAGAAGATTTCTTTCTCTTCTTCGTAAGAGCGTGGTAGCGGGACCTTCATATCGCTTCGGAGGCATGCCCTCTTTTTCGTGCAAGCGTTGCAAGTCCTCCCATGCCTCAGGTGTATCTTTTGAACTCCCATACACGCCCAAGAAGCCTAGCAGGTTCACGCAAAGGTTCTTCGTCACGTGCATCACGTCGATCGAAAGAGCGAACCTCTAGGTCTTTCCAGTAGGGTAGGTCCCAAAATATAGATTTCTTCTTCCACATGGGTGCGTGATTCTCAGCGTCATTCGAACAGCTAGTCCACCGACCCTTTCCAAAGATTACGTGTAAATCATTGACCATAGCAAATGCGTGATCACCGGTACGCATGGCGGGCTTCTTCCGGTGATCTGCCTCGCCTTTGAAATGCTTGCCTTTCTTTCTACATTGATGGTTGGTCGGAAGAAATCGGCGATGGCCTGTGTACACATTCTTCCTGCAGCTTCCTGTATATACTATTGGTGTCAAGTAAGCAGTGCGTGCATGTGTGGTATCCCTTGTTTGTCTGTCACGAAGGTTACCGAGAGCGGGCCAATCGTTGATGGTCATGAACAACAACGCCTTTAGGTCAAATTCCTCCTTTTGTGCTCATCCCACGTCGTACACCGTTTCCATTCCACAGCTGTTAAAGTTCTTCAACTAATGGCCTTAGGTACACATCAATGTCGTTGCCGGGTTGCTTAGGGCCTTGGATGAGAACTGGCATCATAATGAACTTCCGCTTCATGCACATCCAAGGAGGAAGGTTATACGTACATAGAGTCACGGGCCAGGTCTTTGTGATTGCTGCTCTGCTCCCGAAAGGATTAATGCCATCCGCGCTTAAAGCAAACCATATGTTCCTTGGGTCCTTTGCAAACTCATCCCAGTACTTTCTCTTGATTTTTCTCCACTGCGACCCGTGAACGGGTGCTCTCAACTTCCCGTCTTTCTTACGGTCCTCAACGTGCCATCGCATCAACTTGGCATGCTCTCCGTTTACGAGCAGACGTTTCAACCGTGGTATTATAGGAGCATACCACATCACCTTCGCAGAACCCTCTTCACAGGAGGCTCGCCGTCAACATCACCAGGGTCATCTCGTTTGATCTTATACCGCAATGCACCGTATACCGGGCATGCGTTCAGATCCTTGTATGCACCGTGGTAGAGGATGCAGTCATTAGGGCATGCATGTATCTTCTCCACCTCCAATCCTAGAGGGCATACGACCTTCTTTGCTGCGTATGTCTTTGTCAGGCAATTCGTTATCCTTTGAAGCTTCTTCTTCATTATTTTGATAGCTTCTCAAATCCTTTATCGAGCACAACATTCTCTCGCCTTCCGCTGCAGCAATTCCAAGACGATGCAGAGCTTTGTGTTGCCATCTTCGCAATTGGGGTACAACCATTTTTGTGATCCTATAACATGCGATCGAACTTCAGCTTCTCCTTTTGACTTTCGCATTGCGTCCTTGCATCGACAATGACCAGGCGGAGATCATCATCATCGGGCACATCGTCTGGTTCCTCTTGATCTTCAGCAGCTTCGCCCGTTGCAGCACCATCGTGCACATCGCCTGGTTCCTCTTGATGTTCAGTAGCATCACCGTATTCAGGGGGCACATACTTGTCGTCGTACTCTTCTTCTTCGACGTCTTCCATCATAACCCATATTTCTCCGTGCCTCGTCCAAACATTATAGTGTGGCATGAAACCCTTGTAAAGTAGGTGGGTGTGAAGGATTTTCCGGTCAGAGTAAGACTTCGTATTCCCACATATAGGGCATGGACAACACATAAAACCATTCTGCTTGTTTGCCTCAGCCACTTCGAGAAAATCATGCACGCCCTTAGTGTACTCGGAGGTGTGTCTCACCGTACATCCATTGCGGTTCATCTGCGTGCATTATATATAATTAAGTGTGTCAAAATCATTACGTAACATCATGAATAGATAATTAAGTGACCAAATTAATAGAAGTTTATCATCACATAAAAACCAAAGTACATACATAGTTCTCATCTAACAACATAAAGCTACAGAGAGCATCTAAATTAATTAAACCATACATTGAAACTATGTAAAACATTTCAATGTGAAAACAAATGCGATCATAATCGCAACCAAGGTAACAACTGATCCAACGGCATAATGATACCAAGCCTCGGTATGAATGGCATATTTTCTAATCTTTCTAATCTTCAAGCGCATTGCATCCATCTTGATCTTCTGATCATCGACGACATCCGCAACATGCAACTCCAACATCATCTTCTCCTCAAGTTTTTTAATTTTTTCCTTCAAGAATTTTTTTTCTTCTTCAACTAAATTTAACCTCTCGACAATAGGGTCGGTTGGAATTTCCGGTTCAACAACCTCCTAGATAAATAAAATTTATGTCACGTTGGTCGGCATAATTTTCATAAACAATAAATGAACCAACAGTTATGAAAAGATAATATATACCACATCTGAATCATAGACAAGACGAGGGCCGACGGGGGCGGATACCAAAACCATCGCACTATATAAGATGCAATAATAAAAGTAAGAAAATAATACAAGTATCTATCTAAACATACAAGTAAGAATATTTTTCCTTTCAGAAAGAAGATAAGATAAAGAGGCTCACCACGGTGGTGCCGGCGATGAGATCGGCGCGGGTGATCGACAACGGTGAAGACGGAGACGGAGCGTGATGGACCGCTAAATCTAGACAAATATTGACGAAAATGGAGCTTGGAGGTCGAGCTTGGAGAGGAGAAAGCTTAAGTAGTGTGACTCGGGCATTCCATCGAACACCTTGTGTGCATAGGAGGTGAGCTAGAGCACCACCAAGCCCTCTCCCCTCGGCTAAGACAAAAAACAGAGCAGTGTGCTCTGCTCTTACGCGGGAGGGTATATATAGGCACATCATTGGTCGGTTGGTGGCATGAACCCACTAAAGGAAAAGCCTTTGGTCCTGCTCAAGCCACCAACCGGCTAATGGTTGTGGGCCAGAGCGAGGCCATTGGTCCCGTTCGTCCCACCAACCGGGACCAAAGAGCCAGACGAATCGGGACCAATGGCCCACGCGTCCGTCCGCTCACTTAACCGGACAAATACCTCCATTGGTCCCGGTTCGTGGAACAACCGGGACTAATGGGCTGAACCGGCCTGAGCCATTGCCCCCTTTTCTACTAGTGCTAGCACATGAACGTATTTAATTGGATCTGGATCTGGATATGAAACCTAGTAACAACATCAAGACAAACTAGATTCATGCAACCTCAAAGTAAGGGTTAAATCTCGCTGATGGCATCAACGAAGGTATTGGACAAAGCTGATCTCAATGAATTGAACCTAGCTAACGGTATCAAAAAATGTATTAGATGAAGTTGATCTCAATTTCATGCAACCTCAGAGTAAGGGTTAAATCTCGCTGATGGCACCAACCAAGGTATTGGACGAAGCTGATCTCAATGAATTGAACCTAGCTAACGGTATCAACAAATGTATTAGATGAAGTTGATCTCAATAAATTGGAGCTAGGCAGATTGATTTCACGCCATCTAAATAATTCTGACGGATAAGACAATGATTTAGCCATATGCTTTCTTTAGCATGGTGGAACATTGTCCCGCTTAAACTTGGGCATTGACCGGCCCGGGCCGGGTATTAGGCTAGGCATTGCATAGCGGATCCCAACATCCCAAGCCCGAGCCCTAGCAGGCCCAGCTTACAACTCAAACATTGTCTACTTATCGCACTAAAAATAATAAAGAAATGTATTTTAAGGATATATGATGTTACAATAAACCTATTTTTTAAAAAAAATATGCCTAAAAACATGTTTCCCGGTCCTTTTCCAGGTTTTGGGCTAGGCTGCAGGCGAGAAACCAAGCCTACCGGGCCGAGCCACCCATTCCCATTAATCCCACCACACGTCAAATGCGCACGATCACCGCTCGAGAGCTCCTCCTCGGCGCTCGATGCACCATGTAGCGAAGCAGTGCTCACCCACACGCTCGCGTAGGCCGGCACGACAGCGCGAGGTCGCTCGTTCGGTTACCCCTCGCTTGCTCACTAGGTTCGTCCTTATCGGGTGACAGCTACTTGCTGATTCATGGGAGATGTTGACTTCCCTCAAAAATTTGGAGAGGTCGACTGATGAACAAATTGACATCTCAACCATTGAATTTTCGTAAAAAGGTTCATGAATTCGTAAAAATTAAAAAAATAGGGAAGTCAAAAAATTACAAAAGCCCAAAAGATTTTTTATAATGTAAAAGAAGTTCATTAATTCGTTAAAAAATTAAGAATTTGATAAATGTTCGCGAAAGCGAGAAATGCTCACGAAATTCAAAACAAATCACGGAAATATTGTTTTTCTTTGCAAACACTAGTTTGAAAAACGATTGTGAATTTGAAAAGTTAGCGGTTTAAAAATTAGTTCTCCGATTTGAAAGAAGTTCAATTTTTTTAAAAAGTTCATGAATTTAAAAAAAACATGGATTTCAAGAACGTTCATGCTTTGAAAAAAGTTTACAAATTTGAAAATAATTTGGGTTTTGAAAAAAGGACGTGAATCTGAAAAACGTTCGTACATCTGAAAAAGTTTGCGGATTTCTAAAAAATCACGCATTTGAAGATGTTCATGTTCTGAAAAAAAGGTTCATGAGTTTGAAAAAAGTTCACGGATCAAAAAACGTTCACAAATTTGAAAAGTTCACAGTTTGAAAAGGTACATTAATTTGGGAAAATGTTCACGGACTTATAACACTTTCACTATTTTTTTAAAGGTTTGTGTCTTCGAAAAGTTCATGAATTTGAAAAAAAAAGTAGAAAAACGAATTTGAAATATTCAGTTCTGTAAAAAGTCCACAAATTAGGAAAAGTTCAGGAACTTTAAACTTCGTCATGAATTTTAAAAATGCTCAAGCATTGAAATAAATTTTATAGATTTGAAAAATTGTTCACGGTTTTAAAACAAGTTCATGGATTTAGGAAAAAGAAAAGAATTACAAATAAAGAGAAAAACAAAAACAAAAAGGCCGAAGAAAAGCTGGCCAAACAAAGCCGAAACACAACATACAGGGAAGGTGCTTGTTTTTTTAGAGTTACATTTGCACAATAAGTGGAAAGAGAACTAAGTAGGCAGGCGGGGTAATCTGTCCTGGTGGTTGAACTGTTGGAACTGAACCACTGGTCCTGAGTTCGAACCTACAAACCTACTTTTTTTTTAGGGTCAAAGCATAGCTTTATTACGTGAACGAGTTCGGCATATCGCCTAATACAACTCCAGCCAGAGATGGCGGAACAACATCCCAAATACGAGGTTCATTTGCATTACAACTATAACCAAGCTTTGCAAGCTCATGCGCAGCACCATTAACCTCCCTCCTGCATGCAGTAACATCACATTTTGAGAACCATAGCCGCATTTGGATCTTCAGGTCCTCCAGGGCTGAAGCGTAAGCAGAGAAGCTCGGTGCCGTTTGTCGTAGGGCCGCTTGCAGGAGCTGGGAATCAGTCTCGATACAGATTCGGATCGCCCCAAGATGTGAAGCTAGCTCTACTGCTCCCGCTGCCGCTTGCAGCTCTGCCGCGAAAGCATCAGATACATGCTCAGCTTTGCCAGCCATGCATGCTACTACCTCCCCGGTGTGGTCTCGTGCAACAACCCCCCAAGCAGACTCCGAGCTCCCTGGCACATGAGCCCCATCAATATTAAACTTCAGCACATCATCTTCAGGTGGCCTCCATTTACCCTCCTCCTTTGGCGTACTTTGCTTATGTTTCCCGACTACTTCCCAATATTATATGGTGGCCACATATGTCCTGTGCGCGATCTCCTCTGGCCTTACCCTTCCTTCATTCTTCCTGATGCGGTTCCTCTCATTCCACCATTCCCACCAGAAGTACAAAATCTGCACACGGTCCTCCATCTTCAGTGACCAAAGATAGTCCATGACAGGTTCCACAGAATTATAGGCCTCTAACTTCATTCTGACAGCTTCCATTCCCATGACTCGCCACACTGCCTTCACCTCCTTGCATCGTACAAATAAATGTCCTCCGTCTTCCACATTCTGCCCACAAAGTAGGCACCGGGAGTCCTCGATTTCCATCCCTCTCGAAACTAAGTTGGCCCGTGTAGCTAGTGAGTTGTGAGCCACTCGCCAAGTGAACATTCTAATTTTGTTCTGGCAAGGCATCTTCCATATGCGGCTCCAATACGTGCTTTCACATGCGTTGAGAGAGCCCTGGATATCCCCACTATGCCCTACATCCAGCCCACTTGCTATGTCCTGCAGTTTCACTTTCAGCTTGTATGCTTGTTTCACTGAATGCACCCCCTTGTCATCAAAGTGCCATGCAATAAAATCTTGCATACCATCACGCAACGGAATTCCAAGGATCAAGTTGGCTTCCTCCAGGATAAAGATGTCCCACACTAGTTGCTCGTCCCACTGTCCGGTTACAGGACTTATCAGTTCATGCACTTTGTTGATCAGAACCCCATTACGTTGTGTCTGCACTCTCCTTGACCAAGCTTTAGGCAACCAGGGATCCTCCCAGATGTTAACTTTCTGACCATCGCCAATGCGCCATATGTACCCCTGCTTGACAAGGTCCAGCCCATTCAGCAGGTTCCTCCAAGTGCACGAGATACCCTCTTTTGGTTCAGCCCCGAAAAAATTACCGTCTGGGTAATACTTGGCCTGCAGTATTTGCGCACACAGACAGTCAGGACGTTGAATCAACCTCCAGACTTGTCGTGATAACATAGCAATGTTGAAGCAGTATATATCCCGAAATCCTAGGCCCCCGTGTGCTTTCGCCTTAGTTAGTTTCGGCCATCCAATCCAGTGGATCTTGGACTCGTTATCCTGTTGGCTCCACCAAAACCTGCCAATAAGCGTGCTAATTTCCTCACAGAGGGTTTTTGTAAGGTAAAAGCATGACATGGCATAGGTTGGAATGGCTTGTGCAACAGACTTAACTAGCACTTCCTTCCCAACTTTGTCCAAGAGCCTCTCCTTCCCAACAAACCTACTTTTCTATAGTTTAAGAAAAATGGGTTGAGCCCAGGGCGGAGCGGGGGAGGGGTACGCCGGTTTATAGTATTGCCCTATAACCGGGGCTAAGGGCGCCAAATAAGAGTTGAGTCACCCCTCATCACAACATGAACTCTATGCTCCCATTATATATATATAAAAAAGAACACTATGCTCCCAACAAATAAAAACATGACCTACGGCCCAATTATCTACGCCTATATCTTGCCCCATGGGGTTGGTTGGCCAACTATATATACCTAGTTTTGTCATTTGGAGTAGTCACGTTTGTTTTTTCTTATATAATAAAATAAAGTAAAAAATATTTTACTAACTTTATGAAATGATTGTCATGTATTAAAAAATGCTCAAAATTTAATTCAAAAACAAAGTTTCGTTATAAAACTGAAATTTATTTGGCATGTATTTTCAAAATTATCCGTTTTGTATTTCAATGATGTTAATACTGTAATTCAAAAAACATCATCATGTGTTAAAAATGATTCATTATCTATTTAAAAGATATTCACAGTGTATTTAAAAAAAAGTTCACCATGTGTTTAAAATTGTTCATCGTCCATTTGGGAGATGTTCATATTATATTGTAAATAGTTGTTCATCACATGCTTAAATTGCAATCATCTATTTTGGAAAAGATCATAGTGTATTCCAAAGAAAATAGTCATTGTCTATTAAAAATTATTCATTGTGTATTCAGAAAATGGTAGCACTTTATAGTTCAAAAATGTTTAACGTGTATTAAAAATCGTTCACCGTGTTTCATGTATTTGTAAAAATAAAATTCATGCAATGTTTTTAAAAATGCAAAATTGTTTTGAAACTGCTTTCAGTCATTTTAAATAAGTTCATACATTATTCGGTAAACAAACCTAAAACAGAAAAGGAAGAACGGGAATAGGAATCCAAAAAAATAAAAAATAAAATAAAAAATGAACGGATCAGGAATAATCTATTCAGTGGTTAAAGCGCCGAAGACTCGTATTTAGTACGCATAGCTCACAAGCTTTTCAACATCTGTTTCATTTAAGCTTCCAACCAGTCGCGATTTTGGAAGGACTTTTTATGCTTCCGATACGGTTGTTTTGGTGTTTTCTGCTGGGGTGTTCGCTTTTTGTTCCTTGTTTATGATTTTTTGGCGCACTAAAAAACATCAATTTCCTTTTTTTAATTTTTTAATTTTTTGCTCCCTTTTAACAAACCGGAATATTTTAATATAATTATTGAAAATTCATGCACATTTTCAAATTCGTGTACATTTTTGAACTTTGTGAACTTTACATATGTGTGAATAAGTTCATTCAAATTCTTGAATTTTTTCAATCCATGGTTTTAAAAAATTGATATATTATTTAAATTGATGGATTTCAATAAATGTCATAAAAATTTAGGTTCATGAGCTTTTTTGAATTCGTTAAAATTTTCAAAGGAGGACTTTCCTTTTCACGAGTGAGCTAGAGAAGGAAACGCGAGCAAGGCATAGCGTGCAACTAAGTGTGATCACTGTTGGCTGCTGCTCATTGCTTATGTGCACTATTCGACGGCTGAAGCACCAAATAGGTTCCCCACAAAAACAAAGTTCAACACCAATGGATGGGCAGACCATATTCTACGTGTGAAACTCAGAATAACAGGTAATCATGCACCCGCCAAAGCGCTGCACTGTTATAGGGCTGACACATTTTGCGGTATGCTTTCCTGTGGTTATTTATTTTTTGAAGTACTTGTTTTTGCAATGTTTTCTAGATTTTATTTTCTTTGTTTATTGTTTTATTTTCCTTTTTTATTTATTTTTCAATTTCATGAACATTTTTATAATTCACCGGCATTTTTTGAATGCCATGGAGCTAGTTCTTCAAACACATTTCAAATGCGTCTTAAGTATAGTATTTTTTTTATAACAATGCTTCCCGCAGTATGTGCAAGCAAGCCTCGTAGATTAATTAGCTACCCTAGAGAACATGCAATAAATCATGACATGGTTGGGCTAATCAATGTTTTCCTTGCAAAGAAGGCTATGGATTAAGCTCCCTCCCAGACCTAAAGGACGCGAGAAGATGTAGACACCTCCTGCAAGATCCATCACTAGTAGTTGAGAGAACCACTGCTTCAATGAGGCATCTGAGGGAAACTTATTCATTGTTGCTATCGCCACGGATGGAGCCGGAGTCATAGACAGTGAAGGACCTAATTAACACACCTGAGTACCGAAGACACGGAAACGAAGTCCCGGTGTTCCCCTCCCACCGCCACTAGAGCAGTCGATGGAGGTGAGGGGACCCTAGTAACATGCAGTTTGTGGCGCATGTTCCTTGCTATGGCGGCTAGGCCATGACCTAGGAGAAATAACAATTCAGTTTGTTGATGAACTTCATTAGTTAATCAATGGTATGGGTTTAATATTTAGTAGTGGATTATCTGACTTTGTTGATTATTTTCTGTCCTCGAGAAAACCCTAGGTCTAGCCTTCGATGGTTGTACCTGGCAATGGCAGCTCCGTAGTTGTTTTTCTTGTTGAAGTCTTGAAGACATTGTTTGGAGATGAGACCTTCTCCAGGTGAAAAATCAGGATCTAGCCATGCTGGTTAGACCGGACAACGACGGTGTTTGCGCACTGCTACCTTCCTGAAGGCATCGTTTTGGAGAACCTTCTTCAAAGTCTAGGTGCCATCACCACTGGTCGTGCTTTTGCTGCTGCGAATCTCTATTTGCTTCGGCAGAGTCTTTGTTTTCTTCTTCTTCCTCTTCTTCTTCTTCTTCTTCTTCTTCTTTTTCTTCTTCTTCTTCTTCTTCTTTTGTTTTCTTTTGGTTGTGTTCATCCTTGATGTTTAGGCTCAATCTAAGCATTATGTTGTTGCAGAGTTTGGGTGTATTTGATATCATCTTGATATTAATATATTCCTTTCACCGAAAAGAAAAGAACAACAGAAGTGCAGATCGGGTTATCCCAGCCAAGCTAGGGGGAGTCATGCAGGGTGTGTTTGGTAGCATGTATGGACCTAGACTAGTTGTTCTCCTCTCATAAATGCTGAGTGTAGACATGTTGAGTCCATGCATTTGCTGTTGTTTGGCAGCGGTGTATGTGCTGAGACATGCTTAGCTGAGACTTTGTTTGGCAGCCTGCATCTGTTTAGACATGCTGAACAATATCGAATTCTAATATCTTTTTGAATGGTGAAAAAAATAGAGAAAACATGAACAAAATTTAAACATATTTTGAAATGTTAAATTTCTTTTGGAAATTTATATAAATTTTAAAATTCCGAATATTTTTTGAAATTTAAACATATTTGAAAGTCCAAACTTTTTTAAAATAAAAAAACTGAATTTTGAATTTTCTTTCAAAAAAATTAAACCAAATTTGAAATTCTGATTTTTTTTAATTTTTTTTTGAAATTCTGAATATTTTTGATTTTTTTGAAATTCTGAATAGTTTTGAAAATTTAAGTGGAATTTGAAGTTCTAAACATTTTTTTAAAAATTAAAACAAATTTTGAAATTCTGAACATTTTTTGAAAATTTAAACAATTTTGAAATTCTGACCATTTTCAATAATTTAAATGATTTCTAAATTCTGAACTTTTTGGAAAATTTAAACAAAATTTTAAATTCTGAATATTTTTTGAAAATTTAAACAAAATTTGTAATTATGATTTTTTTTTGAAAATTTAAACATACTTGGACGTGGCCTAGTGGGTGGGGACGAGGGTCAGAACTAGCATGGCTGTCTCCATGCACCCTCTCTGGGGTGCATGAAATGGGCATAGCTGAGGGCCTTTTTTGCATCAGTTGAGCATAGCCCAGGTGAGACTATGCACCCTACCAAACAAGCAAAAATGGGTTGGATTGAGAACTTTTACCCTCATGCACCCTACCAAACACACCCTCATGGATAGGCAACAAAAAGTGGGGTCGGGCGACTTTGTGTCGCGCTCTCATGATGACCATCACCGGGGCAATCAAAAAGTATATAACTTTCATTTTTTTAAATATATACGCTTCTCTTTGTTGGTCGTATATTTTTAGGGAAGTCCTGGTGCTAAATATTATGGACGGGGAAAGTCGTGGCGCTAAAAATTGGGTAGGCAGTGGTTCATGGACCTGGTTGTAATTTTTATTACCTTTTGTGTTCTCTGTACTGCCATGATTAATGAATAGATTGAAATTTTCTTTAAAAAAAAATTGGGTAGACATTTCTGGGGTCCAGAATAAACACATCCCATACCCAGAGCTATCGCGATTGCTGAGTGCTGACTAATGGAAGAGAAAAAACGCAAGAAAACAAATTAAGCCCACGGCAGGACAAGGCAAAGAAATGAAGAATCCCTGCACTGCACACCTCTCGCTGCGATAACATCTCTAGTCAAGCTCGTGCACACCACCACTATTCGCCTCCTTCCCTATCCCCCTCCTCTACTATTCGAGTTGAGATCTTTTCTCCCCTCCGGCTACTCCTCCGCCCTCCAAGCGTGCTCACTCGCCTTGCCAGTAGGTTGCACCCCAGCCTGCCTCTCGTTGAAGAGGGAGACCGATGGCGACCAGCGAGGGAGGAGGAGGAGGAGACGCAGGGGAAGGGGAGTGGCTCAAGGTCGCCGAGCTCAAGGCCATGGCGGAAGCCCAGGACCCGCATGTCAAGGTACCCACGCAGCCGATAGCTGTTTGACAGATGAATCAGCGATTAACTGTTAATTCTTCTTCTTTGATGCTCTGCTTTACGAGAGGATTTCTCCGCTGTCTTAGTTTACTGGCGATGATGTGCAATTAAGCGTACTTGCTAAAAAAAGAGTTAATTACAGTTTTAGTACACAAACTTGCAGCGGGGGTACAATTTCATACGAGAACCTGCAAAACGACTCAAATTTGCCCCTAAACTTGCTCTGTGAGAACAAATTGATACAATTTAGTCTGAAACTTGCCATATTGGACAGGAGGCACGCACCGGCCAGTCCGGTATTATGCATAGAGAGCTAGTAGTAGAAAACTTAAAAGCGACCCCTGAAGTTATGCAAAATATTACATTTGGACTACGACAGCACAAACCCTTTCGTCTGTTCGGGTTCGCCTGCCTGTTCGTTTCTCATCGGCCGCTTTGGCTGTTCGTTTCTCGTCCGTGACGAGCGACGGTGCTGCCTGGTTGGTCGCCACCAACAAGATCGTTGCTTGATGGAGCCACGTCCCCGGGGCATTGGCGAGTTTCCACTTGATTATGGTATGCACACTCCTGCTATGTTGGATGGTCCCCTATTTCGGACCTCTTATGGCTAGGGTTTTGATCGTGTTTGTTCAGAGGTATTCGTTCTTGATCGGCCCACATAAACTAAAAACAGAAAATTAAAGACAAAAACTAAAAATTAACTTTAACAGAAACTCTAAACACAAAGATTAGAAATACTAAACTCCTCCCCGACAATGGCACTAGAAAAAGGACTTGATATCTACTTTTTATTGATCCGGTATTGGAACAGAAAAAAGTATCCCGCACATATTTTCCCAGAGGTGACCCTGGGTTATCGAACCCACGAGAGGAAGATTCCCTTTGAAGCGATGGTCTCTAGCAAGCTTTCGTCAAAGTGTCAAATCCATCTATTGACTAGATCAACAAGCAAATAGTGATTCAAACACTTATAATAAAGGGAAGTATGGGTATGAGGTCTTATGCTTGCAACCTTGTATTTGTGATGGGATCAAATATGATATTAGTTTCTGCGCTGCACTCGTCGAGATGTGCTTGCTACGGATCGAAGCGGAAATACCTTGATCGAAACACGATCAAAACCCTAGCCATAAGAGGGCCGAAATAGGGGACCATCCAACATAGCATAAGGAGTGTGCATACCATAATCCGGCGGAAACTCGCCAATGCCCAAGGGACATGGGTCCATCAAGCGACGATCCTGTTGGCGGCGACCAACCAGGCAGCACCGTCGCTCGTCACGGACAAGAAACGAACAGCCGAAGCGGCCGATGAGAAACAAACAGGCAGGCAAACACGAATAGACCAAGGGGTTTGTGTTGGGCTTCCAGTGCAAATGTAATATTTTGCATAACCTCAGAGGTCGTTTTAAAGTTTTCTACTACCAGCTCTCTCTGAGGACCGCGGTTTCGCTTATTGCTATACTTGGGAGCGTTTCTGCATAATATCAGACTTACCGGCGCGTGCCTCCTGTCCGACGTGGCAGGTTTCAGACTAAATTGCATCAATTTGTTCTCGCCTAGCAAGTTTAGGGGTTAATTTGGGTCGTTTTGCAAGTTCTTGAAATTGTACCCACGCTGAAAGTTTGTGTACTAAAACTGTAATTAACTCCTAAAAAAAATGTGCAACTGATCTAGTGGTCTGGTTTGCTTTCCCCGCCCGGCCTCGTCGATCTGTTCCTCGTGACCGGTCAGTTTTCATGTTTCCTCTGTCTAGGGTACAGCTACAGTGTACACTACAGAAGTAGTATTAATTAGTTACTAGTTTAGAGCGGCAACTTGCCACCCCTTCTACAGCAACATATACCGCTGATATAAAGGGACATCTATTAATGCTAATATGATACCAAGTACACTTGGACTGTACCAGTAACAAGTACTGCTATATGTTGGTGTCTAGTAACATAATTACCCTTTTTTTATAGGAGGAATGCATCGTAAAGCGATCTCAACCGGTAGTTATAGTAACATAATTACCGGTTGAGATCTCTGAGATCATGGCATGGATTAATTAAACTAAGCTACTAGAAACTGATCAATATCGTTGACTAATCATATATACTACTGGTAAAAGAAAGATATGAGCAGGCTGTGTACCACCTCACGTCTACCAGGCCACGCGAAGCATGGCCCTCGTAGTTTTCTATCACAACGGAATATGCTCGATCACGAAAAAATGGGTAAACAAGCCTTTGTCGATCGAACCAAGTGATCACGATGGATCTAGATAAAATAAACCATGATGCATTACCTGGGGCTGAGCAGCTGAGATGCTTCGAGGATTTGTGCATTAATCGACCAATGCAGAGGTCGAAAGTGTCCCACGCGCAACAAAGTTAATTAAATACAGCATCTTACAGTATTCATGGAAGGCCGACCTGAGATTTATGAGGACCAGAAGTACTTTACGCAGTACTTGCGGCACTGAAACTTCTCGGTTGACTGGGAAATGGGAATAAACTCTAACTGGATTTTTTTTTTCAAGTCAATGATTTTTAACCTTCTGAATCTATATCCAACAGAAATGTATTTAAAAAAACTTCTCAGAATGATCAAGCCTAACAGAATTAAGAATGCCCTCAAAATTTGAACAAAAAAGGGAGCAAAAATGTATTTTGAAATCTATTTGGAAAAATGTGTGAAACTTCCCCAGAATGATCATTATAATAGTATTGATTTTACAGGATTTTTCGAAAGAACTTGGACTCTTTTTTTTTGGTCTAAAAAAATGGGCTGAAGATGTAAATTTAGTGGGTTTGCTTCTGTGCCTGCTGACTGGGATGCCAACTGGTCGGTCAATCGGCCCAAAACCAGGGCTACTTAGAGAAAATCAGTTTGAGGAAAGGTGGGGGTTGATTCATAGCTGCTTTTGACAGTTCGGGGTTGAATCTTAGACGAATAGAAGAGTTAAAGATTGTAATATAAACTTCTCTTCTTTAGTTTCAGAAAACGGTCTGCTAATGTAGGCCTGACAGCTGCTTTAGAATGGCAAACCCGTGGAAGTAAGTAATTTTGGTTCTGAACTGTAGGAGGTGGACAAGCCGCCCATGTAGGTCTGATGGCTTCTTTAGAATAGTTCATTCAAGGCTGTAATATGAACTTCTCGTTTTTAGTTTCAGAAACGTGCAGCTAATGTAGGTCTGATCTCTGGTGGCTGCTTTAGAATGGCAAATCCGTGGGAGTAAGTAAGTTTGGTGCTGAACTGCAGGAGGTGGACAACATGACGCTGCGGAGGTTCCTGCGCGCGCGCGACCACGACGTAAGCAAGGCCTCGGCGATGCTGCTCAAGTTCGTGGCGTGGAGGCGGGAGGCCGTGCCCGGCGGCGTCGGCGGCGTGATGCCGGCCGATCTGGTGCGGACGGAGCTGTCGCAGGACAAGGCCCGCATGGGCGGCGTCGACCGCGCCGGCCGCCCCGTCCTGCTCGTCTTCCCCGCCAGGCACTTCTCCGCCGACCGCGACATGGCGGAGCACAAGCGTGCGTGCACGCACATGCTCCAGATGATCCCAAGCTGTATCTGCCAATGCAATGTAACTTGATCATATCATGCATTTTCGTCTCTTTTTGCAGGACTTGTCGTGTACCTGCTGGACAGGATCAGCGTCAGGATCCCGCGGGGGCAGGACAAGTTCATGTGCATCGTGGACCTCAAGGGGTGGGGGTACGCCAACAGCGACGTGCGCGCCTACATCGCGGCCATCGAGATCATGCAGGGCTACTACCCGGAGCGGCTGGGCAAGGCGCTCATGGTCCACGTGCCCTACATCTTCATGAAGGCCTGGAAGATGGTGTACCCCTTCATCGACACCAACACCAGGGACAAGGTGCGTGCGTTATCTCTACAACTGAGAACCGATTGTTCAAAATGAAGATGTCAATGTTGCTCTGCTTGGTTAACTGTTTGCGCGCGCATGCAGTTCGTGTTCGTGGATGACAAGAACTTGGAGGAGACTCTGCGGCGGGAGATGGACGAGAGCCAGGTGCCGGAGATGTACGGCGGGAAGCTGCCCAGTGTCCCCCTCACCGACGACTAGCTAGCTACAACGTACGATGGATCAATCGATGTACGTACCTAGTACCGAGACAAACAAGGGCTCTTGTGGATGTAATTGGGGGAGAGATGCGCTGCTAGCTCGCACCGTCACTGTCTGTTTTGTAGGATAATTTATGATCAAATCCGGTATTTTAGAATGAAGGCTCGAGACGAAGCGCTTTCGAATTAACAAAGTCATTGACCTTTCGAAACAGGCTCTCGCCCCGCTTTCTATATAAAGCAAAAACATTAAGGATACATGACCGAACGATACAATACAGTGAGGAAGTCCTCTAAGAGAGCGGATCCCTAATAACAGGCCAACATAAACGCACGCGACTTTGCCGCTGACACACTAGCATAGGACTACCCGATTACAAAGCCATGATACGACCTAGGACACCTAGGGCGTGTTTGGTTGCCGTGCGCTATAGTACTCGCATTGCATACATTTCTCTACTCAACCTGGCTATACAAATGCAGCCTCAAATGCACCATCTATATGTTGTTTGGTTGCCTACATGCCCTCTTGCCTGCATGGGCAGAACCACACTGTCTGGTGTTTGGTTGCCTGCATGTTAGTGGACAAACCCAAAGCATGGTGTTTGGTTGTATGCAACACCTGGTGTGTGGTAACCTCTTTGGTTAGTTGGTGAGGTTACCAGCACACTTCAGCACAATCATGTAGCACACATCATAAGCAGAGCAGAGTACAAACAGAGGATCAACTACTTAAGAGCATATTTCATATAAGCAGTACCACACTTCATAACAGTTTTACGCATAAAGCATAAACATAAACAGTTCAAAGCAGACTCGATAGTGCTTAGGGAGGCCCCGACCCTACTCCTTGGCGGCGAAGGCTTCGTCGTGCTTCCCGCACTTGTTGACGACCTCAATGCCATCGTCGTCGAAGATGATGACCTTGAGGGTGTCGGGAGTGAGGAGCTTGAACGTCACCATGTAGCCGATCTTGATGTGATGAACGGCTGTGTAGGTGGCCCAACCCTGATCCAGGGTCACCTTGCCGTTCATCAGCTTCGCCGTCACCTTCCAGGAGCAGCCGGTGTTGTTCCTGAGCTTGAACTCTGTCGGCACCGCGACGAAGTGCTTGGTGAAGTCTAGGGGCATGGGGATGCACTCAAGCTTCGGTGCAAGGATGACCTTGCAGAAGTGAGTTGGCCATCCTCCTGATGGTAATAGCCGTAGTTGCGGCGCTTGTTGCTAGAGGGCTCTTCCATGCCCTCGTCGTCGCCGCCCTCAGGCGTCTTCGGATCTTCCTCGGTGGTGGGCGGCAGCACAACCTCGTCAGGCATTGGGTGAAGGGGTTGCTTGCCCTTGTTGTCAACGGCCGGGAGCACATCATTGCTCTCCTCGATCTGCACACAATTCATGGAGTCAAGCACAACACAGAGTTCATGGCTTATTGAAGAGCATGTAGTTAAAATGACATGACTGTCACTCTTCTCCTCCTCTCCATCCCTCCTATATTTACTCACCTTGCCCACCACTACTTACCCACCCCCTCTCTTCTCTCACTGTCAACCTTCCTCCTCCCCATCGCCATGAGCTCTAGCTCTAGCTCCAACGCCAATCCCTTCCCTTGGGGTATTGGTTGGAGGGCCTTCTTTCTTGGGTGGTCGGCTGGTGACCGCACCAAGTTCGAGAACACCGTGGAGGTGTGCACGAACCTCGGCTCCATGCCTGACATGCAGAACGAATCTAATGCAGTGCTCATGAAGGCCAGTAAAGAAGAGTTGAAGACGCTGATTCCTGACCCAGCGAAGGGCGCGATGGCAGTTGACATCATTCGCTGGGCCATGAGTCAGGCCGTCTCCGACAATGCTAAATAGAGGAAGAAGTGGTGCAAGTACAAGAACTACTGGGCTCCTAATGACCGATGTGTCGCAGCGTACTGGGAGACGGCTATCGTGCCGCCGGTAGTCATGGGTGGGGAGCCTAAGGAGGAGGAAGAAGCGGTGTAGATGCCAGCGAGGGCGCCGGAGCTAGGCCGTCGTACCTGGCAGATCGACCTCGACTCCGCCGAGGACGACGACGACGACCCGCCGGCCCGCACGGCGACGAAGAAGAAGATGAAGGCCAGCGGCTCGACCAGCCGCTCCACACGCAGGTGATGGCCACCACGGTCAGCCGGTGTCCGTCGTGTACGCCCTATCCCCCTTCTGCATTCCGATCTTGCATCTATGAACTCGTATGAACTGGTATGAACTAGTATGAACTACCCCTATGCTTATCTACCTCTATTCCCCATTCCCCTCCTCCGTGGACCGAATCTATCGTCGGATCGAACAGGAAAAAGTTTTGCATGTCGAATAGAGAGAACTGCTTACCGCCATTGCCACGGGCCAACTACTGATACGCTCGCTGGTGATGGAGTCCAGTGGTCTTCTTGCTCTGCTCCGATCCGCCGCCGCCGGTGAGAGTAGGGAGAGTGGGGAAGAGTGGGGAGAGGGAGTGGTGAGGGGCAGTGAGGCTAATAACTGCCGGCGCTTTGGGAAGCAACACAACTTCTTAAGTGTGGTCGCGCGCTTGCAGCTGCCGCCGCCCACATGCGCCGCTCGGGCCTAGCCCTAGAGAAACTGTTGATTCGTGCGTTCCCAGGGAGCCAGGCCCGGGAGTTGTAAGTGCATCTAGTGCCACCCCTAGTTGGTTTTGGAGTATTGACGACAAACCTGGTTGAGGGACTAATGTGTTAGTGAGAATTGCAGGATAACACAGATAGTAGTCCCTCATTGATTCGGTTTACCTACCGGAGATGACCCCTAAAAATGCGTGAAGACATTGAAGACAACGGTGGTCTGTGAAGCTATTCACGTTGAAGACTATGACATGAGAAGACATCGAGTGAAGACTATGGAGCTTAAAGACTTAGTTTGTTCGTTGTTTCCTTTTCTTCTTTGTTGAGTCATAGGAACCACCACACTGTTAAGTGGGGTCCAAGTGAACAAAGTCAGAGTGACTGAAGTGATGCTCAACCAAACCCTATGTCTTCGAGTGAAGACAATGAGAGCAAATCTTATCCAAAGTCGGATGAGTTAGCTTTACTTGTAGCCCAAGTCAAGCTGCGCGTGTGTTTGAAATCTGACCGTTGTGACACGTGTCAGTTCCTTAGTGACCCAGGGTCATTTCGGACAAATCAGGTCGGGTTGCCCTGTGGCTATAAATAGCCCACCCCCTACACCATAAATTGGTGGCTGCTCAGAGTTAGTACACGACTTTTGTCGTTTGAGAGCAACCCACCTCTGAAGCATTTGAGAGAGAATCCTTGAGAGGACAAAGCCCAAACCACCCAGAGCCCAAAGAGCGTTTGGCATCACTGAAGTCTTTATGTCCGTGTGATCTGAAGACTTGTTACACTTGAGGACTGTGAATCCTCCAGCCGGTTAGGCATCACGTTCTGAGCATCCAAGAGTCATTGTGGATTGCCGGTGAACGAAGTCTGTGAAGGTTTGGAAGTCTATCTTGAAGACTTACCAGAGTGATTGGGCGGGGACTAGGTGTCCTTAGCTCAAGGGGAATAAGGTGAAGACGCTGGTCTTCCGAGTTGAATCTCAGCCTCCCTAACTGCACGTATAGTTGTTACAAAGAATCGAACTGGTCAAACAAATCTCTGTCCTCCCGAAGCTACTTGTTCTATCTCTCACTTCTCTTTACTTACAGTCTGTCTTCGTGAAGTCATTGCCTGCTTGCTTTATCTGTTTGACTTCACTGTGTGACTACTTGTCCTGATTGGTTTCATACTATCTTCCATCCTGATCTTTACTACCTAGTTGCTAATAGTCTTCGTGCTTTCACTTTATTGAATACTTGACTATGGCTTGTCTAGTGTAGTCTACCTTCCGATGCATTCGAATAGTGCATTTCTATTGCTTGTCTTCGAAACTCCCATGTTTTGAAAACTTTCATAAAAATCGCCTACTCACCCCTCCTCTAGTCGATAACTAGCCCTTTCAATTGGTATCAGAGCAAGGTAGTCCCTTGTTCTGTGTGATTTGGTTTAACCACCTGGAGTTTTAGTTATGTCGACTGCAGGGACAATCAAAGTCTTCGCTGCGTGCCCCATCTTTGATGGCATTGAATATCCCTACTGGAAGAATAGGATGCTCATGCAAGCCATTGATGTCGATCTATGGTATGTCGTCAAGAACGGAGTTCCCAAGACTGGTGAAGGTGTCATCCCTGCTGATGTCAAGAAGTTCGTTCAACTGGACTCTACCGCCAAGAACATCATCTGTGGTCATCTGACCAAAGGACAGTATGGCCGTGTGAGTGCTCTGGAAACATCGAAGCTAGTCTTGGACTAGCTCTCCAAGGTCAATGAAGGCGTCTCAACTCAGCGAGATCAACGAATCAGTACTCTCCGCAACCTCTTCAACCGTTTCAAGAGACACGACAATGAGAACGTCCAACTCACATTTGATCGCCTCACTGATATCACAAATGAGCTCCAAGCACTCGGCGCCACTGAGATTATGAAGCATGAAATAGTGAAGACACTACTGAGATCTCTTGACAGCTCATTTGACACCTTAGCCCTGATGATACAAGAACGCATACGACTTCAAGACTCTCAATCCGTCGACATACTTGAGAGGCTCAACACACATGAGTACCAGCTATCCGAGAAACGAGATATCTATGGCCCCAACTATGGCCGAACTTCGCGCTTTGAAGGCAAAGGCTGCTTCCTCATATGAAGAAGAATCATTGCAGCTTCCGTGATCCCGAAGACATTGGAAAGGAGCTTGCTATGCTTGTGAAGAAGTTCCAGAAATTCACCAAGAAGAAAGGCTTCAGAAAGTCTTCATGATCCAACTCAAGGAATGATGAAGCTTCTACCCATGACCACAAGAAGAGAACCTGCCACAAAGTGCAAGAAACCTGGTCACTACATCTCTGAGTATCCACAGTGGGACATCCACAGTGGGACAATGAGAAGAAGAAGAAGAAGAAGAGCAAAGAATATGATTCTGATGACAAGAAGAAGAAGAAATCCTTGAAGTCTTCTTCCAAGTCTTCATCACACAAGAAGAGCTCATCTGGCAAGGCTCGTGCTTTTGTTGGCAAGGAAATGGATTCAGAGGAGGAGTCTGCTTCTGAGGAGGCGGAGGTGGAGTCTGAGGAGGAGTCTGACTCTGGTGTTGCGAGTCTGGCTCTAGCTACAGCCTACGTCACCAAGTCCATCTTCAACACTGAAGACAATGGCTCCATCACCAACGTTGTTGATAATGACAAGGATGACTCGCCTCCCACCTACTGCTTCATGGCATGTGGTGCCAAGGTAAAATCACGCGATGCTTACTTTCCAACATCTAGTGAAGATGACTCTGATGGTGAATCCAAACCTAGTTACAAAACACTTCCTAAAATTGCAACTGAACAACAGAAAGCTATGGAACATACTCAAAAAATGTTAGACAAAAGCGATGACCTGTTGGACGCGGAAATGACCAAGTCTCAGTTCTTAATTGAAGATATCAAAAATCTTCATGTTAAGTACCAGGAACTTGAAGGTCGACATGAATCGCTCTCAACTTCTCATGAAAAACTTTCCTATGATTATCTTCAAAGGAAGCAGGAACTTGAGAAATTGAGATCGGCTCATGAAGATCTTCAAAAGGAGAACGAGTCACTTCGTGTTCAACAGATCAGTCCCGCTCAAGAAGGATTTGAACCACCATGTCTAAAATGCATTGAGCGTGATAACGCCGCCTCTGTTGCTAAATGTTCTACTGCTACTACTGTTGCAATATCTTCAACTGCTGATGTGGTAACTAACCCCTCTGCTGAGGATACCACTACTATTGCTGATGAGAATGCCAGATTGAAGACACTGCTTGAAACAGGGATGTACAAAAGTCTCAAAGGGCATCAGACATTATGTGATGTCCTCAAAAAGCAGATTCTGAACCGAAACCCTAGGAAAGAGGGTGTTGGGTTCGAGAGGAAAATGAATGTTGATGGGTCTTATTGGAAGCTTGAGCAGTACCCCAAAACCACATGGGCTGCTGCAAAGGAACCTTCAAGAGATCCATCCACCTTATTTGGTTTCACTTGTGCTAACCCTATTATCATTGATGAATCCTTTGATGCAAACTACAAATTGTTTAAGAATCAGAATGGCGAAGTGTCATCTTGACACCACCTGTGAAGAAGACAAACCCCATACCAAAGGCTTCATATGGTCCTAAAGCTTCATACGGACCGAGGACTCATCTGAGTCACCCTAACGTCAATGTTTTGCGGGGAAATCATACTCGGACCCATGAATATGAGCATGTTTCCTCAAACCGCTATGTTGATAGAACTAAAAACGTTTCTGCTTATTCCTATGAGTAGTATTCACCTCCTGCAAGGCTATTTACTAGGGCTCCAAAGCCGAAGTTCTTAGATGCTGCACTTAGACTCATTGCTTCTAAGCCACCCCTGAAAATGTGGGTGGTTAAGAAAACTTAACTCTCTTTTGCAGGGAAATGTATCCAGCCGGAAATCTAAGGCGTCAAATGCTAATGCTGGGGACCTTAAACATCTTGTGGGGCGCAAGATAAAATGCCCAAATGGTCTTACTATGTACTTCGTTCCGGGAATCCTTGACAATCATCCTATCTATCCTAACCAAGATCTGAATCTTCATGTTCCACTTGTTCGTCAAATGCTTACGCTTCACAACTCGCTTGGTGAAGCCTATCCCCCAAACTGCACTGCAGGCTATGACACCTTGTGCTTCAGAATGGATTATGGACAGTGGATGCACTAACCACATGACTGGCGATCGAAGTCTTTTGATGGATTCAACGCTACGTCCATCAGACAAGAGTCACATCACATTTGCTGACACTGGTAAAAGCAAGGTATTGGGTCTAGGTATTGTTGCAATATCAAGGGATCAGCACATGGATAAAGTGATGCTTGTTGAATCCCTTGGTTTCAAATTAATGTCTGTCTCAATGCTTTGTGACTTAAACATGACTGTGCTATTTGGAAAATATCGATGCCTTGTGCTAATGGAATCTGACAAGTCTCTAGTCTTTGAAGGGTGTCGGAAAGATGATCTGTATATGGTAGATTTCTCAGTAGGACCACAGATGGCCGTATGTCTTCTACCAAAAGCTTCAGAGTGCTGGCTTTGGCATCGAAGGCTAGGACATGCTGGCATGATGAACTTGCACACTCTCGCGAAGAAGAAGCATGTCGTGGGCATCGAAGGCGTCAAGTTCAAGAAGGATCATCTGTGTGGTGCCTGCGAAGCTAGAAAGATGGCCAGGGCCAAGCATCCCTCAAAGACAATCATGACTACATTTCAACCCTTCGAGCTGCTACACATGGACTTATTTGGCCTTACTCACTACTCTACTCTCAATGCTACTACTTGCCTCTATGGCTTTGTCATTGTTGATGATTACTCTAGATATACTTGGGTGCATATAATCCTCTACAAGACTGAAGTGCAGGATGTCTTCAGACGCTTTGCCAATCGTGCCATGACAAACTATGGCGTCAAGATCAAGCACATCAGAAGCGACAACGACATTGAGTTCAAGAACACCGGCCTCGACCTTTATCTGGATACTTTGGGTATTACTCATGAGTTCTCTGCTCCTTACACACCTCAGCACAATGGCATCGCGGAGCGCAAGAACAGAACTCTTATTGAGATGGCCCGAACGATGCTTGATGAGTACAAGACTCCACGGAGTTCTGGCCTGATGCCATTGACACTGCATGCCACGTCATCAACCGTGTTTATCTTCACAAGCTTCTGAAGAAAACATCCTATGAGCTCCTAACTGGTAAGAAGCCAAATGTAAGCTACTTCAGAGTATTTGGTGCTAGGTGCTAGATCAAGGATCCACATCACATTTCAAAATTTGCACCGAAAGCACATGAAGGTTTTATGCTTGGTTACGGAAAGGATTCGCACTCCTACAGAGTCTTCAACCTCTTTCACTATAAAGTGGTTGAAACTATGGATGTGTGGTTCGATGAGACTAATGGCTCGCAAGTGAACACCTGCCAAATGTGCTAGATGAATTACCCCCTAGTGAATCAATCAAGCAGATGGGAATTGGAGAGATCATACCGTCTGAAGCTCATACTGAAGAGGAACTTATCATTTCTGTACCTAATCAACCTGAAGACAATGCTCAGCCTGAAGACAATCCCTCAAATGATGACATTGATCAGCAAGAGCAAAATCTTCGTCCTGTTCATCCTCGTGTTGCAAATGAAGTTCAGATTGAGAAGATAATTGACAGCTTAAATGCACCTGGTCCACTCACTCGTTCAAGAGCTACTCAAAGAGCAACACAACTAACCAATTTCTGTGGGCATTTTGCATTCGTCTCAATCTCAGAACCCAAAAAAGTCGATGAAGCCTTCATGGAACCTGAATGTATTCAAGCTATGCAAGAAGAGTTTCAACAGTTCAAGCTGAATAATGTGTGGGAATTGGTCAAGCGTCCTGATCCTCGGAAGCACAATATCATTGGCGCCAAATGGATATATCGCAACAAGCATGATGAGCATGGACAAGTCGTCAGAAACAAGGCTTGTCTTGTTGCACAAGGTTACACTCAAGTGGAAGGAATTGACTTCGATGAAACATTTGCTTCAGTGGCAAGGCTTGAAGCCATTCTCATACTGCTAGCCTATACAAATCATCACAACATCCTTTTGTATCAAATGGATGTGAAGAGTGCTTTTCTCAATGGAAAGATAGAAGAAGAAGTATATGTCACACAACCTCCTGGCTTTGAAGATCCAAAACATCCTGATATGGTATACAAGCTCAACAAGGCAATCAGATGGCCTCAAACAAGCCCCTCGTGCTTGGTATGACACGCTCAAAGACTTCCTGAAGAGCAAAGGCTTCAAACCTGGTTCACTAGATCCTACACTCTTCACGAAGACATATGATGGTGAACTATTTGTGTGCCAAATATATGTGGATGACATTATCTTCGACTGCACCAACAAGAAATACAGTGATCAGTTTGGTCACATGATGCAGGAGTAATATCAGATGTCCATGATGGGCGAGCTGAAGTTCTTCCTCGGTCTCCAAATTTGTCAGCAACGCAATGGCATCTTCATATCTCAAGAAATATACCTCAAATATTGCCTGAAGAAGTTTGGAATGCAAGACTTCAAAGTATACACGATGCCAATTCCAACCAAAAGTCATCTGGGTCCCGACGCCAATGGTAAAGAGTTCAATCAAAAGGTATACCGCTCCATGATTGGTTCTTTGCTTTATTTATGTGCATCCAGGCCAGATATAATGCTTAGTGTTTGCATGTGTGCCCGATTCCAAGCGGCACCAAAGGAATCGCATCACTTAGCTGTGAAGCAAATTCTTCGATATTTGGCTTACACCCCAACACTAGGATTATGGTATCCAAAGGGCTCAGAGTTCGATCTAGTTGGATTCTCGGATGCTGATTATGCTGGTGACAAGGTTGATCGCAAGTCCACATCAGGCACATGTCACTTTCTGGGATGATCTCTTGTCTGTTGGTCTTCAAAGAAGCAGAACTGTGTATCTCTCTCCACTGCTGAATCCGAATATATTGCTGCTGGATCTTGCTGTGCTCAGCTTCTTTGGATGAAACAAACTCTTAAGGACTATGGTATCCACCTGAAGAATGTGCCTCTCTACTACGACAACGAGAGCGCCATCAAGATTGCCAACAACCCAGTTCAGCACTCGAAGACAAATCACGTTGAAATTTGTCATCACTTTCTCAGAGATCATGTTATGAAGGAAGATATTGATATCATTCACGTCAACACTGAAGAGCGATTGGCCGATATCTTCACAAAGCCTTTGGATGAGAAAAGGTTTTGCAAGTTGCGTTGTGAGCTAAATATCTTGGAATCCTCAAATGTCCTGTGATTAGGCACACATCCTAGCACTTATGCATTTTGATGACTTAGATCACACGAAGTAATGTATATCTTCAATCAATGAAGACATACACACTAAGTGTGAATACATTAATGCGGAATTTGACTTCGGATTGCCACGATAATTGTGCGCCGTGTCTGGGTCTAATACTTCCTATACGGTGGGTAACACCACCACCAAACTTTTGTTTGAAATGTTTCCCTTAGCGTTATGTTTGCAAAGTCTTCATATTTGGTTTGTCTTCATTCCCGACTTATATTCAAGTTTATCTTCATCTTGTTGATTTGGTCTTATACTAGTATTCATATATATATTTGTGTTCTTTCCTCTACAACATTCACTTATAGCTATGATTTTGTGCTGAATCTTTTGATCTAAGTGAAAGTGATCGGACCCTAACCTATCTATGCTTCTACCTCAACTCTATCTGTCCAAATCATATGCATTCTATTGAAAACTGTCGATTGTCTTCACTGAGACCTTGTCAGCTGAAGTCAATCTGACAAACATTTGTATCTGTTTTTAATGCTATATCTTTATTGCCCGAAAGCCGGAGAATTTGGAACGACCACCCCGACAATCCAAGCGTGCGTGGGAAAATGGAACAACTTCCAAGGTGTTGCATTCTTGCCACGTGTCCTTCAAATGTGAACCGCCAGGGGCACCTGCGTAATTGCGCTGTGCCGTCCCTTTCCTTATAAATACCCATCACATCACGGTCAAAAATCCTTCTTCCACCTCGCCACCTATCGCAAACCCTAGCACCACCGCTAGCGCTCAACGAGGCCGGCGACGAAGCGCTTAGCTGCCGCGACTTCTCCGACGCCGTCCTCACGCCGGCTGCGGACCTCGTCCTCTCCGCCGTCGCCGTAGGTGTCTTCCGTCGCCAAGTTAGGGCACGGAAGATCGAACTGCTCGGCCTCCAAGTTTGCTCCGTCTAGCAGTTCTTCATGTGGTAATTAAATCTCACTTTTTACCGTCTTTTCGATCTGATAGATTCATCCTTCTTTACCAAAAGCGGTTTCTAGATCTCCAAAGTTGAATCTATCTCTTTCTACATCTCATACTATGCCTAGTCTATTCACTTATGCTTCTCTACAAGTTAGATTCCTCACTTGTACTTATTCTTGGATTCGTACAAATCTGGAACCAATTCTCATCAAATAAGTGAATGTCTTCACGTTATGAGGTCAATGTCTTCAAACTGATTTATCTTCAAAATCTTCTGAGAATGCATATGACCTCTTCCCCTTCCCTCGCACTTCTAATGCTGTCATAGGTACATGTCCGTGGGAGAATCCCTTGGTTCTCATAGTCTGCATTCATTTGCAGAATTCTTACAGAGTCACATAAATTCTCCTGAAGCCAGTTCTTGTCTGACCAGCCGTCGGAAGCCTTTGCAAGTTCTGAAGCCTTTCAGCTTAAGCTTCATGGCTACAGAGAAGTCAACTAGAAAGGGTGGTAGACAACGCCGTGGGAATACTTCCAAGGATTTGCCACCAGATTTGCATGAACTGTACAAGACAGGCCCAGAGGAAACCTATGGAGAACGCAAGAATCGAATCCAATGGATTCGAAGATATTGGGCAGAGGAATGGTTCAAATACAGATTTGTCACTGAAGAATATACCGAGAAGAATGCCATCGAGCGATCCTGGGGAGATATACTGTACAAAAATCTTCCTCCCTGGTCCAAGACTGAAGATATTGAGCAAGGCTTCTATCCGTGCATGGTTCGCGGACCACAGCCAGAGAACGCTGACCCTTCATCTCTGTTGTGGTGTCGCGAAGACAATCTGTTCAAGCGCAACTTCAAGTTCGCGAAAGATTCTGCTGTGAATAAGAAGAAGGCATATGGACTTGACTTCAACCCAGGTCCGTCTGCTCCTCAGGAAGATGGCACCCGTGAAGCCAATGAAAATAGAATCGGACCCTTCTACAACCTCCAAGGCCTCATCACTCACATTGTTGTCCAAGGAGCAAATGTGGATCACTCTGGTGATGATGCTGACTCTGATGATGCACCAGCTCCTCCTCCTAAGCCGCAGAAGCAAAAGAAATCTAAGGCTTCAAAACCTATTGTTGCACCAAAAGCTTCTCGAGTGAAGCCATTGGCAACTGCCCCTCCTGCTCCAAGTAACAATTATGAAGATCTCTCTCGCATCTCCAAGAAGCAAGAGAAGACACAGAAGAAAAATGTCCGAAGTTCTGGTCAAGCCCTGACACCTGCTGCTGTTCTAAGGAACAAAACCAAAGCTATTGATCTGTCATCAGATGATGAGTGTGGAGATGATGCTCTTGAGCAGCTGATAAAGAGCAAGCAAGAGGCGGAGATCTTCAATGATCTACCCCTCTTCGACGTAAACATTCTGAATACCTTCATTGATGAATGGTTTGACAACCAAGATCTCAGTTTTGATGATCTTCAGCTCCCAATTGGCATCAGCGTTGCTTTTCAAGGTGCCATTGCTCCTGAGCTGGCTCTGGCTCAGCGAATTGTTGAACTGAAGAACAAAATTGATTTTGATAAAAAAATAGTTCAAGAAGCACATGGCCAAGCTCAGTGTGGCTGATGTTCAGAAATTCAAACTGATGTTGAATGACCTCAAGGATGCATTTCGCAAGAAACATGAAGAAGCCAAAGGACCACGCGAGCGCATGAAGAATCTAGCTGCCAAGTGTGTTCAAGCTTACAATGAAGCTGAGAAGCGCAAGGCACTTGGGCGTCCTGGCATCGACCCCAAGCTGGCTGCCAAGAAGAAGAAGCCAACTGTGGCCCAAACTGAAGCACCTAGGCGGGAAGAACCTCGCATTGTCTTCCCTGCCAGTATGACATGCTCGAAGACTAAGGTCCCCATAGTGGCTTCAGAACAGAAGAAAGCCAAGGCAGCTGAAGCCGAAGCTAGAAAGCGCAAACTCAAGAAAACCACTGATGATGCACCACCCACCAAGAAAAGAAAGACCAAGAAGAAAGATCGGGCTGCTCCCACAGAGCCCCTCATTGTCGAGCCCATTACTTTTGCTCGTCCTGCATCTGAACACCAAGAGCGTCAGTTGATAGTTCATGAGTCTGCTTCCACAGAGGCTCCTGAAGCTGAAGAAGTTCCAGTCGTTGACCCCATCACGGCTGAAGACATTGGTCCCCAAGACAATGTAGTAGATGATGAAGTCCTTCCTCAGATCGAGCGCCAAATGGTATCATCGCCTGTTCTCACAAACATCAAACTCATCAGTATTGGTCGTCCTTTGACGCCAATCTCTCAGGATGCCTCATGGGCTGATCGCCCCCAACCAGCAACTCCAAGTCAATACTCACCAAGTACACCCCGTCCTCCACCAGCGCAAGTCACCAGCCCAATGGGGAATGACAACAATTACATGGAGACTACACCATCACCAAAAGTGTCGCCCGTGTTCCAACGGCTTCGCAAAGGCCCAAGGCCATCAGTCTCCATGACAACCATCACAGAAGAAAATTCAAACCAATCCAACTCAGTGGCATGTCAAGTGTTCCCTGAAGAAAATCCCTCTGTGACAGTTCCCACGTCCGAAGCCAATGCTGCTGAAGACAATCCGACTGCATCAGCCGATGAAAAACAAGAAGAAGAATGTGTTGCTACACCCCCTACCAACCAAGAAGTTTTTCTCAAGGAGAACGTGTTTGTGCCCGACCCTCCAGCTACTCAAGTGGAGGTTGAAAATCCTGAGGCGGCCACCAACAACACCACTGAAGCCAATGACGTTGTCATGGCTAAAGATAATGTGGCGCCTGCAATGAACACCGTGCATGAAGCGAATGATGCACCTGCAACAATTGTGCAGCCTGACGCCCTTGCTAATGCCACTGCTCCTGTTCTGCCACCAAGTCCACACACTATTGAGCAAGCATTCTATCAAGGCGGGCTGGTCACTGTCAGATGGCCAATTCTGGTTCCTCCGCCTGCTCCCGGACCTCAGTTTGACTATCATGTGGAGCACAGGCCTCAGGTTCAGAAGTCAAAACCAAGGCTGCCAAGGTTTCCAGGTACTGCATCTGCACCAGGATCATTCAATGTCAATGGCTTCATTACACACAACACCTTCTTCGATAGAGCCAAGTACCCATATTCCAAGCCAAGAATATCATCTGATCGGTTCTAGAGTTATCAGCAGTGCAACTATTACTCTGATGTTCTATACAATCAAGGGCGCATATTTCCTCATATGCGTCTGGATTCCGAAGCCATTGCTAGCCTGCCCTGCTTAGAAAAAGCCCTTGAATGTTTTTGAGATGCAGGCCTTCTCCAGTTTGTGACAGATAAGGAGAATTGGAATGAAGAGCTTCTGCTGCAATTCTATGCCACTCTCCACATTCGCGGCTACAACAGGGATCCAAAGACATGGGTCCTTGAGTGAATGATAGGAAATGTCCATCATGAAGCCAGAGCTCTTGACCTCATTGAGCTTACTGGCCTGTCCACTCCAGGTGAAATCTATGAACCTGGTTGTCAGCATCACCGCAATGCGTTGGAAAGCATCTTTCAGAAGCCTGAGCCCAATATGAGCCAAATGCTGAGTATGACGAAGCCACTGCCGCAGGATGCTGAATATCCCAAGGAATTCTTTGTTGAAGACCTAGAGTATCTGCCCCGCACCATCTATCACATTATCAAGCGAACTCTATGGCCCATCAAAGGGCATTCTTCCTCAGCGAAGCTAGAAGGCGCAATGAAGACATTGGTCTTCTATATTCTCAATGGCATCAGCTTCAATGCTCAGGATTTCTTCATTCGCCAATTTGCTGCATCTGGCTCGGACATATTTGGTCTGAAATTCTATGCTCCATGGGTTATGCGACTGATCAAGCTTCACTTTGCTGTTGACTATCAGCCCTCTGCACGCAACCATCTCATATTTCTGCCAGAGGTTGTCATGTCCGTCGAAGCCATTTACCCACAGCCTGCCAAGGAGGCAATTTATCTTCACAGTGTCGATCGTCAGAGTTTCTCTCAGCATGTTGAAGGTGTTCAGGCTGCTTCTCGTGTTTTTCCACTGGGCTGGCAATACTCGTCGTGCACGTACTGAAGCCACAGAAAGCACAATTGCTCCAAGGCCTCGCAAGCGATCTCGTGTGCTCAATGACCGAGAGCTTCTCGTGGCCTTGCATCAAAAACATGACAAGCATCACTACTGTCTAAAGCATCAAATGCAAAGCCTCTTGGTGGATGTCAATCACATTCGCAACCTTGCCACCAAGAATGCCTTTGTCACTCATGAAACCTGTCGGAGGTCTTGGAAGAGTTTGACATTGCTCAGTGTTGAAGCTGATCTTCAAGACGATGGCTTCACTGAGAGATTCAAGTTCGACACCACTCCTCCCAGGAATGTTGTCTTGCGTTGAAATCCGTCCCTTAAAGATTCAGAGTACTCCTCCTCCGTGGCCTTGGTTAATGCTAGAGTCCTTGATGACGCCGATGATGCTACTTCACCACCTCCAACTTCAGTGCGTATCGACGCTGCACCAAGTTCGTCTGCACCACCAACTCTCAACGGCGACCCTGCTGCCTCACCTACTCCTCATGGGAACGAGTAGAGACTATGTCTTCAAACATTTTTGGTCCTCACTGACAAAAGGGGGAGAAGCATATGTTGATAGTCTTCAAGCGGGTCCATATGGGTGGTTGCTATACTTTTGCCTTGTCTTTACAACTCTCGCTTTTGATACATTTGGTTCTTTGAGTTGTAACACTTAAACTTGATGGTAGTCTGCTACCTTTTCTGCTATTCTGTGATGCGACGATAAATTCCGCATGAGCGATGATAAATCCCGCATAAATTCATTCCGCAGACGTCCATTTTTCATTATACATGTCATTATTCCTGTATATGTGTTCATGCATGATGCATTGTCTTCATATGGTGAAGAGGATCTCCACAAGTACAACCTGCCATGTGCATTTGCATTCCAACGCAAAACATTTATATGCACATCTTCAGGGGGAGCCTTTTTGCCATCTATGAAGACAATATCTTAATCCTTTACAATTTCACATACGTTTATCCCCGTTGAAAACTTCAACCAGTTTGTCATCAATCACCAAAAAGGGAGAGATTGTAAGTGCATCTAGTGCCACCCTTAGTTGGTTTTGGAGTATTGACGACAAACCTGGTTGAGGGACTAATGTGTTTATGAGAATTGCAGGATAACACAGGTAGTAGTCCCTCATTGATTCGGTTTCCCTACCGGAGATGACCCCTAAAAATGTGTGAAGACATTGAAGAGAATGGTGGTCTGTGAAGCTGTTCACGTTGAAGACTATGACATGAGAAGACATCGAGTGAAGACTATGGAGCATAAAGACTTAGTTGTTTCGTTGTTTCCTTTTCTTCTTTGTTGAGTCATAGGAACCACCACACTGTTAAGTGGGGTCCAAGTGAACAAAGTCAGAGTGACTGAAGTGATGCTCAACCAAATCCTATGTCTTTGAGCGAAGACAATGAGAGCAAATCTTATCCAAAGTCGGTTGAGTCAGCTTTACTTGTAGCCCAAGTCAAGCTATCGCGTGTGTTTGAAATCTGACAGTTGCGACACGTGTCAGTTCCTTAGTGACCCAGGGTCATTTCAGACAAATCAGGTCGGGTTGCCCTGTGGCTATAAATAGCCCACCCCCTACACCATAAATTGGTGGCTGCTCAGAGTTAGTACACGGCTTTTGTCGTTTGAGAGCAACCCACCTCCAAAGCATTTGAGAGAGAATCCTTGCGAGGACAAAGCCCAAACCACCCAGAGCCCAAAGAGTGTTTGGCATCACTGAAGTCTTTCTGTCTGTGTGATCTAAAGACTTGTTACACTGGAGGACTGTGAATCCTCCAGCCAGTTAGGCGTCATGTTCTGAGCATCCAAGAGTCATTGTGGATTGCCGGTGAACGAAGTCTGTGAAGGTTTGGAAGTCTACCTTGAAGACTTACCAGAGTGATTGCGCGGGGACTAGGTGTCCTTAGGTCAAGGGGAATAAGGTGAAGACGCGGTCTTTTAAGTTGAATCTCAGCCTTCCTAACCAGATGTACAGTTGTCACATCAACTGGAACTGGTCAAACAAATCTCTGTCCTCTCGAAGCTACTGGTTCTATGTCTCACTTCTCTCTACTTACAGTCTGTCTTCGTGAAGTAATTGCCTGCTTGCTTTATCTGTTTGACTTCACTGTGTGACTACTTGTTCTGATTGGCTTCATACTATCTTCCATCCTGATCTTTACTACCTAGCTGCTAATAGTCTTCGTGCTTTCACTTCATTGAATACTTGACTATGGCTTGTCTAGTGTAGTCTACCTTCCGCTGCACTCGAATAGTGTCATTTCTATTGTTTGTCTTCGAAACTCCCATTTTTTGAAAACTTTCATAAAAATCGCCTATTCACCCCCCTCTAGTCGATAACTAGCCCTTTCAGGAGTGCTTTAAGGTTCGCGCCATGCGGGCCGCCTGATGTATGAGTAACCAAACGGGCCACTTCCTTCCCGCGCGGGCCAGGCTGGGCCTAATACGGGCAACCAAACACGCCCCTAGCCTCCACGACAATGCCCTCAAGAGGGGAACGCGAGCATGGACACTGCCAAGCCCGAGGTGGACAAAGTCATTGACCATCTAGGGAGTAAATTATAGAAAACTACCACATTTGTGGACCCTAAATCAAGAACCACTGGCTTATGTCTTTCTTTCCAGAAACCCGCCAGTATTGTGCTGACAGTTTGCCAAAAACACTGAACGCTTGATTAGCACCTATTGGCGCCAAATCTGACCGGTGGGTCCCGTCGATGGTGCCATGTAGGCAACATTTGGTTCCATGAATTGTGAGGCTAAGGAACCTAGGGCATTACCAGATGAAATTGACCAAACAAATTGAAAATATGACAGAACACTACATCATGGATGTGGCCTACTTCCATGACGGTCGGACATTCATCAAGGATGGTGCTGAAATTGTCATAGAAGTGTCCCCACATGGCACACTTAACTTATATGACAGAGTTGGTTGCAGTTCTATGTCGGTTTTTACGTTCCGTCATAGATTGTGTCAACCTCTCCTAGAAGTGCACATATATATGCCTGGGTTTTTCCTAGTCAAGTCATTTCGTCATAGATATCACCATATGTTGTAGTGATGATTGATGAAATTCATTCAAAAGCAATTAGTCTCTCTCTAAATCAAAAATAAAAACATGTCGTCCACCTCATTGATAACAACGAGACAATATTACTACTTAGAACAAAATAAAAATCATGTAAGAAGTTCAAAACACACAAGGACGCTATTAAAGAGTTATTTGTGGTTTGTTCTTGCTCCTTTGATAATACTTAAAAATTTATACAAGTTTCGCAACAGTTATGTTATGTTCAAATTACTACAGTACATAAAATAGCAGATTACTACACTACACAGATAGCTAGTTAATGCATAATAGTATTGTTAGTGTGAACATCTCAACATGGGCTTGAGTGAACTCAAACAAAGAAACCATATGCGCATAAGAAATATGCTTGTCTTTCATTTCCAATTAAAACTAGTACATGTCGAGGTTACTTTACACGATAGTGACTGACACTTTATTTGTCGTCGCTACATCAATCGAACCATCGACTAAGCAACGGCGAACAATCGATCTATCTAGAATTATAGCTCTTGTTCAGTTACCAACGAAGCCGCCAAATGAGCCGGTGGTGGTCGGGCAGTATTGTGAGACATACACACCGCACGCCGCCGGTAGTGTTTGCAAGACAAACGTCCTTATTGCCTCAAATGGAGGCTGGATGGAGCCCTGGCCCGATGGGTATTGTTGTTGAGGTAGCTTGAAGGTGCCCACGCCCCACGAGTATTGTTGTTGCTTCTTGATGTTGCTGTTGCTCATGCAAAATAATGGCTTGCGCGACACTATTGATGGCGAGCATCGTGATTGCTCGAGGACACCTTTGAACTGCTCACAACACTCTTTCCGCATCACCGCACAAACATTTTCCTGCAATATTTGTGACTTGAAGGGACGGTACCAATATGTTGCTTTGCAACAACAGGACATCCTGCATGAGATCAATTGTTGTTAAAAAAGGACTGAACGGTTTCTTTGTTGTGGTTCTTTGTGGAAATGATTGTTGTGGTTGATCAGTACGTAGAATATCAGAGTTGGCGGGTTCAATGGTCGCCACAACGACAAGGAGGGCAAGGACGAGGAAGGTCTTCATGGTGGATTTGTGTTGGCTACTGCTTGATTGGCTTTGTTGTTGTGCTCTTGCTATGTGAAGGATGAATGATGGTCATCTTGAGGCATGCCTATTTATAGATGCCATGGAATGTTCTCTTTCACTCTTGCATTTGCTTTTATTAAAAGTGTTTGGATGCTTCCCGAACTGATAGTTTCGTATTGTTTGTGTTTGGTGGCACTACTTATTACATGTGTATTCTTGGATGTTCATTAATCGACTGTTAGGAAAGCTTGATAACCAACATGCCTCATCTTAATCACTTTACATGTCAAACACTCATCTGGATTGTATAACTTTCTGAAATTAGTTTGTAATGTTCTGCAGGTTGTTACGCATAAACCAGATAGCCATGGCTTGCACCGAACTAAATTTGTAATTATGTGTGGCATGTTAAGATAGATGGGACTAGTAATGTAATTTGCTTTGGTAGAGCATGACTCATAAAATTGCTTTTACACATCAAGGATTGTAATGCTGTGCATGTTATGATATATAGAGCTGGTATGATGGCCTATTACCAAATCCAATCCTTCTTCATGACTTTCCATGTCATATCACGATAACATAGGGTAGCCACGACAAAAGTGGAGAAGGTACATACTAGAAGCCACAAAACATGAAAACAAAGATATACAAAAGGAGGGAACAATCGCCATACGATTCCATGAGAATTATTGATCCTCCGCTTCATCTCATCGTTTGGGAGTTGAGGCAGCGGGGTGATCTCTCTATTGTGAAAGTTGACGGGTATTTGCTCGATGATGTGGTGACAAAGAGCTAGGTCCCCATGCTATCTGAGCTAGCTAACTACTTTTTGTCGCCAGTGTAGCTCGAGATCATCTCTGCTAAGAAATAGATGCATTGGAAGTCAATTAGGGGAGTGCATGATGAGGCGTTTATTTCTGCGTCACACCAGATGTCATGGATGTTAGAGATACGACATGCAATTTAACTCGACGAAGAACGAAAAACAAGCAGGAGACACGAAATTTAACGTGGAAAACCCCTCCGACACAAAGGGAAAAAAACCACGGGCGCCGGCCAGCCAAACTTCACTATATCGGGGGAGGTTACAAACGCCGGGGGTTTACAACTGATCAACATATCCCGTGCGGCGGCTTACAAGTGGTATATATAACATGTGACCTTGATCAATACTTGAATTTGGAGCATGACATAGCAATGGAAGCCGGCGTAGTCGGTGATATTGTACATACGTTTACGTCTATGTCACACCGCTAATATGCTTGAAGTCTGTGAAGGTTTGGAAGTCTACCTTGAAGACTTACCAGAGTGATTGGGCGGGGACTAGGTGTCCTTAGGTCAAGGGGAATAAGGTGAAGACGCGGTCTTTTAAGTTGAATCTCAGCCTCCCTAACCAGATGTACAGTTGTCACATCAACTGGAACTGGTCAAACAAATCTCTGTCCTCCCGAAGCTACTGGTTCTATGTCTCACTTCTCTTTACTTACAGTCTGTCTTCGTGAAGTAATTGCCTGCTTGCTTTATCTATTTGACTTCACTGTGTGACTACTTGTCCTGATTGGCTTCATACTATCTTCCATCCTGATCTTTACTACCTAGCTGCTAATAGTCTTCGTGCTTTCACTTCATTGAATACTTGACTATGGCTTGTCTAGTGTAGTCTACCTTCCGCTGCACTCGAATAGTGTCATTTCTATTGTTTGCCTTCGAAACTCCCATTTTTTGAAAACTTTCATAAAAATCGCCTATTCACCCCCCTCTAGTCGATAACTAGCCCTTTCAGGAGTGCTTTAAGGTTCGCGCCATGCGGGCCGCACAGTAAACGCAGGTAACCAAACGGGCCACTTCCTTCCCGCGCGGGCCAGGCTGGGCCTAATACGGGCAACCAAACACGCCCCTAGCCTCCACGACAATGCCCTCAAGAGGGGAACGCGAGCATGGCCACTGCCAAGCCCGAGGTGGACAAAGTCATTGACCATCTAGGGAGTAAATTATAGAAAACTACCACATTTGTGGACCCTAAATCAAGAACCACTGGCTTATGTCTTTCTTTCCAGAAACCCGCCAGTATTGTGCTGACAGTTTGCCAAAAACACTGAACGCTTGATTAGCACCTATTGGCGCCAAATCTGACCGGTGGGTCCCGTCGATGGTGCCATGTAGGCAACATTTGGTTCCATGAATTGTGAGGCTAAGGAACCTAGGGCATTACCAGATGAAATTGACCAAACAAATTGAAAATATGACAGAACACTACATCATGGATGTGGCCTACTTCCATGACGGTCGGACATTCATCAAGGATGGTGCTGAAATTGTCATAGAAGTGTCCCCACATGGCACACTTAACTTATATGACAGAGTTGGTTGCAGTTCTATGTCGGTTTTTCTGGTTCCGTCATAGATTGTGTCAACCTCTCCTAGAAGTGCACATATATATGCCTGGGTTTTTCCTAGTCAAGTCATTTCGTCATAGATATCACCATATGTTGTAGTGATGATTGATGAAATTCATTCAAAAGCAATTAGTCTCTCTCTAAATCAAAAATAAAAACATGTCGTCCACCTCATTGATAACAACGAGACAATATTACTACTTAGAACAAAATAAAAATCATGTAAGAAGTTCAAAACACACAAGGACGCTATTAAAGAGTTGTTTGTGGTTTGTCCTTGCTCCTTTGATAATACTTAAAAACTTATACAAGTTTCGCAACAGTTATGTTATGTTCAAATTACTACACTACATAAAATAGCAGATTACTACACTACACAGATAGCTAGTTAATGCATAATAGTATTGTTAGTGTGAACATCTCAACATGGGCTTGAGTGAACTCAAACAAAGAAACCATATGCAGACAAGAAATATGCTTGTCTTTCATTTCCAATTAAAACTAGTACATGTCAGGTTCGCACACACGATAGTGCCTGACACTTTATTTGTCGTCGCTACATCAATTGAACCATCGACTAAGCAACGGCGAACAATCAATCTATCTAGAATTATAGCTCTTGTTCAGTTACCAACGAAGCCGCCAAATGAGCCGGTGGCGGGGGGCCAGTATTGTGAGACATACACACCGCACGCCGCCGGTAGTGTTTGCAAGACAAACGTCCTTATTGCCTCAAATAGAGGCTGGATGGAGCCCTGGCCCGATGGGTATTGTTGTTGAGGTAGCTTGAAGGTGCCCACGCCCCACGAGTATTGTTGTTGCTGCTGATGTTGCTGTTGCTCATGCAAAATAATGGCTTGCGCGACACTATTGATGGCCAGGCATCGTGATTGCTCAGGGACCTGCCTGAACTGCTCACAACACTCTTTCCGCATCACCGCACAAACATTTTCCTGCAATATTTGTGACTTGAAGGACGGTACCAATATGTTGCACTGCAACAACAGGACATCCCTGCATGAGATCAATTGTTGTTAAAAAAAGGACTGAACGGTTTGCTGTTGTGGTTGCTGTGGAAATGATTGTTGTGGTTGATCAGTACGTAGAATATCAGAGTTGGCGGGTTCAATGGTCGCCACAACGACAAGGAGGGCAAGGACGAGGAAGGTCTTCATGGTGGATTTGTGTTGGCTACTGCTTGATTGGCTACTGCTTGATTGGCTTTGTGTTGTGCTCTCTACGATCTACGAAACGTATTACTGCTGATATGTGTGTAACTAAATATGGAATAGTCGGTCTCGGTACACAACGTGAGTAATGAAGTATGCGGTGTGCGTGTGCCCGGGCTTCGACGAAGTGCTAGCTTCGCCACTAGTTATGTGAGGTAAATAATTGTAAATTTTTTAATTTAGCAAGTAATATTGACTATTTTGGAGCGATACTTCCGGAGACGAGCCCAATAGCAGCCGGCTTAGGAGAAGTCAAACTTGCATCCGTGCTAGTACAAAAATTTCCATGAGAATGGAACGCAGGAAAACAAATGCAACCGACGCCACGACAAGCAGAGGAACGGAGAATCACTTCACACTCTCCTCCCGCTTATATTCCACCGGTCTCGCAGCGTGGCCTAACAAGTCAAACACGTGTGCATACTAGTAGTAGCTTGCCACTCCCTTTCTATCCCGCATTTCTCCAGGCACAAACTCCCCGCTCTACGAGTGCTCACCGTACCAGTAAGAAGGACGGGAGCGGGGAGGAGGGGAGATCGATGGCGAGCAGCGTGGGGGGAGATGCCGGGGAAGGGGAGTGGCTCAAGGTCGCCGAGCTGAGGGCCATGGCGGGAGCCCAGGACCCGCATGTCAAGGTACGTTCCTTCCTTCATCTTTCGTCGTCTTCCTTTTGAGAGATGATATGCACGGCTCGACGGTTCTGCTATTGTCAGTTTGACAACGGCGATCGATATGCAACTATCCAGAAATCCCCGGCCGAGTTCCTTGTTTCGTTTGCATGCTTTAGTTTTACTCCCTCCATTCCTAAATAATTGTCTTTCTAGAGATTTCAACAAGTGACTACATACGGAGCAAAATAAGTGAATCTACACTTTAAAACATGTCTACATACATTCATATATTATAGTCCATTTAAGATGGCTAGAAAGACAAATATTTATGAACGGAGGGAGTAGATTGCAAGCAGAACGCAAATAACCAATTTTTCCTTTTTTTTATACCGAGATGAACGTATCAGTAGAATATAAGAGTAGGATCCCCTAAAAAAAAGAATATAAGAGTAGGTTATACGGCCGGTAACCTGTCACTTTAATTGGTCAAAATAAGGCATACAGAGCATCTCGGTAGCAGTTGGTTGTATGGACAGATTATGGGGGATTCATCTTAACAAATTGATCCTTGACTGAACAACCAGATGCACCAGGACAGGACAAGTGAAGGGAACAGCCGTATCGTACTCGTACGGTCGTACCTCACCTCTAGCTAGCAGAACCACGTGGCTATGTGAAGCATGGGCGCCGCGCCGGCCCTACTATTTTTCGAGTAAATAGCCAAAAACTATCACAGTTGAGACAACCTTTTTCTCGGAACTACAACTTCATAATTTTTTTTGCCAAAACTTACTAATTTTGTGCTATTTTCTTCTTCTAAAAACTAATGTATTTTGTTGATGACCTATTGACCTCAAACTAAAGGTGGTTGTGTTCAAAAAAAAACTAAGGGTGGTTATGATATATATGGCCCACCCGTCGACCCCGACATGGCACAAAGTCAACCCCATTGAGCTGCATTGTTATATTGACCGTTATGACATGCGGAACCTACACGCCATTTTCAGTAAGAGAAAGGACTCGCACACACGCACTGGGTGAAGCATTTTCATGTTCGTCCGTTCGGTCAAACCAGCCGCTCGCACGCACGTAGCCCCGGACATGTGGCGCACGCTCTGCCTCGCCGAGTGGTCGTCCCTCGCGGGCCAACATAGGCTCCTCTCCGCGGTGATGCCGCGCCGACTCTTCGCGGACGCTTCCCCTTTCCCAGGCCGGACGTCCGGGAGCTCAGCGACGACGGCATCCCTGCGAAGATCGTCTCCGCCGTGGACGTGTATTGCAGGGGCACCCTCGTGTTGTCACATGTGGTGGAGATGCCTGTGTATCGCCGCCATGGTTCCTTAGCTCATAGATCCGCGTCGAGGTCGTGGATTACAAGAAGCCGGCACCTGTTGCAGCGGTGTTCTCTCCGGTGGAGTTGGAGCTGAGATGGTTGGTCGTCAACCCCGCCTGCGGCCGAGCGACGAAAGTGTCTAGCAGGCGGGCGGTCGCCTTGGGCCGGCACTGGTATGCCGGCGAGATGCTGGTCCTGTTCATGATGGTGTTGGGCGGGTGCAACTTCGAGATCACCGTGACCTGACCTAAGGAGGCCACACACTTCAGCGAGGTCAGCCTCGCAGTGGAGAACGCCCACGACACCGTCGTCTACAAGCTGCTCAAGGAAATATCCCCATAGATAAAATGTTTCGAGAGAGAAAATGGTTGACGCCGATGTGTGGGCCCCACCTGTAATAACAGCAATATAACGGTCAAAGTTAACGGAATTGACATTTTATGCCATGTTAGCCCTGACAGGTGGGGCCACCATGTCATGAACGATTCTAAAATGCCTGAACAGGTATCTAACTCGAGCGGGTATTTTTTTAGCAAAAAGTTAGTGCGAAATTGGTACGCTTTGACAAAAAATTGTAAGGTGATAGTTCTAGGTTGCCCCGATCGTGATAGTTTTTGGCTATTTACTCTTATTTTTCTACCATTCCTGATAACTATTCAAGCAAGCATACAGCGGATCGAATAAGCTGGAATCACCAAGACAAAGGTTTACTTAAAAAATTACATACAAACTTATGTGGATGATTTTGATTGGTAGAGGGATGAGGGGCCTAACCCCACTTTAATTCAAGGGGAAAGAGAATTAGTTTGAAAGGTTAAGTAAACCTTTGTACTGATTCTTTGTAGGTCTATATATGCATGCGGCTAGGAGAATTTAGTACAGTATTAATTTAGTTAATTCTATTCAGTATTTTACCTGATCGAATCTACTGAACCGTACGTGCAGGAGGTGGACAACATGACGCTCCGGCGGTTCCTGCGCGCGCGGGGCCACGACGTGGGCAAGGCCTCGGCGATGCTGCTCAAGTTCGTGGCGTGGAGGCGGGAGGCCGTGCCGGGGGGCGTCGGCGCCGTCATGCCGGCGGAGCTGGTGCGGGCGGAGCCGTCGCGCGAGTTGACCTCCATGGGCGGCGTCGACCGCGCGGGCCGCCCCGTCCTGCTCGCCTTCCCGGCCAAGCACTTCTCCGCCAACCGGGACATGGCCGGCTTCAAGCGTACGCACATCGACCCCACCTTCACTCCCATGGCCTCCGACCTTTGCTTGCTAATGATCGACGATGGAGTTTGATGATCTTGGTTACCTTCACCCGGTGCAGGGCTTGTTGTGTACCTGCTGGACAGTGTCTGCGCGAGGATCCCACGGGGGCAGGACCAGTTCATCGTCGTCGTGGATCTCAAGGGGTGGGGGTATGCCAACTGCGACGTGCGCGCGTACGTGGCGGCCATCGAGATCATGCAGAGCTACTACCCGGAGCGGCTGGGCAAGGCGCTCATGGTGCACGTGCCCTACCTGTTTATGAAGGCGTGGAAGATGGTGTACCCTTTCATCGACGCCAACACTAGGGACAAGTTCGTGTTCGTGGACAACAAGAGCCTGGAGGGGGCGCTGCGGCGGGAGATGGATGAGAGCCAGCTGCCGGAGATGTACGGCGGGAAGCTGCCCATTGCCCCCCTCACCGACGACTAGGTAAGCTACGACGTACGATCGGTCGATGTATGTAGCGCCAAAACAAACAGGAGAGGGTCTCTTGTACGTGGATGTAATTGGGGGAGAGAGCTCACACTGTCACCGTCTGTATGGTAAGGTATTTTCTGAGAGAAAGCATTCCTGCATTCAGCGGTGTGATATGGCAAGGGGGATTAATGGCATTTAAACACGACAGAATTTGGACGCGAGTCCCGTTCCTAGGATATTGGTAGTAATATATTATTTTAAGAAAACATTCAATTTACTCTATTACTTGAGGACACTGACCTTAAATATGGGAGTGAGATGTGTCAATAGTCCATTAACTTAGCGGCGCTGCTATACACATGACACATGCACGGCCGGCGCCTGCACGATTCCGTCGTGGCAGCGCCAACAGCGAGCGTGCTCTCAAGAGCACTGTTGGGGAGGGAGCATCGTTTCTAGATCGTGTGAACACTATCGTGTGTGAAGCAATTTCCTTCACTTAGGGAAATGTTATCTACTAGCTGACGTCAGTTTTTTGATAATTCCCAACGAATGACTTGCTCGTTGTCGGATGGCCAACACGAATCCCAACGAGGACTTGCACTCACCAGGACCACGCATCTTTCAATCTCTTAGGTTTAGCACATTTGATGTCTGATAATTCGGTGTTTGACTTACCATTTTGAGTAGCTAGGTCGGGGAGGAGTGGACACTGAAAAGGGATATTGCCATTTTTCATAGGCCGGTTGGTGATTGATAATATAATAGCATGAAACATTATAATACCATTTTTGTGGACTAACCTATTGACTTAGTGGCCAATCTGTTTTTTGCCTATTCCTTTGCTTCGCAGAAAAACCATACCAAACGAAGTCCAAACATAATGTAACATTACAGTGATTTTTTTGACCAGAAGAGACCCTAGAAACTTCGAGTAGAGACCAGAAGACACACGAGGGAGCGACAAGCTCAAGGAGTGCCCCCTAGGGGGCACCATCAGCACTTGTGGGGTCCACGTGGCTCCGTTTGATCTAATCTCTGGCCAATAAATTTCCTAAAATCCATAAACCTCCAAAGCGAGACTCTAAATAATTTTATCGTCATCGCAAGTCTATGTTCTTCTGAGATCCTATCTGAAGGCCTTTTCCGGCAATCTGTGGAGGGGAAAACTATTGGGTGGGGAGACAATCTTAATTGACCTTGCTTCCTCCATGTTGATGTGCGAGTAGTTCCCATAGGACCTACAGGTCCATAGTAGTAGCTAGATGGCTTCTCTCTCTCTCTCTCTCTCTCTCTCTCTCTCTCTCTCTCTCTCTCTCTCTCTCTCTCTCTCTGACCTTCAATACAATGATCTCTTGGGAGATCTACTCGATGTAATTCTCGCAGTGTGTTTGTTGGATCTGATGAATTGTGGGCTTATGATCAGATTATTCATTTAAAGTATTTGAGTCTTTTCTGAGATTATTTATGATCAAATTTTATAGTCTTGTATTTCTCTCTGACCTATGTATCTCTTTTGGCCAACTAAATTGATTTATCTTCACTCGGAGAGGTGCTTGGTAGTAGGTTCAAATCTTGCAGTGTCCTTACTCTGTAATGAGGGGTTGCGGGCACGTATTGTATGAGGATAAAGCGTTATGTCATCTTGCTTAAAGCGTTATTCTGTTATTCTGTTTGTCATGAACTTAATACTTTGATATGCACATTGGATAACGGTCTTGGGGGTGGAGTAATAGTAGTACATGTTAGTAAGTTTAACGGTTTATTTGTCACGGACATAATGCCTATATATTGATCATGCCATGAAGAATTATCATAACTATGTGTTATTTTATCAATTGACCAACAATAATTTGTCTACCCACCGTTGATATGCTTATGAGAGAGATGCCTCTAGTGAATCTATGGCCCTGGGTTCATTTTCCATATTTACTAAACCCTAAAAATTACTTGCTGCAATTATTTTATTTTTATTTTTATTTTAGTTTATATATCTACCACTATTAGATTTAACCCTTGCAATTGGCGAGAACAAGGGGATTGACAATCCCCTTGCCTTTGTTGGGTGCAAGCATTTGCTTTATGTGTGTGTGTGCAGGTACCGCTTATCTTGTTTGTGCGATGTCTCCTGCTGGTTCGATAAACCTTGGTTCTTAACTCAGGAAAATATTATTTGCTGCTATACTACATCATCATTCCTTTTCAGGAAATCCCAACGCCTATAACAAGTAGAGTGACACTCGAGCAAAAAGGCAAACACGGTGTATACCTTCTGCAGGGCACCAATTGGGCTTCGATTTCACTCAGAACCAAGCTTTTTTAAAACATAGTACAGACGTAGACGCTCATACATACGCACATACACTCACCTCTATAAATGCTCGCACGCACATTATGCTTTTATGAGTACCTTCGAGAGACTGAGCCGGCACGGTGTACTGACTTGGATAATCAAGGATATTCCCCGAAAGACTCTAGTTGGCCCCAATTTCACTCTAAAAGCGATACACCGATTATGATTTTCGTCAGAATTTATGGTATGTGGCACTCCAGGTCACTAGCTGGTTTCATCCATGGAGACAATTGAATACCACCAGAACTTACTTGTTATTAGCTCACCAACTGTGGTATTCATACTTCTCGGGTGAATATTGTGTGATCTATAGTACTCCCTTCATTTTTGTATACAAGGCCATAATAGAAAATACATTTTGCATTTATACAAGGCCATCAACAGTAATCGAGACGAATATTAATGATGTTTCCTCGTAGTAGTAACCCATGACTTAGTTACTAGCATGCATGCAATGGATGATAATGACACACTAATCTACTTCCTCCCTCATGGCCACTCAGTTTCCTCTAATTTGCATGCACCCTATTAATTAGCTCGGTAAACAAGAAAATAAATTGGCTTGTAAAGCACACATCAATTTTTATCTTAATACCTGTAATTTGAGTTTATGGCCTTGTATATAAAAATGAAGGAAGTAACCATTTTGAAGGAACTCCATGAACCCTTTACGGCCTTCTTGCAAGTCACAAACGCAACGCGCTCAAGAAGTTTCCATTCAAAACGTTTTGTCACAAAGATAAGTCAAAGACAAGCAACAGTTAGATCATGAAGGACCCAGGGGCAACTGACGAGAACTTGGCCCCTACAAGAGTTGTTGATGTGCCCTGCTGGTGGACTTTGAGTCATCGGTCCGACCCACCCTATGGATGTTGGGTCGAGTTCATCCTTCTTGGCTATACCCAGGGGCCATGACATCATCAATCTTCAAGGTGAAAAAACAGGATCCCGTCTTTAGTGGTTAGAACATCTATAATCGGACGCCTCAAATCATCTTTCATATGCCCACGGACGCGCCCGGTCAGTGACCGGACAGGAGAGAAGAAAAAAAGTGACCCAACCGGGCCCCTCATATCTTCCTTATATGTCCGGCCTGTCCGCGAACCCTCATATCCATCTCAAATATTGGGAGGATACAAGGGCTCGCGGACACGCCCGGTCAATCCGTCACATAGGACGCAGGGCCCCACCCCAGACCACCTTTTCTTTTTCTTTATTCATTCTGTTCTTTCTCTCTCTTCATCTCCATCAATCACGTGCAAGTGACTGGACATATGGGGAAGAAAATGAGGATTGCGGCTGCGCGGATGGACAAATAGGGGCACAAAATGGACATGCCCGGTCACTGACCGGGCGCCTCCGCGGGCGTTTGAGGAGTCGAATTAGAGATACGTGGTTGAAGATGCTCTTAGATCAGCGAAAAGCGACGCTCTTTTCTGAAGGCGTTGCTGTTGAAGAGCATTTTGCATTGCTCTTATGTTGTCTAGAGATGGTTGGTACCGATGGTCATTCTCATATTTCGTCCATCAATTATTTTTCTACGCTTCAACTTTTTTTTGTAGAGGTTGGACGTGTGCTTTCAATGCTTATTTGAGCTGATAAAATTCAGGTCCCGTTTGATAGCAAAGTATTTTTCTAAGTATTTTAAGAATACTACAGTTTTCTAGATTATCATAGTTTTATTTACAATGAGTTGTTTGGTTGCTCCTAACAACTTTTGTTTTAATACTGTAGTATTAAAAAAATTGTTGGTTTTTCTATGCATAATAAAAGAAACCCCAGACCTCTTTTTAAAATACAGAGTTGCTGAGTGCTTAACGCAACGGCTAGGTAGCAAAATTTAGCAGCCTCGTATAGCAACAACCAAACAAATTCTATGTATTGTGAATACTACAAAATACTCTATTTTGATAAAGCCATGATATCTCATATCTATTGGCAAAATTACTGTAGTTTTTTATACTTTGATTTATATAGTACTTCCTCCGTCCGGAAATACTTATCGGAGGAATTAATATATCTAGACGTATTTTAGTTCTAGAGACATCTATTTTTATCCATTTCTTCGACAAGTTTTTCTGGACGGAGGGAGTACTTTACTATTAAATACAGCCTCATCCTTCATCGAAAAAGACGCTGCAACGAGATGGAAGTTTTGTGGACACCCGTCCGTCCAATAGCAGCCGGCCTACGAGAAGTCAAAACTTGCGTACGTGCTGCATACATCTCCCGGAAAAGGGAACGCAGTCAAATGCAGCCCACGCCACGACGAGCAGAAGGAACGAGGTGTTAGGATTAATTATTTAGTTTAATTAATTAGAATCTCTGTTCGTGGAAACGACAGCCGGTTTCTTCCTGAACGATCGCATCCTAATATGACGGACGCGTCGTCTAAATCGTGCCTCTTATGGCGTCGCTCTGCGCGATGCATCTCCTCCAGAGATATAAATATGTACATCATCGACATCAATCAATAGTGAAAGTTACTGTTCATTCGCACTGTTTCTTCACACGTTATCACGCACTTCTCTCCAGCGAGCGACAGGCCGTAACTCGTCGGAGAAGAATGCGGAACGGTGAGGATGCCGTCCCTCGCCTCCCTTCTCCTTGGTCTTCTCACGGGAAGAAGGTCGCCGTCACTTCCTTGCCGGCAGCGCTGCGGTTCGTCCGCCATCGATGGGGCGCACCACCACAAGTATCTCGCCTTGGCATTAACCGCCGCGAGAACTTCGCTGGACGCCGCCATCACGTGGCGCCGGACGCCGCCGTCACGCCCGGTGAACCGACGCCGCCACGCCCGGTTGACAACCGCCAGTGGTCTGGACCGAGGCTTGTCGCGGACCGAGTGCCCCTCCACCTCCGCGAAACGCCGAGATGGGCGTACGAGCCGGCGTTGGTAGCGGATATGGCCGTGCCCGCTTCGCTCGATGGCACACGCCTACCGCTACCAACGCCGCGGAAGGAGGAGGAGCGGAGATCGTCCTCGGCGTAGCTGCCGCGGCTCTGACCCGGCACCGGCAGCGTCGCCCGCGCCGAGCGATAGCCTCGTCTTCATCCCGACTCGGGGCGCGCCATAGCCACCGCGGGCGCGGTCTGCTGTCGGAGCAAGTGGCAGCGCCGGTCCAGGGCTTGGTGTGGACGCCGAGGGGACAAGCAGCGCCCCATGGGCGTTCGGCCGCTCCCCTGCTCCTCCCGGCGAGCAGCGCATCTTCCTCTTCGGCACAGGAGGGACACCCGCTACGGACGTCGCTGGCACGAGCAGCAGCGCGGGTTCGCCCGACACCGGCACGAGCCGCCGTCTTCTCTTCGGCGCTCCGTCAGCTGCCGTCGACCGCCGTCCTCGACGGTGTCGAGAGCGTGGGATCCGGCGTCGCCGACTCACAGCCAACCTCCTGAACGGCATCGACTACACCCCTCGTCGGACGAGGAGGATTTAGCCTTCGCCGCCGCGGCGGCTTCGCGTGTGAGCGTCTGTGGCGGCGGAACAGAGGAGGTGGCGCCCAGCGTGGGATGGGGATCGGGGCGGTAGGGTAAACCCTAACCGTCGACCCCATTTATGCAGCGAATAAAGCGGCGGGGCTGTTGGGCGAAAGGCGGATGGGCTTTGACCGGGCATCTGTTCCGACCACGACATAGCAGATCTTGTAGCAGTGGGCTGTACTCTTTGGTTGGGTCTATCTGTTGCGACCAGGGACCAATTTTTTTCGCTTTTTCTTTCTGTTTAGTTCTTTGACTAGCAGTTTGAAGTTGTGACTAGTTATTTAGTAATTTGTGTAAATTACTATATTATTAGTCAGTAATTAGTGTATATTACTGTATTGTACAAGTACAATGTATGTCAACGTATGTGTTACGGCAATTTGGCTATTGCTATATGTTGATCTATATACATGCATTGTTTTATTTACAACACATAAGCATGATGATTGCATGCAGGATATGGCTGACATATCTAAAAAAGAGTTTGCTGAACTTGCCGTCGATGGTTCTAACTATTTGACATGGGCAATGGATGTCAAAATCAATTTGACGGCCAAGGGACTCAATTCGCTATAACCACACCTGCCCAAGGGACTTCATCTGTAATGAGACATAATAAGGTATTCAGCGTTGCACTTCATTCGACATCATCTTCACCTGACCTAAAGACAGAGTATCGATGGAGGAGAGCCCTCGACACTCTGGAACTCCTTAAAGGAGAGGTATGATCAACAAAGGCGGTGATGTTGCACGAAGCGCAACGGGAATGGGCGCTAGTCCGATTCCAAGACTTTAAGTCTGTAGCTGCATACAATTCTGCTGTTCATAAGATCAACTCCAAGCTGAGATTCTGCAATAGTGCAGTTTCTGATGCTGATCTTATTGAAAAGACACTTTCCACTTTCCATCCTTCTATGAGGATACTTGCTGAACAGTATCGTCAGCAAAAGTATAAGAAGTATTCTGAGTTGATTTACTCGCTGCTTCAGGCAGAGAAGCACAATGAGCTTCTTGAGAAGAACAATTTGGCTCGTCCAACAGGAACGATGCCTCTGCACGAATCACACTTCAACTCTAAGAATAATCAAAGTTCAATGGTTCCAAAAGAACCGTAGGACATTCAATGGAAAGTGGAAGCGTAATGAGAAGCGAGAATAAGTATGGAGTCAAAAGGGCAAAGGTTCTTTCAAGAAGAATGAAAGGGCTAGCAACACTTTGGTTGCTTCAGATGTGGTTGTAAGGAACATATTGCAAAGAAGTGTGACACTTGAAGCATTTGGTGGAATTGTACCAACAGTCACTTGGAAAGGGCAAGAAGGCTCAGGGGAACCAAGATGAAGCACACTTCACGGGCAATGAAGGCAGTACCCCTACGGTTGATGGTTCTCAAGAGGATTCCCCGAACATGGACAACCAGGAGCAGAATCAGCAAGTGGAAGATCCAATACTGGATGTCGATGACATGCTAGTGGAATTTGGGTCTACTGACATATATGGAGACCAGATTTAGTCTCATTTGTCTAAGTATTGTAATGATGTTATTAGACATATTACATGTGTTGTAAAATAAGTTATGTCGATAATGTGTTTGCTATGTCGTGTGACATAGGGCTTGTAATAAGTACAAGACATATATAGTTTGTAATGTATGTATTGATTCTATAAGAGTTTGATTATATCTTGAACTTTGTTCTTTTACTCTATAGAACTTCAAGGAATAATACAATGGAGGAGGAAATGTGTTTAGTGGATAGTGGATCTACTAACACGATACTTAGGGAGATGAAGTATTTCCAAATACTCAAGAAGAGTAATGGAAGTGTCATGACAATTGCTGGTCGAGACACGGTAATTGTTGGTTCTGGTCAAGCTACAATTACACTCCCTATGGGTACTAAATTGGTAATCCCGGATGCTCTCGTATCCAGATTCTACTCGTACCTTGCTGAGTTTTAAGGATATCCATAAAAAATGGTTTCCATGTGGAAACTAATGAAGAGAGTGGGACTGAATGCCTACTCATAACTCAGCAAAAGGGATTTCAAAAGGAAGTCCTTGAGAATTTGCCTTCTCTATCTTCTGGGTTGTATTATACATACATTAAACCAGAGACGCATTTGGCTTACAAGATAGTTTTTCAAAATCTTGATAAGTTCAAGATTTGGCATGGTCGCCTGGGTCATCCTGCTATTGGGATGATGAGAAAAATTATTGATGGTTACATTGGACACAACATAACGGATAGAAAGTTCCCAAAATCATCGGATTTTGTATGCACAAGATGTGCAACTGGGAAATTGATCACAAGGCCATCTTATGTTAAATTAAAGGATGAGCCACTTAAATTCCTTGAACGCATTCAAGGAGATATTTGTGGTCCAATACAACCGTTATCTGGACCATTCAGATATTTCATGGTCCTAATTGATGCATCAACGAGATGGTCAAATGTGTGTCTACATCAACAAGGAACCATGCTTTTGCAAAGCTAATTGCTCAGATTATTAAATTGAGAGCAAATCATCCTGAGCATAGGATAAAAACCATCGAATGGATAATGCCGCGGAATTTAGTTCACGAGCATTTAATGATTACTGCCTAGCTTTGGGCATTTCGTGGAGCACTCGATTACCTTATGTACATACCCGAATGGTCTTGCGGAATCACTTATTAAGAGGATCAAGTTGATAGCAAGACCGCTCTGCAGAATAGTAATCTTCCAGCTTCATGTTGGGGTCATGCAGTTTTACATGCTGCGCAGAATTGATACAAATTCGACCAATCGCATATCATACGGTCTCCCGTTGCGGTTAGTACGTGGAAACCAGCCAAGCATTTCCCATCTGCGGCAATTCGGTTGCGCGGTATATGTACCGATCTCACCACCAAGGCGTACATCAATGGGCCCTCATAGATGAATGGGGATCTATGTGGGGTACAATTCTCCGTCAATCATTAAGTACACTGGAACCCCGACAGGGATTTGTTTACAGCCCGATGCGCTGATTGCATTTTGATGAGGACAATTTCCGGCATTAGGGGAGAGAATAACCACAAAGAATGCCGAGAAATAGATTGGGATGTGAAAGGCATCCAGTCCTTAGATCCACGTCTGAATGAGTCTGCAATCGGAGGTTCAGAAGATTATAAATTTGCAAAATATTGCAAATAATCTGCGAGATGCATTTCTTGATTATAAAGGTGTCACAAAATCAAATGTTCCCGCTTATGAATGTGCCGTAGAGAGTGGATGTGACCCATAGATCTACTCAGCCACCTAAGAGGGAGGAATCTGGACACAAAGGACAAGGCTTTGCAAAAGCGTCCAAGGGAATGAGGAATCCTCAAATAGTAAATGCAAGTCAAAAAATGTTGATATTCAACCTAGGGTTGAAGGACACTGAAGGATGTTGGACATCCAGAACCCAACACAGTGTGCACACAAATTTTGATGTTGGAACATCGGAAGACCTTGATCCAATTGTTGAGGGAAATCACGAAGGATCAAAAGGTATTGATGAGATATCCATTAATTACATTGATTCAGGAGAATCATACAATAGAAAGACTACAGTTGTCGACATTTATTTCGCCTCTAGAATTGCGTAAGGCCTTGATTCGGACCGAGAACCTAAGTCTATGGCAGAGTGCATGAAGCGCTCAGACTGGTCCAAATGGAAGGCAGCAATTGAGGACGAATTACGCCGCTCATAAAAAGAGGGGTATTCACTGCAGTAATACCCACTCCTCAAAGATGTGTTCCCTGTGGGAGCAAAATGGGTTTTCGTTAAGAAGAGGAATGAGAACAATGAGGTGGTGAGATATAAGGCGAGGCTTGTAGCACAAGGGTTCACGCAGAGACCGGCATCGATTATGATGAAACATATTCTCCTGTTATGAGTGGAACAACGTTCGATATTTAATATCACTTGGCGGTGAAAATGAATTTGTCTATCCAAGCGATGGATGTTGTGACTGCATATTTATATGGGTCACTTTGGATTCAGATATTTATATGAAAGTTCTGAGGGAATGAAGCTTCCGAATCCAAAGGCTAATCGCAACATGTATTGTGTAAAGCTTGAAGTCATTGTATGGCTTGAAGCGGTCGGGAAGAATGTGGTATAACCGATCGAGTATATTCCTTCTTCAAAAGGGATACTCAAATAATAATGATTGCCCATGTGTGTTTATTAAGAAATCTAAGAATGGATTTTGCATTATTTACGTGTATGTGGATGACCTGAATATCATTGGGACTACACAAGAAATACATGAGGCAAGTAATCATCTTAAGACGGAGTTTGAGATGAAAGATCTGGGTAAGACTAAATTTTGTTTGGGCTTACAACTTGAACATCTTCCTTCAGGAATACTTGTTCATCGATGCTTATATCCAAAAGATTCTTGAGAAATTTAATATGGATAAAGCATATCCATCGAAAACACCAATGGTGGTTAGATCTCTTGATAGAGATAAAGACCCATTTAGACCTCGTGGTGATGATGAAGAGATATTAGGACCTGAGTTTCCTTACCTCGGTGCTATTGGAGCACTAATGTATCTAGCGAACTGCACCAGGCCTGATATATCATTTGCAGTAAATTTATTGGCTAGATTCAAGTGCATCACCAACAAAGAGGCATTGGGTTGGTGTGAAGAACATTTTCAGATATCTTCAAGGCACCAAAGATCTTGGTTTGTTCTATCGGAAAAATCAAGATAAGACCATGGTGGGATATTGTGATGCTGGATACCTATCGGATCCCCATAATGCCAGATCACAGACTGGTTTTGTCTTCTTGAGTGGAGGTACAGCCTTTTCTTGGAAGTTGACAAAACAAACTCTGGTGGCTACATCCACGAATCATTCTGAAATTATTGCTTTGTTTGAAGCATCATGTGAATGTGCATGGCTTCGCAGAATGATTAACTTTATTGAAAGTTCAAGTGGGATTGGATCATTGGAATCACCCACTATTATCTATGAAGATAATGCTGCATGTATTACACAGATGCAGACAGGTTATATAAAGAGTAATATTACAAAGCATATTTCTCCTAAGTTATTTTATCCCCATGAGTTACAGCAGACCGGGGAGATAAATATTTTGCAAACGAAGTCATGTGATAATCTTGCTGATTTGTTTACAAAGTCATTACCAAGTTCTTTATTTGAGAAGTACATCAATGGAATTGGTATGAAACGACTTGAGATTTGCAAAGTTCAGGGGAGTGTCTCCCTAAATGATAATCTGTTTGTGATCCTCGGATCCTTGATATTGTGCTCTTTTCCTTTATAAGTTTTCCTAAATGGTTTCTTATGTGAGGTTTTTAATGAGGCAATAGTAATGCATGCATTGTGATATGTCAGTTTCTCCTTATTTTCCCCTTTGGATTTTTGGAAGGAGTTTTTGATGGCATATTGTACATATCTCCTCATATTTTTCCTACAGGGTTTTTGGAGGAGACTAATCATGATGATGATGATCAAGATGTTGTTGATGATGTTTACAAGAATAATTGAAGCAGAGATTAGGGGGAGTGTTAGGATTAATTATTTAGTTTAATTAATTAGAATCTCTGTTCGTGGAAACGACAGCCGGTTTCTTCCTGAACGATCGCATCCTAATATGACGGACGCGTCATTTAAATCGTGCCTCTTGTAAACGTCGCTCCTGTGCGATGCATCTCTTCCAGAGATATAAATATGTACATCATCGACATCAATCAATAGTGAAAGTTACTGTTCATTCGCACTGTTTCTTCACACGAGGAACCATTGCACACTCCCGTCTCCGCCTCTCGCTTACTCCCTCCGTCCTTTAAAAAATGTACTTCCAACTTTCACAAACATTGATACATTTTTGCACAAACTTGGTCAAACTTTGAGATAGTTTGACCTGCAACAAAGTTGGAATTACTCCCTCCGTCCTTTAAAAAGTGTACTTCCAACTTTGTTGCTTCAAAAAGTATATTCCACTCGGCCAAACATTAAGTAAGGCCAACTTCACCGAACAACCTCAAACGGACGACCGGTTTGACCGGATTTCGTCCATTTGGGGCGGCAATGGGTTTGTCCATGTCTGTTTCTGTCCGTTGGGTCGTGGATGCGCCCAACGCGCGGTCGTATCTCAAATCATGTCCAGGGTGAACGTGATTAAAAAAACATAAAAACCAAACTAAAATACAAAAAAAAGCAAATATAAAAAACAGAAAACATAGATTAACCATCACGGCCACAAAACGGCTCAGTTCCACGGTTCACATTGCCATAATTAACATAAAAAAAACGCCGCCCGCGCGCTCCTGCCGTGCCCGTCACCGTCTTCAGTGGCCGCCGGTGTCGTCTTCATCGCTGACGAGGCCGACGTAGTCCGGCGGTGTCCAGAGGTGGGCCGGCGATCCGTGGTACGCTGGGGCGGGCTGGAAGGCGGGAGGTACCTGCACAACCTCCTTCCGTGGCGACGCCTCCCGCTCCAGTGACCGCGGCGGCGTGGGGCACCAGTTCACGCCCACGGTGTCGGCCATCTCCGGAGCCGTGTACAACCAGCTCCACCCCTGGCCCACCAGGCCCGGGTGGAACGCCGCCACCGGCTCCTCCTCCATCACCTCCTCCGCCATCACCATCTCCAGCTCGGGGATGGCGATGTCGCGGGCCGCAGAGAGGGCCATCATCTCCTCGAGGCCCGGCCATTGGCGCTCATCGTGCATGTTCATGGAGTCCTTCATGACACGTTGCATGAGCCGGGCCTCCTCCTCCACTGTCATGCGAGGAGGTGGAGGTGGCGACGGAGATGGGGAAGGCGACGGCGTGGGTGTGAGGCCGGCGAAGTAAGAGGCGCGCCGCACGTCGTGCTCGTCCTGTAGCCACATGTCCCAAAGCACAGTCGAGGGCGTACCTATCGTCGTAGTAGAGGTTGTCAGGGAGGAGGCGGCGGCGGCGCTCGATCTTATCGCGGCGCGCACGGCCGCTCATCGGGACCGGCGGGATCGGGACTCGGTCGGCGGAGAGGTGCCAGTTGTTGGGGAGGTGGACATCGCTCCATGAAACCGGCGTCCTCGTCTCCCAATAGCGCCGGCATACATCCGCGTTGATGTACTGCCGGTCGCGCTCGCCGGCGGCCCTAGGGCCGATGCTGAATGGGGCAGGCGCGGGGGCTCGACACGGTGGCGATGCGGCCTCCTTTTTCACGGACCCGCGACAGCGTCCCGAGGAGGAGCCAGCCTCGCGGTCGTGCTTCTCCTTGCGGCCGTGGTTCCATAGCCCCATGGCTGCGAGGCCGCCGACCGGCAAGTTCGAGGACGGGGAGAGGCTAGGGTTTGGGGGTGTCGGGTTTCGAGGAGGCAGCGGTTTGAGTGGGGAGTGTGGACGACGACCGGTCCACGGCCTCCCCATTTAAGAAGGACGGCGACCCATCGCCTGGGCGGATGACAGGTGGGGCCGGCCGCGCGTGCGCATTGATGTTGGCGGGTGGGAGGTAGTAGCCGCTGCTGCGCCCCGACAGCAGACGAAGACGCCGTCTGCTTGTCATGCCGCGACCCAAATCTGACGCATGTTTGCGCTCGAAATGGGTCAGCCTAGACACAAAAACGGACCGGATGAGTCAGGACCGTCACGCGCTGGCATGTCTGATTTGTCCTTTTCATCCCAAACAGACATGGCCGGATGGGACCAGAATCACGCTGTAGAGTTGGCCTAACGCCTAGTGAATCACGTGGCGTCTATAAAGCTAGCTTCCCTGCAGCCAGTCAGACCAGAGAGACAGAGACTCTTCCGCGCTCCACAAGTACTCACAGAGCCAGAGTACCAGTAAGAAGGACGGGAGCGGGGAGGAGAGGAGATCGATGGCGAGCAGCATGGGGGGAGATGCAGGGGAAGGGGAGTGGCTCAAGGTCGCCGAGCTGAGGGCGATGGCGGAAGCCCAGGACCCGCATGTCCAGGTACGCTCCTTCATCTTCGGTAGCTCCGTCCGATAAACACTCGTTCTCCTTCGTCGTCTTCCTTCCGAGGGACGATCTGACGATGCATATACCTGCTTTGACGGATTTCTGCCATCTCACGGTGGTCGATCTGATTCTGCAACCAACCGAAATTCCCCGTCCCCGGCCGTGTTCTTGTTGTTTCTCTTTCTTTTGCCCGGCCGGTCCAACCCAACTGTTCTTCATGACCATTGGGATGCTTCCGTTTCCTTGCTGTTCCTACTCCGCCACTCTGGCTTTCTCCTGGCCTTTGGGAGCAGAACACAAACAACAGACTGTATTACTGTAGTATTTTATGGCCGGTAACATGTCACTTTAATTTGCGTACAGTGCTACTGACGTTGTCACCAGTCACCAGTTAACATCATGTTAGTAGTTGGTTGTATGGAAAAATCAATTGATTAAGCTAGCTGATGGGGATTCTTCCTAACAAACTGATCGTTGACCGAATAAGCAAATACTCCTGTACAAGTGATAGGAACGGGTGTGCCGCCCGCTTCACCTCTCTCTAGCTAGCGAAGGCAAAGTCGTGGCCACGTGAAGCATGGCCAAGATATAATTATTCAAGCAAGCATACAGTACAACGGACCGAATATGCCGGAATCACCAGCGCACATGGCCCGAGAAGCTGGAACATTTCAGCAGTAATTTAACTGATTCAGTTAAGTAACTCAATAATTCAACGGATCGAACATTCTGAACACGACACGTCGACACGTACGTGCAGGAGGTGGACAACCTGACGCTCCGGAGGTTCCTGCGGGCGCGCGGCCATGTCGTCGGCAAGGCCTCGGCGATGCTGCTCAAGTTCGTGGCCTGGAGGCGGGAGGCCGTGCCGGGCGGCGTCATGCCGGCGGAGCTGGTGCGGACGGAGCTGTCGCACGAGATGGCCTACATGGCCGGAGCCGACCGCGCCGGCCGCCCCGTCATGCTCGCCTTCCCCGCCAAGCACTTCTCTGCCACCCGCGACATGGCCGGCTTCAAGCGTACGTTCACATCTCGCCTTCACTCTCATGATTTCTTGCTGGCTAAATGGAATGGAATTTTTTAGATTTTTGGAGAGGAACATCTGGGGTTGGTATAGTAAATATCTCCGGATCACAAATGTTACGCAGTCGTCTCACGTAACCACAGTCCAAGGATTGTACCTTTGTCAACACTTGCAGGTGGGCTGAATCAACTGGTCAAAACAGACTCTATTACTATGAGGCCCAAGTGCTTCCTCCAATCCTAATTAGTTGAAGTTTAGACCTATCCAAAGTCAAACTTCTGGATGTTTGACAAAATTTATATTAAAAAAATGTGCTAATACCTATAACATCCAATAAGTAAGTATAGAAACATGATGGAACTAACGGAAATAATGTAATGTTGTAGATATTGATATATATATTTCAATAAAATGGTTGTGTGCATCATGTGATGAGGCCGGGGGTCATCCTCTTTTTCGGAAAAAAATGATATATGTTTCAATAAACTTGATCAGAGTTGAGAAAAGCTTAACTTAGGACAAAGCTAAAACTTCACTTAGTTTGGAATAGATGCAGTATTTAGTGGTTAATTGAATGAAAAATCATAAAGTGTGACTTCGAAATACTTACTTCTTTTGAAGAAATGAAACCATGATATGATATATAATACAAGAATATTTGGAGCTGGCATTGATATCATTTCCTTGTCCTTTCTGCAGGCTATATTATCTACTTGTTCGACGCCATGTGTGCCAGGTAGCGCGTTACCACACCCACATGTCTGTTGATCAGCATGATCTGTGGTAGAGTTTAGCATGACACTGAAATCGAATTGTCGTAGGATCCCTAGAGGGCAGGAGAAGTTTCTGTGCGTCGTGGATCTAAAGGGGTGGGGGTACGCCAACTGCGACGTCCGCGCCTACATCGCGGCCATAGAGATCCTGCAGAGCTACTACCCGGAGAGGCTGGGCAAGGCGCTGATGATCCATGTGCCCTACCTGTTCATGAAGGCGTGGAAGCTGGTTCAGCCCTTCATCGACGCCAACACCAGGGACAAGGTAATTAACCTCGCTGGCCAAGAACATTATAATGGTTCATGTTTCTCGTCCCTGTTGTCGATTCTTTTTCTTGTGTTTTGGAGCATGTTTTTACCAGTTAAGCTGGCTGATAAATGTTTATTGAGGAGTCAAATCCTAGCTAATTGCGTCGTCTCGATTGACCGGTGCAGTTCGTGTTCGTGGACGACAAGAGCTTGGAGGAGACGCTGCGGCGGGAGATGGAGGAGGGCCAGCTCCCGGAGATGTACGGCGGGAAGATGCCCATTGTTCCCCTCGAGTAGAGCGAGGACTGGGGAGGAGCACGGAAGAGGAATCGATGTACCTCAAACAAATTAACCACGTGCGATGTGGATGTAACCAGGGGAGGGAGATGAGCGCAGCTTGCTCTCAGACTCTTGCAGCGTTGTGACTGCTTCCTGCGTGTGGCCAGCCCAGCCGGTGCTAACGTCGACAGATCAATAATACGGAAGAACTCTATGGTACTTACTGGTAGGTATATATGGGATTGTGTCTGGTCACGTGAAGATGCCATATTTTGTTGCATCACATATCTGTGGGTCTCTGTTTCTCTCGTGTAGTTGTGGTCGACGAATGGGAAACTTCTGTCCATTTATAAAGTATATGGAATAATTTGTGACACATCAGCCGTCCTAGCTCAGTGGTAGAGCGCGTGGCTTTTAACCACGTGGCCGTGGGTTCGATCCCCACGGACGGCGATTTCATGTTTTGCAGCCCATACACTTTACGGAAGCAGCACCATCTTTTTGGCCCGCAAACATTTTACTAGACCTTTTTTTTTGGTGTTGACTATCTAGGAAAAAAAACTATACCATTTGTCCCCTTACTAGGCAATTTCCCATGTCCTGACCTTCAAAACTTAAGCCCTAAACAATTAGTAATCTTACATAGTCAAGGAGGCGCGGATCTTTTTGGCCCGCAACATTTTACTAGACCTTTTTTTTTTTGTTGACTATCTAGGAAAAAAAACTAAACCGTTTGTCCCATTACTAGGCAATTCCCCATGTCCTGACCTTCGAAACTTAAGCCCTAAACAATTAGCAATCTTACATAGTCAAGAAGGAAGCGAGGAGGCAGCGAGTAAACTGCATGGTGGTTGAGGATGCAAGTCGTTGGCCTCGTGGCCATGGCAGCCGCCAACCCCTGTCACCAAATCCTTGGGTTCAGCACCTCGCCCGCAATTGATCGCAACTCCCTACGTCGCGCATCTTTGAGAAACGAAGAGACGAGGAGCGGCAGCGATCGACTGATCATATTTCCTCTCGTCCACGAAAGTTGTTTTGGTCGTAAGTTAATTGGGTTGGGCTATGAGCATGTAACTGCTGAAGGAGACTCACACAGTTTTGCTCGGGTAGAGCACGATACAAAGCAAGTTTAGCCCATTGTGACAGGGTTGTCCTTATTGTTGTCGAGCTAGTGAGCCCGAGCAAGTGCCTAGGTCATTGGTTCAAGGGACCCTCGCTTCCGCCCTTACGACTGCAGACTGTCTATGAACTCGTCGCGATTTCAAACGCCTTTTGCGACCATACCATTTCAATCATCGGGAGGGAACCAGAAATCGGGTTATTGTCAAGACACAATAAGAAGTAGAAGGGGATAAAATAAACTGTATGATGTGTAATAACATGTTCAATGGGCCAAACAACGAACCCGTTCTTTTGGAACATTCTCAAAAAACAAGATTGGTTAATATGATTATGACACTGATGAGCATTTTTCTGATAATTCAGGTTATGCCACCAACCATCTCTATAAGCAGAGTGTACTGCAACCATTCATCCAAAAAGCTTCAGCCTCAATAAAAAATGTATTACGATGTAAATGTCTCTACATATAGGATCGACTGGAAATGCATGAAGATGTAAATCTATATATAGGCTCAACCAGGCTCTATGTAATTTAGCCAAATGTAGGACATGTCTATTACCTTGGTTATCCAAGAAAACCAAATGGCGTATGAACTTGGCCAGCCACCCATGTGCCTCACAATTCATAAAAGTGGTTGGTCCCCTATATGCGTTTAGCTTTTGATTACTTTAAGGGCGCTCATGCAAGAATGCTTTTGGTAGAGATTGCATGCTCCATCCATCCCACCTTCCATACTTTTTTACTTCTATTTTTCAATCTATTGCATTGTTTGAACAGAACGTTAAACTTATGTACCATTTGCATATTCGTGTTCCTTTCAACGGGGACTTTGAAACAATACGACTCTTAAATGCATTTTTCACAAGTTTTAGCATTTTATCAAGTTTCAAATATTAAGACTTGATAATTGTATTATTATTATTATTGCAAGTTTTACCAAGTTCCATTTTGCTCTTAGGGTTTATTGTTTAGGGCTTAGGACTTAGGGTCTAAGTTTTAATATGTGAAACTTGGTGAATGTGTTCTTCGTTCTTATCAAGTTTTAATGGTTGAAACTTGGTGAAATTTTTAAAACTTGTAAAAACATATTCAAAGTGGTCTTGTTTCAAAGCCCTCGTCACAAGGAACATGAATATGCATGTGATACATAATTTGAACATTCAGTTCAAAAGATACAGTAGATTCAAACATGGAAGTCATAAGAAAAAACATGGGAGGTGGGGTGGGTGGAGCATGCAATCTCATCCAAAAGCATGCATGCATGGCCCCTACGGGACCAACCGAATTTTCGAATCACAAAGCACATGGGGGGTCCACAATTAGCACTCGTTCAAAGGAAGTTGAGATTCAAGATGTTCCCATAAGCTAGTAAGCCAATCAAAGCTATAACTCTATTTGTTAGTTTCAGGAGACTGGTGCATATTTCTACGATATATCTGTATTATTATTTGGCGTTTACCAGTTTTAGACTAACCATAAATTCATTTGGAAAGAAAAGGGGAATCCCCTGGAGTAAAGGATTTTTACTATGTTACCGTAAAAATAAGAGCCATTTTTATTAAAAGGATCTCAACCGAGTGTGAAACAAATCATGCAAAATGACAGGAATTGATGGCAAATTAAAAGCATTGTTTAGTAAAATCCACACGAGCCTCACAATAGAACATGTGAAAATTAGATGGCTTATGCTTTCATTGTACAAAATACACATGTTTTGTCCCGTGCCACATCTGCTTAGATAGGTTATGTCTAGTCAAATGTTAACCAAAGGAAAACCTTAATTTCAAAGGGAATCTTGACTTTCCACAAAAAAATGTGTGGGAAGCCAGCAGTGTTTGAAACAATTTTATACAAATACATAATGGTAAATACACCATCAACATTAGGCCTCCGTCTTGTAGGATCCTTCCTACCCAAATAATGACATCATCATAAAGTGTTTTTAATGATATCCGAGAGTCCTAAAGAACCCCCCCCCCCCCACACACACATGGTTCTTATGAACTTAATATTGCCAAAACCACTAGAGAAGACATTATCTACTAAGATATCATGATCAAAGAGGGTGGTATATTGCCTCGAGAAGCGAAGATTTAGAGGTCTGGAGCCCACCCACTTGCCCCCCCCCCTAAAAAAACATAGTATTACACCTTTCTTGAATGGAATCCAAAATTAAAATTTTTCGAGTCTAGTGAATAAACGGATATTCACAACTATCTTTTCGCAATGCTGATGAAAAATGTCTTTCACAGTCATGAGACTTGACCAGAACTGAGAGTTGTTGCCATGTCTACTCCTATTACAAACAAGAGACAAATTCTTAACATATCCATTCAGTATGAAAGATTGCCACATTCCTTGCTTGTTTCCCAATATCCAAAGCCATTTAGCTAGGAGGGCTTTATTCATGATGTCCAAATTAACTGTACCTATGTGCCATTGGTCTTTGGATAGACAAATTATTGTTTAGTTAACTAGGTGGTATTTCTTCACCCCCTTTCCAAACAGACCTAGCCCTAAAATCGTCACTCCTCTTCCTAAATCTAACAAAAATAGGATAAAAAGACATCATGCACAAGCGAATATCAATTATACGGCCTAAAAAAGGGTTAACCTATCAACAATGTTTGTTAACTTGCTCTCCGAACATGAACATTTATTCTCCATCTTTTTCTCGACACCCCTCGAGTGTTTGTTTCTGATTCTGTGGTTACAAATATGAATCTCTACGTATTTCAAAGGCATGACACCAAGTTAACAAGTAGAAATCTCTTGGTATAAATCATACTTGCTCCTAGCCTGCCCAAAAAGGAACAATTAACTCTTATGGGAATTAATGGTGAGGCGTGACATTTTCTCGATAGCATGTAAAATAAATTTCAATCCTTTTCACTCTCCTCACCGACTCTCACCAAAAAATGATGTCTTCAGCATATTGCAAAATATTAATACATTTTTCAATTATCTCTCCAAAATCCATTTTACTACACCATCACGTGTAGTCCTATTCCATGATAATGCCTAAAGCATATGTTGTTAGGTCAAATAGAAGAGACAAAGATCCCCACCGCCTAAGAACTTTATAAGAACTAAAAAGGGGTCCAATCTCTTCATTAAACCTCACCTCCATGTCATATTGTTTTTAACCATTTTTTGCTACGAGCACCATTAATGTAGAAAACCATACATGTCGCAACCATTATCGTGTCTAGGGAGTACCTATGTTATTTTTTCCTGGCTATGTGTATTGTCTGGTTAGATTTCAGTGAGTGTTGGAATGCGTATTCATTGTTATAGCGCGATCTTGTCTTGTAATTGCAGTTCATATTTTTGCACTAGCTCATGATTATTCAATCGTACATGTATCATCATGCCACGACACGTCTAGTAATATATAACCGACCGACCCGGTTATTTATGCTATCCTCCATTCATGGATTCTTGAAGCACGCACCTATTTTTTAATTTTCTTTGCAATAGCATTATAATAATACATAGAGCTTTCCACACAACACTAACTTTTACACAAAAAGGAGTGAGGCACACAGATGGAGAGAAGAGCCAGAGCACCGTTCAAATTTCAAAAGTTCAAAGCACCCGAAGCATATGCGCTTTAGCGAGATTAGTTGTAAAATACATTTGAAATACTTATTTGTTTTTTATGGTACATGCCTGCCTTAAATTACAGTTAATGTTGTCACACCAGCTTGTGACAGTATAATCACACATGTACGTCGATGCCAGGACACGTCGACTAATCTACGTCTTGCTGGCCCAGTTATTACTGGCTTGAAATATTGAATATAACAAAACTTTTTTTAACCATGTTTTGCTGCAAATACCATTAATTTCAAAACAGAAAGTGCTAGTTATTCACTTGATGGGGTGAATGGGAGATTTTTATAGAAGTCTTTGAAACAGACAATATCTTCGTAGACGCGGGAGCAAAACAGAAGTAAAGCTACTCTAAGGATGCAATCAATGAGAAGCTAATGACATTACAACAAGAGACATCAGGAAAACTAGGTAGCAGTAAATATAGAACAGGCGAACATACAAGCAAACAATCTGAAGAACTACAAACCGAAAGACAAAAAAGATTATCATGAGCAATGTCTTCACACAGAGATGAGCAAGCAAAGGCTTCATAATACAAATATGGAAAGTAAAGTAATGAAGATATGGAACCAGTTGCTCGGTGAAGACAAATGATTTGTTTGACCAGTTCATGTTGTTGTGACAACTGTACGTCTGGTTGGAGAGGCTTAGATTTAACTCAGAAGACTAGGTGTTCACCTTACTCTCCTTTAATAACCCATAAGTGTAGGGGATCGAAACAGTTTTCGAGGGTAGAGTATTCAAACCAAATTTATTGATTCGACATAAGGGGAGCCAAAAAACATTTGCAAATATTATCAGTTGAGTTGTCAGTAGCACAGTAGTATGATAGTTTGATAGCAGTGGTTACAGTAACAACACTAATAGTAACTGTGGCAGTTTTGTAGTGATTGTAACAACATCAGCCATGGTAGCAACTTAGCAAAGATCAATATATGAAAAGTATAGGTATTGGATCAGTGATGGATAATTTTGTTGGATGGCATTCATCATGTAACAGTCACAACCTAGAGCGACATAGAACTATCTCCAATTCATCAATGTAACGTAGGCATGTATTCCATATATAGTCATACGTGCTTATGATAAGAACTTGCATGACATCTTTTGTCCTACCTTCCCGTGGCAGCGAGGTCCATAAGGAAACTAAGGGATATTAAGGCCTCCTTTTAATAGAGAATCGGAACAAAGCATTAACACATAGTGAATATATGAACTCCTCAAACTACGGTAATCACCGAAAAGAATCCTAACTATTGTCACTTTGGGGTATGCGGATTATAACACGTAATAGGTGTGTATAATTTGCAAGATAGGGTCAAGAACTCAAATATATTCATGAAAACATAAAGGGTTCGGATCTGAAATCATGGCACTCTGACCCTAGTGACAAACATTAAGCATAGCAAAGTCATAGCAACATTAATATCAGAACATGGTGGATACTAGGGATCAAGCCCTAACAAATTGACTTGATTACATGACAAATCTCATCCAACCCCATCACTGTCCATCAAGTCTACAAAGGAATTACTCACTACCGGTGGTGAGCATCATGAAATTGGTGAAGAAGGGTTGGTGATTATGATGGCAACGAATCCCCCTCTCCGAAGCCCTAAACGGACTCCAGATCTAGCCTCCTGATGAAGAACAAGAGGTGGCGGTGGCTACGTATCGTAAAACGCGATGAAACTTCTTCTCTTATTTTTTCTCAGGAAATAGGAATTTATAGGCTTGCGATTAGGTTCAGCGGAGCCACATGGTCCCCACAAAGTACAAGGGCGCGCCCAGGAGGGGTGGTCATGCCCAAGTGCCTTGTGGGCCACGGGTGGGTCCCCTCCTATGGATCTTTGCTCTAGTATTTTTTATATATTCCATAAACTTTTGTTTCTGCACAAAAACAACATCATGGTAGTTCTACTAAAAACAACGTCAATCTGGGTTAGTTTAATTCAAATCATGCAAATTAGAGTCCAAAATAAGAGCAAAAGTGTTTGGAAAAGTAGATACGATGGAGACGTATCATCCTTGAGCTAAGATCACTTAGACCTCACCTAGTCACTCACGTAAGTCTTCAAGGTAGACTTCTGAAACCTTCACAAACTCGTTCACTTGCAATCCATAAATGACTCTTAGATGCTCAAAACATGACGCCTAACCGTCTGAAAGATCATAGTCTTCAAAGTGTAACAAGTCTTCGGTTCACTCAAAATAAAATGTATTCAGTAATGCTTGATCACTTTGAGCTCTAGGTGTATGAGTTTTTCCTTGCTTAAAATCTCTCTCAAAAGCTTCGGAGGTGGGTTGCTCTAATGTAACGCCCCGGATTCGATGCGCCAGGTGTCTGCCAGTTATTCGCCGTCGTTGCCATGTCATTTGCTTGCGTGTTGCACTTTGCCATGTCATCATATGCATTTCATATCATGTCGTCATGTGCATCGCATTTGCATACGTGTTGTCTCATGCATCCGAGCATTTTCCCCGTTGTCCGTTTTGCAATCCGGCACTCCTATGTTCCCCGGCGCCCCCTTTTGCCTCTTTTCGTGTGCGGGTGTTGAACATTCTCGGAATGGACCGAGGTTTGCCAAGCGGCCATGGTATACCAACGGTAGACCGACTGTCAAGTTTCGTGCCATTTGGAGGTCGTTTGATACTCCAACGGTTAACCGGGTAACCATAAAAGCCTCCTTCTCTTTGCAGCCCAACACCCCTTCCAAAGTGGCCCAAAACCCATCTAACTCCCCTCCATGCTCTCGGTCGTTCGATCACGATTGCGTGCCGAAAACCGCACCTCATTTGGACTCTCCTAGCTCCCTCTACCTATTTAAACACCCCCTCCCCCGAATTTTCGGATCAACTTCACCCTAACCCTAGCCTTCTTCTTCCTCCGGCAGCGCCCGTCCGTCCGCCGCCCTCAGCCATTCACTGCCGCCACTTGTCGCCGCCATCCCACCGCGCGCCTCCCGCCATCCACCGCCGCCGAGATCCGCCCACCCGGGCGAACCGCCACGCCCGGGCAGCGCCGCCCTGCCCTCGCCGGAGGCCTCCACCGCCTCGTCGCGCGCCTCGCGCCCGTCGCCGGCCGCGGCCTCCTCGCCTCGCAGCCAGCGTCGCGCGACTCCAGCGCGGCCGCGGCCCGCCGCCAGCCGGCCTCGTCTCGCCGAACACGCGCCCCTGCCGCCCGTCGCCCAGCCGCCTAAATCTCCTCACGGCGCCGCCGCTTCTCGCCCCCTTGCCGGACCAGCGTCCGTCCGTGGGAGCTCCTCCGTCCGCGCCTCCGGCGCTCCTCCGTCGCCTCGCCGGAGTTCCTCCTCGCCGGAGTTGGGATCCGACCAGATCTGGACGAGATCCACCGGGATACCAACCAAACGCGCCCTCGCCCCGCCCGGATCTCCTCGTCCCGGATCCTCCTCGTCCCGTTTTCGGAGGGTAAAAAATCCACTAAGTCTCAGATTTTCGTTATTTCCGTGCCATGTTCATGCCACCATATCTCTGCATCCATAGCTCCGTTTCGTGCGTGTAATATGTCAAATTATTGGCCTCGACGAGTACATCATTTCATTCCAGTGCATCATATTCATTTGAGCTCATCGTAATGCCTGAATCATCGTTGCAAAAGTGCTATATGATGTTAACCTGCTGAAACTGTTATAACTTGGTGATTTGTCATTTTTGCCATGATTGATGTGTGCATCCTATGAGGTTGATGTCTACATGTGTGTTGATTTATGTCATGCCATTTTACAGGGGTGCCATCCATGTATTTTTGTGAGTTGTGTAGTGAGCGCATCGAGCTTGTTAAGTAGGGTACTTGCTGTTGCTGTTTTGCTAGGCTGAATCTGCTATATCATGATGCTATATTCACCTGCTTCTACAAGTCATTCTATGCATAATCTGGAGATGTTCACTAAGGATGTTTTGTTATACATGTCTTGTTATATCCATCCATGCCCTTTTTTGCAATTATAGTCTGCTTTAACTTGTTGTAATCTTGCTCTCAAATTGCTAAATAATGTTGCTGTCAGCCTGTTAAAATTAAGTTCAATGGTGCCATGATTGTTGCTAGTGATACATGCACCCTATGAACTTGCTCTTGACATGTTTAGCTTTATATATATGCCATCTTATTGTTGATTGCCTTTCCATGCCATGTATTTCTCTGTGGTGAGTGGTTCAAGCTTACCAACATGCCTACTTATTGTTGTTCCTGCCATGTATGAATCTGTAATATAACTTGCCATGTTTACATGGGTGCCATCATATTTTTTGTGACCTTTTGGCTCATGGTCACTAAAGGACTTTTGTTCTATGCAATTAGTAGATTCATTCAATGCCTTTTTTTGCCATGATAAGTTCCTGTAACATGTTGTTTGATAGCTCTTAACATTGCAACCTGGTGTTATTTCTGCAAAAAGTCTGAAACTGTTATTATTTGCAATCTTGCCATGTGTGTTTGAGCATGTTCTAGTGATTTCTGGAGATAGCTCAATGTTCATGTTTTGTTATGCTTTACCTGTACATAATGCCCATGCCTTTTGTTTTCACGTTGAGATGCCGTAGCATAGTGTTTTGATGCTTGCAATATGCCTACTTGCTGTTATTGGACAGATTGTTGTTATGCCTTGTATAGGGTGTATGTGTTGAACCGTTGCTCCGTTTTGAGTGTGCTCTATATGGAACTTGCTTGATTTTGCATGTAGTTTCATATTATCATGTTGCATCCTTGTTTTGAGGTGTTTGCTTGATGTTTGAATGCATTTTGCATCAATGCCATGTTTAACTTGTTTTGCTCATATCTTCTAGGCCGTAGCTCCGAATCTAATGAACTTTATATGTAACTTGACTAGAATCTCGTGTAGATCATCTTGGTGCATCTTAACTTGCTGTTTAACAACTTGAACATAAGGTTTATTCAGATCTGGACCAATTTTGAAATTTGCATATGAGGACTTCTAGGAATTGTTCTATGTTGTTTCGGCCTCATTTAAACTTGCTTTGATATGCTGCTCTTGTTTGCATCATCTCTTGCCATGAGTAGCTTCATGTAGTCTTGTCATGCATCATGCTTGTTGTGCATCATGCCTTGTTCATGTGTGGTGTGTTTACCATGTTGTGTGCTTCTTCTCGATAGTTCCCGTTTCGTTGCGATCGTGAGGATTCGTTCGTCTACGCTTGGTTCGTCTTCATGGCTTCATCTTCTTCATGGACTCGTTCTTCTTCCTTGCGGGATTTCAGGCAAGATGACCGCTATCCTGGATCTCATTACTATCATTGCTATGCTAGTTGCTTCGTTCTTTTATGCTATCTTGCGCTACCTATCACTTGTTCCTCAAGCCTCCCAAATTGCCATGTCAGCCTCTAACCTTTTGCACCCTTCCTAGCAAACCATTGTTTGGCTATGTTACCGCTTTTGCTCAGCCCCTCTTATAGCGTTGCTAGTTGCGGGTGAAGATGAAGATTGCTCCATGTTGGATTATGTTATGTTGGGATATCACAATATCTCTTATATTATTAATGCATCTATATACTTGGTAAAGGGTGGAAGGCTCGGCCTTATGCCTAGTGTTTTGTTCCACTCTTGCCGCCCTAGTTTCCGTCATATCGGTATTATGTTCCCCATTTTGCGTCCCTAACGCGGTTGGGTGATTTATGGGACCCCCTTGACAGGATTCGCTTTGAATAAGACTCCTCCAAAGAAGGCCCAACATTGGTTTTACCATTTGCCTCACCTATGCCCTTTTATTTCCCTTGGGTTTCGGAGTCCGAGGGTCATCTTTATTTTAGCCCCCGGGCAGTTCTCCCTCGAGTGCTGGTCCAAACCGAAGCGATGTCCGGCGCCCCACAGGCAACTGTCTATGCCAACCCGTCGTCTTGCTCATACGGTGTGCCCGAGAACGAGATATGTGCAGCTCCTATCGGGATTTGTCGGCACATTCGGGCGGCTTTGCTGGTCTTGTTTTATTCTTTGTCGAAATGTCTTGTAGCCGGGATTCCGAGACTGATCGGGTCTTCCGGGAGAAGGAATATCCTTCGTTGATCGCGAGAGCTTATCATGGGCTAAGTTGGGACACCCCTGCAGGTTTAAACTTTCGAGAGCCGTGCCCGGTTATGTGGCAGATGGGAATTTGTTAATATCCGGTTGTAGTAAACTTGAAGTAAACTCTTCTAAAATACACCAACCGTGTAATGCGTAACTGTGATTGTCTCTTTTCGGGGTTGATCGAGAGGAGAACACGGTTTTACGGGTTATGTCGGCGTAAATAGGAGTTCATGATCACTTCTTGATCATTGCTAGTTGACGACCGTTCCTTTGTTTCTCTTCTCGCTCTCATTTGCGTATGTTAGCCACCATATATGCTTAGCCGCTGCTGCAACCTCACCACTTTACCTCTTCCTTACCCATTAAGCTTTGCTAGTCTTGATACCCATGGTAATGGGATTCTTTGAGTCCTCGTGGCTCACTGATTACTACACCAACAGTTGCAGGTGTACAGGTTATGCGATGATCATGGCCTTGAGAGCGATGTTTACTTGTTTTGGAGTTCTTCTTACGCTTCTTCAATCGGGGATAGGTTCGGTCGGCACTGGGCTAGCAGGTGGATATTGTTTGAGTTTCATTTATGTTGCATCCGTAGTCGGATGTTGATCTTGTATATGATGTGATGTTGTATTCGTGTGGCATTGTATGCCTTATGTATGTATCCCCATCTATTATGTAATGTTGATGTAATGATATCCACCTTGCAAAAGCGTTTCAATATGCGGGTCTATCCTTGGTGGGACCGTCGAGTTTCTTTTGGATAGGGTCGCATATTGGGCGTGACAAGTTGGTATCAGAGCCTCGACCGACCGTAGGAGCCCCCTTGTTTCATCGTGTAGTTTGGTCGTTGTTGAGTCTAGAAGAAAACTGTTTTTCGGAGTCTAGTTATATCAGAGAGTAGGAATTCTTTTTACTCCTCAGCCCCTTCGTCGCTCTGGTAAGGAACCTTGACGTAGGTGTTTTGAATTATTCCTCTTCCCCTTCAAATTTTTCTTTAGGATCACGCAGTTGGTTTTCCGGTCGTTGGTTCTCATCTCTTTTCATCCGGTGTATTTCTCGTCAAGTCGACTCGAGCCTCTTCATCATTAAGTTCAATCCTCAGTTGTTTTCTTTTCCCACCCGCCCACCCTTTTTCTCCTTGGGACCGGAGTCCGTAATCGAGTATCCATCCTACTCGTATGAAGTCTTTGCTTTCTTTCCTCAATGATTTCAACCGGTGTTTCCTCTTGAACTCATTAAATCGCTTTCCCCTTCAAGTTGCCTTTGTTTTTCCCGCCCTCCACCCTCTTATTCCCGAACTGAGTCTTTTTCGACCATCAATTTCATTCGTGTGGAGCCTCTTGATCTTCCCTCAATTATTTTAACGGTGAATTCTCGTCTCGTTCGTCATTCTTCATCCCTTTCTTCCCGGTGGATTCAATTCAAGTTTTTTCGTTGTCGATCGTATTCTTTCCCTCAGCTCAAATATTTCCCTTTGCTCGTTACGCCTCTTGATTTTATCCTTCCGGAGTGATGAAGACATCTCGGGAGATTAAATGCGTGTTCCAAGTAATTCGAGGTTGTCACCTCATTCAAATATTTCAATTGTTCAGATGCATCATCTATCTGTTTATCATCCCTTTTCAACGGTGTTTTTCTCTTCAGTGGGCCCTAACCCACAGGTTTTTTCCCAGGATCTTACCTGACTCTTCTAATTCCCCCGGAGTTATTCTCAATTCTTTTCAAGTTGTGACGTAAGAATGGATTCCATCAATCACATGCCTTTTCCAAGATCGATTTCAAATCCTTTCGTTGTTGGCTCAACCTCTTTGCTTTTCATTCTTCGGAGTATCTCAGTAATTTGGTGGTGTTTCTCATCGTCATTTGAAGACTGTCGTAGATTTTTTCTCTTAAATCTTGTCCGTTCTCCCGGAGATTCGCGGTGCTAGCTTGATGTTATCATATCTAGTTGTTTCCAGTTGTGCAATTCTTCTCACCCATCCGGAGTATTTCAGGAGTTGTTTTTTTTCATTTCTTTTCATCGGAGGTCATCATTCCAGAAGAATTCTTCGTCCTCACATTTCAGCTACCGTTATCCAATTATCCCGGTGCTTCGTTCAAGTATTCTTCAATCAGTTCGCGATCTCTTCGCTCTTTTGCATCTAAATACCCTCGAGCTTATTGGTTCTTCTAATTCTTCCCGGTGATTCATTCCCTTTCATCAGTCATTTTCGAATTCTTACGGTGGTTCGTTCAAGATTCTTTTTCCTTGATTATCACTTTAATTCATTCGTTCTTTCGAATCCTACCGGTGGTTCATGAAGATTTTCTCAAATTTTGTGCTATATTTTCCCTTAATCTTTTTCAAGAAGAATAAGTAATATGCAAAATCCATTGCTTGTCATCAATTTAATTTGATGAAGGATAAGCATACAATAAATCTTTTTCTTATTCCATCCAAGTGTTTAATCCTTTTCTTCGGAGTTTGTTCTTGAGGAATAAATTCTACTTCCAAGTGTTTTCATCTTTTCTTTTCCGGAGTTCAAATTTTCCTTGGCCATCTCGTCGGAACCTCCTTCTAAATCATCGTAAGATTTAATCTTGTTCTTTTCATCCTTCATTCAATCTCATAAACCTTTTGTTACCGGAGTTCTTCACGGTGGTTCTTCATGATTTAATTCATTCTTCAAGAGTTCATCAAGTTTCATTCCATCTTCTTAAGCTCGTGTTCTATTCCTCCATGTTTCACCGAGTGTCTTTGCCTAAATCCTTTCAGTCTTATTCGTTTCTTATCTCGTTCTAACCGGAATGGTTTCATAGTCTATCTGATTCTGTGAGCTTTCGATTCTCGTCATTCTCGCCGTTCCTCTCTTCTTTTCGAGTGCTTTCGATTCTTTGCTTCTTCTCTTGAGTTCTTGTTTCACCTCATCCCTTTTCCCTTCCGTCTCGGTCCTAAGATCTCGGGACGAGATCTCTTGTTAGTGGAGGAGTGTTGTAACGCCCCGGATTCGATGCGCCAGGTGTCTGCCAGTTATTCGCCGTCGTTGCCATGTCATTTGCTTGCGTGTTGCACTTTGCCATGTCATCATATGCATTTCATATCATGTCGTCATGTGCATCGCATTTGCATACGTGTTCGTCTCATGCAACCGAGCATTTTCCCCGTTGTCCGTTTTGCAATCCGGCACTCCTATGTTCCCCGGCGCCCCCTTTTGCCTCTTTTCGTGTGCGGGTGTTGAACATTCTCGGAATGGACCGAGGTTTGCCAACCGGCCTTGGTATACCACCGGTAGACCAACTGTCAAGTTTCATGCCATTTGGAGGTCGTTTGATACTCCAACGGTTAACCGGGTAACCGTAAAAGCCTCCTTCTCTTTGCAGCCCAACACCCCTTCCAAAGTGGCCCAAAACCCATCTAACTCCCCTCCATGCTCTCGGTCGTTCGACCACGATCGCGTGGCCGAAAACCGCACCTCATTTGGACTCTCCTAGCTCCCTCTACCTATTTAAACACCCCCTCCCCCGAATTTTCGGATCAATTTCACCCCTAACCCTAGCCTTCTTCTTCCTCCGCGCGCCGGACGCGTCCGTGTCGCGCTGAACACGTCCGTCGCCGCCCCCTCAGCAATTCACCTCTCTCGCCACTTATCGTCGCCGCCATCCCACAGCGCCGCCTTGAGAGATCCGGCCCGCCCGGGCGAAGCACGCCGAACGCCGCCCAGCGCGCCCTCGCCGGAAGGCCTCCGGCCTCGTCGCGCCTTGCCTCCGCGCCCGTCGCCCGGCCGCGGCCTCCTCCTCTCGCCTCGCAGCCAGCGCCAGCCGACTCCATGCGCCCGCAGCCCGCCCGCCGCCAGCCCGCCTCGTCTCAGCCGAACCACGCGCCCCTGCCGCCGTCGCCCGCCGCCTCGTCTCCTCACAGCGCCGCCCGCTTTCACGCCGCGCCCGAGACCAGCGTCCGTCCGTGAACTCCTCCACCGTCCCACGCCTCCAGCCGCTCCTCGCGTCGCCTCGCCGGAGTTCCTCCTCGCCGGAGTTGGGATCCGGCCAGATCTAGACGAGATCCACCGGGATCCCAACCAAACGCGCCCTCGCCCCGCCCGGATCTCCTCGTCCCGGATCCTCCTCGTCCCGTTTTTGGAGGGTAAAAAATCCACTAAGTCCCAGATTTTCGTCATTTTCATGCCATGGTCATGCCATCATATCTCTGCATCCATAGCTCCGTTTCATGCGTGTAATATGTAAAATTGTTCGCCTGGACGAGTACACCATTTCATTGCATTGCATCATATTCATTTGAGCTCATCTTGATGCCCGAATCATCGTTGAAAGAGTGCTATATGATGTTAACCTGCTGAAACTGTTATAACTTGGTGATTTGTCATTTTTTCCATGATTGATGTGTGCATCCTATGAGGTTGATGTCTATATGCATGTTGATCTATGTCATGCCATCTTTACAGGGGTGCAATCCATGTATTTGTTTAAGTTGTGTAGTGAGCGCATCGAGCTTGTTAAGTAGGGTACTTGCTGTTGCTGTTTTGCTAGGCTGAATCTGCTATATCATAATGCTATATTCACCTGCTTCTACAAGTCATTCTATGCATAATCTGGAGATGTTAAATAAGGATGTTTTGTTATACATGTCTTGCTCTATCCATCCATGCCCTTTGTTGCAATTATAGTCTGCTGTAACCTGTTGTAATCTTGCTCTCAAATTGCTAAATAATGTTGCTGTCAGCCTGTTAACATTAAGTTCAATGTTGCCATGATTGTTTCTAGTGATACATGCACCCTATGAACTTGCTATTGCCATTTTTAGCTTCATATATATGCCATACTACTGTTGGTTGCCTTGCCATGCCATGTATTGGTCTGTGGTGAGTGGTTAAAGTTTACCAACATGCCTACTTATTGTTGTTCCTGCCATGTATGAATCTGTAATATAACTTGCCATGTTTACATGGGTGCCATCATATTTTCTGTGCCCTTTTGGCTCATGGTCACTAAAGGACTTTTGTTCTATGCAATTATTAGATGCATTCCATGCCTTTGTTTGCCATGATAAGTTCCTGTAACATGTTGTTTGATAGCTCTTAACATTGCAACCTGGTGTTATTTCTGCAAAGTCTGAAACTGTTATTATTTGCAATCTTGCCATGTGTGTTTGAGCATGTTCTAGTGATTTCTGGAGATAGCTCAATGTTCATGTTTTGTTATGCTTTACCTGTACATAATGCCCATGCCTTTTGTTTTCACGTTGAGATGCTGTAGCATAGTGTTTTGATGCTTGCAATATGCCTACTTGCTGTTATTGGACAGATTGTTGTTATGCCTTGTATAGGGTGTATGTGTTGAACCGTTGCTCCGTTTTGAGTGTGCTCTATATGAAACTTGCTTGATTTTGCATGTAGTTTCATATTATCATGTTGAATCCTTGTTTTGAGGTGTTTTATTGATGTTTGAATGCATTTTGCATCAATGCCATGTTTAACTTGTTTTGCTCATATCTTCTAGGCCGTAGCTCCGAATCTAATGAACTTCATATGTAACTTGACTAGAATCTCGTGTAGATCATCTTGGTGCATCTTAAATTGCTGTTTAACAACTTGAACATAAGGTTTATTCAGATCTGGACCAATTTCGAAATTTGCATATGAGGACTTACCGGAATTGTTCTATGTTGTTTCCGGCCTCATTTAAACTTGCTTTGATGTGCTGCTCTTGTTTGCATCATCTCTTGCCATGAGTAGCTTCATGTAGTCTTGTCATGCATCATGCTTGTTGTGCATCATGCCTTGTTCATGTGTGGTGTGTTTACCATGTTGTGTGCTTCTTCTCGATAGTTCCCGTTTCGTTGCGATCGTGAGGATTCGTTAAATCACGCTTGGTTCGTCTTCGTGGCTTCATCTTCTTCATGGACTCGTTCTTCTTCCTTGCAGGATTTCAGGCAAGATGACTGCTACCCTGGATCTCATTACTATCATTGCTATGCTAGTTGCTTCGTTCTTTCGCTATGCTGCGCTACCTATCACTTGTTCCTCAAGCCTCCCAAATTGCCATGTCAGCCTCTAACCTTTTGCACCCTTCCTAGCAAATCGTTCTTTGGCTATGTTACCGCTTTTGCTCAGCCCCTCTTATAGCGTTGCTAGTTGCGGGTGAAGATGAAGATTGCTCCATGTTGGATTATGTTATCATAATATCTCTTATATTATTAATGCATCTATATACTTGGTAAAGGGTGGAAGGCTCGGCCTTATGCCTAGTGTTTTGTTCCACTCTTGCCGCCCTAGTTTCCGTCATATCGGTATTATGTTCCCGGATTTTGCGTCCCTAACGCGGTTGGGTGATTTATGGGACCCCTTGACAGTTCGCTTTGAATAAGACTCCTCCAAAGAAGGCCCAACATTGGTTTTACCATTTGCCTCACCTATGCCCCTTTTATTTCCCTTGGGTTTTGAGCCCGAGGGTCATCTTTATTTTAGCCCCGGGCAGTTCTCCTCTCGAGTCTTTGGTCCAAACCGAAGCGATGTCCGGCGCCCACTGGGCAACCAGGTCTATGCCAACCCGTCGTCTTGCTCATCCGGTGTGCCCCGAGAACGAGATATGTGCAGCTCCTATCGGGATTTGTGGGCACATTCGGTGACTTTGCTGGTCTTGTTTTATTCTTTGTCGAAATGTCTTGTAGCCGGATTCGAGACTGATCGGGTCTTCCGGGGAGAAGGAATATCCTTCGTTGATCGCGAGAGCTTATCATGGGCTAAGTTGGGACACCCTGCAGGTATAAACTTTCGAGAGCCGTGCCCGCGGTTATGTGGGAGATGGGAATTTGTTAATATCCGGTTGTAGTAAACTTGAAGTAAACTCTTCTAAAATACACCAACCGTGTGCGTAACCGTGAGTGTCTCTTTTCGGGGTGGATCGAGAGGAGAACACGGTTTCGGGTTATGTCGGCGTAAGTAGGAGTTCGTGATCACTTCTTGATCATTGCTAGTTGACGACCGTTCCTTTGTTTCTCTTCTCGCTCTCATTTGCGTATGTTAGCCACCATATATGCTTAGCCGCTGCTGCAACCTCACCACTTTACCTCTTCCTTACCCATTAAGCTTTGCTAGTCTTGATACCCATGGTAATGGGATTGCTTTGAGTCCTTGTGGCTCACAGATTACTACACCAACAGTTGCAGTACAGGTTATGCGATGATCATGACGCGAGAGCGATGTTTACTTGTTTTGGAGTTCTTCTTCTGCTTCTTCAATCAGGGGATAGGTTCCAGGTCGGCAGCCTGGGCTAGCAGGGTGGATATTGTTTGAGTTTCTGTTTATGTTGCATCCGTAGTCGGATGTTGATCTTGTATATGATGTGATGTTGTATTCGTGTGGCATTGTATGCCTTATGTATGTATCCCCATCTATTATGTAATGTTGATGTAATGATATCCACCTTGCAAAAGCGTTTCAATATGCGGGTCTATCCTTGGTGGGACCGTCGAGTTCCTTTTGGATAGGGTCGCATATTGGGCGTGACATCTAAAATGAAAGAAGTCGTGTAATAACTTAGAGCAGCGACCAACTTATTGTGGAAGGGGGCTGCTATTTATAGCCAAGGGCAAACCGACATGATATGGCTAAAACAACCCTAGGTCAATGGCCAACCGACATGTGTACCAACCATTGGATTTAAAACAGACGCGCCAACCTTCCTTGGGCTACAAGCAAGGTTCAGTCAACCAACAGTGGAAGAGATTTTCCCTCAAAGTCTCCACTATAAGACATGGGATTTTAGGTTGAGCACCGCGTTAGTTTCTGACTTCTTATCACCTTGACCCACTTAATTGTGTGATGGTTCCTATGACTCACGAAAGAAGAAAATGAAACTACCAAAATACTAAGTCTTCATGTCTCATTTCTTCAAGCGAAATTATTTGCGTACCACTGTTGTCTTCAATGTCTCCAGGCATTTTTAGAGGTCGTCTTCGACAATTGAGCCAAATCTCCAGGGACTTCTATCTGTGTTATCTTGTTGAGGGAGTTATGGATTAAGGGGTCCTCAGGGCGTCGGCCCATCGAATATGGGCCGAACTGGTGAAGCCGCATAATGACAGAAGATCTATGAAGCTGCGGTGTGACCTCCAAGTCAAGGATAGGCAAGATCTCTTTACCCCTTATTTGTAATCTATCTTAGGTAACCCTAACCCTACCTGTGTCTATATAAAACGTGGGTTGTAGTCTTTAGAGGTAGAGCTACATCCATCACCTCATCACCTTAGGGTTTAGCTCATGCTGATCTCGAGGTAGACTTACTCTATAATCGTACTATACATCTAATACAATCAAGCAGTACCTAGGATATTTCCTCTTCGAGAGGGCCCGACCCTAGGTAAATACTGTGTTCATCGTCCCTTGTTCCCCATCTGTTGGGGAACGTAGCAGAAATTCAAAATTTTCCTATGAGTCACCAAGATCTATCTATGGAGAGACTAGCAACGAGGGGAAGGAGAGTGCATCTACATACCCTTGTAGATCGCTAAGCGGAAGCGTTCAAGAGAACGGGGTTGAAGGAGTCGTACTCGTCGTGATCCAAATCACCAGAGATCATAGTGCCGAACGGACGGCACCTCCGCGTTCAGCACACGTACAGCCCGGTGACGTCTCCCATGCCCTGATCCAGCAAGGAGAGAGGGAGAGGTTGGGGAAGACTCTGTCCAGCGGCAGCATGACGGCGTGGTGGTGGTGGAGGAGCGTGGCAATCCTGCAGGGCTTCGCCAAGCACCGCGGGAGAGGAGGAGGACTTGGGAGAGGGGGAGGGCTGCGCCAGGGACAAGGGTGAAGCTCCCATTCACCTCCCCACTATATATAGGGGTGGAGGGGGCTGGTTTCTTGCCCTCCAAGTCCATTGGGGCGTTGGCAAGGTGGGAGGCAAGAAATCACATCATTTCCTTCCCCATCGATTGTTATCCCCCTTTTTAGGGATCTTGATCTTATCCCTTCGGGATATGATCTTATTCCTTCTAAGGGGGATCTTGGTGCGCCTTGACCAGGGGTGTGGGACCTTGCCCCCACTACCACGTTCATGTGGGTCCCCCATGCAGGTGGTCCCCACTCCGGAACCTTCTAGAACCTTCCCGTACAATACCGAAAAATCCCGAACATTTTCCGGTGGCCAAAATAGGACTTCCCATATATAAATCTTTACCTCCGGACCATTCCGGAACTCCTTGTGACGTCCGGGATCTCATCCGGGACTCCGAACAACATTCGGTAACCACATACAAACTTCCTTTATAACCCTAGCGTCATCGAACCTTAAGTGTGTAGACCCTACGGGTTCGGGAGACATGTAGACATGACCGCGACGTTCTCCGGTCAATAACCAACAGCGGGATCTGGATACCCATGTTGGCTCCCACATGTTCCACGATGATCTCATCGGATGAACCACGATGTCAAGGACTCAATCGATCCCGTATACAATTCCCTTCGTCTAACGGTATTGTACTTGCCCGAGATTCGATCGTCGGTATACCGATACCTTGTTCAATCTCGTTACCGGCAAGTCTCTTTACTCGTTCCGTAACACATCACCCCGGGATCAACCCCTTGGTCACATTGTGCACATTATGATGATGTCCTACCGAGTGGGCCCAGATACCTCTCTGTTTACACGGAGTGAAAAATCCCAGCCTCGATTCGTACAACCCAACAGACACTTTCGGAGATACATGAGTGCACCTTTATAGCCACCCGATTCGTTGTGGCGTTTGGTACACCCAAAGTATTCCTCACGGTATCCGGAGTTGCACAATCTCATGGTCTAAGGAAAAGATACTTGACATAAGAAAAGCTTTAGCAAACGAACTACGATCTTTGTGCTAGGCTTAGGATTGGGTCTTGTCCATCACAACATTCTGCTAATGATGTGATCCCGTTATCAACGACATCCAATGTCCATGGTCAGGAAACTGTAACCATCTATTGATCAACGAGCTAGTCAACTAGAGGCTTACTAGGGACATGGTGTTGTCTATGTACCCACACATGTATCTGAGTTTCCTATCAATAAAATTGTAGCATGGATAATAAACTATTATCATGAACAAGGAAATATAATAATAACTAATTTATTATTGCCTCTAGGGCATATTTCCAATACCATCGATCTCAGATCCACAACTCGGGACCCCTACCCCGAGGTCTGCCGGTTTTGACACCGACATTGGTGCTTTCATTGAGAGTTTCGCTATGGGGTCGCCCAAAGGATCGATGGCTCACCTGATCATAGGAGAAGGCATCGGAACCGGGGACTTCTTCGTCCCCTGTCAACTCTTCGCGTTCGGCAGCATCGTGCTACACGCCGACCCAACTAGTCGTTTGGATCGGATCGACAACTTCGCTCCAAAACACCGAATTCAATTCGGTAATCTGGAATACGTTCCGGATGCGTGCGACGATCTGATCTTCGTCGGATTCACCATCCCCCTCCTGCACCCTCACAGGCCACGTCGTGCCCGCCCTGGAGTCCCCCTCAAATTCGATCTACAGAACAGCTTTGAGCTAGGAGGGCTCTGCTTCAAGAGGTGGCCAGGCTCCACCTTCGGCCGGATCCATCATGTTTGTGGAGGACCTATCCTCGGCCTTCGAGGCAGAATAAGGAGGCGGAAGCCAAGAGTCAATCTCGGCCGAACCTGCTTTCCGTCACAATGCTCCTCTGGCCTTGAGCCCTTACGACGAACTGACAAATGATGACCCACAAGTGTAGGGGATCTATCGTAGTCCTTTCAATAAGTAAGAGTGTCGAACCCAACAAGGAGCAGAAGGAAATGACAAGCGGTTTTCAGTAAGGTATTCTCTGCAAGCACTGAAATTGTAGGTAATAGATAGTTTTATGATAAGATAATTTGTAATGGGTAACAAGCAATGAAAGTAAATAAGGTGTAGAAAGGTGGCCTAATCCTTTTTGTAGCAAAGGACAAGCCTGGACAAGTTCTTATAATGAGAAAAGCGCTCCCAAGGACACATGGGAATTATCGTCAAGCTAGTTTTCATCACGCTCATATGATTCACGTTCGTTACTTTGATAATTTGATATGTGGGTGGACAATTGCTTGGGTACTGACTAATAGCAAGATTTCACCCATGTCCTCAGGAACAAACGTAACTACTCACAAAGCATATTCATGTTCATAATCAGAGGAGTATTAATATGCATTAAGGATCTGAACATATGATCTTCCACCAAATAAGCCAACTAGCATCAACTACAAGGAGTAATCAACACTACTAGCAACCCACAGGTACCAATCTGAGGTTTTGGTACAAAGATTGGATACAAGAGGTGATCTAGGGTTTGAGAGGAGATGGTGTTGGTGAAGATGTTGATGGATATTGACCCCCTCCCGATGAGAGGATCGATGGTGATGATGATGGTGATGATTTCCCCCTCCCGGAGGGAAGTTTCCCCGGCAGAACAGCTCCGCCAGAGCCCTAGATTGGTTCCGCCAAGGTTCTGCCTCGTGGCGCCAAAGTTTCGTCCCGTAAGCTTGCTTATGATTTTTCCAGGGTAAAAGACCTCATATAGAAGAAGATGGGCACCGGAGGGCTGCCACGTGGCCCACGAGGCAGGGGCGCGCCCAGGGGGGTAGGCACTACAAGAAATATGTCAACTAGTGACCTCCACTATTGGTCACTGAAAGACATAGTTTTCAATTTGTGACCTTTTTGTGACCAAAAACATAAGGTCAAAAGCTGAGGGTCGTTAACTGACTATAGCGACCTTCTCTGTGAGAAGGTCGTAGATGTTTACGACCAAAATATTTCTACTGTGGCGTTTTGGTCACTAGCAACCTCCCCAGGCCACGTAGGCTTCCAGCGTGGCAAGCTGATGTGGCACAAGATTCAGCCCGGTCCAATTCGATTTTCTTAATGGGCATAGCCCAACAATTCGGCCTTTTTATTGTTTTTTTCATGTGAATTTTTGGTCGGCTACATGGGCCACGCCCTACAATTCGGCCTTTTAATTTTCTAGGCCATGGCCCTTTTGCAAACCATTTCATTAGGCCTTTTTGTAAGGTTTTACAGAAATGCACAATGTTCCAGTCCACTATTATTTGGGCTGTAGCATTTTTAGAGCCCATATATTATTTGGTCCAGTAAGAACATTTGGTCTTTTTATTATTCACCGATTTTCAGTTTACACATGAACAGCAAACACTCAATAATTCGCTCAATTAAATGATTAAATTCAGAAATCATTCATCCAAATACACACAATAGCACATACAAGTCTCGCACGCGTCCAACCTCAACTAAAACAAGCAAAAAGCAGATACACATCAACTAAAGTTGTGGTGCGCTTCCATCACAAAGCTGACAACCTAAGCGACATTAGATCACCAAAAAGAAACAATGCCATCAACATGAGGCGGTAATCCAACTTAACACTTTGTGAGGAGCAGCGCCACCAGGAGGATGCCGATCGCCCACGAGGGCGCTCCAGCCCAGGGGCGACATGTGGGAGCTACAGATGTCAATGGAGTATCTGGCCAGCCTCTGGTACCTGGCCACAGGTCACATCAAAAATATTCAGAAATCAGTTGAACATAATTGGCTACAAAAGAAATCAGAATTGAACAGAATTGTCATGCTTGTCTACTTTCAGGAAAGTTAATACATATTTCCATGCTTGTCTACCAAAGAAATTGTATCAACTTAACACTTAGTCATGCATAAGTGTTTCACATCAAAAACATACAAAGCAGCAGACTCAAAATTGTATCAACTTAACACTTAGTCATGCATAAGCGTTTCACATCAAAAACATACAAAATCTGGAGTAGGAAACTAAATCTCTAAATACTCCAGCTGCAAATACTGCTAACACTAATGGGCCAAGAGCAAATCAGTATTTTTGGAGTTTTAACAAATGTTCAAGAATTTATGGAGTACAATGACAACATCACGTTAAGAAAGTGAGCTAAATCATCACATTTTCAACTCATTACTGAATCTTCTCAGTGAATCAACTAGTATTACAACCAAATTCAGTGAATTAAGCTACTCCATTTTGAAGTACTGCGCGAGTGCTCAAACATGCAGAGATACATGCAGATTAGCAGCAAGTGAGTGAGCAGAGGGAGAGGGAGGTGCTACCTGCTGGGAGCGGTGCGTGGTCGTGGCCGGGCTGGACTCATCGAGCTCAGAGAGGGCAACTTGGTTGCCTTGGAAGCAGAGGAGCAGACCCCTTGTTGCGGGACAGGGCCGGTGCCTAGGTTCGTACCTCCTCCTCGAGCAAGACAAGGCCATGTTCCCGGCCAGACCTCCTGTTCATCCAATAGCGGCAGTTCAACACCACAACAAAGTACAAAGCAAAATAAATAAAGAAGGATAATATGATGTGCAATGCTGCCCCAGAAGCAAGACATCAGACAAAGAAAATAAGGAGCCTAATAATACCCTTGTAACATATCGGACATCGCATTTAATAAATCACAAGGAAAACACGCAATAAAAATGAGCACAGGTTGCAGAGCGCTATCATATTGGAAGAATACCCTTCAGAACATATTGCACAAGCTGTCCGCAACCAAAACAATTGTTGCAGGATTGTAACTTACTAATAAATCAACAACAAAAACTAATGATGATACATCTACTCTGCTCTACTGTCTGTTGTTACAAGAACAGCTGCATGCACCTGTGGCCAAAGGAAATACTCAGTTTGTTGGGCTAGTTTGATTAGTACTGCTTTGCATGTGTACAAAGCACCAAAGCATTGAATGGTTAGCCGGGACCAGATGGTGAATTGATCCCAAAGCACCAAAGATTATAATATGATGCAATTGGTTATTCAAAATTTTGACTTGCATACAACATCACTACTGCTATTCTTGCTATCAACTCATAATTTACTCCACTGGACCTAACACATACAACACTATTTTGAGAATATAAAAATATTGGTTATCATAATAAAATACTATTTATTTCCTTCACTGTTCAGCACAATTATCTTACAATACAATACCAATCGTTAAACACTTTCTCACAGGGTCATGCCTACATTCTGTATTTGGGCATCACTACTAGCATAGACTAAAAGACATGCTAGGCTATTGTCAATTCTAACTTCACATATGCATAAGAATCGCTAGAGCAAGCAAACCAGAAAAACATAGAGCATATATCGTTCCCCATTTCACGGAGAATCTCCTCTTGCACCTAGGTGGTCACCGCAACAGCCTCCTATTACACGGAACTGTGTACCACTGCATGCACATGTGAGTTGGCAACGGGTGATATCATAACGAGATGCATCAATCATGCCGAGCTCTCGTTGTGGCACAAATCAAATGACACAAAGTAGCGATCGAATATGTGAGGTACCCAAACCAGCGATTGCACTTAAAAAAGCGAGGCAGACGATGCAACTACTAAGCAACCGTGAACTCGCCACAAGAAAGATAATGATCAGAGCAAGCTCGCTAAAAGACCCAACCAGTAGCAACATGTAGGATACCAAAAATTCACACAGAGGGCAGGATCGAAGCGCGAGCGGTGTCGACGCTGTTGTGCATGGGCCTCATCTCGCTCCCACGCTCCATCGGCTCACGCACGCTACAAGGGAAAGGAAGAGCAGCGAAGATTCGCATCAGAGACCAGAGCAAAATCAGAAGCAAGAGCAAAGTAATAACAATCCAGGGAAGGCACAGGGCTCCTAACCGCCGAAGCAGACGACCCCGAAGCCCGGATCGGGCGGATCTCCGAAGCATAACTCCGCGGCAAAGACCGCGTCACGGGCGGGGGCGACGCGGTTGGCGGCAGGTCGGGGCTTCGCCATCGACATCTGGCCGGAACCCTAAGCTGTCGCCCGCGTCGTCGCATGTAATGCGATGGAGTCTTTGGTGCACCGACTCCGACAGCACCACCTTGAACGCCTCGGACGACATCTGCGGGAATGAAAATCGAACACCAAAGGAGCGCATGACATCGTCAGAACCTCGTCTCGAGAAGGAGAAACGCACGGGCTCAACGCAGGGCACGACGGGAGAGGAAAATACCTTGGGGTTGGGGACGGCGTGGCCGCGGTGCGCCCCCGCGGAGCGAGACCCTCCTGGCCGCGGTGGCGCAGCCCTCGGCGCCGTGGAGGCGGACGCCAAGAAGGGCAACCCCGCCGAGGAGGCAATGGCGAGGGCGGGTGAGGCGGAGGCCTTGAGCGCGAACGTCGACGACGGAGGAAGGGGACGGTGGACGAGGGGGGCTTGGATTGGATCTGGAGTGAAGGGGTGCTGGGGCTGGCGGGGAGGAAGGGGAGGGGATCGAGAGGAGCTCCGCCGGATCTGGAAGGGGAGAGGAGGAGCAGAGAGCGAGGGAAAGAATGGAGGTGGAGGGGTGGATGGAAAATGACCACAGGACAGAGCTAGGGTTTCGGGGACACATCCATGTTTGGTGCGGGCCGTTGGATCTGTGGGATCCGACGGTGATTTACCCATGATCCGCGTGAGAGGCCCCTGGACCAATCAGAACACAGTATACATGTATGATATTTTGACCATTTAAATTGGTCATAATCCACTAAAATTATGTGCTAAATCATGTTAGCTATTTTATTATGACCTGAAAATTTGAAAAAAAAACTTTTTATTGTGTCAGCAAATTTGACTATTGTTTTCAGGAATAATCATAAACTGAAATAAGATAAATATTTTTTAAATAGTTATGAGAAATGAGTTCTTTTAAATCATATTTTTTTTCATTTTTTAAGTGTTCGAAATGAGCTTTTTGTGAAGGAACTACCAAATAATTGTTGCAAAAATGGACCAAATCAATTTTATAAAATACTAGGCCATATATAATGCACAATTGACAAAATGGTTGGGTGTCAAATTTTTTGATCCACCTCTGGTGAAAAAGACAAATTCCCGTCGATTCAGTTGGAAGCGGGTCAAATTTGAACTGCAGCTGCCTCATAGTTTGCTCTTTATTTTTTCCAAAAATCATTTCTATGTAAATAAGTATCTATTTAATCATAGAAACGCCCAAAAAATTCCAAGATTCAACCACTAGCTAGGAACGGTCAAGCCCGCCGTTTTGACCGCATTTTGAAACGGGCATAAAAAATTCAAAAAAAATCAAAAAATTGGAAAACCTTCGCGTTGTGTCATTATATGTGACCAAGTTTCCAGGAAAAATAATAAACTTCTAATACGATAATTCTTTTAAAAAAGTGTTCTCAGAAACGAGCTATCATGCGTGAAGATTCATGGCTTTCAAGCCAAATGATCAATCTTATGGCCACATTCATGGCATAGTTTGTTAAAATGATCTCATATTGTGCACAAGGGTACATCTTGGAATTCCAAACAATGTTGCCTAAGGAAGTTTTCATTTTCTTTGCACGGAAAATTCATTTTTCATTTTTCAAGTGCCCAAAAGGAGGTTTTTTTGTGAAGGAACTACCAAATAATTGTTGCAAAATCGACTAAATCAATTTTATAAAATACTAGGCCATATATAATGCACAATTGACAAAATGGTTGGGTGAAAAAAGTTTTGATCCACCTCTGGTGAAAAAGACAAATTGTCACCGATTCAGCTGTAAACGGGTCAAATTTGTACTGCAGCTGCCTCATAGTTTGCTATTTATTTTTTACAAAAATCATTTCTAGTTAAATAAGTAACTATTTAATCAGAAATACATGGTTTTATGGCGAGACAAAGACGTTTGGACGGTAGCCGAGGGCCCCAACTCTAGAGCGCGTAAGCTCGCATGCCCGCGCGTGGTCACCGGCGTGGATCTGGCGTTGCCATGTGTTCAGGCGGCCTAGGCATGTCTAGTGGGTTGGGCACTCCCTGTAGGTGCTAGGAAGAAAATCACAACATAAGATTCTCACGAGGAGACCGATCGATGCTCAAAGATGAATAAGCGACCAAGTGTTTGATTTGCAGATGCGGGAAATGCACATGGCTAATGGGCGTGAGTTTTGGCTGAGGATGATCAGTTACTAAGAAGACCGTCTTCACAAATTTTCACCTCAAAAGGAGGAGCCTAGGTGGTACTTGCTTTACAAAGTACCACACTGGACATAAATAGGAATGTTGAAGCTAGGATCAAAATAATGAATGGATTGAGCTAGCATTTGGTGGAGGATTGTTATTTGGGCATAGGAAAGCACGTTAGAAAATGGATACTATTTGGACATGCCAAAGTGGTACTTCCTTCACAAAGTGCTGCTCTGATCAGAATAGGAAAATGAATATTTTTGAATTATTTTTGAACTAGGCAAGGAAGGTTTTACATATTTAACGAAGATATGACCCAAAGAATTTATGAGATTTTTTTGGGAATTTTGGGAATAACAGAAATATAGGTTGCTTCACAACCTAGGGCAAAAACCACCACATTGACATGAGACATAGGCAAAACTGATGAGATGGCGCCTAGTCATCACAACCCACCACAATCTACAAGGCTATGACCATCTATATTGGTCATTAACAAATAGAAATAAGGCAGCGGACTAGCAATCGCTTGCTTTGTGACCTTTTCGTGTAAGGAAATTACGACCTTTCTGACCAAAATGGTCGCAATGGTTTAGGGTTTGGAGCCCCTCGAACAGCTTTTGACCAATTAGTCTGAAATGGTCATAGATCTATGACCAATTCTTCCAGGGTCACTGACAAAAGTTCACTAGTTGACATATTTCTTGTAGTGAGGGCGCGCCCCCCACTCTCGTGGGTGGTGGGTGGCCCCCCTCAGGTATTTATTCCGCTGAATATTTTTTATTAATTCCTAAAATGACTTTCGTGGAGTTTCAGGACTTTTGGAGCTGTGCATAATAGGTCTCTAATATTTGCTCCTTTTCTAGCCCAGAATTCCAGCTGTCGGCATTCTCCCTCTTCATGTAAACCTTGTAAAACAAGAGAGAATAGCCATAAGTATTGTGACATAACGTTAAATAACAGCCCATAATGCAATAAATATCAATATAAAAGCATGATGCAAAATGGACGTATCAACAACCAATGGCCAGGGCTCACCCCCAGCCCAAAGAGGCTTGATCTCGAATCCCGGTGTGGAAACTACACGCGAAAGTCAAAGCCCGTCCTTAGTCTCCAGTGACAATCCAGACCCCCTCAAGGATCTGGCACTGTACCCTGAGCTTAGCTCGGCCTGTGGAAACCAAGGACCGGTTAGGGCACAAGCTACGCCCCGCCCCGTTATGACGGAATTTGGCCTAGAGCCCTCGAATTCGGCGACCTTCACTATGTTAAACGAGGCACTAGAGCGAATCCAGAAAATGACCATCCAGGAGGACCTGCCCTCAGCCCACAATCATCAACCCTTCGAGGCGTACCATAGGGAATTTTACGTCCCAACCACCACCCACTTGGTAGCCACTGTCGACTGATACGTCTCCAACGTATCTACTTTTCCAAACACTTTTGCCCTTGTTTTGGACTCTAACTTGTATGATTTGAATGGAAACTAACCCGGACTGACGCTGTTTTTAGCAGAACTGCCATGGTGTTATTTTTGTGCAGAAAAATAAACGTTCTCGGAATGACCTAAAAATCCACGGAGGTTACTTTTGGAAAATATAAAAAATACTGGTGAAAGAATCAAGGCCAGGGGGCCCACACCCTGTCCATGAGGGTGGGGGGCGCCCCCTCCCCCTGGGTGCACCCCCCTGCCTTGTGGCCCCCCTGGATGTCCACCGACCTCAACTCCAACTCTATATATTTGCTTTCACGGAGAAAAAAATCAGAGAGAAAGTTTCATCGCGTTTTACGATACGGAGCCGCCGCCAAGCCCTAATCTCTCTCAGGAGGGCTGATCTGGAGTCCGTTCGGGACTCCGGAGAGGGGGATTCATCGCCGTCGTCATCATCAACCATCCTCCATCACCAATTTCATGATGCTCACCGTCGTGCGTGAGTAATTCCATTGTAGGCTTGCTGGACGGTGATGGTTTGGATGAGATTTACCATGTAATCGAGTTAGTTTTTTTAGGGTTTGATCCCTAGTATCCACTATGTTCTGAGATTGATGTTGCTATGACTTTGCTATGCTTAATGCTTGTCACTAGGGCCTGAGTGCCATGATTTCAGATCTGAACCTATTATGTTTTCATGAATATATGTGAGTTCTTGATCCTGTCTTGCAAGTCTACAAATACCTATTATGTGTTATGATCCGACAACCCCGAAGTGACAATAATCGGGATACTTCTCGGTGATGACCGTAGTTTGAGGAGTTCATGTATTCACTATGTGTTAATGCTTTGGTCCGGTACTCTATTAAAAGGAGGCCTTAATATCCCTTAGTTTCCATTAGGACCCTGCTGCCATGGGAGGGTAGGACCAAAAATGCCATGCAAGTTCTTTTCCATAAGCACGTATGACTATATTCGGAATACATGCCTACATTACATTGATGAACTGGAGCTAGTTCTGTGTCACCCTATGTTATAACTATTACATGAGGAATGCATCCGACATAATTTTCTATCATTGGTCCAATGCCTACGAGCTTTTCACATATTGTGCTTTGCTTATTTACTTTACCGTTGCTACTGTTATAGTTACTACAAAACCGCTATCGTTACTTTTATTACTGTTACCATTACTATCATACTACTTTGCTACTAAATACTTTGCTGCAGATACTAAGTTATTCAGGTGTGGTTGAATTGACAACTCAACTTCTAATACTTGAGAATATTCTTTGGCTCCCTTTTGTGTCGAATCAATAAATTTGGGTTGAATACTCTACCCTCGAAAACTGTTGCGATCCCCTATACTTGTGGGTTATCAAGACTATTTTTACGGCGCCGTTGCGGGGAGCATAGCTCTATTCTTTGAGTCACTTGGGATTTATATCTGCTGATCACTATGAGGAACTTGAAAGACGAGAACTAAAAAATTTCCCTCAACTACGAGGGGAGGTAAGGAACTGCCATCTAGCTCTGCACTAGATTCTCCTTCCGTTTTGAGTAAGCTTGCGACACCTAAACCTGCTACTGCTATGAATTCTGATATGTCGCATGTTATTGATGATGCCACTTCTGCTATGCGTGATACTTATGATGAAACTACTTCTATGCTTGATACTACTTTGCCATTAGGTGAATTTCTAGATGAACTACTTGCTAGGGTTAGAGAGAATGAAATTATAGATGATGAAATTATTGAAGATAGTGATGATGAAGGTTCTCCCCCTAAGTATGAATTGCCTGTTGTTCCAGAGGGTTATGTTATGGATGAAGAAACTGCTAGAGATCTTTTTGCTTGCAATGATAGATCTGATCTTAAGAAGTTACTAGCTAAACTTAAACAGAAATCTCTAAATGCTAGAATGAAATATGACCCTGCTTTTGCTACTTCACCTATTTTTGTTACTGATAAGGATTATGAATTCTCTGTCGATCCTGAGATAATTACTTTGGTTGAATCTGATCCTTTTTATGGCTATGAATCTGAAACTGTTGTGGCACATCTTACTAAGTTAAATGATATAGCCACCCTGTTCACAAATGATGAGAAGTCTTGCTACTATTATATCCTTAAGATATTTCCATTCTCATTAAAGGGTGATGCTAAAACTTGGTTTAATTCTCTTGATCCTGGTTGTGTGCGTAGTCCCCAGGATATGATTTATTACTTCTCTGCTAAATATTTCCCTGCTCATAAGAAACAAGCTGCCTTGAGGGAAATATATAATTTTGTGCAAATCAAAGAAGAGAGTCTCCCACAAGCTTGGGGGAGGCTTCTCCAATTGCTTAATGCTTTGCCTGATCATCCTCTTAAGAAAAATGAAATACTTGATGTTGGGGATATAACTATTAATTATGACCCGCCCAGGAGGGGCCGGGTTATACCTATGAATACTCTTGAAGCCCAAGACCAAGTTTGAAGATGGCGGTTCAGTAAGGGCCCAAAGTCCAGAGGCGACTTAAGGCCCGTAGAGATAAACCGCTATATGTACATGACTTGTGTTGTAAGGCAAGAATAGTTAGAGACTGAGCCGGACACTGTTTATGAGCCGTACGAGACTCCGAGAGCCGCTGGGCGTCGACCTCTATATATAAAGGAACGACCCGGCGGCGGTTCAGGGCAAGTAACATCAACTCGAGAGCTAGGTCAGTGATTCGCTCCCTGGTTATCGAGACATAAGCAATCCCGACCGTAGGCTTTTACCGTCACCGTAAGGGGCCGAACCAGTAGAAACCTCGTGTCCTTTGTCCCGATTAACCCCTTCAAGCTTCCTAGTTGCGATGGCTCCACGACTAAGTCCTTTCACTACGACATCTGCCATGACAATTCCACGACAGTTGGCGCCCACCGTGGGGCCAATGCACGGTGGATTCAAGTTCTCGAAGGGCAACTTCGAAGGGCTAAAGGGATACACTGTGGGCCGGATGACCAAGAGTCGTCGCGGCAAGCTCTACATTGACGATGCAGGCTGGGGCCCCGAGGCCGGCTCAATTGAGTACGGGTACCGGGCCCCTTTCGGCGGAATTCACGTCTTCATCGGCAAGATCGGTGAGCCGGTACCTGAGACGGACATCTGCACCGACCTCATTGAAACGGCTCAGCGCGCGAAACCCGCCCGGGCACCGCCTGCTGTGAAGCATGCCTTCGTGGGATGCATCCATGAAGGGCTCTCTGAAGGATCTGCATCTGGCAGCGAGACGACCATCTATTCTGATGGCAGGTCATCCACAGGTGAGACAGATTTGTTGTATCAACTGCAAGATGGCGGGCTGGGGGGCTGTTCCGATGGCAGCAATATTCCGGATTGCTTCGAGCCGCCGAGCAGAGTTGGTATCTTCATGGCTGGCACACAACCTATCCAAGACTCCACAACTGCGGCAGCCATGACCTCCGGGTCAGCAGCAGCCGGGGCAGGAGGCCCTGTGCGCTCACCGGCTCATGTGTTGATGGATCCCACAAATAAGCTGACCACTCTGTTAACCGCTGTGGTCAACCCAGCGGATCAAGCTCGTCATGATGCGGAGGTGGCACAGTTAAAATTGGATATGGTGCAGGCTAAAGAAGACCTAGCAACAGAAGATGTCAGTATAACCGCAGAGCGGGCGGCTCTGGATGTTCAGGATCAGTAGATTCAGCCACAGACTTTCCGGCTCACACAAGACCAGAACGCATCTAATGAGGTCATGAGGAGAAGGCATCAGAAGACTCAGTCTCGACTCCCCCCGGTTTATGATCCTCAAAACCTCTTTCACACACCGGGGGCAGGGCCCAGTAACCCGCCGTGGCTCTCCCCGCGTACAAGTAACCCGCCGTGGCTCTCCCCTGTACAGGGGCGAACCGTGTTGAAACACCTAGGGACGGCGCGCCGGTTCAACCGCAGGTGATGGGACCTCCCCGCGTAAACACGGCTCCACCTCAGTATACCAACACCTCTAGGTCACTATTTTAACCTGTTGGAGAACATGATAGCGGCAGTGGCACGGTTGGCGGCTCTCCCAATTGATGGTGACTCTCCGGCGGCGGTTGAAACCCACCGGGTCAGAGAACTTCTTCAGACGGCCTTAGCACAGCAGGAGGCGTACTCATACAGCCGGGACAGGATCCATTCGACCCCTCGTCCAAGCCGAAGCCCGAGTTATAGCAGGCACATGGATTCAGCGGCCGTTTTGAGCAACGTCCGGCGCCGTAACCAGCCGGATGGGCATTGAACCGGCGCGCCATGAGGCCTTTAACTTGGTAGATCAAGACAGAATACGTCAAGAGGCTGAGCGAGCGGCTCAGCAGGCGGCTGAGCAGGCGGCTCATTTGACGGCTTACCAGCCGTATCCGGCTTATCCGATGACTTCTATCGAGGCAAGTGTGGCCACCAGGACCGGAGGAGTCCCTTGTCTAGTGCCGGCTCTATGCAACGAGCGTTTGCCCAAAGATTTTAAGGGGCCTAGGAAGGTGCCGAATTACATAGCCGACTTACAACCCGGGGCATGGATCGAAAGCTACAAGATGGCTATGGAGTTATTGGAAGTCAGTGATGCTGCAATGGCTAAGTACTTTACCATGATGTTGGATGGGACCACCCGCACTTGGTTGAAAGGCCTGCCACCTAATTCAATCAGTTCATGGGCGGAGCTAAAGGACCGATTCATCTAGAATTTCAAAGATACGTGCCAGCAGCCCATGTCGATTGTGGATCTGACGAATTGGAAGCAAGAGGAGGGAGAATCTACGACCCATTGGGTGCGCTGGGTTAAAGCCATAATACATTCATCTGATAAGATGGATGCCGGCTCTGCAGTCTTAATGTTGGAGAAAAATTGCCGTTTTTTGCCTCTGAGGATAGGGTTTTTCGGCTTGGCTTACGCGCGATGTAGGAAGCGGTCCGGGATAGTCGGCAGTAATGGCCACTAAGGCACCATCGCAGCTCGCTTCATAAAATATCCCGTTGACGAGCTCCACGGTAATATCTGGATCTTCTTCGAGACCTGGATCTAGGGCCCTTCCGGGGTCCTCTGGCTGCGGGGAGGTGCTGGAGATTCCTTCTATGGCCCTCCTCAGTTCCTGCTCAGGAATATCGAGGCAGATGATCTTAGCGAAGAACGCCACAATAAGTGACGTAGGGAAAGGAATCAAAACTTACCCGGTTCGAAGGGTTGTACATGGAGAATCCATATCGCGGTTTGACGTGAAGGAATTCCTCCTCTTCGCCTTTGTATAAATCGGACAATATCCTTGCCAGAGCAGTGGCGGAGTCCGGACCCTTACGGCCACAACGGTGGCATTATCTTCCCCGTTGAAGTGCCACATGGGCTTCCCCCGATATTGAAGTGGTTGCACTCCCCGTATTATGCATATTGCCATAACCTCGACTATTGTCATCCGGAGTTGGCGATAACTTTATCCTGCTCATCGTGTAATATATTTCCTGGTATCCTCCTCTTGGGGGCCTCGGGCGCCGACTTAGACATGCCCTCGGTGGGCGTTCTTGAAGCTGGGGAGACCTGTCCGACTGGATCCGGAAGGGAACGTCGTCAATATAGAACCACTCTAAAGGCCAGTTCTCTGGTGCCTTCTTAGAAGTGCGGAAAGGTATCCGGTCTCGGCGATCGCCATACTTGACCCCGCCCACACGACATAGGGATTCTCCACCTGGTTGCGAGGGACAAGGCGTAACAGCCTCTTCCATAACCAGTGAGGCTCATGACTAAAAATAGCTTCGCATAAAAACGCGTACCCTGCTATATGTAGTATGGAGGCAGGGGTAAGATTGTGTAACTGAAGGCCATAGAACTCCAGGAGCCCGCGAAGGAATGGGTGGATAGGAAACCCGACGCCCCTTAGCAGATGTGGGATGAAGCATATCCGCTCCTCTGGAGACGGATTCGAAGATCTCTCCGCTTGCTCCCCGCCATTATAGGTGGCTATTCCGGCTCAGACAGGGACCATGAATGCTGGTGGAAGAAACCCTTGGATTTGTAACTTAATCAAACGGCTATGTGGAAGTGAACACTCTTCCCAGTCCCCCGGCTTGGAGCGAGGAGAGCGAGCAGAAGAGCTGTGATGACCGGCCATGTTGGAATGGTTTTTCCGGAGCGCTCTGTTGGATGCTTGCTCGAAGGGGAAGAGTGAGGCTTGGATCTGAGAATCCCCGTCTCTTCAAATAGGCAGTCAGCCCAAAAGATTGAGGGTGGTAAATGCGAAAAACACCTCGACTCCTCGCATTCGTTCGACACGTGGAGATGGTCATTATTGAGGCACTGAAGCCAAGGAGTACAACATTGATGGAGTTCCGGACACTATTTGCTGTAACGGGTACTTTGGAGTATTCGGAGGAGGAACCCACCCTGCAATGCCGAAGACAAGACTGCGCACCGGATTCATCGTCATTGAAGCTTGGTTCAGGGCTCTTGAGGAGTCCTGGATTAGGGGGTATCCGGACAGCCGGACTGTATACGACGTCCGAACTATTGAAGCGTGAAGATACAAGACTCAAGACTTTGACCCGTGTCCGGATGGGACTTTCCTTGGCATGGAAGGAAAGCTTGGCGATCCGGATATTATATTTCCTTCCTTGTAACCGACTCCATGTAAACCCTAGCCCTCTCCGGTGCCTATATAAACCGGAGAGGTTGGTCCTTAGAAGGCCGATCACAATTACAATCATACCATCATAGGCTAGCTTCTAGGGTTTAGCCTCTACGATCTTGTGGTAGATCTACTCTTGTACTACCCATATCTTCAATATTAATCAAGCAGGAAGTAGGGTTTTACCTCCATCGAGAGGGCCCGAACCTAGGTAAACATCTGTGTCCCTTGCTTCCTGTTACCATCAGCCTAGACGCACAGATCGGGACCCCCTACCCGAGATCCGCCGGTTTTGACACCGACAGGCGGTCAGCAACAACAACAAGGTGGATACCAGAGCAATCCAAAGCAGCTGAAAAGTGGGCAATATCATGTGTTTACCGCCAGTTTATGTAAACAAGACTAGAAGCTTCATAAGAGGGCTCTGAATGCTGTTGAGTCGGCAGTTCCTCATTACTTGAGATGGTCTGAGCAGCCTATTCTATGGAGCAGGGAGGATCACCCTCCCCGGGTTGGTAATCCGGGTCACCTAGCCCTGGTGGTGGCCCCTCAGGTGGGTGGATATAAATTCACCAAGGTACTCATGGATGGAGGCATCAGCATCAATATCCTCTATTATGAGACCTTCAGTCGCATGGGGCTAACTGATAAGAGCCTTAAGCAGTCCAACACTGTCTTCCATGGAGTCGTACCCGGTAAATCGGCGTATCCAGTCGGTAAGATCAAATTGGAGGTAGCTTTTGGGGACGAATATGACTCAAGAGCCGAGAAATTGACGTTTGAAGTAGTCAAGATAAAGAGCCCGTATCATGCTCTGTTCGGACGGCCGGCTTATGCCAAATTCATGGCACGACTGTGTTATGTGTACTTGCAGCTCAAGATGCCGGGTCATAAGGGAACCATTATGGTGCATGGGAGCCGGAAGGTGGCCTTGGAATGTGAAGAAGGTGACGCGGCTTATGCTGAGTAGGTCTGGGCGACAGAAGAGTTAAAATTCTACAAGGACAATGTTGACCCGGCGGATATGACATCTTTAAAGAAGCCAACCATAGAGCATGATCCGGTCATGAAGTTTAAGTCGGCCGATGATACTAAGCTTCTTGATTTTGTTCCAGGCGACTCATCCAAACAGTTCAGTATCAATGCTAATTTGGATCCCAAATAGGAAAGCGCGCTCATCGAGTTCATCCGTGAGAACCGGGATATCTTTGCATGGAAACCTTCTGACATGGCAGGTGTACCGAGAGAACTCGATGAGCACGCTCTTAATATTGATCCAAAGTTTAAGCCGGTCAAGCAGTTTCTTTGGCGGTTCAATGAGAAGAGGCGGAAGGCCATTGCTGAGGAAGTAGCCCAGCTCTTAGCAGCTGGGTTCATCATCAAAGTGTTTCATCCAGAGTGGTTGGCTAACCCGGTGCTTGTGCTTAAGAAAAACGACACTTGGCGTATGTGTGTGGATTACACAGACTTAAACAAGGCTTGTCCAGCAGATCCTTTTGCTCTCCCTCGTATTGATCAAATCATTGATGCTACGGCGGGTTGTGAGCGTTTGAGTTTTTTGGACGCTTACTCTGGTTATCATCAGATCAAGATGGCAGTTAAGGACCAGGAGAAGATGGCGTTCATTACTCCGTTTGGAGCCTTCTGCTATGTATCAATGCCTTTTGGGCTCAAGAGTGCCCAAGCGAATTACCAGTGATGTGTGCAGAATTGTCTTCGTAATCAAATTGGGCGCAATGTTCATGCTTATGTGGATGACATAGTGGTGAAATCCAGAGAGAAGGAGACCTTGATTGATGATCTTAAGGAAACCTTTGACAATCTTCCGGTTTACAAGATGATGCTTAACCCGGCCAAGTGTGTTTTTGGTGTGCCTGTAGGCAAGCTTTTGGGTTTTCTGGTTTCTAACAGGGGCATCGAGGCTAACCCGGAGAAAATCAAGGCCATCACCTCTCTAACCAAACCAGCGTGTATCAATGACGTTCAACGTTTGGCGGGTCGTATCGCTGCTCTAAGCCGGTTCATAAGCCGGTCAGTTGAGAAGGCCATACCACTGTATCAAATGATGAAGAAGACAGATAACTTCACCTGGAGTGACGCTACCAATGCTGCTTTTGAAGATCTGAAGAGACAGCTGGCTAAGCCGCCAGTTCTTGCTACTCCAATTGATAAGGAGCCCTTATTATTATATGTGGCTGGTAACACGCGTGCCGTCAACATGGCCATCATGGTGGAGCGCAAGGAGGCTGGTAAGGAACACCCGATACAATGGCCGGTTTACTACATCAGCGAGGTGCTTATTGAGTCCAAGCAACGATATCCGCATTGGCAGAAGCTCGTTTATGGGGTGTTCATGGCAAGCTGGAAGCTTAAGCAATACTTCTTGGGCCACCCCATCATTGTGGTTAGTTCTGCTCCTTTGGGGGATATCATTCAAAACAGATAGGCCACAGGACGAGTCGCCAAATGGGCCATTGAGCTTGGGCCTCATGGTCTAAAGTATGTGCCACACACAGCTATTAAATCTCAAGCACTAGTGGATTTCATCAACGATTGGACAGAGCTACAGATGCCTGAAGAAAAGCCAGATAACACGTATTGGACAATTCATTTTGACGGGTCCAGGCAATTGGAGGGCTCAGGGGCTGGAGTTGTTTTGGCTTCCCCTCGAGGTGACAATTTTTTTTATGTGCTCCGATTGATGTTTCCCTGTACTAACAGTACAGCTGAGTATGAAGCCTTACTCCATGGTCTCCGGATGGCTAAGGAGATGAGCTTAAGCCAGGTAAGGTGCTTCGGCGACTCAGATCTGGTGGCTCAGCAGGTATCAGGCAAGTGGGATTCTAAGGATCCTCTCATGGTGGCTTATCACCGTGAAGTCGATGCAATTGCGGGACACTTCAAGGGTTATCAGGTGGAGCACATTGACCGCAGAAAGAACGAGGCGACTGATGCTTTAAGCCGGCTGGGATCTCAGCGTAAGCCGGTGCCGCCTAATATTTTCTTGGATATTCTGCATAACTCTTCTGTCAAGCTACCCACAGAGGAAGACTTGGCTATTCCTGAGCTAGAAGCGCAATTGGTGGCGGCTCTTCATGTCATTCCAGATTGGACGGTGCCATACCTGGCTTATATGACTCGGGGCGAGTTGCCTGAGGATGAATACTTGGCCAGGCAGATAACCCGGCGCTCTAAATCCATGACGATTGTCAACGGCGAGTTGCATCATCACAGTGTTACAGGGGCGTTTTAGTGTTGCGTCTCTCCTGAAGAAGGCCAAGAAGTTCTTCGTGAGATTCATGAAGGGGATTGTGGTCACCACGCCGAGTCAAAATCCCTTGTGGCTAAGGCTTTCCTTCATGGATTCTATTGGTCGACGGCTCATGCTGATGCAGAGGACTTGGTCAGTAAATGTGATGGTTGTCAGAAGTTCTCAAGACGGGCTCATGTGCTGGCTCAAGAATTGAGGATGATTCCAATTATATGGCCATTCGTAGTCTGGGGGCTTGACATGGTTGGGCCTTTCAAAAGGTCCAAAGATAAAAAGACCCACCTCTTGGTGGCGGCAATACAATTCATGAAGAAGGTGATATTTCGCTTCGGCTTTCCACACAGCATTATAACTCACAGTGGCACTAATCTGTCTAAAGGCGCCATGGAAGAATTTTGTCAATGGGAGCATATTCGGCTTGATGTTTCATCAGTGGCTCACCCCCAATCCAACGGACAAGCCGAGAGAGCCAATCAGGATATATTGAAAGGCATCAAGCCCCAGCTTTTGGTCCCTTTGCAGAGGACGCCGGGTTGCTGGGTTGAGGAGCTACCCTCTGTGTTATGGAGCATTAACACTACTCCTAACAGATCTACGTGTTATACACCTTTCTTCATGGTCTATGGAGCTGAGGCAGTTCTCCCTAGCGACATCCGTCATGACTCGCCTCGTGTGGCGGCTTATGTTGAAGCGGACAATGAACATGCGCGTCAGAATGCTCTTGACCTGTTAGATGAACAGCGGGACTTGGCAGCAGCTCGCTCGGCGATTTACCAACAAGACTTGCGCCGATATCACAACCGCCGGGTTAAGTCCAGAGCCTTTCAGGAAGGTGATTTGGTGCTCCGGCTCATCCAGGATCAAACTGATGCGCACAAGCTATCCCCACCTTGGGAAGGGCCCTTTGTGGTCAGCAAGAACTTGAACAACGGGTCATATTACCTTATCAATTTTCGAGAGCGCAAAGACTCACGTAAGTCGGAGGAAGAGACCCGCCAGCCGTGGAATATCGCTCATCTTCGGCCCTACTACACTTGAGCCATAGGCTCTCCTGATGTACATATTTTGCCAATGTATATATTATGATAAATAAGAAAGCAGGACCTCTGTCCTTTTTCCCTTCCCCCAAGGTAAATTTGTCATTATTATTATCATTATTTTCTCACATGATCAATTGGGGGTTGATCACATTTGATCCGGCTTAACCCGCTTGATCTGGCTTACGATCCTATTCGAATCTAGCCATTAAAAATTATGATCACTAGGGGGCTTCCTGTTCAAACATAGGTCGTATTCGAACCAAAGAAAACACAGCTGTTGGTACCGTTTTTATTGGCACACTGCCGAGCTCACTAGGGGGCTTCTTGATCGTATTCGAATCATAGCTTAACCCCTTTTGGGAACCGACTTTGATCGTATTCGAATCAGAGTCGTTAAAAAACTCTCAAGGTCATTAGGGGGCTTCCTGTTCAAACATAGGTCGTATTCGAACCAAAGAGAACACAGCTGTCGGTACCCTCTTGATCGATGCAACGCCAAAGCCATTGGGGGCTACATGATCGTATTCGAGTCCTAGCTTAAACCCCTCTGGAACGGTTTACTGATCGTATTTGAATCAGCAGCCTTGACATTTTTTTATTATATTTTGGTTTAAAGAATTCTTTGGAAACACCCTTTATTTGACTTGAGACTTTTTCTGAGGCTTACAAGTTTAAGTATGGTTGCTTTTGACCCGTCTCAATATCGACTGATGAGTCGCCGATACATAAGCATCATTATACCTTTGAAATTTTGGGTATCCAAAGACTGGGTTATCACCCTTACCGACTGGGTCATATAAGCCGGCGGTGCAAATCTAAGAAGTCATAAGCATAGGATCATAGTTGTGTTTTTTACAACAAGCTAATCTATGACTCTTTTTAAATCCTTTTGACCCGCCTGGTGTTAAGCTGTCAAGGGATTTTTCAGTCTGTTTTCACATGCAGGACAGTTTACAAAGTCTGATCAAGCATACGGTAAGCAGATGAAAAGTAACACGGATGGATACAACACGGTGGTTGAATGGCGTTAAGCATTAAAACATGCACGATGGCACGGCCAAAATAAAGTTATTTCTATCCTATTACAGGACTCCTCGAGATAATGTCAAAGAGATAGCAAATGAAGACGCAGATTTTCTCCCCGAGTCCTGGTACATGGGGCGTATCTCTTTGACACAGGCGAGAAAATCTGCGTCTTCAAAAGGAGTGCGATCTTCCTTCAGGCTTGGGTAGCCGGTGGCAATGTCAGTTGGATCTAATTCTAGTAACCAAGCCTTGGCCTGGCTTAAAGCGTTTACTGCTCCGGCTCTTGCAGCTGACCGCCTCAGTTCATTGAACCGTTGAGGAGAATGGAAAGCTTCTTCAAGACCTCTACCAGGAGGGTTGGCACTTCATTCGACAGAGCCACCGTGGCTAATGCACGTTGAGACCCGGCGTACAATTGTTCCACCAAAGTGTACACTGCCTTCAGTTTGATCAGCATGTCTTGTTCAAGTTTGAGCTTCTGGGGCCTGCATAAACGTGATCAGGTGAGTTAATTCCAGTCTTATGGTCAATTGAAAGGCTTAGATATTTAAACACTTGCAGGGCGACTTACCAAAGATGGCTAAGACCATTTGAGAGACTTGGCGCTTTAAACCGGCTAATTCATCGGTGACTTCTTCCAGAGCCGCCTCTGCTTTTTTATCTCGGTTAATCAGTGCGGTCTTTTCATCAGCCCAAGCTTTCTTTGCAGCTTCAAATTCTTTTCTTCAGTTTTTCTTGTTCAGAAACGATGTATTTGAACTTGGTGTCGGCCTTTTCAATTTCCATCTCTTGGGTCTCAAGGCGGCTCTTCAGATTAGTCACCTCGGATTCGAGTTGGCTCGTGGTGGCCTATACAAGTACGGAGTCAAAAGCAAGCCAATTGTTTATGCAATATTAAAGTCCCAAGCATTTTGCCAGCAACAAAACTTGGCACTTGGGGGCTAATGTTACCAAAGAGTTTTATTTTCAATGGCGGTTCATAAGATGGCGATTTATAAGAGTAAGTCCCAAGCATTTTGCAAGCAATAATACTTGTCACTTGGGGGCTAATGCATATTGCTGTTCAAGGACCCATCAGATTTTTTATATAAGGACCGGCTCAACCATATTGGTTAAGCCGCCCCTTGGGGACTACATGGTAAGCCGGAACTTTTATATGTTTCTTTCATTTATGTTGCTAAGTTTGTTTCAAAGTCTACATCATAAGCATCATAAGTAGTAGACTTGGGGGCTAGCATAGTAAAGATTAATGAACAAAGGAGAACGGGTTATACCTCGAATTTTTGGTGCATCTGCTTCACCATATCAATCTCGAGGTTCCGGCTGCTGTGCACTTGGCTCATATAGCCAGAAAAGATGTCTCTACTCATATGAGCATAGTTGGCAACATCCATCTTGACCCGGTGGTGGTCCAGAAGTTCTTCCTTGGCGGGGCACTTGGCCAGTATAGTCGGCCTTCCCGGCTCAAAATAGCCGGTTCTGGTGATCTCTACATCAGCATTTGAAGGGTCATCGGTCCGGACTGGGCTAGGAACCTTTGGATTCTCTGACTTGTCGGCAGCTTGATCAGTGGGCAGGCCAGTAGCAGGAGTTGGTAAGTCTTGAGCTGGCTCAGATGGCGGCTCATGAGTGGTCGAGTCCGGCACGACTGTTTCCAGAACCGGCTCAGACGCAACTGTATCTTCAGCTGGTTTATTTTTCCTAACCCGTTTGCTGGGTTTGGCTTGACCACTGCGTCAAAATAAAGGTTAATACAAATGTAAGGGATTAAAATAAATGCAAGATGAGCGGGTCATCATACCCTGGTGTAGTCTTGAAAGCCGGCAGGTTGGACTTTAGTGACTCGCTGGAGGAAGGGGAAGTATCATGATAATCCAAGTCAGAAGAATTGAGTGGTTGACGAAAGAGACCCGCCAAGGGGTAAAATCTATTTAAAACATAAGTGACCTCATTCCGGTGCTTCCTTGGAGTATTTGGTAAGCCGGAGGAGAGCTCCGCGTCCTTGCTGATCCGGGTCTTCCTCCGGCTCTCATGAATTTGCCGTTTCAAAAGAAATTGAGGACCGTGATGAGCTAAAGGATGAGAAAACCTTACTTTCCGGGTCACTCTGCGGATTTTCCGTCTTGGCAAAGGCTCGGAGTCGGAGGAAAGGATAGTTACCTCATCATCCTTGTTACAGCTTGCTCCTGTGTCCTCTTGCTGATAATCAGTGTCAATAAGATGGTTAAAAAATGAGCCAAGGGAATCAAGGGCTACATCCGACTCAGAAGAGTCTGCTAGCCGAAGCAGGTCACAAGCGGTGGCTTTCTTGCCCTTCCTTTTGACAGCTTATTTCCTGGAGGCTTTCTTTTCTTTTGTAGCTTTCTTGGCGGCTTCATGATCATATTTGACTTTCCAAAATTTATCACCCGCCTGCAAAGATTTGCATATGCATGAGTATGGATGTAACACTAAGAAATTGAAGTAGTCATTTCACATGGGCGGTTTACCTTTGGAGCCGGGTTAGCTTTGCAGAAGGGAGCTAGGCCCACCTTGCCGTAATCCGCCAGACTCTCATTCAGAAGATACTTGGTCATGTCGTCGATGACATCGTCAAGCAAGTCGTCAGGGCTGTGACACAGAGGATCATTCTTGGCGCCTGATACGTCTCCGTCGTATCTATAATTTTTGATTGTTCCATGCCAATATTCTTCAACTTTCATATACTTTTGGCAACTTTTTATACTATTTTTGGGACTAACATATTGATCCAAAGGCTCAAAGGCCTTCATGTCTGTTGCATGTTTTATGTTTGGCAGAAACCCAATATCAAACGGAATCCAAATGGGATAAAAACGGACTGAGAATTATTTTGGATTATTTGGGATTTTCCGGAGGAAGAATCGACGCGAAACGGTGTCCGGGGTGGCCACGAGACAGGGCGCGCCCTCCCCCCCTAGGCGCACCCAGGACTCTCGTGGGCCACCCGTAAGGCGGTTGACACTCTTATTTTGCCGCAAGAAAGCTAATTTTACGAGAAAAATCTGGGCGAAAGATTCACCCCAATCGGAGTTACGGATCTCCAGATATAAAAGAAACGGTGATGGGGAAGGATTACAAAACGCAGAAACAGAGAGATAGATCCAATCTCGGAGGGGCTCTCGCCCCTCCCACGCCATGGGAGCCAAGGACCAGAGGGGAAACCCTTCTCCCATCTAGGGAGAAGGTCAAGGAAGAAGAAGAAGAAGGGGCGCTCTCTCCCCCTTGCTTCCGGTGGCGCCGGAACGCCGCCGGGGGCCATCATCATCACCGCGATCTACACCAACACCTCCATCATCTCCACCAACATCTCCATCACCTTCCCCATCTATATTCAGCGGTCCACTCTCCCGCAACCCGCTGTACCCTCTACTTGAACATGGTCTTTATGCTTCATATTATTATCCAATGATGTGTTGCCATCCTATGATGTCTGAGTAGATTTCTATTGTCCTACCGCTGATTGATGAATTGATATGATTGGTTTGAGTTGCATGTTTTATTGTTGGTGCTGTCCTATGGTGCCCTCCGTGTCGCGCAAGCATGAGGGATTCCCGCTGTAGGGTTTGCAATATTTTTATGATTCGTTTATAGTGGGTTGCGTGAGTGACTGAAACACAAACCCGAGTAAGGGGATTGTTGCGTATGGGGAAAAGGGGACTTGATACTTTAATGCTATGGTTGGGTTTTACCTTAATGAATCTTTAGTAGTTGCAGATGCTTGCTAGAGTTCCAATCATAAGTGCATATGATCCAAGTAGAGAAAGTATGTTAGCTTATGCCTCTCCCTCAAATAGAATTGCAATAGTGATTACCGGTCTAGTAACATAGTCAATTGCTTAGGGACAATTCCACAACTCCTACCACCACTTTTCCACACTCGCTATATTTACTTTATTGCATCTTTATTTAAACAACCCCTAGTTTATGTTTACGTGCTCTTTATTATCTTGCAAACCTATCCAACAACACCTACAAAGTACTTTTAGTTTCATACTTGTTCTAGGTAAAGCGAACGTCAAGCGTGCGTAGAGTTGTCTCGGTGGTCGATAGAACTTGGGGGAATATTTATTCTACCTTTAGCTCCTCGTTGGGTAAGACACTCTTACTTATCGAAAACTGTTGTGATCCCCTACACTTTTGGGTTATCAAGACCTTTTTCTGGCGCCGTTGTCGGGGAGTCATAGCGTGGGGTGAATATTCTCGTGTGTGCTTGTTTGCTTTATCACTAAGTAATTTTTATTTGCTATTCTTAGTGGTTTTCTATCTTTAGCTATGGGTAGGAAATGCAAAATACCAAAAAAATTAGTTGTACCTACTGAACCAGTGGTTGAAGAACCACTCAAAATCTATCACACTCCTGAAGCTTTTTACTTGGATCATCTTCGATCCCTTTGTGCTCGTGCTGAAACCCCCACTAGTTTAGTTCAGGGAAAATCTTTAGATGAGCATGCTTGTTTTGTTGGACACCGTATATCTAAAAAAGGGAAATTATTATGGGATCAAATTCAATGTTTGCAATGCTATGCTTGGAATTTATGTGAAATATATGAGTTTACTTGTTGTTCTGAAGACCCTAAGAAACACCTACCCTATCAATGCTTGTTTAGTGATAATGGAATCGTATCTTCGTATGCTAAGGGTGTTTACAATTACTATGATGTTCAACAAATTGAAGAATTTGTTGCTTTTAAAGTTGCTTTTGAGATTGCCTCTTTGATTGAAAAGTATGATGCTACTCTTTACAAATCTGAAAATTTTGCCATATTTCAATATTGTTATGATAATTATGCTTCTAATGCCTATGTTAAACCATATATTGAAGACTTCTCCGCTGTCCAAGAAGAGACTAATATTTTGCAGGAAGCTATGGAAGAAGAAATTGATGAAACAGTGAGCTCATTGGATGAAAAAGATGATGAGGAGAGCGAAGAACAAAAGGAGGAAGAGCGGATTAGCTACCCGTGCCCACCTTCTAATGAGAGTAACCTCCAACTTATACATTATTTAATTCCCTTCGTGCTTACCGAAGGATGATTGCTATGATGATTGCTATGATCCCTTGAATTTGTTTGAAATATCCCTTTTGATGATGCTTGCTATGCTTGTGGCCAAGATGCCAATATGAATTATGCTTATGGAGATGAACTTTCTATAGTTCCTTATGTTAAACATGAAATTGTTGCTATTGCACCCACGCATGATAGTCCTATTATCTTTTTGAATTCTCCAAACTACACTATATCGGAGAAGTTTGTGCTTACTAAGGATTATATTGATGGGTTGCCTTTTACCATTGGACATGATAATTTTGATGAATGTGATATGCATGTGCTTGCTGCTCCTACTTTCAATTATTATGAGAGAGGAACTATATCTCCACCTCTCTATGTTTCCAACACGATAGAATTGCAAGAAACTGCTTATACTATGGATTGGCCTTTACTTGGTGTGCATGAATTGTTCTTTTTATGACATGCCGATGCATAAGAAGAGAGTTAGACTTCATTGTTGCTTGATATATGTTACTTTGTGCTCACTACTAAATTACAAATCATTGCTACTTAAAATTGGCTTTGATATACCTTGGGATCCGGGTGGATTCATTACTTGAGCACTATATGCCTAGCTTAATGGCTTTAAAGAAAGCGCTGCTAGGGAGACAACTCAGAAGTTTTAGAGCGTCATTTATTTCTGTTGAGTTCTTTTATATAGTTTAAAAACAAAAAAAATAAAGAGGGGAACCTAAAAACTTTTCAAAAAGGAAAGTGAAAGTGAGAGAGACAAGCATTGTTGAAGTGGGAGCTAGCCTTGAACTTTGTTCATGCTCACAGAAACTTTGTAAATCTTGATTACAGAAACTTTTCATCAAAAATACTTATCCCCTTCTACAATTCCATTGTATCATAAAAATAATGTGCTAAGGTTTGCCTTTAGGATGTTTACAGTGCTTGTTGGTTTGTATGGTGCAGGACAGAAACTTTGTCTGTAGTGCGCGATTTTACATTTTTAATTGGAATGTCAATTGGTTCGGATTCCTTTTGCACTGTCTTGCTATACAACCTTTTTATTTTTCAGAATTTTGGTAGAATTGTTGGGGTACCAGAAGTATGGTGGATGTTCAGATTGCTACAGACTGTTCTATTTTTGACAGATTCTGTTTTGGATGCATAGTTTGCTTGTTTTGATGAATCTATCAATTTATATCAGTGGATTAAGCCATGGAAAAGCTATATTACAGTAGACACAATGCAAAAACAAGATATTAATTGGTTTACTACAGTACTTAGAGTAAGTGATTTGCTTTATTATACTAAAGGATCTTACCGAGTTTTTTGTTGAAGTTTTGTGTGGATGAAGTGTCTAAGTGAGGATGTCTCGATATGAGGAAAAGGAAGAGAGGCAAGAGCTCAAGCTTGGGGATGCCCGAGGCACCCCAAGTAAATATTCAAGGAGACTCAAGCGTCTAAGCTTGGGGATGCCCCAGAAGGCATCCCCTCTTTCTTCAACAAGTATCGGTATGTTTTCGTATTCGTTTCGTTTATGCATTATGTGCAAGTCTTGGAGCGTCTTTTGCATTTAGTTTTAACTTTTCTTTTATGCACCATGATGGTATGAGATAGTCCTTGGTTGATTTATAGAATGCTCTTTGCACTTCACTTATATCTTTTGAGTATGGCTTTATAGAATGCTTCATGCGCTTCACTTATATCATTTGAAGTATGGATTGTCTGTTTCTCTTCACATAGGAAACCGCCATTTGTAGAATGCTCTTTTGCTTCACTTATAATTGTTAGGGTGCGGGCATATCTTTTGTAGAAAGAATTAAACTCTCTTGCTTCACTTATATCAATATAGAGAGATAACAGGAATTGGTCATTCACATGGTTAGTAATAAAATCCTACATAAAGTTGTAGATAGTTGAATATGATATGTTTGATTCCTTGCAATAGTTTTGCGATATAAAGGTGATGATATTAGAGTCATGCTAGTGGGTGACTGTGGATTAGTAAAAACACATGTGTTGAGGTTAGTGATTTCCGTAGCATGCACATATGGTGAACCGCTTTGTGATGAAGTTGGAGCACAATTTTATTTATTGATTGTCTTCCTTATGAGTGGCGGTCGGGGACGAGCGATGGTCTTTTCCTACCAATCTATCCACCTAGGAGCATGCGCGTAGTACTTTGTTTTCAATGGCTTGTAGATTTTTGCAATAAGTATATGAGTTCTTTATGACTAATGTTGAGTCCATGGATTATACGCACTCTCACCCTTCCATCATTGCTAGCCTCTTCGGTACCGTGCATTGCCCTTTCACACCTCGAGAGTTGGTGCAAACTTTGCCGGTGCATCCAAACCCCGTGATACGATATGCTCTATCACACATAAGCCTCCTTATATCTTCCTCAAAACAGCCACCATACCTACCTATCATGGCATTTCCATAGCCATTCCGAGATATATTGCCATGCAACTTTCATCATCATCATATACATGACTTGAGCATTCATTGTTATATTGCTTTGCATGATCGTAAGATAGCTAGCATGATGTTTTCATGGCTTGTCCGTTTTTTGATGCCATTGCTACACTAGATCATTGCACATCCCGGTACACCGCCGGAGGCATTCATATAGAGTCATATCTTTGTTCTAGATATCGAGTTGTAATATTGAGTTGTAAGTAAATAAAAGTGTGATGATCATCATTATTAGAGCATTGCCCCTAGTGAGGAAAGGATGAAGGAGACTGTGATTCCCCCACAAGTCGGGATGAGACTTTGGACTTTATGAAAAATAAAAGAGGCCAAAGAAGCCCACCAAAAAGAAAGAAAAAAAATGAAATAAATGAAAGAAAAAAATGAGAGAAAAAGAGAGAAGGGGCAATGTTACTATCCTTTTACCACACTTGTGCTTCAAAGTAGCACCATGTTCTTCATAGAGAGAGCCTCCTATGCTTTCACTTTCATATACTAGTGGGAATTTTTATTATAGAACTTGGCTTGTATATTCCGATGATGGGATTCCTCAAATGCCCGAGGTCTTATTGAGCAAGCAAGTTGGATGCACACCCACTTAGTTTCAGTTTGAGCTTTAATACACTTATAGCTCTAGTGCATCCGTTCATGGAAATCCCTACTCACTCACATTGATATCTATTGATGGGCACCTCCATAGCCCGTTGATACGCCTAGTTGATGTGATACTTTCTCCCTTTTTGTCTACTCCACATAACCTCCACCATCATATTCTATTCCACCTATAGTGCTATATCCATGGCTCACGCTCATGTATTGCGTGAAAGTTGAAAAAGTTTGAGATTATTAAAGTATGAAACAATTTCTTGGCTTGTCATCGGGGTTGTGCATGATTAAATACTTTGTGTGATGAAGATAGAGCAACAACCACACTATATGATTTTGTAGGGATAACTTTCTTTGGCCATGTTGTTTTGAAAAGACATGATTGCTTTATTGGTACGCTTGAAGTATTATTGTTTTTATGACAAATGATAGACTATTGCTTTGAATCACTCGTATCTTAATATTCATGCCATGATTAGACACATGATCAAGATTATGCTAGGTAGCATTCCACATTAAAAATTATCTTTTTTATCATTTACCTACTCGAGGACGAGCAGGAATTAAGCTTGGGGATGCTGATACGTCTCCGTCGTATCTACAATTTTTGATTGTTCCATGCCAATATTCTTCAACTTTCATATACTTTTGGCAACTTTTTATACTATTTTTGGGACTAACATATTGATCTAGTGCCCAGCGCCAGTTCCTGTCTGTTGCATGTTTCATGTTTCGCAGAAACCCAATATCAAACGGAATCCAAACGGGATAAAAATGGATGGAGAATTATTTTGGATTATTTGGGATTTTCCGGAGGAAGAATCAGCAACAAAGGTCGTGGTGGCCACGAGATGGGGGCGACCTCCTCCTAGGCGCGCCCTGGACTCTCGTGGGCCACCCGTAAAGGCGGTTGACGCTCTTCTTTTGCATAAGAAAGCTAATTTCTGAGAAAAATCTGGGCGAAAGATTCACCCCAATCGGAGTTACGGATCTCCAGATATAAAAGAAACGGTGAAGGGGAAGGATTACAATACGCAGAAATAGAGAGATAGATCCAATCTCGGAGGGGCTCTCACCCCTCCCACGCCACGGGAGCCAAGGACCAGAGGGGAAACCCTTCTCCCATCTAGGGAGAAGGTCAAGGAAGAAGAACAAGAAGGGGGGCTCTCTCCCCCTTGCTTCCGGTGGCGCCGGAACGTCGTCGGGGGCCATCATCATCACCGTGATCTACACCAACACCCCCATCATCTCCACCAACATCTCCATAACCTTCCCCATCTATATTCAGCAGTCCACTCTCCCGCAACCTGCTGTACCCTCTACTTGAACATGGTGCTTTATGCTTCACATTATTATCCAATGATGTGTTGCCATCCTATGATGTCTGAGTAGATTTCTATTGTCCTATCGGTGATTGATGAATTGCTATGATTGGTTTGAGTTGCATGTTTTATTATTGGTGCTGTCCTATGGTGCCCTCCGTGTCGCGCAAGCGTGAGGGATTCCCGCTGTAGGGTTTGCAATATGTTTATGATTCGCTTATAGTGGGTTGCGTGAGTGACTGAAACACAAACCCGAGTAAGGGGATTGTTGCGTATGGGATAAAGGGGACTTGATACTTTAATGCTATGGTTGGGTTTTACCTTAATGAATCTTTAGTAGTTGCAGATGCTTGCTAGAGTTCCAATCATAAGTGCATATGATCCAAGTAGAGAAAGTATGTTAGCTTATGCCTCTCCCTCAAATAGAATTGCAATAGTGATTACGGTCTAGTAACATAGTCAATTGCTTAGGGACAATTCCACAACTCCTACCACCACTTTTCCACACTGCTATATTTACTTTATTGCATCTTTATTTAAACAGCCCCTAGTTTATGTTTACGTGCTCTTTATTATCTTGCAAACCTATCCAACAACACCTACAAAGTACTTTTAGTTTCATACTTGTTCTAGGTAAGCGAGCGTCAGCGTCGTGAGTTATGTCGGTGGTCGATAGAACTTGAGGGAATATTTATTCTACCTTTAGCTCCTCGTTGGGTTCGACACTCTTACTTATCAAAAACTATTGCGATCCCCTACACTTGTGGGTTATCAGCGCCAGTGTATTCGCACATCAAGCCGGTGCGTCGGCTCAACGGAATAACCCGCCAGGCGAACCAAACCCGGACCAGGTCGATGCCTGTCAGCCCGTTCCCTAGCAGAGTGATAACCCACAAGTAAAGGGGATCGCAATAGTTTTCGATACGTAAGAGTGTCGAACCCAACGAGGAGCTAAAGGTAGAACAAATATTCCCTAAAGTTCTATCGACCACCGATACAACTCTACGCACGCTTGACGTTCACTTTACCTAGAACAAGAATAAAACTAGAAGTACTTTGTAGGTGTTTTCGGATAGGCTAGCAAGAAAATAAAGAGAGCGAAAATAAACTAGGGGCTGCTAAGATAAAAACACAACTAAAGTAAATATGGCGAGTGTGGAAAAGTGGTGGTAGGAGTTGTGGAATTGTCCCTAAGCAATTGACTATGTTACTATACCGATAGCAAGTTTTATGTGGGAGAGGCCACTGCTAGCATGTCACCCCTTACTTGGAATTCTATGCACTTATGATTGGAACTATTAGCAAGCATCCGCAACTACTAACGTTCATTAAGGTAAAACCCAACCATAGCATTAAGATATATTGGCCCCTTCAATCCCGTATGCATCAATTTCTATGCTAGGTTGAAGCTTACATCACTCTTGCCCTCCAATACATAGTCCTATCAATATACAACTAACCCTATGGTGTGATCCACGCGCGTGCTCATATGATGGGCACCAAAGGACAGCAACATAACCACAAGCAAATTAAATCAATCATAGCAATTCATCAACCACCGATAGGACAACGAAAATCTACTCAGACATCATAGGATGGCAACACATCATTGGATAATAATATGAAGCATAAAGCACCATGTTCAAGTAGAGGGTATAGCGGGTTGCGGGAGAGTGGACCGCTGTAGATAGAGGGAGGAAGGTGATGGAGATTTTGGTGAAGATGGCGGAGGTGTTGGTGAAGATCGCGACGATGATGATGATGGCCACGGCAGCGTTCCGGCGCCACCGGAGGAGAGGGGGAGAGGGGCCCCCTTCTTCCTCTTCTTCCTTGACCTCCTCCCTTGATGGGAGAAGGGTTTCCCCTCCGGTCCTTGGCCTCCATGGCATGGGAGGGGTGAGATCCCCTCCGAGATTGGATCTGTCTCTCTGTCTCTCTCTGTTTCTGCATTCTCCTTGGCTCTGTTTCGCCGTTTCGTGTATATATAGAGATCCGTAACTCCGATTGCCCTGAAACCTTCGCCTTGATTTTTTTCCCGAAAATTAGCTTTATTGTGGAAAAAGAAGAGCGTCAACCGCCTTACAGGTGGGTCATGAGGGTCAGGGGTGCGCCCTAGGGGGGGGGCCTACCTCGTGCCCACCTCGGACACTGGTTCGCATTGATTTTTCCTCTAGATTTTCCAAATATTCCATAAAGCATCTCCGTCCGTTTTTATCCCGTTTGGACTCCGTTTGATATGGATATTCTGCGAAACCAAAAACATGCAACAGATAGGAACTCGCACTGGGCACTGGATCAATATGTTAGTCCCAAAAATAGTATAAAAAGTTACCAAAAAGTATATGAAAGTTGAATAATATTGGCATGAAACGGTAAAAAATTATAGATACGACGGAGACGTATCACAGAGCCTTGATCTTGGCCAAAGTAGGAGCAAGTGATTTACGTTCCGTGGCTGTAGTCTTGTCAGGCAGAGGATGGTTGGTCCCAAGACGAAGGGCACGAAAGCCGGGCAGAGGGTTTTCATCAGCCTGAGAGGTATCTTTGCAGTAAAATCATGTCATATTCCAATCTTTGGGGTGGCTTGGCGGGTTAGCATAAGTAAAGATCACATCCCTGCGGTGCTGGATCGAGACTCCGCCAAGTTCTAAGCTCTGGCCGCTGGCACATTCAGTCTGGCGGTTCAAATAGAATAGTTCTCTGAAAAGTAGCAAATTGGGTTCTTCACCAAGGTATACTTCGCTGAATACTTGGAAGTTGCAGATATTAGACACGGAATTGGGTCTGATGTCTTGTGGGTGAAGATCAAAGAAATTCAGCACATCCCGGAAGAATTTTGAGCCGGGAGGAGTAAATCCTCGGTTCATATGATCTGTGAAAACAACAACCTCTCCGTCTTTGGGTTGAGGAAATTCTTCATCCGGGTTAGGAGCACGATAAGGCATGACTTCTTTTTTCGGCAGATAGCCGGTCTTCACAAATTCATCCAAGGTGCTGTCAGTAACAATGGATTTAACCCAGTTGCAGGAGGTAGGTGCCTTGGGTGCCATTCTGATTGAAAGCCTAAGACAAAGTAAAAGTGTCGGTTCAAATTTAAGCCGGGTAGGACAAAAGTATTACTGTGCATATTCAAAATGGCGGCTTACGAAGGGGCCTAGTGGTATAAGGATAATTATGTTCTGGTTAGTTAAGATGCCATAAGCTCTATAAGCCGTCAAGAGTATTTAAACCGTCAAGGGTGGTTCAAGTTATTAATTGAGCATTGGTCCCTTAAAACCGGCGATCAGAGTCGCCATGACTAGATAAATCTAACAAATGCAGATTTTGCCTAAGTGTTGTACAAACAGGTTTCACAATTTGCAGCTGTTATTTTGGATCAAACAGATGTTCAAAAAAGAAAATTGACTAGACCTAAAACAGGGCGCAGAGGAGTTCATGCGCTATAATGGGGTTTTCTTACATGGAAAGGAGATCTGCTGGTACCCAAAATGGATGCGGAACACGTACCGCATAAGATCTATGGGGTTTTTGGATCGAAAGAAGCCATAGCAGGTGGAACACAAGAACTCAGATGAACTGCACGCGGTACTGAAGAACATGCTAGCCCTAGCGCGGATCTATGGCGTAGAAAGGGGAAACACTTACTGCGGAAGATCTGCGGAGGAGGGATGCTGCCGTTCTCTGGTCAAGGTCAGGTCGATGCAGCGGCCAAGCTCGACGAAGACGAGGTGCGCTGTGGCGACGGCGACGGAGCTCCAGTAATAGACGGGGGCGAGAGGAACAAGATGCGGAATGGGGAGAATGAGAAGAGACCTAGTCGGGTCTATTTATAAGGAAAAGACTGCTAAGTGGGCGCGAAAAACGACGAGGCCGAAAACATAGTTATCCAACTACAAGGACACCTCGATTTTTGGATGGTCATTAAGATAAAGATCCGTTGAGATACATTGGACAAAACATGCATTTATGGCAGGTGACGTCATGACGAGTTACCACAAATACAAAGGATGACGTCATGGCGGGTTACAAAAAACTTCATAAGCAAAGAGCAGAAGATTTTCCTTAAGTATCGAAGATTGACATGAACCAGTTCAAATTAATCCGGGGCCTAATGTTGGGGATATAACTATTAGGTATGACCCACCCAGGAGGGGCCGGGTTATACCTATGAATACTCTTGAAGCCCAAGACCAAGGTTGAAGATGGCGGTTCAGTAAGGGCCCAAAGCCCAGAGGCGACTTAAGGCCCGTAGAGATAAACCGCTATATGTACATGACTTGTATTGTAAGGAAAGAATAGTTAGAGACCGAGCCGGACACTGTTTATGAGCCGTCCGGGACTCCGAGAGCCGCTAGGCGTCTACCTCTGTATATAAAGGGACGAACCGGCGGCGGTTCAGGGCAAGTAACATCAACTCGAGAGCTAGGTCAGTGATTCGCTCCCTGGTTATCGTATCGAAACATAAGCAATCCCACTCAAAACTGGACCGTAAGCTTTTACCTTCACCGTAAGAGGCCGAACCAGTATAAACGTCCTTTGTCCCGATTAACCCCTTCAAGCTTCCTAGTTGCGATGGCTCCACGACTAAGTCCTTTCACTAGGACATCTGCCGTGACAATTCCACGACACTTGATATCTTTTATAATGGACTAACTGATGCTTCCAAGGACCACTTGGATAGTTGTGCTAGTTGTGTTTTCATGGAAAGAACAGTTGACCAAGCTGAATTGTTATTGAATAATATGTTGACTAATGTAAATAATTGGAATCTTCCTGGGCCAATTCCTGAGGCAATTCCTGAGCCGATTGAGCCAACTCCTGAGCCTATTCCTAAACCAACTCCGAAGAAGAGAGGTGTTCTATTTCTCATTCCCGAAGATATGCAAGAGCAAAGAAATCAATGAAATAAAAAGGTATTAAAGCTGAAGATGTTGAGAATTTTCCTCCTATTGAAGAAATACATGGTCTTAATATACCACCTGTCGAAGAAGTACATGGTCTTGATAACCCGACACGGGTAGTAAAGGTAAATTCTCTCTATAGATATGATAAAGTTGAAATCCCGTCTACTAAATTACCTAGCCAATGTTTAGATGAATTTGATGATTTTATGGCTAGGCAAGAAAGTTTTAATGCTTATATTGGTAGAGAATTGAAGAGTAATGCTTACATGATTGGACGCTTGAGAGATTATATGGCTAGAGTTAAAGGTGAACTTAAACTCATTAGCAAATATGCTTCTATGGTCACCACTCAAGCAGAACAAGTACTTAAGGCTCAAAGTGATTTTCTCGATGAATTAAATAATAAACATGATTTTGCTGTTAGAGTGGCTACTAGAACTGGTAGAATGACCCAGGAACCTTTGTATCCTGAAGGCCACCCTAAGAGAATTGAGCAAGATTCTCAGAGGAATAATTTAGAAGTATCTAGTCCTTCTAAAAAGAAGAAAAAGAAAAATGATAGGACTTTGCATGCTTCTAGTGAACCTGTTGTAGACACACCTGAGAATCCCAATGATATTTCTATTTATGATGCTGAAACACAATCTGGTGATGAGCATGAACCTAGTGATAATGTTAATGATAATGTTCATGTGGATGCTCAACCTAGCAATAATAATGATGTAGAGATTGAACCAGCTGTTGATCTTGATAACCCACAATCAAAGAATCAACATTATGATAAGAGGGACTTTGTTGCTAGGAAGCACGGTAAAGAAAGAGAACCATGGGTTCAGAAACCCATGCCTTTTCCTCCTAAGCCATCCAACAAAAAGGATGATGAGGATTTTGAGCGCTTTGCTGAAATGATTAGACCTATCTTCTTACGTATACGCTTAACTGATATGCTTAAAGTAAATCCTTATGCTAAATACATGAAGGATATTATTATAAATAAAATAAAGATATCGGAAGCTGAAATTTCCACCATGCTTGCTAATTATACTTTTAAAGGTGGAATAGCAAAGAAACTTGGAGATCCAGGGGTACCAACTATACCATGCTCCATTAAAAGAAACTATGTTAAAATTGCTTTATGTGATCTTGGAGCCGGTGTTAGTGTTATGCCTCTCTCTTTATATTGTAGACTTGAATTGAATAAGTTGACACCTACTAAAATATCTTTGCAAATGGCTGACAAATCAACTGCTATACCTGTCGGTATTTGTGAGGATGTGCCTGTTGTGGTTGCAAATGTCACTCTTAACGGACTTTGTTATTCTTGATATTCCCGAGGACGATAGTATGTCGATTATCCTTGGTAGACCCTTTCTGAATACTGCAGGGGCTGTTATTGAATGCAACAAAGGCAATGTTACTTTTCATGTTAATGGTAATGAGCATACGGTACACTTTCCGAGGAAACAATCTCAAGTTCATAGCATCTATTCTATTGAAAAAATTCCGACTATTATTATCGGAGGTTTTGAATTTCCTCTTCCTACCGTCAAGAAAAAAATATGATATTCTTATTATTGGGGATGTTCATATCCCCTAGTGTTATTCAAAATTTCTCCGGTTCCATGCTATTCGGAATGAGTTTGTTAACAAGACTTGATCAACCTTGTTAGTGGATTCCTTTTTGATGATCATGAGATGGATGAAACTAGAAGGCACAACCTTCTGTACCCTCCTTTTACTTTCTGTTATTTAGAATAAATAAAGAAAAAATAGTATTATCTGTCTGTTTTCTGAATTATCTATGCGATAAAAAAATATCTCAAAAATAAAAGTTCTCCAAATGCCCTACAAATTTAGTATGATTTTTTATGGATTATTTGAGGATTTTAGGCACTGAGAACACAGCAGGGGGGCAAGCACCTGGCCACGAGGGTCCAGGGCGCGCCCACCCTTACTGGGCGCGCCCCCCTGCCTCGTGGGCCCATGGTGGCCCCTCCACTTATTCCTGCACCCACACTCCATCTACCTCCCAAAAAAATCCCCATCTAGCTCAAGCACGAGTTCTAGCTCATTTTGCTGCGATTTTCGATCTCCTTGCTCAAAGCTCCATTCACAAAACTGCTTTGGGAGATTGTTCCTTGGTATGACTCCTCCAATGGTCCAATTAGTTTTTGTTCTAGTGCTTTATTCATTGCAAAATTTTGCTGCCTAGGTGATCTTGTTCTTGAGCTTGCATGTCAAATTTATGAGGTCCCAAGTAATTCTAATGCATGGTATAGGCTCTAGGCACTTGTAGGAGTAGTTGCTATCAGTTATATTGAGTTTGATTCACTTTTATTTTGAGTTATTAAAAATTTCAGAAATTTTTCAGAGGAAGAAATATGTCTAGGAAAATTTACCAAGGTGGTGCCTGAACAAAGAAAGGACCCAAGCGCGCAATGCGTGGGCAAGACAATGAACCACCGAGGGAAGCTGATGTGTGGCCTTGTGAATGGCCATCAGAAGAATTTATGGTGAATGCAGGCATCAAGGATGAATTTGATGCGTATGTGCGTAATGCCGATCTTGAGGACTTCATGCAAGATAAGTGTCCTCAGTACTACTATTTGACTGATTGATTTGTGAGAAGGTTTAAATTTACATCTTCGCGTAATTCTCAAAATGTCCTGTTTGATATTTATGATCAATCATATACCATGGACTTAGAAGATTTTACTACTGCTTGCAAACTTCCACAGTGGGGTAATGTTAATGAACCCCGTAAATCTGAATATAAAGATTTTCTTGCTAGTATCACTGTGGGAGAATCTAGAGATATATCAGCTACCATAGGGATCATTCATTTTCTAGCTATACATTATTTTGCTCTCTTCATTGGTAGATGCATTAACGGTAAGGATGAAGCATGTCACATGTGTGTCCCTGATCTTTGTGTTCTCAAGAGTCTTTGTATTAGGTAATAAAGATTACAACTTGGGGGCAATTGTTGCACGTAGGTTGCATAATAATGGTTTAGTTGGAGATTTGTTTGGAGGGATTTATGCGACCCATGTTGCTAATTATCTTAGTATACCTCCACGTGAGGGTGATAGGGAGTTGCCTCCCGCTTCTTTAGATTATGACGCTATGGTCAGTCATCATTTTCTTGTGAGGAATGAATAATTCCTCCAGTATCGACTAATCTTTGACAGACGTCGCGCTATCCATGTTACTCTCCCTGCTCCTTCCCTTTTTGATTGCCAGGAAAAATGAAGGTATGTTGTCACCAGGGAGGAGGCAAACGAATACAAGAGGAGAGCGGAGGCAGCTCGCCACCATGCCGCAGCTCAGGAGGTAATGGCTGCTGCATCTCAGTACGACCCCAGTTACAACTTTGGATATCAGTCAGGCTATCCATGGCCATAGACCAACTTAGGCCAAAAGCCTAAGCTTGGGGGAGTATGTATTTCTCACTGACATTACATTCATGTTCACACACTTATTCTAGTTGTCGGTGCTCATATTTTTTATTGTACTATCCATGCTAGTTTAATTTCTTTTTCTAGCTTTCTTCTTGTGTGTTTGATAAACCTTAAGAAAACCCAAAAAAAAGTTAGTTTAATCTCCATGCTTGTAGCAGTAATTAAAATGAAACCCAAAAATATTTCTCGTTCTTCTTTTGCTTGTTGGGAGCTTTCCCGTGTAAATAGTTTTATTTCTTTTGTTTCCTTTGGGGGTCGAGAGTAGAAGACTATAATGAAAATGTTTAGTGGCTCTCATATGCATAATTTTTGATTTAATTTAGAGCCCATTACTTTGTCTTCTCTCTTGAATTGAATGCTTACAGATTACAGTTTAGTCCAATGTACGTGCACTATTATTATTATACACACCGTTCGGTCGTGCAAGTGAAAGGCAATAATGACGATATATGATGGACTGATTGAGATGAGAGAAGCTGGTATGAACTCGACCTTTCTTGTTTTTGTAAATAGGATGAGTTCATCATTCCTGATTCAGCCTATTATGAATAAACATGTTTGCAATGACAATTAGAGATTATAGTTGCTTATGCCATGCTTAATTAGCTAGGAGCTTATAATGGTTTATGTTGCGTGCAAACATGCTATTATAATGGTTGTGATGTGGTACGATAGGGTGGTATCCTCCTTTGAATGATTCGAGTGACTTGACTTGGCACATGTTCACGCATGTAGTTGAAAACAAAATCAACATAGCCTTCACGATAGTTATGTTCATGGTGGATTATATCCTACTCATGCTTGCACTCAGTGTTGATTAATTTTAATGCATGTCCATGACTATTGTCGCTCTCTCAGTTGGTCACTTCACAGTCTTTTTCTAGCCTTCACCTGTACTAAGCGGGAATACTGCTTGTGCATCCAAACTCCATAAACCCCAAAGTTATTCCATATGAGTCCACCATACCTTCCTATATGCGGTATTTACCTGCCGTTCCAAGTAAATTTGTATGTGGCAAACTCCAAACCTTCAAATGAAATTATGTTTTGTATGCTCGAGCAGCTCATGTATCAACTAGGGTTGTCTGTATCTTCCATGCTAGGTGGGTTATTCTCAAGAGGAGTGTACCCCGCTTCTCATTCACGAGAAAATGGCTGGTAACCGGGATGCCAGTCCCATGATCAAAAAGATCAAAGCAAATCAAAATAATTAAAACAAAACTCCCCCAGGACTGTTGCTAGTTGGAGGCACTCGTTGTTTCGAGCAAGCCATGGATTGATGCTTGTTGGTGGTGGTGGAGTATAAACTTTACCATTCTGTTTGGGAACCGCCTATAATGTGTGTAGCATGGAAGATATCAAGATCTCATAGTTGCTGCGTTGACAGTGAAAGTATACTGCTCAAAATGTTATTCATCTCTATTTTAAAATCAAGCTTTGGCACCTCTACGGATCCTTGCTTCCCTCTGCGAAGGGCCTATCTATTTACTTTTATGTTGAGTCATCACCTTCTTATTAAAAGCACCCGCTGGAGAGCACATTGTCATTTGCGTGCATTACTATTAGTTTATATTGGGTATGACTTGACTGGATCTCTTTTACCATGAATTACAATGTTTAGTCAGTCCTTGATCTTTAAAGGTGCTCTGCATTTATGTTTTGCGGTCTCAGAAAGGGCTAGCGAGATACCATCTTGTTATATCATAATATGGTTGTTTTGAGAAAGTGTTGTCATCCGAGATTTATTATTATTGCTCGCTAGTTGATTATGCCATTGATATGAGTAAACATGAGACCTAAGTGTTATTGTGAATATGGTTAGTTCATAATCTTTGCTGAAAAATTGAATGCTGGCTTTACATATTTACAACAACAAGAGCAAACAGAGTTTGTAAAAGTTTTTCTTTATCACTTTCAGTTTGTCAACTGAATTGCTTGAGGACAAGCAAAGGTTTAAGCTTGGGGGAGTTGATACGTCTCCAACGTATCTACTTTTCCAAACACTTTTGCCCTTGTTTTGGACTCTAACTTGTATGATTTGAATGGAAACTAACCCGGATTGATGCTGTTTTCAGCAGAACTGCCATGGTGTTATTTCTGTGTAGAAACATAAGTTCTCGGAATGACCTAAAAATCCACGCAGATTACTTTTAGAAAATATAAAAAATACTTGTGAAAGAATCAAGGCCAGGGGGCCCACACCCTGTCCACGAGGGTGGGGGACGCCCCCTCCCCCTGGGCGCGCCCCCTGCCTCGTGGGCTCCCTGGATGTCCACCGACCTCAACTCCAACTCTATATATTTGCTTTCACGGAGAAAAAAACCAGAGAGAAAGTTTCATCATGTCTTACAATACGGAGCTGCCACCAAGCCCTAACTCTCTCGGGAGGGCTGATCTGGAGTCTGTTCGGGGCTCCGGAGAGGGGGATTCGTCGTCGTTGTCGTCATCAACCATCCTCCATCACCAATTTCATGATGCTCACCGCCGTGCGTGAGTAATTCCATCGTAGACTTGCTGGACGGTGATGGGTTGGATGAGATTTACCATGTAATCGAGTTAGTTTTGTTAGGGTTTGATCCCTAATATCCACTATGTTCTGAGATTGATGTCGCTATGACTTTGCAATGCTTAATGCTTGTCACTAGGGCCCGAATGCCATGATTTCAGATCTGAATCTATTATGTTTTCATGAATATATGTAAGTTCTTGATCCTATCTTGCAAGTCTATAGTCACCTATTATGTGTTATGATCCGACAACCCCGAAGTGACAATAATCGGGATACTTCTCAGTGATGACCGTAGTTTGAGGAGATCATGTATTCACTATGTGTTAATGCTTTGGTCCGGTACTATTAAAAGGAGGCCTTAATATCCCTTAGTTTCCATTAGGACCCCGCTGCCACGGGAGGGTAGGACAAAAGATGTCATGCAAGTTCTTTTCCATAAGCACGTATGACTATATTCGCAAATACATGCCTACATTACATTGGTGAACTGGAGCTAGTTCTGTGTCACCCTATGTTATAACTATTACATGAGGAATCACATCCGACATAATTATCCATCACTGATCCAATGCCTACGAGCTTTTCACATATTGTGCTTTGCTTATTTACTTTACCGTCGCTACTATTATAGTTACTACAAAACCGCTATCGTTACTTTTATTACTGTTACCATTACTACCATACTACTTTGCTACTAAATACTTTGCTACAAATACAAAGTTATCCAGGTGTGGTTGAATTGACAACTACTGCTAATACTTGAGAATATTCTTTGGCTCCCCTCGTGTCGAATCAATAAATTTGGGTTGAATACTCTACCCTCGAAAACTGTTGCGATCCCCTATACTTGTGGGTTATCATCGATGATTTAACCGATATGCTAGATTATAATTCAAAAAAACACCGAATACATGGACGAGGATAGCGGAGCCACGGCTAGTACCGATGTCCCCCCTGTCACCGGCCGCTGGTTAGCCACGTCCACCTACAATATTTACATGGTGGACACCCCCAAGGACGGCGATGGCAGTCCCAATCAGGACCGAGACAAGCCCGGAGATGAGCCGCCTAAACGCCAAAAACAACGCCGTCGATCGAAGCCACGTTGAAGGCATGCAAGCAACGTGGACTCTACGGAGAACGAGACCCCAAATAATACGGATGACCTCGCCAGAGCCGCAGCCAGCGAAAATCATCAGGATGACCCCGCGGGGCAGGAGGACCCGCTCAACCCGAAAAACCCGATGGCTTCAAAGATAGCAACTGCCTTCCACCCTCTGAGGAGGAGGCCAGTCTAGGGGATGACAATTTCATCGTCCCCGAAGACCTGCTGGAGCAGGAACGGTTCAAATGGAGGCTTCTAGCCACCACCCGCAGCCTGAAGAAACAAAAGCGCGGAATCAAGGCCTAACAGGACACCCTCAATGATCAATGGATCAAAGTCCTAGCCGCTGAAGAAGGGTACGACCGCGAATAACCAATCAAAAGTTATCCCAAGCAAAGATTGTTGCCGCAATTCGACGATGAGGCCGTAGAGCCAACACGTCTGACTTACACACGCACCGAACAGCCGGACCACCCCCCGAGAGGGGCGGGACAGAGAACCTAACGAGGCAAAGCACCTCGCCGCCCCACCTCGCCGTTACGGCAAGGATCAAGTGTGGCCTGTTAATGAATACGACCTCCGCCATGACCTAGACGCTCGAGGAGGCCGTACCAAGTCCATCTACGGACCCAGAGAAGACCCGCCCACTCACTGAGAAGGATATTACGATTGGCTGAACCGAAACGATAGAGTCCGGGAACAGCAGCGGACTCGGATGGCCGAAGAACTCCGATGCAATGTAGCCCAAGTTTGGGGTGCGTCACACCCCCTGTGCATCACAGAGAGGGTAGTGCAACACCAATTCCCAAAAGGCTTCAAGCCTATGAACATCGAACCATACGACGGAACCACAGACCAGCTGTATGGGTAGAGGATTTCCTCCTCCATTCACATGGTGCGAGGAGATGACCTCCACGCCATCAAATATCTGCCACTAAAGCTTAAAGGACCAGCTCAACATTGGTTGAACAGCCTTCCCGAAGACTCTATAGGTTGTTGGGAGGAGCTTGAGGAGGCTTTTCGAACGAACTTTCAGGGCACCTATGTCTAGTCTTTACACGCTGATGACCTAAATTGCATCACACAACAGCCCAAAGAATTTGCTCGACAATTTTGGAACCGATTCCTGACCAAGAAGAACCAGATTGTCGACTGTCCGGATGCCGAAGCCCTGGCCGCTTTCAAGCATAATGTCAAGGACGAATGGCTCGTAAGGCAGCTCGGCCAGGACAAACCATGAACTATGGCAGCCCTTACTTCTCTCATGACTCGCTTTTGCGCGGGCAAAGACAGTTGGCTCGCTTGCAAAACACCAACCCCGACACACCCGGTACCTCCGAGGTTCGGGATGGAAATGAAAAGCCGTGAAGCAGCAAGAGTAAACGTCGCCACAACGACGACGAAGGCGAGGATACGACAGTAAATGCCGGATTTCAAAATCTGAATTCCGGATCACGAAAGAAGGCCCCTAAGGGCAATGGCAACGACCCGTCCAGACTAGACACAGTTCTGGACAGGCCTTGCCAGATCCACTGCACATCAGAGAAGCCCGCCAACCACTCAACCGTAATTGTTCGGTGATCAAACAGGCCGGCAAGCTCACAGCCGAAGACTCGGGCATAAGCCCATGAAGCAAGGACGATGATGAGGCCCGCATGCCGAATAATGGAGGCCAGAAACCCTTCCCTTCCGAGGTTAAGACGATGAACATGATCTATGCAACCCACATACCGAAGAAGGAGAGGAGGCGAGCTGTGCAATACATATATGCCGTCGAGCCCGTAGCGCCAAAGTTCAATCCATGGTCAGCCTGCCCGATCACTTTCGGTCACAGGGACCACCCGACCAGCATACGCCATGGAGGGTCTGCAACCTTAGTTCTCGACCCCATCATCGATGGATTCCACCTCACTAGAGTCCTAATGGACGGGGGTAGTATCCTCAATCTGGTATACGAAGACCCAGTGAGGAAGATGGGGATCAATCCGTCAAGGATCAAACCCAGTAACAACACCTTCAAGGGGGTTATGTTGGGGAACATAGCATGCCATTTCAAAAATATCCTACGCTCATGCAAGATCTAACTAGGAGATGCATAGCAACGAGGGGGGGGGGGGAGTGTGTCTACATACCCTCGTAGACCGTAAGCGGAAGCATTTGACAACGCGATTGATGTAGTCGAACTTCTTCTAGCTCCGACCGATCAAGCACCGAACGTACGACACCTCCGAGGTCTGCACACGTTCAGCTCGGTGACGTCCCTCACCTTCTTGGTCCAGCAAGGTGTTGAGGTAGTAGATCAGTTCCGTCATGATGGCATGGTAACGGTGATGGTGAAGTGATCCTTGCAGGGCTTCGCCTAAGCACCACGAGAATATGACCAGGGGTGTAAACTGTGGAGGGGGGCGCCGCCCACGGCTAGCAATTGATATTGTATGTTCTAGGCGCCCCCACCCATGTATATATAGGTGTGGGGGGAGGCAGCCATGGGGCACCCCAAGTAGGCTAAATCCTACTTGGGGTCCTCCCCAATTCGACCTCCCCCCTTCCATAAATGCCGGAGGGGGAAGGAAAGAGGAGGGAGGAGGGAAGGAAGGGGGAGGTTGAATCCCCCCTTTCCTTTCTCCCTTCCCCTCTTTCCTTCTCCTCTGGTTCGGCCCATATGGGGGGCGCACCAGCCCCTGGTGGCTGGTGCGTTTCCCCTCTTGGCCCAATAGGCCCATATATTTTGCTGGGGGAGCCCGGAACCCCTTCCGGTGACCCGATATGTACCCGATACCCTCCGGAACACTTCTGGTGTCCGAATACCATCGTCCTATATATCAATCTTTACCTCTCGACCATTTTGAAACTCCTCGCCATGTCCGTCATCTCATCCAGGACTCCGAAAAGCATTTGTTCACCAAATCACATAACTCATATATTACAATATCGTCATCGAACGTTAAGCGTGCGGACCCTACGGGTTCGAGAACTATGTAGACATGACCGAGACACCTCTCCGGTCAATAACCAATAGCGGAACCTAGATGCTCATATTGGCTCCCACATATTCTACGAAGATCTTTATCGGTCGAACCGTTATGACAACATACATTATTCCCTTTGTCATCGGTATCTTACTTGCCCGAGATTCGATCGTCGGTATCTTCATACCTAGTTCAATCTCGTTAGCGCAAATCTCTTTACTCGTTCCGTAATACATCATCCTGCAACTAACTCATTAGTCACTTTGCTTGCAAGGCTTCTTATGATGTGTCTTACCGAGAGGGCCCGGAGATACCTCTCCAATACTCGGAGTGACAAATCCTAATCTTGATCTATGCCAACCCAACAAACACCTTCAGAGATACCTGTAGAGCATCTTTATAACCACCCAGTTATGTTGTGACGTTTGATAGCACACAAGGCATTCCTCCGACATCTGGGAGTTGCATAATCTCATAGTCGAACGAATATGTATTTGGCATGAAGAAAGCAATAGCAATAAAACTGAACGATCATAATGCTAAGCTAACGAATGGGTCTTGTCCATCACATCATTCTCCTAATGATGTGATCCAGTTTATCAAATGACAACACATGTCTATGGTTAGGTAACTTAACCATCTTTGATCAATGAGCTAGTCTAGTAGAGGCTTACTAGGGACATGGTACTTTGTCTATGTATCCACACATGTATCAAGTTTCTGGTTAATACAATTCTAGCATGAATAATAAACATTTATCATGAAATAAGGAAATATAAAATAACAACTTTATTATTGCCTTAGGGCATATTTCCTTCAGGTTATTCGAGGAGTGGAGGCCCGTTGCATAGGGACTGTGATGCTTGAAGTAGTGCTTGGCTCTCCGGACAACTTCCAAAGCGAGTTCTTGATCTTCGACATTGCACCCTTTCACAACGGCTATCACACCCTCGTCGTTCGAACATCGTTTGATAAATTCAATGTCGTTCCGCATTACACGTACCTCAAGTTGAAGATACCTGATCCTTCGGGCAGTGCTACCTCTTCAGCACTCTGTTGGTTTTCCCTTGAAGAGGAAAGGGTGATGCAGCAAAGTAGCGTAAGTATTTCCCTCAGTTTTTGAGAACCAAGGTATCAATCCAGTAGGAGGCTCCTCACAAGTCCCTCGTACCTGCACAAACAAACAAGAACCTTGCAACCAACGCGATAAAGGGGTTGTCAATCCCTTCACGGTAACTTGCAAAAGTGAGATCTGATAGAGATAATAAGATAAGATAAATATTTTTGGTATTTTTATGATATATATTGGAAAGTAAAGATTGCAAAATAAAGTAGATCGGAAACTTCTATGATAAAAGATAGACCCGGGGGCCATAGGTTTCACTAGTGGCTTCTCTCAAGATAGCTTAAGTATTACGGTGGGTGAGCAAATTACTGTCGAGCAATTGATAGAAAAGTGTATAGTTATGAGAATATCTAGGCATGATCATGTATATAGGCATCACGTCCGCGACAAGTAGACCATCTCCTGCCTGCATCTACTACTATTACTCCACACATCGACCTCTATCCAGCATGCATCTAGAGTATTAAGTTCATAAGAACAGAGTAACGCATTAAGCAAGATGACATGATGTGAGGGATAAACTCAAGCAATATGATATAAACCCCATCTTTTTATCCTCGATGGCAACAATACAATACGTGCCTTGCTGCCCCTGGTGTCACTGGCAAATGACACCGCAAGATTGAACCCAAAGCTAAGCACTTCTCCCATTGCAAGAAAGATTGATCTAGTAGGCCAAACCAAACTGATAATTCGAAGAGACTTGTAAAGATAACCAATTATACATAAAAGAATTCAGAGGAGATTCAGATATTTCTCATAGCTAAACTTGATCATAAACCCACAATTCATCGGATCTCGACAAACACACCGCAAAAAAAGTTACGTCGAATAGATCTCCAAGAAGATCAAGGAGAACTTTGTATTGAGATTCAAAGAGAGAGAAGAAGCCATCTAGCAAATAACTATGGACCCGAAGGTCTGTGGTAAACTACTCACAACTCATCGAAGAGGCTATGGTGTTGATGTAGAAGCCATTCGTGGTCGATTCCCTCTCTGGTGGAGCGCCGACGAAGGCTCCAAGATGGGATCTCGCGGATACAGAAGGTTGCAGCGATGGAAATAGGTTTTCGTGGTGCTCCTAGATGTTTTCAGGGTATGGAGGTATATATAGGCGAAGGAGGTCGGTCAGGGGAGCCACGAGGGGCCCACGAGGGTGGGGGCGCGCCTACCCCCCTAGGGCTCACCTTGCACCCTCGTGGCCGCCTCGGCTGCTTCTTGATGTCCACTCCAAGTCTCCTGGATTGCGTTTGTTCCAAAAAGATCGCTCCCGAAGGTTTCATTCCGTTTGGACTCCGTTTGATATTCCTTGTCTTCGAAACACTAAAATAGGCAAAAAAAAACAGCAATTCGGGCTGGGCCTCCGGTTAGTAGGTTAGTCCCAAAAATGATATAAAAGTGTAAGGTAAGGCCCACAAACATCCAAAACAGGTAATATAATAGCATGGAGCAATCAAAAATTATAGATACGTTGGAGATGTATCAAGCATCCCCAAGCTTAATTCCTGCTCGTCCTCGAGTAGGTAAATGATAAAAACAGAATTTTTGATGTGGAATGCTACCTAGCATATTTCTCAATGTAATTTTCTTTATTGTGGCATGAATGTTCATATCCAAATGATTCAAAATAAAAGTTCATATTGACATAAGAGATAATAATACTTCAAGCATACTAACAAAGCAATGATGTCTTCTCAAAATAACATGGCTAATGAAAGTTCATCCCTACAAAATCATATAGTTAGGCTATGCTTCATTTTTATCACACAAAATACTCCGATCATGTACAACCCCGGTTTCAGCCAAGCAATTGGTTCATACTTTTTAACGCGCTTCAGCTTTTTTCAACTCTCACGCAATACATGAGCGTGAGCCATGGATATAGCACTATGGGTGGAATAGAATATGATGATGGAGGTTGTGTGGAGAAGACAAAACAAGGAAAAAGTCTCACATTGACGAGGCTAATCAACGGGCTATGGAGATGCCCATAAATTGATGTCAACATGAGGAGTAGGGATTGCCATGCAACGGATGCACTAGAGCTATAAATGTATGAAAACTAAACAAAAGAAACTAAGTGGGTGTGCATCCAAATTGCTTGCTCATGAAGACCTAGGGAATTTTGAGGAAGGCCATCGTTGGAATATACAAGCCAAGTTCCATAATGAAAAATTCCCACTAGTATATGAAAGTGACAATATATGAAGAACATGGTGCTACTTTGAAGCACAAGTGTGGAAAAAAGATAGTAACATTGTCCCCCTTTTTTATTTTCTTTTTTGGCCTTTTTTTGGCATTTCTCTTTTTTTTATTGCCTTTCTTTTTTTATTTGGCCTTTCTTTTTTATAAGGGACAATGCTCTAATAATGCTGATCATCACACTTCTATTTATTTATTTACAACTCAAGAATTACAACTCGATACTAGAACAAAATATGACTCTATATGAATGCCTCCGGCGGTGTACCGGGATATGCAATGAATCAAGAGCGACATGTATGAAAAAAATATGAAGGTGGCTTTGCCACAAATACGATGTCAACTACATGATCATGCAAAAGCAATATGACAATGATGAAACGTGTCATGATGAACGGAACGGTGGAAAGTTGCATGGCAATATATCTCTGAATGGCTATGGAAATGCCATAATAGGTAGGTATGGTGGCTGTTTTGAGGAAGATATAAGGAGGTTTATGTGTGATAGAGCGTATCGTATCACGGGGTTTGGATGCACCGGTGAAGTTTGCACCAACTCTCAAGGTGAGAAAGGGCAATGCACGGTACCGAAGAGGCTAGCAATGATGGAAGTGTAAGAGTGCATATAATCCATGGACTCACATTAGTCATAAAGAACTCACATACTTATTGTAGAAGTTTTATTAGCCCTCGAAGCAAAGTACTAGTATGCATGCTCCTAGGGGGAGGTTGGTAGGAGTTAACCATCGCGCGCCCCCGACCTCCACACATAATGAAGGCAATCAAAAGAGCACCCCATGCAACAAATTTGTTACACAACTTTTACCATACGTGCATGCTACGGGACTTGCCAACTTCGACACAAGTATTCCTTAAATTCACAACTACCCAACTAGCATGAATCTAATATCACCACCTCTATATCTCAAAACAATTATCAAGCATCAAATTGATCATAGCATCCAATTCACTTCCTATGATAGTTTTTATTATACCCAACTTGGATGCCCATCATTCTAGGACCAAATTTATAACCATAGTAAATACCATGCTGTTCTAAAAGACTCTCAAAATAATATAAGTGAAGCATGAGAGGTCAACAATTTCTACAAAACAAAACCACTGCCGTGCTCTAAAAAGATATAAGTGAAGCACTAGAGCAAAATTATCTAGCTCAAAAGATATAAGTGAAGCACATAGAGTATTCTAATAAATTCCAAATCATGTGTCTTTCCCAAAGGTGTGTACAGCAAGTATGATTTTGGTAAACTAAAAAGCAAAGACTCATATCATACAAGACGCTCCAAGCAAAATACATATCATGTGGCGAATAAAAATATAGCTCCAAGTAAAGTTACCGATAGACGAAGACGAAAGAGGGGATGCCTTCCGGGACATCCCCAAGCTTAGGCTTTTGATTGTCCTTGGATTATCTTGGGGTGCCATGGGCATCCTCAAGCTTAGGCTCTTGCCACTCCTTATTCCATAATCCATCAAATCTTTACCCAAAACTTGAAAACTTCACAACACAAAACTCAACAGGAAATCTCATAAGCTCCGTTAGTGCAAGAAAGAAAAACCACCACTTTAAGGTACTGTAATGAACTCGTTATTTATTTATATTGGTGTTAAACCTACTGTATTCCAACTTCTCTATGGTTCAACCCCCCCTCCCCGAGACTAGCCATACATTTATCAAAATTAGCAAACAACACATGAAAAACAGAATCTGTCATAAACAGAACAGTCTGTAGCAATCTGTAACTTTCGAACACTTATGGAACCCCAAAAATTCTACCAAAATAGGAAGTCCTAGATAATTTGTTTATTAATCTTCTGCAAAACAAATCAACTGAAAATCACGTTTCTATAATTTACGAAAATTATTCTCGTGCGTGCAAAATTTTCTGTTTTTCAGCCAGATCAAATTAACTATCACCCAAGAAGATCCTATAGGTTTTACTTGGCACAAACACTAATTAAAACATAAAACCACATCTAAACATAGGCTAGATGATTTATTTATTACTATACAAAAGCAAAAAAGCAAGGAACAAAAATAAAATTGGGTTGCCTCCCAACAAGCGCTATCGTTTAACGCCCCTAGCTAGGTATAAAAGCGAGAATAGATCTAAGTATTGTCATCTTCGGTATTCAAACTCATAAGTGGCTCGCATAATAGATTCATAAAGTAATTTGATTATCTTTCTAGGAAAGTGTTCCGTGCCTTTCCTGAATGGAAATTGGAATCTAATATTTCCTTCCTTCATATCAATAATTGCACCAATCGTTCTAAGGAAAGGTCTACCAAGAATAATAGGACATGAAAATGGCAATCTATATCAAGAACGATGAAATCTACGGGCACATAATTCCTATTTGCAACAATAAGAACATCATTAATCCTTCCCGTAGGTTTCTTCATAGTAGAATCCGCAAGGTGCAAGTTTAAAGAGCAATCATCAAATTCACGAAAACCTAGCACATCATATAAAGTTTTCGAAATCATGGAAACACTAGCACCCAAATCACACAAAGCATAACATTCGTGATCTTTAATTTTAATTTTAATAGTAGGTTCCCACTCATCATAAAGTTTTCTAGGGATAGAAACTTCCAATTCAAGTTTTTCCTCATAAGATTGCATCAAAGTATCAACGATATGTTTGGTAAAAGCTTTATTTTGACTATAAGCATGAGGAGAATTCAACACGGATTGCAACAAGGAAATACAATCTACTAAAGAACAATTATCGTAATTAAATTCCTTGAAATCCAAAATAGTGGGTTCATTGCTAAGTAAAGTTTTGACCTCTCCAATCCCACTTTTACCAAATTTAGCATCAAGATTTAAAAACTCTGAATCATTGGGACGCCTTTTAACTAAAGTTGACTCATCTCCAGTCCCATCATTATTAAGATTCATATTGCAAAACAAAGATTTAATAGGAGACACATCAATCACTTTTAGATCTTCATCATTATTTTCCCCTAACCCTTCTGGTTTGGCAGCCATCTTATTAACTAAGGTGGCTTGCTTATCAGAAATTTGGGCCATTGATTTTTCAAGACGAGCAATCTGAGAATTCAAACCATAAAATTCTTTAGACATATCATCAAGCTCTTTATTCATGTACTCCATAAAGATTTTTTGTTCTTTAAGCTCGTTTTTAAAGAAATTATTATTCTCAGATTGTAAAGTCATAAAGCTTCTAATGTATAATTCAATCTCTTCCAACCTTCTAAGATGAAGATCAGCGTTCTTAGGCAAAGCCATAAGGGAAAACAGTCACACGAGAGGCAAGCAGAAAAGAGAGGCGAATGGAAAAGAGAGGGTGAATAAAATGGCAAGGGTGAAGTGGGGGAGAGGAAAACGAGAGGCAAATGGCAAATAATGTAATGTGAGGGAGATGAGTTTGTGATGGGTACTTGGTATGTCTTGACTTGAGCGAAGACCTCCCTGGCAACGGTGCCAGAAATCCTTCTTGCTACCTCTTGAGCACTGCGTTGGTTTTCCCTTGAAGAGGAAAGGATGATGCAACAAAGTAGCATAAGTATCCGTCAGTTTTTGAGAACCAAGGTATCAATCTAGTAGGAGGCTCCTCAAAAGTCCCTCGTACATACACAAAGAAACAAGAACCTCGCAACCAATGCAATAAAGGGGTTGTCAATCCCTTCACGGTAACATGCGAAAGTGAGATCTGATAGACATAATAAGATAAGATAAATATTTTTGGTATTTTTATGATATAGATTGGAAAGTAAAGATTGCAAAATAAAGTAGATCGCAAACTTATATGATAAAAAATAGACCCGGGGGCCATAGGTTTCACTACTGGCTTCTCTCAAGATAGCATAAATATTACGGTGGGTGAACAAATTACTGTCGAGCAATTGATAGAAAAGTGTCTAGTTATGAGAATATCTAGGCATGATCATGAATATAGGCATCACGTCCGCGACAAGTAGATCGAAACGATTCTGCATCTACTACTGTTACTCCAGACATCGACCACTATCCAGCATGCATCTAGAGTATTAAGTTCATAAGAACAGAGTAACACATTACGCAAGATGACATGATTTAGAGGGATAAACTCAAGTAATATGATATAAACCCCATCTTTTTATCCTCGATGGCAAAAAAACAATACGTACCTTGTTGCCCTAACATCCTTTGGGAAAGGACACCGCAAGATTGAACCCAAAGCTAAGCACTTCTCCCATTGCAAGAAAGATCAATCTAGTAGGCCAAACCAAACTGATAATTCGAAGAGACTTGCAAAGATAACCAATCATACATAAAAGAATGCAGAGGAGATTCAAATATTGTTCATAGATAATCTTGATCATAAACCCACAATTCATCGGATCTCAGCAAACACACCGCAAAAAGAATTACATTGAATATATCTCCAAGAAGATCGAGGAGAACTTTGTATTGAGATCCAAAGAGAGAGAAGAAGCCATCTAGCTAATAACTATGGACCCGAAGGTCTGAGATAAACTACTCACACTTCATCGGATAGGCTATGGTGTTGATGTAGAAGCCCTCCGTGGTCGATTCCCCCTCCGGTGGAGCACCGGCGAAGGCTCCAAGATGGGAACTCGCGGATACAAAAGGTTGCGGCGGTGGAAATAGGTTTTCGTGGTGCTCCTGGATGTTTTCATGGTATGGAGGTATATATAGGCGAAGGAGGTCAGTCAGGGGTTCCACGAGGGACCCACGAGGGTGGGGGCACACCTAGCCCCCTAGGGCGCGCCTTGCACCCTCGTGGCCGCCTCAGCTGCTTCTTGACGTCCACTCCAAGTCTCCTGGATTGCGTTTGTTCCAAAAAGATCGCTCCCGAAGGTTTCATTCTGTTTGGACTCCGTTTGATATTCCTTTTCTTTGAAACACTGAAATAGGCAAAAAAAACAGCAATTCAGGTAGGGCCTCCGGTTAGTAGGTTAGTCCCAAAAATGATATAAAAGTGTAACGTAAGGCCCATAAACATCCAAAACCGGTAATATAATAGCATGGAGCAATCAAAAATTATAGATACGTTGGAGACGTATCAGGCGGCATAACTATCAATGGCAACACAGAATGCTCACTTCGGACCGAACAGCACACTGCGGCCCTAGCGGCCGAAGAATAAATCGGCTCGTACGGGTCCCGATACCGGCCCGCCGTAAAGGCCGGAGACAACAGTAAACGGGTCTGAACCTGTTCCCCATCATGGGAACCCGCATGCGTTCGTCGGAAATAGGGATGCGCGCCCCACGACACGCCCAAAAACTTCGCGCTCCATGTGCCTCATCAACAAAATTTCGCACTTAAAATACCATGGGCAGCCATGGGGCCTATATCAATAGATCCAAAGCATGTGTTCGGCTAACCCGAACTTTGGGGTTACTGTAAGGGCATATTTCTCCCTATGTGGTTTTGGTGATTGATGACAGTGCATTTGCAGACTAATCGTGTGCATTGAGCATTTCAGATATCTCATGTCTAGGCACAAGACGATTCGTAGCCCCTTGGAGCCTATCGAAGACGGCGGTTCTGTACATTTCTTTTCGGTGGATTCGAATCGTAGGAAAGCCGTACTATTAAGAGGGGGTCCGCTACGGAAAGGTTAGGGTGGAATCAACACGTACACATGTGTTTCTTTGCATCCCCTTTCCTGTGCTTCTTTGGAGCATCGCCTGTTTATCCTTGTCGCTGCTAGAGGAAGGCCTTCAAGTGCTATAGTTTCTGTGGCGTGCAGTAGTACTACTCAAGGGAGTAGTAGTACCGCAGGGGCCCGCGGTAGTACTGCTTAGGGAAGCGGTAGTACCGCGTCGATGTGATAATACAGCTCCTCATGAGCGATAATCTTGCTGCCTCTAGCCGTAACGTTGTCGCGCCTGAGTAAGTAGGCGGAAGTAATTTTTACTTCCGCCCTACACTGCAGTAATACCGCTCACATGGCGGTAGTACCGTGCCGGATTTTTGCACGTCCCAATCTCAGCGGAAGTAGTCACGGACGTAATTTATTTAGTCTGGGCCTTTTTCAGCCCTGGTGAGCCCCTGCCTTGCGGTAGTACCACTCTGGTGGTTCTACCTCTCGTTGCCTAGTGCAACAGGACCTCACCTGGCTTCTACCGCACGAGCGATAGTACCCAACATGATGCGGTAGTACTGTAAAGCCTTGCGGTAGTACCGTGAGCTTGTGCGGTAGTACCACGTCCCGCGGGCTAAGTAAGTGGGTAACGGTTGGATCTTTCCCCCCACTATATAAAGGGGGTCTTCTTCCCCAAGAAGACCACCTCTTCCCTCCCAAGCTCCATTGTTGCTCAAAGCTCCATTTTCGCCCGATCTCTCTCCCTAGTCAATCAAACTTGTTGATTTTCTAGGGATTGGTTGAGAAGGCCCCGATCTACACTTCCACCAAGAGAAATTTGATTCCCCCCACTAATCTCTTGCGGATCTTGTTACTCTAGGGTGTTTGAGCACCCTAGACGGTTGAGGTCACCGCAGAGCCATATTCCATTGTGGTGAAGCTTCGTGGTATCGTTGGGAGCCTCCAATTAAGTTGTGGAGATAGCCCCAACCTTGTTTGTAAAGGTTCAGTCACCGCCTTCAAGGGCACCAATAGTGGAATCATGGCATCTCGCATTGTGTGAGGGCGTGAGGAAAATACGGTGGCCCTAGTGACTTCTTGGGGATCATTGTGCCTCCACACCGCTCCAATGGAAACGTACTTCCTCTCCAAGGGAAGGAACTTCAGTAACACATCCTCGTCTCCACCGACTCCACTCTTGGTTATCTCTTACCTTTACTTCTGCAAGCTTATATTGTGTTTTATCCCTTGCTTGCTTATGTGGTTGTTGTTGTTTCATCATATAGGTTGTTCACCTAGTTGCACATCTAGACAACCTACTTTATTGCTAAGTTTAATTTGGTCAAGAAAAGTTAAAAATTGTTAGTTGCCTATTCACCCCCCCCCCTCTAGTGAACCATATCGATCCTTTCAATTGGTATCAGAGCCTCGTCTCCTTATTAAGGACTTTGCCGTCAGGAGAGTATGGTTGACACCACAGACGAGGTGGAGGGGCACCCCGGTGCGAGTCCCACTTTGTCTGCGGCCAATGGGGGATCCTCGGTATCTCGTGAGGAGTTCAATGCGGCTTTGGACACATTGAAAACCTCCATGACGGCCGAGATTAAAGGCATGTTTAAGGAGTTTCTTGATGGGTTTAACCGTTGGAAGTGTTGATCCCGCTAATAAGGTGGCGGATGCTAACTCCAAAAAGGGGGAAGCTAGTAGTGAGCAAGTTCCTTTGCCTAGTGGTAGGAGTGGGAGTGGAATCTTTGCCCATGTTGAACCCCCACTTACTTATGGAGGACCGGTTCCTTCCGCGCATATGAATCATGTTGGTCCTCCTCCTAAGCTTGTGAAAAATGAGGATTTTGCTTCTTGGGTGTATCGCTTTAAACGTCATTTAAATCATAGTTCTACTAATCTTTGGAGAATTATTGAGCAAGGTTTCTGCCCGCATGACCCAAGCAACTTCACTCCTAGAGAAGCCGCAGACCATCAATTCAACAAGTCCGCTCTGTTCATTCTCCAAGAAGCAGTTACTCCCAAAGATATTGCAAACCTCAGACCCTTCGCCATGGCCAAGGAAGCATGGCAACATGTTGTTTCCATTTACAAGGGAAGTGCGAGCATTCAACACTCCAACTTTGAAGTGGTACAAGATGAAGCCGACGACTTTGCAATGAATGAAGATGAAGAACCTCGTGAGCTTTATCGGAGATTAACCACTCTCGCAGTTTCACTCCGAGATCATGGGAGCGAGGATACGGATGACAATTGGATCAAGCGCAAGTTTCTCAAGGCCATGATGCCCTACCACAAGGCCATGTCCTCCGTCATTCGTCAAAGGCCGGACTTTCACGCCTTGTCCTCAAGTGAAGTGTTGGATGAGTTTGTTTCTATGAGAATCTTGGACAAGACTGCCGACAATGCAGTGTTGCGTTCTCAACGATCAAAGTAGCCCAACATTGCTTTGAAGGCCAAGGCTAGTGTGGCAGAAGAGAGTCAAGAGGAAGAACGGGAATGTTGCCCCGAAGATACCAAGTATGCTTATCATGAGCATATGGCTCTCGCATCACGGCAATTTTGGAGCAAGAAGAACACAAGGCCCAACTTCAACAAGAACAACTCAAGTGGCACCAAGTGCAAGCAACGTGTGAGGACATGCTATAATTGTGGAAATGTGAGCCACTTTGTTGCAGAATGCCCGTACGAGAAGGGGGAAGAAAATGGAGGCAAGCTTATCCGAAAATACAAGGTCAAGTCCTTCCCCAACAAGAACAACTTCACCAAGAAGACTCCTCCTAAGGGGTTGGTGGCACAAGAAGAGTACAATGATGATGATGATGATGATGATGATGATGATGATGAAGACGGTGAGATGGTTGCCATGGCCTCCGTTGCCATTGCAACAACTCCACGGGTGTCCCTCTTCGACTCACCCAACGAGAACATCACCGCCAAGTGCCTCATGGCTAAAGCCACTAACAAGGTAACCCCCAACATCAAAACCACCATCACTACTAATACTTCCTTGATGGATTGCATTGATGAAAGTGAGGGGTCGAAGGAGGAAGAGAATGAATTTGAGTCTTTCATGAGCAAGCTCCAGGGTAAATCCAAGAAACACTTCGTTGCTCTCTTGGAACAACTTGGTGAAGCTATGAAATAATCGAGGCTCACGAAGAAACCATCTCTAAGATGGAAGAGAATAGTCGTGACTATGATGATGTGATATCGGATCTCTCTAATGCGCTTGAGGAAGAGCATGGTCATCGCTTGGCTCTTGAGGAGTCACAAAACGATGGTCATGCTAAATTAAAGAAAGATCTTGATCATGCTCTTGTTGTATATCGTGTGCTCAATTCCGAGAAGGCTAAACTTGGGGTTGACCATGCTAGACTCAAGGAGTAGTTTGATATACTTGACAAGGCTCACAAGGCCTTGAAGAGTGCTCATGCTAGCCTCAAAGAGTCTCATGATCAACTCCAAGTGAAGCTAACCAAGGAGAAAGCCACATTTCCTCATATGGTTTTAATTGATAATGCAAATGCTACTAACCCGCGTTGTGAGCATGTGCATGTTGTGGAGGAGAATGCCAAGTTGAAGGAGCAACTTGATAAAGGCCTTGTGCCGTGCATACAAGGTGAGAAGAACCTCAATGACCTTTTGAGCAATCAAAAGGAAGTTGTGGCCAAGGAGGGAACTGGGTTTGCACCAAAGTCCAAGAAGAAGAAGAAGAATGACAAGGCCAAACAACCTCCTCCTCTCAAGTAAACATTTGTGAAGGAGGGTACTCCTAAGGAGAAGAAGAACAACACGAAGGGTGGTGGTGTCAAGAAGGGCAATGCCACTCCTTCCAATAAAACTGGCGATTTTAACCGTTCTTATGTGTTATGTCGTGCTATTGATGGGCATGTTTATGCCAAATTTGTTGGTTCTTCTTATGAGTACATTGAATGGTCTATTTGAGTTCCTAAGACCCTTGTTGCTAACATCAAAGGACCCATTACAAAATGGGTACCTAAAGCCAAGCGTTGATCTCTTGTAGGTGTTTGCTTCTGGTGGGGGGTCATGGTTGCTCGATAGTGGAGCCACAAATCATATGACCGGAAGCAAGGACTTGGTGGTGGACGTGTACAAAGTTTCATCTATGCCCACCAATGTCTAATGGGGTTATGCTTCATCTTCTAAGGTATTGGGTCTTGGCAAGGTTGACATTTCTTATGATCTCACGATCGAGAAAGCCATGCTTGTCGAGTCCCTTGCATACAACTTACTTTCCGTTCGTCAACTTGCACTCATGGGCTTTGCCACTTTCTTTGATATTGATTCCGTGGCCCTATTGTGGAGCAAGACTCTTAAAGTAGCCTTTGTTGGGCATGTCGAGAATGGTCTTTATGTGATTAACTTTTCGGAGCAACCCACTAAGACCGCGACATGCCTAATGGGTAAAGTTGGCGTGGGATGGCTTTGGCATCGTCGTTTAGCCCACGTCAATATGAGATCTTTGCAAAGTTTTCTCAAGGGGGGCCATGTCCGTGGACTAACAAATGTTAGTTTTGCCAAAGATCGTGCTTGCAGTGCTTGTATCAAAGGAAAGCTACATGAGAAGGCTCACCCTCCCACGACTATCATCTACTCGAAGAGGCCCTTGGAGCTCCTTCACTTGGATCTCTTTGGACCTCCATCCTTTGATAGTCTTGGGGGCAGAAAGTATTGCTTGGTGATTGTGGATGATTACTCAAGATACACTTCGGTATATTTCTTCAAGAGGAAGAGTGAAACCCAACAAACCATCATCGACTTTGCAAATGAAGCTCAACATCAACACAATGCAAAGATCTTGACAATAAGAAGTGACGATGGCACCGAGTTCAAGAACTACACCTTGGATGAGTTTCTTAGTGATGAGGGGATCAAGCATCAATATTCCGCACCTTACACCCCTCAACAAAATGGTGTAGCAGAGAGGAAGGACCAGACGTTGATGGATGCGGCAAGGACCATGATGGCAGAGTTCAAGTCTCCCTACAACTTTTGGGCCGAAGCCATCAACACCGCTTGTCATTCATCCAATCGGCTCTATCTACGCACAGGCTTGAACAAGACTCCATATGAGATACTCATCGGTAACAAGCCCAACCTCAAGTACTTCTGGGTGTTCGGTTGTACGTGTTTGATTCTCAAGAAAGGTGTTCGTTTGTCTAAATTTGGGGCTAGAGCTCATGAGGGTATATTTGTTGGTTATGTTACAAACTCTCATGCTTACCGTGTCCTCAACAAGTCCACAGGACTCATTGAGGAGACGTGTAACCTAGAGTTTGATGAGAATAACGGCTCCCAAGTGGAGCAAAGTGGTACTTGTGATGTAGGTGATGAAATTCCTCCCCAAGCCATAAGAAGAATGGGTGTCGATCATATCCTACCCATTGAGGAACCCCTTGTGGCCAAAGGAGAAGGACAATGTTCCACTCAAGTGGAACCATCACCAACCCAACACCAACACGCTTCCGAAGAACAAAGTGAAGGCCCTCAACCAAGTGAAAAAGATCAAGATCAAGATCAATCTCAAGATGGTGGTGAACCATCAAGTGATGCCCAAGGTCAAGTTCTTCCCCCGAGCAAGTTCAAGATCAAGAGCAAGCTCAAGATCAAGAACAAGCTCAAGATGATGCTCAAGATTATCAAGTTACCGCTCCTCAACTCTCTCTTGAGGAGGAATTGAAGTGTCGTGCCGTCAAGATTGCATCCAAGCTCACTACCAAATATCATCTCATGAAGAATGTGCTTGGAAGCTTAAGAAAGGGGGTAAGCACTCACAGACAATTAGAAAACTATTGTGAACATCACGTGTTTGTTTCTTGTGTTGAACCGCAAAAGGTCTATGAGGCGCTTGAGGATCCGAATTGGCTCAATGCCATGCATGAAGAACTCAACAACTTCAAGCACAACAAGGTGTGGAGATTGGTGCCAAGGCCAAAGGGGAACCATAATGTCATTGGAACCAAGTGGATATTCAAGAACAAGAAAGATGCTCATGGGATTATCGTTCGCAACAAGGCTCGTTTGGTAGCACAAGGCTACTCCCAAGTCGAGGGTATCGACTACGGTGAAACCTTTGCTCCCGTTGCTCACCCTGAATCTATTCGTTTGCCGATTGCTTATGCTTCTCATCATAACTTAAAGTTGCAACAAATGGATGTGAAGAGTGCTTTTCTTAATGGTCCTATTAATGAGTTGGTGTATGTCAAACAACCCCCGGGGTTTGAGGATCCCAAGTTCCCCAATCATGTGTACCAACTCAATAAGGCACTCTATGGCCTCAAACAAGCCCCACGTGTGTGGTATGAGCACCTTACCAAGTTGTTGCAAGATCATGGGTTTGAAATTGGGAAAATAGACCCCACTCTTTTTGCTAAGAAGGTCAAAGGGGAGTTGTTTGTATGCCAACTATATGTTGATGAAATTATCTTTGGTTCTCCTAACAAAGCTTTCAATGAGGAGTTTTCCGCTCTCATGACCTCAAAGTTCAACATGTCCATGATGGGAGAGTTGAAGTTCTTTATCGGGTTCGAAATCAAACAAAGAAGAGAAGGAACCTTCATCAACCAAGCCAAATACACTCAAGACATGCTCAAGGGATTCAAGCTAAGTGATGTCAAGCCGGCTTCCAATCCAATGCCCTTCAAATGCCAACTTGACATTGATCCCAATGGTAAAGCGGTGGATTAAAAGGTATATCATTCCATGATTGGCTCCTTGCTTTACCTTTGTGCATATAGACCGGATATCATGTTGAGTGTGGGAATTTGTGCACGGTTTCAAGCCTCACCTAAGGAAAGCCACTATGTGACGGTCAAGTGAATCTTTTGATATTTCTCTCATACCCCAAACTTTGGCTTGTGGTACCCAAGAGGAGCTAACTTCAACCTTATGGGCTATTCGAACTCAGATAGGGCGGGAGACAAAGTTGATAGGAAGGCAACCTCCGGAGGGTGCCAATTTCTTGGTTGCTCTTTGGTGAGTTGGTCTTCTAAGAAGCAAAGTTGTGTGTCTCTCTCGTCCACGAAGCAGAGTATGTGGCCGCCGGTAGTTGTTGTGCTCAACATCTATGGATGAGGAAAACTTTAAAGGATTACGGTGTTATTTGTGACAAAGTGCCTCTTTGGTGTGACAACGAAAGTGCCATCAAGATTTCTCTCAACCCGGTGCAACACTTCAAGACGAAGAATATTGAGATTCGGTATCACTTCATCTGAGATCACATTAGGCGAGGGGAGATCAAGCTCAACTATGTCAACAATCATGATAACCTTGCAGATATTTTCATCAAGCCCTTGGATGAAGCAAGATTTCGCGAGTTAAGGCATGAGCTAAATATCATTGATTTGAGCAATGTGGCTTGAACCTTTGCACACCCGACCATACTCATCTTGATGTCTTGTTTAGGTGTAGGCATGGACATAGGGGGAGTGTTGTTCTCTCAATTAACTCTTCCTCCCCCCATTATGCATAAATTGATCAACTCTTTCACATTAGCCATTTTTACGGTACTTGTGCTTCAAAGACGAGTTTTGGTCATGGGCCCAAGGATAATTCTTCGTGGTGCCATACCAATTGACTCAAACATAGGTGGATCCGGCCACCGCCCTCTCTCTTTGAGAGGTTTTGGTTTGTGTTTTGTCCTTGTTGTTTTTTGCCTTCTTTTGAGCCGTGTTTGTGTTTGGGTTGCCTCGTGTGTGCTCGTTTGCGTGTTCGGTTGCTTGGAGTTCGCATTGCAACGGCCGTGTTTTCTGTTCTTTGTTGAAACATGCACTTTCTTGGGTTTGCGGTACTACCGTGGCAAGCCACGGTACTACCACTAGAGATGGGTGGCTCATGTGCTTGCATAGCTGCGCCCACGGCACGATACTACCGCTTCCATCGTGACAGTAATTTTTTACTGTCGCTGGAAGAGTGGTACTACTGCCCTGTGTGCGGTACTTCCACCTGGGTGGTACTACCGCGATGACCCGTGATACTACCGCACCGTCACGAGTGCGTGGTGGTTAAGAGCAGGCAGGGGGAGTTCCAACTCCCCCATACCCATTCGTCCCTTCCCCTCACTGCATCTCTCTCTCTCTCTCCTTCTCAAGAACGGCGCCAGAGGACCTCGCTGGATCTCCATCTCCGGCCACTCTCCTCGCATTCCAACCGGTGGGATCGATCCCCACCTTACCCTCTTGCCATGGAACCCGGTATCTCCCCTTTTCCCTCTATCTTTGCCTCGTTGTTGTGCTTCTAGGTTTTTGGAGATGCATGTGTAGTTCTTGTGATTTTTGGCTAAAATCTTTGCAAGAGGAGACTATAGGAGAGTGCTAGCGCCATAGATATGCCATTTGGTAGGATGCAACCATGTATTTTTGATCAACGATAGTCCTGATCTAATTTTACGGAAGTTCCTAGATCTGTTCTTACGAAATTCATTCCATGCGGTACTACCGCTCCTCTGGAGCGGTACTACCGCCCGTTCTTGCGAGATCCGCCCCGTGCGGTACTTCCGCTCCTCTGGAGCGGTACTACCGCCCGACGCGTGGAAGTAAAAATTTACTTCCGCTCTAAGCGCGGTACTACCGTACCAACCTGGCGCAGTACTACCGCGGCAAGAGCGGATGCAAATTTTTACTTCCGTATCTCGGGCCAGTACTACCGTTGACTTAGAAACTGCTTTGTTTTGTCCACCCAATCTCATTTCTACTTGTTTCATTTGGTTTTGGCCTTGGTCTTTGCAATAATCTTCTCGTTGTTCTCGTGTGTTTGGGTTTGTGTCTCTTAGGTGGTGGATCCGGTTCCAATGCAAGGCGCTCGAATCCCAGTCGTAACACAAGCTCCAAGCGGCTTCACAATCAAGAAGTTCCTGAGGGCTCCAATGCCACGCAATGCCATGTCAAGCACACAGCTAACAAGCACAAGGAGCCAACTGTCGGCATGGATGAATTGCCTCAAGGGGAGTTTCTGATTCGAAGAAAGCTCAACCCCTACGTCAAGCCTAGAGAACTCAGTAGGGGCAATGATTTGTTTTGGACCAAGCAGCAAATCTCATCTTTTTATATGTGATCAAGGCCAAGCAGAACACCTATGTGCCAGTTCAGTGGATTGACATGGACTATCTGAAGAAGAACTGGGGATACTTTGGTGAGGCTCTGGATTTGGTGGAGCAATTTGGTATTGAGGACATCATCACCTTCCATCTTGACTTTGACTGTATTTGGTGGCTCGGTTCTTTATACATCCACTTCCACATGGATGAGAAGCGGACCATGACTTGGATGACAAATGGCAAGAGGATGTATGCTGAGTGGAAGAAGTTCATGGCTATATTGGACATTCGTGATGAGGGGCTTGATGTGCTCGTTGGTGCCCGCCCACATGCCAACCCAGAGTCTACTAACAAGAACAAGCTTCAACCCTTTCTTGTTGAGAAGACCCTCCCCAGTGGCAAGAAGTCTTTTGTGCTGAACCTGTTTATTGGCATCATGCACCGGATCTTCCACAACTCACTTTTTCCTCGCATAGGCGACAAGCACAAGGTGCACTCATATCTTGTGGACATGATGCTCATGTGTGAGGAAGCGCGTTGCCATCAACCTGCGCTGCTTGATGTCTCTCATATCATGTGGAGTGAGCTTCACTTTGCAGTTTTCCATCGGAAGGTGCTCATCTATGGCCCTTATTTGTTCCTCTTGATCTCGAAGACTTGGGAGAAGCTCTTTCCGGGTGAAGAGTTCCTTGCTCCCAACTGGATTCGCCATGAGCCCATCAAGTTGCGCCAGAAGAACCAGTGGGCTAACACCACTACCCGGGCTAAGGCTGAGGCTGCTCGTATGGATGTTGATGAGGATGAGTTTGAGGAGGAGGAGGCTGAGGACAGCTCTGAGGGGTATACTCCTCCATCTACTGAGCCCTCTTGGGCTAATAAGCTCAAGGCCAAGGTGAAGCCTCTGTTTTGCATGCAGGACAAGGGGCAGTACCAAAACCATGTTGCTCAGAAGGAGAGTCTCCAGCGCGACAAGAGGATCTTGAGGAAGCTTGGCGAGCAAGTCTCAAGCGGGTTCAAGAAGAACATCACTCCTGAGGCTGCCTGGATGGCAAAGCAGGGCTATTAGTGGACTGAGTCTGATGGGGAGTCTATTCCTGCTGTTGAGACAGATGAGCATCTTGATGGGTGATCACGTCAGTCGGAGCTACCACCTGTGTCGTAGGTGTCCTCTCTGCCTTTTTGGTGTCTCGATGCCAAAGGGGGAGAGAGTGTTGGATTTACGTGTCTCTTATGCTTTCGTTTCATTGAACCTTTGTTGCCTTGGTTGGTTGGTTTGTGTTGGTGTGCGTGTGAGACCTTGAGACTATTCTATCATATGGTGTGAGACATATGCCCTTAGTAGAATTGTGAGCTTATGTTATCTTGTGCCCTTTACTTCATGGTCACTTATTATTCCTTGCCTCATTGCTTATCGTCACTTACTGGTGCAAGTTGTGCCTGGTCTATAAAATATAGGGGGAGTGTTGATCCTAGTATGTGTGTTGTGCAGTCCAAAGCATAGCTACAGAGCGCACACGTCTAGGGGGAGGCTGTCTACATTTTATAGATTTTGGGTTTGCTTATGTTCATTTTATATTCCTATGTGCAAATCATGTATTGTCATCAATCCACCAAAAAGGAGGAGATTGTAAGGGCATATTTCTCCCTATGTGGTTTTGGTGATTGATGACAGTGCATTTGCGGACTAATTGTGTGCATTGAGCATTTCAGATATCTCGTGTCTAGGCACAAGACGATTCATTGCCCCTCGGAGCCTATCGAAGATGGCGGTTCTCTACGCTTCTTTTCGGTGGATTTGAGTTGTAGAAAAGTTGTATTATTAAGAGGGGGTCCGCTTCGGAAAGGTTAGAGTGGAATCAACACGTACACATATGTTTCTTTGCACCACCTTTCCTTCGGTTCTTTGGAGCATCGTCTGTTTATCCTTGTCGCTGCGAGAGGAAGGCCTTCAAGTGCTATAGTTTCTGTGGCATACGGTAGTACTGCTCAAGGGAGCATTAGTACCACTCAGGGAAGCGGTAGTACCACGTTGTGCGGTAGTACCGCTCCTCGCGAGCGGTAGTACCACTACCTCTAGTCCAGAATGCTATTGCGCACGGAAGTGGGCGCATAAGTGATTTTTTACTTCCGCCCCTATGTGGTAGTACCGCTCCTTGTGAGAGGTAGTACTGTGCCGGATTTTCGCACGTCCCAATCTCAGCGGAAGTAGTCACGGACGTAATTTATTTAGTCTGGGCCTTTTCCAGCCTCAGTGAGCCCCTCGCTGCGGTAGTACCAGGGCGCTGGTAGTACCGCTCCGGCGGTTCTACCGCTCGTTGCCTAGTGCAACGGGACCTCACCTGGCTTCTACCGCATGAGCGGTAGTACCGCAGCGCCTTGCGGTAGTGCCGTGAGCTTGTGCAGTAGTACCGCGTCCTGCGGGCTGAGTAAGTGGGTAACGGTTGGGTCTTTTCCCCCACTATATAAAGGGGGGCTTCTTCCCCAAGAAGACCACCTCTTCTGTCCCCAAGCTCCATTGTTGCTCGAAGCTCCATTTTCGCCCGATCTCTCTCCCTAGCCAATCAAACTTGTTGATTTTCTAGGGATTAGTTGAGAAGGGCCCGGTCTACACTTCCACCAAGAGAAATTTGAGTCCCCCCACTAATCCCTTGCGAATCTTGTTACTCTTGGGTGTTTGAGCACCCTGGATGGTTGAGGTCACCGCAGAGCCATATTCCATTGTGGTGAAGCTTCGTGGTGTCATTAGGAGCCTCCAATTAAGTTGTGGAGATAGCCCCAACCTTGTTTGTAAAGGTTCGGTCACCGCCTTCAATGGCACCAATCACTACAGAAAAAATACACTTCCGTGATGATACGTGTTTGTCACAGTAGGTCGCGTTTTTTGTCATGCATGTACATCCATGACGATTTTATGACAGAATCAAGATAGTCATACATGTGCTGTCGTAGAAGTGTTCCGTGACATTACCAAAATTATCATCACAGAAGTGTCCACTTCCATGACAATAAATCGCGCGTCACAGAAGTGCTTTTGTCAAGGGTGACCGACACGTGGCATCCACCGTAACGGAACATCGTTAAGCTATCGGGTCCGGTTTTGGATCTGATAACCCGTTAACAGCCCGGACCAATGGGGATTTTCCACGTGTAAAATCATCATTGGCCGCAGGAAACACGTGTTCCCCCACCGTTGGGACAGATGTCATCAACTAATTGGACAGGAGGCGCCTATGATAGTTCGACACATGGCACGGCCCAACAGTGGCCCATTCCGGTGAAAAAGGCCGGCCTAGTAAAAATTAGCAGGCCGGCCCATATAAGGCCTACTTGTGTCAGGTCCATTTAATCCCATGGCCCATACGAGATGTGCCAATTCGGCTCGTCAACGGCCTGTTAAAGATTTGACACCATTGCAGCCCATCGTCAGTTCGAGCCCGTTAACAGCCCGCTATATATTTGGGCTCAATATCGGCCCGATGAGATTTCGTCCTGTTAACGACCCATTTAATGGATGGGCCAATTTTTAGGATGTACATCTTTCGGCCTTTTAGTGACCCATTTAAATGTTGGGCTAATTTCTGGCCTGGTGTGTCTTTCAGCATGTTGATGGCCCATAAATCTGATTGGCCATTTGTAGTCGGACCTGAGTTTCGGCCTTTTAGCGGCCCATTTAAGTGTTGGGCCAATTTCTGGCCCTATGTCACTTTCAGCCTGTTGACGGCCCATAAATCAGTTGGGCCATTTGTAGTCGGACCTGAGTTTTGGCCTTTTACCGACCCATTTAAGTGTTGGGCCAATTCCCGGCCCTGTGTGCCTTTCGTCCTGTTAACGGACCATAAATGAGTTGGGCCATTTGTAGTCGGACCTTAGTTTTTGGCCTTTTAACGGCCCATGCCCTTCATGGTCCAATACCAGCCCGGTTTCTCTTTCGGCCTTCTAAAGGCCCACAACCTGATTGGGACATTTACAATCTGACGACTTTCGGCCTCTTAGCGGCCCATGCTCTTCATGGTCCAAGACAAGCCCGTTGTCTCTTTCGGCTGCTAAAGGCCTACAATATAGTTGGGCCATATGTAGCCCAAACTTAGTAACACTTTGTTAACGGCCCGTGAAATAAATTGGGGCCACCTATTGCCCGCTTCGATGTCGGCCTGTTAACGACCCGGGAGGTAAGAGGGCCAACCATTAACTTTTGGCCTAGTAACGGCCCATTAACTTAATGGGCCCACTAAAGTTCGTACATGTCTTTAGGCCAAATTAGATAATTTGAGCCCATTACGACGAGCAATTATGCATAGGACCAAAACCGATCAAGCAAAGGTACGGCATACGAGGAATAACGTTGCACATCCAAAGCATATATTACAGGAAATTACATCCTTTGGGCAATCAAAGAATGATGCCAGTGCAAATAAATGAGCAGAACCTAACCATCTACAACGTCATAATCTGCAACCTCAGCACAGATGACGCCCATAAGCATGTGGGCAAGTTCTTGCTGCTTTGCTATACTGTCTCTAAAAAAATTGATCAGTTGTTGTGTCGCACGACTCTGCACCTATGATTCATCCACCATCTCCATCATTGCTTCAGCCATTAATTGGTTCACAAACATACATTTATTCCGTTGCATTCGAGACGGAGGATCTTGAGCAGATTCGGATGGCGATTTTGGCGAGCTTGTATTATTGATAGTGGAGAGTGTCTCAAACCCTTTGCATCATAACATAAATTAGGGCGGAACCAAACAGATTAATCATGAGTTATTGCCATATTACCTGTCCTAGATTTCTTTGGAAAGAAAACATGGGGTTGCCTTCTTTGTTGTTAGAGTTTGTCTTCTTATCTTGACCTGCACAAAATTAACACACTAGCATTGCTATCATTGGCCAAGTCGGATAATAGGAAAGCAACATTGACACAATGAACGTTTGGGCAACTAGCCTACACCAAATTAACACAATATGGCACAACTATCATCAGCCGTAAGGTAGTACGAAAGCAACATTGACACAATGAATGAATGGGCAACCAGAGAAGCACTACAATTCAAGAATGTGCGTGATATGAGATAGTACATTCATGCATTTCGAGATGAAAAACTACCGGGCAGTTTTCCTTACAAAAATCAACATTGGCGCCTTTAACATTTTGCTACAACTAATTTTAGATCGGATAAAGGTTAGATTCACACCGATTAACAAAATACATGTTGATGTAAAAATATAGTGATATACAACAGTACTTACATCAAAGCATTGGAGCACAGAGAATTCCCATAAGATATTTTCCTCGAATACGATCCCAATGGAGGAAGTCTTCTATCGTTTAACCTTATTTTCTAAAAGAGAGATGGGTAAGAAACATGTAAAAATATGATCGAATGCTATAAAATTTTATGATGCAAGGATACGCTTTGCGCTTCTTAGAATGGAGTTGACATTCTTTTGCAAAGGCTGAGCGGACTAGTTCTTTGGCCACCGGAATCGCTTATTATCGATTGGGAGTTGGGTTTCATTTGTCTTTGGAGCGGTATCTATGAAAAATGGAGTTGGTTTATTATCTCTGGCGTTTGGATCTTTTGCAAAGACCTGGTTTGTAACCCTTGATTCTAACATAGCCTTCTTCCCCTTGCATGCCTTATATAGAAGAATGGTGATTCAGTTATAAAACATGCTACAACAGAGATGGAATAGGTATTGAAGAATAGAAAGGCATGACATATTGACATGTATTCCCTCCATCCGGAAATAAATGGATGGGTCTAGGCGTATTTCAGTTTTAGATACATCCAGTTTTATCCATTTCTGCGACATTTAATCCGGACGGAGGGAGTATGATGTAAGAGCTAGGGATACGACATGACAACACAAAGAAAAAACAACTGAAAAACCCACTACAGAACCAAAGTATTCAAACCCACCGATATGAGATAGTACACTCATACATTTCGGGATGCAAAACTACCGAGGCGCTTTTCCTTACAAAATCAACATTGTGGCCTTTAATCATACATTTTGCTACAACTAAATTTAGATCAGATAAAGGTTGGATTCACGCCGGTTAACAAAATACATGTTGATGTAAAAATATAGTGATATACAACAGGTACTTACATCTACATTGGAGCACAGAGAATTCCTGTAAGAATCTTTCCTCATAAATGATACCATTGCAGAAATTCTTCTATCTGCTAAGCTTATTTTCTAAAAGAGAGATGGGTAAGAAACATGTAGAAAATATGATAAGCATGCTATAAAATTTCATGATGCAAGGATACGCACACGCTTCTTAGAATTGAGTTGACATATTTTTGCTGGACTGGAGCGGACTAGTTCTTTGGCCACTGGAATCTGCTTATTATCAGTAGGAGTTGGGTTTCTCTGTGCTGGAGCAGTGTCTATAAAAACTGGAGTCGGTTGATTATCTCCTGGCGTTTGGATATTTTGCAAAGGCCTTGTTTCTAACCCTTCAGATTCTAACATAGTCGTCTTCCCCTTGCATGCCTTGTATAGAAGAATTTTGCTTTATTTATAAAACATGCGACAGCAGAGAGATGGAATAGGTACTGAAGAATAGAAAGGTACGACATATTGACATGTATTCCCTCCACCCGGAAAAAATGGATGGGTCTAGGCATATTTCAGTTCTAGATACATCCTTTTTATCCATTTCAGCAACATGTAATCCGGACGGAGGGAGTATGGTGTAAGAGCTAGCGGAATACGTACAGAAATAACTAAGGCAACATACACGTGTATGATTGGGAAATAAGATGGCATTGCAACAGAGCACTAGAACAACACTTCAATGTAAAAAAACATGGTATGGCAGACAGATGAAGTACATACTGATGAATAACAATGCAAAAGATATTCAGAAGCATGATGTCCAAATTAAGCAGATGGCATTGCGATACAGTAGAATGACAAGATTTGAATTTGAAAACATGTTATCATGAATGGAATAGGTACTTGAAAACAAGAAGGCATGACATATTTACATGCATGATCGACATGCTAAGCACATGGCATTGCAACAGAGTAGATAAAGTCCAGGACATTATATGCATGTTGTACCCATATCACGAGCCAAGTTAGAGCAAGGACCTTGTGGGGTGAAGAGGATTCATCATCTTTACGCAAGTCTTCAAGAACTGCCTTTACATGTTCCATCATATTGGGTATCATTGACATCAAGTTTATTGGCCTTTACATTGCTCCGTGAGGTTCTTGTGGATATATCGGTGTGTGCAATTATATCGACATGCATGGAAGACAACTAGTAGTTAGATTTATGTAATGAGTGTCTGGGAGGCGACATACATAGTAAGACTGGGTTAACTAGCAGCAACAGGTCTCATAAACTAAAGGGAGAACACAGATGAAAGCTACAGAATATGTATTGTTTGTACTCGAGATTAACTAGATGGCACACAAAAGTATTAAAGAACAACATAGGTAATATTAGAAGTGGTATAATACTATAATCACCAGCATGTGGGATAGCATTGGCTGATGGATGATAACTATGGAACAGCGTTACCTAAAGAACAAGTATCTTAGCTGAACTATGGAACAGCGTGAACTCCTGAAAAAGACACGTAAGAGATCAGCATGAATATACAGTGAAATGTGATGATCTATTTTCCATGCTTAGATGAATAACAAAGCCATAAATGTTGCACACAAGTAAGATGAGGGTACAACCTATCCGCTGCCATCCATAGGAGTGAGCATCATGTGCCGACTTGTCGATGGCCCTAGCTTGTTGTGGCTGTTCATGTCGGGCACGCACATTCGATGCAGGGAACTGTTGAGTGGGGACTATAGCCCCCTTCTGGTGTATGCTTCCCTTGTTGGAGCAGCTGCGGTGAGTCGGAAGACTGTGTATCTGAAGATGCAGATAACGCATAATGTTAAGAACGACATATCTCTTTGATTTGAAGAAATACACTAAGAGATCAACAGCAAGGTACGAGAGAGGTCACACGTCTGTTGACTGAAGACTAAATTGGGGTCACACGATTTTATTTTATTTTGGTACTGTCCGATCTACGCCGGATGGCTTGATGGCCGTCTTGTGCCTCCCGACTAAAACTGTTCGGAATCTTCCCCGAAGAGCCAGCGACCAACGGCAGAGCAACCTGCCTCCGCTGTCCGTGGCCCTGGCCAAAACCCCGCTCCCCGCCCCACTGCACTGCCGTGGTTGCGCCGCCCCGGGGCCAATCCACAAAGACTCCCCGTCATCCAGATCCGGCGGCGGCAGTACCTTCCACCCACGCAACTCTAAAAGATAGCCATCTAAGCGCTGCTTCCTCGGCGAACTTGCAGCCCCGCACCCTTATGTTAGACACCAGCCAACCGCAGCCTAGGAGCTCCGCCACCTCGAGGGGTGCTGCTTCCCATTGGGAATCGATTGGCCCAGAATAAAAATTCAGACACTGATGCCTAAATAAAGTGATTTGAGATGAGAGTGCGACCTATCTGGCGGCATGGTGAAGTAGGCAGGTCCAGCTGCCGAGTCGGTGAGGCCGGCGCGGTTTCGGTGGCGACCGGCGGCAGGGAAAGAGCGATGTCGCGACGGTCGACGGCTACGTGGAAGCGGCGCCGGGGCTGTGGACGGATCCGGTTGGAGCCACTCCGGCGCCCGTGAACAACAATGAGGTGAATCGGCTCGATGCAGTTCACGCGGCCGTCATCGAGGCAGCACCAGAAGACGGAGTAAAGGAACACGGCCTAGTGCACAACGGCAATTGAATGGCGTCTCGGCATTAGGGAGGAGGGCGGCTGTAAAATTGGTGCGGTGGGCGCCATGGAGGTGGGGCTGAGGTTTCAGCTCGGGAGAAGGGAGCTTCCGGGGAGAAGGTGATTTGGCGCCCACGAGGTATGAATGGGGAGGGGGGATTGGGAGGGGAGTGGAACCTTGTTTTACAGACGCATTTGTCTGAAATGTGAGGGGGAGTTACAGTTCTACCCCTGCCTTTAGGCTTCTCGTCTTGGGTCTGTATACTGAGGGTCGGGGATAGTAGAGTAACTTTGCTTCTCTCTAAATAGTGGGCAGGAGCGATTTGAGTAGGAGGGCGTGTTTTGAACTATAGTGGGCGCGGCGATTGCGGCGAGGAGAGCATGTTTTGAAATAATGGGCGCGAGCTATTTCAGGCGAGAGCGTGTTTTGCCGACCATGGTTTATGAATTATTTGGCACATGTCATTTCGGCCGACGAGAAGGCGCGCTTGGATGAAGTTACGAACCTACCCTCGATGTACAACGGACCAATTGATGCGTGTCCCGCATAGGATGGTAATTTCGCGTCTCCCATTTATTTGCTCGGGCGAATTCCACCGAGCAGAGAGGATGTTTAACGGTTCGTTCAAATTTTGGGAGAACAAGAATCCACGTCTACCTTACCAAGTCAATCCAAATCAAATTTTGAAATATTAGCTTTCCACTTCTTTTTTAGATGGAGAGATGATGCTCGGGAGTAATGTGTTTTTACATGCTCGTTGCTAGCGATTTACTATATGACAAATAGTTGACCCACTCAAAAACGCGAATCAAACCCAAAATGAAATATCTCGATTCATTGAAATGGCTCGTTCAGTAGGTCAAAATAGTGAACTAAATCCAAAATTGAACACCTCAATCGAGTAGTATGTTGTATAGTATTATAGTAATCCATGAACATGTTGAAAGTCAAATTAATGAACTTGTTTGATATACGCATATATCCGTTCATGTGTGGATTGCAGACAACATGTTCTCCAATTTAAATAGTTGAATGCAAGTTTATATCGAAACATGGTTTATATCAGTCTTTGATGCATAAAATGCGACCTCCCCTCTCCGGACTCCTGTTCTCTCTTTCTCTCTCTCACGACAATCTTCAATTATGTCGCATCCATCCACACAAAAACCTTGTTGGTCCCTCTCCCTTTCTCTCCATCTCTCTCTCTCTCTCTCTCTCTTTGTGTGTGGTGGGGGGGGGGTATTTTTAGTTCGCATGCATATATACACCATCTATAGGTCTCTCTCGCACACTATGTATGATACTCTAGCTAGTCCAAGCTAGATATCTGTTGGGGATCGTAGTAGAAATTTAAAATTTTCTACGCATCACCAAGATCAATCAATGGAGTTATCTAGCAACGAGGGGAAAAGGAGTGCATCTACATACCCTTGTAGATCGCGAGCGGAAGCGTTCAAGAGAACGGGGTTGATGGACTCGTACTCGTCGTGATCCAAATCACCGATAACCGAGCGCCGAATGGACGGCACCTCCGCGTTCAACACACGTATGGTTGGGAAGATGTCTCCTTCTTCATCCAGCAAGGGGGAAGGAGAGGTTGATGGAGATCCAGCAGCACCACGGCGTGGTGGTGGAAGCAGCGGCGATCTCGGCAGGGCTTCGCCAAGCACTACGAGAGGGAGAGGTGTCACGGGAGGGAGAGGGAGGCACCAAGGGCTAGGGTGTGGCTGCCCTCCCTCCCCCCACTATATATAGGGCCCATGGGGGGGCGCCGGCCCTAGGAGATCCCATCTCCAAGGGGGGCGGCGGCCAAGGGGTGGCTTGCCCCCCAAGCCAAGTGAGGCGCCCCCCACCCCTAGGGTTTCCAACCCTAGGCGTAGGGGAGGCCCAAGGAGGCTCACCAGCCCACTAGGGGCTGGTTCCCTTCCCCACTTCAGCCCATGGGGCCCTCCGGGATAGGTGGCCCCACCCGGTGGACCCCCGGGACCCTTCCGGTGGTCCCAGTACAATACCGGTGACCCCCGAAACTTTTCTGATGGCCGAAAACTGACTTCCTATATATAATTCTTCACCTACGGACCATTCCGGAACTCCTCGTGACGTCCGGGATCTCATCCGGGACTCCGAACAACTTTCGGGTTACCGCATACTAGTATCTCTACAACCCTAGTGTCACCGAACCTTAAGTGTGTAGACCCTACGGGTTCGGGAGACACGCAGACATGACCGAGGCGACTCTCCGGTCAATAACCAACAATGGGATCTGGATACCCATGTTGGCTCCACATGCTCCTCTATGATCTCATTGGATGAACCACGATGTCGAGGATTCAATCAATCCCGTATCTGATTCCTTTGTCAATCGATGCGTTACTTGCCCGAGACTTCGATCGTCTGTATCCCAATACCTCGTTCAATCTCGTTACCGGCAAGTCACTTTACTCGTGCAGTAATGCATGATCCCGTGATCAACCACTTGGTCACATTGAGCTCATTATGATGATGCATTACCGAGTGGGCCCAGAGATACCTCTCCGTCATACGGAGTGACAAATCCCACTCTCGATTCGTGCCAACCCAACAGACACGTTCGGAGATACCCGTAGTGCACCTTTATAGCCACCTAGTTACGGTGTGACGTTTGGCACACCCAAAGCACTCCTATGGTATCCGGGAATTGCACAATCTCATAGTCTAAGGAAATGATACTTGACATTTGGAAAAGCTCTAGCAAACGAACTACACGATCTTGTGCTATGCTTAGGATTGGGTCTTGTCCATCACATCATTCTCCTAATGATGTGATCCCGTTATCAATGACATCCAATTTCCATAGTCAGGAAACCATGACTATCTGTTGATCAACGAGCTAGTCTACTAGAGGCTCACTAGGGACATGTTGTGGTCTATGTATTCACACATGTATTACGATTTCCGGATAACACAATTATAGCATGAATAATAGACAATTATCATGAACAAAGAAATATAATAATAACCATTTTATTATTCCCTCTAGGGCATATTTCCAACATTCTCCCACTTGCACTAGAGTCACTAATCTAGTTACATTGTGATGAATCGAGCACCCATAGAGTTCTGGTATTGATCATGTTTTGCTCTAGGGAGAGGTTTAGTCAACGGATCTGCGACATTCAAATCCGTATGCACTTTGCAAATATCTATGTCTCCATCTTGAACATTTTCACGAATGGAGTTGAAGCGACGCTTGATGTGCCTGGTCTTCTTGTGAAACCTGGGCTCCTTGGCAAGGGCAATAGCTCAAGTGTTGTCACAGAAGAGAGTGACCGCCCCGACGCATTGGGTATGACTCCTAGGTCGGTGATGAACTCCTTCATCCAGATTGCTTCATGCGCTGCCTCCGAGGCTGCCATGTACTCCGCTTCACATGTAGATCCCGCCACGACGCTTTGCTTCCAACTGCACCAGCTAACTGCCCCACCATTCAAAATAAACACGTATCCGGTTTGTGACTTAGAGTCATCCGGATACGTAGTCGAAGCTAAGCGTCGGCGTAACCCTTCTGACGAGCTCTTCGTCACCTCCATACACGAGAAACATGTCCTTAGTCCTTTTCGTGCTTCGGGATATTCTTGACCGCTGTCCGGTGTTCCATGCCGGATTACTTTGGTACCTTCCTACCAAACTTACGGCAAGGTTTACATTAGGTCCGTACACATGGCATACATAATAGACCCTATGGCCAAGGCATAGGGGCGGCGCTCATCTTTTCTCTATCTTACATGGTGGTCGGGCATTGAGCCGTGCTCAATCGCACACCTTGCAATACTGAGCAAGAACCCCTTCTTGGACTGATCCATATTGAACTTCTTCAATATCTTGTCAAGGTATGTACTTTGTGAAAGACCAATGAGGCATCTCGATCTATCTCTATAGATCTTGATGCCTAATATATAAGCAGCTTCTCCAAGGTCCTTCATTGAAAAACACTTGTTCGAGTAGGCCTTTATGTTTTCCAAGAATTCTATATCATTTCCCATCAACAGTATGTCATCCACATACAATATGAGAAATGCTATGGAGCTCCCACTCACTATCTTGTAAACGCAGGCTTCTCCATAAGTCTGTAAACCCAAACGCTTTGATCATCTCATCAAATCGAATGTTCCAACTCCGAGATGCTTGCACCAGCCCATAGATTGAGCGTTGGAGCTTGCACACCTTGTTAGCATTCTTAGGATCGACAAAACCTTTCGGCTGCATCATATACAATTCTTCCTTAAGAAAGCCGTTAAGAAATGCCGTTTTGACGTCCATTTGTCTAACATCCCAAAATTCTAAATTTTTGGAATGTTATGATAAATAGATAGATTTGATTGATTGTTTGATTAATTGTGTGAAATTGAGTGAAATCCGAAACTTTTTGAAAGTTAAATGAGAGGGAATAAAAGGACTTTCCCAAACTTTCATTTTTGCATTCGCGATCTCCGTGAATTCAAATTCTTTTCACCACAAAACCATGGAGAAAAGATGACATGACTTCTTCCATTTATTTAAATGACAAGGGGTGTTGAAAATATTTGAATTTCATTTGGAAAATATTTCCAACCCAGGAACTTTATGCAACTCAATGATTTTCACGTCTGAAGATAAAATGACTTCTTCAAAACATATGAAATATGAGTTGGGAGTTTCAAAGAATTAAATTCAAAGTTCTTTTGAATTTATTTTCAATTTGGAGTTATTTGAGTTTTATTCAAATTATTTTTCTCCAAAAATAAAACATATGGAAAATAGGGTAACATGATTCCCTACATCAAAAAATTGGAGAGAAATAAATTTGAATTAATTATGGTATTTTTAAAATGATTTTTACTGGATTTTACTAGAGCAGAAGCACTTTATGCTTTATTTGAATTTGTGTGTATTTTATTTGAAGCTAGAATAATGTTCATCTTGTAGGAAATCTTTTTCTGAAAATTTTGATATATAATATGCCTATGTTATATTTTTAGTTTATTTGCCTTTATTTATTTACTGTCTACAAAATGTTTAAAAAAACCTTCTCCTCTCGCCGACTAGGCCGGCCCAGCTCGAGCCGGGCCACGGCCCGACCAGCCTTGCCGTGCTCGTCATCCCCCCTTGACAGACTCGAGGCGGAGTCACCGCCGCCACGGCTCGCCCGGCCGTGTCCCGACCTCCGTGCCCCCTTCCCCAAGCCGCCGTCGCCCCCCTCCTATAAATTCGGGCGCCCCGGGACCCCGACCCCCTTTTCTCTCTCTCTCTCTTGCCGCCTTGCGCCGCATCCCGCCGCCCTTGGCGAGATCCACCGCTGCCGCCCGCTCCATTCCGCCCCTCGACCACCGCTGACGCCACCATCGCCTTCACCTCGACGAGCCACGCCTCCCCGTGGTCCCGCCGAAGCTAGAGAGCGACCGGAGCCACCGCCCCGGCCGGACCCGAGCCGCCGCCGCCATCCTGTCTCGCCGGAAACCGCCGCCCCGATTAAACCGCCGACCCGCCGCCGTGAACCGGTAAAGAACCGCCCCGGTTTGGCCGGTTTTATTTTTTTAGTTTCGGTTTTCTTGGATTAGTTTCGGTTTTCTTAGATCCGGTTTATTTGTTTAAGCAAATTACTTAGAGATCGTGCGTTCGTTTAGGTCTTTCAGTGAACGCGTTCATTAGGTTAGATCTGTTTAGTGAACGTTCACTATTTAGTCTTTTTCTTTTATTTTAGTTTTATGCCAGGGACCCGTATGTAAATAGTTTCTTCACAGTTTAGTCCTTGATCTTCAATCTATCACAACTTTTTACTCGTTTGTCCAAATTCAACGAAACCAACGCCCACTTCTTTGTTTTGATCCCCTCTATCCAGTAATCCAACTCAAACATGTTCTTTAAAGTTTAAAATTTGAATTATATCAGATTTGAATTTGAACTTCGTTTGATCGTAACTTGAGTTTTATAACTTCGTTTGAGTTGATTCTTTTTGCAAATCGAAGCTCTTGACCTAAACTTTCTGATAAGGCCAAATTCACATAATTTTGGTACTGTTAGAAATTGTTTTATGTTGCAAGAGTTATTTGCTTGGTTTTGATGTTTTCTGAATTGTTTTCTTCGTTCTTTCCGATTTTTTGAGTGTGAATCATCTTCGTCAACATTGCAGGCAAGTTCACACTTTGATCATATCCCTTTTCATACCCAGTTTTTATGCATTAGTTTCAACCCTCAAACATTGCATGAGTAGGATTGATAACATGTGGGTATTGGGAAGTAGTTGATGAGGTAGGAACCTATTGCCTTGTTACTATCAAACCTTGGGAGTTACTTCTACGTGTTGTTATTATTGCTATGCTATGCTCGTAGACGTGGATTGGGTTTTGAGAGTATTCATGACAGTTGTGAGATTGTTAATTAATGGTTTACTTAAGGTGGCAACTTAAACACACATCTGGGTCGATTGAGGTACCTGGGTATTCCAGGATTGCCTGTCTTGGCACCTGGGTAGACCAGGATTTCCTGTTTTTTTATGGACCGCCACCCAGGCTCAAAGGGATCATAATATTATTCATGCTAGAAACTTCCGTGTGCAGCCACATGCTATTATGGGCTCTAGCATAGTTGATTAAGTTCTTGTGAACTATTACAAGTGGTAGACTAGCAGATGTAGGGGAAAGTAGGTGTACCGGTCTACCCATCGTAAGGTGCTAGCGCTTCTGAAAGACTATGTCTCGGTCATTTGTTTCTCAAACACCATGTAGTGCGAGAAAACCAACGAAGGAGATTGAGTCATGTGGGGAAAAGTGTGCAACCTCTGCAGAGTGTACAAACTAATCATGATTAGCCGTGTCCCCGGTTATGGACATCTTGAGTATCTAGTACTTGGATTTTCGTGTGAATCTCATCATGTTACTTTAAATTAATATTGTTGGGTTTTAATGATGATGATTAATTGGGATTGAGAATGATGTCAACCATTCTGAATGTTTAACCACCACCATGATAGTTAAATAAATTTATTCCTTTGCAGTAGGGAAAGTTGGCTTTTCGCAAAAACATTGTAACCATAGAGCCTCCACCAGCCAAATATGCATGTAGTAATAGCCATAATTCAGCATTGCTCTACAGTGTGAATTTGCCAGTACATTCAATGTACTGACCCTTTGTGGCTGCAACGTCTCATGTTGCAGGATCTTATGACGAGTAAGTGATACGTTAGGTTTACGATTTCTACACTCAACTTTGTCGCCGGTGTTGATGGGAATCCACAACCTTGTTACTTCCGCTATTTGGATTGAGGTAATAGTTTTTACGTTATTTTATACATGTGATTTACCTCTGTTATAAATCCTCGAGTATTGTGTGTGTCAGCATACCGATCCAGGGATGACACTTAAGCACAGAGACTTGATCCATTCGGGTCGGGTCGCTACAAGATGGTATCAGAGCACATGTTGACTATAGGACGTGACCCTAGAAACTGACAAACCCATAGGAAAGACTTTTTCTCTACAACTTCATTTTCAAAAAGATCTTTTATCTCTCTTCTCTTCTGAGCTTGTTCAAATATTCCCTTTAGTGAGACTATACCCTTTCCCCCTTTTGACCACTTGAAGATTCGGCTGATGAGACCACTCCAAGAAGTACAAGATATCGGACAACTAAGACCATTCGGAATGAAGAGGATTTTACCATACATTACGATAATTGAAACTACAACTGTTGAAGACTCTGAAGACTAGGAGAATTTTAAGGCTCTGAAGAATTTTCAGATTTTTATGACCTAGGAAGGCTACCCTTATGGAACTTGGCAGACTATGGAAGCTGTCAATACCCAAGATCCAGGTGTATCAGAGAAAGACGAGAACATGGAGCATCAGAACTCAAAGTTTTGTCAAAAAACCCTAAAGCAGGAGATATCAACTATGGAATGATAGCTCATGGAAATGACAAGAGCAGAAACACAACTGTCCATGATGTTATCTCCCACTTATGCTATTGTCGCTGTGCTGAGTTAAGCATGCATTTCTTTGGAAGGATTGGATTACGAGAAGGCTTACGGAACACCTATCAGCAAGATGAAGTGTTAACCTTAGCTGGTGTATTCACCAGGATCTGGAATATTACATCAAGAAGTTAAGATGGACCTACAAGAAGCAGTATTTGATAAGGAAACATTTCGTGAAGAACTCAGGACCCAGAAACTGAAAGTAGCCAAGCTAGAGGAGCCAAACCTTGAGACATCAAAGATTCGTCAGGAACTGAAGGACAGTAGGATCATGGTTCATGTCGAGGTTGATGAAATCCAGAAGTTGGAACGTAACTCCAGAAATATTGAAGGACGCCACAAGAGACTTTGTGACAACAGAGATGATCTGGCAAAAGAACTTGAGTAGGACAAGCATGATCGGAAGAAGCCATCGGAGACATGAACAAGACTTGAAGAGTTTGACGACATTGACCTTTAGAAGACCAAACCCCAGTTATATACCTACGTTAGATGCGACGATTGTGAGCTGTCATTTTGTTTGATGTTTTTTTTCGACAGCCACAATAAAAACCTGTCTCTTCAAAACTTTTTGTTTGTATTGTGTGTATCCCTCTCTATCTCTCTTATCCCACCCCAAAACCCATGGACCCCATAGAGGATGAATGGAGATGAGCTTGTATTATCTGGACCAATGAGTCAATTGGAGACAGACCAATGGATTCAGAACATGGAGGATCACATGAAGAATAACCCTATATTCAGAAAGGATATGGCCCAGCATGCTCTTCCGTTCTTTGAAAGAGGTGTTGCTACCTGGTGGAGGATGTACCAAACCATCAATGGATGGCAAGGAGTAACCGTTTGGGAAGAATTTAAGTTGACTTTGCTAAAGTCTCGGCTTGTGTCCCGTGAAGTTGAAGCCTTATGGAAATGATATGGAGAAAGTGCATGCAAGCTTTGTGGAGAAATAGGAGACAACCATAAAGAACACCAGGATGAATACCCTCATAAGTGGGGGATTACCAAAGGAGTTAGCCGAGGATCGGAGGGAACTTCGGTTGGAGATTGTTCCCAAAGGTTTTGTTGCAGAAATGGAAGTTCAGTCTACATTGTTGGGAAAGATCCGTGAAGCTCAGAAGGACGACAAAGAGATTGCTGAGTTAAAAGAGAGGATGAGCAAAGGAAAGGCCAAAGGTTTTCGTAAGGATGAGCACGACACCTTATGGTTCGAGGATCGTGTATATGTGCCTAATAATGCAGAGATCAGGAAGTTAATACTTCAGGAGGCTCATGACTCCCCGTACTCAATTCGCCCTGGAAACACAAAGATGTATTTGGATTTGAAGGAGTGTTCCTGGTGGACTGGTATGAAGAAGGATATCGCGGAGTATGTAGTCGTAGGTGATGTATGCCAGAGAGAGTAAAAGCAAAGCATCAGAAGCCAGCAGGATTACTACAGCCTATGCCGATACCCGAATGGAAGTGGGATAAGCTTGACATGGATTTCATTACCGGATTTCCCAAAACCCGAACTGGACATGATTCTATCTGGGTATTAGTTGATTCGCTTGACCAAAGTGGCTCACTTTATCCCAGTGAAAACCACCTATACAAGTGAGAAGTTGGCCAAGATATATTTTACCAGGATCGTATGTCTGCATGGAGTTCCGAGGACCATCATATCAGATAGAGGAACACAGTTTACCTCAAAGTTTTGGAATCACCGCACTGGACTTTGGGTACTAGGCTAGAGTTCAAGACAACCTTTCATCCGTGAGATGATGGATAAATCGAGAGAGTCAATCAGATTCTGGAGGACATGTTGAGAGCATTTGCGTTAGGTTATGGATCTAGCAGTGATGATAATCTACCTTACGCGGAGTTCTCATACAACAACAGTTACCCAGCCAGTTTGAAGATCGCCCCTTTTTAAGCTTTGTATGGGAGAAGGAGCCAGACACCGTTGATGTGGGATGAAGTTGGAGACCGTCAGTTGTTTGGGCCAAATGTGATCAAGGAGTCGGAAGAGAATGCTAAGTGGATTCGAGATAGATTTAAGGTAGCTCAGTCCAGGCAGAAGAGTTATGCAGACTCAGAAACGCAAGGAGGTAGTCTATGAAATTGGAGACAGAGCATGTCTTCGTGTGTCCCCTCTGCGAGGAGTTAAACGATTTGGAGTTAAGGGAAAGTTAGCCCTGAGATTTGTAGGACCATACCAAGTTTTGGAGCATATGGGAGAAGTGGCCAACAAGTTGGAGTCACCCGAAGGACTGTCAGGAGTTCATGATGTGTTTCACGTTTCCCAATTGAAGAAGTGCCATGTAGGGATGGCCAATATTCCCCTGTATGGACGCTTGACCCTGGAAAGGATAATGATGTTCCACGAAGTGGAGTATGGACTTCATAAGTATAAGATTTTATCTCGGTATGTGGGATATCCCACGAGGATGAAGAGATGAATTACTATTGGACATAAAGGAGGTGTGATGTTGGAAATATGGATCAATGGAAATTCCAGGATGAGTCTGAGTAATCGTGTCCTAGTTTGGTGCCAATAGAAGGAAGGGAGACAATACAATTGGATGAATTAAAGAATACTAGGAAGTTGGCAGTTGGAATAATGATCAGAAGCCCGATGATGAGTTCAAGGTTTCCAAGTGATGAGATGGGCCATAACCCACAGGCCCCAGGACCTGCCAAGAAGCAAGCACATTCTTGCTGAAGGAAAAATCCTGGAAGAAGTTACGATTTTATCGACAGACGATCTTATAGGAGTTTACGCAAAACTTGTGAGTTGTTAAGGAACGATAGATGTTTGTTTGGCTTGCAGAATCAATGGATTTATCCGAACTTGGTTCGTCGACAAGAGAAAATTCTGCAATGCTTGTGAGGATGACCGAGTGTTAGAATGCGAGATTCGCTAAACCATGTACAAGGTAATGATTTGGGTGCGGGATGGATTGATCACCATACCGACTTACTCTTATTATTCGCCTTGCTATATGGGATGGTAAATCTGAGTGACTTACCTATAGTAGAGAGACGACGATCAAAACCCTGTTTAAACCTTAGAATGGTATAAGAATTTTTTTCCCTTGTACAAGGCAGCTTTTGCCAATCGTAGGTTATACGGTGAGGTTCAACCTAGACCCGTTTTCTCCAGGAGAAACCATAAATTGTTGACCACCATGAGATATCGATAGCTGATTAGTATTGGCGCCAGACCCGTCAGCTAAGAAGACCCAGTCTCGGAATAACCGTACCAAGATGAAAGGACAGAAGTATTGTGGTAAAGGTTATGCCTCTATCGGAAGAGCCCAGAGAAGGAATTTTCCCGAGAATTTGAGAAGACCGACACTGTCGAGAATAAGGATGGAGTATATGAGTTTTGATGGAACCGTAACCATGCTTCTAAGGGTGGTAGCACCCGAGACCCCCGGAGACGATCGATTGATTTTTGAGAAGACCCCCAAACCTAACCCACTTCTTTCTAGCCTCTCCGAATCTCGAGGACGAGATTCATTTTAAGGGTGGTAGGTTTGTAACATCCCAAAATTCCAAATTTTTGGAATGTTATGATAAATAGATAGATTTGATTGATTGTTTGATTAATTGTGTGAAATTGAGTGAAATTCGAAACTTTTTGAAAGTTAAATGAGAGGGAATAAAAGGACTTTCCCAAACTTTCATTTTTGCATTCGTGATCTCCGTGAATTCAAATTCTTTTCACCACAAAACCACGGAGAGAAGATGACATGACTTCTTCCATTTATTTAAATGACAAGGGGTGTTGAAAATATTTGAATTTCATTTGGAAAATATTTCCAACCCAGGAAATTTATGCAACTCAATGATTTTCACGAGCGAAGATAAAATGACTTCTTCAAAACATATGAAATATGAGTTGGGAGTTTCAAAGAATTAAAGTCAAAGTTCTTTTGAATTTATTTTCAATTTGGAGTTATTTGAGTTTTATTCAAATTATTTTTCTCCAAAAATAAAACATATGGAAAATAGGGTAACATGATTCCCTACATCAAAAAATTGGAGAGAAATATATTTGAATTAATTATGGTATTTTTAACATGATTTTTACTGGATTTTACTAGAGAAGAAGCACTCTATGCTTTATTTGAATTTGTGTGTATTTTATTTGAAGCTAGAATAATGTTCATCTTGTAGGAAATCTTTTTCTGAAAATTTTCATATATAATATGCCTATGTTATATTTTTAGTTTATTTGCCTTTATTTATTTACTGTCTGCAAAATGTTTAAAAAAAAACTTCTCCTCTCGCCGACTGGGCCGGCCCAGCCCAGCGCGCCGTGCCCGTCATCCTTGCACGACCGACTCCAGGCGGGAGTCCGCCGCCTCCACGGCTCGCCGGCGCCGTGTCCGCCCCCTCCTCCGTGCCCCCTTCCCCAAGCCGCCGTCGCCCCCCTCCTATAAATTCGGGCGCCCCGGGACCCCGACCCCCTTTTCTCTCTCTCCTCTCGCACCGCCGCCCTTGCGCCGCATCCCGCTGCCGCCGGCGAGATCCAACGCTGCCTCCCCGCTCCGTTCCGCCCCCTCGACCACCGCCGACGCGACCATCGCCTTCACCTCGACGAGCTGCCTCCCCGTGGTCCCGCCGAAGCTAGAGCGACCGGAGCCGCCGCCCCGGCCGGACCCGAGCCGCCGCCGCCGTCCTGTCTCGCCAGAAACCGCCGCCCCGATTAAACCGCTGACCTGCCGCCGTGAACCGGTAAAGAACCGCCCCGGTTTGGCCGGTTTTATTTTTTTTAGTTTCGGTTTTCTTAGATTAGTTTCGGTTTTCTTAGATCCGGTTTATTTGTTTAGGTTAATTACTTAGAGATCGTTCGTTCGTTTAGGTCTTTCAGTGAACGCATTCATTAGGTTAGATCTGTTTAGTGAACGTTCACTATTTAGTCTTTTTCTTTTATTTTAGTTTTATGCCAGGGACCCGTATGTAAATAGTTTCTTCACAGTTTAATCCTTGATCTTCAATCTATCACAACTTTTTACTCGTTTGTCCAAATTCAACGAAACCAACGCCCACTTCTTTGTTTTGATCCCCTCTATCCAGAAATCCAACTCAAATATGTTTTTTAAAGTTTAAAATTTGAATTAGGTCAGATTTGAATTTGAACTTAGTTTGATCGTAACTTGAGTTTTATAACTCCGTTTGAGTTGATTCTTTTTGCAAATCGAAGCTCTTGACCTAAACTTTCTGATAAGGCCAAATTCACATAATTTTGGTACTGTTAGAAATTGTTTTATGTTGCAAGAGTTATTTGCTTGGTTTTGATGTTTTCCGAATTGTTTTCTTCATTCTTTCCGATCTTTTGAGTGATTGCTTATGTGTTGTTACTATTGCTTGCTTACGATAGATTGACCGGAGTGTGACGAGTAGAACTATCAAGAGTTTTGAGTGCGAATCATCTTCGTCAACATTGCAGGCAAGTTCACACTTTAATCATATCCCTTTTCATACCCAGTTTTTATGCATTAGTTTCAACCCTCAAACATTGCATGAGTAGGATTTATAACATGTGGGTATTGGGAAGTAGTTGATGAGGTAGGAACCTATTGCCATGTTACTATCAAACCCTTGGGAGTTACTTCTACGTGTTGTTATTATTGCTATTGTATGCTCGTAGACGTGGATTGGGTTTTGAGAGTATTCATGACAGTTGTGAGATTGTTAATTAATGGTTTACTTAAGGTGGCAACTTAAACACACATCTGGGTGGATTGAGGCACCTGGGTATTCGAGATTACTGTCTAGGCACTGGGTAGACCGAGGATTACTGTTTTTATGGACCGCCACCCAGGGTCAAAGGGATCATAAGATTATTCATGCTAGAAACTTCCGTGTGCAGCCACATGCTATTATGGGATCTAGCATAGTTGATTAAGTTGTGCGAACTCTTACAGTGGTAGACTAGCAGATGTGGGGGAAAGTAGGTGTACCGGTCTACCCATCGTAAGGTGCTAGCGCTTCTGAAAGAGTATGTCTCGGTCATTCGTTTCTGAAACACCGTGTAGTGCGAGAAAACCAACGAAGGAGATCGAGTCATGTGGGGAAAAGTGCGCAACCTCTGCAGAGTGTACAAACTAATCATGATTAGCCGTGTCCCCGGTTATGGACATCTTGAGTATCTAGTACTTGGATTTTCGTGTGAATCTTATCATGTTACTTTAAGTTAATATTATTGGGTTTTAATGATGATGATTAATTGGGATTGAGAATGCTGTCAACCATTCTCAATGTTTAACCACCACCATGATAGTTAAATAAATTTATTGCTTTGCAGTAGGGAAAAATTGGCTTTTCGCAAAAACATTGTAACCATAGAGCCTCCACCAGCCAAATATGCATGTAGTGATAGCCATAATTCAGCCATTGCTCTACAGTGTGAATTTGCCAGTACATTCGATGTACTGACCCTTTGTGGCTGCAAGGTCTCATGTTGCAGGATCTTACGACGAGTAAGTGATACGTTAGGGTTACGATTTCTACACTCAACTTTGCTGTTGGTGTTGATGGGAATCCACAACCTTGTTACTTCCGCTATTTGGATTGAGGTAATAGTTTTTACGTTATTTTATACATGTGATTTACCTCTGTTATAAATCCTCGAGTACTGTGTGTGTCAGCATACCGATCCAGGGATGACACTTAAGCACAGAGACTTGATCCATTCGGGTTGGGTCGCTACAATTAGCCATATCTCATAATCATAGAATGCGGCAATTGCTAACACGATTCGGACGGACTTCAGCTTCGCTACGGGTGAGAAAGTCTCATCGTAGTCAACCCCTTGAACTTGTCGATAACCCTTAGCGACAAGTCGAGCCTTATAGATGGTCACATTACCATCCGCGTCTGTCTTCTTCTTAAAGATCCATTTATTTTCTATGTCTCGCCGATCATCGGGCAAGTCAGTCAAAGTCCATACTTCGTTTTTATACATGGATCCTATCTCGGATTTCATGGCTTCTAGCCATTTGTCGAAATATGGGCCCGCCGTCACTTCTTCATAGTTCGAAGGTTCACCGTTGTCTAACAACATGATCTCCAGGACGGGGTTGCCGTACCACTCTGGTGCGGAACGTGTCCTTGTGGACCTACGAAGTTCAGTAGGAGCTTGATCCAAAGAACCTTGATCATCATCATTAACTTCCTCTCTAGTCGGTGCAGGCACCACAGGAACATCTTCCTGAGCTGCGCTACTACATTTCAAGAGGCGTACTTCATCAAGCTCTACTTTCCTCCCACTTACTTCTTTCGAGAGAAACTCTTTCTCCAGAAAGGACCCGTTCTTGGCAACAAAGATCTTGCCTTCGGATCTGCGGTAGAAGGTATACCCAATGGTTTCCTTAGGGTATCCTATGAGGACGCATTTTTCCGACTTGGGTTCGAGCTTTTCAGGTTGAAGTTTCTTGACATAAGCATCACATCCCCAAACTTTTAGAAACGACAGCTTAGGTTTCTTCCCAAACCATAATTCATATGGTGTCGTCTCAACGGATTTCGACGGAGCCCTATTTAAAGTGAATGCGACTGTCTCTAGAGCATAGCCCCAAAATGAGAGCGGTAGATCGGTAAGAGACATCATAGATCGCACCATATCTAATAGAGTGCGATTACGACATTCAGACACACCATTTCTTTGAGGTGTTCCGGGCGGCGTGAGTTGTGAAACGATTCCACATTTCCTTAAGTGTGTGCCAAATTCGTGACTCAAATATACCCCTCCACGATCTGATCGTAAGAACTTTATTTTCCTGTCACGTTGATTCTCAACCTCACTCTGAAATTCCTTGAACTTTTCAAAGGTCTCAGACTTGTGTTTCATTAAGTAGACATACCCATATCTACTCAAGTCATCAGTGAGAGTGAGAACATAACGATAGCCACCGCGAGCCTTAACACTCATTGGACCGCACACATCAGTATGTATGATTTCCAGTAAGTTGGTTGCTCGCTCCATTGTTCCGGAGAACGGAGTCTTGGTCGTCTTACCCATGAGGCATGGTTCGCACGTGTCAAATGATTCGTAATCGAGAGACTCCAAAAGTCCATCTACATGGACCTTCTTCATGCATTTGACACCTATGTGACCAAGGCGGCAGTGCCACAAGTATGTGGGACTATCATTATCAACCTTACATCTTTTGGTATTCACACTATGAATATGTGTAACATTACGCTCGAGATTCATTAAGAATAAACCATTCACCAATGGGGCATGACCATAAAACATATCTCTCATATAAATAGAACAACCATTATTCTCGGATTTAAATGAGTAGCCATCTCGAATTAAACGAGACCCTGATACAATGTTCATGCTCAAAGCTGGCACTAAATAACAATTATTGAGGTTTAAAACTAATCCCATAGGTAAATGTAGAGGCAGCGTGCCGACGGCGATCACATCGACCTTGGAACCATTCCCGACGCGCATCGTCACCTCGTCCTTCGTCGATCTCGCTTATTCCGCAGCTCACCTTTGAGTTACAAATATGAGTAACCGCACCGGTATCAAATACCCAGGAGCTACTACGAGTGCTGGTAAGGTACACATCAATAACATGTATATCACATATACCTTTGGTGTTGCCGGCCTTCTTGCCCGCTAAGTACTTGGGGCAGTTCCGCTTCCAGTGACCACTTCCCTTGCAATAAAAGCACTCAGTCTCAGGCTTGGGTCCATTCTTTGGCTTCGTCCCGGCAACTGGCTTACCGGGCGCGGCAACTCCCTTGTCGTCCTTCTTGAAGTTCTTCTTACCCTTGCCTTTCTTAAACTTAGTGGTTTTATTCACCATCAACACTTGATGTTCCTTTTTGATCTTCACCTCCGCTGATTTCAGCATTGAATATACCTCGGGAATGGTTTTTTCCATCCCCTGCATATTGAAGTTCATCACAAAGCTCTTGTAGCTCGGTGGAAGCGACTGAAGGATCTTGTCAATGACCGCGTCATCCGGGAGATTAACTCCCAGCTGAGTCAAGCGGTTGTGCAACCCAGACATTTTGTGTATGTGCTCACTAACAGAACTATTTTCCTCCATCTTACAACTGAAGAACTTGTCGGAGACTTCATATCTCGACCGGGCATGAGCTTGGAAAACCATTTTCAGCTCTTGAACATCTCATATGCTCCGTGTTGCTCCAAACGCTTTTGGAGCCCCGGTTCTAAGCTGTAAAGCATGCCGCACCGAACGAGGGAGTAATCATCGACGCGAGACTGCCAAGCGTTCATAACGTCTTGGTTCTCTGCAGGATGGGTGCTTCACCTAAGCGGTGCTTCTAGGACATAATCTTTCTTGGCAGCTATGAGGATGATCCTTAGGTTAGGACCCGGTCCAGTATAGTTCTTGCCATCATATTTCAGCTTGGTTTTCTCTAGGAGCAGCGTTGAAGTTGAGGGCAACATTAGCGTGGGCCATTTGATCTACAAGACATATTGTAAAGATTTTAGACTAAGTTCATGATAATTAAGTTCATCTAATCAAATTATTCAATGAACTCCCACTCGAATAGACATCCCTCTAGTCATCTAAGTGAAACATGATCCGAGTCAACTAGGCCGTGTCCGATCATCACGTGAGACGGACTAGTCAACGTCGGTGAACATCTTCATGTCGATCGTATCTTCTATACGACTCATGCTCGACCTTTTGGTCTTCCGTGTTCCGAGGCCATGTCTGTACATGCTAGGCTCGTCAAGTCAACCTAAGTGTATTGCGTGTGTAAATCTGGCTTACACCCACTGTATTCGAACGTTAGAATCTATCACACCCGATCATCATGTGGTGCTTCGAAACAACAAACCTTCGCAAAGGTGCACAGTTAGGGGGAACACTTTATTGAAATTATTGCGAGGGATCATCTTATTTAAGCTACCGTCGTTCTAAGCAAATAAGATGTAAAACATGATAAAAATCACATGCAATCAAATAGTGACATGATATGGCCAATATCATATTGCTCCTTTGATCTCCATCCTCGGGGCGTCATGATCATCTTCGTCATCGGCATGACACCATGATCTCCATCATCGTGCCTTCATGAAGTTGTCACGCCAACGATTACTTCTACTTCTATGGCTAACGTGTTTAGCAATAAAGTAAAGTAATTTACATGGCGTTATTCAATGACACGCAGGTCATACAAAAATAAAGACAACTCCTATGGCTCCTGCCCGGTTGTCATACTCATCGACATGCAAGTCGTGATTCCTATTACAAGAACATGATCAATCTCATACATCACATATATCATTCATCACATCTTTTGGCCATATCACATCACAAGGCACATGCCAAAAAACAAGTTAGACGTCCTCTAATTGTTGTTGCATGTTTTCTGATGGCTTCTATAGGTTTCTAGCAAGAACGTTTCTTACCTACGTAAAACCACAACGTGATATGCAAATTTCTATTTACCCTTCATAAGGACCCTTTTCATCTAATCCGCTCCAACTAAAGTGGGAGAGACAGACACCCGCTAGCCACCTTATGCAACTAGTGCATGTCAGTCGGTGGAACCTGTCTCACGTAAGCGTACGTGTAAGGTCGGTCCGGGCCGCTTCATTCCACGATGCCGCCGAAGCAAGATAAGACTAGTAGTGGCAAGAAAATTGACAACATCGACGCCCACAATTGCTTTGTGTTCTACTCATGAATAGTAACTACGCATAGACCTAGCTCATGATGCCACTGTTGGGGATCGTAGCAGAAATTTAAAATTTTCTACGCATCACCAAGATCAATCTATGGAGTTATCTAGCAAAGAGGGGAAAAGGAGTGCATCTACATACCCTTGTAGATTGCTAGCGGAAGCGTTCAAGAGAACGGGGTTGATGGAGTCGTACTCGTCTTGATCCAAATCACCGATGACCGAGCGCTGAACGGACGGCACCTCCGCGTTCAACACACGTAAGGTTGGGAAGACGTCTCCTCCTTCTTGATCCATCAAGGGGGAAGGAGAGGTTGATGGAGATCCAGCAGCACGACGGTGTGGTGGTGGAAGCAGCGGCGATCTCGGCAGGGCTTCGCCAAGCACTACGAGAGGGAGAGGTGTCACGGGAGGGAGAGGGAGGCGCCAGGGGCTAGGGTGCGGCTGCCCTCCCTCCCCCCACTATATATAGGGCCCCTGGGGGGGCGCCGGCCCTAGGAGATCCCATCTCCAAGGGGGGCGGCGGCCAAGGGGGTGGCTTGCCCCCCAAGCCAAGTGGGGCGCCCCCACCCCTAGGGTTTCCAACCCTAGGCGCAGGGGAGGCCCAAGGGGGGCGCACCAGCCCACCAGGGGCTGGTTCCCTTCCCAACTTCAGCCCATGGGGCTCTCCGGGATAGGTGGCCCCACCCGATGGACCCCCGGGACCCTTCCGGTGGTCCCGGTACAATACCGGTGACCCCCGAAACTTTCCCGATGGCCGAAAACTGACTTCCTATATATAATTCTTCACCTCCGGACCATTCCGGAACTCCTCGTGACGTCTGGGATCTCATCCGGGACTCCTAACAACTTTTGGGTTACCGCCTACTAGTATCTCTACAACCCTAGTGTCACCGAACCTTAAGTGTGTAGACCCTACGGGTTCGGGAGACACGCAGACATGACCGAGACGACTCTCCGGTCAATAACCAACAGCGGGATCTGGATACCCATGTTGGCTACCACATGCTCCTCGATGATCTCATCGGATGAACCACGATGTCGAGGATTCAATCAATCCCGTATACAATTCCCTTTGTCAATCGGTACGTTACTTGCCCGAGACTCGATCGTCGGTATCCCAATACCTCGTTCAATCTCGTTACCGGCAAGTCAATTTACTCATACCGTAATGCATGATCCCGTGATCAACCACTTGGTCACATTGAGCTCATTATGATGATGCATTATCGAGTGGGCCCAGAGATACCTCTCCATCATACGGAGTGACAAATCCAGATCTCGATTCGTGCCAACCCAATGTACACTTTCGGAGATACCCGTAGTGCACCTTTATAGCCACCCAGTTACGTTGTGACGTTTGGCACACCCAAAGCACTCCTACGGTATCCGGGAGTTGCACAACCTCATGGTCTAAGGAAATGATACTTGACATTTGGAAAAGCTCTAGCAAACGAACTACACGATCTTGTGCTATGCTTAGGATTGGGTCTTGTCCATCACATCATTCTCCTAATGATGTGATCCCTTATCAATGACATCCAATGTCCATAGTCAGGAAACCATGACTATCTGTTGATCAACGAGCTAGTCTACTAGAGTCTCACTAGGGACATGTTGTGGTCTATGTATTCACACATGTATTACAATTTCTGGATAACACAATTATAGCATGAACAATAGACAATTATCATGAATAAAGAAATATAATAATAACCATTTTATTATTGCCTCTAGGGCATATTTCCAACAATATCTTGGGTGCACTCATCGTACGCACACAGATTCCTTGGCTCTTTGCCCGTAACTCTCTCAGGCACCACTATGTCGTCTTAGAGCTCTTCCCCCCTCTCTCAAACTCTCCATCCACCTGGGTCACACATACACATGCATATCTCAATCGCACTCGATAGGCCCATCTAAAACTCTATCTCTCTCCCTCGTTCTCTCTCCATCTCACACGCACACACACACAATCTCATGCCCAGCTAGCCAAGTATGATGGTCTCTCACTCAATTGTAGGCACACGCAGTCCCCCCTATATGTATATTACTAGCTAATCTTAGTCTCCATCACAAACATGTGCATGGTCTATCTCGATTTCTCTCGGGGCACCTTTCTATCGCGCACGCACTCCCTCGATCTCCCACCCATATAGTCCCCTCATGATCTCGAGGGGATCTCTCTATCACAAACACACCGTCTCTCCCTCCCCATGCGTCCATGCCATCCATGTGTCCCTCTCGACCTTTTTTCCTTGTTGGCCAGACCTCTATTGGACATGTGTTATGATACGTCTCCAACGTATCTATAATTTTTTATTGCTCCATGCTACTTTATCTACTGTTTTGGACTATATTGGGCTTTATTTTCCACTTTTATATTATTTTTGGGACTAACCTATGAACCGGAGGCCCAGCCAGGAATTGTTGTTTTTGCCTATTTTAGTGTTTTGAAGAAGCGGAATATCAAACGGAGTCCAAACGGAATGAAACCTTCGGAACGTGATTTTCTCACCGAGCGTGATCCAGGAGACTTGGACCCTACTCCAAGAAATGTAACGGAGGCGATCCACGAGGGTGGGGCGCCCCTCCTAGGCGCGCCCGCCTCGTGGGCCCCTATTGCTCCATCGACGTACTCCTTCCTCCTGTGTATACCTCATTCCCCAAACGATCGGAGGAGGAGCCAAAACCTAACTCCACCGCCAAGCAACTTCCTCAGATCCACGAGATCCCATCTTGGGGCCTATTCCGAGCTCACGAGGGGGCATCCACCACGGAGGGCTTCTACATCATCACCATAGCCCCTCCGATGAAGTGTGAGTAGTTTACTTCAGACCTTCGGGTCCATAGCTAGTAGCTAGATGGCTTCTTCTCTCTTTTGGATCTCAATACAATGTTCTCCCCTCTCTCATGGAGATCTATTCGATGTAATCTTCTTTTTGCGATGTGTTTGTTGAGACCGATGAATTGTGGGTTTATGATCAAGATTATCTATGAATAATATTTGAATCTTCTCTGAATTCTTTTATGTATGATTGGTTATCTTTGCAAGTCTCTTCGAATTATCTCTTTGGTTTGGCCAACTAGATTGGTAGTTCTTGCAATGGGAGAAGTGCTTAGCTTTGGGTTCAATCTTGCGGTGTCCTTTCCCGATGTATAAGGGCAGCAAGGCACGTATTGTATTGTTGCAATCGAGGATAACAAGATGGGGTTTTTATCATATTGCATGAATTTATCCCTCTACATCATGTCATCTTGCTTAAAGTGTTACTCTGTTTTTAACTTAATACACTAGATGCATGCTGGATAGCGGTCGATGAGTGGAGTAATAGTAGTAGATGCAGGCAGGAGCCGGTCTACTTGTCTCGGACGTGATGCCTATGTACATGATCATACCTAGATATCCTCATAACTATGCTCAATTCTATCAATTGCTCAACAGTAATTTGTTCACCCACCGTAGAATACTTATGCTCTTGAGAGAAGCCACTAGTGAAACCTATGGCCCCGGGTCTATTCTCATCATATCAATCTCCATCACTTTAATACTTGCTTTGTTTTTACTTTGCCTTTTACTTTTCACATTGCATCTCTATATCAAAATACCAAAATACTATTTATCATCTCTATCGGATCTCACTCTAAGTAAATCGTGAAGGGATTGACAACCCCTAATCGCGTTGGTTGCGAGGAGATATTGTTTTGTGCAGGTACGAGGGACTTGAGCGTAGCCTCCTACTGGATTGACACCTTGGTTCTCAAAAACTGAGGGAAATACTTACGCTACTTTGCTGCATCATCCTCTCCTCTTCGGGGAAATCCAACGCAATGCTCAAGAGGTAGCAAGAAGAATTTACGGCGCCGTTTGCGGGAGGCTTACGCAAGAGCACCATTAAAATCTACATACCAAGTACCCATCACAATCCCTATCTCCCGCATTACATTATTTGTCATTTGCCTCTCGTTTTCCTCTCTCCCACTTCACCCTTGCCGTTTTATTCGCCCTCTCTTTTCCGTTCGCCTTGATGTCTTTCTTGGCTCGTTTTCTCGCTTGGTTGAAATAGTTGAGTATTTATTCCTAAACAAAGAAGCCAATATCTATGGATCCTCATCCGCTTGCTAATCTTTTTAAGAGATCCAATTATGATGAACCAATTCCTAGTGATTTGGATGCACTAGATTATCTTTATAAGGTTTTGCCTAAAATTCGTGAAGTAACTCACGATAGATCTTTGAATAAAAAGCATGATTGCAATGATTTTATTATAAATTCTTTTGATGTCAATTGTGCTAATAAGATGCAAAACCCTAAGCTTGGGGATCCTAGTTTTTCTATGTCTACTACTTGTTGCAATGATCATGATTGGGGTGATTCTTCTTATGATCTTGAAAAATCATTTAAGCCCCATGATGAGTATGAGATTGATAATATTGTTTGCAATAATATTGAAAGTGGGTTCAGAAGAGTGTCAAGTTTAGATCCCACATATTTGGAGAATGTTCAATCTTATGAAGTTTTTGATGAAACTGGGTTCAGAAAGGTCATGACTTTAGTTAATGATAATCCCACTATTTTGGAAGAGTGTCAACTTTGCATGCATGTGGATCGTGTTGAGAATATACTTTGTGATAGCTATTTTGTTGAATTTGCCTATGATCCTACATGTAATTATTATGAGAGAGGAAAATATGGTTGTAGAAACTTTCATGCTACTAAATTACCTCTCGCTATGTTGAGATTGCTATTGTCTCTTTCCGCTTCCTTGCATATGCTAGTTTTTGCTTGCCTTGATTTGTTTGCCTATAAGATTCCTATGCATAGGAAGTATGTTAGACTTAGATGTGGTTGTCACATGTTTTATGATGCTCTCTTTGTGCTTCAATTCTTGTCTTTCTTGTGAGCATCATTGAAATCTCAATGCCTATCTAAAAAGGCTTTAAAGAAAAGCGCTTGTTGGGAGACAACCCAATATTTTTCCTTGCTGCTTAGTAATAAATAATCCATCTAGCCTCTGTTTAGATGTGGTTTTAGGTTTTAATTAGTGTTTGTGCCAAGTTAGACCTATAGGATCTTCTTGGATGATAGTTATTTGATCTTGCTGTAATTTCCAGAATCTTTCTGTTCACAAAAACAATTGTTAAAAATCACCAGAACGTGATGAAATACTGATAACAATTGCTTCTGATCATTAAGAAAATTGTCTTGTTCGTCCTATTTTGGTAGAATGTTTGGAGTTCCAGAAGTTTGCGTTAGTTACAGATTACTACAGACTGTTCTGTTTTTGACAGATTCTGTTTTTCGTGTGTTGTTTGCTTATTTTGATGAATCTATGGCTATTAAAATAGTTTATAATCCATAGAGAAGTTGGAATACAGTAGGTTTAACACCAATATAAATAAAGAATGAGTTCATTACAGTACCTTAAAGTAGTCTTTTGTTTTCTTTCTCTAACGGAGCTCACAAGATTTCTATTGAGTTTTGTGTTGTGAAGTTTTCAAGTTTTGGGTAAATTCTTTTGATGGATTATGGAACAAGGAGTGGCAAGAGCCTAAGCTTGGGGATGCCCATGGCACCCCCAATATAATCCAAGTACACAAAAAAGTCAAAGCTTGGGGATGCCCCGGAAGGCATCCCTCTTTAAATCTGCTTCCATCGGTAATTTACTTGGAGCTATATTTTTATTCACCACATGATATGTGTTTTGCTTGGAGCGTCTTGTATTATTTGCGTCTTTGCTTGTTAGTTTACCACAATCATCCTTGCTGTATACACCTTTTGAGAGAGCCATACATAAATTGGAATTTGATAGAATACTCTATGTGCTTCACTTATATCTTTTGAACTTGATAGTTTTGCTCATAGTGCTTCACTTATATCTTTTGAGCGTGATAATTTTTGCTCTAGTGCTTCACTTAGATCTTTTAGAGCACGGTGGTGGATTTTTTAAAGAAACTATTGATCTCTCATGCTTCACTTAGATTATTTTGAGAGTCGTTAATAGCATGGTAATTTGCTTAATATTAATATACTTGGTATTCAAGAATCGTGAAACTTTCTTTTGAGTGCGTTGAATACTAAGAAAAGTTTGATACTTGATAATTGTTTTGAGATATGAAGATGGTGATATGAGAGTCATGCTAGTTGAGTAGTTGTGAATTTAAAGAATACTTGTGTTGAAGTTTGTGCTTCCCGTAGCATGCACGTATGGTGAACCGTTATGTGATGAACTCGGAGCATGATTTATTTATTGATTGTCTTCCTTATGAGTGGCGGTCGGGGACGAGCGATGGTATTTTCCTACCAATCTATCCCCCTAGGAGCATGCGCTTAATACTTTGCTTTGATAACTTCTAGATTTTTGCAATAAGTATATGAGTTCTTTATGACTAATGTTGAGTCCATGGATTATACGCACTTTTTCCCATCCTTCCACCATTGCTAGCCTCTCTAATACCGCGCACTTTTCGCCGTATCATACACCCACCATATATCTTCCTCAAAACAGCCACCATACCTACCTATCATGGCATTTCCATAGTCATTCCGAGATATATTGTCATGCAACTTTCCACCGTTCTGTTTATTATGACACGCTCCATCATTGTCATATTGCTAGCATGATCATGTAGTTGACATCGTATTTGTGGCAAAGCCACCGTTCATAATTCTTTCATACGTGTCACTCTTGATTCATTGCATATCCCGGTACACCGTCGGAGGCATTCATATAGAGTCTTATTTTGTTCTCAGTATCGAGTTGTAATTGTTGAGTTGTAAGAAAAATAAAAGTGTGATGATCATCATTATTAGAGCATTGTCCCAAGTGAGGAAAGGATGATGGAGACCATGATTCCCCCACAAGTCGGGATGAGACTCCGGACGAAAAATAAAAAAATGAAAAATGAAAAAAGAGGCCATAGAAAAGGCCCAAATAAAAAAAATAAAAAAATGAGAGAAAAAGTGAGAAGGGACAATGCTACTATCCTTTTACCACACTTGTGCTTCAAAGTAGCACCAAGATCTTCATGATAGAGAGTCTCTCATTTTGTCACTTTCATATACTAGTGGGAATTTTTCATTATAGAACTTGGCTTGTATATTCCAATGATGGGCTTCCTCAAATGCCCTAGGTCTTCGTGAGCAAGCGAGTTGGATGCGCACCCACTTAGTTTTTTTGTTGAGCTTTCATATACTTATAGCTCTAGTGCATCCGTTGCATGGTAATCCCTACTCACTCACATTGATATCTATTGATGGGCATCTCCATAGCCCGTTGATATGCCTAGTTGATGTGAGACTATCTTCTCCCTTTTTATCTTCTCCACAACCACCATTCTATTCCACATATAGTGCTATATACATGGCTCACGCTCATGTATTGCGTGAAGATTGAAAAAGTTTTGAAAATGTTAAAGTATGAAACAATTGCTTGGCTTGTCATCGGGTTGTGCATGATTTAAATATTTTGTGTGGGGAAGATGGAGCATAGCCAGACTATATGATTTTGTAGAGATAACTTTCTTTGGCCATGTTATTTTGAGAAGACGTAATTGCTTAGTTAGTATGCTTGAAGTATTATTATTTTTTATGTCAATATGAACTTTTGTCTTGAATCTCTCGGATCTGAATATTCATACCACAATTAAGAAGATTGCATTGAAATTATGCCAAAGTATCACTCCGCATCAAAAATTCTCTTTTTATCATTTACCTACTCGAGGACGAGCAGGAATTAAGCTTGGGGATGCCTGATACGACTCCAACGTATCTATAATTTTTGATTGCTCCATGCTACTTTATCTACTGTTTTGGACTGTATAGGGCTTTATTTTCCACTTTTATATTATTTTTGGGACTAACCTATTAACCGGAGGCCCAGCCCGAAATTCTTTGTTTTTGCCTATTTTAGTGTTTCGAAGAAACGGAATATCAAACGGAGTCCAAATGGAATGAAACCTTCCGGAACATGATTTTCTCACCGAACGTGATCCAGGAGACTTGGACCCTACTCCAAGAAGTAACAGAGGCGATCACGAGGGTGGGGGCGCGCCCCCTGCCTCGTTGGCCCCCTGTTGCTCCACTGACGTACTCCTTCCTCCTATATATACCTACGTACCCCCAAACGATCAGAGGAGGAGCCAAAAACCTAATTCCACCGCCGCAACTTCCTGTATCCACGAGATCCCATCTTGGGGCCTGTTACGGAGCTCCGTCGGAGGGGGCATCCACCACGGAGGGCTTCTACATCATCACCATAGCCCCTCCGATGAAGTTTGAGTAGTTTACTTCAGACCTTTGGGTCCATAGCTAGTAGCTAGATGGCTTCTTCTCTCTTTTGGATCTCAATACAATGTTCTCCCCTCTCTCATGGAGATCTATTCGATGTAATCTTCTTTTTTGCGGTGTGTTTGTTGAGACCGATGAATTGTGGGTTTATGATCAAGATTATCTATGAATAATATTTGAATCTTCTCTGAATTCTTTTATGTATGATTGGTTATCTTTGCAAGTCTCTTCGAATTATCTCTTTGGTTTGGCCAACTAGATTGGTAGTTCTTGCAATGGGAGAAGTGCTTAGCTTTGGGTTCAATCTTGCGGTGTCCTTTCCCAAAGGATGAAGGGGCAGCAAAGGCACGTATTGTATTGTTGCCATCGAGGATAACAAGATGGGGTTTTTATCATATTGCATGAATTTATCCCTCTACATCATGTCATCTTGCTTAAGGCGTTACTCTGTTTTTAATTTAATACTCTAGATGCATGTTGGATAGCGGTCGATGAGTGGAGTAATAGTAGTAGATGCAGGCAGGAGTCGGTCTACTTGTCTCGGACGTGATGCCTATGTACATGATCATACCTAGATATCCTCATAACTATGCTCAATTATGTCAATTGCTCAATAGTAATTTGTTCACCCACCGTAGAATACTTATGCTCTTGAGAGAAGCCACTAGCGAAACCTATGGCCCCCGGGTCTATTCTCATCATATCAATCTCCATCACTTTAATACTTGCTTTGTTTTTACTTTGCCTTTTACTTTTCACTTTGCATCTCTATATCAAAAATGCCAAAAATATCATATATCATCTCTATCAGATCTCACTCTCGTAAGTGACCGTGAAGGGATTGACAACCCCTAATCGCGTTGGTTGTGAGGAGCTATTGTTTTGTGCAGGTACGAGGGACTTGAGCATAGCCTCCTACTGGATTGATACCTTGGTTCTCAAAAACTGAGGGAAATACTTACGCTACTTTGCTGCATCATCCTCTCCTCTTCGGGGAAATCCAACACAGTGCTCAAGAGGTAGCATGCTATAGGGGTGTCTCTCTCTGTTGCAAACAATCACACACTAGCAATCTTCGTGTATCTCCTCGCCTCGCTTTTCCATCTCGGAGATGCATGCGTGATATGTTTGCATAAGAAACGAAAAAACACACACTCTCTCTAATTTATCGTTTGTTGTCACTTTCTCTTTCACACACATACTCTTTTGCACACTTACTCATTCTCCTTCACACGCACTTGATCTGTCTCGACTGAGGCACTCTCCTCGGTCCATAGCATATAGATTTATTGAAAAGTCAAACATCACAAAGTTTGACCATGTATGTGGAGAAAAAAAATTACATCTAGTACGGCAAACATATACCATTAGATTCACCATGAGATGTAGTTTTGTATGATGTATCTTTGGTATTGTAGATATAAATAACATTTGCGTAAACCTGATCAAAGTTTAGAGAGTTTGACTTCTAAAAATTTACATACCTTTGCATTATCGAGCCGGATGGAATATCTCTTTCCCCTCTTAGCTATCTCGACGCACCACTCAGCCTTATCGGGCTCCTCAATCTCTCTCAAACTTTATTGGTCAGTTTGGTTCGTGACACTGCCCTCATGCCTTGATGGCGGTCTTGCTGAGTGTGGACGTGAGATGTAAAATATTTCTGCCTGGCCAGGCTTGTGTGGTGCTAAAGCGTTTGGTTCATGCCTGGGCCAGGCAAAGCATCAATGTCCCATCAATCAATCCATGCATCAATTATTTAATGCTAATATCCATCCATGTTGCTGTTAGCCTCGTGGCCGCACGACCAGGCACGGCCCGCGTTCAAATCGGTCGCTTGGGCGAGCTACTTGCGATGTCCGGAGTTCAGCCAGGCTAATTAAAGTGCAAGGGAACCCATGCCAGGCGGGCTTTCTTTTTCACATGGTAGCAACCAAACAAGCGTGCATGAAATCCAGCCACAACCCCAGGCCAGGCAAAAGATGCGCAGGACGCAAGCCAAACTGGCCTTATATCTCCCTGGTTCACACATACACATGTCTCGCCAAGGCTTATACATATAGACCCATCCAACACTCTCCGCCCTTGTTCTCTCTCATTGTGACACGCACCCCCTAAGTACCATAATCCCTCACTCCATCATAGGCTCTGTTTGGATCCATGGGTTAGAGTTAGTTTGGGTTAGTTTGGGTTAGTTTGGAGTCAACTAACCCAAAAAGATCCAAACAGGAGGGTTAGTTTGGGTTAGATGCATCTAACCCATCCAAGAGGTGCTTATTTGGGTTAGTTCTTCTCGAGACCACTAATAATCACTTTTTTCTCTCGCTTTCCCCGCAGCAGATCCCTCCCCACTTCCTCGAAGCTTCTCGTCCTCTCCCTCCCTCCCTCTCGCACTGCCCATGAAGGTGCCTCGCCGTATCCGCGCTCCATCTAACCCTTCCATCCAAACACCTCTTTACTTAGAGTTAGTTCAGGGTTAGTTCAGGGTTAGAATCTAAATCTAACCTCTAACTGAGTTAGAGTATCCAAACAGGGCCATAGGCGCAAGCACTCCCCCCCCCCCCCCTCCTAAGTATGATTATCTCTTACTAGCCATCAGGAACACACGTATTGTCTCCTTCCCCATACGTTTATCTCGATATCTCTCGGGGCATCTTCTATCGCACACACACCTTGTCACTCGATCTCCCACCCATGTAGTCCCATCACGATCTCCGGGGGATCTCTCTATGACAAACATACACTCTCTTCTCCCCATGTCTGCATTTTCTCCGTACGTCTCTCTCGACCTCTCTCCCTTGTTTGTCGACCCCTCTTGGCCACGTGCTAGGGTCTTGCTCTCTCGGTTCCAAACAACCACACACTATCTCCTCACCTTGCCTCCGTTGTCGAAGATGCATGTGTGATATGTTTGCATAAGACACGCACGCTTTTTCTCTACTTTTATCGTGTGTTGTCCATGTCTCTTTCACACACGCACACACACTTTTCTGTCTCTCTCTCTAGTTAGGGACTCTGTCACGTCCATAAGCATATGGATGTTTTGAAAAGTCAAACCTCGGAAAAGTTTGACCAGGTATATGTGGAGAAAAACATTTACATCTGGAACAATCATTAGATTCATAACAACATGTACTTACTTCATACTATCATTTATCTTTGGTATTGTAGATATAAGTAATTTCTTTATAAACTTGGTCAAAGTTTCAAAAGTTTGACTTAAAAAAATGTTGGAACTACATTACCAAACGGAGGGAGTAGCTCTTTCTCTCTCTCTGCTATCTCTCATGGGCCTCCTCTCTCATTTGAACTCTCTATACGGATGGATTATACGCTCACTGTGTCAGCGTATAGCTCTGTATATTGTTTTGTTGACCAGTCAACCAATCCACATGCTGCCTTGTCAGCTCGTGTTCTGTATCTTCGTGTGTTGGCCCATGTGGCAGTGGGTGAAAATAAGTAAACTAGAGGCCCATCTGACACGCGGTGAAGTAAACAAAATTGAAACCACTGGGTAGCACCCCTTGCGCTAGTAAATTGAGGCGCGATTGAGGACAAACTTCTTGCGCGCAAAGGGCCTTTTCGCGCACAATTCACCCATGCTGGCGGCGGCATGCATGTAAGGGCCTTTTCGCACACCCATCACACAACACACACCAGCACACGTGTACAACGGCGTCACCGCCGGTTGAGAAGGACGGCGAGGCAGCCAACAAACGGAGGCGGCTCGAGCCAAAACCGCATCCGGCGAGCCTGGACTTCATCAGCAACCTCCCCGATGACATGCTGCTCGTCATCATTGGCCTCCTTCCCACCAAATCTGTCGTGCGGACCGCCCTGCTCTCCCGGCAGTGGCGCCCCCTCTGGCGCTGCGTCCCCCTCAACCTCACCGTCGACAGCTGCCTCTGAGATGGGGATTGCAAACGCATGGCCGCAGTCTCCAAGATCCTTTCATCGCACCCTGGGCCAGCAAGACGCCTTGACATCCGCATGTTCAAGATTAACCGCAAGGTCCAACCCAAGTTCGACGAGTGGTTCTTATCCCCGCCCTAGATCAGCTCGAGGAGCTCAGCTTTGAAGCTGGACGATGTCGCTCTCTGCCGCCGTCGTGCTCCGCCTCATGCCAACGCCTGCGCGCGCCGGCTTCAGCTCTGCTATCTTCCCCAGATTAATGCCGCCGCCCTTCTTCTCCCTCAACTCAAGCAGCTCGACCTCTTCGACGTTGTCATCTCGAAGAAGTCTATGGAGCACCTGCTCCGCAGCTATATCAAGGCCGAGTACCTTCGTCTTGAGCAGATCCACGGGTTCATTAGCCTCCACATCGCCTCGGCGAATCTCCGATGGATTTATGTGTCTTGCTGGACCCGCAACAAGACATCAATTGGGAAGAGATCACTCCAGCTGTTCCATGTTATGGTCATTTAGAATGAGCCTTTCCTTGAGAGATTGCTTGTATCGGATCTAGAAGGTCCAACAAAAATCAGGGTCATTGATGCTTGAAATTGATGACGTTCTTTGTACTCGTCTGCCAAATTCTCTAAACTCTTTATTGGATCCGTAATCATTCAGGTACAACACTCATCTTCTTCTCCGTCTTCTTGAAATTCACATATTTAAATTTCTTCTTGATGTATTTACGACCGTCTTCCATAAAATGATTCCCACAAGCTTGACCGAGTCCATGCGCATAGTGAAGATCCTAGCACTAAACTCTATCGGCCCCAATCTGGATCAGGTTGTTGGATTCCTTACATGCTTTCCGTGCACGGAGAAGCTACTCGTCGAGGTGAAACTTCTTTCCTATAAGTAAACGGTAATCACAACATAGCTCAATTTTTTCGTAATTTTCCCAAATTAGATGACAAGTGTAGTGTTCAAAACTGCATCTACGCACTGCACCGAAAGTAATGTTTTTAGTATTTTTTCTCACGTGATCACCTGCATTGTTTTTATGCTGTACTACTATAGTAGCCTAGGCTAGTCATAGTGGAAAGTAACTTAGACTACTCCAGTAACTCTATGGTTACCCTAAGAGCAAGTACTACCTCCGTCCTGGTTTACTCTTCCAATTTTTTAGTATCAAAATTTGACCATAGATTTAACTGACAAAATGTTAATGCATGTCACTAAGAACTATATCGTTGGATTCGTATTTGAACATAATTTCAAATGGTGTAATTTTTAGTGACATGCATTGGCATTTTCTTAGGTAAATCTATGGTCAAAATTTTATACTAAATCTGAGTAGTATTCCCTCCGTCCCAAAATTCTTGTCTTGCATTTGTTTAGATACGGATGTATCTAACACTAAAATGTAACTAGATACATCCGTATTTAGACAAATTTAAGAAAAGAATTTTGGCACGGAGGGAGTACAAAAGTGGGCTATGTAGGCCAAAACATGTGCCAAATTCACTTGTGATGCATTTGGCATCGATGCCCCTCCATTGCTCACCTGGTGCCCCAATCTGGATCACCTACTTTGCTCCGGTGCCAAATTAACTCACGCAATGAAAAAACATTGCGTGGGAGAGAGAGAGGACTGAGGCAATAAAAAACACTTTGTTTGGGAGAGTGAGAGGCTGGTGTAGTTGGTTTGATTGATTTGTTTATACATGTGGGTCTATGTGCACAGCGGTGCCAACTCTCTCACATCATGAGGCCAGTGCCAAAATCTTTGATTTGACATCGTTGCGTATTATGTGGAATACTTTTGCGAAATATGGCATCAGCCACATAGTGGAAGGCAACAAATGCCCAAGCTCTTCACGTGCTCCTAGTTAAATGAGAGGAAACAAAAACAGAGAGAGAGAGAGAGAGGGAGAGAGAGAGAGAGAGAGAGTGAAAAAATATCACTAGCCAGCCAACCCTATAGTATGAGCGAATGATATTGGTACCTCTTGATGACACGGTAATCTCATGCAGCCAGCTGCTCTAATATGTTCTCTTCTTTTGCAGATAAAAAAAGACCCGAAAGTGAAAAATGTGCTGCACTATAACAATCTCATCGAATGCCTTGATCTCCATCTTACATAAATTGAATTTATCGACTACCGAGGCAGCAAAAATGAGATTAAATTGGCCAGGTTCATTTTTCTTGAGTCAAGTGTGCTCAAGGTAATGAGGTTTGGCGTTCTCTGGCGCAACAATGAATGGCGTCTTTGATCACCGCATAGCGTCTAAGCCTAAATGACAAAGTCTCCGCAGGTTGAATTTGTTTTTGAAACATCAAGCGGCCGAGACTCGAAAACTTATTTGCCCATTAGTGACTTGTCGTAGGCGGTGGATTTTAGTTTGTACGATAATGCTGCATCCACCTAAAGTAACGAAAGTTCTTACGTAAACTTCCTAGTAATTCCCTCTTCGTAGGTGCAGCATTAATCCTAACATTTGTAATATCAGTTTGAAACTTGTAATATTGCTGTGTCCTATTCCTGCGTTTTCAAAATCCTGCGAATCAAACAGGTCCTGAGTTGGTGATGATGTTGTGCCTCCCATCTTTCACCAATAGCCGTCGGATCTAGATCTGACGCATACAAACCAAGCTTCTCCATTTTTGCAAAAAGATGCCGCACTTGTTCCCTATTTACAAACAACTCCTTGTCTCTCACAATTAGACTTATCTCCTCCCGCCACATCTAGAAGGCCGTGGAAAAATGCGGGCGATGGCGGCTGCGAGCCGCCCACCCCAATCTTGGTGTTCCGTGCAATGCACGGGCATCTATGCAGTGAAATTATGTCGAATGGCTAGTTGTAAGCAGGCTAGCTCTACAGCCATGATGATAGTATTTGCGGACGGTGAGGCTGACTATGGTATACCGAACACGACGCCTATACTCAGTGTCATCTCCGGTATGAGGTCTTGTCACTTCACCGTGAGGAGCAAAGACGTAATAATTTGACCAGCGGGTAGTACAAGGCTAGTACTCCTACTACTACATTGGTAGTACTACTACTAGTACTAGTAGCACCAAATCTGGATTTAGGAGTACTACCACGTCCATCTGGATTTTAGTATTTGACTAGCAATATCTAGTAATGCATGTCACAAAAAATGTACTACTCCCTCTGTAAATAAATACATGGTGTTTTATTCCTATCGGCGAGAGAACTTAATGATTTTTTGCTAACTAGAGTACTAATAGGATTACATGCAATGAACTAAACACTACATGTCATGTTTGGTAGTCTCAAGTCATTAAAAGCATGCACGGCCCACATCTCTCATTGGTTGATATGTCACGAAATAAGAAACAAGGAGGGAGTTAATGCACCGTGCCTAAGTGTTTTGGGATTATTCGGTTTTCGTAAGGTGACTTACACAACATTTTTGTTTACATGCATTAACATTTTATTAGTTAAATCAAAGGTCAAAACTTGGCGCCAAAATGCAAAGGGGACCAATAAACCAAGTAAACATCAAACTTCTCTCGTTTTGCCCTAACTAGAGGTTCGGTGAGATGACTATACTGCACCGCACGAGGGGGACGCAGCTTCATTGACTTCTGACAAGCGCCTTTGGGTGAATGACTCGTGGGCCAAGGGGTGGCTGGCCCACCTATCATACAGCCAAAGGCAGGTGCGATGAGGGTCGAGGAGTAGTACGAAATCCTACGCACCTACGCACGCTAACCAAGGGCAAGAGTGATCACTCGAATCGCAAGATCAGTTGACTAGAAGCTAAGCTAGACCCATGGAGGCGATGAGCGCGAGCATCAGCCGGCTGTGCTAGATGGTCCACAACACCGGCCTGCGGCCCGGCACCGAGGAACGTCTCCAAGTAGTATTGCTTGAGGCCGCCAGGGCGAGGGGCCACTTGGATGACAGCTTCGTCCCCTTGTTCGACGAGGTCCTCGTCGGTTTCCTCGACAAGTTCACCGTCGTCAAGAAGCTCGCGGACGACTTTGACGTAAGCCTCCAGCCCGACGCCCGAGCTCTGCGATGCCCGCCACCCTCAACGGCCACTATGGTGACAACCTCTTCGACGACCGGTGGCCCTTCTGCGGATCGCCTCGCCGTCATACCGAGAATGTCCACCTCGAGGTCGCTGCCGCTGCGCAGTCAGCGCAGCAAGACACCATCGACATAATCACCCATGTCTATGCGCAAATCGTCCACAAGGACTACTACATGCAAGAGGAGGACGATAGGACGCTGGCCTTCTTGGACCGCAGGGCAACCTAGGACGGCACTGTTCAGAAGCACGTTGAGCTCGCCGCCAACGCCGCTGCTCCTCACACGTCGGTTGGTGACCCGGCGCACTAGGGCGTGAGGATGTCGTTGATGGATCCGTATGTATTTTTATCTTTCCGTCAAATCCATGTAGTAGTATATGATACTACAGTAATTATCTTACCTTTCCCATCAACTTCGTAATTTTCGTACGTACTCCATGCATGAACGGCGCCAGAACCAAACTTCTCATTATTCTAGGCAAAATCGTTATTTTCTATCTATCGGTCGCGCCATGGAGCAGAACCAAATTTTACAAGTTACGAGTTCAAAAGGAAAAGCCTGCTGTGTTCGCGTCGCACCCCCACACGGTTGGTGCAGCACGCCCGCTCAAGGGGGAATGCGTGTGGTGTTGCATTTTCACTTACAAGTGGGACCGTAGTTGAGCAAAACGACTATCGGCAAACCCCCACCCCGCCCACCGCGCGATGGCTGAGAAAACAGGAGGGAGAAGAGATGGCTGTAGCACGGACTCTAAGAAAATTGGTGTCGGATGGGACTCGTGTGGGTGGCGTGTGCCGTACTGCTAGACGTGAATGCCAGTTATGGCCCATGCCACTCCACTATATCGAGCCTATATCGAGGTACGTAGAACAAATTTCCTGCAGTTCGTGCTCAGCCCTCCTCTATCTCTCTTCTCACTAGCCAGCGGATGCACGGAGCCCATCCTCTGTTTGCTCATATGCGGCCCCACATGTCAGTGAAAACGCAAGAGGACCCACTGAACCTGCACATCTTTCACCTCGACATGCTGGTGATGAAAAACAAATCCAAGAAAGATCTTCGGTGGCGGATTTTGGAGTTACTCAAGAGTAGTAAGATTCTATTTACAGTTTAACCCAAGATGCACATCTCGTGGCTTCAACTACCACTCTATTTTCTTTCATGACACGACACGGATGCTGGATGTCCCACATGTTGGCAAAAGGAGGAAGAACCCGACCAAATCTTGATTTGTGCTCTCGGATTAGACTAGTTGTGCTAACTTCAAAAATTTATTGTGTACTCCCTCCGTTCCAAAATACTTGACTTCCATTTGTCCAAAAATGGATGTACCTATATACTAAGACATGTCTAGATACATATATATTTTGACAAATAGAAGGTATGTATTGTGCAACGGAGGGAGTAGAATGGATGCAAGTTTTGTATTGGGAAGAAGAGTACATCCATATATTGATAGAGCGCAATTTAGTAGATGTTCTATCACTTTTAGCTAGCACAGAGGCTAGAGATGAGATTAGTGCACTTGTTGATACTCATACTAGAATAGAGGCTAGACATGAGATTAGATGTGAGGAAGCAACGTCTACTTCTTTACACTCGAAGAAGAAAGAAGCACGCAAGATCGAGCCTCCGCAGATCAACAATGAATGCATCAAGAAGGCACTAATCCAACTTACAGGAGTAGTAAAATGTATTCTTGTGGTTCTTGTTTTCTTTGGTCTTGCTTTTCTAGTCAAAATTATCGTTGGAGTTCGTGAAAAATGGAGGTCCATTTGGGGTCGTGCGTTGGAGTTGGCCTTACAAGTGGGACCACAGTTAAGGAAACCGACTATCAGCAAACCCCCACCTCGCTTGTGTATGGCTGAGTTAGAGAAACGATGAGGTTGAAGAGATTGCTCTAGCACGGACTCCAAGAAATATGGTGTCGATGGAAGTCGTCTTTGGTGGCGTGTCTTGCGTACTCACGGGCGTGAATGCTTGTTCTGGCCCATGCCACCCTACTACTCCTACTACTTACTATATAGTACTAGTATCGAGGATTCGAGGTGCAGGTTACGTAGTACAATATGGCTACAGTAAAAACACCCGCACGATGCACGAAGCATGTGAAGCTAGTACAAATAGTGTACTACTATTGTTGATTGGCCTCATCCGATAACCTGTTGCAATGTACGTACAATTATGTATTCGGAAAATATTTTTTTGCCTCGTCGCACCACTCACTCACAGAAGCGACTCGAAAGCCATTCATAAATTTAGTAAGTTTATCACAGGCATATCATTTTATTACATACAACAGGTCATCAACCCACATCGACAACGAGGATACATTATAAATACTAAAGTTTCACCACACAACAAATAACAAGCAATGAAATGAACTTCAACTCAACCATTCCTCGGCGTTGGAAACGCTTGCTTTGAACCACAAGTGATTCTCTGGGACGGGCCATCCATTGTCGATCCGAGACCAACGCAGACTAATCATCCAGTGAAGCAGCCTACTATATCGATACCGGTAGGGAACCACCCAAATGTCAAGAGTATAGACACGGTTGCTTCTCATAAATGGTAGCAACGTTGTGTCAACAAAGCTTGGATCGCCTTTCACCATCATTGGATAGTTTTGTCCAAGGAAGAGCGAGTTTTCTCCAAGACTATCAATTCTGTACCAGGGAGAAGGAGTTGGCTCTAGCACACTAGTATCCATCCCGAATACCATGCAACGGGTGTTGGAATAGATCCGGAGAGTGCGACCATGGGAGACTACACACCTTCCTTAGCAGTAACATCATCGATGGGATGTATACACACAAGAAGAGGTGATCCATCGAATTAGTTGTCAGCGCCAAAGAGTATATGGGCTGCTTTCGTCCTCATGCTCGTGATCATCACCATCGTCATCTCCCCCTTGGTTATAAAAATTTTCAAGTATAGGTGGTGGAATGTTCACAGGACCTTGGAAACACAAGAAGAAGGTTAATTAGTAAAGGGAAACTAGCTAACCCGCATGCATGTGGATGAAACAATTATAATTACGGTGGAAGACAAACGTACTGAAACTACGAGGATGCCATGCAAAAACAGTGCCATGAGTGGTGGCAGCAAACACAAGGCCCTCGTATTGAATTGCATCACAGTACTCATCCGTGTACAGAAACTGATTTTTTAGCAATATCCATCGAGTCAAACCACCAAGGACGGAAACAAGCTTGTCGAAGATAGCAACAACTTCATAGTTGTTGTAATTCCAAGAGCGGTTGGGAACTCGACAAATTGCTATCTTCCGTAGACGGCAGTCCCCATGATTGTATTTGAACGTGCATACAATACCGGTGTGCTCAACCTCTGGGCAGTCTGCTGAGATTTTTGGAAGTGGAACCCGGTCACGAGTGTCCACATTCACAAGTTTCCACTCGCAGTTGGACCCAATGTAAACAACCCAATATCCATTTGCACCTGCCCAAGCCTTGCCCTCAAGCGATGGCATCTTAACATCATACGTATCATTATCAAGCGGCATCAACTTGCACAGGGCGAGGCCTCCGTCGTGCGACGCCGATCATCGTGGTCACGGCGAAGAAGATAGGGGAGATCAAACCGCTCCTTGACTCTTGGGTTCCTTGTAATGATGTTATTAGTTGAGTCGAGAATGGGCTTGAATGAACCTGCCTTGCTAGCCGAGGTGATGACGTCGCACCGATCAATGAGTTCCTCCACCATGTCATCTTTCATATCAGGGCAAGAATAATTGGGTCGTTTCCGTCCTGTTCCCTCCATGGAGAAGACGATCGAACAATGGCAGAAGAAAGGGTGAAGGGTTGAAGGAAAATGGAGGAGGGAGAGGAAGAGCGTGCGCCAGCAATTCCAAATCGAGAGGGAAAGGCGAAGAGTCGGTGGACGGTTGCCAGTTTGCCACGGTTCACGAAGGGACGCCCGGCCTACACGTCGGTTCGGAAATACTCCTACTACTCGCCGTCGTCTCACTGATATGTTGGAACGGGACCACATGTCAACGAAACACGGTGTGTAATTCCTCGTGCAAAATGCGATCAGGCCGCGTTGGCCCGAGGTGCCGCATTAGTTATCGACCTTTATTTTTTTAATGACGTGCCGTTCAGTTTTGAAGCACGACTAATCCACCTCCAGTACTCCAACTCCAGTACTAGTAGTATAAAAAAGATATATAGGCTGGAGCTTCAGCGCTTTCTTGCCAAGGGATGCCCACTTGCTTCTCACACTACCACCCTCTCTACAGATCTAAAAAGACGACCCTCTCTCCCTCCTCACCGGTGGTCACAGATCCGGGGAAGAAAAAGACGTCTTGATGTTGATGCACTCGTCGTCGTGGCGAGGTCATGCTGCAGCGACAAGGCCGTCCTCTCGGACCTAAGCGCCCGCAGCAGGATGGCCTCCGTCCCCAAGCTTCGCTGTCGTGGTGTGTGCGGAGGGCGGCGACCACGAGCGGAGCCAATTCCGCCGACCCTCGTGTATGCTACCTCTTTTGAACCATACCCTTGTTCTATTGCCCCATCTGCCACGTCGTTGCATGTGGATCTTTTTCCACTCCTCCATCTTCCCAATTTGCTATCACGTGCTCTGCTGGCCACGCAGAGCGAAAACCATAATTTGCACTATTAAAGGAAACCCTACTTCATGCAGACTAATCCATGTGCGGGTTGAATAAGGAAAGGAAGGAGACTGTCTTGTCCAAGAGAGTAGGCATCGAACCCGCATCTAGGTTGAAAAGGGTAAAATCAGTAGCTAAGGAGCAGTCTCGTGTCTCTTGGTTGAAGAAGGGTAGAAAGGCATGACAACCCAATAGAGAATGACCAGGTCGATCGGTTTGTTGTCCTCACATAGGAAAAAGGTGGCTAAAGAGAACAAAAATGGGACGTAATCCACATATGTCGATCGGATATTTGTTGCTCGGGCAACCATACCTCCCTCACCACTCTGCGTCCAGTGGAGGTACATCGTCTTGGTGCGCCCATCGTCCTAATGGGCCTCCCATGCTCTTATTGCCACTTTTTTGCTGTTAATATAACGCCAACAAATAAGTCAAGCAATGCTACTGCTAAAGTGATGCCACATTTAACTAATGCAGCTCTCAGTATAATGCCACCGATAAATTTAAGCAACGCCATTTAATGTCACTTGATTATTTTAGGGTTAGCTGTTGATTGTGGATGTATTAAAGATTTTTCAGCTAAGGCATTCTAATCTTTGTTGCACAGCCAGTATACCAACGATAAAACTTGTTACTACCTTCAGATTTTTGCACTGTTAATGCTTATAGATTACATACCTCACTTTGATGAGATAAGTTAATTGTTTTGTACAGTGTCACCAAAATGCCAAGGCGTTAATTTCATTTTATTTTGGTTAAACTGCACAGACAATTATGAAGACAAGAGGAAAGGTCAAGAGTGGGCACCTCCTCCTCCGGCTGTTCTCTTGATTCGTTCGATCAAGTTTTTATGTTTGATAGATTATCAAGATTGGAATAGCAATTTTTAAGGTCCCCCCGAGTTCGAAATGATATTTACCTTGGAGGTACATGGTTTGCAATTTTTTATATTATCATTAGTTAATAATGCTAGTTACCTTCAGACTTCTGTATTTGGTTTAATGTTCATGCACAGCTAGTATACCAATGCCGAAACTTGTTACCTTTACATTTTGTATTGTTAATTCTTATAGAAACCTTCCAAAGGCTAGAGTTTATTGAAATCTGTTCAAGAAACCATTGTATTGTACCCTGTAATAAACTAACTACTCTATTGTTGCACTAGCCACTGGATTAGTGTATGTTTGTAGTATTCGAATGGTGTTGCATTAGCGTATGGACATAAATAAAGTGTGGCAAGCTTTCCCAGATATGTGCTCAAGAAAACTACTACCTGTTTTTCTAAATACTAGACGTTTGGGTACTTTAAATTGAACCGCGAAAATGTCTTATATTAAGGAACAGGGGGTGTAGAGTTCATTCAAATTATCCCGGTAAAACTAGTCACACCTTTTTTAAAATTAATGTTCATTATGTTATCGGAGGAGGTCTATATGTTTGTCTCTAATGCCTGTCGACTACATACCTGACATCATGATGTAATGTTAAGTCATTTCCTTTTGTACAGTGTCACTAAATTGTCAAGGCGGTGATGGCATTTTATTTTAGTAGAACTGCACAAAATTTTCTTAAAAGAAGAGGAAAGGTCAGGAATGGCTCAGTTTTTCGTAAAAACTATGTATGCCTTCCTCGACATCACCGCATTGCTTTATTTATTCCTTCAAACAGGTGGTTAGAAACAGTCTTGCTACCTTTTCCCATTAAGAAATTGGAATGCTTATATTTGTGAGTCTATGCTTCAACTAGTGCCACTTTTATAGTAATCACACTTTCAATATCTATGCAAACAGGGATGCTCGATTTTAGTGGAACTGCACAAAAAGTCCAACTGGTTCAACATTAGGAGCATGTTTTTTTTCGAACCTTTATATCCAATTGGTGGCACTATGAGCTGTTCATTATGAAGGTACATGGTTTGCTACTATCTTGCTACTCTTTTTGTACTATCATTAGATAGTAATACTAGTGGTTTGCATGTGAATTTATTGGCAGGGTGGACCTACATTGGAGGTGCAGGACAGGATTTAATGATTGGATGCTCAATTTCGGTTGTATCAATTTCACCTCTTCCATCACTGCGAACATGGTGTGGTATATGTTTACCAGCTGCTTGATACTTGTGCAGACAGAGATGTTTGCCCGTTGCTATTTGGCAAACAAACAAAGTGTCCGCAATTTTGGTTGAACTGCACAAGAGAATAATATAGTCACTGCATGCAGTGCCATATGAAAATAGACACAAAGATTGGATAGTCACTTCATGGACTGCAGAAAAGTTGTACTGTACTATTTTCTGTCCAACACTTGGTGCTTCATTGCTTTGGTATGATTATACAATGGGCATCATTTTCCCTAAGTTAAAGTTTGTATTCGAAAATAGTCTTGCGGTGTGATCGAGAGAAGACCAAATCATATTGCGGTGGATGTTCCTCCATCATGTGTGGTTCATTCTCATGGTTCCATTTGTTGGTGAAACCACTTACGTTTGCAAGAGGAATTTTAGACTTCACAAACAAATTTGTCTTTCAAATTGCATCTTGAATGTTAGCCAAGAGAATCATCCATGTTAGTAGGAAGAACAGTTGTTTATTCTATATCTTTGCTTTTGGAGCTACATATTTGTATATGATCTATGAATCATTGAGATGCATTAACATGTTGATCTTATGTATGGGAATCGTACTAGTTAGTTTTAGTTGCGACGCAAGATCCGAAGTGGCTGATCTTTGCTTTTGGAGCTACATATTTGTATATGATCTGTGAATCATTGAGATGCATTAATGATTACTTATTTCTTTTCACTCAGTGTTTACAAGTTACTGATCGATCACTAGCTAGCCTACAAATGTGCTCCTGGCAGTTTTATTTGTGACGCAAGATGCGAAGTGGCAGTTTTTTGAATAAAAATGCCTACCCCTGAAGAAACTGACAAGCTACACTATCGATCCTACACGGATAAAAATGCCTACCTCTGAAAAGCCCGACAAGCTACACTATCGATCCTACATGGATAAATAGCGGATCACGCACGTACTACCTCCTTTCCGGTTTGCAGGGCTCAATTCAAGAAACAACCTACTCGATCCTACACGAATAAATAGCGGATCACGCACGTACTAGTACCTCCTTTCCGGTTTGCAGGGATTAATTCAAACCTCTCACCAACCAAGGTACTCCCTCTGTCCGGGTTTATTAGAGCATGGTTAATAGGCCCTGTTTGGTTCAGCTTTTATCGACGGATTCCGCTGCCGCACAGCAGAATCTGAACCAAAGGGTGAACCCAGCAAAATCCGATTCCAGAAATCCACTACCAAAATCTGAACCAAAAGCGGAAGCAGCCCAGGATGTGCTTTCCAAAATCCGATTCCCTTGCGGGCGAAAATCTGAAAAAGTTGTATCAGCTGATTTGCCAAATGACCTACATCTTTTTCACATCAGATTTTCCACATCAGATTTTCCACAGCTGTTTTTACACAGCAGATTTTTCACAGCTGCTTTTAGAAATCCACAGCCGAACCAAATAGGGCCATAGTATAGCCAGCTGCTGGCTATAAGCCACTGCCATGTCATCTACAGCCCATCTTATAGTCAACATGTACAATAGTAGATCAAAAGAGTGTACTACTTTTTTTATTATGTGGCCCACCTTTCATTCTCACAAAGTGCCTAGGAGCACGTGCTAGAGCTGGCTCCTCACGAAGAGCCCACTTACCTTCTCTCTTCTCTTCTCTTTCCTCCAACTAAGCAGAAATATACTAGTTTATTCCTTATAGCCCGCTGACTCAGCTCTATTGTACTTGCTCTCAGTCCCGTGAGCAAAGCAGCAAGACCAAGGCATGGCAATAATTAATAGCATGCAGAATTTTAAGCCTAATTAATTCCAGCAATTTAAGTGGCTGCATGCGTGCCCTCGGCTGCGACTCGTTGCATGCTGCTTCACGTACTACCTGCGAGCGATTCTGAGTGCCTGCATGCAGCCGGCCGTAATTAAGGCAGCTAACTGATGCAAAAAAAGATACGCTTTAATTGTTGCGGGCTTTTTAAATCCGTGGAATCATTATTGACAAGGAGGGAGATGATTCGAGTGCACTCGTTTGACCGCCATGCCGGCGTGCGACCCAGACGGGATGGGATGGCACAGTCATGAAAGTGCAACTATCCCTAGGTGGTTTTGGTAATTCCTAACAACATATAGCTCATTGAGCTAACATCATTCGAAGATGAATACTTCAGGAAGAGCTCAATGGATGGCATGGCATGGATGAGAAAAGTGGATCCCTCAAATTGCTAAGGATAAAAGGATTGGCTCAAGCTCAAAAGCTCAAGACTCTACATTTTATATTTTAGTGATCCAAGATCACATTGAGTCCATAGGAAAATCCAATACTATCAAGGAGGGATGAGGTGTTGTTTAATGAGTTTCTTGCTCTACACTGCTTAGTGATATGCTCCAAAACCCTCAACTACTTTCTCATACCCTCATATGACCTAAACCCAAAAGTCAAACTTGGCCCTACCGATTCTTTCTACCCGACGCCACCGAGTTCAGATGTCATAGCCACTGCCACAAACCCTAGGCAAATCGGTCTCACCGATAGGGATCTCGGTCTCACCGAGATGGGATTGTAATCTCTCTGTTTCCCTTCGTAACGTTTCAGTCCTACCGAGATGAGCGATCGGTCCCACCGAGATTGCAATGTAAACTCTCTGTTTCCCTTTCGTAACATTTCGGTCTAACCGAAAAGAGTGAATCCGTCCCACCGAGTTTACCTGACCAACTCTCTGGTTAGCTTATTACCAAAATCGGTCTCACCGAGTTTGTGTAATCGGTCTCACCGAGATTACGTTATGCCCTAACCCTAACCATATCGGTCCTACCGAGTTGCATGTCGGTCCCACCGAAAATCCTAACAGTCACTAGATTTGCTAAATCGGTCCGACCGAGTTTATCAATTCGGTCCCACCGAGTTTGGCAAGTTATTGTGTAACGGTTAGATTTTGTGTGGAGGCTATATACCCCTCCACCTCCTCTTCATTCGTAGAGAGAGCCAACAGAACAAACCAACACTTCCAACTTGTTGTTTCTGAGAAGGAACCACCTACTCATGTGTTGAGGCCAAGATATTCCATTCCTACCATATGAATCTTGATCTCTAGCCTTCCCCAAGTTGCTTTCCACTCAAATCTTCTTTCCACCAAATCAAAATCCTGTAAGAGAGAGTTGAGTGTTGGGGAGACTATCATTTGAAGCACAAGAGCAAGGAGTTCATCATCAACACACCATTTGTTACTTCTTGGAGAGTGGTGTCTCCTAGATTGGCTAGGTGTCACTTGGGAGCCTCCGACAAGATTGTGGAGTTGAACCAAGGAGTTTGTAAGGGCAAGGAGATCGCCTACTTCATGAAGATCTACCGCTTGAGGCAAGTCCTTCGTGGGCGACGGCCAAGGTGGGATAGACAAGGTTGCTTCTTCGTGGACCCTTCGTGGGTGGAGCCCTCCGTGGACTCGCGCAATCGTTACCCCTCGTGGGTTGAAGTATCCATCAACATGGATGTGCGATAGCACCACCTATCGGAACCACGACAAAAACATTCGTGTCTCCAATTGCGTTTGAATTCTCCAAACCCTCCCCTTTACATGCTTGCAAGTTGCATGCTTTACTTTCCGCTGCTCATATTCTCTTTTGCATGCTTGCTTGAATTGTGTTAAGATTGCTTGACTTGTGCTAAGATAGCTAAAATCTGCCAAAGAGTAAAACTGGGAAAAGGACAAGTTTTTATTTGGTCAAGTAGTCTAATCACCCCCCCCCCCTCTAGACATACTTTCGATCCTACAAGTGGTATCAGAGCTTTGGTCTCCATTTCCTTTGATTTCCATAGCTTTTGGTGGTCATAGCCTTGGTTTCACAACCTAGGAGAGTATGGCGTCTAGCGAGGGAAATTATCACCGTAGAGGTCCTTACTTTGATGGTACTAATTTTGCTAGTTGGAAGCATAAGATGAAAATGCATATTCTTGGACATAACCCCGCTGTTTGGGCTATTGTGTGTATTGGCTTGCAAGGTGAATTCTTTGATGGGAGAGAACCAAACCATGAACCTAGTGCGGAAGAGTTGAAGATGATGCAATACAACGCTCAAGCTTGCGATATCCTCTTCAACGGATTGTGCCCCGAAGAATTCAACAAAATCAGCCGTCTTGAGAATGCAAAGGAAATTTGGGATACTTTGATTGATATGCATGAAGGTACCGACTCCGTCAAGGAATCCAAGTTAGATGTGCTCCAAAGTCAACTTGACAAGTTCAAAATGAAGGATGGTGAAGGTGTCTCTAAAATGTACTCTAGGCTTGCTCTTATCACAAATGAGATTGCCGGCTTAGGAAGTGAAGAGATGACCGACAAATTCATCATCAAGAAGATCCTAAGAGCTTTGGATGGAAAATATGATACCGTGTGCACATTGATCCAAATGATGCCCAATTACAAAGATCTCAAGCCAACGGAAGTCATTGGAAGAATTGTTGCTCATGAGATGTCGCTCAAGGATAAGGAGGAACTTCACAACAAGTCAAGTGGTGCTTACAAAGCCTCATGTGAAGCCCCCACATCATCAAGTGAGAAACAAATCTTCAATGAAGAATTGAGCTTAATGGTGAAGAACCTCAACAAATTCTACAAGAGTAGAAGCAAAGAGAGAAGCTCCAAGTCAAGGTCCTACAATGACAAAAGATCTTCTAGTAGGGAGCGTAATTGCTACAATTGTGGAAGACCCGGACACTATTCCAATGAATGTATGACATCCTACAAAAGAAGAGAAGATTCTCCAAAAAGAAGAAGTAAAAGAGAAGAATCACCACCAAGAGAGAGAAGGAGTAGAGATGATCGTTATGAACGAAGACTCTCACGGAGAAGCAAGGATTCAGAAAGGAAGGACAAGTCATCAAGGAGCTACACAAAACAAAGACATCAAGCTCATGTTGGTGAATGGGTATCCAGCTCCGACTCCGACAATCACTCTGAGAGAAGCTATCACTCCGACTTTGAATATACTCAAGATGAAGGTGTTGCCGGTCTAGCACTTGTGTCAACCAACTCCTATGACATATTTGATTCACCAAATGAAGGAATTGGAAGATGCTTCATGGCCAAAGGCTCAAAGGTAACACACCCCGAGTATGTTGATTTCAATAGTGATGAAGATGACTTGCTAAGTGATGATGATTTACTTGTTGACAACTCTAGTGATGAATACTATGATGAAACGTCAATTAATCATGCTAATCAAGATAAAAGCGAATGACAATGATAAGGATAAGATTGAGCTTCTAACTAAAGAACTAAACACTCTTAAGTTAGCTCATGAAACTATCTTAGAAGATCATCGAGAACTTTTAAGGACTCATGAGAAGTTACGCTTTGAAAAGCTCAATCTTGAGCAAGAGCATGAGTTCTTAAAGGCAATCAATGATGATCTTCGTAAGAAAAGTTCTTCTTACATTGCCAAGCGTTTACTCTTATCTACTTACATGCCTCAAGTCAAGTCCACTAACAAAAACAAGAAGGATTCTTCCTCTAGTAGTAACAATAATCATGCTAAATCAAATATTGTTGCTTCTAGTAGTTCTCTTTGATTCCACTAATGATTCTCTTAGCCAAGTTACACTTGAGCAAGAAAATAGCTTATTGAAGGGAATTATAGAGAAAGGTGTTTACAAGAGCCTTGCCGGGAGTAAGCAATTTGAGGAAATTGTACGCAAGCAAGGAAGGCACTGGAAGAATCAAGGTGTTGGTTTTGAATGAAAGTTCAATGCCAGTGGAGTTGAGTGGGAAGAAGATCAATATCCCAAGACGAAGTTTGTTCCTCAACAAGAGAAGTATGATCCTACTTCCTTCAAAGGGACACAAGCTCAAGATGATCTTCCACCACAAGACCACAAGCAAAAAGGCAAGGACAAGCTTCAAGAGGAGATTGATGCATTTGAAGAAGCTCCAAAGGCCTTGGTCAAGTGGGTTCCCAAGACTACGACAAGTTCTACTTCATCAAGTACGACTACAACTCCAAGGATTCCCATCAAGATGATGTGGATCCCGAAGAAGAAGAACTAGAGAGTTCTTGAGGGTGACTCCTCCAACATATTCCACTCATATTATTTTGGCAACAATGAGTGCAATCAACTTCCACATCATGCACTAGTTCAAGGAGTCACAAACCCTCTTGTTGGTAAGACAAGGGACAAGGTAACCTAATGCTTTCATAGACATCATCTTATGTGTGCAGCACTCTATGTCTATGGATATCCTTGCTTGTTCCTTGTGGGACTAACCCGTGTAGGTATTGAAAGTGCAACTCACTCCAAAAGGATTTCTCCAAATGATCTTCATCAACATTGAGCATCCACATCTTCAACACCTACATAAAGTCATCATCGACAAAACCCAAGGCCAGTTCATCCCTCTAAGGGGGGATCTCACATCTAGGGGGAGCTTTACTCTAAAGAATTGAGCTAAAGCAACTCTAATGGTGTGAACACAAGAATGCATTATGTAAAAGTGGTAACCCCACTTGAGCTTAAACGATGAGTATGACCTATGATCGAATGTTCTCATTTGACTCCTAAGTCAATATACTCATATATAGATGACCTAGTCATCGCCAATTGTTTGATAGATGCTAGAATTGTTTGTGCATGCTTTGTCACATATTTCATTTGTCATTTTATTGTGTGAGCATGTTGGTTGCATATTTTAATCATTCGAGGACATCCACTTGTGGTTTTGATTGATTGATTTCTTTGTCTTTGGCCAAGTGGATGGACAAGAATGCCAAAGAACCTTCTCTAGTTGTCTATGCTCTTCTCGTCTCAAACTCTATTCATGCTGCATCACAAAATTTGATCAAGTCAGATTCGAACCACTCTATGTGAGGAGCACTCGGAGTCCCCGATTTGTCTTAGACTTAAACTTCCAAAACTTCTTTGTGCGTTTCGGTCTGACCGATTCCTCCATTTCGGTCATACCTAGATCACTAAGTCGATCTAGGTTTTCAATCTCGGTGCAACCGATTTGAACTTTTCGGTAACACTGAGTTGTTGTAACTGTCAACAGTTATGCATCTCGGTGCCACCGAGTTGTTCCACTCGGTCACACCGACAGGGTCGGGCTATATATACTCACGGGAAAATTTTTGGAAACTTTCTCCAAACCTCTTCGCCCGCGCATAGCTCGCTCTGCCTCCAGGGTCTCCGGATCATCCTCCTCGTCGCCAGCCGCCTCCTGTCGCTGGTCTCCGCCGCCGTCAATGGAATTCAACCCCGCCGTTGCCGCCGTAGCGAGTTCATCGCCGATTTAGGGTATGGACTCGATCAAAGTGCTATCCCCGTCTGATTCCTAGCACATTGTGTTCATCATGATTCTTGCCATGATTGCAACTACTCTATCCAGTCAAAACAATCCATAGTTTAGAGATGAATTGAAAATTTAGGGTTAGGTTTCTGCCGAAACCATCTCGGACCCACCGAGTTGCAGAACTCGGTTCCACCGATTCGGCTAAGGCCATTGCACATGTGGTTCTCGGTCTGACCAAGAATTGCAAATCGGTGTGACCGAGTTCAGGACTTTGTGAAACCCTAGCAGTCTCGGTGCCATCAACTATGACTCAGTCTGACCGAAGTTCACTAGTTTAGGTTCCAAAAGCTGCTTCGGTATCACCGAGTTTGCAAATCGGTTGATCCAAATGCTTTCTGTGGAAAACTAAAACTAAGTTTTTGACTCATTCTTTTGCAAAAATCTCCGTATTTTGTGATGCTCATCCACTCTATCTCATCTATATCTATTCACAGGGTCTGCAGTTAGTGTTTGCAACATGTCTGATCATAGTGACAGCCATCACAAGTCAGAGGAGCAGATTCAGATGAGTGAGGGCACTAGTCCCTCTAGCAGCTCAGATGAGGGTAGCAGAAGCACCCCAAGCAACTTGCCCAAAGCTGCCACCAGGAGAAGGAAGAAGAGAACCTCAGAATCTGAGGATGAAGACTATGTGGCAGTAGAGGATGAGGCCATTTCCAAGAAAAAGGTGCTCAAGAAGGAGTATAGCTCACCTGCAGTTAAGCCAGTCCGAAGACCAAAATGCCAGCAGGAAGACAACCCATGTCTAAAGCCAGAGCCTCCACTCAAGCATCTTTGGAATCTGAACCCAAAGAGGCTGCTGTAGAAGGGAAGAAGAGAAAGGAAAGGGTCAAGAAGACCATGGCTAGAGTTATTGGAAAGCCTTCCATGATGGAAGAGGAGGAAGAAGAAGAGGTTGCTGCACCAGCACCCAAGGCTCAGAAGCTTATGGGTGATGCTATTAGGTCAGGGGCTGCATAATCAAAGCCCAAAGAAGCACCCAAAGCTGCCTCCAAACCAAAGATTGCACCAAAGAGGAATACCAGAAACATATCTGCTACTGAGAAGAACAAGGCCCCAGTGCCTGAGACTGTTGTTGAAGAAGAAGATGATGAAGAGCATATCCTGAGAAAGTTGAAGCCAAAGATTCCAGACCACAATGATGCTCATCATGTGGCTGAGAACATGAAGATCAGGAGAGACTCAGGGTTGAGGCTATGGAGAGAGTCAGATCCATATGCCACCAGAAGGAGGACTGTTGTTGATTACAGGTTCCACACAAAGGAACAGCAGGACTTCTATGAGTCAATCTTGTTGGACAAGAAGCCTATAGTGTGTGACATGAGGTGGGTCGACTGGACCTACATAAAGGAGAACGAGGAACACTATCCTGATGTGTATGATAGTTTCCGTGCTTGTGGAGTTGCAGACTTTGTTGGGCAGAAGCTCACAAAGTGGAATGAGGAGCTCATAATGCAATTCTACTCCATAGCCCACTTCTATCCAGATGGCAGGATAGTATGGATGAATGAAGTTACAAGATACCAATCAACTATTAAGGAATGGGCCAATCTGATCAATGCACCTAAGGAGGAAGAGGATGACTTGGATGTCTATGCCAAGAAAAAGATGGATCACAACTCTATCGCACGAATGTACAAAGAGATTCCTGAAGCTGATCTTGAGACTCACAAGTTTGGATCAGTGAAACACTTGCTATCAGGTCTGCCTACAATCAATTGGATCCTCAGGCACACTCTCTTGCACAAGTCTGGTGATCACAGAATGATCAGAGGCCATGCAATAAACTTGCTACATATATTTGATGCGCCACAGAAGTTCAAGGTCATGAGCCTTATAGTTGAGACTATCAAAAGGACAACAGACCGAGAAAAGAAGTTGTGGATATGCCCCACAGATCCAGAGCTGATAAACTCCAAGATGGGCACCGCACATACCGTTGGATAAGGAGCACATGCCTATCTATCCGGACTTCGAGGACAACCAAGTGGTTATGGATGAAGATGAACCATCCTTAGTGCAAGCATAAGCTAAAAAGGAGAAGGCAAGGGCAGAGAAGGCTGCCAAGATGCCAACAATGGAAGAGGCATATCAGTACCTTCTGAAGAGCAAACAAGATCAACTTGGCTACTTGATTGCATCCACTCTAAGGATTGAGAAGGGGCTGGCCACCTTGACTCGAAACCAAGAGAGCTTGGAGAGGATCATGGAGCAGAAGTTCTATGACATGGATATAAAGGTAACTGAGATCCAGTCTGTTGTTGAGCAACTTCGAGGATGACATGCAGGAAAGGAAGGGCAAGACAACCACAGATGCATTTGCCAGAGTGCCTAGAGCTCACAGATCACCGGTGCGAAGGATGTATACCGAGCCACTTCATCCTGCACTACCACAACAGCCTTCAAAGGCCACCAGCTCCAAAGACTCTACTCCACCAGCTCCATCTACATCAACAGATGCTTTCGTCCTTGGCGTCATGTCTACACCACCACCAAGATCAAGCACGAGAGTCGATTTAGTGCTATGCATTTTCTATGAACTTTTTGGTAACTTGTTGCCAAAGGGGGAGAAAAATGTATAGATCATAGGCTTCGAGAGAGAGTGTTGCTTTTTGTTCTCTCTTGCTTTGGTGGTTGAACCTTATTTGCTTGTTTGACATACATTATGTCTGTGTGATACCTGGATGATCATGTGTTTGATCATATGCTACATTTATGCTTGTTGGATGGCATTATCTCGTTTATCTCTATATGATCATTCACTTTGCTTGGTGATGAATGCATGTATTTAATCATTATCATTTTGAGCGCTCCACCAAGATGTATGTGACATGGAAGAGTTACCCATGAGCCTAACTCCTTGTGCATTTGCGGTCCAAAGCAAATCTTATACTATGCACAATTTTAGGGGGAGCTCTTACTTATCACATACTTCTCAAAGTTACAATGTTTTTCACTCTTATTATCATTTGTCGAAGCTTTGATCTATATGTTGTCATCAATTACCAAAAAGGGGGAGATTGAAAGTGCAACTACCCCTAGGTGGTTTTGGTAATTCCTAACAACATATAGCTCATTGAGCTAACATCATTCCAAGATGAATACTTCAGGAAAAGCTCAATGGATGACATGGCATGGATGAGAAAAGTGGATCCCTCAAATTGCTAAGGATAAAAGGATTGGCTCAAGCTCAAAAGCTCAAGACTCTACATTTTATATTTTAGTGATCCAAGATCACATTGAGTCCATAGGAAAAGCCAATACTATCAAGGAGGGATGAGGTGTTGCTTAATGAGTTTCTTGCTCTACACTGCTTAGTGATATGCTCCAAAATCCTCAACTACTTTCTCATACCCTCATATGACCTAAACCCAAAAGTCAAACTCGGCCCTACCAATTCTTTCTACCCGGCGCCACCGAGTTCAGATGTCATAGCCACTGCCACAAACCCTAGGCAAATCGGTCTCACCGATAGGGATCTCGGTCTCACCGAGATGGGATTGTAATCTTTCTGTTTCCCTTCGTAACGTTTCGGTCCTACCGAGATGAGCGATCGGTCCCACCGAGATTGCAATCTAAACTCTTTGTTTCCCTTTCGTAACATTTCGGTCTCACCGAAAAGAGTGAATCGGTCCCACTGAGTTTACCTGACCAACTCTCTGGTTAGCTTATTACCAAAATCGGTCTCACCGAGTTTGTGTAATCGGTCTCACCGAGATTACGTCATGCCCTAACCCTGACCATATCGGTCCTACCGAGTTGCATGTCGGTCCCACCGAAAATCCTAACGGTCACTAGATTTGCTAAATCGGTCCGACCGAGTTTATCAATTCGGTCCCACCGAGTTTGGCAAGTTGTGTGTAACGGTTAGATTTTGTGTGGAGGCTATATATACCCCTCCACCTCCTCTCCATTCGTAGAGAGAGCGATCAGAACAAACCTACACTTCCAACTTGCTGTTTCTGAGAAGGAACCACCTACTCATGTGTTGAGGCCAAGATATTCCATTCCTACCATATGAATCTTCATCTCTAGCCTTCCCCAAGTTGCTTTCCACTCAAATCTTCTTTCCACCAAATCCAAATCCTGTGAGAGAGAGTTGAGTGTTGGGGAGACTATCATTTGAAGCACAAGAGCAAGGAGTTCATCAACAACACACCATTTGTTACTTCTTGGAGAGTGGTGTCTCCTAGATTGGCTAGGTGTCACTTGGGAGCCTCCGACAAGATTGTGGAGTTGAACGAAGGAGTTTGTAAGGGTAAGGAGATCGCCTACTTCGTGAAGATCTACCGCTAGTGAGGCAAGTCCTTCGTGTGTGACGGCCAAGGTGGGATAGACAAGGTTGCTTCTTCGTGGACCCTTCGTGGGTGGAGCCCTCCGTGGACTCATGCAACTGCTACCCTTCGTGGGTTGAAGTCTCCATCAACGTGGATGTACGATAGCACCACCTATCGGAACCACGACAAAAACATCCGTGTCTCCAATTGCGCTTGAATTCTCCAAACCTCCCTTTACATTCTTGCAAGTTGCATGCTTTACTTTCCGCTACTCATATACTCTTTTGCATGCTTGCTTGAATTGTGTTAAGATTGCTTGACTTGTGCTAAGATAGCTCAAATCTGCCAAAGACTAAAATTGGGAAAAGCATAAGTTTTTATTTGGTCAAGTAGTCTAATCAGCCCCCCCTCTAGACATACTTTCGATCCTACAAGTCACAATTTCAGTTTCTCTAGTTTTCCACGGCAAGCTGGCGCGCTAAGCCGTTATGCATTGAATTCCGATGACCGTCGCGCTACCTTCCGCCTATAAGTACTGTTTCCCGGCCTTCTCTGGTGCCACCGTGACCCAACTCGCCATATCCTCATAAGCCCCCACCGGCCCGACGTCACTCGCCATATCCGCGATGCCACCGCCCGTCCGCGGTAGGCTACGCCGGAGGCGGTCATCGCCGGAACTAGTGTTCGGTTTTTCACCGGAAGGCAGACGGAGGGAGGAGGCATTCTATCTGCCTTTAGATGGCAATGCGGAGATCGAGGAGTTGTTGGAGCGCGACCGCATGGTGGAGGATCAGGAGTTGTTGGAGCGCGACCGCCTGGCGAAGGATCAGCGTATCGCCGATTTGCGCCGCCAGCGGGACATGGAGCAGCAGCGCACCGACGCTCTGAGTCGCGAGCACACACGCGTTTGCGACGCCGATTTTTACTACCAACTCGTCAAGTGGGTTTCCCGCTTGGAAGCCGAAGCTTCGGTGGACCACGCAAGCATGGAAAGGGCCAACACGCGCGAGCAACGCGCCCTATCGCACCTCTTGCAAGTCCGAGGCGAGGCGCAGGACGCCGGTGCCGGCGTTTAGCGTGTACCACAGATGGCGGCCGGCATCGTCTAGTTAGCTAAGAGTAAGTTAGTACTTGTATGCTACTAGAGTATTAGTGGGAGTAGATAGTTAACTTGGCTATGATGGTTGTCAACGTGGAAGTTCAAGATTACTCTATATGTGGATCGGACACATTACTTTGCTCAATGTTGAACTTTCCGTTTGAACCTATGGAATGGGCTGTTATTTTTTAAATGGGTTGTATTTGTCATCCACGGGTTTAGAGGCTGACTTGTGGGCCTAGTAGTTGATGCGTACACAATCGTAAGATTATCAGACGTAGAGAGGATGATGACAGGGACCTGCCAAGGTCATGGCAGTACGCAAGCAAGTGCCTCCTTATTTCAAGCCAATAAAAAATGGCTCCTCCTAGTGTATTTCTGACATCTGGGTCCCATGCCATTATCAACGTAGTCAATAAACGAGAGGATTGCACAACGAGCGGCTGACACCAGGGACCCAAAGAGTCGCCCAGCTTATTTTTGTTTTGGGTTAATTTGATAAATGCCACTCCAAATCTGGTGTATCCGAGAAATGCCACTGCAATTTCCAAACTTTGAAAAATGCCATTTCATGCCATTTCTAGTGGCATTTTTCGAAGTCTGGAGTGGCGTTTTTCAAAGTTTGCAAACTGCAGTGGCGTTTTTCAAAGTTTGCAAAAATTGCAGTGGCATTTTTCAAAGTTTGGAAATTGCAGTGGCATTTTTATGAATCGCCATAATTGGAGTGGCATTTATCTAATTTGTTTTTGAGACAGGCAGGTGGTGCCAACTGGCTAAAGGGACACTCACCTGTCTAGACATCCTTTTCTTTTATGTTTACCACAGACCAGCCCAAGTAGTTTTTTCTTTCTCAAAATGGCTATCCCAGTTTTTTGTGATTTGTCAAGTAAGTCGCTTTATCGTGCATTGGGCTGCAAATCTTTCAAGACGAGGAGAGCTTCATTAATTTGGCCGAGAAAATGGCCTATCAGTAATGAGAAATGGGCTGTACATTTTTAAAACACATCAAACCGGCAATTAGTTTCAAATATCTTTTTTTTTATTTCGAGATTTTAAATTGCATTGATTTTTAGGCGTGGACACTTTATTGGATTTTATATTGATATACATTTATTTTTTAAATCAGTCTGAATGTGACTCGAAATTTCGGGATTAAAAACAGTTCGCATCAAGACCGACATATGCAAAATTTCGTATAATTTTTTAACCGTGGCCACAATATGGGCTGTAATGCTAACAAAAAAAATATAGGCTCCAAAAAAACCCGTAAGAATTAGCAAATGGGATGTAAATTATTAGAAATAATGGCAGATGGGATGTATGCTGTTTTCCACAGATTTGAGGCTTTCCACAGATGGCTTGTATACTGTTGGATGTCCATCCAACGCCGCCGTGTCTTCTTCAATCTCGCTCTTCCTGCTCCGGCCCGCTCAAACAAGCGCCAAGGGACTGCCTGCTCCTCCTCCTCATGTCGGCGGTCTTGTGCCAAGAGCCTCACCGCGCCATCGTACTCCCATCGTTGGCCTAGCCATCCCTCTACTCACCCACAGTCCCACACCTATTGTTATTCTCCGGCGACGGCAGACGAATCAGTAAACCCTCAGACAACAGATTCTCCCCTCGCGTGGGAAACAATCGCCGAAGTCTTCCACCGCCTCCGTGTCATCCCTTCCTAGGCCTCGCCGTCGTCCACCGCCTGGTGCTCTTGGCGCTGCCTGGTCAACGTGGTCAACGACCGACATGCATCTGAAGTGGATCAGACGTGGAGAGGCCGACAGCTGGGTCCATGGCCGCACGCAAGGAAATGCCTCCTTATTACGCCGCAAAATAATGATTCCTCCACCGACATCCGGGACCCACCGAAGGGCCTCAGATTTCGTGAAAAAAGCGTTACTACCGGCGACAGCTCGGACCCACCAGCTATATCTTCACACGCAAGGAAGTGCCTCCTTATTACGCACACAAAAATGAATACTCCCCCTGCTAGCTGGGACCTAGTATAGTGGGCCTACTAAGTTGACGGGGAGGAAGGGCTTTGTCAACTTAGTCAATATGCACGATTCTAGCTCGACTGACCGTACGATGTCCATCCAACGGCCGTAGTGCTTCTTCAACCTCTGGTCTTCTTGCTCCAGCCGCCCAAAGCAGCGCCGGTCGTGCTGCCTGCTCCTGCCTCCCGTGGCTGGCTGTGCTGCGGCCTCACCGCCCCCATACTACTCCCATCGCTGGCCAGGCCATCCCTCCACTCAACTCACCCACACCCCCTGTTATTCTGCGGTGACGGCAGCGCAGCCGAACCAGTGAACCCTCGTGCTCCTCTCCGCGTGGGGATCCACTGCCGCGTCTTCCCCGGCTCCGTGTCGTCCCCTTCCTAGGCCTCGCCGTCGTCCACCGCCGTGGAGCTCTCGGCGTGGCGCGGTCAATGTGGTCAACGACTGAATTCCATCGGAAGAATATCAGACGTGGAGAGGCCGATACCGGGTCCACGGCAGCCGCAAGGAAGTGCCTCCTTATCACGCGGAAAATAATTATTCCTCCACCTGACAGCTGGGACCCACCAAACGGGCCACCAGTATTTCGCGAAAAAAACGTTTGCCCCTGACTGTTGGGACCCACAGGACGGGCCACCGTATTTCGCGAAAAAAACATTCCCCCGCTGTCAGCTCGGACCCACCGGAAATGCCTCCTTATTACGCACAAAAAAATGAATACCCCCTGCTAGGTGGGACCCACCTTGGTGGGAGGCTGACTTAGGGCCTACTAAGTTGACGGGACGGAGGGCTTTGTCAACTTAGTCAATATAAACGATTCTAGCTCCAAAGGACTGACGATGTCTATCCAACGGCCGTAGTGCTTCTTCAACCTCTGGTCTTCTTGCTCCGGCCGCCCAAAGCAGCACCGGTTCGTGCCGCATGCTCCTGCCTCCCGTGGCGGATGTCTTTGCCGCAGAGGCCTCACCGCCCCTACTATTCCCACCATCGCCAGTTCTGCGACGGGCGGCAGCCTCACACCGCAGCTTGAACCGGTGAACCCTCAGACTCATCTCCGCGGGCTTCCACTGCCGCGTCTTCCCGGCTCCCGTCGTCCCTTCCTAGGCCTCGCCGTCGTCCACCGCCACTGGTGCTCTCGGCGCGGCGTGGTCAACGTGGTCAAGGAACGACTTCCATCGGACGTGGATCAGACGTGGAGAGGCGACAATTTGGGTCCACGGCCGCAGATGGAAGTGCCTCCTTATTACGCGGAAAATTATTATTCCTCCACCGACAAATGGGACCCACCGGACGAGCCACCGTATTTCGCAAAAAACGTTTCGATCGCTGGGACCCACCAGCTACATCTTCGCATGCAAGGAAGTGCGTCCGCAAAAAATGATTCGCCCCACGATCGCTGGGACCCACCAGCTACATCTTCGCACGCAAGGAAGTGCCTAACAGTCGGGACCCACCTGGTCGAAGCGTACGTAGCATTGTCATTCTGGTCCCGAACATGTACGTACATATATACTGGTGGATGTAGAGGCGTGCACGTGTCATAGTAGAGGCGCGCACGTAGCATGTACACGTACGTACAGCGGCCAGGGTGCAAGAAAGAAAATATGGCCACGTACGTACATACGGGTAGGGTCTCGAACGCATACTCGTGCATACGTACATGGCTGGGTCGAAACGCAGAAACAACGTCGTCGTCGTGTTCATGGGGAGCCAACCGGCTGGGTCGGAACGGAATGCGTGGTCGTGTTCATCAGGAGGGCTTGGATGGAACAGGCAATGGAAACGAGGCCTGGCGTACCGCAGAACGGAGGAAACGGACCTCCTACGTTGAGCAGGATCCTGTTGATCGGGAGGGTGTGGCGTGCATCGCCAAACGGAGGAACGGACCTCCCTACGGTCGTAAGCAGGGGTCCTGTTGATCGGGAGGGTGAGGCGTACCGCAAAAGCGGAGGAAACGAACCTCCTACGGTCAAAACGGGGTCCTGTTGATCGGGAGGGGTGTGGCGTGCAAAAGCAGACGTAAACAGACATGTGTTGGAGCGCCACGGTCAAACGGGGTACTGTTCATTGGGAGGGTGTGGCGTATCGCAAAACGGACTCCACGGGATCCGCTCATCTCCACCGTCGACCTCCTCCGGCCTCCACGGGCTCCTGTTCATCCAGCCTCCACCGCCGCTACTCCACCGGCTCTTGTTCAACCACCCTCCACCGTCTGCTGTTCATCCAGCCCTCCACACCATGGGGTCCTGTTCAACCACCCCTCCACGGGCACCCCTCCACCGTCTACTGTTCATCCAGCCCTCCACAACACGGGGACATGTTCATCCAAAGGCAACGCCACCGCTCACTGTTTATCCAACCCCCCCGCAACCCTCACTGTTCATCCAATCGATCGGCTTGATTAGCGGCGATGGCGAAGGAATCGCTCGATCGGGTTACATTAACGACCATCGATCGATCGCGGGTTCGATGCGTAGCCGGTCTGTCGCAATCGCCGGGTTCGATTAGAGCCCAACGCCTTGCTCGGGTTCGATTAGAGCTAACGCCTACGCAGACGCCAGACGTCACAGACGTAGAGAAACGAGCATCGCCGGCCCCAACCTCCCACCGTAACTGGAACTCCCGAAATTTTCCTCCCCTCGCTTCTACCACGGCTTTTTTCCGTCATGGACGGCCCAAAGAATGTCATGCATTGCGTCTTGACCCGCCCAGGACGAAAAGCCCATTTTCTGTCATGATTTTTTGTCATAGAAATAGGAGCCCACCACATCTATGATGATACCGGGTTTTGTCACAGTTATCGTCATAGAAGTGTCATATGTATGACAGAAAAAAAATTGTTTGGCCCAAAATGTCACGGGTGTGTCTTTTTTTTGTAGTGAATAGTGGAATCACGGCATCTCGCATTGTGTGAGGGCATGAGGAGAATACGGTGGCCCTAGTGGCTTCCTGGGGAGCACTGTGCCTCCACACGCTCCAACAGAGATGTACTTCCTCTCAAAGAGAACGAACTTCGGTAACACATCCACGTCTCCACCGACTCCACTCTTGGTTATCTCTTACCTTTACTTGTGCAAGCTTATATTGTGTTGTATCCCTTGCTTGCTTATGTGCTTGTTGTTGTTGTTGCTGCATCATATAGGTTGTTCACCTAGTTGCACATCTAGACAACCTACTTTGTTGCTAAGTTTAATTTGGTCAAGAAAAGCTAAAACTTGTTAGTTGCCTATTCACCCCCCCCCCCTCTAGTCAACCATATTGATCCTTTTAGTTACCGTGTCTTCGGACAGTCCGGGGGCCACTTCTGGACATCCCCCCTTCAGCGTAAAGCTTCATCAGCAGGACCCCCGCCCCTCAAGGTTTCATCGAAGGTCCCAACCCCCACCTCTCAGAAGCAAAGGCGCAGACGTGTAGCAGGGCACAGTTGAGGCTTCGACTCACGCATCAAGGCCCTGCATAAACCTTTACTCTGTAAAAGCTTTTTTCTTTTTTTACAAACAATGCCTTGGCAGTTCGAATTGTACGGATAGACGTCTCGAGCCTATGAGAAGTAATAAAAACGCCCTTTATGGTGTTCGGATATCCGCATTTTGCGATTTTCTCCTCCTTTCCGATTCTCCTCTCACTCTTCGAACAACCCGACATAAAAACATGATCGGTTAACTAACTAAGAGCTCGATTTCCACATCAGTTCCACGTCTCAAAGTCCGACACCGCTTTTCGCTGAGTGTTCTGTGTCTCGGATATTGCACTATATGCATCAGTTCCGAACTATGTCTCGGGTCAATAGTTGGGTTGCCCGGCTCCCATGCTTGCCCATTACGTTCTGCATGTTCGGCTAAGAGGGAAAAGAGAGAACCCCTGCGATTGTACTTCTGGCTTGCCCAGTCAAGTACCTCAGGAGGAGAAAGTCGAAAACTGACTATCATAGTAAGCTCGAACTAGTCTGCGATCCGATGATGAAGTTTGACTCTAAAAATCGTTCGCGATTTCGCCGTGTCACACGAAGGGTTTGTTTTAACACAAACCATGTGATCGGAAAGGGTAGGTATTGCCCCCCAGTACATCACAAAACTCTGGGGGCTAGTCCCTAGCCCCCACCATCAAGTTCCTAAGGCTAAGTGAAAGCAATAAAACCAAATAGTCCGATTGCCATTTTTTACTCACGCACTACTGCCTCCGGGTACCAAGACGTTGGCTAACGGTAACAGTGCAAAGACAAGACACCCCTCGTGATATTCACCTGGGGGCTGAAGATGACGACTGGTAGCTTTCAGAATAAACATACGGCCGCATAGGAGTCAAAATTAAATCAGGACAAAACAAAATAAGTCAGGTGGATGCATCATAAAGCATAGGGTCCAATTGATAACAACTTAACACAGTTATTCAAGCATTACATCTTTCAAACACTGGCCCTCTATTTCCCTTGAGCGGAAGTATTGCCCAGGGTGGCGATGCTCCTTTCCCTTGAGCGGAGGACCACTGGCCATGTCAATCGGATTAATCTTCGGCCAACGCACCATGGTCTTCGTGAACACAAACCTCGCCCCTCAAGGCACGTTGAACGCTTCATGGCGTCAATCCAGAGCGGCGCCTCCCATAGCCCCTGCACAAGGCCGAAGTAGGTGTCCGGAATCAGCTCGATGGGCCACAGATTGACACAAAGGTCCTTCACGGCCAGCTCGGGCATTCGATGCATCTCCATCAGCTGCTTCATTTGGTTGCTGAGGAGGGGAGGATGTTCGGAAGTCAAAAATTGTGACCAGAAGAGCCGATGTAGGGAGTCCTCCTCGTGAGTGGCGTAGTACTCCGCTGCAGCCGCCGCACTCCTCGGAAGTTCGGCGAAGATGCCTGTGGAGCGCCAGACCCGCATCAGCAAGGCAAACCTATTGCCCCCGAACACTCTGCAGTAAGTATTTCTTACCATTCGCAATTTGCCCCACTTGGCGGAGCTCCTCCCGCACACCTTGCACTTTGGTCCTTGCCTCCTGGAGCTCTTTCTCCACTTTAGACAGTGCGGAGGACCGCTCCTCGTTCTCCCTCTCAAGGGCCTCCAGCTTCTTGGCAGCATCCTTGAGGTCCACCTGCACTTCGTCCACTCGAGCCTCATGCTTTTGGCTAGAAAGCTTGACTTCCTCAAGCTCAGCCACCGCCTTTTTGGCGGCCAATTTCTTGGCGGACGCCTCAGTCTCGGCTTTCTTTAGGGCCTCCTTCAAGCCCGCAACCTCAACGGCGGCAGCTACAAAATCCACACATTGAATGATCAGCACACATTTTGGTGTATAAGTACTCGGCAATGGGCGATCACACACATTAACGAAAGGCTTACCTTGCGCCTCGTTAAGCCGTTTGTTGACAAGGTCAAGTTCCCCATTGGAGCGCTCAAGCTTCTGGTTCATCTCCTTTAGCGCCGCGGCATTAGTAGACACAACCAAGGAATATGCCTGCGTCACAAAAAAAAGACGTCAATATTATCGGTCGGCCTACAGAGTTTGATCCTCTGCAAGCTTCTCCGATGTCCTTGCAGAGTACCGGGGGCTGCTACCTACACGGCCTATCCAAACTAAAGATCACAACCGCTTTATAAGATAAGAGCATTACTTGACTTACCTCAAAGCCTGTTAGCAGGCTTTGAACAACGTCGTTCATTCCAAAATGAATGGACCAAACACCCTATATAACTGCACCCATAAGAGTGCAGTGCTCGTAGACGACGGCGGAGTTGCTCACCAACTCCGCCAACGCATCCAGCCAGCCCACCACCACCCGAATAGAGGTGCTCGGCGCGGGCATCGAGCCCTCAGTACCATCCCCACCGGAAGGAGGAATTTCCTACCTCGAGGGCCTCGGGGGCTCGAGAGCTGGATTCTGCAGGGGTTCGGATGATACTGATCCCCTCCCTGTGTTAGCGAGGAGGGATGCATCCCCTTGGTCTTCAACGACTGAGGCGTCGGCCTTGGCCATGGTGGCATCGACCTCCTCCCCTGAGTTTGGAGGAGGAGGGGTCTTTTGTGACAACACCTCCCCAACCTCTTCGGGGATTAGAGGAGGTGCGGAATGTGAGCCACTGTCCGCCAGTTCAGCGGGCGGGGACGTCCCCTCCGAGGTTTGCTCGGCGGGGTGGCCACGCGGAGGGTTGCACCATCGAAAAAAACAATCAATCTACGTTCTACCAGGGACTATTGAATAATAAGGCAATTGAAAATGCCATGATATGTACCTGGCCGCAGGGGGGCCTGACCCAGGGTTCCCTCTCCAAAACCTTTTTGGACGCTTCAGACTCCTCGTCAGAGTCCGAGCTGTCAGGCAGGGCCAGCTTAGGCCGGCACTGCCTCTTCGGGGCCTGAGAAGGTTGAACCTCCTCGACGTCGATAGACGCCGCCCTCTTCTTAGAGTGCGAGGAGGCACTTTCCTCATCGTCCTCATCCTCATCCTCCTCCTGTGCGGACGGGGCCACAGTGTCCCCATACCAGCTGTCCGGACGAGCTTTGCGATGGAGGCCCTCCCTAGCCTCCGGTACCTTTGTCTTCTTGCCCTTCTTATCGGGCGCCTTGTAAGGCACCACGACCACAACTTCTCTAGCTGCTCGAATCGGGGCTCTTCTCACAACGGGCGTCGGGCCGCTGATCTTCTCGGCCTTGGCGAGCTAGCCCTACAAAATTCACATAAAGAGGTTCGGATCAAATCGTACGATGCGAATATTCGAACTCATGTTAAGACAAATGCCGCTCACCTTCTTCGGAGGGTTCGTAGCGTCGAGGCTGATGTCCTCCCCCTCGACCGACCACTCCTTCTGCGGCTTGAATAGCAGACCCCACACTTTCTTGTGGGTCGTGTCAAAGAGATGTTGCACGGTGGCTGGATCTTTGGGGTCATACTCCCACATTGGCTTGGCCCTCTCCTGACAGGGGAGGAGTCGACGCTGGAACATGATCTGGATCACATTAACCAGCTTCGCGTCGGTTCCCATTACGTCGACAACGTGCTTCTGCAGCACCTTCAAGTTGTCAGTGGACCCCCAGTTCGGGCTCTTGGTGGTCCACGAGGCCAGCCTGTGGTAGGGGGTCCGGATCTGAATGCGGGAGCCGCCGCCCAGTCGGCTCCCCTTGGCTCGGTGATGTAGAACCATTCATGTTGCCACACCTTAATAGTGTCGATAAAATTGCCCTCTGGCCATGGGACCCGCGTCAGTTTGCTGATCATGGCCCTGCCACAGTCCGCATGTTTGTCACCAACCTCCTTGGGCTTGACATTGAACACCTTTAGCCATAGGCCGAAGTGTGGTTGGACTCGGAGGAGAGCCTCGCAGAAGATAATAAAGGACGAGATGTTGAGGACATGAGTTGGGGTATAGATCGTGAAAATCTAGCTCGTAAAAGAACATCAACCCCCACACAAAGGGGTGAAAGGGAAATCCAAGTCCCCTAAGGAAATGGGGGAGGAATACAACCCTTTCGCCCGGCCTAAGAGTGGGGACGATCTGGCCTGCCTCGGGGGCCTGATGGGCGATGTCAGCCGACAAGTAGCCGGCCTGCTTCAGCTTCAGGATGTCGCTATCGGTGACGATGGAGGCATCCCACTTCCCGTTGGCACCGGATCTGGCCATGGCTGAAGAAGACGAGGTGGGATTTGTTGTGGAAGCAAGGAAAAGGGGCGCTGGAGCTTTGAAGATTTGCATGAGCAGAAGGTGGAAGAGGCGGGGCATGATGACTATTGTAGCTCCCCATTTATAGGTTGCTGATAAGCCAAGAGTTCCTTTTTCCACGCTATTGGCTTCTTCACTTCTCGATACACTCGCGACGTTATGTGCGGGGTGGGGAATCGAAATCATTGATCATATCCCCTGAAAGGCGGGGCACGATCTCCACCTTGATGAGACGTGCCAAACGTGGTGTCGTCCTCGAGCCGCACTTCGAGAAATACTAACCGCTCGGTGTTATGGCTGGATGCGACTCTTCGTTGAGAGAGAAAAAGTTGTCAGATGAAGGCAATGTTTACACTTGAATGATTTTTCGCCTTCGTGGCTAAGTAAAATGGTCGTTTCGGATTCCGGACATCACTTGATGTCAAACATGAATGAAGCACACCGGAAAACTTGCCTCGCAAGCCGAATACTATTGGGTGAGTTGATTCCGGAAACAAGCCTCGGCGTTGAAGGCAAGTTCGGGGGCTATCCAGGGTGTCAGCGCATCTAATATGGCCCGAACTGGTGAAGCCGCATAATGACAGAAGATCTATGAAGTTGTGGTGTGCCCTCCAAGTCAAGGATAGGCAGGATCTCTTTACCCCTTATTTGTAATCTATCTTCGGTAACCTAACCCTACCGGTGTCTATATAAACCAAGGGTTGTAGTCTTTAGAGGTAGAGCTACATCCATCACCTCATCACCTTAGGGTTTAGCTCATGTTGATCTCGAGGTAGACCTACTCTGTAACCGTACTATACATCCAGTACAATCAAGCAGGACATAGGGTATTACCTCTTCAACAGGGCCCGAACCTGGGTAAACACTTTGTTCATCATCCCTTTTTCCCCATCGATCTTAGATCCACAGCTCGGGACCCCTACCCCGAGGTCTGCCGGTTTTGACACCGACACATGTGTACACTCACAAACACATTAGTCCCTTAACCAGGTTTGTCATCAATACTCCAAAACCAAAAAGAGGTGGCAAAAGTTGCACTTACAAAAACCATCCACACTGCAACCATGATCGTGTCCACAAAAGGCTTATGCTTCTCTTTCCTGGCTACATGTATTGTTGGCTGGATTTCAGCGAGACCAACCATGAAATGTGGCTGGTACATATTCATTATTTATAGCACACAGCTGGTAATTGTAGTTCATGCTTTTAAGATAGATGTAACCCCCGTTCACAACCACTATTTCCCAGTCGTTATGCCTGGCGGGATCTAGACTATCCCCACAAACTAATACTAGTGCTTTCTGCACACTTTATCCTCACTTGTGTGCACCTGGAAGCAACTTCCCTGTCGGTCACCCATCCTCAAATCGCCCCACTCCAAGCATGCTTAACTTTGGAGTTCTTTGCAAATGAGCTTCCAAAAAAAGGAATTCCTTTTTGATATGAGTAGTCTATCATTCCTATTAAGTCACGCTCTCACATACACCCCCACTCAAAGGAACTGACATCCTCGCCGGCTCAGGAACATTCCCTCTTGGTACACGCATGCACATCTAGTCCAACATATGTGCCATGCCATGTGCCACAGCGGGGCACAGGTGCCATGCGCCACATGCCCGTGTACCAAGCACGCATCCTCAAATTGCTCCAAGCCAAGCACGCATAACTTTGGAATTCTTTGCGAATGAGCTCCCAGAAAAGAAGGAATTCCTTGTTGATATGACTAGTCTATCATTCCTATTAAGCCAGGCTCTCACAATAGCTCATGACAATTCTGTCATACAGGTATGCTCATGACATGTCGGTTAATCTATGACATGTTGGCCCGGATATCTATGTTACCCTCCATCCATGGAGTTTTGAAGCATACGCCTATATTTTCTATATTTTTTGCAGAACCATTACAATAACATGTAAAACTTTTCACACGACATTGTTTTTCACACAGGAAGGAGAGGTACATAGATGGAGCGAATAGATGAAGCACTATTCAAAGGACCCAAAGTATATGTGCTTCAATGCAACTAGATGTAGAAAACATTTGGAAGACCTATTCGTTGTCTATGATAATTAAGGGATTCGTTGCAAGGAAAACATTTTTTTCCTACGAGAGAACGAATAAACCCAAGATCCAATCTAGTAGATGCTAGAAAATGAGTGGGAAAAGGTATACATATCCTTGTAGAACACATACATTTAACGATCTAAAGATCGTGGGCAATGTAGTCGTACTTTCGTCGGATCAATCCAATGTAACACTGCACGAATGATTTGCATGGAATTATATATGGTTTTGGTTTTGGTATGATTTGCATGGAACTAACCCAGACTGACATTGTTTTCAGCAGAACTACCATGGTGTTGTTTTTTGTGCAAAAATGAAAGTTCTCCAAATGAGCTGAAACTTTTTGTGGATTTTTATGGACCAAAAGAGAACCATTGGGCCAGAGCACCACCTGGGGAGGTGCCTCGAGGAGGGCACAACCCAACATAGTGCGCCTGGGCCCCCAGGCGCGCCCCGGTGGGTTGTGACTACCTCGGTGGCCTCTCGTACCCCTTCTTCGCCCTATAAATTCCCAAATATTTCAAAAACCCTCACGGAGACCCTAGATTGGAAGTTCTGCCGCCGCAAGCCTCTGTAGCCACCGAAAACCAATCAGGACCCCGTTTCGGCACCCTGCCGGAGGGGGGAATCATCACCGGTGGCCATCTTCATCATCCCGGCGGCCACCACGATGAGAAGGGAGTAGTCCACCCTCGGGGCTGAGGGTTTGTACCAGTAGCTATGTGTTTAATCTCTCTCTCTCTCTCTCGTGATCTTGAGATGTCACGGTCTTGATATATCATGGGCTTTGTTAACATAGATGGATCATATGATGTTTCTCCCCTCTCTACTCTTGTTGTGATGAATTGATTCTTTACCCTTTGAAGTTTTGTCTTGTCGAATTGAATGTTCAGATCTAAGAACACATGATATATGGCTTGCATATGAATACCCGTGGTGACAATGGGGTATTATTTTCATTCACTTGATATATGTTATGGCACTCAACTTGCGGATTCCCGAGGTGACTTTGGGGTAATCTATGCGTAGGGGTTGATGCACGTTTTTATTATCTTTTCTCGGATAGAAACTTTGGGGTCTCCTTGTAGTTCTTTGTGTGGATTGAGTATTATGAATCTGAAATTGTTTGATACATATCATATAATTAACTCATGGGTACTCGCGGTGACATTGGGGTATCTAGGTGACATTAGAGTTGGTTGATATGTATCATACGGTGTTATTTTAGTACGAACGCTTGATTAGATCGATTGGAAAGAATAGCTTGTTGTTATTTTAGTACAAACTCTAGGATAGATTGATCGGAAAGAATAGCTTTGAGGTGGTTTCGTACCCTACAAACAATTTCTATCTTTTGTTCTCCGCTAATAGGAACTAGGGAGTGATTCTTTATTGCACTTTGAGGGATAATCATATGATCCAACTATGTTGTCATTGTTGAGAGATTGCACTAGTGAAAGTACGGACCCCTGGCCTCATTTTCAAGCATTGCAATACCGTTTGTGCTCCGTTTTATCAATTGCCACCTTGCTGTTTTTTATTGTTCTTATTACAAAAATAAATATCTACTATCCATATTACACTTGTATCACTATCTCTTCGCCGAACTAGTGCACCTATACAAATTACCATTATATTCGGTGTGTTGGGGACACAAGAGACTTTTATTATTTGGTTGCAGAGTTGTTTGAGAGAGACCATCTTCATCCTACACCTCCCACGGATTGATAAACCTTAGGTCATCCACTTGATGGAAAATTGCTACTGTCCTACAAAACTATGCGCTTGTAGGCCCAACACATGTCTACAAGAATAAAGTTGTGTAGTAGACATCAAGCTCTATTCTAGCGCCGTTGCCGGGGAGGTGAGTGCTTGAAGGTATATCTTTAGATCTTGCAATTGAATCTTTTAGTTTCTTGTTTTATCACTAGTTTGGTTTATAAAAAGAAACTAAAAAAATGGAGATTGAGTTACCTCAAATTGTTTGTTATCTTTATAATGTCTATCTTGAGAATAAGGATTCCGATAATTGTGCTCAATTGCTAGAAAAAGAATTCAACAAAATTTATGGCACAAAAACGTTGGATGATGGGCATGATTGCAATATTGCTACTATGAATTCTTTGAATATCCATGATGTTAATGATGATTGCATTGGTCATGATAATGATGTCTCCTATAAGAATGTCAATTTTTGCGGAGTGAATTGGGAGTGAAAAAGCACACCAAAAAGGGAAGATAGATTTTGTAGGAAGCATAAATATTTAGAAACGAAAAAGTTCCAAGAGAGGCTAGATGATTGTGCTGAAAGATTTAATATTTTTAGCCATCCTTGTGAACTTTGCAATGAACATGGTCATTTAAATCTCCAATGCTATTTGTTTCATGATCAAATTGTGTCCAAAAATTGTGATAACTTGATTACCCTTGAGCATCATAGAGAGCTTAGTCTTCTTTTGGGGTATGAAGAAATGAAATGTATAACTAAGGGTATTCCAAAATTTAATCTCAATAGATTTCTTGATTTTGATCTAGAGGAAATTTATATGTTTTGTGCGGTAAATTGCATTGAGAATCATTATATTGCCAACTATCTAAAGACAAGAAAACAAATAGAGTATGAAGAGAGTACTAATGAAAGGGGAAATATTTCCCAATACCCTCCTAGTGTTTATTACGATGAATCAGGTAACGAGGAGGAGCTTCCTATCCAATCAATCTCTTCAACAAGAAGCTCGAAAAAATTGATTAAACCCACACATGAGGTGTTGAAGAACAAAAATAAAACAAGAGAAAAGTAGAGGTAAAAAGGTAACTCTCCCAAGTAATATTGCTCCTATCACCATTGTGCCTCATGAAAATGAATCAAATATGTTGATGGAAGATGATGATATTGAGTATGATTTTGTGATGCCTAATACTTGTTGTAATGATTATGCTTGGGAAGACAATGATGACTTTTATGATCTTGAAAATCTTTTTGGCACTTGCTTGGAAGAATATGATAATAATGTTTGTTATACTATTGGTGCTATTCATGTTATTGATAGGAATGATTATGATGATATGCAAAACCACAAGCTTGGGGATGCTATGTTTGATGAGTATGAAATGTTTGAAGATTTATTTGCTGAAAATAATGCTTGTCCTAAGCTTGGGAATGCTTTGCTTAATGAATATGATCCTTTTATTCCTTCTAATTTCAATAAGAAAATTTATTATGATGATAGCATGCTTCCTATTTATGATGATTACAATGATGAAAGTGGGTTTGGAAGAGTTTCAACTCTAGGTAGTAGTGATCCCACTATTTTGGAGGGTGTTGAATCTTATTACAATTTTGATGAAAGTGGATTTGGAGAGTTCATGACTTTATTTAGTGATGCATCCACTATTTTGGAAGAGGTTTCAATTGACTATGATGAGAGCAAAGTTGCTACTTATGACGATTATTATGATGACATGTATGCCATAAAGGGTAACAAATTTTCTATGCTTTTGGATCATGAAAAGAATGCTTTATGTGATGGTTATATGGATGAATCTATTCATGATGATAATGAAAATCATTATGAGAGAGGAACTTATGATTCATGATGCTCTTGTTATGTTTCAATCTTTATCTTTTATGTGAGCATCATTGAACTCATCATGCCTAGCTAAAAGGCATTAAAGAAAAACGCTTGTTGGGAGACAACCCAACACTTTTATCTACTGTTTTTGTGTGTTCACATGATTGTGCTACTGTATTAATCATGTTTAATTGTTTTTGTTTCAATAAAGTACCAAGTAAAGCCTTTGGGATCATGTTGGGTGATAGTTTATTTGATCTTGCTAAAAAACAGAAACTTTAGCGCTCACGAAAATAACTCTCATTTTTAACAAAACTGTGCTTTTGAGTTGATTCTTTCTGCATAAGATTAATATAAAAATTTCTCACGTGGTCCTAATTGTTTCATAATTTTTGGAGTAGCATAAGTATGGTTTGAGTACAGATTACTACAGACGGTTCTGTTTTTGACAGATTCTGTTTTCAATGCATAGTTTGCTTGTTTCCTAGTTTATATGGCTTATATTGCTCAATATAAATTGTAAATGATATGTTATAGTAGGAATTGTGTGGAAACAATTGTTAATCTTGTCTTTGATAGTACCAAACGTGAAATGGTTTGCTCTTTATCATACTAACCTATATCACAAGGTTCCGTTAAGTTATGTGTGATTGAAGTTTTCAAGTTTTGGGTGAGATGTCGATTGAGGAGAATAAGGAGTGACAAGACCCTAAGCTTGGGGATTCCCAAAGCACCCCAAGGTAATATTCAAGGAAGATCCAAGCAACTAAGCTTGGGGATGCCCCGGAAGGCATCCCCTCTTTCGTCTCCAACATTATCGGTAACCTCATATGGAGCCATGTATTCATTTGTCACATGATATGAGTTTTACTTGGAGCGTAATTTTATTTTATTAGGATTTACTTGATGTTATTTAGAATAATGTTTTGCATATTTTATTTCAATAAAAATGTCAAGTATAGCCTTTGCCATGTTTATTTTAAAAGTCTACTTGTTGCTGTTTGAAAATAGAAAGTTTACCGCTGTTGCAAAAATTCCCTAGAAAAGTCAGAATGTGAAAAAATGTTGAAACTTTTTGCATAATAATCTCTGATAAATTTTCTACAGTTTTGTAAATTCTCATAATTTTTGGAGTTAGGGAAGTATGATGAATCTTGCATTCTTTACAGACTGTACTGTTTGGGAGATTGTTGTTATGTTTGCATATGTTTGCTTGTTTAATGATTCTATTTGAGGATATGAGTATTAAATATGCAGGGGAATTTAGTAGGTAATGTTAAATAATAATTTTATCGATTTTCTATAGTAGAGAATGATAAGGTTTTGCATTGATTCATACTAACTTATCTCACGAGTTCTTGTTGAGTTTTGTGTGGATGAAGTTTTTGAGATTTAAGGAAACCGTGATATGAGAGGAATTAAGGAGACACAAAAGCTCAAGCTTGGGGATACCCAAGGCATCCCAAGTTAATATTCAAAGAAGTCTCAAGCATCTAAGCTTTGGGATGCACCGGTAGGCATCCCACCTTTCCTCTTGAATAATTATCGGTTAGTATCTGTTGAGCCTAAGTTTTTTGCTTCTCCACATGATGTGTGCTATCCTTGGAATGTCATTTTGTTTTGTTTTGATTGTTGTTTTAATAAAATACTTATATCTGAAAGTTTTTAAATAAAAGAGAGTCCTCAAATAGCTGCCCATTTACATAACTACTCACTTGATCTTCACTTATATCTTTTTGGAGTAGTTTGTCATTTACTCTCGTGCTTCACTTATATCCTATGAGTAAATTGTTGAATGAATTAAATATCATGAAGTTGAAATTATATGTTCATAGCATGCCTAGTGGTAGCTTCACATTGGGTTTAGAGAGTGAAATCTTTTGAAGCTTGACAATCACAATATTGGTCATACAAGCAATTCATGAATGATTAGTAGAAGGAAGAGAAGTTTCACATGTAAATACACTATCTTGGAAATCTTTTGTGATTGTGAGCCCCCATCAAAATATTATATGCCAAAATTGTTGGCATTGGACAAGGAAGACAACGTAATGATTTATGTTTGTTCATATTCACATAGAAGTTATATTGTCATAGATCCTTCAACATGTGGTGCTTGCCCCCTATCTTTGCTAGCAAAAAATTACGCACCAAGTAGAGATACTACTTGTGCATCCAAAAACCCTTAAACCCAAATCTTGTTTTGAGAGTCCACCAGACCTACCTATGGATTGAGCAAGATCCTTCAAGTAAGTTGTCATCGGTGCAACAAGGCAATAAAAATTGCTTCTAAAAGTGTTAGATCATTTAGTGTAAGAGAAAATTGAGCATTGTATGAATTTGTTATGGCGAAGAATAAAATTGACATACTGCATAATAAAGGTTGCTATCACAAGGGGCAATATAATGTGACATTCTTTCGCACTAAGGGGTTGAGCATACAAAAAAAAGCGCATGCAACCTATGCTTCCCTCTGTGAAGGGCCTATCTTTTACTTTTCAGTATTTACTTTTATGCAAAGAGTCAAAGTTTTTCTCTCTATTCCTTTTTATTTTTCTCTTTTTTCAAGAATCATGTGGTGAGGAAAGATCTAGGCACATATGTCCAGTTGAATATGGTAGCATGAGTTATTATTGTTGACATCACCCTTGAGGTGAATACGTTGGGAGGCAAAATTATAAGCCCCTATCTTGCTATGTGTCCAATTGAAACGTTTTGCTCACATGTATGCGGTGAGTGTTAGCAATCATAGAATACTATATGATGGTTGAGTATGTGGAGCTCTTACTTAGAATCTGTTGAATAGGTTGAATTGCAATTGCTTGATGACTGAGAACATAGGTTGTTGAGTTTCAAGAGAATTCATCGTTTGAACCTTAACATGTGAATTGGTTGCTACTTTAACATGAGAAGTTTTATAAGAAAGAATTGATGTTATGATGCTAGAAGAAGTGATTGGAATTGTCATTGATCAAACTTGTGCACTTTGCTAGCATTCACACTTCTTAAATTATTTCTTTTATCATTTACCTACTTGAGGACGAGAAGGAATTAAGCTTTGGGATGCTGATACGTCTCCAACGTATCTAATTTATGAAGTATTCATGCCATGTTTACAACAATTATATATGGTTTTGGTATGATTTGCATGGAACTAACCTGGACTGACGCCATTTTCAGCAGAACTACCGTGGTGTTTGTTTTGTGTGCAAAAATGAAAGTTCTCCAAATGAGCTGAAACTTTTTGTCGATTTTTTATGGACCAGAAGAGAACCTTTGGGCAAGAGCAGCACCTGGGGGTGCCCCTACGGGGGCACAACCCACCAGGGCGCGCCTGGGCCCCCAGGCGCGCCCCGGTGGGTTGTGCCCACCTCGGTGGCCTCCCGTACCCCTTCTTCGCCCTATAAATTCCCAGATATTCCGAAAACCCTCACGGAGACCCTAGATCAGAAGTTCTGCCGCCGCAAGCCTCTATAGCCATCGAAAACCAATCGGGACCCCGTTCCGGCACCCTGCCGGAGGGGGGAATCATCACCGGTGGCCATCTTCATCATCCCAGCGGCCACCACGATGAGGAGGGAGTATTCCACCCTCGGGGCTGAGGGTTTGTACCAGTAGCTATGTGTTTAATCTCTCTCTCTCTCTCTCTCTCTCTCTCTCTCTCTCGTGATCTTGAGATGTTACGATCTTGATATATCATGGGATTTTGTTAACATAGATGGATCATATGATGTTTCTCCCCTCTCTACTCTTATTGTGATGAACTGAGTCTTTACCCTTTGAAGTTTTGTCTTGTCGGATTGAATGTTCAGATCTGAGAACACATGATATATGTCTTGCATATGAATATCCGTGGTGACAATGGGGTATTATTTTGATTCACTTGATATATGTTATGGCACTCAACTTGCGGATTCCCGAGGTGACTTTGGGGTAATCTATGCGTAGGGGTTGATGCACGTTTTTATTATCTTTTCTCCGATAGAAACTTTGGGGTCTCCTTGTAGTTCTTTATGTGGATTGAGTATTATGAATCTGAAATTGTTTGATACATATCGTATAATTAACTCACGGGTACTCGTAGTGACATTGGGGTATCTAGGTGACATTAGAGTTGGTTGATATGTATCATATGGTGTTATTTTAGTATGGACTCTTGATTAGATCGATCAGAAAGAATAGCTTGCTGTTATTTTAGTACGAACTCTATGATAGATTGATCAGAAAGAATAGCTTTGAGGTGGTTTCGTACCCTACAAAAAATTTCTATATTTTGTTCTCCGCTAATAGGAACTCTTGGAAGTGATTCTTTATTGCACTTTGAGGGATAATCATATGATCCAACTATGTTAGCATTGTTGAGAGATTGCACTAGTGAAAGTACGGACCCTAGGCCTCATTTTCAAGCATTGCAATACCGTTTGTGCTCCATTTTATCAATTGCTACCTTGTTGTTTTTTTATTATTCTTATTACAAAAATCAATATCTACTATCCATATTACACTTGTATCACCATTTCTTCGCCGAACTAGTGCACCTGTACAAATTACCATTGTATTTAGTGTGTTGGGGACACAAGAGACTTTTATTGTTTGGTTGCAGGGTTGTTTGAGAGAGACCATCTTCATCCTACACCTCCCACAGATTGATAAACCTTAGTGAGGGAGTCCCGGATTAGGGGTGTCCGGATAGCCGAACTATCACCGTTGGCCGGACTCCTGGACTATGAAGATACAAGATTGAAGACTTCGTCCCGTGTCCGGATGGGAATTTCCTTGGCGTGGAAGGCAAGCTTGGCGATTTGGATATGTAGATCTCCTACCATTGTAACCGACTCTGTGTAACCCTAACATATCCGGTGTCTATATAAACCGGAGGGTTTTAGTCCATAGGACGAACAACAATCATACCATAGGCTAGCTTCTAGGGTTTAGCCTCCTTGATCTCGTGGTAGATCTACTCTCGTACTACCCGTATCATCTATATTAATCAAGCAGGAGTAGGGTATTACCTCCATCGAGAGGGCCCGAACCTGGGTAAAAATATCGTGTCCCTTGTCTCCTGTTACCATCCGCCTAGGCGCAGATTGGGACCCCCTACCCGAGATCCGCCGGTTTTGACACCGACATTGGTGCTTTCATTGAGAGGTCCTGCTGCGTCGCCATCGGTAGGATGCCTCATCTCGCCTTTAAAGACGATACTCTGCCAAAGAAGCCTTGGCTCTGGTCGACTCTTCGGCTAAGCGGTTTCACATGACCGCTAGTTCGCCGCAGCAAGCGATGACCTCTGGAGTCATCGAAACCAATCTCCATGTTAGTTCGGAACTTGCCGAACAGTTAGATCTGATCGAGCTCTCCTCCATAAACGAGCTCTTGGATCGCATCGCCGCATACAGGAGTCGCCACAGGACTACGGCCGGATCGGGCCTAAAACCGATCTCGAGAGATCAACTCTCCCGGGCTACCCATCATGTTGCCGTGATAGAGGAACAATGCGGCGATTCTTCTTTTACCTTAAGGACTAGCTACGTCCGGATTCCCGATCCCTCCATGCCGGATTCCCGCAGAGGGACGGATGTCGATCAAGCCCTGAACTTAAAGTCAGGTGGCGGGTTGGACTCATTGGATAACACTCAAAAATCCAAACTTCCGAGTTCGGAAACTTCTCGGCCCCCAAGTCCTAAATTGGACGGGGTTCCAGATCTAGTTCCACCCACCCACCCAAACATTAGCGAGCTCTCTCGAATTCAGCAAGAGCCCGCTGAAATAGTACATCATTACTGGGCCAGATTCCTCCTGGTTATGAACACGATAAAGGACTGCCGAGAGGAGGACGCAATCCCAATTTTCTGCAATAATTGCACGGACAAGGGAATCCTAAACGCCATAAGTCGTCGCAAAATTACACGCTTTGCTGACTTGGTGACCATAGTACAAAAGTAATCTTGCGATGGAGAGCGCTGGAAAAGCGAAAGTAAATTTTGGGATAATCCGCCCGAATACATCCCTAGTCCGAAATAAAAGGGTGCATCATTATCAAGCACACAGGTCAAATACCAAAAAACCAGAACCCCTAAAGGGTGCGGAACCGTACTAGAGGGTTGGCTAAACGGACCTGCAAAATTCATAGCACGTAGGCGCCACTCCAACTCATAGCCTTGAGCATGTTGAATACTACGGCGGCCAAAAGTGGCGAAGAGCTTCTAGCTTGAATCCCAGCCCAGCAACACCAAGACGGTGTTAATAGTCTTGAGACTTTCGCATCAAATAACATGCGAAACGAACACTCCATAACCTTGCGAAGTCTACCAAGTAGCAACAATAAATCCATGGAGTGACACGGCTATTACCTTTAATGCCGGTGGCGAACCTAAATTCCGAACAGCCCGAGCACCAGCCGCATTGGTTCTCAGTCCGATAGTGGACGGCTTTCACCTTACTAAGGTACTCATGGATGGCGGCAGCAGACTAAACCTCATCTATGAGGAAACCCTCCGAAAAATGGAAATAGACTGGAACTGCATTGAGCGAAGCAGCACAACCTTTAGAGGAATAATCCCTAGCCGGGAAGCATGCTGCACAGGAAAAATCACACTGGACGTAGTGTTCGGCTCGCCGGACAATTACAGGTCCGAGGAGGTCACATTTCAAGTAGCCCCGTTCAATAGCGGATATCATGCTTTATTAGGACGAGAGGCATTCACAATTTTTCAAGCTATACCCCATTATGGGTACATGAAGCTTAAAATGCCCGGACCTAATGGAATCATCACTCTCGCTAGTGATCCGAACATAGCACTCCGCGCGGATAACAAGACAGTCGCACTAGCCCTCGAGGCACTATCTGAAGCCCTAGCGGCCGAGGGACTCACCGCGATGCGCTCCACGGTGAACAGGGACGATGTGATACTTGATAAAAGATCCAAGTCCACTTCTTTTAAACCAGCGGATGAAATAGTCAAATTCCAAGTCCACCCAACTGACCCTGCAAAGACGGCCTCCATTGGGGCACAATTAAACACTACTAGGAAAAGGCCTACTAATGGCGCACCTAATTTGGCCATTAATGGCGCATTAGTGGTGCGCCATTAGTGCCACGCCATTAGTATATTTTACTAATGGCGCACCACTGGATGCGCCATTAGTATATATACAACCGCCATTAGTATGCCTCCCGGGCCATGTATACCCAGTGCTTTGGCATACTAATGGCGCTGCGGCAAGATGCGCCATTAGTAACCCGGCATACTAATGGCGCATGCTTAATGATGCGCCATTAGTATCCTTTGGCATACTAATGGCGCATCGTGATGTGATGCGCCATTAGTATGAATATTAGGGTTTTTATTTTTTTATTTTCTGTTTTTGCACAGGTTACAAAATGTATAATTGGGCAAAATATAGACAACTCACATCAACAACAGATTCATCGAATACAATAGAAGATTAGTCTCTGAATACAATTTATCATATTAGTCTCTGAATACAATTCATCATATTAGTCTCCTAATTGAAAAGACCGAACAAAGATAGAACATTATATTACAAGTCTCGAGACCGCGAGTAGCGAGTTTGTCTTCACATTACAAGTCGATATCGATCATCTAAACTACCATCACATAGAAGAGAGCTGCGGTCATCACGATGAGCATCATCACGATGAAACTTCGTCTTCATCCGGTTCCTCCAACGCTCCTCCCTCTCCCGCTAGATAGCGGGCGTATCTAGATTCGGCCTCGGCCCTAGTGGTGTACCCTTGTAACTGTTACGCTGAATCGGTGAACCTGTCTCCGACACTCCTCCTAGTCGTGGACTCAAGAACCTTACCCTTGTACACGACATACGACGGCATCGCTATGCACTAGCCAAACGAAACGTTAGTACCAATTCACAGACAATACATAAGCAATATATAAGTATGCAACAGAACGATTGGAAGAGAAAAGCAAGACACTAATAGCATCGATTACATCTAAGTTGAACGACTCTCTGTGGCGACCGATTCTCCGGGTAATAATTCCCAGAAAATGGCCCTTGTGCTCATCGGCCCCAGGATAACTGTTAGCTGATGAGGCACCAACTTGATACAGAAATTCCAAGCGGAAAATACAATATGTGTAGTACAAGACCATTCTGGCCTGTGAGTACAACAAATGGTTTCTAGTGATTGATGGCGGAAGCGGGTTGAAAGTCATCGGTGTCTATGGGACTCCATTTCCCACAGGAACAGCTGACCAGGTTAATTCCTATCTTCGTGTGGCCGAGATCACCGTTGCCTAGGTTCTGGGACAGTCACCGCAACGCTCCTCTCCAAGCATGAAATCTGGCCAAGACAATAGCCAGGGACAAGCCAATGAGTACTTTGAATGTACTCGCAAACATAATGAACACAGGCATGATTTTAATAAATACAAGCCGAAAAAAATATTTATGCTCATGACGCTAGCCACATAAGATAATTAAAACTCTGATGCGGATAAACATGTATATATGAATATGCAATGCCATAGAAGCATTAAAAATTATGAAATAAATAACAAGCATGCCACGATCAGGCGTCGGCGACACCACATAAAGGGCTTAAAATAAATGCCACGATCGGGCGTCTGAGCGACACCACATAAAGGGCTTTAAAAAGAAAAGCCACGATCGAGGCGTCTGGCGACACCACATAAAGGGCTTTAAAAGAAATGCCACGATGGGTGTCCGAGTGACACCACATAAAGGGGCTTATAAATAAATGTAAGAAATGCCACGATCCGGCCGAGCGACACCACATAAAGGGCTTTAAAAGAAATGCCACGGTCGGGCGTCGAGCGACACCACATAAAGTGCTATAAAAGAAATGCCACGATCGGGCGTCGGCGACACCACATAAAGGGCTTATAAATAAAATGTAAGAAATGCCACGATCGAGGCGTCGGCGACACCACATCTGCTTATAAATAAATGTAAGAAATGCCACGATCGGGCGTCGAGCGACACCACATAAAGGGCTTATAAATAAGCGAAGAAATGACACGATCGGGCGTCTGGCGACACCACAAAAAGGGCTTATAAATAAGCGTAAGAAATGCCACGATCGGGCGTCGAGCGACACCACATAAAGGGCTTTAAAAGAAATGCCACAGTTGGGCGTCGAGCGACACCACATAAAGGGCTTTAAAAGAAATGCCACGATCAGGCCCTGAGCGACACCACATAAAGGGCTTTAAAAGAAATGCCACAGTCGGGCGTCTGAGCGACCCCACATAAAGGGCTTTTAAAAGGAATGCCACAGTCGGGCGTCTGAGCGACACCACATAAAGGGCTTATAAATAAATGCAATGAATATCCAGGAGGTAGAACCGTCCCAGGGATACTCAATAATTCAAATAATATAAAGGGGTCAGTCCATAATAATAATCATTATCATCATCACAAGTCACGAATCATAAACCAATTCTGGTCTAGTAGCCTCCTCCAGAGACTGACACTAAGACCGACACTTGACCCATCCTAGACTGGAATCCTTAACCGAGGACAGGGTTATTCGAATAGGTTTAACCTCTGCAGAGGGTGTACTCTTTACCCACGAGTAACGGATTTCTTTAGTCCATCGGGACTAATTCCGTCTCTGATCTTTTTGTTGAAAACACACCTAACTTGCACACACCAGCTTAACTCACATGTGTCTGGAATCACCCACAACACCTGTTAATCAAAACTCTAAGTGGGGAGGCTACAACCTCGACGTAACATGGGATCACAAAATTTATACCATGCGCAAACTGGGGAGCTACCCCCTTTCGGCTACAACCGAAACACCCATGCTCCCGGACCCGGTGGTATGACTACCGGATGCCTCCAGTATCTTCCACCACGGCCTCTCATGCGGTGTGTGCTAGGAAAGGGTTGACAACTTCTTGAACCGTACCCTACTTGATGTAGAGGCAGTGGTAGTCTGAAGCAAGTATGGGGTTCTTGGCACAAGACTCGATCTACGGTCGACTCAGGAGGTTGTAATATTTCCTGCATGATTAGCATAACGAATATATCTTCAACCAACAGGGTCACCTCTCATATTTCCTTACCATGCCATACCAGACATAACCATCCTGACGGGACCGGCGACAAACTCATGCCTACCCAAGGCAGAGTTTTCCCGGGTTCCTGCCGGTATGCATGCAAGGCACATGAGGATGATCATCTTCATAAGTGTGATCCTTTCCAACAGCATGACAATCAAAAATATGCATCCATGCACATGATCATCTCACATGAAATAACAATTTTCCCCAAAAGGAGGTGGTGTGATAAATGTGTCAACGAACACTCAAAATTATCATGCCAGGGTTCAGAATGCTTGCCTTCAGGTCATGGGAAGAAAGGGTGCATCCAAATCATCATGAAATCTTCAAAAACCCTATTTAAAATAATACTATATTTGAATCAACACACAAAATAAAAACAGCACAAAAGTTGTTATGAAATTTTTTCAAATAAATATTAAAATGAACTAGACAATATTTGAGAGAGGTAGCAAAAAGAATCAATTCATTTGGAGTTGTATTTAAAAAGTTATAGGCAGTCAAAGTTCTGGTCAAAACCTGATTTAAAATAAAACAGAAAAACAGAAAAACGTTTCGATTAAGCGTACACGTCGAAGGCGTAATCTGGGATTACGCTTCCACTTATCCAGCGTGGCTGCGCTGAGCCACTAACGATGGGCCTGCAGCCTACCGATCAGGTTTGACTAGTCCATCCCCCTCCTCTTCCTCTGCCCGAGAGGCGGGACTCGGTGACCGTCGCCCGTGACGGCGGGTCCTGGTGGGGAGCCGAGGACGGGATGGATCCGCTGGTCGAGGTGATCCTTCCGGTGGTTGCAGGATTGTCGTAGGTGGAGGGATTCACCGCGGCGAGCTTCTTGGCGGAGGAAGGCTTGATGTGGCGAAGTGATTTTGTGGCGGCGATGGCTCCGATCAAAATCAAGTAGGGGAAAAGGCTCACGGGAGGATGAGGGAGTTCTTGGTGAAGAGAACGGAGAGGGAGGCTCTGGTGGCTGGAAGGGCTGGGGCAATGGCGGCGAGGGTTGCATGAGCAGGGAAGAGAGCCTTCCGGGTCGATTGCGAGCTAGGGGAGCGCCATAGGGGTGGCCCGAGGTTGCACAGTGCGAGTTTGAGCTCGGGGCCTCTTATATAGGCGATGGAGGTCGGTTTGCGGCGGCCGATAAGCTTGCGGAGACCGCCGTTACGTAGCTAGGGCGGCGTGGCGGCGGCGCTAGAGGACGGAGTTGCGGATGAGCATGCACCGCCCAGAGGCTTGGCACGCGCTGGTGGCTTGGGCGGCACCGACCATGGTCGAACTGCTAGCGGCCGGCAGCTAGCCGCCACAACCATCTGGCGGTGGCGTGGGGCGCCAGGTTGGTCGGGTGGTGTGGCGGTGCAGGAGACACGACGTCGTGCGGTGGGGCGGGTTGTTTGAGTCTTGAGTGGGGGCGGCGACTTCGGGTGCAGCGGGTGCCAACGCACGCCTGGCGCGCCGAGCACGCCTGAAAAGGTGCTCGATGAAATGCTAGGGTATCCTAGAGGCTGCGGTTGAGGCTGGCAATCAACAGGACTAGTCTAGGCTTAGCAAGGGGACTAGGGGACATGGTGGATTGGTCAGGGGCTCAAGTTCACCATGCAAACTTGAATTCATGCCAAAATTGGTCATGCACTCGAGTGTTTGACAAAATGCCAAAGGCACTTAGGCTATTCTTGGAGGGCCAAATCTTCGAGCAGTGTCTCTATGGATACAAGAGAGGGTGGTGAAGTCAGTTTGCAAAAGGAGAAACTTGCTAGTGCAAGTTTTGCAAAACTTCAGTTCTGGGCAGGGAGTGAGTGGCATCATTTCATGGACCAAAAGTGTTCCAAACAAAGCATGCTCCTGGACTTAGGGGTTTTGCAAGGTTGAATACAAGCATGAGAAAACACAAGGTCATTAGAGCAAGAAATAATAGAGTTGTAGTAGAAAACATAAGTCTGGTCCAGAATGAAAAAGAAAGTTGCACTCAAATTTTCCAAAGAACATCACTATGTTTTTGCATAAAGTTGAGTGGCATGCTATCACTGACATCCCATAATTTTGGTGGAGGCTCTAGGGAAATATTTAAATGGGTTGTAGTGCAAAATACCCACTGGATCAGAGAAGCAAACCAGGTGAAAGAACCCAAAATAAGCAATGGAATAAATTTATTAGTGCTCATAACTGATTTAGAGACATCTCATGACATCTCCAAATTTTGGTTGAAATTTTAAGTGATCTTATCAAATGGTTGTAGTTCAAAAGGATCTCTAAAAATTTAATATAGTTCATTTTAATGAATAAAGCTCAAGGTGAAATAATTTAATAAACAATTCTACTATTTAGAAATTGTTTTGATGAGATGGCAAGGAAGTCCAATGTATTTTGGAAAGCTCCTTTGGGAAAATACAAAACTCCTTAAAAATAAAGGAAGAGTTCAAATCAATGAGTAAAGATTTTTAAAACCTTTGGCAAAAATTTTAATATTGAAAACTTGGCCAAAATTTTGGGGTGTTACAACTACTACCCCCCTTAAGAAAAATCTCGTCCTCGAGATTTGCAAAGAGTTAAAATTTAAACGAATATGCATAAAAAGCGAAAGCGGCCACAAAGTGAGAGCAATAAGTGATGCAAAAATACAGATTAATCTTGATCTTGGCGCGGTGTCTTGGAAAATTTAGCGATTTCTACCTTTGGACAAAAATTTAGAATAAATCCTAAATCTTAAACTACGCTGGTCGTACCCGAGAGCACAGTGCTCTCTCTGGCTGACTGGTGACCCGGGCCCACGGTCAGCCTCTTCTCCTTCCTCCGGCTCCTTCTTCTTCCTCTCTCCCGCGTGCTCTCCCGCGCTCTCTCCCGCGCTTTCTCCACCGGCGATGCCTAGCGCGTAGGGCACCTAGGCCGTACCGCGGTAGTGCGCGGCGTGCTAGCTGCCGGTGCAGCGTGCACTCACCTCGCGGGCCAGTGCGCTGTCGGCACTGCTCGCGGATTCGCCTCCGAACACCGGCGGTCGGGCGACGAGCGGCGCTGGTGGACCTCGCCCACCGTACACCGAGCTCGAGCTTATAAAACGACCGCGGCGTTCTCCTCTTCTTCCTCACACTTGGCCTCGCTCCTCCTTCTCTCTTCTTCTCCTCTGTTTCCGATTGCCGGAGCTCGAGACGAGGCGCTAATGGCAGAGGCGGCGCCGGATCGGTACGTGGTCCTGCTGCGGCGGAGGGTGGCAGCGGTGTTGGGGTTCTCGGTGCTCTGTCTTGCGATGATCCTCGGCGATCGTCGTGATGCCGCTGCTCGGCCGGCTCTCCTTGATAGCGGTGATCATAACGAGTAGGTGGGGTGTGCCGGTGATAAGCTGTTATGCGGAGGTGCTTAGTTAGGCATAACCACGCTTGCAAAATTTTGCAAGCAGTGTATGTGATCGTGTAATTGTGGTGGTGAGTCTGCTGCCTTGGGGCTGTGCGAAATAAATGATCCATGTCGTGAGAAAAACATACGATGCGGCCACTCAGGAAAAAAAATCACGCTCCAGGATCTCTCGCGAGGAAAAACAGTTATACAATAAAGTCTAAATGCGACTGGGCTGATTATATTAATGATACACTTGCTGCGAAACTCGGGGTACTAAGCATAAGTTACAAAAATGCGACAATAAATACAGCGGTGCATCTAGATTGAAAATGGTAACTGGACGGGGTCTTGAGAAAACGTTTCTGGTACTAGGATACACTCTTCTTCTATCGGAGGGTGGGTTGACCAATCGATGTATGCGTCTCTCTGGTCGGGCCTCGGTGATCTGCCGATGGCGATCTGAGGATTTAAATCCATGAGGCTCTGCAGATAACCCATCACATGTTGGGTCAAACGTTCTTCTGGCGATGACGTATTGGACGAGGTTGGCCAAGACTGGATCTCTCTCAATACGTCCACCTGGAAAGGATGTTACTCCTCCGGGTGCTGCACGGCTCGGAAAATAATAATACCCTCGTTCGCTGGCGTAGGGTACCGCGAATCGAAGGCGAGTAAGCTCTTCATACGCAACAGCTTCTACGGCCATGTGCGGGGTTGGCATAGATTTTCCCACGAAGGAGACTTCCGTGGGATCTTGGTTTGGGTTCTGAGGAGGGATGTGCACGGCTGCCCAATATCTCGAGGTGGAAGGGGTGATCCTCGATTTGAACAGCTCGTACTGGGGTGGCTGGGTAGCGCCCATGGTACTGCGAGTAAAATCCCACAATATCTTGACAAAACTACCTGGGGTAGCATCTGGAGTCCTCAGATAAATACTAGGGCTCGGCATGGCAAGAAATGGTTGTGGGGATGGTGCACAAGGTGAGGGGTGCTTGGCAAGGTCACTTGGTGGCCTTTTTATAGCACCAGGGCTGGGTCATTTACCGTGGTAAAAGACTTGGCAGCTCCGCTTCGAGGTCAAACACAGTACATACATCCTACTAAATTGACGTATCACCGTGGATGTTGTCGGGCGGGTTACTGGTAGCTGCGCCAAGGATAGAGAAATCACACTGCATGCTAATACATCCATGCAAAACTATTATATAAAACAGATGCACGATGCCAGGCTGCGCTAATCTAAAGAATCACAGAATTACAAAGCGAGGATACACTAGGACTTGGCACTACTAGAGTGTCTCAGTCTACTTTGTTTACATCCAAGCGGGCGTCCCTTGTGGACGTCGAGGCTTCCCTACGGTTCTCACCGTCGGAATTTGCTGGAGATGGCTGAGGGGCTGCAGGCTCGGGGTAGTGACGATGACCGTCACGGGGATTGTTGACCACAACCCCGTTGGAGTGTGCTCCCAGGAGGCGACGAAGCACTTCTGGGGTCATCAAAGCACCTTGGCTGATGGCTGGGGCTGGCCTCAGGGTACCGATCGGTTGTCCAAACAGCACGACAGGGTTGTCGGCGTTGGGCTCGATCTCCTCCCTTGCTGGGGCTCGACGAACCAGCTCTCCACGAGCTGCGACCAGATCAATAGTGATCTGATCGAATAGGTCCTCCAGTGCACTCACATAGCGCACTGGATGCGAATGTCAGGATCATCTCATGATCTCCGTTGGCAACTTGAGGTGGTCTACCATACCCTTCACGCTGGGGTAGTAGTGGAGCAATGACGATTAACTCGGGCGACAGTGCCTGAGATGAACTATAGCCTCTCGAGCAGCGAGTTGGATGGCTTGCGGCTCAAAGGAAGTAGTTCTTCCGGTGAACCTATAGGGGCGCTCGGGTGACAGACCCGTACCGTAGATATGTACAGTGGCCCAGAATTGGCGGCTCTCGCCACTAATGGGTCCTTGGTACACAACATATTCGGGTGGCTCTTCTAATGCGTGAGGCACGACGGGTAAGGTTTGCAGTATGGTCACAAAACCTCCAAGGTTGGTTGCTGTAGTCTCATGGTGTACTACGGGACCGTGCATTGTGGCTTGGTTTTGGATAGCGGCTGAGCTGGGCTGGGTTGAGGCGAGCGCGTTCCTTTTTATAGAAAAAGGGAACGGAGTCTTCCTTCGCACGCTTGCGAATGAGACGCCTTTGGTGCTGGTCACTGGTGGGTGATAGACGGGCTAGTAGATAGGTTGGGCACCGACTGCAGAAAGCGTCGGGTCACTGTGTGGCTATCTTGTGCGAGAAGCTTGGCTGAGGTTTTGGTTATGGCTCGGTGGGTTATTGGTCTAAGCTTATTGACCTGGCTAGTATAGGATTAGCCAATGGTCAGCCTGGCTCTGATACCAAGTCTGTGGCGACCGATTCTCCGGGTAATAATTCCCAGAAAATGGCCCTTGTGCTCATCGGCCCCAGGATAATCATTAGGCGATGAGGCACCAACTTGATACAGTAAATTCCAAGCGGAAAATACAATATGTGTAGTACAAGACCATTACGCCTGTGAGTACAACAAATGGTTTCTAGTGGTTGATGGCGGAAGCGGGTTGAAAGTCATCGGTGTCTATGGGACTCCATTTCCCACAGGAACAGTGACCGAGTTAATTCCTATCTTCACGTGGCCGAGATCACCGTTGCCTAGGTTCTGGGACAGTCACCGCAACGCTCCTCTCCAAGCATGAAATCTGGCCAAGACAATAGCCAGGGACAAGCCAATGAGTACCTTGAATGTACTCGCAAACATAATGAACACAGGCAATACGAGCCGAAAAAAATATTTATGCTCATGACGCTAGCCACATAAGATAATTAAAACTCTGATGCGGATAAACATGTATATATGAATATGCAATGCCATAGAAGCATTAAAAATTATGAAATAAATAACAAGCATGCCACAGTCGGGCGTCTGAGCGACACCACATAAAGGGCTTAAAAATAAATGCCACAGTCGGGCGTCTGAGCGACACCACATAAAGGGCTTTAAAAGAAAAGCCACAGTCGGGCGTCTGAGCAACACCACATAAAGGGCTTCAAAAGAAATGCCACAGTCGGGCGACTGAGTGACACCACATAAAGGGCTTATAAATAAACAGAAGAAATGCCACAGTCGGGCATCTGAGCGACACCACATAAAGGGCTTTAAAAGAAATGCCACAGTCTGGCGTCTGAGCGACACCACATAAAGGGCTTTAAAAGAAATGCCACGATCCAGGCGTCTGAGCGACACCACATAAAGGGCTTATAAATAAATGTAAGAAATGCCACGATCGAGGCGTCTGAGCGACACCACATAAACTGCTTATAAATAAACATAAGAAATGCCACAGTCGGGCATCTGAGCGACACCACATAAAGGGCTTATAAATAAACAGAAGAAATGCCACAGTCGGGCGTCTGAGCGACACCATAAAAAGGGCTTATAAATAAACAGAAGAAATGCCACGGTCGAGGCCCGAGCGACACCACATAAAGGGCTTTAAAAGAAATGCCACGATCGAGCGTCGAGCGACACCACATAAAGGGCTTTAAAAGAAATGCCACGATCGGGCGTCGGCGGCGCCACATAAAGGGCTTTAAAAGAAATGCCACGGTCGAGCGTCGAGCGACACCACATAAAGGGCTTTTAAAAGAAATGCCACGCGATCGAGGCGTCTGAGCGACACCACATAAAGGGCTTATAAATAAATGCAGTGAATATCCAGGAGGTAGAACCGTCCCAGGGATACTCAATAATTCAAATAATATAAAGGGGCCAGTCCATAATAATAATCATTATCATCATCACAAGTCACGAATCATAAACCAAGTCTGGTCTAGTAGCTCTCCTCCGGAGACTGACACTAAGACCGACACTTGACCCATCCTAGACTGGAATCCTTAACCGAGGACAGGGTTATTGAATAGGTTTAACCTCTGCGGAGGGTGTACTCTTTACCCACGAGTAACGGATTTCTTTAGTCCATCGGGACTAATTCCGTCTCTGATCTTTTGTTGAAAACACACCTAACTTGCACACACCAGCTTAACTCACATGTGTGCAGAATCACCCACAACACCTGTTAAGCAAAACTCTAAGTGGGAGGCTACAACCTCGGCGTAACATGGGATCACAAAATTTATACCACAAGAACCGGGAGCTACCCCTTCGGCTACAACCGAAACACCCATGCTCCGGACCCGGTGGTATGACTACCGGATGCCTCCGATTATCTTCCACCACGGCCTCTCTCATGCGGTGTGTGCTAGGAAAGGGTTGACAACTTACTTTGAACCGTACCCTAGTTGATGTAGAGGCAGTGGTAGTACGAAGCAAGTATGGGGGTTACTGGCACAAGACTCGATCTACGGTCGACTCAGGAGGTTGTAATATTTCCTGCATGATTAGCATAACGAATATATCTTCAACCAACAGGGTCACCTCTCATATTTCCTTACCATGCCATACCGTACATAACCATCCCGACGGGACCGGCGACAAACTCATGCCTACCCAAGGCAGAGTTTTCCCGGTTTCCTGCCGGTATGCATTCAAGGCACATGAGTATGATCATATTCATAATTGTGATCATTTCCAACAGCATGACAATCAAAATTATGCATCCATGCACATGATCATCTCACATGAAATAACAATTTTCCCCAAAAGGAGGTGGTGTGATAAATGTGTCAACGAACACTCAAAATTATCATGCCAGGGTTCAGAATGCTTGCCTTCAGGTCATGGGAAGAAAGGGTGCATCCAAATCATCATGAAATCTTCAAAAACCCTATTTAAAATAATATATTTGAATCAACACACAAAATAAAAACAGCACAAAAGTTGTTTTGAAAAATTTTCAAATAAATCTTAAAATGAACTAGACAATATTTGAGAGAGGTAGCAAAAAGAATCAATTCATTTGGAGTTGTATTTAAAAAGTTATAGGCAGTCAAAGTTCTGGTCAAAACCGATTTAAAATAAAACAGAAAAACAGAAAACGTTTGATTAAACGCATTACGTCGAAGGCGTAATCTGGGATTACGCTTCCACTTATCCAGCGTGGCTGCGCCTGAGCCACTGACAGTGGGCCTGCCTAGCCTACAAGTCAGGTTTGACTAGTCCATCCCCCCTCCTCTTCCTCTGCCCGAGAGAGGGGGTGGGACTCCGATGGATTGCCGTGACGGCGGGTCCTGGTGGGGAGCCGAGGGCGGGATGGATCCATGGTCGAGGTGATCCTTCCGGTGGTTGCAGGATTGTCAGAGGTGGAGGGATTCACCGGCGGCGAGCTTTGCGGCGGAGGAAGGCTTCGGTGGCGAAGTGATTTTGTGGCGGCGATGGCTCCCGATCAAAATCAAGTAGGGGAAAAGGCTCACGGGAGGATGAGGGAGTTCTTGGTGAAGAGAACGGAGAGGGGGAGGCTCTGGTGGTATTTGGAAGGGCTGAAGCAATGGCGGTGGCGGGGTTGCCGCAGACGGGAAGAGAGCCTTCCGGGTCGATTGCGAGCTAGGGGCGCCATAGGGGTGGCCTGAGGTTGCCTGTGTGCGAAGTTTGAGCTCAGGGCCTCTTATATAGGCGATGGAGGTCGGTTTGCGGCGGCCGGGATAAGCTTGCGGAGACCGCCGTTCTGTAGCTAGGCGGCGATGGCGGCGGCGCTAGAGGACGGAGTTGCGGATGAGCACGCATCGCCTCCAGGCAGGTGGCACGCTGGTGGCTTGGGCGGCACCGACCATGGTCGGGCTGCTGCTAGCGGCAGCTAGCCGCCACAACCATCTGGCGGTGGCGCCTGTGGGGCGCCAGGTTGGTCGGGTGGTGTGGCGGTGCGAGAGACACGGCGTGCAGGGGGCGGGTTGTTTGAGTCTTGAGGTGGGGCCAGCGACTTGGGTGCAGCGGGTGCCAAGCACGCCTGCGCTGCGCGCCCGAGCACGCCTGAAGGTGCTCGATGAAATGCCAGGTATCCTAGAGGCTGCGATTGAGGCTGGCAATCAACAGGACTAGTCTAGGCTTAGCAAGGGACTGGGGACATGGTGGATTGGTCAGGGGCTCAAGTTCACCATGCAAACTTGAATTCATGCCAAAATTGGTTGTGCACTCAGAGTGTTTGACACAATGCCAAAGGCACTTAGGCTATTCTTGGAGGGGCCAAATCTTCCAGAACAGTGTCTCTATGGATACAAGAGAGGGTGGTGAAGTCAGTTTGCAAAAAGGAGAAACTTGCTAGTGCAAGTTTTGCAAAACTTCAGTTCTGGGCAGGGAGTGAGTGGCATCATTTCATGGACCAAAAGTGTTCCAAACAAAGCATGCTCCTGGACTTAGGGGTTTTGCAAGGTTGAATACAAGCATGAGAAAACACAAGGTCATTAGAGCAAGAAATAATAGAGTTGTAGTAGAAAACATAAGTCCTGGTCCAGAATGAAAAAGAGGTCATTGCACTCAAATTTTCCAAAGAACATCACTATGTTTTTGCATAAAGTTGAGTGGCATGCTATCACCGACATCCCATGATTTTGGTGGAGGCTCTAGGAAATATTTAAATGGGTTGTAGTGCAAAATACCCTTTGGATCAGAGAAGCAAACCAGGTGAAAGAACCCAAAATAAGCAATGGAATAAATTTATTAGTGCTCATAACTGATTTAGAGACATCTCATGACATCTCCAAATTTTGGTTGAAATTTTAAGTGATCTTATCAAATGGTTGTAGTTCAAAAGGATCTCTAAAAATTTAATATAGTTCATTTTAATGAATAAATCTCAAGGTGAAATAATTTAATAAACAATTCTACTATTTAGAAATTGTTTTGATGAGATGGCAAGGAAGTCCAATGTATTTTGGAAAGCTCCACTGGGGAAAATACAAAACTCCTTAAAAATAAAGGAAGAGTTCTGAAATCAACAGAAGTAAAGATTTTTAAAACCTTTGGCAAAAATTTTAATATTGAAAACTTGGCAAAAATTTTGGGGTGTTACACTCTCGAAACCAAAGAGACATACTACAAGTTCATTAAAGTTTAATTACAACATGAGCCAATCGATGTTTCAGAACTAGACACATCATCACTGCTTTCGACTCGACTCAAGGGACCGGAGCGTGGATGAAGCCGCCGTCTATCGTGGGAGTCATGAAAGAACGGGCGTTGTCACCTGCATTTGTAGCATTGTGTCGATGTCACCGTTGGACGGTTGATTTCGAGGTAGAACTGCCCCGAGGTACGAAGGACATCTTGATGGATGATTTCCGCAAACTCCATTTGGATGCGAAAGAATTCTTGTCCGATGTCCACGTCTGGATTGCCGAAACGCCGCGCCCAATCTTTGAGTTTACTCGCAGCGAAGTTGATGATGGTCCGTCGATCGCCCGCATGTCATGGATGGCGTAGTAGGCACCCTTCCGACCGCCAGGTGCCGCTTGACGCAGCGTAACGTCGTATTGTGGGAGAACACGTGCTTGTCGTGACTTACGAATAGGCCTGGTGAAGGTGCCTCCAGTTGGGCGTGGCCGGGAGAACATCATCAAGAACCTTCTTGACATTTGTGTTGTCTACGTTCGAATGACGGTCCGGGTCGAAATACGTGGCCATGGAATATTTGGGGCTTAGGAGGATGAGCGTGCTATGTGTGTCAATGCAGAAAACACGGAATGTTAAAAGAAAAACGATCGAAATCTAAGAATTCATATGTTACGGGCGGTTGAGGGAGGACTTACTCGGGAAAGTAAGGCACGAGGAAGTTATCCTTATCTTGGTTTGCCGTAATGACGCCTTCGAGGTAAGAACTTCGCGACTTGCGGTCCCAGCGCTGCCCAAGATCTTGGCACGCATGTAGAAGGGGTCGACTATCACGATGTCCGGGGTCTTGTCGCGAATGATCCGCATCTCCATACTCAGCGAAAATAGCCGAGCGAAGGTGTAGTGCAGCGGATGAAGGTTCAACATAAGCGTGGATGTCATCAAACCGCGGGACGATCGTACGCCCGATGGAGTTATCCACAAAGCCCTTGCCCTCTAGCACCTTGGCCACGAAAACCGGGTATGCCACATCCTTCTCTCGAGACGCCGCTTCTCCAAAGAAAGAACACCATCATGCAGACTCCGCATAGCACCGGTTGCAGCATTGAGCATATTTGTCGGTAGCATCGCCCTACCCGCCACATGCACTCCTCGAGATATCCTCGGTGAAGGTGGCCCGTCCCCGAGCACGGATCGTACGCGGTGCCGGCTGGCCCGCTCCCTTGGTAGTCGTTCTGTTGCGTGCCTGCTTCTTCTCCTGTACTGGGACCGAGTTCTGCTCTCTGACCGCCGTCTTGAGTGTGTTGGGGCTGAGACTATTTCGCACCTCGCCTATCTGAGGCTCGGTGAAGTCGGCAGCTGGAGGCGTCTCCTGAGAGCTAAACGGCAGAGGCGCCTGTTGCAACTTGGCTTCTCCGCGGTACCAGCTAGATCGCGCACATCTTTTGTTGGGTTGGGTTCTTGAGAAGGAGGCCCCATGAAGTCGCCACCGTACCCATGATCGGCAAAGTACTGATCGACGTTGGCAAATGTATCATCGTCGTCGTCGTTACGATCCTGTGCCATATGCATGTTTGGATCCGATGGCATAGGGATGTCCGCACCGTTCTGGCGGTCTTGCCATGGGGCCGACTTAGCGGCAACATGATGGCGGTGTTGTCTTTGGGGTGGTGTCCCCGCCCCCAAACGAATCTGGCTCTTCGCCAAAGCAGGGCCAGCTCAGCGGCGCCGAGGGTCATCACGTCATCATCGTCGGCCCCGACGGGTCGAATCGGAGGTAACAACTCGTCGCAGCCTGGCGGCACCGAACCAGTTCAACCCTAAACAAGTTGGGTGGCATCTGGGTACCGTGGAACAAGGGGTTGCCCGGTTGAACGATTTTGCCCTTGGTGACATCGACCAACTCGTTGTTCACGAAGTGCAGGAGAGTGCACGGAACGTCGGCGGCGGCCTGCGAAAACATGTAGGGCGTCAGGGATGCCCAGTCAAAGGCAAGGAGATGAGGTCCTCGACCGAGAGAGGCTTAATTAGTTACCGTGATGATGGCGTCAAGCTCGGCTAATGTCGAGGCACCGCCAACGGCGGGCGTGCGGTTGACGGAGGGCCCGCTTGCTGTAGAGGTGCCGGCCGGGCGTACCCGGGTGCATTAAGCTCCGTGCGGCGTCGGAGACACCAATGGCGCCTCCGCCGGAGACACCAATGGCTCCCGCCATCGCATTCTGCGAGTTGCTGGCCGTGAAGCTAGGAATTGGGGCGGCCCCTGTTGGCGCCCGCAATCCACGCCTCAACCCCTGGATCAAGGTAGGCACAATGGCGGTGATCGTCGCTCCGAGTTGTTGTTGCACTTGCTCTTGGACAATCTCCGAATCCGCGCCACCGTGCCTTGAGTTCTTGAACCTCGCGTGCACGGCTTTCCGAGCTGGTCTTTTTCTCCTTCCGCACACCAAATGATATAGTATGACCCCATTTTGTGGACAAGCCTTTGCGGCCCACCACGACCGGTGACGTCGGCTTCGAGCTTATCCTTGTTCTTCATTACATTCAACACCCTATTTAGAGTGGTGTCCCAAGGGTTGCTCTTAGTCGACCCAGCGCTCGCTTTCGATGCGCTGCGGAAGGAATGTGAACCATTTAGAAATTTGGCTTCATTAATTAGAATGCAACCATATGGAGCTAATTACGGGGTGGTATTCCTTACGAGAACAACCTCAAGCGCCCTGGTCTTCGGATCCGTGGTAAGCTCCTTTGTTTTCGGGTCCTTCTTGTACCGGGCCCCGACAAAGTTCCTGATGTCCGCTTGTCACCGTATTTATCGAAGAGGGGCGGTAGGCCTTGCTCGGCACGCTCCGCGTCCTCCTTGTCCCATATAGGCTCCGCCACTCTGTAACCGCCGGGACCGAGTGGGTGTTCCCCTAAGTTCAGCTCCTGCATTTCTTTCCCCCACTGACTTGATTCGGAGTTCGCGGTCTCGAGCAATTGATCTTGAAGTCGTTGTAGTCATCTTCGGTGATCGAAGGATTTTTCTCCTTGATCTTCTCATAACTCTCACCTTTCTCGATCATTCTCTTCACATTGCTTTTCCAAGTAGACAGGGTCTTGCTCATCTTCGTGAGGGTAGCATTGTTCACTTTATTACCTTTGAGGCTTGTGTTTTCAAATTCAGCGGGGAACTTGTATCGTTCGTGCAGCTTCGTGAAGAGGAGGTTGCGCAAATTCCCTCGGTCAGGATGCCTCAGGTTCTCGGTGTTGATCGAGACGGTGCTCCGGAGAATGCACCCGAGCTGAAGCGAGTACCCCTTGACTATTCGTTCGGGCGTCGTTGGATTCCCGTCGGAGTCCACTTCAGTAACTTCCTCCTTGAGGGTGCGGAGCACGGTCGGGCGCCGGTCCTTCCGTTGCCTCTTCGGTTGGCTGCCATCCGTGCGTCGCCGCCATCATCATCGATGGTGGCATCCTCGGCGGCACCATCGGTGGTGGCATCAGTGGGGTCATCCTCGGCGGCACCATCAGTGGTCTCAGGATCGGTGGGGAAGGCGGCGTCCTCATACAAGTGAGGTTGTTCCTCCATCTCCTGGGACAGCTCCCAGAATGCCTTGCTGCCCGAACCCCGGGCCTCATCGTTGTTGGCCATGTTTCTCTCTAAATAGGAACAAAGTTTGGTCAAAAAGTTGGTTATTATCAAGGAACAAGATCATGGTCTCATCATTTAGGGTTTGTCGACACCAAGGCATCCTAAAAGCTAAGCTTTTATCATTGAGGGTTTTTCGACCTTGAGGCACCCTAAAAGCCTAAGCTTTCATCATTTCGGTTTTTATCGACACCGAGGCACCCTAAAAGCCAAGGTTGTATAATTAATGGTTTGTCGACACCGAGGCATCCTAAAAGCTAAGCCGGGAAGGAGAATTCTAAGTTGGGCCTAATCACTTGGCTCTATTGCACGCCTATGGTTTAATGCAGCTAGAATAAAGGGGCACTTGATCCTACTTAATTAACTACTAAGATACCCGGCCCATGCATTAGTCACAGTACCCCATATGTCCTATTTTTAGCAAAGTCATGCTAAAATTCATGGAAAATTTCAGCATGACCTTTGCTGAAAATAGGACATATGGAGTACCAATTTGTCGGAACGGAAGTTAATCGACATTCCAGCAAACTCAAGGGCCTCTCGGGTGGACAAGGCAAAAAGGCCTCCATCACAACATGGAAAATACATTGGCATGTGAAGAGGTGAAACAATATATGCATCTCCAAGCGGTATCATTCAACATTTTGGACAAACCACTACAAGCAATCTTTGGATCGAGAATCGAAAAGTAGACAATCGCAACATGAGACATCGAAAACAATTGCTACCAATGAATCTACACTTTTATAAGAAAATAAATCAGAAACTTAGTTTGTCATCATTAGGCAGCCACCATTAGTTAGTGAGGTAAGTTAGTGAAAACAAATCTACACTTTCATTTGTTCACACGAGCCATAAACCAAGCTTGCAAGTAAAACTATCCACTGGAGATGCGTGATCCTTATTTTGGAATTTCAAAGATAATAAAGGGGCGAGGGACAGGAAGCGAGCATGACAGCAGACTTCCCTCGTCGTGTAACCTCAGCCGGAGAGTTAACTTTTAACCACAAGTTGCACCCGTATTATACCAAAGTCTAGCTAATGCAGGATCTATTGTTGTGTACGTCATCCGTCCAAGCAGTTAAAACACATGATTTGTCCACCGGAAACTATATATGTAGGGTACTCACCGAGCATAACAAACCTATTTCTTCGTAACATAACTGTATTCAGCCTAATGGAAATGGGAATAACAAGATGCACGCCAATGTAAGCACATCATCGGAGAGTAAATCAAATACAGCAAGATGCAGGTTTTAAAAGGAAATTCAAATTAGCATGCTCTGACAGATCGGGAGCTTAGGCTCCTTCGGTTGGACCAAAGAAAAAAAAGATATACTCAGGAGAGCTGTGATATACTATACTCAGGAGAACAAAGCAAAATTGCATAAAATTCACCCGTGGGGATTTCTGGGTAGCCTCTTTCAGATCCTCAACCGCACCTTCCCAATCTTCCGTTAGAAGTTTAGCCTCACCTCTCTGCAGCAAGTATGAGAAACAGTTCAATTAAAAGGTTTACAAAATCTGACACAATGAGTAAGTTCATTCTGTTGTATAGTGCATAATTTCAATTTCCTGAAATAACACCAGTAACGAAATATTGATTACCATATCTGTCGTAATTTACTTGTGCACTCTGTAGATATTTTGTTAGTGAAATATCACTCCATTCAGCAAGTAGCATTGTAACAAAAAGAAATTCTAGGCGCAAATTTCTTCAGAATGAAATTAAGTTAGTGAAACTGTCACACATTTCTTCACAATAAAAATGAAGCAGCAGGTGAACAAGTACAGGATTCGTAGACTTGAGTGGCTTGGTATTTGGGTACCTGGCCGATGATGATGGCTTTAACGTTGTGGAAGGGGGTGGTGTGGAGCGCGTGGAAGACGAGGTGGGGCGACGGGTAGACGGGCACCTTGGCGTGCAGGCGCTCGTGGGCAACGAAGCGGCAGAGGTCGAAGATTTGAACACTGACTGAAAACTGTTATAGCTCAAAGATTTGAAGGAAGTAAGATTCTCATAGCTCAGAACTGAGAAAATAATGACTAGGACCCACTGTATGTACCTAGTCACCGCAGCAGTTCAAGTATTTGCGACACCACGAGGGGATTAGCTTCGGATTTACCACCTAGCTACGGGCTGTGATTCTGCAAGCCAATATGTCGATCAGTGCTCTGCAATTATAGAAACTATCAAGGATCGCATGCCGAGCAGAGAGCCAAGAACCGGAGCAAAATCAATTCCAAGAAAGAAACAAAGGGTTCCTAATCCACACCCGCGGGACAGATCGACCGGAGGCCTAATGGATCTAAAAGAAGAAGAAGGAGGAGAACTTACTTGGGCTGATGCAGCGGCCGTTGTGGAGGAGAGGCGGCGTCGAGGCGGCGGGGCAGCGGCGTCGGGGCGGCGTCGAGGCAGTGTCGAGGCGGCGGGGCAGCGGCGTCGAGGCATCGGGGCAGCGGCATCGAGGCGTCGGGGTAGCGGTGTCGGGAGAGGAGAGGGGAAGGGGATCGAGGGCGAGGGCAAGGGAGAGGAGAGGGGAAGGGGATCGAGGGCCGGCCAGGGAGGAAGTATGGATGGTGGGGGCGGCACAATACTAATGGCGCACCACACCTCGGTGCGCCATAAGTACATCCATACTAATGGCGCACCTCGCCTCGTGCGCCATTAGTATTTTTTGATTTCTGCTTTCGAGCCAACAGGTTATCTTCCACCTGACCTAATCCACATCAAGTTCCCTCTACTAGCCTCGACCGTCACAGCCGAGTTCTCACACCAGGAGGTCCTGGTTCGATTCCTGTGCTCCACAATTTTTTATGCATTTAAAATGCTCTTTGATACTAAATTGTGTTAAAATATGTTCAAACTTGTTTAAATCATAACACTAATATATATTTTATAAGACAGTAATAATTTTTAAAAAAATATCATCAAACAGTCATGCCGGTGGAGCGGGGGAGGGTGCGGGGGTGCGGGGGTGGCGGCGGTTGAGTAGGGAGGGTGTGCGGGGGTCGTGGCGGTTGAGTAGGGAGGGTGTGCGGGGTGTGGCGGTTGAGTAGGGGAGGGTGTCTGGGGGTGTGCGGTTGAGTAGGGGAATCGAGGTGCGGGGGTCGTGGCAGGGGACCGGATCTGGCGAGGTGGGATAGCGATCGAGATGGAGGATCGAGATCGAGTGTCCATGAAATTTAAAAATATTCATGATAGTTCAAAAAGTGCCCATGAAACACAATCGAGAAATGAAGGCTACGATTTAAAAACAATCGATCTTAGCTAGCTATCTGTTCACAATCTTCTTGCCCTTCTTTTTCGCAAATGGAGTTCTTTTGTGGAACGGACGTCCTTTAGGTAGGGTGGTCCTGCTTCTTCTTGTGGTGTATGTTGGCTACTTCATCATCGTCGTCATGTTCGATCCTCGGTCGCCGTACTTGTCGAAGTCTTGCTCATTGGCTACTCCATCCATTCCGATGATCTTCCTTTTGCCTCTCCTCACGACAACACGACCGGGCTTTGGCGGGTCGGTAATGAAGAAGCATTGGTCCACTTGGGAAGCCGGTACCCATGGCTCATTTTCCATGGTGACGCGTTTTGCGCCCTTGGATCTTGGCTTGGGTATAACCATGGTGGTGAAATATCGGTCTTCTTTTAGGACGCTCTTGGCCCATCCGACACGGAACATCGGCACCTTCTCTCCAACAGTAGCTCAGCTCCCAGATCTCCTCGATCCTTCCGTAGTATCTGTCCTTGTCCTTACCGGTGTAGGATTCCATCGTTACCCCGGAGTTCTGATAACCATCGCTCTTCATGTCCTTGTCCTCGGTGTAGAATGTGTAGCCGTAGATATCGACGCCTCATAGGTCATCGGGTTGTGCTCGCGCCTGTGACAAGGTGAATATGAGTTGTTCTTCCGCGGAAGAATCTTCATGCAAAGGGTACGGAAGCTTACGCTTGAACCAACGCGTGAAACATGAGTTGTGCTCTTTGAGTATATCTCCGTCGTCCTCTGTTGGCCTCGGTCATTGTACGTCTTTTCAATAAAGGTTTTGTGCTCTGCCAGCCAAGGATCGGCCACGTCTATGTGTTGTAGCGCGACTAGGTTTGCTCTTTCGAAGTCGGCGAGTCGACCCTCGAAGTCGACATGCATTTCGCGGCGACCCTCGCAGTGACCCCATCCAGTGAGCCTGCCGCGGTGCCTGTTGACAGGCGGACCAACGGGGTTCTCGATGCCTAGATAATTCGTGCGATGGGAGATGCACTCTTCGATCGTAAAGCCCCCGCTATACTTCCCTCTAGACGTGACATGTTTGAACGTATCCTTTGATGACACCATTCATCCTTTCGAGCGGCATCATGCTGTGTAGGAACGTCGGCCCGAGTTGGATGATATCCTCCCGATATGGACCAGCGGATGCACCATAACGTCGAAGAATGCGGGCGGAAGTACATCTCAAGCTCGCATAGTATCACCACGATCTCTTCCTGTAGCCTTCTCGAGTTGCCTCACGCCAATCGACTTCCGGAGATGACGTCGAAAAAGTTGCATAGGCCAAATAGCATTTCACGGACGCGGCGCGTCCATGATCCCACGGATTGCAACTGGAAGTATGTCTGCGTCATCGACGCGTGGCGATCGTGAGACTTCATCCGGCTGAACTTCGCTTCACTGGGTCTAGGTATCTGCTTATCTTCCCAGCGTAACCGTAAGGAAGTTTTACTCCTAGGAGGCGGTGAAAACTGCTCGATCTCCTCCGGCTTAGAGTGAAGCACGCGGAGGGTAGTCATTTCGGTCTTCTTGGCCTTTTGCCTTTGCGACGACTTTACGTGTCCTGCTTCGCCTCATCATCATCATCATCATCATCATCATTAGCGTGAAGCTCTGCACGATGCCCATTGATTTCAAGTCTGCCCTTGCTTTCGCCCATCTTTGGTCCTCTCCGCATGTTGAGCAGGGTACCAAGCGGACTCTCGCACACGTTCTTCGTGATATGCATGACATCAAGGCTGTGAGGCACACGGTGGATCTTCCAAAGACGGCAAGTCCCGTAAAACAGACCTCGTTTTCCATACCTTCAGCTGACTCTGGCGCCTTTCGCTTCTTTCCCTGCTCTGGCGCCTTTTGCTTCTTTCCGGCAGTGGGCGGTCTTTCCAATTTTTCAACAGCTTGTCTATTTCCTCGCCGCTCCTCGTACACGGGCGTTTTCGGGGTTCGGTTTCACCATCGAACAGATCCTTGCGTTTCCTCCACGGGTCATCATCGCGAAGCCACCTTCGATGTCCCATGAACACAGTTTTCAAAGACCCGTGATCTCTATCTAGCTGGCGATACGTTGTGTCATCCATGCACCTTACGCATCCAGAAAATCCGTGGACTACCTGCCGCGAGATATCCGTGAATCGAGATAGTCGTGCACCGTCGTGAAAGCGGTCACGGCTCTCATAGGGAAATATTCTTTCTCTGGCGTCCCACGTATTGGTGGCGTTTTCCACAGCGTGTCAAGCTCCTCTTCAAAGAGCCCCAGACATGATTGATGTCGTTCCTGGTTGTTTCGGCCCTTCAATTAGCATACTCATGTGAATGTACTTCCTCTTCATGCACAACTGTGGGGAGGTTGTACATCCACACAAACACAGGCCAGGAGCTATGTGTGCTTCTCTGGCTGCCAAACGGATTGACTCCATCGGTGCTCGTGCCCAGCACGATGTTCCTTGGATCGTTCCCAAATTCTGAGTCTTCGAAGTTCAACGCTTGCCACTGGCTCACATCCTTAGGGTGACTCAGCATCTTGTCTTTTTTATCTATCTCCGGATCATTTGCGTCATCTTCTCGCTTCTTCTCCTCCCTATCCGCGTGCCAACGCAGGAGCTTTGCTACCTTAGGGTCCGCGAAATACCGGCCGCAGACGAGGAGTGATCGGAAAGTACCACACCACTTTTCGAGGAGCTTTCTTCCTCTTCTTGTATCGAGTGGCGCCGACACCGGACATATGGTAGACTCCGCGTGCTCGTCCGATAAATGATGCAATTGTTCATGCACACATGGTATTTCACGTGCGGTAAATCCAGAGGACACACGATTTTCTTCGCCTCCTCCAAACTGGTCGGGCACTTGTTCCCCTTGGGAAGACGTTAAGTGCGAGCGACATGTTCTCGTCGAAACATGCGTCGGTCATTTTGTGTTTTACCTTCATCTCCAGAGCCATGAGCGTTACTTTCAGGCAGGTATCCTCGGGCCTGCATCATTCATACAATGGAGTAACCGCGTCTAACTCAAGTTGATCCATCTTGGCTTTCTCTCGGGCGGCAGTTCTTGCGTTATCCGTCTGCTTGAGACGCAGCTCTTGACTATGAGGGTCCTGCACCCAGCCCATCGATGGTCGGTAAATGCTCGCTCCGCCGCATCATCATCTTCATGATCATGCCCGTCAATGCTTCCAAACATCTTCCTCATCATCATGTCCTGCATCTTCTACATGATGACTGTGGTACAAAGATCACCGTCGTGATCATCTCCCCGGGATTCTTCGTCTTCTCGCCCGCCCGAGCCGCGGTGGTTGTCTTGCTGCCCTTCCTCATTTCTTGCCGGCCCCATGGACGACTTCGTAGTCATCTTCATCACCTTGCCACCGAGATAGCCATCCATGAAACCACGCAAGAGCAGGTGGTCCCGCACCTACCCGGAATCCGGGTCCGCAATAAGGCTCTTCAGCTTGCATCTTCGACACGGACATCTTATCTCCGTCTCGTTCTTTTGAAGCATCTCGGCCGTCGCAGACCTCAAAAACCTATTCACGATGCCTTCGGTCATAGTGCGGACCATATGGTCGCTGCGAGGTAGAGCAAAAGCGATATTTTAGAACCAAGAAAAATTTGGCATGACTTTCCTAAAAATAGGACCAAAAAGAATGCTTAATGCCAAAATTCTACCAAACGGAAATGAATCAACATTCCGCAAAATATTGGCAACTATCGCATTTCAAATACGGTACACCTCCAAACACAAACACATATGCAACACCACAAACATATGCAACACCACGAACATACATAGATCTAGCTAGGCCATAAAAAGTGCATGTGCACATTGTTGTAGGGAGAACAACATAAATATAGCTTCCCCTTACTTACCTATTAAAACAAGGTAATTTAACCACTTAATTTGAATGAATCTATGGTGGAAATGAGGTGAAAAAGAGGAGGCACCCGAGACAAGGAGGAGGTGGAGAGAATGAAGTGGGGAGAAAGTGAGTGTGGGTAGGAGAGGCTGTCCAAAATATCTTGTTGATGCCCACTTACTAATGGCGCACCAGCACTAAATGCGCCATTAGTAATCCAGGTTACTAATGGCGCACCTTCTGGTGGTGCGCCATTAGTGGTGTTGCCAATAAAATACTAATGGCGCCTTGATCCACGATGCGCCATTACTAGTTTAAACTAGTAATGGCGCACGGTTGATCGATCTTGCCATTAGTAGTATTGCAAAAATAGGAATAAAAAATATAATAAAAAAAACAACATTAGTGGCGCACTTTCGGACGGGTGCGCCATTACTAGTTACAACTAGTAATGGTAACTAGTAATGGCGCACTTTGTCTGGATGTGCCATTAGTATGTTTGGACAGGCGCACTAGTTCAAAAAAAAATTGATACTAATGGCGCACCTTGGGCCAGGTGCGCCATTAGTAGTTTCAACTCTAATGGCGTATCAGCAGGTGGTGCGCCATTAGTATATACTAATGGCGCACCCATTGTCTGGTGCGTCATTAGTGTCAATCCCATCTATAGCCCTTTTTCTAGTAGTGAAACCCTGATGTAGACGCCGCACTACGAGAATTTCTACAAGAAAACTGGGACATCTTTGCCTGGCACCCTTTAGACATGCCAGGAATCCCATGTCGGCTGGCCGAGCACAGCCTAAATATCCTCAAAGGATTCAAGCTACCAAACAGGCTCTTGGCGCTTTTCGAACCCAAGAGACAGGCCATGGGAGAGGAGCTAGCCAAACTTTTGGAAGCCGGATTCATCAGAGATATAAAACATCCGGACTGGCTAGCAAACCTGGTGATGGTACCAAAGAAGGATACATCTGGCGCCTATGTGTTGATTTTAAAGACCTCAATAAGGCTTGCCCAAAGGATCCCTTCCCTTCCTGAATTGATCAAATTATTGGCCTTACAGCAGGACACGACTCATTGTGCTTCCTCGACGCGTGCACTGGCTACCACCAAATCAAGATGGCGGAGCTGCACCAAGATGCAACAAAGATTCATCACTCCATACGGCCCGTTCTGCTTCAACACAATGCCCTTTGGGCTCAAAAACGCCGGCGCAACATATCAACGCATGATTCAGACATGTCTGGCAAACCAGATCGGCAAAACAGTGGAAGCATATGTAGATGACGTGGTCGTCAAAACCAAGCACGTCGACACTTTAGTAGACCACTTGAGGCTCACATTCGACAATCTTCGAAAATATGACATCAAGCTCAATCCGGAAAAATGCGTCTTCGGTGTTCCAGCCGGAAAGCTCCTGGGCTTCATTGTGTCCGGTAGAGGAATTGAAGCAAACCCAACCAAGATCCGAGCTCTGTCACAATTGGATATTCCAAAAGACCTCAAACAAATACAAAAATTGACGGGATGCATAGCGGCTCTAAGCCGCTTTATCTCCCGTTGGGAGAAAAGGCGTTACCCTTTACCGCCTCCTCCGGTAAGACCGAACACTTGAGTGGGCCGGATGCCGCCACGGCCGGACTTCGAAGAGATAAAAGCCATATTGGCAACAAATCCGGTCTGGCCGCCCAATGTGGGCGAACCAATGCTATTATATATCGCCGCAACACATCAAGTTGTCGGTAGCGGTGCTCGTTGTCGAACGAGAAAGCGGACGGACACCGGTTCCCTCTTCAAAAACCAGTTTACTATGTGTCCCTTTGTCCTAACTCCGTGCAAGTCCGGTACCCACACTATCAAAAAGATAGCATACGCGGTGTTCATGGCATCCGGAAGCTGCGACACTACTTTCAAGAGTGTTCGATAACGGTAGCCTTGAAGTACCTCTTAATGACATTATAAACAACATGACGCGACGGGCGGATTGCTAAATGGGCCATAGAGCTCCTTCCATTCGACATAACCTACAAGCCACGACGAGCTATCAAGTCACGAGTTTTGGCCGACTTCGTGGTTGAATGGACGGCGAACTCCCTAAAGAGTACGGGCGCATACCCCAATTGGATCATGCACTTTGACGGCTCCAAAATGTTGGCGGCACAAAATTTGGCGTCGTCTGGCGTCCCCAACCGGGGACACAGTCCAATCGTCCTTCAGATAATGTATACAGACTCCAACAACGCGGCGAATATGAGGCCCTTACGCACGGCCTCCGGATGGCGATCTCCATGGGCATTCAACGCCTAGAGGTGCGCGAGATTCGAACCTCGCAATATCTCAAATAGACGGAGACTTTGATACCAAAGATCCGAAAATGGCAGCATACCGCAATGCGGTCCTAAAAATGTCAACCGGTTCAAGGGCTCGAATTTCATCATATAGCCCGGGATAACAACCGGTAGCGGACATATTGGCACACATCGGTGCAAAACGTGATGCCGTCCCACCCAATATCTTTCTGGAACGGCTGTTCAAGCCATCCGTACTATGGGAAGGGGAGTCCGGCAATAACAATCCGGACCCAACCGCACTGCCTGACGCCGAACACTCTGACACAATCGGAGGCTCTGCCCCCGAGATAACACCCTCCGCTCATGAAATAATGGCGGTTAATGCCCCGTGGACGGAACCATTCCTAGCCTACCTAACTAGGAAGGAACTCCCCGAAGACCAAAATGAGGCTCGCTGCATAGTACGGCGATCTAAAGCCTATAAAGTCCACGAGGGAGAGCTTTATAAGAAAAGCACTACCGAGTCCTTCAAAGGTGTATCTCCGAAGAGGAAGGGCGAAACCTCCCGGCTGAAATTCATGCCGGACTGGGTGGGCACCACGCCGCAGCCAGGCCCTTGTAGGCAAGGCCTTCCGTGAGGATTTTATTGGTCGACGGCGAGGCGGAATCTGCAGGATTTAGTCCAACGATGCGTCGGTTGCCAGCTTTTTGCTAACCAAAGCCACATGCCAACCACCGCCCTCAAAACTATACCTATCACCTGGCCGTTTGCGGTCTGGGGGCTTGACATGGTTGGAACCCTTAAGGGAGGAACCCACAAGCAAAAATACCTATTGGTCATGGTGGATAAATTCACCAAATGGATAGAGGCCAAGCCTGTTAAAAAGGCCGAATCCGGACCGGTGATAGACTTCATGTCAGGGGTAGTGCACCGTTACAGTGTCCCCCACAGTATTATCATTGATAACGGCACCAACTTCACGGCCGATGAGGTCAAATTATGGTGCAAAAACATGGGCATCAAGCTCGATTACGCCTCGCCTATCACCCTCAAACAAACGGCCAAGTCGAGCGAGCAAATGGTCTAATCATGAGCGGCATTAAACCTAGACTAGTGCGGTCCCTCAAGGAATCTAACACGCCTTTGGGTTGAGGAGCTCGACTCCGTACTGGGGCTGCGGACCACACGAATCAGTACTACGGATTCACACCATTTTTATGGTGTATGGCGCAGAGGCGATTGCCTGCGACATAATACATGACTCACCTCGCGTGCGCATGTATGAAGAAAGAGAAGCCAAGCTCGATCGGCAGGACAGTTTGGACTCATTGGAGGAGGAGCGCGACGTGGCAAAAGCTCGCTCTGCATTCTATCAACAGCAGGCTCGAAGATATCAAAGCAGGGAAGTACGGACCAAAGCTTATAACGTTGGCGAACTAGTTCTACGCCTGCCAGACAAGAAAAAGGACAAACTCAAGCCCAAATGGGAAGGTCCCTTCATCATCGACCAGGTCCTGACCGGCGGAGCATTGTAACACCCCAAAAAATTTAACCAGGTTTTAGTTATTAAAATTTTGCCAAGAGTTTAAAATTTTTGCCTGCAAGAATATCTCTGTGGATTTCAAAACTTTTATTTTAATATTAAGGAGTTTTTCCCAAGTGGGTCCTTCCAAAACATATTGGACTTATATGCCCTCTCTTTTAAAAACATCTCTCAATCAGTAGATTTATTTATTAAATTATTTCACCCTGATCTTTATTCATTAAAATGACTTGTTTTAAGTTTTGGAGCTCCTTTTTGTACTACAACCAGTTGATAAACTTAACTAAAATCCAACCAAAATTTGGAGATGTCGTGTGATGTCTCTAAATCACTTTTGTGCAACAATATATTTCATTCATTGCATATTTTGAGTGCTACACATGTTTTTCTTCTCTGGTCTAGTGGACAATTTTACACTACAACCCTTTTAAATATTTCTTTCTAGCATCCACCAAAATTATGGGATGTTGGTAGTATCATATTATTTAACTTTATGCAAAAACCCAGTGGTGTTATGTGAAATTTTTGAGTGAATCAACTTCATCTCCATTCTGGTCCAACATGATGATTTGTACAGCAACCATAATCTTGCTTACTCTTTGGCCCTAGATTCTTTCTCCTACTTGTAGTCCTCCATGCAAAACCCCTAAGTCCAGGAGCCTGCACTCATTTGATCATTTTGGTTGAAATTGTAATGCCACCCACCTCCTGTCCAGATTTGAAGTTCTGCAAAACTTGCACTGGCAAGTTTGTGCTTTTCACAAACTAACCTCACCACCCTCTTGTGCATCCAAAGAGACACTGATCTGGAAGTTTTGGTCGCTCCAAGAAATGCCTAAGTGCCTCTGGCATTTTGTCAAACACCCTGTGGGCATGAACAGTTTTGGCATGATTGTAAGTTTATGTTGTGAACTTTCCCATCTGTCCAAACCAAGTTGTCTAGTAGCCTGCTAATGGTCTCTAACCCAGACCTATGGATTTGCATTTGATCTCTAGCAGTTTTGGCCATCCACGGCATTTCGTCGGCAGACGCCGTGCATCGCCGGAGCGCGAAAGCGAGCAGCGTTTACGTGCGTGCCGCCCGGAAACAAGCGCTACCGATAAACTTCCCGAGCTCATCTGATCCTTTCCTCGCGCGTCACGCCAAGAGCCCCGACCACCTGGCTCGCTTCTGGCCCGCGGCAAGCTTCTTGGCGGCACGCTTGCGGCGCACCCATGGACGGCGCCGCCCAAACCTCCTCCGCTTCGCCACTGCCCCTGAAGCATCTCCGGCTCAGCGGCTTCGTCCTCTAGCAGCGTCGCCGCCACGTAGCCATTACTCTACAGAAAAGGCGGTTAAATAAATGTCGTCCTTACTATTGGCCGCCTCGGAACCGACCTCCACAGCGTATATAAGGGCCCGGAGACCAATCGAGTTCTCGGGCAACCTCTTGATCCCCTAGAGCCACCGCGGCCAAGAGGAAGGAAGGCCTTCTTCCCCGAGTCCGGCCGGTTCGGTCGCCACCTCGTTCCGGTCGATTCCGTCGCCATCAGTGCCCCTCCCTCTCCATTCTCTCCACCAAGAACTCCCCCTCCCTCTCATGAGTGCAACCCCGCGCTCAATTTTGGTCGGAGACCACCGTAGCCCCAAACCCACTATCCAACCGAATGCCTGCTCCGCCGCGAAGCTCGTCGCCGGCAACTCCGTCCATGTCGGCGACCATGGCGGGTACCCACAGACTCGTCTCGACCCCCTGAGCACACCCATATCCTCAGATCACCAAGAGACGCCCTCGTTCGCCGGCAAATCCTCGCCGGAGCTCCGCCTCCGATTCCTCGAGGAGAAGCAGCGCAGCGTGTGGCTGGTCAAACCTGACCGATGGGCGAGCAGGCCCACCGTCAGCGACCAGCGCTGTCACGCGAGGAGTAAGTGGAAGCGCCTTTTCGAATATGCCTTCGACGTGTTTTTCTTTTGAAACGTTTTCTTTTACATTTTGCTTTAAATATGATTTTGACCAAACTTTGACCTTTGTATCTTTTTAAATACAACTCCAATTAAATTGATTCTTTTCCTACCTCTTTCAAATATTGTCTAGTTTATTTTAAGATTTATTTGAAAAATTTCAAAACAACTTTTGTGCTGTTTTTATTTTTGTGTGTTAATTCTTTTATATTTTCAAAATAGGATTTTGAAGAGAGGAGAATTATTTCAAGAGTTTGAAATGCACCCTGCCTTCCCGTGACCTGAAGGCAAGCATTACGAACCCGGCATAATATTTTTGTGTATTCATGGCACGTTTATAACATCACCTCATTTCAAGGACTCGTTATTTCATGTGATATGATCATGTGCATGGATGCATATTAATGATTTCCATGTCGTTGGGAATGAACACACTTGTGATGAAAATCATCCTCATGTGCCTTGCATGCATGCGGAAGAAGTCCGGAAAAACCTCTGCCTTGGGTAGGCATGAGTTTGTCACCGGTCTCTGTCGGGACGGTTATGTCCGTATGGCATGGTAAGGTATAGTGAGCGGTGATTCTGTTGGTTGAATTATTTTCATCATACATGTCATGCGAGAAATTTATAAACCTCCTGAGTCGACCCTAGCTCGAGTCTTGTTCTAGTAACCCCATACTTGTTTCAGATTACCACTGCGTCTCTACAACAAGTAGAGTGCAGTTCAAGAAGTTGTCAACCTCTTTCTAGCACACACCGCATGCAGAGGCCAGGTGGAAGATACCGGTTGTAGCCGGGTAGGCGCACCACAGTCCGGGCATGGGTGTTTCGGTTGAGACCGAGAGGAGGCCACCCCTTAGAGCGTGCAATATAAATTTGATCCCATGCTACGCGAGGTTGTAGCCTCCCCACTTAGAGTTTGCTTGACAGGTGTCGTGGGTGATTCCAGACACGTGTGAGTTAAGCTGGTGTGTGTGAGTTAGGTGTGTTTTCAACAAAAAGGCCGTAGATGGAATTAGTCCCAATGGACTAAAGGAATCCGTTACTCGTGGGTAAAGAGTACACCCTCTGCAGAGATTAAACCTATTCGAATAGCCGTGTCCATGGTTAAGGATTACAGTCTGGGATGGGTCAGGTGTCGGTCTTAGTGTCGGTCTTCGGAGGTGAAATTGTTAAACCAGAACTAAATTTCACAACTTGTGGATTGTGATAATTATGATTATTATTATTATTGTTGATTAACCCGTGATTTTATTGGTATTATCAAATATCCCTGGGATGGTTCTACCTCCTGGATATTTGTTGTGTTTTCTTTTAAAGCCCTTTATGTGGTGTCGCTAAGACGCCCGACTGTGGCATTTCTTTTAAAGCCCTTTATGTGGTGTCGCTCAGACGCCTTGCATTTGTGGCATTTCTTTTAAATCCCTTTATGTGGTGTCGCCAGACGCCTTCGATCGTGGCATTTCTTTTAAAGCCCTTTATGTGGTGTCGCTCGGACGCCTGCATTGCGGCATTTCTTTTAAAGCCCTTTATGTGGTGTCGCCAGACGCCTCGATCGTGGCATTTCTTTTAAAGCCCTTTATGTGGTGTCGCTCGGGCCTTGATCATGACATTTCTTTTAAAGCCCTTTATGTGGTGTCGCTCAAACGCCCGACTATGGCATTTCTTTTAAAGCCCTTTATGTGGTGTCGCCGGATGCCGATTGTGGCATTTCTTTTAAAGCCCTTTATGCGGTGTCGCTCGGGCCTTGGATTGTGGCATTTCTTTTGAAGTCCTTTATGATATTTATTTCATAATCCTAATACTATCATTTTATTGCATATTCATAATTATCATGCTTGCACGCATTAGAGTTTATTTATCTTTTGTGACCGACATCATGAGCATAAGATATTTTCGGCATATTATTGTTATATTATTCCCGTGTTCATACCAAGTACTCACTGGCTTGTCCCTGGCTATTGTCTTGGCCAGATTTCTTGCGCGGAAAGGAGCGACCGTGTTGGCAGCCTGGAACCTAAGCAACGGTGATAGCAGCCTCGCGAAGATAGGAGTTAACCTGGTCACTGTTCCGTGGAAATGGAGTCCCATAGACACCGAAGATTTACAACCCGCTTCGCACAACCGCTAGAAACCCTTTGATTGTACTCACGGGCCGTAATGGTCTTGTACTACATATATTGTATTTTGCTTGGATTTTCTATATCAAGCTAGTGCCTTATCAGCTAACAGTTATCCTGGGGCTGGTAAGCACAAGGGCCACTCTCTGGGATTAACACCCGGAGAATCGGTCGCCACAAGCATACCGTCTGCGAAACGCATCAGATAACCTACTCGAGCCGAACCCATGGAACGCAGCCCGTCTACGAAGATTCTACGCCTAAGTGCCGGACTCCAAGTTCATCTCCTTCCTCCGTCCACATTTTTTATTTTTTTTGCTGTCTTTTATTTCTCTCCTTCCTCCTCCTTCTTTTTTGCAGCCTCTAGAGGCTCGTTTGTGCTTTGTTAGCACATATTTGACGCGCTGTCCGCGCTGATTATACCTGGGGGCTTCTTTAACAGAAGCTTATTTATACGGGCTTTATGCCCAACACATGCGTTAAGCTTCCGCATGTACCTTTTATTCACCATTATATGCATCGATATGACTTAAGTTTTGGCCAAGCTGTGTTGCCTGGCTCCTGTGCTTACCCCTACGTTCCCGATTGTTCGGCTAGGTGGTAAAGGAGCACCTCTGTGATTATTACTGCCGGGTCAGCCGGATGTGTACCTCGGGACCAGGTGAAGCCGAAAGCTAGCGTTCTTAAGGGAATATTCGGTCGGTGAACTAAAAGATGATTTTTAATTATTTACCCATCTGCCCCGGATGATTTTCTTCTTTCATAGCAGCTTTGACATGCACTTTAGGGCATGCATCCCAAATGAAAGGAACCCTTAACGGAATTATTCTCCTGGAAGATGTTTCTTACTACCCATGTAGTATAACATAACTAGTTGGGCACTTGTCTGACATACAAGACTAATGACCCCTACGCCTTGTCTCCATGCATACCACGGTTCTTATATAACCATGAAGGTATTCGGACACACTCCGGACTATTGGGTCCTGAGGTCGAAGCGAAAAGGTCCGCTATGACAAACGATCTACAATCCGGCTAGAAGACATTTTTCATGTCATATTTATTTACAAAGTCAACTTGACTCATTGTATTCCTCCTCAATGCCATCTAACAGGCTATCTAATTTACAATCTTGCTTTGAGAATACTTGGTGGCCAATTCTACTTGGCAGTACACTAAGCTTACTGAGGATCTCCATCCCATCGGGCCCCACAAGTCCGACCTCGGCCATGTGGTTTGGGTCGACAACCGTGTATCGCGTCTTTACCATGGCCCAGGCCTCCTCGGTGCCTTGACGGCAGCCGATATCTTCCATAGCCGGAAGCGCCGTGCTCCTTGAAGCCGCTCTGCCCAGCTCCCCAATGCCTTGAGCAGGGGAGATAGATGGCCACAAGGCTGCCAATGACTTTCATCACCTGCCGAACTCGTTCGTGCAGCTGACGCAGTTCGGGAAGATCACCTGAAGAACTGGGCATCTCCTCCTCAGGACGACTTGTGAGCAAACCTACATATATGTTTATGTTAGTCGCCTTCCTCGCCGAACTCTTTCAAAGTTCGTTTAAGCACTCATCGAAAAATGCCGCATGAAGCCGCCGATTCTCCTTTACAGAGTCAGACAACTGGGCACGCACATCCTTTAGTTCCTCGCCCAACTTGGTGTTGGCATCTTGGAGGCTATTTTTCTCCTGCCGCACCCTCGTAAGCACGCTCTCGCCGGCCTTTAGGGCGCAAGAGCCGCTTGTCCGGATCTAGTCCGCGCCATCTGCAATATTTTTGTCGATTTACACACACGCCGCACTTCATAAGCTATTTATCTTCAAGCGTATATTACCGGAGGAGTCTCTGTGGCTCCTCCCAGAGCGGCTAGTGCGGCCTCAAGTTGGGCCTTGCACTCTTCAAGCTCTGGGACGATCGGGTATTCTTTTTCTCAGAAGATCCTGCATAACAAATGATCCTTAAATCAGTTATTCTAACTATTTTAAGTCTCGGGGAGACTCTTGGCATATATAATCATCAAATTTCCTTACCCGTATGTCCTTTACATACTGCTCTGTGGCTCTGGCTAGACCATCTTGAGCGGCAAGGAGGTGCGCATCTCCCGAATTGAACGCATTCAAGGCCTCTTGGGAGAAACACGCGTCGAAGAACTGTCCGGCGGCGCCTGTGATTCAAGGCGCTCTCCACCTCGGAGTTGGTGGCGGACAACCTGTCGGCATCCTCTGTCGGAGGAGCATCCGACGCACGTCTCGTGCTCGCCTCAGCCTCCGAACCCGGCTTTGAAGCCTGGCCGGTGAAGGTTCGATTGGCAACCTCTCCGGACTCAGTCCGTGGCGCTCTTTCTGAAAAGAGCACCGGCGTTAATCGCCTTCCAGAATCAATCACGGGAGTATGGTGACCACGCCATACCGTTCTATGCGGCGGAGTTTCGATCCGGACCGCACTTCTTTTTTAACCTTGAGGCCGCACTGCCCTTTGTTGGCCAGCCGCCGCGGGCTCGGCTTCCTGCCTCGAAGGTACCCCCTGCGAAACACCATTGGTATACAGTGATAAAAAATATGCATCGGTGGGTCATTATCAGGATTTTGGGACCTCGATCTCAGTTACCTGTGAGGCTGGAAGTATTCCGGGGTAATCGGCCGTAATGGCAACCAAAGCATTGTCGATGCTAAGTTGGTAGAACACCCCGTCGATCAACTCCACCTTTATATCCGGATCCTCTTGAGGTCGGATCGAGGGACCGTTCCGCATCCTCGGGTTGTGGGGTCGGGCTGTGTATCTTCTCCTGATCCGGTAGCAGTTCAAAAACCATGAAATGAGATATTTAATCACGGGAACATGGATCGGACAGGTCACAAAGATGTTTGCTTACCCAGCTCGAGGATTATTGAAGAAATCTCCTTCGATGGATTGGCGGAGGAAATCCTCCTCCTCCCTTTGTACATAGCAGACAAGATCTTCACCGGTTCGGTGACCGATCCCGGCCCTTTGCGGCCATGGCGGGTGGCATCGTCCTCCCCGTTGAATTCCCACATGGGGTGGCCCCTATATTGGAGCGGTTGCACCCCCCTCATAATGCAGATTGCCATGACTCCAATCATGGTTAATCCGGCATGAGCCAAGAACCTTATTCGCTCATCAAATAGAGGACGTCCTTGTCATCTTCCCTCAAGAGCTTCGAGGGCGCCCGGCTTAGGCGCTTCTTCAGAGGAGCATTGCCGAACTCGGAAGGCCGATCCGAACAGATCCGGCGTGGGACGTCCTCCATATAAAACCATTCCTAGGGCCAGTCTTCGGACGCCTTCTTTGGGGTTCCGGATAGGTATCCGGTCCCAGTGATGCGCCATAGCTCGGCTCCTCCCACTTGATATATTGACCCCTCATGAGAACGGGGTACTAGGCAGAATAATCTCTTCCACAGCCCGAAATGAGCCTCGACGCCCAAGAACAGCTCGCAGAGGGCCACGAAGCCCGCGATGTGCAAAATGGAGGCAGGCGTAAGGTGGTGCAACTGGAGGCCGTAGAACTCCAAGAGCCCCCGGAGAAACGGATGGATTGGAAATTCGAGTCCTCTTACTAGACAAGAGATGAAGCACACCCGCTCTCCTTTAGAGGGATCGGGGACACTCTCCGCTTGCTTTCCGCCCTTGTAGGTGGCGAGTCCGGCTCGAACCGGAACCATGAAGGCCGGGAAGAAGTCCCTTGGTTTGGAGTATAACTAGCTCGCTATGCGGGATCTGTGCATCTCTCCCAATTTCAGCTGAGGGCTGGGAGCGCGAGAGGAGGAGCCGCGTCGACTGTCCATGATGGAATGGGCTTTGGTCAGGGGCGCTCCGATGAAAGCTCGCGAAGGAGGGATGGTGTGACTCAGATCTAGATCCTCGCCCCTTTTATAGGCAGCTCATTTGCGCAGCTAGGGGGGTAATTGTAAAAATACCCTGGCCTTTCGCATTCATTCAAACACGTGGAAGATGGCCATTATTAGGCGCAGAAGCCAAGGAGCGCAGATTTATCGGTCGGACACTATTCGGCGGTATATGGAATTTGGAGAAGAACCCGCCTCGCAATGTCGAAGACAATCAACGCCACGGACTCATCGTCATTGAAGCCCGGTTCGAGGGCTACCGAGGAGTCCCGGATTAGGGGTGTCCGGATAGCCGAACTATCACCGTTGGCGGACTCTGGACTATGAAGATACAAGATTGAAGACTTCATCCCGTGTCCGGATGGGACTTTCCTTGGCGTGGAAGGCAAGCTTGGCGTCACGGATATGTAGATCTCCTATCATTGTAACCGACTGTGTAACCCTAACCTATCCGGTGTCTATATAAACCGGAGGGTTTTAGTCCGTAGGACGAACAACAATCATACCATAGGCTAGCTTCTAGGGTTTAGCCTCCTTGATCTCGTGGTAGATCTACTCTTGTACTACCCGTATCATCAATATTAATCAAGCAGGAGTAGGGTATTACCTCCATCGAGAGGGCCCGAACCTGGGTAAAAACATCGTGTCCATTGTCTTCTGTTACCATCCGCCTAGACGCACAGTTCGGGACCCCCTACCCGAGATCCGCCGGTTTTGACACCGACACTTAGGTCATCCACTTGAGGGAAAATTGCTACTATCCTACAAAACTCTGCGCTTGGAGGCCCAACATGTGTCTACAAGAATAAAGTTGTGTAGTAGACATCAAGTACATATTCATTGTTTGTAAGGCACTAATGTTTCATACCTGAAGTTAATGCTTTCATGCCAACTCGTCAAAGTACAATTGTATTGTTAGACCAAATTTTAGCAAGATTAGCTGTAAAATACAAGCACATACATGTTCATTGTTTGTAGCACACTGTTGTCTCGTAATTGCAGTTAATGCTCTCGTGACAGCTTGTGATAGTAAAATCATGCATGTATGCCCACACCATGACACATTGATTAGGCTGGTCAAAGCATGGTTAATAATATAACCAACGGTCGGCTATAAAAAGTTGCCATGTCATCTATAACCAACCGCCGACATGTACAATAGTAAGTTTTCAATCTGTACTAATTTATCAATAGTTAGCCCACCTTACATCCTCGTGTTGCAGCTGGCTACTAACCAAGAACCCGCTTCTCTTTTCTCTCATCTTCTCTCTCCTCCAACTAAGCAAAGATATATTATTCTATTTCTTATAGTCTACTTATGTTACCCTATTGTACTTGCTTTCAGGCTGGTCATAGTGGGAGTAACTTAGCTAGTAACATAGCGCACTTCAAGAAAATTTTGCTTATGTGGCAATTAGTTAATGAGAGGTGGTAACATAATATGTTACTATAACATAGCGCTTCCCAATACAAGATGAGTCTACAAGTTAACAAATGAAGCCATCTATGATACTACTATTATGTTATTTTGCATTATGAAGGTAGTAACTTAGACTAGTGTCATATGCATGACACTAGTCTAAATTACTTCCCACTATGACCAGCCTTGTAGTGGGGATAACTTAGCCAGTAACATAGTGGATTCCAAGACAAATTTGCTTATGTGTCATGTAGTTAATTAGGAGAGAGGTGCTTAGAGTAACATAATATATGTTACTGTAACATAGCGCTTTCCGAAAAAAGATGAATCTACAAGCTAATAAATGAAGTCATCTATGACACTACTACTATGTTACTTTGCACTACGAAAGTAGTAACTTATACTAGTGTCAGTGCCATATGCATGACACTAATATATGTTACTCCCCATTATGGCCAGCCTTAGTCTATGTCTAACCAGCCGGATTGTTATTTTTTGAGTTGCGCTCGGTAATTGATGCTACCTTCCACATGTAACTTCTAGAAGCGCGGGCATAAAGCTATTCTAAATATATATTCCACAACACCACTAAATAGTATATAAAACTCTTCAAACCATGCCGCTTATCCAAAGAAGAGATGGGCATAGATGGGAGCTAGAGCACTGTTCAAAGTTTTCAAACTCCGACTGCTCCTGTTTTCTAAAATAAAATAAAATTAATGAAGAAAACCACCCATGATGCAAAGAGCGACTGCGGCGGGAGCAAAAATTGTACCCTCAAATTCATATAGGTCTCGTTGTTTAAATTTATGGTCAAACTTAGATCTCGAGAAGCACGAACGCACTACATTGTGAAATGAAGGGAATATTATCGTCCAGGAAATGCCTTTTGTCCTCTACCTTGACTACGCGTATTGTCTGACTAGATTCCAGCGAAACCAGTTGTAATTGTTGTTTTGTAGCGCACAGTGGGCTCATAATTGCAGTTAATGCTCTCGCGTCAGCTTGTGACAGTTAAAATGTACATGTATGCCTATTTACACACAAAGGAGAGAGGGGCATGCTAGTTGCTAGATGGAGAGGAGAGGCGGAGCACCGTTCAAATTTCAAAATTTCAAAGCAGCCGCGCTTTCCACAGGGGTCAAATAGGGGGGTGACGCAAAACGGGAATGGGAGCCAGCGTAGTGGCCTATGATGGGCCTATAGGCTGGCAGGAGGCACGAAGAAGGAAAGAAAATGTCTCACGGGCTCGGACTGGCCCGTTGGGGCTCCTCCTCACTGGCGCGCGGCGATTTGACCTGCCCTGTTTCTTTCCTGAAATATAAAATAAAGCCGGCTGCCCCCACCCCCATCGGACGGCCGCGCGGCGCGGGCGGCGAATCCTGGGCCGTCCGATGCCCCACGCGGTGCGCCCGCCCGAATTTCAAATCCGCCCCGCCCGTGCGACCCCCCGCGTGCCGCACGCTTTGATGGGTGGCAGCGGCGGGTGATTTCGTCGTACCTTCGGGGGCAATACCGTAATCCCGCCTCGGAAAAGGCGAAGCGGCAGCTGGCCCTCGCTATTTTGCTTGCTCTGTGTCCCCTGTTTCCTGCCCCCCCTCCCCCATCGCCTTCCCCTTCCTCTCCCTCTTCCGTTTCCGCCGCCTCCCCCCCTTCCCCACCGCCGCGTCGCTCCTCCTCGCCGGCAGAGGTGAGTTTCGCTTGGTCTACTCCTTTCATACGTCTCGTGCTCGTGCTGCCGCGCCTGTCGGCGTGGTTTGGTCGCTTCGTTATGCAGAGCGGGTTTTTTTGCCGTCGAATTTGGGGGGTTTTGCTTGTGGTTTTCTGGGCGATTTCCTGCCGATTGTTCGTCTCCGGACGTCGGTACTCCGTCTGTTGGTGTTATCGGGGTGGTAGGTTGGAAGCTGATGATGCCGTTCATTTTTGGGGGTTTTTTTGGCCACCATTTTTGGGGTTTTTGTCTGTGTTTTTCCGGGCGATTTCCCGCCGATTATCCATCTCCGGTCGTTGTTTCTTCGCACGGGGTTGAAATTAGGGCTGGAACTTGCAATCTGGTACTTCCGGTCAACAGGGCGGGGTTTTTGGGTGCGATTTTCTGCTCTGTTTTTGGGAGCAGAGTAGCTGACTATACTCTGTATTTTTTGCTGCAGCGTTTGCGGAGCTCCCGCTGATGGAGGCGATGGATTCGGTCGCCGTGATGGAGGTGGCGCCGGTGCCGGACCCGCTCTTCGTGAGCGCTACTCCCCTGACCCCGGCGCCACCGGAGTCGGAGCTCGTGCTGCGCCGCAGCGCCCGCTGCCTCGGTAGGCCACGCGTCCCCGTCTATGCGGAGCCGGAGGAGCCCAAGCAGTCCACCGGCCGCCGGGCTCGCCCTAAGAAGAAGAGGGACGAGGAAAACCAGGACCCGGCTCCACAGGTCGCGGCCAAGGTGCCCCGGAAGACCGCCAAGGTCGAGCCAAAGGAGAGGAAGCCGATGCCGGTGGTTGGGCCGGAACCGGTTCCTGCTGATTTCACCGGAGCTGCCGTGGAGGACGACGCCCTCGGCACAGGGAAGAGTGCCAAGCTGCGGGTCAAGGAAACCTTGCGTGCCTTCAACAGCCACTACCTCCACCTTGTCCAGGTAGCCTCGTCTGTCTGAACTCTGAATCTTCAGGTTCTTTTCAAGTTTACTGTATGTTTTGTCTGACTCTGACTCTCTGCTTATCTGTTTGCAGGAAGAGCAGAAAAGAGCACAGGCTGTCATACAGGAGATTGCAGCCAAAGGAGCTGCCAAAAATAAGGTGTGGATTCTCGTGCAGTTCAAATTATGTTTCTACTACATGTGTCATGCCGCCTGTCTCTTAGTGCTGTAACTCCTGTTCATTGTGGTGAATGGTCAGATTTGTAAGTTCTTCTGTTGTCCTTGTAAATGTAGGATGGCAAGAAAGGCGGCGAAGGCGAGGCCAAAGAAAAGCGCCCATCAAAGCGGCCTGATTTGAAAGCAATTACAAAGGTGTTCTGTTCTCTGCTTTTATTTTCATTGGTGCAAACCTACTTGAGTTCTTTATTTAGGCTGACCTTGCCATAATTGTTGAAATCTTAGATGCAAGAGAACAACTCTTTTCTTTATACGGAGAAGGTGTTAGGGCCAATACCAGGTCAGTCTGTCCTTCTAGTTCTATACCAGGAAGAAAATTTGTAATTTGAGTTATTGTGAACATTTTTTCGATAAAGGACATTTCATTGAATAGATATATCGAGTTGATACAATCGCATCGAAAGAAAGCCCGGCCTCTGCATAGCTAGATGCACACAGCCAAAAAAGTCCAGAGTATCCTAAAAGCAAAAAATAATTCAAACATGATTTCAGTTTTTATTATTCACCATATTTCATATTACGCTATCACCCTCTGGATGTATGATGCCCTGATATCCTCCTTCTCAGGGATTGACGTCGGGGATCAGTTTTATTCTCGTGCGGAGATGGTTGTCTTGGGAATTCACAGCCATTGGCTGAACGGAATTGACTATATGGGTATGAAATACCAAGAAAAGGTAACATCAATAAACATTTCCATAGCAACTGTCATACCGATCATCTTTTCCTCTTTTATCCCTTTAATGGTTGACGACAACTTGGTTAGTCCCAATAGTTTTTCTGTCCTACCACATATAATTATTGCCAATGTGGAGGAGTGAAAAGGATCAGAGAGAAAATAGCTGTCTCTTGATTTGGAGTCTGACTCTTGTATTAGTTAAATGTTGAAACTGCAAATTCAAAGGTTAGTGCCTTTGTGCGCTGCTGTCTCCTTGTATTGACTCTTCGTGTAGACAAAACTTAAGTGACAAACTGCTGTACAAGTTGTGTTTAGTGTTGACTCTACATTACCTAGAGAGTATAACAGTCGTCAGCCGACTACTTTTCACGTGCCATTGTGTGACTGCAGATTGTGACCCACTCATAGCAGCACTGTTCATGAAAGTGTTTCTAAGTGACGCTTAAGCGCTGAGTGATGGCAAAACGTTTTGCTTTGGCCCTAAGTGGTAGATTGAGCGTTTTTTTAAATTGACCAGAATTTGGCTGTTTTAAACAACTTTTGCTTGGCTGCTTGCACAATAATGGCAATTTGCTATTTGTCTTAATATTAGGGTCTAATTGAACTGAACTGCATTTTAATTGGTAATTTGCTTGCTGTGTGAACCTCATGTGTATTTGCTATGGTGTGAACTGAATTTTAGATGCTAGTTCAGTTACTTGTGTGCTATGTTTCCTATTTTCCTGTGCATATTATTCAAAAACAGTCAAATTCTGGCATTTTGAAAACGCTTAGTGCAGCTTAAGCGCTCTTAAGCGTTTTTAGGGTTAGGGTTTAGGATTAGCGCTTACGCTTCGCTTTGCTTATGCTTTCTCATTTCTTAAAAATTGTATAGCAGTAAGCTATATAACATTTCCACTTTAGATCTCCCAACCGGCGAATTGATTTGCTGGGTGCAATTGTAAGCCCTACCTAAATTCTACTCTAGTTACCTCCTATTTCATCTCCAAGTTGATAAGCAACCATAATTTGATTCATGCTAGAGTAGAATTTGTCCAGATCATCTTCATATGTTTTGTTGGCATTTTTAGTTAGCTAACACTTTTGACATTTATGCAGAAGGAGTACGAGAACTTCACTTTCCCCATGGCAACTTGCATCGTCATGTCAGGGATATATGAAGATGATCTGGACAAGGCTGATGAAATTATTTATACTGGTCAGGGAGGAAATGATTTACTTGGCAACCATCGCCAAATTGGTTCTCAACAACTGAACCGTGGAAATTTGGCATTGAAGGTTAGTTTTAATGGTTCTTATCTGTTACATGTCATTAAAGTAAATCTCATTAAAGTAAATCTAATGTTGTTTGTAATAGTTTCTCAATTTGTTTGTCAGTGATAACTTAGGCCCTGTTTGGTTCAGCTTTTATCGACGGATTCCGCTGCCGCGCAGCAGAATCTGAACCAAAGGGCGAACCCAGCAGAATCCGATTTCAGAAATCCGCTGCCAAAATCTGAACCAAAAGCGGAAGCAGCCCAGGACGTGCTTTCCAAAATCTGATTCCGCTGCGGGCCAAAATCTGAAAAAGCTGTATCAGCTGCTTTGCCAAATGACCTACATTTTTTTCATCAGATTTTCCACAGCTGTTTTTCCACAGCAGATTTTCCACAGCTGCTTTTAGAAATCCACAGCCGAACCAAACAGGGCCTTAGTCCACTTCTAACTTGAATCTTCTTATATGTTTGAGTTTTGGTTGCCATACAATCTTGGAAGCTGTTTATCTTTATTTCACTGGAATCATGCCTAGCAATTTGCTGATTTTCTCACGCATCAATAGCAATAGCAATTTTTTGATATATTGTATGTTCATTTCTTGTCATGTCGCAGAATAGCAAGGATAATGGCAATCTGATACGAGTTATTAGAGGTCACGTGGCCAAGAATAGCTACACCGGCAAAATCTACACATATGATGGCTTGTACAAGGTCTTATCCTTCACTTATCCCACATCGGTCACATTTAGACAATGTCACGTCAACAATATGTATCTTTGACTGTTACTATTGTATGTATATGTTAGTAGAAAATTATGAATTGTTTCATTGATACTAGTTTTGGCCTTTATGAATATGAGCATTTTTGTATATTAAATTAAATTATAAAAGTTGACTGCGTACTTTCTAGAAACTCTTGTATTTATGAACGGAGGTAGTTTCATTTAAATGAATTAATTTTGTTTGATTACTTCCTTTACCACACTAGTTGTTACTTGTTATTGATGAATGCTGGGTAACTCTCTCTGCCCTTTGGCACTCAACCACAAGCAGGATAAGAAATAGCCAAATCCTTACCCGGAAATATAGTTGTTCATGAAACAACAAGATATGGTTCTGCTAGCATCTGCTAGTTCTGTACTTCTGTTATCTTCCTTTGGCTAATATTATTCCCCTCTGTTTTCAATCTGTAGGTTGTAGATGACTGGGTGCAGAAGGGAGTACAAGGACATGTGGTATACAAGTATAAATTGAAGAGGCTTGAGGGTCAGCCGTCGTTGACAACCACTGAGGTATATATGCGTGAAACCTGAACTTAATTCCCACTGTACGTTGTGGTGGTGCTACAGAATTTCTTCTGCAACCGTGTACTATCTGATATACAGATACAAATTACATTATGATTTGAGGGCATAAAATTTGCTCAAATTTAGCCTACAGTAAGTTACATGACTGATGCTGGTGTAAGAATGCGCAATCGATGCTTGTTTTGGCGCTATAGATGGGTCTGAATAGAACAAAAAATCTGTCACAAGGCAGATTTATCTCCAGTATGCTCACTGCAGGTTGGAGTAATCTAAAGATGATTGGTCTCTGTTTTTTATATCTTGATGCTGGATATATTTAACACCTTAACACACATTTATCTGTATTTTGTTCTTTGCCTTACTTTTTCCACATAAAATGTTTATTTCTGCAGGTGCGATTCACTCGTGCGGAAGCTCCAAGAAAGATTTCTGAATTACCTGGGTACATGATAGCTTTCCCGTTTTACCTTCGTGATTTAATATGTTTATGATGGAGTTTTGATTTTTCAATCGAGGAATCTCAAACTGCTGAACTATTAATGTTTGTTCCCCACCCTGCTACCTATCCTAATAGGAATCATGTGCTGCCTTTTATTTGATAGGTTGGTTTGTGATGACATCTCTGGAGGACAGGAGAACATTCCAATTCCTGCTACTAATGTGGTCGACGACCCACCTGTTCCTCCATCTGGTATTACTAATTCATGATTTACGTTTTTTGTGTGCTTAAGTTTCAGCAGACAGCATATAACACCCAACAAGTAAAAACAACAATAAACAAACAAAGACTCTTAGTCCCAAACTAGTTGGGGTAGGCTAGAGTTGAAATCCATAAGATCTCAAAACCTAGTCATGGTTCTGGGACATGGATGGCTAACTTCCACGCACCCCTGCCCATGGCTAGTTCGTTGGTGATACCAGTCCTTAAGGTTTCTCTTTACAGACTCCTCCCATGTCACGTTTGGTCTACCCTGACCTCTCATTATCATCACGCTTTATCCTTCTGCTATGCATCTGTGCTTCTGTAGGCCTGCGTTGTATATGCCCAAACCATCTCAGATGATGTTGGACATCTCTTCAATTGGAAACTAGTTCAAATCGAACTCAAAAGCAACTAGGCAATCCAACTTCCATTGCAGCAGCTTCCCTGGACCCGATCCTTTGTTGTTTGGCCACCTATCCACCTCAGCATGTGCGTCTCTAGTATACCAGAAGTTTTGTGCCACTTCATCCACCCGACTTTGATTCGACGACTCACATCTTCATTGATATCGCCATCTTTTTGCAGCATCAACATCAACAAAACGTCTGTTGATGCAGCACTCTCAGGTTAAGATTTATTTAAATTCAAGACCAGATATTTCTCCATGCATGTTCTAGTAACTCTCAGCAACAACTCAACCTGGCAATGGGGCCAGACCCAGGCCCAACTACACTATCGGGTCAATCATCAACCCACGACCCTACCAATGGGTCTAGAAAGGGACCCATTCCCGAACCCACCGGGTAACCCGACCCAGTCGGGCACCCATCGGGTATGGCAGCACAGGCCATTTAAATATTTTTTTTATGTTTATCAATTTTGCTTGCCCAAAATTTCAAGGAAGGTGGGGTCCTTTCAACCCAATTTTTTTATAACAAAGCTTTTATATTCCATATGCCACAACCAGTAACTAGTAGTCAGCCTCCTGCTAGCTTTATAGTGATACAGATGCTTTCAATCTTCCTGGCTGGTCGAGGTGGTACTAAACTACCTGCAGTTGTGAGGCAGTAGTGTCGTGCGGCTGGTATCTGCATGGGCCGATCTCAACGAATTTTGGACCCGTAATGCTTCAGACCTGTGTGAATGATAAAAGGAGCAAAGCCTTCTCATGTGTCAGATTGTTGGTTGAATGACGAATTTTGGTCTGAGTTCGTCTTGGACTCCTTGTTTGCTGCATGTCTGTGGCCTGTGTACCAGTCGATAGTAATAATATAGTACTCCCTCTGTCCCAAAATAAGTGTCTCATGCTTAGTACTAACTTTAGTACTCCCTCTGACCAATGATTACTCTATTTTGCTGGGAAAGCTGGCAGCTAGTTCTGAACTGCATAGCGCAGTCTACTGGATGCTATTTTAGAGAAAAAATGTCTATATAAAGTGACCTTTTCAAATAGCAATTGGCAAGTAAAACAAATAAATATGATTATTAATATTAATTGGGTGACCCATGGGCGCAAACTTACGCCCACACCCTAGGCAAGACCCATGGGTGAAGATGGCAACCCATACCCTATCCATTCAGGTTGGGTGGCCATGGGCGGCCAAGCCCATGGGTCGGATTGCCGGGTTCAGCAACAGCTGTAATTAATAGTCATCAGTTTTTATCATATACAGATTTCTTATGTCAGATTTCTTTGAAGTGTTCTTCTACCAGCTTAACTACCATGTTCTTTCTATTTTGTTTGTCTCCATGTCCTCTTTTTGTCTTCAAAATATGCAGTACTCTTTAGTGGCTAAGCTGTTGTCTGCTTTTGGATCCCTTACCTTTGGCAATGCTGTAGGTTTTGTGTACTCCAAATCACTAAAAATCTCAAAAGGCATAAAGATTCCATCTGATTGTGCTGGCTGTGACTGTGAAGGCGATTGTGCTAATAACAAAAATTGTTCATGTGCTCAACTTAACGGCTCAGATTTGCCGTATGTATCATTTAAGAATATTGGCAGGTAAAGTGTAACGGTCCAAATTCCTTAGTTAAGCACGACCATCTCTTGCTTTGTGAGCTAATGGTTTTTCTTTAGGTTGGTGGAGCCCAAAGCAGTTGTATTCGAGTGTGGTGCTAACTGCAGCTGCAATCGAAACTGTGTCAATAGAACATCTCAACAAGGGCTGCAACATCGCCTAGAGGTTTGTATTTTGCTCTTCCTCTAATTTTTTAATGTTTCCAGTTTTCACTTTTCTACCTTGCTAGGAACTTTCACATGTGCTAATCTGATAATTGTGCAATATTATATAGATGTAAGTGTAGTTGATAATGATGGCTTTGGTATATTTTGTGTATTTGTATTTGTGGTAGTAAATTCCATAACATGTTATATACGTGGGCTCAACTTAAATAGTTTATTTTAACCAAACATCACTCATTCTCTATCCATTCTTCAGTTTTCGTCCCTATAGGTTTATGTACGCCACTGCCATTGTTTATCCTGCGTATTCCCTATTTTCATTCAAGGAAGACACTACATATTTCAGTGATTCCAAATTTTGATATTAGCCTGCCCAATGCCTGGAAGCAACCGTATCTGTTAATTTAACTGCTGTCCTATCTGTTGTTATGTTTGCTATTTTCATTCAAGGAAGACTCTACACATTTTAGTGATTCCAAAATTTGATATTAGCATTCCCAATGCCTGGAAGCAACCGTATCTGTTAATTTAACTGCTGTCCTATCTCTTGTTACGTTCCTATCTTTTATATGCTGCAGTTGCTCAACAAACTGAACCCCAATGTAGGTGTTCAAGACGGCTTCCAAAGGATGGGGTGTTAGGACCTGGGACACGATCCTCCCGGGGGCTCCAATCTGTGAGTACGTTGGGGTGTTGAAGAGGACTGAGGAAGTGGATAGTTTGCTACATAACAACTACATATTTGACATTGATTGTCTTCAAACTATGAAGGGTTTAGATGGACGGGAGGTACTAATTGCTTCACTTCAAGCTTTCATTTTGCTTACATTACATCATTTGTCTCATTGCTCGGTTTTTTAGCTTGTTTCTGAAAAATGGAGGGTTTTAAATTATTTGTTTCTGCTCTTGCACAGAAAAGGGCAGGGTCTGATATGAATATGCCATCACTTCACGCTGAGAATGATTCCGAGGCACCACCGGCACCGGAGTACTGCATAGATGCTGGCTCTATTGGAAGTTTCGCAAGGTTCATAAACCACAGCTGTAACCCTAACCTCTTCGTCCAGTGTGTCCTAACCAATCACCTTGACGTCAAGCTAGCCAAGGTGATGCTTTTTGCTGCTGACACGATACTTCCACTTCAGGTGAGTTGATTTCTGTTGCGTCTCTGTAATTTCTGCAGTTACAACCCCATAACTTCTCCTCGAGTTCTAATAACTGTTATGTGCTTTACAGGAGCTCTGCTATGACTACGGCTATGTCCTGAACAGCGTCGTTTCTGCGGATGGTGAGATCGTCAAGCTGCCATGCTGCTGTGGTGCCCCAGACTGCCGCAAGCGACTCTACTAGCGGAGCTCTTCTGTTCTGGATTTTGGAGGAAGCAGAAGTATATGTAGTATTTGGAGCATGAATGCGGCCATGCCTGCTGTGTATATGACAAGCAGGACATCCTATGATTTTTTTTGCGGGGGAGGACATCCTATGATTTTTTTTGCGGGGGAGGACATCCTATGATTATTAGCTCAAGAAGCGCGTTCTCATTTTGTGTAGGATAGATGACATGCTGGACATGCTAATTATATTTAGCAAACGAAGTTTGTCTAGGTGGTGACATGCTGGTCATCATGGCATGATATTTTGTGAACAACTGATCCATATAAGCGATGGAAGGATTAACCGATCTTTTGACATTTTTAGCATATTACACATAATTCAGCATATTACACATAATTCGGTGTGAGTGCTGTGTTCTCCTGTCAAAATTATAACAGAAGACGAGATATAATTTATTGCCATATAATTTCTTCTTCTGTCTATCTCATTGCTTGAGAAATGCCAGCCTGTGCTCTCTGTAGCTGTGGATGCCAATAGATGCTGCTGCCATACTGCTGTCGAACAAATTAATCCTCGTCAAATTCATATATCAGCATTGGTTTATGTCTCCTCTTGGGTACAGGTAACGTTTGGGGTGGCATATTTGTTCCTTTCCAAGTTTAATTTCCTGCTGATTTTGGGCTTTGCTGCCAGCAGTGGTATGGCAGTAAATCTATTAACTTTTTTGGATAAGTGCAATGAGCTATAGATGGCACTAGCTGTGCAGGGTTAAGTTCTTGCCAATTTCTGCCATGCCGATCTTAATGGCCAAGGAAACAGCAGTGCATAAATCTCAGCCTGGCGAGGTCTCTCGATCTCGATGCGTGCCCATCCTCTCCTGATTTTAGCCTAAGAAGAAATGATGTCTGTCAACGGCGACTCTCCGGCTGGCGCCGCCGTGACGACGCCGAGGTCGCGGCTGCCGCGGTGGACGCGGCACGAGACTTTGGTGCTGATCCAGGCGAAGCGCGTGACGGAGCAGCGGGCCGCGCAGCCGGTGCGGCTCAAGTGGGCGGTGGTGTCGGCCTACTGCCGGCGGCACGGCGTGGAGCGCGGGCCCATGCAGTGCCGCAAGCGCTGGGGCAACCTCTCCTGGGACCTCAAGAAGATCGTCGCCTGGGAGAAGAAGCACGCCACTGCCGCCGCCGCCGTCGCGGGCGACGCGGACTCGGCGGCGCCGGAGCGCGAGTCGTTCTGGGACATGCGCGGGGAGGAGCGGCGCGCCAGGCAGCTGCCGTCGTCGTTCGACCGGGAGGTCTACGATGCCATCGTCGGCGCCGGCGGCGCCGCCAACCAGCTGAAGCCGGACTCCGCCGAGGAGATGGAGCTCGCCGACGACGCGGACGAACACCCGCCGTCGCCGATGATGGTCATGCCCATCCAAGGTATGCGCCGCCACTTCATTCCACGCACATGCACTTGCCACTTGCCACGTACTCATACGTGTCGCACGTTTTTTTGCGGCTGCGCAGCGAGAATGTACGTGCCGCCGGCCTCCTCCCAGTCCCAGCACGAGTGCTCCGACCCGGCGACGGAGAGCGCCAAGAAGCCGGCGTCGGACAAGAACTCGACGTCGCAGCAGGACAGCGAGGCCACGTTCGGCGCCGGAGTCGGGGCGGAGGACACGGACACGGCGACGGCGACGCCAACGGCAGCGGCGGGGACCACGAGCATGGGGAGGCAGATGTCGGAGGCGCTGGAGAGGGGCAACCGTTTGCTGGCGGAGCAGCTGGAGGCGCAGAGGGCGAACTGGGACGCGGACAGGGAGCACCGGAGGGCGCTTCTCGCCGCCGTCAACAAGCTCGCCGACGCCGCCGCCAGGATCGCCGAGAGGCTCTGACGTCTCGATCGGATGAATTCTCGTCGTCGTCACCGATCGATAGCAGAGATAGTAGACGAAGCCGATTCAGAGTTTCAGATACTACTAAGTTAGATCAAAATTAAGAATGATGCATTTCCGTATGACTATCAAATCTATCATAGATAATGTTGAGTATTCTTTCTAGTTGTTCCTGATGTGAATCGTGAATTGGCCTGATATGATGATGGAATAATGTTTGTTGTCTAGATTAATTCCTTGCAGGATGTACAACTAGGAATCCGTCCTGGTAACCGCTCAAGCTGGATCAGTTACTAGTGTTATTTATTTTGGGAGAAACATATTGTTAGATAAAGTGAGAAATGGACAAATCAATTTTCTCTATTTATGTTGAGATGATACTTTTTTTTCGTGACTTGTGGCCAAAGCGTGGAGACCTCCTAATCGGCGCCTTCTGCGTTGGTTGGGGGTTCTCGCGCCCACGCGCAAGCAAATATGTGCCGGCCCATCAGGTGCGCGAGCGATCGACCTGGTTGACCACCGTTGATTTTTGAAAAAACACACAAAAGAACAAAAAATCCAAAAGAAATCACAGAAATTAAAATAAAGTCCTTGAATTAAAAAAAAGTTCATGGATTTGAAAATAGTTTGCAAATTCAAAAATTTCTGAATTTGGAAAAAAAATCATGGATTTTTTTAAAAAAATAGTGAATTTGAAAAAAGCTGGCAGATTTTGACTGATAAGTTTGAGGATTTGGAAAAAGTTCACTAATTTTGAAAAAAGATTACGAATTTGGAAATAATTCGTAGTTTTAAAAGAACATAAATTTGTGTTTTTTTTGTGAATTTGAATATATTCACGTATTTTAAAAAAAGTTCACGAGATTCAAATAAAAATCTATGAATTTGAAAATAGTTCATGTGTTTTAAAAAATGGTTCATGATTTTGAAGAAAATTTCAAATTTGAAAAAGCTTCACGCATATAAAAAGAAAAGGAACAAAAAAAGAAAAAAAGCGAGAAGAAAACACACCGCAATTTGTAAATGGGCCGGCCCGCTCGGTTGGAGGGGTGTCCACCGGTTATCCATCTCCAAAGAGAATTTATTGCACTTCCCGGTTTTTGGACCGCTGTCACCATTCCAATAATGTTGGAGGCCAAACGCTTTGCCCTTCGACTTCGCCATTTGCCGGTAGCACTTTTCGGTATTATCCTAAAACAAACAAATTCTCAAATTGATGAGAATGCTAAATGTAATGCAAATGTGGCAAATAGAAACAACAAGATTGCTTACATATTGGTCAATGGTGACACCGCTAGGAGCTTCACTTGCTCCAAACAACCCGCACAATGGCTGAACATCTCTTGAATCGTACCCATTTGTTTGTGAGAGATTTGGGGGTACAATTAGTTTTATGCCCAAGATGATGTTTGCGCTCCTCGATGCACTTTCAATACTCTATGCTTGTTTGGTATTTCCTTCTGAGCGAATTGAAAGAGGAATCTTGCCATCCCCTCACAAGAGCAATATCATCGCCCGATGTGTTGTTTGCTCGAATCACTTTCTTCCTCGATGAGCCATAGGGTTTGAATTGATCAAAATTCCTATATTTGCCTTCCACATCCAATTGATCAAAATGTGACAAAGATGCACCCTCAAGATCAAAATCATCCGTCTTCACCGGTATCTTCGCTGAGGATCATTGCGGCACCGACGGGAGGAAGTGAAAGTGCGTTATATTGACTAGAGGGGGGCGGGGGTGAATAGGCAATTTTTATGTATTCTTCACTGAGGAATTTGCAGGTGAGGAAATTCCTTAGCGAAGAACTACTTGCAGCGGAATAAGTACTCAAAAGTAAACATAACAGAACACAAGCATGGTCATCATGATGAAATGAAGACAAGCACAGAGTACAGAAAGCGTAATCACAGGATAACACAGGATGAAGACAAACACACTGAAGAAATTGAACTAAGGAAATTGAGAAAGTCTTCAGTCAAAGTCTTCAAACACAGTTATGAGGAAATGAAAGAGTTGAGGAAATAGAACCAGCAAGCTTGGTGAAGACAATGATTTGGTAGACTAGTTCCAACTACTGTCTCAGTTGTACGTCTGGTTGGAGCGGCTAGGTATTTAAACCTGAGGACACACAGTCCTCACCGTATTCTCCTTGAACTAAGGTCACACAAACCTCGTCCAATCACTCGTGGTAAGTCTTCATATGACTTCCGAACCTTCACAAACTCGGTCACTCGACGATCCACAATTTCCTCTTGGATGCTCTAGACCATGATGCCTAACCGTCTGGAAGAAGTACATTCCTCAAAGGTAACAAGCGTCGGATCCACGCAAGATCAATCTCTTCAGTGATGCTCAATCACTTTAGGTTTGTAGGTGTTTGGGTTTTCCTCACTCGATGATTTTCGCTCAAAGTCCTCGGAGGATGGGATGCTCTCAAATGACAAGTGTCAGTTTCTCTCGGAGCAGCCAACCAGCTAGTGGTTGTAGGGGGCGGCTATTTATAGCCTAGGGAGCAGCCCGACATGATAAGACATAAATGCCCTTCAAAAATATGACCGTTAGGTGGGTAGATATTTTGGGACAGCTGGCGCGTAGCACAACAACGGTTGGAAATTTGAGGCTCAAATTCCTCAGGGCTATCATGTTCCTCACTGTGTAGGCAATCCGCACTGGCGAATTCCTAACTCCTCAGTCAGAACAAATTCCTCAGTGACCAGAAGAACTTCGTTTCTGTCACTGAAGAAATTGACCGAACTGTATGAGATTTCCAATGGCTTCACTCGAAGGGATTGGTAGGTGTAGGATTTTGAGCTGAGCATCACTTGGAAATTTTTCCTTAGTATTTCCTCGACCCCCTTTAACGATGCACGGTGTTTCCTATGACTCAAGAAAGAGAAAATGGAACTACGAAAACAAAAGTCTTCACGCTTCATGTTCCTCAAATGAATACCAAGTCTTCAAGGTCACACCAATTTCTTCACTTTCAAAGTCTTCAGAAAGTCTTCAGAAATCCAAAGTCTTCAGTCGAAGAACTTCATTTTTAGGGGTCGACTTTCTTTGTAAATATCAAACTCCTCATAGACTTATAGACCTGTGTACACTCATAAACACATTAGTACCTTAACCTATAAGTCTTCAATACACCAAAATCACTAAGGGGCACTAGATGCACTTATAATCTCCCCCTTTTTGGTGATTGATGACAATATAGGTTAAGTTTTCAACAGGGATAAACATATGAAGTGTAAATACTGATATTAAGGAATTTGATTGCAAGATATAGAAGAATTCCCCCTGAAGATGTGCATAGTGAGGAATTTGCTTTTGAAGCAATGCACACTTGAAGAGTAGAATCATGGAGATCTCCCCCTATATCTTGTAATTCATACACGCATTTGATATATAATATGAAGAATTTGAAATGCATGATGAAATATGGTGACTGATGTAATTCAACATGCGTGCATTAACATATAACGATGAATAAGCATGCAGAAGAACACAACAAAAGTATCAGGCCACCATAGAGTTTAAGTTTACAACTCGATCCAGCAAAGTCATCAGAAGAACGAGAGTTGTAACTTAGCAAAAAAAAAACGCCCATATAAGATAGACCCGCTTGAAGAGTAACTCAAATTTCTCCCCCTTTGTCATCGGATGACCAAAAGGGTTGAAAATGAGGACTAACGCCCCTGAAGAATATCACGATGATGGAGGAGCGCCAACGTTGTTGGGGTCGTTTGTTGATGTAAGGCCTGCTGTAGTGTCGTCCAAGTCTTCATGCTCATCGGTGTCGCGCGATGAAGAATAGGAGCTGGCCACCAAGGAAGGAACCTTGACCTTCTTGTATTTCTTTGATGGAGGTGCAGACCAATCAAAGTCCTCCTTGAGACCCATTTGCTTCAGATCTTCTTCACCATATACATGTGACAGAATAGCCCAGGTGCGACCGAAGACTTCATGGAGGTAGTAATGATTTTTCTTCACTGCATTATGTGTAGCAGTCATGTTGTGAAGAATTGAATCAAACTGACGCTTAACCCATTTATGGTTTCGATCCACCTTCCGTGAAGACTTAGCGTAGCTCACGGTCGATCATCACCACGACGGCAAAGGGCTTGAGGATTTGGCTTGGAGGCATGGGCAGCGAGAATCATGAGTGGCGAGTCATCATTGGTGGAATAAGATGCAGCTTTTGCGAAATCGACCATCCAATGGACGAATGCCTTCATCAATAACAGCCGGTGCCTTGCCCTTTTCATCGGTGAGAATAGGTCCGCTTGAGGACTTCAATCGGGGGCAAGTAGCTGAGGTGATTCTAAAAATCAACCTTGTAGTTGAGTGAAGACCTTGTCCTGAGGAATCTCATAATCCAAGGTGCATAAGGCTTCAGCTCAAATGGAGAAATTGCAACATTTGCCAGAGTCCTCATGAAGAAATCATGATAGTTGACAGGTATGCCATGAATGATGTTGAATACCAGATTCTTCATGATGCCAACAATTTCCTCATCAGATGAGTCGTGGCCTTTGATTGGACTCATAGTCTTCGTCAGAATGCGATAGACTGTCCTTGGTACATCTTGCAATTCCTTCACGAGGAATTTTGTCCTTGAGGCTTGACCAGGTTTCAATGGCTTCATCAGCACTTGCATGTAGTGATCTGTAAGCTCAGGCTCTTGGTACATGCAACGAGCTCCTTCAGGTGGAGGACTGATGGGCAGGGCGTGAAGTAATTCAGAGGCCGGTGCTTTGTAGTGAGTGTTTTCGGTCATCCAGTCCAAAACCCAGGAGTTCACATCGTCAGCATCTCCTGTGATGTGCAGTGTTGCATAGAATTGAAGAATGAGCTCTTCATTCCAATCAACTATGTCTGTGCAAAAGTTGAGGAGGCATGTGTCATGAAGCACTGCGAGGACAGGTGTGAATCATGGCAGTGATTCCATGTCCACATGAGGAATATGATCATGGTAGAATACTTTTTACTTGTTTAAGATCATTGAAGAATAGAAGTTGGCTTTGTTGGCGGTCCGAAGCGCTTCCTTCTAAGACGAGCAGAATCATAGGGATTGTAGTCAGTGAAGAACACGTGCTCGCCGAAGAAATCATCAGCATTGAATTTCTGCTTCTTTGAGAATGCATCCTTTGGTTTGGGCTAAGGAGTGTCAGTCAATTGCATTATTACCACAGGAATCGCAATCTCAGGCTCCACAGGCTGAGGAATTTCAGCTTCTTCTTCAGTGACAGCCTGGGTCTTCAATTCTTCATTTACATTTTCTTTAGCACTAGTGGCTGGAATTTCTTCATGGACAGACGGTGTGGCATGTGGTTCATCAGATCTCATTTGAACTGTAGTTACTAGGGACTGAGGAATCTGTTGCAACGGTGTGAACAGTGGAGAGTTGGGGTGCTGACTTTCCCAAAAGTCATCATTCAGCACAGGTGTGGTACAGCCAATGTCCACATCCTCATCTTCCATTTCTTCGACGCCGGCCTCTTCAGCAGTAAACTGAGGCATAGGCGAGGAAACAACTGGAGTTGAAGGGATTGCATCCACTTCAATTTCTTCATCCAACTGCTCTGACGAAGCAGCAGAAGGATTTTCTTCATCGGATTCGCTAGGAATCACATATTCTTCATCATAAGGAACAAGGTCCTTTGATGGCATGGTTGAGATAGGAACAACATCAATGGGGTTTGCAAACGAGCTGGTCAAAGACTTCATCTTCTTCGGAGCTGAAGAATCTGATGAAGTTGATGCCTTCCTTTTCTTCACTGCTGCATGCTCTGCAGCCTTAGTATTCTTCACATCTGAAGCAGATGGAAGGATCGGAGTTGGGGTAGGCACAGGAGGAGGCGGAGGAATTTGGTTGAGTTTCTTGAGCTGGCACAATCATGTAGTTGCCACTGAGCTCTTCATTTTCTTCAGCGCACCACTAGTGGATGTCCGGCAATTTCATCGTGGTGGAATGCGGTCATCAGCCACGAAACTCACATTTTCTTCAGCATGAATGTCATCGCCAGGTCTTGGCATGTTCTTCGATCGGTGAGCGGATGCTTGACCAGAGGAATTTCTGTTTGCGATGGAGCTGCAACATTTGGAGTGAACTTTTCTGTCAACTTCACAAAACGGACTTTGGCTCCAATCCAGTCAGCGCGGTATACGTCAAATTCATCACCGAGTTTCTTGATCTTAGATTGAATATTGACAAGTTCTTCAGTTGTCATAGAGAAAACGTGTTTCTTCAGAAAACACTCTTTCTTGTACTGCGCTTTCTTGATCTACCTGGCCTTTTCAAATTTCCATTTCTCTTCTTGTATGAAGGCAGTCAGCATATGACTTTGGCCAGGATTCAACTTAAAATCAGGCATAGGAGTGTTTGGGTCCTTGTGCCAGAGATCAATGTAGTCAAGGATCAACTTTGGATCCAAAAGCAGAGGCACATTTGTGCCCTTGGCTCTAGCGGCCCTGACCTGCCTGTCTCTGATGATTTCGGCAAGTTCCTCATCATCAGCTTCGTCTTCATCAGATGGCACTTGGAAGGCGACCTGCTTCTTGTGAGGACTTGGGCGAGAATCTCGTCTAGCAGTGGCCTTTGTCTTCAGCAGAGAGGGGCCGATTGAAGAATTGATGCGGTGAGGAACTAGCAGAAGCTCCTGAGGCAATTGAGATGTGTGTAGTCCTTTGGCACGTGGAAAGATGCACAGGTGCAGAGGATTTGGTCGGAGCAGCTGAGGACTTGAGCGGAGGAGCTGAGGATTTTGGAGGAGCAGGAGCGGCGTAAGGAATTGGCCGTGAGGGCTTTGAGGATTCTGGCCGTGAGGGCATTGCTGTGGAACTTGGCCTTGAGGGCATTGAAGATGAAGCACTGGACTTATGCGCAGGCTTCTTTGCCATGGCCTTCTTAGGCTTGACAGCGGACGCCTCAGCAGAGGCAGCAGCAACAGCAGAGTCCTCGTTGTATTTCCTCACTGCTTCTTTCGCCTGTTTGGCCAACTTGGCCTGGCACTTGGCCCATTCTTCAGGATAGTCCTCACCGTGCTTGAGGCTGGTGGGCTCTGCTACTTGGTCTGGTGCCAATGGAGGTCTTGAGCATGGAGGGGTAATAGCGAATTTCTTCATGTATTTTGGAGTTACATATCTGTACTCCCTCCACTCTCTTGCCCATCTCCTCTCAATCTTTTGAATGCGCACCTTGCGCTAATTTTTATCCTCCTCAGGGGGTGTGCGGTACCCAGCATAGATGTCCTCAGGGATTTCAAAAGCAGTGTTGACCTCAGGCCTCTTTCCTCCTTTCTGTGGCTTCCTTCCATCAGCCATTTTCTTCAGATGAGGAATTTGAACAATTGAATTCTCTGAAGATGTATGCAACTTTTCTTCGAGGAACGCTGCAAATGAGTTAAGTTGATGAGAACCTAGTGATTCAGCAGCGGACATGAGTACCTGTGAACAGAGTATAGTTGCGAGGAATTTGGAGGGGTCATATGCGTTCTCAGAAGGTTTTGTAAAAAGAACAAGTTTGAGGAATTTGACCAGATGAGTCTTGAAGAATTTCACTAAGCATTCTTTGTCTTAGGTTCCAGAGTTGTACAGATCAGAAATCCACACAATTGAGGAATCTTGAAGAAAAATATAGCTTTGAGAAATGAATCAAAAGCAGATGACATGTGAGGTGTTTTAGTGTGTGAGAATTTGAAGAAAAACACCTTTGAAGATTTTGTAGAAATCATTTGAATCAAAGAGGGCAGTAAAAGTAACTTTTAATTAAACTGGACGAAGAACACGACGAACTGGGATGTGGAGATGTGAAGTTCGTCAGTGCAGATCTTCCACGCCCTAACTTGGCTCAGGAAGACAGCTACGGCGGCGACGGAGTGAGGAAATCCATGGCCGGGCGCGAAGTACAACACGCGAGGTCGAGGCAATGAAGCTCTTCCTCACCGGCGATGATGAAGTAGCGGCGGCGCTAGGGTTTGAGAAGCTCAAGCTGGCGAGAGAATGAGCGGAGTAAAAGTGAAGTGAGTAAGGGTGTCGGCGTTCTGGGAACAGGGGTCCCCAGACTTGCCTGCCTGCGGCCTGCGGCGTGGCTCAAGTGGGAGCCCAGCGCGGCCCAACTTCATCAGCTCAAGCCCAAGACCCTCGCGAGGGGCCAAGCCTCGCGGGGCGGACGACAAGAACCTTCCTCAGGAGCAGCCTCGTCAGGCAGGCTCACGAGGAGGCGGAGATATCAAGGCGGTGGTACCTCACGAGGGTGCCCCATGGCGCAAGCCATGACGATCGAGATCAAGCGGGCGCCCGACTCACGTGAGTGTCCTCGTTCCCCTTTTGTGCAAAGGAGGCAAGCATAGGCCAAGGCATCGTGCAAAGGTTACCGCTTGGTGCAACAAGATCAAGACCAGCAGAGCGGCGGGGCCGGAGGTCATCGTGGAGCCAGGGGACGGCGTCACCGTCAGAGCCTTTGGCAACCGAAGATCAACTTTAGTCAGGATAAGTGTACTAGATGTTCCCCTTCAAAATGGCCAATTGTTGGCGCCCTTCCCGCTCATTATTTGTAAAGAGGCCCAGGGCCTCCCTCTATAAATAGGACTAGCCACCACAGAGAGAAGGAGAGGGGGGTCGAACCTACCAGAGAGAGAGAGAGAGAAGCGAATGGACTCACCCAAGCAGTCCATCGCACCAGCTCAAGAACAGCCCCTCGCGAGGCTGTTCTTCCTTTGTACTGTTCTTCATCAGCCCCGGAGGCAATCCACCACACCACACACTGGAGTAGGGTATTACACCACAACAGTGGCCCGAACCAGTATAAATCTTGCGTCTCTTGTGCTGTTCATCGTTCCTAGTTTAGATCCCTTGTGAAACATTGACGCGTGAGCTGGTAGGGGAAAGATCTCCGTGCGCACCCCAGAGTTCGAACCTCAAGGGTCTGCCGGAACATAAATCCGACAAAGGGGAGGGGGTATTTATAGCCACGGTGAAAAACTGTTCGCCCGAAGAATTTGGACGAACGTGCCCCTGACCCTTCTCATTCGCTTGACATGTGTCACCCACGTACTTAGAAGTGGAGATCGTGTGAGATCGTGGGTGAATAGATAAGTATTTTGTGGGATGCAGAACGGTTTGAGCGGCAAAGCCGAAAATTTGGATAAGATAAGTTAAAAGTTCCGTTCGCAAATTCTTCAGCTGGCAAGGACACAGTTAAGATTTTGAACGAGTTTCAAACAGAACGCACATGAAGAATTTGTGAATAGATTGGGTTGAGTTTATCATAGAGGGGGAAGGGTCCGATCACATTCACTTAGCAGAAAAAGCAACTTGAAGAAATAGCAATAAGTGAATGCTGTAGAGGACATAAACTCATATATATATATATATATAGCCAATAAAGAAAAACGACGGTAACAGTGAAGACAATGCAAAGTTGAAGAACTTGAACAACTGAGGAATTTCAAAACTGAGGAAAAACTCAAATTGAAGCTTTTCAACTTTTGGTGGTGGCATGACCCACCATATAAGAATGATGATTTCAGACATCGCGTACAATTGTCGTAGGGTTCTGAGAATCAAATTCTTCGTTAACTTCTTCACACTTAGAGTGTTTCTCTTCATTGATTGAAGAAAAACGTTTCTTCATGTGTTGCACATCTAAGTCATCAATTTTGCATAAGTGTTAGGACGAGTGTCCTATTCAAAGAACATTCGAAGATTCTAAGATATTTAGCTCACACCGCAACTTGCTAAATCTCTTCTCATCAAGGGGCTTTGTGAAGATATCGGCTAGCTGTTCTTCTATCTTCGCATGCTCAATAGAAATGTCGCCCTTCAACACATGATCACGAAGAAAATGATGACGAATCTGAATGTGCTTTGTCTTGATCTTTGGAACTGGGTTGTGAGCAATCTTGATGGCACTCTCATTGTCACAGAAGCGAGGCACATTCTTCACGTTGACGCCGTAGTCCTTGAGAGTTTGGTTCCTCCACAGCAATTGAGCACAACAAGTGTCGGTGTCAAAACCGGCGGATCTCGGGTAGGGGGTCCCGAACTATGCGTCTAAGGCGGATGGTAACATGAGGCGGGGGACACGATGTTTACCCAGGTTCAGGCCTTCTCGATGGAGGTAATACCCTACTTCCTGATTGATTGATCTTGATGATATGAATATTACAAGAGTTGATCTACCACGAGATCGTAGAGGCTAAACCCTAGAAGCTAGCCTATGGTATGATTGTTGTTGTCCTACGGACTAAACCCTCCGGTTTATATAGACACCAGAGGGGGCTAGGGTTACACAGAGTCGGTTACAAGGGAGGATATCTACATATCCGTATTTCCAAGCTTGCCTTCCACGCCAAGGAGAGTCCCATCCGGACACGGGACAAAGTCTTCAATCTTGTTTCTTCATAGTCCAACAGTCGGGCTAAAGTATATAGTCCGGCTGTCCGAGGACCCCCTAATCCAGGACTCCCTCAGTAGCCCCTGAACCAGGCTTCAATGACGATGAGTCCGGCGCGCAGATTGTCTTCGACATTGCAAGGCGGGTTCCTCCTCCGAATATTCCATAGAAGATTTTGAACACAAGGATAGTGTCCGGCTCTGCAAAACAAATTCCACATACCACCGTAGAGAGAATAATATTTCCACAAATCTAATCTGCTGACACATTCTGCAGCATGACATCATACCACGGCCCGGTCATTATTCGAACCGTTTTTCTCAACCAGCCACTGCACATATTGCGAGGCGGTTTTCCTGGCACGTCTTGTCGAAGCAGAGATCATGTCCCTCTTTTCACGGGATTCTCATCAATACGGGTGGGGGTAACCCAATCATACCCGCTGGCATGACTCTTCAATTTTAGGCAAGTTCCAGACAGTTGTGCGGAGGGCGCTTGATATTCACCCTCTTTATAAAGGGGTCAAGGCCTGTCCTTTTCTTTTTGCGCTCGATCTTTCCCTTCTCCCACCTCGAATTCCAGCACCCAAGGCGGAGGCCAAGCGCTTCGGACCTTCAATCATGTCCGGATCCAACCTTCAAGGCTGGTGGGTGGCCTCCTCCGTCACAGAGGAGGGCATCAAGAAGCTAAGAGATGCCGGTGTCGACCACCGAAATCTACGCCTGGCTGCTGCTCAAGGGCAGGTCATCCCCACTCCGAACCTAACGAGAGTGTCGTATTTGTTTCCCACTTCCTCCGAGGGCTAGACTTTAGTCTTGACCCCTTTGTCGAGGGCTTATGTTCTATTACGGGCTCGATTTCCATGATCGGCTCCGGATTCCATCCTTCACATCTAAATGCGTTTATAAATGCGTGTATGAGGCCTTCCTCCGCATCGCCCCACACTTCGGCTTATGGATCAAGACCTTCAATGTGAAGCCGGAGTTGATCGATGGGCGACACGCAGAGTGCGGAGGCGCCATAATAAGCTAAGGCGTCGATGCTCCATGGCCAAAGGGATCCTTCCCCGAGATGACCAACTTATGGCAGCGGGAGTGGTTTTACATCACGGCTCCCGGGAATACTAAGTGGGTAGCTGCCCCTGCCTTCCGCTCGGGCCCCCCCGCCACAACTGGTGTCATGGGTCAACAAGGGGCTGGACTGGGGGCCGGCTAATGACGTGCCGACATTGCAGAGTCGCATCCGGGATCTCCTCAAGAGAGATGTCAGCCTTGTCAAGGTAATGCAAGTCATGCTAGTTCGTCGGGTCCTGCCATGCCAACGTCGATCTCTCCGTATGTGGGAGTTCAACCCGGAAGGACCGCGAACCATTCAGCAATTCTTCGGCGTGACGCTCGAACAGATGTACAGATTGTTCTTCGGATCATGAATAAAGTGTCCGGACACCACCTAGGATGCGGGCCTAAATTGCAATCGTCCAGACACCCAAGTAAGTAATTCTTCGGCCGAACATGTTGTCTCTTTATTTATCACAACATCATTCTAAAAAGTCGGTCTTTGACCAGGACTGGATAAAAAAGGCGAAGATGATCAGGTGTTCGGCCCCCCTTCCCGAAGGCTCACCGAATCCTGTACTAGCCAGGATGCTTGAGCTCGCGCCTTATCAAGCGCCATCAGGGGAAGATAAATGGAGGAATAAAGAAGCCGAAAGCGGGCCTCACTCATTATTCATTCAAACCGGGGGAATTAGTGCCTCCGTGAAGGAGGATAACTGGGGAGAAGAATCTAAAATTCCGTCTCCCCAAGGAAGGAAGAGGACCGCCTCTGAAGACTTGGAAACAATGGTTTCCAAACGAGGGAAAAAACCTTTGTCAGGGGGCCCTACCCCGGAGGGCATCCTTACCGCACAGTGCCCGCAAGGGGACCAGCCCTCCACCAAGCTGTAAGTAAACAAAAGTACTTTATAGTAAACATATCTTACTTTATTTTCGAAGGCAATAACCGAGACGTATGTCTTGTAGTTCGGATCGTAGCCCTTCTCGACAGAGTTCGACTTCGGGGGATCTTCTTCCAGAGATGATGGAGAGCAAAACGCCTCCCCATGCCTCCCTGCCTCATGAGGCGGGCGACCCAGAGGTGTCGTCACAAGGGATTTCTCCTGATCCACCAAGGCCAGAAGGTAACCCTTCGGCCTTCCGAAGTCCGGAGTATTCGGCTCCTAAGGGGAGCAACAGAAAGAGTCCGGGACTGTCCGGTCTTGTGACGAGACGACCGATGAATCTTCTGGGGCAAGCGGCTATCTCAGAAGCGCATTGCACGTTAATGGGTACGGTGATTGAGAGGATTTCATCCGCCGAAAGCGGGTTGCATGAAGCTTTTATGAGCCTGCTGAGAGGCTTTGAGGTATGCAAAGTAATATGTATATTTTTGACGGTACCGCACACGCTAGGTGTGCCCTATGCAGATAGTAGCCCCTGAGACTCTGGTTGCCGTCGAAAAAGGCGGCAAATAGAGGATCATAGTCCCAGGTAATGATCATGCCGCTTTCATGTGCAGGCGGCTGAGAGTCCGGTGGCTAGCCGGACTGGTGAGTTTGCCGAACTGAAGCGGCAACTTGATGCGGCGGATGCCGACATCGTGCTTGTAAACAGGCTTCTTGACGAGGCACATGGTATGTATTCTCCGGTGTCAACATATATTAAGAGGAGCATGGTGCTAGTATCTATAATATGCTGTGACTGCAGATGGAGCTGCCGCCGTGGAGACCCTTCGAGCAGAACTTGCCCGAGCCAAGGAACAAGCCAGGAGGAGTGATGCGGCCGCCCTAAAGGCGGTTGAAGAGTTAAGAGCCGAACAGGCTGCGCATTGCCAGAGCAAAGAGAAAATGGCCAAGATGGCCGTTGAGTTGAAAGATGCCGCTGACCGTTATGAGCTTCTTGAAAGGGAAAGTCAAACGAAGACGGCGGACCTGGGGAAAGCCATGGTAGCAGCCAAGGAAACCCACTTTAAAATCAGAGCGACGAAGGAGGAGCTACGTCAAGCCGAAGATATCACGGCTGGGAAGCCCTTTTTGTTGCGGACGTAGTTCGGAGATCCTAAGTATGCCCTTCTGGATCAATTATGGAGTTCTGCGGACTCGTACTTGGATTTGGCAGCGAGTGCTGCTGATGCGACCAAGTTTTTCGAATATAAAAAAGATCACGAAGTGGAAAAGTTGTTCTGGTCGCAGTTCAATGCTCCAGCGCATCCGCTGCTATTAAATGAGCAAATGGCCGAGTGGGCCGAGCTCCATAGGTTGTCCGGACTTGCCATGAGGTCTGTCATGGATCGTCTTTGGCCGGAAGGATCAAGGCCGAATAGTTATTTTGGTCCAGTGCAACGATTCCTTGGTGCTGTGCCGCATATCGACGCTGTAAAGAGGTCGGGCGTGCATAGAGGGTCTTGTGGATGGCTCTTGCCCATGTCAAGACATCTTTGGACAGGGATGGAGGCCACCGCTATTGCAACCGAATCTGGCCGTAGGCGAGGTTTTCGCCGAGCACTATTTTGAAGAAGTCCTAGAAGGTGCTCGTTTAATAGAGGCTCAGTGCTCGAAGAGTGTCATGTTCGAGTGACATGTATCCCGACTGTAAAAACAATGCTATTTGCATTATAAAGGCTGTGTTTATACTTTTGCCTTAAAGTATTGTTATGCCTCATGTGCGGTCGTTTATGTATATATATATAACCTGAAAGTTTGCAGTCATCGGCTTCAGCCCCCACGCATATAATGCGGGGGTGTTCGCAAAAGCGCGTGTTCACACTTGATCCAACGTCTTGGTCCATTAAGGAGGTGGTAGCACGGCGAACGAGGCAATCGGACTATATTGCTTTAACACTTCCACTTAACCATAGGAGTTTGACAGTGGGGCTACTATATAGCCCATGGTACTTCCGCGCTCATCCGAAATGCAGGCGGCGTCATACATGACCCGGAAAAACCGGCCCTTCGTTAATGCACGAGAGGAATCCGAAGATTCCGCTAAGTCATCGAGTGGTTGACCAGTCTTGTGATTTATCATGATAGTCGGTTTCGGCTTTCTCTCGAGGTGCTCATCCGGATGAACCGGGCACAATCGCGATAGTTCTCCGGTGCCACCTTAGCTGATAGAGCGAGCGTAAGGTAGCAAAACTTGGGAGCCAGCAAACCCAACATTTGACCAAAGACATGATTCGAGCTGTTGCATATAAGGCCAAACTTCATGACGCCGAACACCCCTAAGGTGTTCGGTCTTTATAACATGTACCGGGCTGAGTAACGCCCTTGATAAAGGACCCTAAATTTCCGAATGCGTGCATTAGTCCGACATGGCGAAATGCCAACAACGCCAAAGATCCCTCACGGTTGTGTTAGGTATCCGCGGGGGATGTCAAGCAACAAGAGCTGGTAAGAAAGGTTTACACAGGGTCTTAATCTAAAAAGAAACCTGTGAGCGGGGCCCTGCCGCACGCGTCTGCGCTGTGTCTCCGCAGCCGTATCCTGGAAGGGTGTAGCACGATTGTCATCTGTAAAAGAGAAAAACTTAGATGAAATCTTCGTGCGAAAAACTGATTATTCTCATTAAAAGTCAATCTAAAGGAGGTAAAGCCGAACTGTAGTCCTTTTTACATGCGGGAAGCCCCCGGTACCGCCTATGGGGGTATATCCATCAAACCAATCTCAGGTTTATCTAAGCTGTTACAGCTATTGGTGCGCCGGACTCGTCTAGCCGTGTCCGCGGTCTTGGCGACTGACCATTTATTCTGGTTGGAGAGGCCATTTAGTGTTCGGCTACTAAAGCCGCCACAAGTTCTTCCGCGCGTAAGGAACGCTCGGTGTTTCCGCTAACGATGATGATGCCACGTGGACCGGGCATCTTAAGCTTAAGAGAAGCGTAATGCGGTACTGCATTAAAACGAGCGAAGGCTGTTCTTCCGAGTAGTGCTTGATAGCCATGCGAAATGGAGGCGATGTCGAAGGTTAACTTTTCACTTCAGAAGTTGTCGGGAGAACCGAATACAACCTCTAGTACTAGAGAGCCCGTACAGCGGGCCTCTGGGCCTGGTATTACTCCTTTAAAGGTAGTATTGCTTTGGCTCATCCTCGTCTTCACTAGGTGTCTCCCTCCCCTTGTGTTCGGCGTTTAGCTTGCCGGCCTGTTTGAAGACCCAGCATTCTCTGTGGGTGTGATTTGCAGGTTTATCGGAGGTGCCATGAATCTGACATAACTTGTCTAGAATCTTGTTTAGGCTGGACGGTCCATCTCTGTTACCTTTAAAAGGCCTTTTCCGTTGACCGGGTCGAGAGCCCCTAAATCCGGCGTTTATCGCCGTGTTGTCTGGGCTATCTTCGTTATTTCGACGCTTGCTTTTACTGCGTCGTGGTTTTCCATTGCCATCCCTGACTTCAGATGTGCTCGGGTCATTGGTGCTACTACGGGCTAGCCGACTATCTTCGCCCAGCATAAAAGCGGGTCATAAGGCTTGTTAGGGCTGCCATTGTCCTTGGTTTTTCTTGGCCGAGGTGTCTGGCGAGCCATTCGTCTCGGAAGCTGTGTTTGAAAGCTGATAAGGCTTCGATGTCTGGGTAGTCGACGATTTGATTCTTCTTAGTGAGAAATCTGTTCCAAAATTTTCGGGCTGACTCTCCGGGCTGTTGAATTATATGACTTAAATTGTCTCCATCCGGAGGTCGTACATAGGTCCCTTGAAAGTTAGCCCTAAAAGCATCCTCAAGCTCCTCCCAACTTCCAATTGAATTTTTGGAGAGGCTCTTCAGCCAGTGACGAGTTGGTCCTTTCAGGTTGAGGGGCAAGTATTTGATGGCATGGAGATCGTCTCCGCGAGCCATATGGATATGGAGGATGAAGTCCTCAATCCAGACCCCAGGGTCTGTCATTCCGTCGTATGCCTCTATGTTCACAGGTTTGAATCCCTCTGGAAATTCGTGATCCAGCACCTCATCGGTGAAGCATAGGGGGTGCGCGACACCCCTGTATTTGGATGTGTCATGGCGTTCTGACGGTTGTAGTGTTCGGTTTTGATTCTGCGCTGGAGCGCGCTTCCTAGATCCGTAGATGGATCTAGTCATGCCGACTTTTTGATGCAAGTCCTCGCGTGAATCGTGTGCTGACTTATGTACGGCCTCGTTAGCCGCCCTATCGCGGCCACGAGGTGGTCGATCCGACCGGTCGGCCATTTTATTTTTCGGCTGTGTAGGCTCTAAGGCCTCATCATCAAATTCAGGCAACAACTTGCGCTTTGGATAGCTCTTTGTGTGGCGACTGCCACCATACTTTTCTTCAGTGTTGAGCACTTTGTTCCATCTACTGTTGAGCATATTCGGCGTGGCCTTAAGCCTTTGCTTCTGCTTCTTCAGACTCCTCGCAGTGGCAATAAGCCTTCTATGGAGGTTCTCTTGTTCCAAGTGCCTCTCCGGGATGATGTGTGCATCGTCGTCCGGACTGTTTTCCTCTCCAGAGAGAGGTTGATGAGCTTTATCCTCGGTGTCGCCGTGATCGGACAGCGGCTCCGTACTATGTTCGCCGTCCGCTGGTTCATCCCGCTCTATCGCTGGGTCCATGTGGTCGTTGTTTCCTCTGGAGTCGACCGGGGTATTATTTTTTCTTGCGCTGTTATCGCTGTTTTTGCCGAGGCGGGGTTTGGAGCGGCGCCTACGCCATCGTTTTGGCTGCTTCTCGAGGGAACTATCCCTCGCTGCATCCTTCCATTCCTCGTCATTGTTTTCTTTGGGTGTATCCACCATATATATATATCGTGTGATGAAGTGGCTGTCCAGCGCCCTGTGGGCAGTGGTTCCTGTTCTTCTCCTGCATCGTTGTCCCTACCGTCGATGTCTTCGGAGTCGAAATCGAGCATGTTGGTTAAGTCTTCGACAGTGGCTATTAAGTGGGTGATGGGTGGGGAACGAATTTCTTCGTCGTCCGCCTCCCACTCGAGCCGGACATAGTTCGGCCAAGGGCCTCCTGACCAGGAGAGAGACCTTAATGAATTTAACACATCACCAAGAGGCGAGTGCTGAAAGATATCCCCGGAGGTAAACTTCACGATCGGCGCCCAATCAGATTCGATAGGCATGGACACAGGCGGTTCGGGGCCTGTGGCGGGGGACGAATCCGAGGATCCGGCGACACTGGTCTCATAGGAGGTGAAGTCAGTATTCAGCTCTATCGCCACTGAGTGTGTGGCCTCCGAGGCGGTGTCCATCCACCCGTCCTCGGACGGCGCAATAGACTCCGGATCTAGGGCCGGAGTAGCCACAGGTGTGATCTCCCGAACACCGTTCGACGACAGAGCTAAGTCATGCTCGTCGTGACTGTGCGGCGCACCTGACATGGACTCGAATCCATCAAAGATCAAGTCTCCGCCGATGTCGGCAGTGTAGTTTAAATTTCCAAACCTGACCTGACTGCCAGGGGCGTAGCTCTCGATCTGCTCCAGATGGCCAAGCGAGTTGGCCCATAGTACGAAGCCGCCGAATACGAAGATCTGGCCGGGGAGGAAAACCTCACCCTGGATCGCATCGTTGCCGATGATCGAAGGAGCCATCAAGCCTTGTGGTGACGGCATAGTGGAACTCTCAATGAAAGCACCAATGTCGGTGTCAAAACCGACAGATCTCGGGTAGGGGGTCCCGAATTGTGCGTCTAAGGCGGATGGTAACAGGAGGCGGGGGACACAATGTTTACCCAAGTTCGGGCCCTCTCGATGGAGGTAATACCCTACTTCTTGCTTGATAGATCTTGATGATATGAATATTACAAGAGTTGATCTACCACGAGATCGTAGAGGCTAAACCCTAGAAGCTAGCCTATGGTATGATTGTTGTTGTCCTACGGACTAAACCCTCCGGTTTATATAGACACCAGAGGGGGCTAGGGTTACACAGAGTCGGTTACAAGGGAGGAGATCTACATATCTGTATTGCCAAGCTTGCCTTCCACGCCAAGGAGAGTCCCATCCGGACATGGGACGAAGTCTTCAATCTTGTTTTTTCATAGTCCAACAGTCCGGCTAAAGTATATAGTCCGGCTGTCCGAGGACCCCCTAATCCAGGACTCCCTCAATAAGAACCAGCAGCAATGTACTCAGCTTCAGCAGTAGACAATGATACGCAGTTCTATTTCTTCGAGGACCAACAGACCAAAGATCGTCCAAGGAAATGACATGTACCAGATGTTGACTTGCGGTCCACACGATCACCAAAGATAGTCGAGTCGAATATCCAATGAGATCAAAAGCCGAGCCCTTGGGGTACCATAATCCAAGTGTTGGTGTGTGAGCTAGATATCGAAGAATATGCTTCACAACCTTATGGTATGATTCCTTCGGTGTAGCTTGAAATCGGGCACACATGCAAACATTAAGCATAATATCTGGCCTAAAGAACCAATCATGGAGCGGTATACCTTTTGATCGAAGTCAATACCATTTTCATCAGTGCACAGATGGCCATTTGTGGGCATAAGAATTTTGACGCCTTTGCAATCTTGCATGCCGAATTTCCTCAGTACATTGAATATGCCATTACGCTGTTGACGAATTTGAAGACCTAAGAAGAATTTCAATTCTCCCATAATAGACATTTGATATTCTTCACTCATCATATAGGCAAATTCATCACTATAACGTTGGTCAGTACATCCAAAGATAATATCATCAACATATATTTGGCACACAAACAGTTCACCATCATAAGATTTAGTGAAAAGAGTAGGGTCGAGTGAACCGGGTTTGAAGCCTTTCTTCATGAGGAATTCCTTCAAGTATCATACCACGCCCGAGGGGCCTGCTTGAGGCCATATAGGGCCTTATTGAGTCTGAAGACTTTGTCAGGATTCTTTGGATCTTCAAAACCTGGGGGTTGGGCAACATATACTTCTTCCTCAAGCTTACCATTGAGGAATGCATTTTTCACATCCATTTGATATAAAGTGATATCATGATGGTTAGCATAAGCAAGTAATATGCGAATAGCCTCAAGTCTAGCAACAGGTGCAAAAGTTTCATCGAAATCAATTCCTTCAACCTGTGTGTAGCCTTGAGCTACTAGCCGTGCCTTATTCCTCACCACAAGGCCATTTTCATCTTGCTTGTTGCGGTAGATCCACTTTGTGCCAATGATATTGTGCTTGCGAGGATCTGGACGTTTGACCAGTTCCCAGACGTTGTTGAGCTCGAATTGATGTAATTCTTCTAGCATGGCCTGAATCCACTCAGGCTCCATAAATGCTTCATCTACCTTAGTGGGCTATGTAATAGAGACAAAAGCATAGTGCCCACAAAAGTTAGATAAATGTGAAGCTCTTGAGCGTGTGAGAGGACCTGGTGCTTCAATGTCATCGATGATATTTTCAACTTGCACTTCGTTGGCAACGCGAGGATGAGCTGGTTGTCGTCGAGGAATTTGATCAGCATTTTCTTCAGCACCATTTTCTTTAGGTGCATTAGCTCGACGTTCTTCATGTTCTGGAATGAATTCTTCAGCAGATTCTTCGGTCGGAATGACATCCTCAGTAGCCTTGAACTTGATAGATTCCTCAGGTGCTGGTTCATCTATCATAGAAGGTAGGTGCTCTCTTTGCGAGCCATTAGTTTCATCAAACCGCACATCTACAGTTTCAACAACCTCGCGAAGAACGTTGTTGAAGACTCTGTAGGTGTGCGAGTCCTTTCCGTAACAAAGTATAAAACCTTCATGTGCTTTCGGTGCAAATTTTGAGTTGTGATGAGGATCTCTAATCCAACATTTAGCACCGGAGACTTTGAAAAAACTCACATTGGGTTTCTTGTCAGTGAGGAGTTCATAGGCAGTCTTCTTGAAGAATTTGTGAAGATATACTCTGTTGATGATGTGGCATGCAGTATCAATTGCATCAATCCAGAAACAACGAGGCGTTTTGTATTCATCAAGCATAGTGCAAGCCATCTCAGCAAGAGTCCTGTTCTTGCGCTCCATGACGCTATTCTGCTGAGGAGTATAAGGAGCAAATAACTCATGAGTAATACCAAGTTCATCAAGATAGTCATCAAGACCAGAATTCTTGAACTCAGTTCCATTGTCACTTCTGATGTGCTTGATCTTCACACCAAAGTTGGTTGAAGCCCTCGAGGAAAAACATTTGAAGACTTCCTGCACTTCATGTTTGTAAGTAACAATGTGTACCCATGTGTATCGAGAGTAATCATCAACAATAACAAAGCCATATTGAGATGCATCATTTGAAACTGCAGAATAATGGTTAGGACCGAAGAGATCCATATGAAGCAATTCAAATGGACGAGTAGTAGTCATGATAGTCTTCGCTGGATGCTTAGCCTTGGTCATCTTTCCAGCTTCACAGGCTCCGCATAAGTGATCCTTGAGGAATTTGACATTCTCAATGCCAATGACACGCTTCTTCTTTGCAAGTGTGTGAAAATTCCTCATGCCTGCATGACCAAGTCGTCGATGCCATAGCCATCCTTCTGAAGCTTTTGCAAGTAGGCACACGGCTGGTTGTGGTCCTGTAGAGAAATCAACAATATACAAGTCTCCTCTCCTAAAGCCTTCGAAGACTTTGGAATTGTCAGCTTCCATGACCACAACACAACGATACTTTCCAAAGACAACAACCATATCAAGATCACAAAGCATTGAGACAGGCATGAGGTTGTATCCTAAGGACTCGACAAGCATGACTTTGTCCATGTGTCGATCCTTTTAGATCGCAACCTTACCTAGACCCAATACCTGACTTTTGCCTTTGTCAGCGAAGATCATATGCTTCAGATGCGATGGAGATAAGGGAGCATACATCAATAGATTCTTGTCACCAGTCATGTGATTTGTACATCCACTATCGAGGACCCACTTTCGGTGGCTTTGGGTTGATCATCCTGCGGAAGAATTAGTGCAGCTTACGAACTCATATACTTCATCGGTGAAGAATATGACATCACAATTCATCGAGATCAATTTCATCAAGCAAATGTAACAGATAAAAGCGGTATGAGGACGTGAGAAATGAAAGTTCATTTCTTCATGATTAGCTGCGTCCTATCGTGCACTTTTCAGGTCTCCAAGAAATTCTTGAGACGTTTGAGCACGCCCGAGACCTGACCCTTGCTGAATAGATTAGTTCTTTTTCTTCACCACCCACATCTGAAGGGGTGGCAAAGAGTTCATCACTCTGCGAGCTCCATACGAGAAAGGTGGCATAGAAGCCAGTCCATTTCGTTTCACATAAGAGGAGTTAGGATAAGCATATGAATAAGAAGAGAAATTCTTCAAGGACTTATGAACATAATGGTTAGAAGAATAATGCTCATATTCATAGCCCTTGGCTCTTCCCTGCGAAACAAAGTTGTTAGCACGATGATATTCATATGAGGACTTTGATCCTTTTGAGGAATTTGATCCACGTGAGGAATTTGGTCCGTATGAGGACTTGGATCCATGTGAAGAATTTGGTCCATATGAAGAATTTGATCTAGGGTTCCTATTCTTCACATGTGGTGTCATCAGGACATTCACTTGAAGACTTTCAAGGCACCTTTTGGGAACCCAGATTTTCTTCATAGGGGAACCGTTCCTGCAGTTAGTGCCAACATATCTAGCAAATACTTCACCATTCTAATTTTTGAACAGTTTATAGTTGGAGTCAAATGACTCATCAGAAGAATGAGGAGATTCACATGTAAAGCCAGATAAATTGGATGGATCAACTGCAGGTCCCTTTGCAGCAACCCATGAGGTTTTGGGGTACTGCTCAGGCTTCCAATATGTACCATCAGCATTGAGTTTCCTCTCAAAGTCAATGCCCTCTTTCCTAGGGTTCCTGTTGAGGATCTGCTTTTTAAGCACATCACAAAGAGTCTGATGCCCTCTGAGGCTTTTGTACATGCCTGTCATGTACAATTCCTTCAACCTGCATCATCAAGGATACTAGCAATGTCCTCAGATGAGGAATTAGTGATAGCAGAGACAGTTGAAGAATTTGTAGCATTAGAAGCATTTGAGCATTCAGGTGAAGAATTAGCTGATTCACGTTCAATGCATTTCAAACATGGAGGAACAAATTCTTCCTGAGCAGCGCTGATTTGTTGAGCAAGTAATGAATCGCGCTCCTTCTGAAGATCTTCATAACTCACTCTTAGCTTTTCAAGATCTTGCTTTCTTTGAAGAAATTCATAAGAAAGCTTTTCATGATCAGACAAGAGAGTGTTATGATGACCTTGAAGATTGTCAAACCTAGACTGAAGTCTCTGAAGATTTTCAGTCAAGGTTTTAGTGCGATCCATTTCTTCACCCAACATATCATCACTTTTGGCTAGCATGTTTTGAACCTTTTCAAAAGCCTTTTGTTGTTTCACAACAATCTTAGCAAGTTTAGAGTAGCTGGGCTTGAGGTTTTCATCAGATTCATTCTCACTTGATTCAGAGGAGGTATGTTTGAGTACCTTGGCACCCTTTGCCGTGAAGCAATAGGTGGGAGCGTAGTCATCATTGCCTTCATCAGCCTTGTTGGTGAAGCCATTTTCTTCAGAGTTGAAGATAGACTTGCTGACGAATGCTGTAGCGAGAGCTAGACTCGCCACACCAGACTCGGACTCCTTAGATGCCTCGTCTTCCTCATGTTCCTCATATTCAGCCTCAGAGTCCATTTCCTTGCCAATGAATGCCCGAGCCTTCTTGGAGCTGCTCTTCTTGTGAGATGAAGACTTCGAGGATTTTGATGATGAAGACTTTGAGGATTTCTTCTTTTTCTTCGCATCATCAGAACTGTAATCCTTGTATTTCTTCTTCTTTGATTCCTTTTCCCACTGAGGACAATCTTGAATGTAGTGTCCAGGTTTCTTGCATTTGTGACAAAGCCTCTTCTTGTAGTCACTGGATGAAGAATCACTGCTCCTTGAGGATTTTCCAAAGTGACCATGTCGTGAGAACCTTCGAAATTTCTTCACGAGCAGTGCTAGCTCCTGGCTCAGTTCTTTAGGATCATCCAGGCTACTACCAGAATCTTCACCTTCAGATTCAAAGAAGCCTTGGCCTTCAGGGCACGTGAACTGCCATAGCTCGAACCAAAGAGATCTATATTCTCAGCAAGCTGGAACTCATGAGTATTTAGCCTCTCAAGGATATCAGCGGGATCAAGTGACTTGTAATCAACACGTTCTTGTATCATCAATGCCAGAGTATCAAATGAGGAATCAAGCGATCTCAGCAATTTCTTCACCACCTCATGGTCGGTGATGTCAGTGGCACCAAGCGCTTGAAGCTCATTTGAGATGTCAGTGAGGTGATCGAAGGCTTGTTGAACATTTTCATTGTCGAGTCTTTTGAAGCGGTTGAAGAGATTACGAAGAACATCAACTTGAGAGTCACGCTGTGTTGAGACTCCTTCATTGACTTTGGACAGCCTATCCCAGATAAGCTTAGCAGTTTCCAAAGCACTCACTCTTCCATACTGTCCTTTGCTCAGATGTCCACATATGATATTCTTTGCTTGAGAATCGAGTTGCTTGAATCTCTTCACATCAGTAGAGTTAGAGAAGGTGTGACTGAGGGAACACCATTTTCCACAACATACCAGAGATCATTATCAATTGCCTCAAGATGCATTCGCATCTTATTCTTCCAGTAGGGGTAGTCCGTCCCATTGAAGGTAGGACACCCAACAGAGACCTTGATCATACCTGCGGTCGACATAACTAAAACTCCAGGCGGTTAAACCAAAATCACACAGAACAAGGGAGTACCTTGCTCTGATACCGATTGAAAGTGCATTATATCGACTAGTGGGGGGGGGGGGGTGAATAGGCGATTTTTATGAATTCTTCACTGAGGAATTTTCAGGTGAGGAAATTCCTTAGCGAAGAACTACTTGCAGCGAAATAAGTACTCAAAAGTAAACATAACAGAACACAAGCATGGTCATCATGATGAAATGAAGACAAGCACAGAGTACAGAAAGTGTAATTGTCGGTGTCAAAACCGGCGGATCTCGGGTAGGGGGTCCCGAACTGTGCGTCTAGGCGGATGGTAACAGGAGACAAGGGACACGATGTTTTTACCCAGGTTCGGGCCCTCTCGATGGAGGTAATACCCTACTCCTGCTTGATTAATATTGATGATATGGGTAGTACAAGAGTAGATCTACCACGAGATCAAGGAGGCTAAACCCTAGAAGCTAGCCTATGGTATGATTGTTGTTCGTCCTACGGACTAAAACCCTCCGGTTTATATAGACACCGGACAGGGTGAGGGTTACCTGAGTCGGGTTACAATGGTAGGAGATCTACATATCCAGACGCCAAGCTTGCCTTCCACGCCAAGGAAAGTCCCATCCGGACACGGGATGAAGTCTTCAATCTTGTATCTTCATAGTCTTGGAGTCCGGCCGTGATGATAGTTCGCTATCCGGACACCCCTAGTCCAGACTCCTCGGTAGCCCTCGAACCAGGCTTCAATGATGACGAGTCCGGCGTGCATATTGTCTTCGGCATTGCAAGGCGGGTTCCTCCTCCGAATACTTCATAGAAGGTTTTGAACACAAGGATAGTTTCCGGCTCTTCAAAACAAGTTCCACATACCACCGTAGAGAGAATTATTTTTGCACAGATCTGCTGACGTATTCCGCGGCGTGACATCACACCACGGCCAAGCCTCTATTCGAATCGTTTTTTATCGCTCCACCTCGGTAGCGTTTAGCGAGGCGGTTTCCCTGGCACGTCTTATCAAAGCATAGATCATGCCCCCTTATTCCGGGATCCCCATCAATACGGACGTGGGTAACCCATCCGTGCCATTGATTACGGCGCTTGGGAGATAAGCGAGTTTTACCAGTTGGTGGGGACGATAGCTTCGTCCGTCCATATAAGGGGATAAGGATCCACCTTTTCACCCACGCCTTCTTCCTCCTTTGCTTATCCATTTCACAAGACTCGAGCTCCAAATACCAAGTCCGCATACCCCACCTCAACCTTCTCCAACTATGTCCGGAGCGGGAGGCAGGTGGATGGCCTCCTCCGTCACGGAGGGGCACATCACAAAGCTGCGGGATGCCGGATACTTGTCCAGCAACATCGCGCACCTGCTGCCCAACGCGGGGCAGCTCATTCCAACCCCCAGGCCCCATGAGAGGGTGGTGTTTCTCCCCCACTTCCTCCGTGGACTAGGTTTTCCACTTCACCCATTTGTCCGGGGGCTCATGTTCTACTACGGCCTAGACTTCCACGATCTGGCCCCGAATTTCATCCTCAACATCTCGGCATTCATCGTCGTGTGCGAGGCCTTCCTCTGCATCCAACCCCACTTCGGCTTATGGCTGAAGATCTTCAATGTCAGGCCGAAGGTAGTGGGCGGCCGTCAAGCGGAGTGCGGAGGCGCCATGGTTGGCAAGATGGCAAAAGTCCTATGGCTCGAGGGCTCCTTTGTGGAGACAATAAAGGGGTGGCAATCGGGGTGGTTCTATATCACCGAGCCACGTGACCCAAAATGGGCGGCGGCCCCCGAATTCAGATCTGGCTTCCCCACACGGCTCTCGTCATGGAAAGAGATGGGCCTGACGTGGGGGAATTCGGATGAGCTATCCGGACTCCAAACATGCGTCCGAAACCTGGTGGACAAGAATCTCAGGCTTGTCAACGTAATCCAGGTGATGCTCATCCGCCGGATTCTCCCATGCCAACAACGGGCCTTCAAATTGTGGGAGTTTGATCCAGCACAGCACCCAACTCTGAAAAGGCTCTTCGACACTACGTACGAAGATGCCTGGAAGGTGCTGTTCAAGGGCGCCGAGGCTCCCACATCCGCTACCGAAGATCGCGGATTCAGCTCGCAGCGTCAAGCCAGCGAGGTAAGTTATTTTACCCTTTACGGGACTCTTTTTTCATAGATTGACTCTATGTGGGATCTAAAACTCCCTAACCTTTAACATGACTGGTCAAGACGTCAGGACAGGTTAACCGTCCGGCTCCTTTTGCCGAGAAGACCAGCCAGACGCCCGATTAGTGGCTGCTGGCTCCGGTGCCTCATGTGGTGTCGGAGAAGAAGGCCAAGAAGGAGGCAACGGAACTCGAAGGAGCTCCCGACGCTGGTCTTTGTCAGATTATGAAGCAGAATCTTCTCCTGAGAACGAGGAGGAGGAAAAAGAAGCCTCTCCCCCAGCGGGTGAAGAGAGGAAAAGGAAGGCCGCCCCAACCGGGGAGGCCGAAGGGTCCAAGAAGGGAAGGACCCTTCCTCCGGACTTCTCCACCAACGTCGACAACGACGAGGAGGAGTGGCCAACAAGGGGCAAGCCTCTGGCGAGATCATAAGTGTCCATATACTCATGGCTTTCTTTTCCATTGCATAGTGCTCTCTAATGCCGAACAATCATGCAGCCCACCCAAGGGCGAGCTCGCCGCTTCGTCGAGCGGGTCCCTGAGTTCGTCGGAAATGGAGAGTACTTCACTTCCGGCCGCCTCCTCACCTCACGCTGCGGACGACGCCGAGGTGGGGCCCCAAGGGGGGCCTGGTCAAGAGGAGGTGGCGCAGGAGGCGCCGCAAGGCAACCTCCCGGACTCCAGGCGCGTGGGGGGCGAGACCCCCAGGGGCTCTAAGCCCGACCCTCGTCGGACTCCATACCGGAACCTTCAATGGTTCCAAGTCCGCAAGCGCCCCTTTGTAGGAAGGAAGACGGTGTCCTCCGTCCAACCGGAGGCACCGGATAACTTACTGGAGGCGCTTAACAGCGCCTCCATCGAGGAGGAGCACCGCACTATTATGAGTGCGGTGATCCGGACAGTTCAGTCCGCCAAGAGCGGGCTGACCGAAGCCTGTACCAGCCTTCTAACAGGCTTTGAGGTAAGTTTAGAATATGTAAAAATATTACCGCATAGACAGTAGCCCCTGATGCTTAGCCGGACTAAGGATCTAAAAAGATATACGCAGGAGTCTAACATAAGTATGTGGGAATGCAGGCTGTGCTGCTGACCTCTGCCGCACTGACTGCGGAGGTCAATGCATTGAAGCAGAGCCTCGAGCGGTCCGAGAACGAGCTCGGCCTTGCCAATAAGCAGCTTGAGGAGAAGGAAGGTAAGAAATACCTTATTAAAGAAATACCTTATAGAAAGGTTTCGGTTGCAAAAAATAACAGGAGTAACATGGGTACTGCAGGGTCCACGAACGAGGTGGTGACCTCAAGGAAGCGATGTCCGCGTCAAAACAAAGCGGCCGTGGAGCGCACCGAGCGAGAGAAGGGGAGGCGCAGCTGGCGGAGGTGGTACGGCAAGAGCTCCGTGCTCTCGTGGAAAAACACGAGGGTTTGGAGCGTGACTCGAAGACCCGAGAGTCCGAGCTTGCTTCGGCTCTTGAGAGTGCCAAAGCTGCTAAGGCCGAGGCCCAAAAAGCCCTGCAGGAGATTGAGGCAATAAAGAAGGTCGCGGCCAGGGCTCTCCGGATAAAGAGAGAGACTTTAGTGAGTTCAGGATATCGCCAAAAGGCGAGTGCTGAAAGATGTCCGCGGCAGTGAACTCCATGACCGGCGCCCAATCGGATTCGATTGGTGGGCGGAGGGTTCGGAGTCCGGAGAAGAGTCCGACACCTTGGAGTCACGAGCTTCGCAAAGGACAGAGATGGAGTTCGGCTCAATCGCCGTAGAGATCGTAGCCCCCGAGGCGGTGTCCAACCACTCGTCCTCGATCGGGGAATCCGGCTCCGGACTAAGGGTCGGAGCGGATCTTTGGTCAGCGGCCTCCGGGGCATTTTCGGCGGCGAGCTAGATCATACCCATCGAGGACAGTCACGGCCGCTCGAGGCTGTGGCTCGAATCCGTCGAAGATCAAGTCTCCGCGGACATCGGGCCAGATAGTTCAACCTTCCAAATCTGACTGATGGCCAGGGGCGAAGCTTTCGATCTGCTCCGGATGGCTGCGAATTGGCCGCAGCAAAGCCGCCCGAATACGAAGATCTGCCCGGGAGAAAAGTCTCACCTGGACCGCGTCGTTGTTGATGATCGAAGGAGCCATCGGGCCTATGGGTGACGGCATACGAGGAGCTCTCAATGAAAGCACCAATGTCGGTGTCAAAACCCCGGATCTCGGGTAGGGGGTCCCGAATCGTGCGTTTAGGCGGATGGTAACAGGAGACAAGGGACACGATGTTTTTACCTGTGTTCGGGCCCTCTCGATGGAGGTAATACCCTACTCCTGCTTGATTAATATTGATGATATGGGTAGTACAAGAGTAGATTTACCACGAGATCAAGGAGGCTAAACCCTAGAAGCTAGCCTATGGTATGATTGTTGTTCGCCCCACGGACTAAAACCCTCCGGTTTATATAGACAACGGACAGGTTAGGGTTACACAGAGTCGGTTACAATGGTAGGAGATCTACATATCCAGACGCCAAGCTTGCCTTCTACGCCAAGGAAAGTCCCATCCGGACACGGGATGAAGTCTTCAATCTTGTATCTTCATAGTCTTGGAGTCCGGCCGTGATGATAGTTCGGCTATCCGGACACCCCCTAGTCCAGGACTCCCTCAGTAATCACAGGATAACACAGGATGAAGACAAACAGACTGAAGAAATTGAACTGAGGAAATTGAGAAAGTCTTCAGTCAAAGTCTTCAAACACAGTTATGAGGAAATGAAAGAGTTGAGGAAAAAGAACCAGTAATCTTGGTGAACACAATGATTTGGTAGACCAGTTCCAACTGTGGTCTCAGTTGTACGTCTGGTTGGAGCGGCTAGGTATTTAAACCTGAGGACACATAGTCCTCACCGTATTCTCCTTGAACTAAGGTCACACAGACCTCGTCCAATCACTCGTGGTAAGTCTTCAGGTGACTTCCGAACCTTCACAAACTCGGTCACTCGGCGATCCACAATTTCCTCATGGATGCTCTAGACCATGACGCCTAAGCGTCTGGAAGATGCACAGTGTTCAAAGGTAACAAGCGTCGGATCCACGCAGGATCAATCTCTTCAGTGATGCGCAATCACTTTGGGTTTCTAGGTGTTTGGGTTTGGGTTTCCTCCCTTGATGATTTTCGCTCAAAGTCCTCGGAGGATGGGATGCTCTCAAATGACAAGTGTCAGTTTCTCTCGGAGCAGCCAACCAGCTAGTGGTTGTAGGGGTCGGCTATTTATAGCCTAGGGAGCAGCCCGACATGATAAGACATAAATGCCCTTCAATAATATGACCGTTAGGTGGGTAGATATTTTGGGACAGCTGGCGCGTAGCATAGCAACGGTCGGAAATTTGATGCTCAAATTCCTCAGGGCTATCATGTTCCTCACTGTGTAGGCAATCCGCACTGGTGAATTCCTAACTCCTCAGTCAGAGCAAATTCCTCAGAGACCAGAAGAACTTCGTCTCTGTCACTGAAGAAATTGACTAAACTGTATGAGATTTCCAATGGCTTCACTCGAAGGGATTGGTAGGTGTAGGATTTTGAGTTGAGCATCACTTGGAAATTTTTCCTTAGTATTTCCTTGACCCCCTTTAACAAGACGGTGTTTCCTATGACTCAAGAAAGAGAAAATGAAACTACAAAAACAAAAGTCTTCACGCTTCATGTTCCTCAAATGAATACCAAGTCTTCAAGGTCACACCAATTTCTTCACTTTCAAAGTCTTCAGAAAGTCTTCAGAAATCCAAAGTCTTCAGTCGAAAAACTTCATTTTTAGGGTTCGACTTTCTCTGTAAATATCAAACTCCTCATAGACTTATAGACCTGTGTACACTCATAAACACATTAGTCCCTTAACCTATAAGTCTTCAATACACCAAAATCACTAAGGGACACTAGATGCACTTACAGGAAGTCGGTGCTTGCATCCGCCGACATAAGGTTTTCCACCCCTACGTTGAACTCGTCCGGTAGGGTGGATGAGGTGCTGGCCCGGGCGGTGGTGTCTGGCCTTTAGAGTTGTATCAACCGTTGAATTCGTGGGAACCAATTCCAGACTGATGGTTGTGATTCGATGGTCGAGGCAGCGTCGATGGCATCATCGACAGGGCCGATAATATGCTATGGTGAGGGAGGGGAGGCGGCCATGTGGCTGGGAAGAGCAGGAAGAGGGGTCACTTGCACCATTCAAGATGTAATGGTTTTCGAATATCTTACATGAGAACTACAGATTCTTGTAGTAAGTGCTTCAGTTTTGCATGACTAGTGCAAGTTTGTGATCTTACATGCACTCTCACCTATCCATATTTGCTAGCCTCTTCGGTATCATGCATTGCCTACTCTCACCTCAAGACTTGGTGCATCCTTCGCTGTACATCCAAACCCCATGGGGGGACTTCCTCTTGTTATCCTACACATAAAATACCTATCTTCCTCAAAAACATCCACCGTACCTACCTATCATGGCATTTCCATAGCCATCCCGAGATATATTACCATGCAACTTCCATTATCATTCATTACATGACTGGAGATATTTATTGTCATTCATCAGATGTTTTCTACATCATGTTTATTTTGAGCTGAGTACAATCATTGTATTGATCTTCATTATAGAGTGTGCCACTACATGGTGAGGATAAAAAAAGAAAAAAGAGAGCCACAAAGGCCATTGCAAAAAGAGAGAAAAGAGAGAGGGGTCATCACTACTATCCTTTTTGCATACATATGTGCTTCAAAGTAGCACCATTGCATTTCATATAGAAAGTTTTTAGATGGTTCATGTTTATATACTAGTTGGAGATTTTCACATTATACAACTTAGCTTGAATTCCAAGGATGAGCTTTCTCAAAGGCTTTGGGTGCTATACTTAGGTTTCTCAATCTTACCTTTTGGGTAAATCCATTGATACCCGGTGGTGTTTGTACCCAAAGGTGGTTGGGTGGAAGGAGGGGTGGTTTGTCCATTTCCCACCAATGGTATACCTCTAGGAATAGGTATACCACCTTAGAGCATTATGGCCAACCTTTCTTCCACATAAAATCGAGCTTCTAGTTCAAGTTTTTGTTTGGCTAGTTGATTGGCCAAATCCTCATATGTAATTTCTTATCATCTTCGGTTGCAAAGATATCAGTCTCATGAGGATCCGCAAGCATTGGGTTCCCATCTTGAGACATTTCACTCTAGGGCGGTTAAGCCACACGAATAGATCATGAGGCTCTGGTACCAATTGAAAGGATCGAGATGGACCTAGAGAAGGGATAAATAGGTACAATTACAAATTTTAATTACTACTTAGCAATTTTAGGCAATAGTGTAGAATATGAAAGTGATCATAAAAATTGCAAAGCTGATTCTAGTGCTAGCAATATAACCAACACCAGCTAATAGATAGGCAAGCAAACACAATATGATATAAGTAAAGACATGGAGACAAACAAACCACAAGTAAGGAATTAGGGATAACCAAAATTCTGAAGACGAGGATGTATCTCGATGCTCACTTACTTGGAGGGAAGCTAGTCACTGTTGGAGGGGTGGATATTACCATAAAGGCACACCAACACCATGAATGTTCACCCTATTCTTCTGAGATATCACCAGGAAGGCGATTCTCAACCACTAGTGGTGGACCTTGAGGTGGTCTTGAAACCTTCACAAACTTTCCAGGGGTAATCACAATGAACGTTTCCTCTCCTAGAACTCTTACTACATAGGATCTCAAACCTCCGAGAGTAACAATAACAACGGCAAAAGGCTCAAGACTTTCTCATATCATGATTTTCTTTGTCAAGAGAGGGGGAAGGAGTGGATCAACCGCGTGGTGGAAAGTCTCTCAAGAACACTCATAAATCTCTCTGGGGTCTGAGATTTGGTGAAGGAGAGAGTTAGAGGGAGCACTTGTGTGTTCCAGGGTTGATTAATATGAAGTGGTCAACCTCTACCGGATTTGAAGAGGGATATACATAGCAAGTCCCAAAACTAATAGTTTTACAAGTAAGTGAATGTGTCAGGCTGGACATCCGGCGACTGTAAAGTGTGTGATCGCGTAGAATAGAACAACATATAGGTTAGACGGGTTGGACATCCGGCGTGTCCATAAGGGCCTGAACATCTAGCGAGGGGCCAAACATCTGACTGAAACAACATTAGCTACTAGGCCCCTACGTTGGATTTCCAGCAGGGTTCCGTGATGGTGTAATACACTGAGGGTGGCTTCTCCCAGGGGAGCCTGATAGTAGGCCTGCCAAGGGATCCAGAAGGCCCACCAAGGAGCTAGCAATGAGAAGGAGCTGGGAGGACCGGATAGGCAACTAAAAGATCATCTTGGCCTCCAAGATGATATGGCCGCGGTCAGATTGGATCTAACCCATGTAAAACTCTAGCCCCCATCGCCTATATAAGTTTGGGGCTAGGGGGCTCTATATCCCATCTACTTACATAGACCTAGACTCTCGATAGCAAAACACATCTACCCCATTGTAACCCTCGCATGAGGCATCCCACCATGAATACAAACACAAAGCAGGACACAGGATATTACTCCTTCCCGGAGGCTCGAACCTAGGTAAATTGTGTGTGCGGTCTCTGTTCTGGTACTTCCGGCCATGTTCACCACCCTACCAAGGGTACTGATGACTTCTTGCTCCGTTAGTTGGCACAAAAAGCACAAGATGTGCTAGTTGGAGTACGAACCCAGATCAGAGAATTATACATGCCCGGCGATTTCATACCGGGACAGAGCTTCACCTTTGGCTCCTTCGAGCTCGACAACCGGGGGCTGCTTTACGATGTGACACACCTCCCTTCATTGATTATATCTGCGGGAACATCGAGTTCCTGTTTGACGAACATGGCGACACCACAACCATCCATGCCTCTCCATTACCCGTGGCGAGAAAGGCGGCGTCGATCTTGAACAACCTTAGGGGCTTGGACCTTCAACAACCAACCAGCATACCCACACAACCAGGATTAACATGATCTTCCCGACCGCGGAAAGGCGCTGGGTTCAGAAGCTCACCGAGTATGCATTCTACGCGGTCGTGCCAGCCCCAACTGACCTCCAGAAGTGGTCTGACATCGCAATCTCCTTTTACCACACCGAGCATCTAACCTACACCCCCGACAAGTTTGCCTTGGTGGTATATCCGATTGTCGGGGGCTTCCGCGTCCCGCAAGTCCTAATGGACGGCGGCAGTAGCCTCAACATCATTTTCCATGATGCCATGGCTAAGATTGGGGGGCCCTGTCCAACCTGCAGCCCTGACCCACCAGCTTCCATAGCTTCGTATCGGGCGGTCCAGTACACCCCATCGGGTGGATCGAGCTAGAGATCGTCTTTGGGGACAAAGGAAATTTCAGGTCGGAAACGATCCAGTTCGGGGTCGCCCCGGAACCCTAATTTTGGAAAGAAGAAGGAGTGGAATATTTGGCCATGACAGAAAATGGTTACAATGGAATATTTGACGAATGTGATGTTGGGAAGCGTTGCATGGAGAACATTTTTTTCTATGCACACGCAAGATCTATCCATGGAGATACCTAGCAACGAGAGGGGAGAGTGTGTGTACGTACCCACGTAGACCATAAGCGGAAGCGTTTGTTAACGCGGTTGATGTAGAACAACTTTTTCGCGATCCAACGGATCGGGTACCGAACGTACGACACCTCCGCGTTCAGCACACGTTCAACTCGGTGACATCCTCGCCTTCTTGATCCAGCAAGACGGGGAAGTAGTGGATGAGCTCCGGCAGCACGACGGCGTGGTGACGGTGGTGGTGATGCTATCTCCGCAGGGCTTTGCCTAAGCACTACAAAAATATGACCGAGGGACAAAACTGTGGAGGGGGGCGCCGCACACGGCTAAGAGATTGTCGTGGTTCTGTGTGGCGTCCCCCCCCCCACACACACATATATATATATATATGTATATATATATATATATATATATATATATATATATATATATATATGTGAAAGAGAGAGGGGAGGCTGCTAGGAGATGCCCCAAGTAGGCCGAACCCTACTTGGGCCCCTCCCCAAGCCGCGCCCCCCTTCACTTATTAGGTGAGCGGGGAAAGGCAGGGGAGGGTGGCGCCCCCCCTTTCCTTTCCCCCAAGAGAAGGGGAAGGCAGGAGGGGCTAGCCCCCCCATTCCTTCCCTAGGGCTGGTGGCCAGGGAGAGGGGCGTGCCATCCCCCTTGTGGGCTGGTCTCCCCCCTTGGCCCATTAGGCCCATCCACCTACCGGGGGTGTCCGGAACCCCTTCCGGTGACCCGATGACTACCCACTGCACTCCGAAACTCTTCCGGTGTTCGAATATCATTGTTGTATATATAAGTATTTACCTCCAGACCATTCCGGAGCTCCTCGTCATGTCCGTGATCTCATCCGGGACTCCGAACAACATTCGGTCACCAAATCATATAACTCATATAACATTATATCGTCGACGAACGTTAAGCGTGCGAACCCTACGTGTTCGAGAACTATGTAGACATGACCGCGATACCTCTCCGGTCAATAACCAATTGCGGAACCTGGATGTCCATATTGGCTCCTGCATATTCTACGAAGATCTTTATTGGTCGAACCTTATGACAACATACGTAATTCCCTTTGTCCATCGGTATGTTACTTGCCCGAGATTCGATCGTCGGTATCTTCATACCTAGTTCAATCTCGTTACCGGCAAGTCTCTTTACTCGTTCCATAATACATCATCTTGTAACTAACTTCTTGGTCACTTTGCTTGCAAGGCTTCTTATGATGTGTATTACCGAGAGGGCCCAGAGATACCTCTCCGATACTCGGAGTGACAAATTCTAATCTCGATCTATGCCAACTCAACAAACACCGTTGGAGATACCTGTAGAGCATCTTTATGATCACCCAGTTATCTTCTGACGTTTGATAGCACACAAGGTATTCCTTCGGTATCCGGGAGTAGCATAATCTCATAGTCGAAGGAATATGTATTTGACATTAAGAAAGCAATAGCAATAAACTGAACGATCAATATGCTAAGCTAACAGATGGGTCTTGTCCATCACACCATTCTCTTAATGATGTGATCCCGTCATCAAATGACAACACATTTCTATGGTTAGGAAACCTTAACCATCTTTGATCAACGAGCTAGTCAAGTAGAGGCTTACTAGTTTTATTTTAGATTTCCTTATTAACGATAAAGGTTTATTATTCATGCTAGAATTGTATTGATTGGAAACTTAAATACATGTGTGAATACATAAACAAATACCGTTGGTCAAATACATATTCCCTAGTAAGCCTCTACTTGACTAGCTCGTTGATCAAAGATGGTTAAGGTTTCCTAACCATGCACATGAGTTGTCATTTGGTAACGGGATCACATCATTAGGAGAATGATGTGATGGACAAGACCCATCTATTAGCTTAACATAATGATCGTTCAGTTTTATTGCTATTGCTTTCTTCATGTAAAATACATATTCCTTTGACTATGAGATTATGCAACTCCCGGATACCATAGGAATGCCTTCTGTGCTATCAAACTTCACAACATAACTGGGTGATTATAAAGATGCTCTATAGGTATCTCCGAAGGTGTTTTTTAGGTTGGCATAGATCGAGATTATGATTTGTCACTCCGAGTATCGGAGAGGTATCTCTGGGCCCTCTCGGTAATACACGTCATAAGAAGCCTTGCAAGCAAAGTGACTAATGAGTTAGTTGCGGGATGATGTATTACGGAACGATTAAAGAGACTTGCCAGTAACGAGATTGAACTAGATATGAAGATACCAATGATCGAATCTCGGGTAAGTAACATACCGATGACAATGGGAATTAGGTATGTTGTCATAAAGGTTCAACCGATAAAAGATATTCGTGGAATATGTAGGAATCAATATGGGCATCCAGGTTCCGCTGTTGGTTATTGACCGGAGAGGTGTCTCGGTCATGACTACATAATTCCCGAACCCGCAGGGTCACACGCTTAACGTTCATTGACGCTAGAGTAGTATTGGGATATTTGATGAGTGGTAACCAAATATTGTTTGGAGTCCCGGATGAGATCCCGAACGTCACGAGGAGTCTCGGAATGGTCGAGAGGTAAATATTTATATATGGGAAGTCATATTTTGGGTTCCGAAAAAAGATGCAGTTTTTTCGGTATTGTACTGGGAAGCTTCTAGAAGGTTCTGGAGGATTCCGGAGGGGTACGGAAGTCCACAAGTGGTTCCACTAGCATGGGCTGCGGGGAGGCGCCCTGGCCTTATTGGGCTAGGCGCACCAAGTCCTCAAAAGCCCATGTGGCAAGGGAAGGCAAAAAAGGAAGGAGTCCTAGTATGAATAGGATTGGACTTGGAGTCCAAGTCCTCTCCCCCTTAGCTGCGCCCTAGGGCTTGGAGGGGCTATTTACCACGCCCCTCCACCTATATATAGAGGGGAGGGGGTGCCCCAATAGAACACACCAAGCCCTTGGCACCCCTCTCTCCCCAGTTACTCCGTAGTTCCACAGCCTCGTCCTGGCGACGCTTAGCGAAGCGCTGTCGGTGTTCCACCACTACCATCACCACCATGCCGTCGTGTTGGTTGTGATCCCATCTACTTTTCCTCTCCCGCTTTCTGTATCAACAAGGAGGAGATGTCATCAAGCCGCACGTGTGCTAAACTCAGAGGTGCCGTCCGTTCGGCACTAGATTAGTTGGATCGTGATCGGATCGCAAAGAGTACGACTATATCAACCGCGTGATAAACGCTTCCGCTTAACGGTGTACGAGGGTACTTAGACACACTCTCCCCTCTCGTTGCTATGCATCTATTAGATAGATCTTGCGTGAGCATAGGAAATTTTTGAAATTGCATGCTACGTTTCCCAACATGTTGCACTATCATTATCAACTTTGCATCTTTTGGCATCAATATTATGAATATTTGTATCACTATGATCGAGATTCAACAAGAATAGACCATTCATCAAGGGTGGATAACCATAAAAGATATTACTCATATAAATAGAATAACCATTGTACTTCAATTGTAATGAATGACCATGTCGCAATAAACAAGATCCAGATATTATGTTCATGCTCAACACAGGCACCAAAAAACAATTATTGAGGTCTAAAACTAACCCCGAAGGTAGATGTAGAGGTGGCGTGCCGACCGCGATCACGTCGGCATTGGAACCATTCTCGACACGCATTGTCACCTCGTCCTTAGCCAATCTTCGTTTATTCCACAACTCCTATTTCGAGTTACAAATATGAGCAACCGAACCAGTATCTAATACCCAGGTGCTACTACGAGCATTAGTAAGGTACATATCAATAACATGTATATCAAATATACCTTTGTACACTTTGCCATCCTTCTTATCCTCCAAGTATCTGGGTTAGTTCCGCTTCCAGTGACCATTCCCTTAGCAGTAGAAACACTCAGTTTTAGGCTTGGGTCCAGCTTTGGGCTTCTTCCCAGGAGTGGAAACTTACTTGCCATTCTTATTGAAGTTCCCTTTATTTCCCTTGCCCTTTTTATTGAAACTAGTGGTCTTGTTAACCACCAACTCTTCATGCTCCTTCTTGATTTCTACCTCCGTGGCCTTAAGCATTGAGCTCAGGAATCGTTTTATTCATCCCTAGCATATTATAGTTCATCACGAAGCCTTTGTAGCTTGGTGGCAGTGATTGAAGAACTCTGTCAAAAACACTATCAACTGGGAGTTCAACTCCCAGCTGAGTCAAGTGGTTATGATACCCAGACATTTTGAGTATGTGTTCACTGACAAAACTGTTCTCCTCCATCTTGCAGCTATAGAACTTGTTGGAGACTTCATATCTCTCAACCCAGGCATTTGCTTGAAATATCAACTTCAACTCTTGGAACATCTCATATGCTCCATGACGTTCAAAACGTCTTTGAAGTCCCGGTTCTAAGCCGTAAAGCATGGCACTAACAATCGAGTAGTCATTAGATCGAGCCTGCCAGACGTTCATAACATCTGCAGTAGCTCCTGCATCAGGTCTGTCACCTAGCGGTGCATCATGGACATAATTATTCTGTGCAGCAATGAGGATAATCCTCAAGTTACGGACCTAGTCCGTGCATTTTCTACCATCATCTTTCAACTTAGCTTTCTCTAGGAACGCATTAAAATTCGGGGCTACGGTAGCTCAGGCCATTGATCTACAACATAGATATGCAAAACTATTAAGACTAAGTTCATGGTAAATCAAGTTCAATTAATCAAATTACTAATGAACTTCCACTTAAATGAACATCCCTCAAGTTATCTAAGTGATAGATGGTTCAAATCAACTAACCCATGTCCGATCATCACATGAGATGGGGTAGTCTTCAATGGTGAACATCTCTATGTTGATCATATCTACTATATGACTCACGTTCGACCCTTTGGTCCCTAGTGTTCCGAGACCATGTTTGTACATGCTAGGCTCGTCAAGTTTAACCCAAGTATTCTGCATGTGCAAAACTGTCTTACACTTGTTGTATGTGAACGTAGAGTCTATCCAATCATCACGAGGTGCTTCGAAACGACGAACTTTGGCAACGGTGCATACTCGGGGAGAATATTTTTATTTGAAATTTAGTGAAGGGATCATCTTATAATGCCACCACCGTTCTAAGCAAAATAAGATGCATAAAGGATAAACATCATATGCAATCAAAATATGTGACATGATATGGCCATCATCATCTTGTGCTTTTGATCTTCATCTCCAAAGCATCGTCATGATCTCCATCATCACCGTCTCGACACCTTGATCTCCATCGTTGCGTCGGGGTCATCTCGCCAACTATTGCTTCTACAACTATTGCTAACGCATAGCGATAAAGTAAAGCAATTACATGGCGCTTGCATTTCATACAATAATTAAGAGACAACCCTAAGGCTCCTGTCGTTGTCGATATTACAAAACATGATCATCTCATACATCAACATATATCACATTATATCTTGACCATATCACATCACAACATGCCCTGCAATAACAAGTTAGATGTCCTCTACTTTGTTGTTGTAAGTTTTACGTGGCTGCTACGGGCTTCTAGCAAGAACCGTTCTTAACTATGCAAAAACCACAACGGTGATTATGAAGTTTGTTGTTTTAACCTTCTTCAAGGACAGCCCATAGTCAAATTTGGTTCAACTAAAGTAGGAGAAACAGACACTCGCCAGCCACCTTTATGCAAAACTACTTGCATGTCATTTGGTGGAACCGGTCTCATGTGCGTGGACATGTAAGGTTGGTCCAGACCGCTTCATCCCACAATACCGCCGAATCAAAATAAGATGTCGGTGGTAAGCAGTATGACTATCATCGCCCACAACTCTTTGTGTTCTACTCGTGCATATCATCTACCATTAGACTTGGCTCGGATGCCACTGTTGGGAAACGTTGCATGGAAAACAAAAAAAATTCTATGCACATGAAAGATCTATCCATGGAAATGCATAGCAACGAGAGGGGAGAGTCTGTCTACGTACCCTCGTAGACTGTAAGCGGAAGCATTTGTTAACGCGGTTGATGTAGTCGAATTTCTTCGCGATCCAACCGATCGAGTACCGAACGTACGGCACCTCCGCGTTCAGCACATGTTCAGCTCGGTGACGTCCTCGCCTTCTTGATCCAGCAAGACGGCGAAGTAGTGGATTAGTTCCGGCAGCACGACGACGTGGTGCATGACGGTGTGGCGATGCTATCTCTGCAGGGCTTCGCCTGAGCACTGCGAAAATATGACCGAGGGACAGAACTGTGGAGGGGGGCATCGCACATGGCTAAGAGATTGTCGTGGTTCTGTGTGGCGCCCGCGCCCAAGTAGGCCGAATCCTACTTGGGGTCCTCTCCAAGCCGCGCCCTGAAGGAAATATGCCCTAGAGGCAATAATAAAGTTATTAGTTATTTCCTTAGATCATGATAAATTTTTATTATTCATGCTAGCATTGTATTAACCGGAAACATAATACTTGTGTGAATACATAGATAAACAGAGTGTCACTAGTATGCCTCTACTTGACTAGCTCGTTGATCAAAGATGGTTATGTTTCCTAGCCACTGAAATGAGTTGTCATTTGATTAACGGGATCACATCATTAGGAGAATGATGTGACTGACTTGACCCATTCCGTTAGCTTAGCACTGGATCGTTTAGTATTCTGCTATTGCTTTCTTCATGACTTATACATGTTCCTATGACTATGAGATTATGCAACTCTCGTTTACCGGAGGAACACTTTGTGTGCTACCAAACATCATAACGTGAATCGGGTGATTATAAAGGTGCTCTACAGGTGTCTCCAAAGGTACTTGTTGGGTTGGCGTATTTCGAGATTAGGATTTGTCACTCCGATTGTCGGAGAGGTATCTCTGGGCCCACTCGGTAATGCACATCACTATAAGCCTTGCAAGCATTGCAACTAATGAGTTAGTTGCAGGATGATGTATTACGAAACGAATAAAGAGACTTGCCGGTAACGAGATTGAACTAGGTATTGAGATAACGACGATCGAATCTCGGGCAAGTAACATACCGATGACAAAGGGAACAACGTATGTTGTTATGCGGTTTGACCGATAAAGATCTTCGTAGAATATGTCGGAGCCAATATGAGCATCCAGGTTCTGCTATTGTTTATTGACCGGAGACGTGTCTCGGTCATGTCTACATAGTTCTCGAACCCGTAGGGTCCGCACGCTTAAAGTTCGATGACGGTTATATTATGAGTTTATGTGTTTTGATGTACCGAAGGTTGTTTGGAGTCCCGGATGTGATCATGGACATGACGAGGAGTCTCGAAATGGTCGAGACATAAAGATTGATATATTGGACGACTATGTTTGGACACCGGAAAGGTTCCGGAAGGTTTCAGACATTTATCGGAGTACCGGGGGTTACCGGAACCCCCCGGGAACTAATGGGCCTTGTTGGGCCCTAGTGGAGAGAGAGAGAGAGGGGCCGGCCAGGGCAGGAGGCGCGCCCCCTCCCCTTGAGTCCGAATAGGACAAGGAAGGGGGGGGGGCCCTTGCCTTTCCCTCTCCCACTCCTTCCTTCTCCCTCCTTCTTGGACTAGGAAAGGGAGGGCAAACCTACTTGGAGTTGGTTTCCTCCTAGGGCGCGCCACCCCTTGGCCGCCCTCTCCTCCTCCCCTTTATATACGAAGGAGGGGGCACCCCATAGACACAACAATTGATCTCTTGATCTCTTAGCCGTGTGCGGTGTCCCCCTCCACCATAATCCACCTCGATAATATCGTAGAGGTGCTTAGGCGAAGCCCTGCGTCAGTAGAATGTCATCATCGTCACCACGCCGTCGTGCTGACGAAACTCTCCCTCAACACTCGGCTGGATCGGAGTTCGAGGGACGTCATCGAGTTGAACGTGTGCAGAACTCGGAGGTGCCGTGCGTTCGGTACTTGATCGGTCGGATCGTGAAGACGACGTACGACTACATCAACCGCGTTGTGCTAACACTTCCGCTTTCGGTCTACGAGGGTACGTGGACAGACTCTCCCCTCTCGTTGCTATTCATCACCATGATCTTGCGTGTGCGTAGGAATTTTTTTGAAATTACTACGTTCCCCAACATGCCCCCCTTTCCTTATTAGGTGAGCGGGGAAATGTAGGGGAGGGTGGCGCCCCCCTTTCCTTTCTCCCATGAGAAGGGGAAGGAAGGAGGGGCTAGCCCTCCCCCTTTCCTTCCCTAGGGCTGGCGGCCAGGGAGAGGGGCGCGCCAGCCCCCTTGTGGTCTGGTCTGTCCCCCTTGGCCCATTAGGCCCATACACCTACCGGGGGTGTCCGGAACCCCTTCCGCTGACCCGATGACTACCCGGTGCACTCCAAAACTCTTCCGGTGTCCTAATATCATCGTCGTATATATCAATCTTTACCTTTGGACCATTCTGGAGCTCCTCGTCATGTCCGTGATCTCATCCAGGACTCCGAACAACATTCGGTCACCAAATTATATAACTCATATAACATTATATCGTCAATGAATGTTAGGCGTGCGGATCCTACGGGATCGAGAACTATGTAGACATGACCGAGACACCTCTCCGGTCAATAACCAACAACGGAACCTGGATGCCCATATTGGCTCCTACATATTCTACGAAGATCTTTATCGATCGAACTTTATGACAACATACATAATTCACTACAAAAAAAATACACTTCCGTGATGATACGTGTTTGTCACAGTAGGTCACGTTTTCTGTCATGCATGTACATCCATGACGATTTTATGAAAGAATCAAGATAGTCATACCGTGTCGTCAGAGAAGTGTTCCATGACATTACCAAATTTATCATCACGGAAGTGTCCACTTCCATGACGATAAATCGCGCGTCACAAAAGTGCTTTCGTCAAGGGTGACCGACACGTGGCATCCACTGTAATGGAACGCCGTTAAGCTATAGGGTCCGGTTTTGGATCCGATAACCCGTTAAAAGCCCCGACCAATGGGGATTTTCCACGTGTAAAATCATCATTGGCTGGAGGAAACACGTGTCGGCTCACCGTTGGGACAGATGTCATCCACTCATTGGACCCAAAGCGCCTATGGTACGTCGACACGTGGCACGGCCCAACAAAGGCCCATTCGTGTGAAAAGGCCGACCCGTTTGACTTGGTCAAAAGGTGGCGGGCCCACCAAGAAGCTTCGTTAACGGCCTGTTCGCATATAGCCCATTTACAGCCCGCTAACCCAGGGCCTGTTTACGGCCTATCCGAATTAGGCCCACTAGCGTCATCTGGGCCGTCCAATATAATTCCTGCCCGTTTTAGCTTCTGGCCCATGTATGGCCCATGGCATCTTTAGGCCCATAGGAGGCCCTTAGTAACTCTCGGCCCATTAACGGCCCGTGGTAAAACTGGCCCGTAATGAACAATGTATCACTTTATACCCATTAACGGCCCGTGGTGAAACTTGCCCGTAATGAACAGTGTATCAATTTATACCCATTAACGGCCCATTATACCGTTGGGCTGTTTCTAGCCCATGTTATCTTTCGGCCTTCTCAGGGCCCATTTATTCTTGGGTTCATTTCCAACATTCGTTTACTTACAGCCCGTTACTGTCATTTTTTGCTTGTGGGCCAAATTCAGCCCGTGGTTCTGATCGGCCTGTTTGTGGCCGATGTCGTTGGGCCATTTTCATAGCGTCATCAAATACGGCCGATTAACGATGGCCCATTATGGTCGGCCCATGAACGGACGATTTCAACTCTAGCCCATTAACTGCCATAATGTGGTCTGTTATTGGCCCATGTTTGGCCAACCGATCATACGACCCGTAGAAGGCCCATTGATGATATGGCACGTAGAAGGCCCATTGTGTCTACGGCCCGTATAAGGCCCATTGTTTCTACGGCCCGTAGGAGGCCCATGTTAACTACAGTAAATATGTAGCCCATGGTTATATTGGCCTAGTTTTAAAAAATAGCTTATTGCGGCCACTAGCAAACCGCGGAAAAATAACTGCACTGACTACAAGAAAACAAATAAACAAGACAATAAGGAAATAAATAAGCAAGCAACTTACGCTAGGCTATCACGGCTATTACACATATTACATCCACTGGGCATCAAAGTTCGCCACTGATGCAAATATAGGGAACAAAGCAGCATATAAACGCCGCAGTAAAACAAGTCCAGAACTGAAACCACTTCAGAAGAGCTCAATAAACAATATCCTGGGTACCCATAATGCTGGAAAGATGCTTAGCAAGCTTATTAACTTTCTCTTGTTTGGCGCTTAAATCCTCCAAAGACTTGTCAAGCACCGTAAAGTATGCATCTGAATTCTGCAGGACTTCCTCGGTCCTTGACTTCGTCGCATAACATCTCGATCGATGTCTTTCAACTTAAGTTGAGACTCAAGAAGTTTAACTGATTCAGTAGCAAGTTTGAAGAGTCTGGTGCCCGATGGTATTAGCCAAGAACTTCGAACACTACATCAAGACAGGACTTTGGAGTTGTCTCAGTGTCTTCAATATAGTTTTATCAGCTTTCTTGGAGACCAACAGGGATGTCTCACTATCTTGAACCTTATCTTCATTACTTCCTTTACCATTGCATAATGGGGGTACTCTTCTCCAATATTTTATCTGCGTTCTAAAAGAGAAACAAACAAACACATCACAGGTTTACAATGTAGTATATGAAACTCATTTTGGTAAACCAGTTCAATAGTAAGGTGGACAGGATAACAACATGAAACAAACATATATCTATGTAGTATGGTCACTGTATGGTCTATATCAATCTAGTTTATGTTGCCAAATCAAGATAGATACAGTTCGAATCATATCTATTTAAGACAAAGCAGCATAGACAGAATATAAGTGTGGAAAACTACACAACAATAACAACACTTGTAATGTGCATGGCATGAGAGCATAACTGTTTATTCAATTGAAACTGAAATCAACATAGAGCAAGTTACAACAGCAAACACGTTAAAGAAACAGGTTTAAAACATACCTGTTGCGCCATTGGAGTTTGAAAGGATCGAGAAGAGGTGTCTAGAGGGGGGTGATTAGACACTAAGTACCAAAAGTTGCAGTTTTTAATTTCTTTAAGTTGAAGTGGAGTTTTTGCACAAGTTTAACAAACTCAATACATATCAAGCAAGCATGCAATGAGTATATGAGCAGCGAAAAGTAAAGCATGAAACTTGCAAGAATGTAAAGGGATGGGATTGGAGAATTCAAACGCAATTGGAGACACGGATGTTTTTGTCGTGGTTCCGATAGGTGGTGCTATCGTACATCCACGTTGATGGAGACTTCAACCCACGAAGGGTAACGGTTGCGCGAGTCCACGGAGGGCTCCACCCATGAAGGGTCCACGAAGAAGCAACCTTGTCTATCCCACCATGGTCGTCGCCCACGAAGGACTTGCCTCACTAGCGGTAGATCTTCACGAAGTAGGCGATCTCCTTGCCCTTACAAACTCCTTGGTTCAACTCCACAATCTTGTCGAAGGCTTCCAAGTGTCACCTAGCCAATCTAGGACACACCACTCTCCAATAATTAACAAATGGTGTGTTGATGATGAACTCCTTGCTCTTGTGCTTCAAATGATAGTCTCCCCAACACTCAACTCTCTCTCACAGGATTTGGATTTGGTGGAAAGAATATTTGAGTGGAAAGCAACTTGGGGAAGGCTAGAGATCAAGATTCATATGGTAGGAATGGAATATCTTGGTCTCAATACAAGTGTAGGTGCTTCTTTCTCAGAAAATGTAAGTTGGAAGTGTAGGTTCATTCCGATGGCTCTCTTCACGAATGAAGAGGAGGTGGAGGGGTATATATAGTGTGACACTCCAAAAATTTTGTGATTTTTGTTTTCAGAAAAAGCCTTGCTTGGTTTGAAAGAAGGTCATTTAGACCCTTCCTAGAAACCACCTTCTGAGTTTGCCCTCTCAAAAATATTTTTTTCTTGGATTTAGTTTCTTTTAAAAAAGAAAACCTTTTTGATTTTTGGTCTTCCATTTGATTTTTGATCCACCTCTGGTTTACCATGCCTCCTATGGTAAAACTCCCCCCAAAAACCCCTCCTCCCACTTTGGTACAACCCAAACATTCTGTCCAAACTAATAAAATCCATTTTTGGATTTTATTCCAATTATTTCTCCTCCCAAAATAATTCTGTTTTTTTTCTTTTGAGCCTAGGTGATTTGCAAGGCAAGTACCCTAATGCTTTTGATTTTTGACCTCAACTCAACACCCCTGGATAGTCCTTTGTACCCACAACCCAGAACCATCTTGATCCACTCTTCTTCTTTTCACATATTTCAGATTTCACTCATCGTAAGTTTGGACCAGATTTGCCAAATTTGGTGAAATTCATATCTACACTTCTCCAAAAATTCCACCAAAATTCAGGCAACCTCTAGTTGCAATGAGAGACCACTCCACCACAAATCAGCTCAAGGAAAAATCCCTGGATACCAGAATGATTTTGTCGAACACCTGGCATGCAATCGCTTTGTTCATATTCAAGAAATTCGAGAAAGTTCAAGGTCGTTTCTACGAGAACTTCATCACATGCCCACGCGTTTGGCTCGATGCTCGCAGCCTGGCCTGCTTGTCCGGAGCTCCACACGCGCGCTTGGCGCCTTCCCGGTGTCGGTGGCGCCCTGGCCCGCCTGCGCCGGCGTGCTTTGCGGCGGCCGAAACACCGTAACGGCCGACAGGGAGCAAAACGGCGGCTCAACGCTGTTCGGCGCCGCCCAACCCGCCTGGTGGCTCCGCGTGGCCATCTCCTTGCGGTATACGCATGCAGCACCGTCGCGTGGCTTGGCACGCGACAGAAGCGTTCTCTGCCGTCGACGGGCCGTGCGGCCGTTCCGTCGAGGGCAGGCCGTAAACCTCCCTCCCGTGCTGAGCTGGACCCTAAAATGGCACCACTACTCCACCTAGGCGATGCTCAAGCTCCTAAGCCGACCGTCCAGCCATAGCGCCGCCGTAATCAACTCGCCGGACTTATCCGTTCACGGCAACCGACTCGGGCCGGCTATATATAGCACCCCCGAGCCTGCTCTCGCCCCCGCACGACTCCACCACCTCACTAGACCCCGCCTAGCCACTGGGAGAGCCTCGAGGGGCCCTTCTTCCCCGACTCCGGCCGCCCTGTTCCGCCTCGGCCTCCACCTCGATTCGCTCCGGTGAGGCCGTCTCCGACGCCCTAACTTTGTCAGCAACCATCTCGAGCAACTAGGAGACTAAACCCCACTCCTATTTGATCCCCGCAGCTCCCTCCGGCGAGATCCACGACTGCCCGAACCGCCGTCCGCCGGAGCAAGGGCCACCGTCGACATAAAGGTTTCGCCGCGACCACCACCACCACCCACAGACGCGAACGATGCATCGATCTCAAGGTAACCCCGACCACCTTGCCTCGCCGTGGATCGCCGCCGGCGACCACCGCACCTCTCGGGCGCCGTCGCGCTCTGTTTTCTCCGTTTGAAATTTCAAACCCGACAGGTGGAGCCCGCCTGTCAGCCTCACAGCCGTTTCTTTTAAACGAAACGTTATCCTGGACTTTTCCACAGAGCCCCCTGGAAACTTTCTGTTTCATTACTGATGGTTCCTTGGACCAAAACTCTTATATCTTTTAAACATAAAATGATTTTTGATTGATTCCTTTTCTGTCAACTTTATATTTCTGTCTAGTTTTTTGTCATATTTATTTGAAAAATATTTGGAACACTTTTCTGTACACTCACGGTATTTACGTTGCGTACGTATTTCTTCTTATACCGTAGATACCGGAGGAGGTGACGGAGCTGCAAACTTCACACGCTTAAACTCCGACTACTCCGAACCAGGCAAGCATGTTTGAACTCTTGATATGATGAGTGTTGTTGCATGTTTGCATTTTAGTATAGTCATGGCATGTTTATGAACATCACTTTGAATGTTATATTTCATGCACATAAGCGGAAAGTAAGTTTCGGAAAGCATTATGTTGTTGGATACATATTTGCATAGCCATGTGTTGGCATGAGGATGGGTAAGAGGGCAGTGTTGTGACATGCTAGTCTTATGCCAGATTATTTGACTTCCGTGTCATCGTGAAACAAATCACATTTCCATTCAATCCTTCCTATACTGTCACATGTTTTCCGAAAGGAATATGGCATAGTAAGTTGCAAACCGCTTTCCTGGTACACACCAGATAGAGAGGCCAGGATGAGGGTTCCATGGCCCTGGATTAAAGCCAGTCATCCTGTCAGGGGGCATGGGTGTTTCCGGTTGGGACCGAGAGGGGGGCAGCCCTTAGAGCGCGCATATATAAATTTGATCCCATGCTATTCGAGGTTGTGGCCTTCCCGTCTCAAAGTTTTTCTTGGACGTTGTCCAGGGTGATTCCTGGCATTCGTGAGGTGAAATGGGTGTGTACTAGTTAAATGTGTTTCTATTGAAATACCGTAAACCGAACTAGTCCTTCGTGACTACGGAAATCCGTTGGCTGTGGTCAGTTCATCCAAACTCTGCAGAGTCTCAAATCTTTCAATTATCTTGTACTTTGTTCAAGTACTATATTCATCTTATCTTGTCAGGTATCAGCCTCAGTGACAAAACTCCGGTGGAATTTATGTGTGATAAATCCGGTTAAAAGATTATTCTTGTGGATGGACTAACCTTGTTGTTTACATTCATTACAAGCCCGGTTTGTGATGTCGCTCAGACGTCCGACGGTGGCATACCTGTTATTTACTTATGTTATAGGCCCTGTGTGTGATGTCGCTCAGACGTCCGACGGTGGCATATCTGTTATTTACATTTGTTGCAAGCCCTGTCTGCAATGTCGCTCAGACGTCCGACTGTGGCATTTCTTTTAAAGCCCTTTATGTGATGTCGCTCAGACGTCCGACTGAGGCATTTCTTTTAAAGCCCTTTATGTGATGTCGCTCGACGTCCGATCGTGGCATTTCTTTTAAAGCCCTTTATGTGATGTCGCCAGACGTCCGATCGTGGCATTTCTTTTAAAGCCCTTTATGTGATGTCGCTCAAACGTCCGACTGTGGCATTTCTTTTAAAGCCCTTTATGTGATGTCGCTCAGACGTCCGACTGTGGCATTTCTTTTAAAGCCCTTTATGTGATGTCACTCAGACGTCCGACTGTGGCATTTCGCTTAAGCCCTTTACGTGGTGTCGCTAAGACGCCTGACTGCGGCATTTCTTTTAAGCCCTTTATGTGGTGTCGCTTAGACGCCTCGATCATGCATGCATTGTATTTATTTACCTTTCGATGCGTCGCTCCAGACACCCGATCTGTTTTCAGTTATTTATTTTATTTATCAAGTCCTGCAATAATATTATTGTTATATGAGCATCATCCTTTATTCATGACGCATTCATACATTCATTGATTATATCTTTTGTCTGAACTGTATTGCGAGTACTTTCAAAGTACTCACCTGGCTTGTTGATTTGACCAGATGTTGATGAAGGCGATCTCATGGATGAAGAGTTTGATAGCGAGTCCGACGCCTAGAGGAGTCCCAGTCAGTCCCGTGCGATCCTGTTTTGGTCATTGTATTATCCGCTTTCGCAACCCCCGAATAAATTCATCGAGCCTCCCCCGACGCTCGATGAGCTGCCAGTTAGGAGTCAAGTTATCCACCACTTTTTCCTCGAGCTAGTAGCATGCCACCACACCCCTGTGTCATGACCGCCCATATGTAAGATATTGGTGAGTTTGTAATAAATTGTTGAGCAGCCTCAGCTCAACCTTGTAATATATTTGATGCTAATGGTTCTCTGTTTATCAAGCATTTGTCTACCAGAAAGGATGACTTTCTCCTATACTGGGATTTAAAGATCGATTTTCTCAATAGTTATTTATTGAAAAAGTCGGTCGTGACATATAGCCTCTACACAAAATCTAACCATTACACACAACTTGCCAATCTTGGTGGGACTGAATTGAGAAACTCGGTCGGACCGATTCAGCAAATCTAGTGACCGTTAGGATTTTCGGTGGGACCGACATGCAACTCGGGAGGACCGATATGGTTAGGGTTAGGGTATAACGTAATCTCGGTGAGACCGATTACACAAACTCGGTAGGACCGATTTTGGTAATAAGCTAACCAGAGAGTTGGTCAGGCAAACTCGGTAGGACCGATTCGCTCATCTCGGTTGGACCGAAATGTTACGAAGAGGAACAGAGAGTTTGCATTGTAATCTCGGTAGTACCGATTACTCAAATTCGGTGAGACCGATTTTGGTAATGGACATACACAGAGAGATTACAATCCCATCTCAGTGAGACCGAGATCCCTATCGGTGAGACCGATTTTCCTAGGGTTTGTAGCAGTGGCTATGACATCTGAACTCGGTGGCGCCGGATAGAAAGAATCGGTGGGGCCGAGTTTGACTTTTGGTTTAGGTCATATGTGGATGTGAGAAAGTAGTTGAGTTCTTTGGAGCATATCACTAAGCATTTTGAGCAAGTAAGCCATTAAGCAACACCTCATCCCTCCTTGATAGTAGTGGATTTTCCTATAGACTCAATGTGATCTTGGATCACTAAAATATAAAATTTAGAGTCTTGAGCTTTGAGCTTGAGCCAATCCTTTGTCCTTAGCATCTTGAAGGGGTTCCACATCCGCTAGTCCACGCCACTTCTTTTGTTGAACTCATCTGAAACATACTAGGTAAAAGTGTTAGTCCAACAAGAGATATGTTGACATTAATTACCAAAACCACCTAGGGAGCATTTGTGCTTTCAATCTCCCTCATTTTGGTAATTGATGACAACATACATCAAAGCTTTAAATAAGGATATAGAGAATAACAAGTAAAGCTTTGGAAAGACATGTAACATGCATAGGCTCCCCCTACATGTATGCAATCATGTGAATATGGAATATAGGAGCATGTGAGTACATAAACATGACAGAGTAAGCAATGTGTTACATGTATCTTGGCTATATGCACCAGAGCAAAATATGTGAATATGGGAAATGTACCTTCATGCTCATGAGTCCTTGCAAACAGTATGTACATCAGCAAGAATTTCTCATACACATGACTGTGATGCATATACTTACCTTGTGGTCTTGAGTTGGCTTAGGATGGAATAAACTGTGTAAACAAGGTTAGATAACACAGATACACCTGCTGGCCAAAGCAAACAAAGGAAACCACAAGAGTACCAAGACTGGGATGACATGTAGAGTGAGTACTAAGTACCACATTGGATATGGACATGTCCCCAAAGGTAAAGATATGCAATGAATTTAAGGATTTCTTTCCCTTGGAAGTCTTGCTCCCCCTGAATCTAGCATGGGATCTTTGGGAGAAGATAGGGAACAAAAAATCAGAGCTCAAGGAAACAAGTGAACAGAGCTAATGCAAATAAGCACATATGAACATGTCTTTCCCCTCAAGGAGACATGTGGCATCTCTACTCTTGAACACCAAGCATCTGGGATCCTTGAAGATTACTCTCTCCTTGAGTATTCTCTCCCCCTAGAGATATGATTGAGCTTTGATGTGATCACTCTCTCCCCCTTTGACATCAATTTCCAAGAAGGTTCTTCTGGATTTTTGTCATGATGGGTTTGGTCCTTGAGTCACAGAACAAAGCAGTAAGTTGAATGTGATGCTGGTCGAGGACAAGATTTATTGAGTGGAGCTAGATCAAAAAGAATGCAGAAACCAGTGGCAAGCTGTCTTTCCTCAGAGTGAAATCGGTGGCACCGAGTTGTATGTTTCGGTTGTACCGAAAGAATTCGGTTGGACCGAAAGCAAGAGACCAGTGTGACCGAGTTCATCACAGAGAAAACACTTGTCACCTCAGCTCACTAGACAAGTAAGATCTCACAAGGATTTGCAAGGAATTAACTGAAAGATCTGCAAAGAATTGGATGCAAGGAATGCAGAACAGAAAATAACAGAGAAGAAACTAAAAGGAGTCTAGATGAAGTTTTTAAAAAAGAGGGAAACAAATATGCATGAGACAAATGCAAGAGCACAGAAAAGAACACAAGAGAACTTCATCTAGAATTGATCGGTGACAAGGTCACCTATGTTAGAGTATATTGACTTAGGAGTCAAGTGAGATCACTTGATCATAGGTCATACTCATCGTTTAAGCTCAAAACGGGGTTACCATTTTTCATTTAATCTTCTTGATGTGTTCACATCTTGTTGAGTTGCTTTATCCCATGAATTGGAGTAAAGCTTCTCTAAGATGGAATAACATACCTTGGGTGGTGGTGTTGATCATGATCATGTAGTTGAACTTGTGTGGGTTGCTCAAGGTTGTGTGAGTTGGGAGCACCACTTGGAATTTGAGTTCATCTACCTACATGGGTTAGTTTTTGCAAGGAAGAGCACTAGTGTATCCAAAATGACAATCATGAATTTCAATAATAAATTTGTCAAATGATATGTTTGAATGGTTTCGTGCTTCCTTGACTTCAACCACCATTATGTAGAGACTTGGTGATGTAGAGATTGCTCAAGATGTGAATGAGTTGCAATCTCATTGATTTAGATTCATCCAAGTTCCTACAAGGGTTAGATCACATGCAAGGTGCAAATATACCCAAGACGTAAGATTATCATCATAAGAGAAATATCAGGGATTAGTCATAAGCTCATGTCTTGCATGTGTCCAATGGAGTTCCTACTCCAAGTTTGAAGCATCAATGATGTTCAATTCACCTCTTAACCTGCAAAACACTCTCTCATCAAGTGGTTTAGTGAATATATCCGCTAATTGCTTTTCGGTGCGAACATGCTCAAGATTAATGTCCCCTTTGGTAACATGATCTCAAATGAAATGATGAAGAACTTCAATATGCTTAGTTCGAGAGTGTTGCACGGGATTGTGAGCAATCTTGATAGCACTTTCATTGTCACAAAGTAATGGAACATGTTTCACATATATCCCATAATCTTTTAGAGTTTGGGTCATCCAAAGTAATTGAGCACAACATGAACCAGCGGCAATGTATTCCGCTTCGGCGGTGGATAAGGATACCGAGTTTTGTTTCTTGGAGGACCAAGACACAAGAGATCTACCAAGAAATTGACAAGTACCTGAAGTGGACTTTCTATCAACCTTGTCACCTGCATAGTCTGAGTCGGAGTAGCCAACAAGATTAAAGGAGGACCTTTAGGATACCAAATGCCAAAATTTGGTGTATGGATTAAGTATCTTACTATCCTTTTCACGGCCTTAAGATGACATTCTTTAGGTGCGGCTTGATATCGTGCACACATGCACACACTTAGCATAAAATCGGGACATGAAGCACATAGATATAACAATGAACCAATCATAGAGCGATAAACCTTTTGATCATCTGGTTCACCATCTTTGATTAAATCAAGATGTCCACTAGTAGGCATGGGTGTAGTCATACCTTTGCATTATTGCATATTGAACTTCTTGAATAAGTCCTTGGTGTACTTCGTTTGAGAGACGAAGGTACCTTCCTTAGTTTGCTTGATTTGCAAACCAAGAAAGAATTTGAGTTCACTCATAATCGACATCTCAAACTTTTCCGACATTAGCTTTCCAAACTTTTCACTAAAATGAGGGTTAGTTGATCCAAATATAATATCATCGACATAAATTCGGCACACAAATAGTTCTCCATTAACCCTTTTAGTAAAAGAGTAGAATATATTTTTTCCAATTTTAAAGCCTTTTTCAATAAGGAACTTGGTCAAGCATTTATACCATGCTCTAGGAGCTTGTTTAAGACCATAAAGAGCTTTGTCAAGTTTGTAAACATGATCAGGTTTCTTAGGATTAACAAAGCCGGGAGGTTGCTTAACATAAACTTCCTCCTCTATTTCACCATATAGAAAAGCACTTTTAGTTTCCATTTGGTACAAGGTGATATCATGGTGATTAGCATAGGCAAGTAAGATGCAAATGGACTCAAGTCTAGCAACGGGGGCGTATGTCTCACCGTAGTCCATACCTTCGACTTGTGTGTGGCCTTTGGCGACGAGACGTGCTTTGTTGCGAACTACTTGTCCATCTTCATCTTGCTTGTTGCGAAACACCCATTTGGTACCGATGATGTTTTGGTTGTTGTCGGGTTTCTCAACTAATGTCCAAACTTGATTTATCTCAAAGTTGTGTAGCTCTTCATGCATAGCATTTATCCAATCCGGATCTTCCAAAGCTTCTTCAACCTTCATAGGTTCAATGCTAGAGATGAATGAATATTTTTCACAAAAGTTAGCTAAACGAGTTTTAGAGCAAGTGATTCTCCCGGTTTGGATATCATTGTAGATTTGATCGACGGGATGGTCTTTAGCAATTCTTGCTCGAACTCGTGAAAGCTTTTTCTTGGATCTTGGTTGAACATCTTCTTCATCTTGTTCTTCTTCTTGGCCTTCTTCATTGTTGACGTTGTCGTTCTCTTGTCGAGGTGGAGAGGAAGGTTGTTGACGTTCATCTTGGTGCACTTCCTCGTTTTCTTCATCTTGGTGTGTCCCACTAGTGGATGCTTCCGTATCAACTCTTGGTTCACCTTGTCGTGAGGTAGAAGCTTCCACTTGGATAGACGAGGTACTCTCCTTCATCTCCGTTGGACGAATCTTGCCAATAGACAAGTCTTGGATTGCTTCCGAGGGGTCTTTGTGTCCTACATCAATTGGCAGTTGCTCTACTTGTGAGCCGTTAGATTAAATCAAACTTCACATCTACCGCTTTCTTCAACCTTTCGGGTGAAATTGTTGTAGACACGGTATGTGTGAGAGTTTGAGCCATAACCAAGTAGGAAACCTTCATGAGACTTAGGAGCAAATTTAGTACGACGATGCTTATCAAGAATGTAGCACTTTGAGCCGAATACTGAAAGTATCCAACTTGGGGTTTGTTACCAGTGAGGAGCTCGTATGCCGTCTTGCCGAGTAGCTTGTGAAGATACAAGCGATTTGTTGCATGACAAGCTGTCTCAACTGCTTCCTTCCAAAAGTGCTTCGGTGTCTTGTACTCATCTAGCATCGTTCTCGCCATTTTGATGAGTGTTCGGTTCTTCCTCTCAACAACTCCATTTTGTTGAGGTGTGTACGTAGCCGAGAACTCGTGTGAAATACCTTCTTCGTCAAGAAAAGTATCCACATTTGCGTTCTTGAACTCCATTCGGTTGTCGCTGCGAACCTTCTTGATCTTCACTTCAAATTGATTTTGGGCCTTCCTAGCGAAGTTTTTGAAGATATTTTGAACCTACAATTTATCGTCGAGAAATAACACCCATGTAAATCTTGAAAATCATCAACTATAACTAGACCAAAAGAATTTCCACCGAGACATTTGTAAGCGTTGGGACCAAAAAGATCCATGTGAAGTAGCTCGAGTGGCCTCCTTGTGGTCATGATGTTCTTCACGGGATGTCTTCCTCCAACCTGTTTACCTGCTTGACAAGAGCTGCAAAGTCTATCCTTATCAAATATGACATCGTTAATGCCAAGGATATGATTTCCTTTAATAAGCTTGTCAAGGTTTTGCATGCCAACATGACCTAATCATCTATGCCATAACCAACCTTTAGAGGATTTAGCAATAAAGCAAGTTCTAGGTTGATCCTTTTTAGTGAAATCAACTATGTATAGATCACCTCTACATACACCGGTAAAGACCATTTTATGATTATCTCTACGAAACACTTGGCGATCTACTTCAGTAAATAGGACATTGAAACCGAAATCAGCAAGTCTAGATACTGAAAGTAAGTTGTAGCCAAGAGATTCAACGAGCATGACATTTTGTATGGAGCTATCATGTGATATGGCCACCTTACCGAGGCCAACCACCTTACCCTTTGAGTTATCACGAAAAGTGACATACTTTCGAGGACCATCGTTTTCAGCAAGCTCACGAAACATATCTTTATCTTCGGTCATGTGATCGGTACATCCACTATCAAGAACCCATTCCTTTCCTCCTGCCATATATCCCCGAAGATTTTCAATAAGACCAAAGTGTCAAATTTCATCATCAAGATCATAGTATCCATGTTCAACATCATCTTGTTATTGATCAATTCCTAGAGAGGGTAATTCATTAGACAAATGATCATTTCTATGATTGTCTTTATGGATTCTAATAGCTTCGAAAATGATATTGCTAATGATTCCAACATCTCCTATGGCAAGCATGAGATTTGTAAGCTCAAATAGATAATCACCAAAGCTAGGATCACTAGAATTCATCTTACTCAAGGCAATAGACTTATGGAGAATTTCATCTAGATTTTTCAAGTAATAATTTGGAAAACGTTCCTCAAGAAATTTCCATATGGTGTAGGCACACTTAAGAGTAGGCAAACATCCAATCAAGTTTCTAGGCAAGCCTCTAGTGATAAGATTAACAGTTCTAAGATTGTGAATCATGTCAATTGACTCATCAAGAGTAGGATGCATAGGATCAACATGAGGTGCACAAGGGCTAGCAATGTACTTGTTCAAATGATATTTGTTGAAAATCACAAGCATCTCATTTTTCCACTCATGAAAATACTCCCCATCAAGTATAGGCACTCTATGTCTAAGACTCCCCAAAGTAGACTCATCCATCTTCCTCCAATGGTGTTTAAACCAAAGCAATGGAGACCAAAGCTCTGATACCAATTGAAAGGATCGAGAAGAGGTGTCTAGAGGGGGGGGGGTGATTAGACACTAAGTACCAAAAGTTGCAGTTTTTAATTTCTTTAAGTTGAAGTGGAGTTTTGGCACAAGTTTAACAAACTCAATACATATCAAGCAAGCATGCAACGAGTATATGAGCAGAGGAAAGTAAAGCATGCAACTTGCAAGAATGTAAAGGGATGGGATTGGAGAATTCAAACGCAATTGGAGACACGGATGTTTTTTTCGTGGTTCCGATAGGTGGTGCTATCGTACATCCACGTTGATGGAGACTTAAACCCACGAAGGGTAATGGTTGCGCGAGTCCACGGAGGGCTCCACCCACGAAGGGTCCACGAAGAAGCAACCTTGTCTATCCCACCATGGCGCCGCCCATGAAGGACTTGCCTCACTAGCGGTAGATATTCACGAAGTAGGCGATCTCCTTGCCCTTACAAACTCCTTGGTTCAACTCCACAATCTTGTTGGAGGCTCCCAAGTGACACCTAGCCAATCTAGGAGACACCACTCTCCAATAATTAACAAATGGTGTGTTGATGATGAACTCCTTGCTCTTGTGCTTCAAATGATAGTCTCCCCAACACTCAACTCTCTCTCACAGGATTTGGATTTGGTGGAAAGAAGATTTGAGTGGAAAGCAACTTGGGGAAGGCTAGAGATCAGGATTCATATGGTAGGAATGGAATATCTTGGTCTCAACACAAGTGTAGGTGGTTCTTTCTCAGAAAATGTAAGTTGGAAGTGTAGGTTCGTTCTGATGGCTCTCTTCACGAATGAAGAGGAGGTGGAGGGGTATATATAGCCTCCACACAAAATCTAACCGTTACACACAACTTGCCAATCTCGGTGGGACCGAATTGAGAAACTCGGTCGGACCGATTCAGCAAATCTAGTGACCGTTAGGATTTTTAGTGGGACTGACATGCAGCTCGGTAGGACCGATATGGTTAGGGTTAGGGCATAACGTAATCTCGGTGAGACCGATTACACAAACTCGGTAGGACCCATTTTGGTAATAAGCTAACCAGAGAGTTGGTCAGGCAAACTCGGTAGGACCGATTCGCTCATCTCGGTTGGACCGAAATGTTACGAAGAGGAACATCGAGTTTGTATTGTAATCTCGGTAGTACCGATTACTCAAATTCGGTGAGACCAATTTTGGTAATGGACATACACAGAGAGATTACAATCCCATCTCGGTGCGACCGAGATCCCTATCGGTGAGACCGATTTGCCTAGGGTTTGTGGCAGTGGCTATGACATCTGAACTCGGTGGCGCCGGATAGAAAGAATCGGTGGGGCCGAGTTTGCCTTTTGGTTTAGGTCGTATGTGGATGTGAGAAAGTAGTTGAGGGCGTTGGAGCATATCACTAAGCATTTTGAGCAAGTAAGCCATTAAGCAACACCTCATCCCTCCTTGATAGTATTGGCTTTTCCTATAGACTCAATGTGATCTTGGATCACTAAAATATAAAATGTAGAGTCTTGAGCTTTGAGCTTGAGCCAATCCTTTGTCCTTACCATCTTGAAGGGATTCCACATCCACTAGTCCACGCCACTTCTTTTGTTGAACTCATCTAAAACATACTAGGTAAAAGTGTTAGTCCAACAAGAGATATGTTGACATTAATTACCGAAACCACCTAGGGAGCACTTGTGCTTTCAGAGTTTCAATTGCATCCTTCAAATTTGAAATTAGTTGGTATGAGCAAATACAGTGATGCAAGAGCAAAGTAGTATGAACCATAGCTACGGAACCTGACTTGAGAAAAATTCTTCTTCTGCTTTAAGCATTGACTTGGGGTTCGTAGTGGTGGTCCTCGTTGAGAGAGTCCTGGATTAGGGGGTCCTCGGACAGCTATACTATATCCATTAGCCGGACTGTTGGACTATGAAGATACAAGATTGAAGACTTCGTCCCGTGTCCGGATAGGACTCTCCTTGGCGTGGAAGGCAAGCTTGGCAATACGGATATGTAGATCTCCTCCCTTGTAACCGACTACTGTAACCCTAGCCCTCCGTGTCTCAGATAAAGCTGGAGGGTTTAGTCCGTAGGGACAACAACAATCATACCATAGGCTAGCTTCTAGGGTTTAGCCTCTACGATCTCGTGGTAGATCAACTCTTGTAATACTCATATCATCAAGATCAATCAAGCAGGAAGTAGGGTATTACCTCCATCGAGAGGGCCCGAACTTGGGTAAACATCGTGTCCCCCGCCTCTTGTTACCATCCGCCTTAGACGCACAGTTCGGGACCCCCTACCAAAGATCCGCCGGTTTTGACACCGACATTGGTGCTTTCATTGAGAGTTCCACTGTGCCGTCACCACAAGGTTTGATGGCCCCTTCGATCATCGGCAACGATGCGATCCAGGGTGAGGTTTTCCTCCCCGGACAGATCTTCGTATTCGGCGGCTTCGCACTGCGGGCCAACTCGCTTGGCCATCTAGAGCAGATCGAGAGCTACGCCCACAGCCATCGTGCCAGGTTTGAAACTTGATCTATACTTGCCGATATCCGCGGAGACTTGATCTTCGGCGGATTCGAAAGACATGTCAAAGCGCCGCATAAATACAACGAGCATGACTTAGCTGTGCCGCCGGACGGTGTTCGGGAGATCACACCTGTGCCTACTCCGGCCCTAGATCCAGAGTCAATTATGTCGTCCGAGGACGGTGGATGGTCCCCGCCTCGGAGGCCACACACTCAGTGGCGATAGAGCCGAATACTGACTTCACCTCCTATGCGACCTGTGTCACCGGATCCCAGGATTCATCCCCGGCCACAGGCCCCGAACCGCCTGCGTCCGTGCCTATCGAATCTGATTGGGCGCCGATCATGGATTTCACCTCCGCGGATATCTTTCAGCACTCGCCTTTTGGTGATGTGATAAATTCATTAAGGTCTCTCTCCTTGTCGGGAGAACCTTGGCCGAACTATGTCCGGCTAGAATGGGATGCGGACGACGAAGAAATTCGCTCCCCACCCACCACCCACTTAGTAGCCACTATCGACGATTTAACTGACATGCTCGATTTCGGCTCCGAAGAAATCAAGGGAATGGACGACGATGTAGGAGACGAACCGGAACCACCGCCCACAAGGCGCTAGACTGCCACCTCATCATATGATATATACATGGTGGACACCCCCAAGGAAGGCGATGTCGATAAGACAACGGAGGATAATCCCTGCAAGCAGCAATCCAAGCGCCGACGTCAGCGGCACTACTCTAAGTCCCGCCATAGCAGCGATACTGGCCCAAGAGACAATAACGCTCCGTATGGTGCCGAAGACGACGACAACCCCCTCTAGCCAGATCTAGAGTGGGAGGATGAACAAGCTAGCCCTCCAGAATAGGCAGCAGACGGAGAATCAGAGGATGACAATTACATGCCTCTCTCCGAAGACGAAGTGAGCCTCGGCGACGAAGAATTTATCGTGCCTGAGGATCCTGTCAAGCAGGAGCGCTTCAAGCGTCGGCTTATAGCCACATCAAACAACCTGAAGAAAAAGCAACAACAGCTTCGAGCTGATCAAGATCTACTAGCGGATAGATGGACTGAAGTCTTGGCGGCTGAGGAATACGAACTCGAGCGCCCACCCAAGAGTTACCCAAAGCGCAGGTTGCTACCCCAACTCGAGGAGGAAGCATTGAAACCCACATCACTAGCGTATGATGCGACTGATCAGCCACCTCATGGCCGAGACAGAGATGCATATCAGCCCAAAGTCCATCTCGCACCCTGCTGCCATACAAACAAAAATACCAAGGCCCGGGGCAACACGCGGGACCTGCGAGACGTATTGGAAAACAAAACAAGACATGCGAGATCGATCTACGGATCATGGGGGCGCGCTGCAACGCGGGACGATGACCGTCACGCCGGATATACTAAAAGCAAATCCGGCCAGGCCGAATACAGAAGACAAGACTCGTATGAACTGCGTCGTGATATAGCCCGGCACAGAGGCGCCGCACACCCCCTATGCTTCACTGATAAAGTAATGGATCACGAATTCCTAGAGGGTTTTAATCTCGTAAACATTGAATCATATGATGGTACAATAGACCCCGCGGTATGGATCGAGGATTTCCTCCTCCACATCCACATGGCTCGTGGTGATGATCTACATGCCATCAAGTACCTCCCACTAAAACTCAAAGGACCAGCTCGACATTGGCTGAATAGCTTGCCAGCAGACTCCATTGGCAGTTGGGAGGATTTGGAAGATGTGTTCCTTGACAACTTCCAGGGCACTTATGTGCGACCACCGGATGATGATGACTTGAGCCATATAATTCAGCTGCCAGGGGAATCGGCCAGAAAATTCTGGACCAGGTTCCTAACCAAGAAAAACCAAATTGTTGATTGTCTGGATGCAGAGGCCTTAGCGGCATTTAAGCATAACATCTGTGACGAGTGGCTCGCCCGGCACCTCGGCCAGGAGAAGTCAAAGTCCATGGCAGCCCTCACGACACTCATGACCCGTTTTGCGCGGGCGAGGATAGCTGACTGGCTCGCAGCAACTACACATCAAGAAATCCTGGCACTTCAGATACCAAAGATACTAACGGCAGACCACATCGTAACAGACACAAGCGCCGCAGCAACGGCGACAACGCCAAAGACACGGCAGTCAATGCCGAATTTAGTGGCTCCAAATCCGGTCAGCGGAAAAAGCCGTTCAAAAGAAGTAATCCGGGACCGTCCAGTTTGGACCGCATACTCGATCGCTCGTGTCAAATTCACGGCACCCCCAATAGGCCATCCAATCACACCAACAGAGAATGCTGGGTGTTCAAGCAGGCCGACAAGTTGAATGCCGAAAACAATGACAAGGGGCTGCATAGCGACGACGAGGAGGAGCCTCGGCCGCCGAACACCGGAGGACAGAAGAGGTTCCCTCCACAAGTGAAAACGGTGAACATGATATACGCAACCCACATTCCCAAGAGGGAGCAGGCGTGCACTAAGGGACGTCTATGCGATGGAGCCAGTCGCACCAAAGTTCAACCCATGGTCCTCTTGTCCGATCACATTCGATCGTAGGGACCACCCCACTAGTATCCGTCATGGCGATTCTGCCGCATTGTTCCTTGACCCCAACATCGACGGATTTCACCTCACTCGAGTCCTTATGGACGATGGCAACAGCCTGAACCTGCTCTATCAGGATACAGTGTGCAAAATGGGTATAGATCCCTCGAGGATCAAACCCACTGAAACCACCTTTAAAGGTGTCATCCCAGGTGTAGAGGCCCATTGCACGGGCTCAATCACACTGGAAGTGGTCTTCGGATCTCCGGACAACTTCCTAAGCGAGGAGTTAGTCTTCGATATCATCCCGTTCTGCAGTGGCTATCGCGCACTGCTCGGGCGAACCGCATTTGCCAGATTCAACGCGGTATCGCATTATGCATACCTCAAGCTCAAAATGCCAGGACCTCGTGGGGTAATAACAGTCAATGGAAACACAGAACCCTCGCTCCGCACGGAGGAGCACACTGCGGCCCTAGCAGCAGAAGCACAAAGCAGCCTTTTAAGGCAAACCACCAATTCAGCGATAAAACCCCCGGACACCTTCAAGCAAGTCCGGAGTAATCTGCAACAGGATCGCTGCACGTTCGAGCTTCGCCTAGCAATTCGCCCCGTCCTAGTCCCCGCTGCGATGAAATCTGTGCCGCGCGTACATAATTACGTACTAAAAATACCATGGGCATAGGCGGGGGCACGTCCAAGGCACGACCCACAATGCGGCTCAACCGCCCCAAGGGCTGCATACCTTTATCATTTTCTCTCTCGCAGGACCTTACTCTCTGGAACCCCTTTTCGGCAGTCTGATTGCTGGATGCATTACGGGAAGGAAATACCAAGGAAGCAAGAAGCTCTGACGTAAAGGGAATCCCCAGGTGGTCTCTGATAACGATCAAAATACCTATTTTAAGTACCCATACGCAGCTTGCCCCTTGGATAGGACATGTCAAATAGTCCTATTTTTTTGCTTATTGCACTACTTGTATCCGTACGCTTCGACGTATTATTTAATAACAATGCATAGAGTTAGTCTATTATTGCATTACCCTTTCTTTTTTTTGTTTGCTTATTTACGACAAACTGCACCTGTACATTCTGGTACGACCAATACGCCAGGGCTTCAAAGATACCCCATAAATCTGAAGTGAGAAGTCCGAACACTTTCGACGGTCGGCACCGAACTTATAGCACTATATGCATCGACTTGAATCATGTCTTGGGTCAATAGTTGGGTTTGCCCGGGTCCCATGTTTTGGTACCTTACGTTCCACAATATCGGCTAAGGTAGCACTGGGAGAACTACTGCGATTGTGTCCCGGTTCTTCCGGACGAGCACCTCAGTAGAGAAAGCCGAAAACTAACTGTCATGATAAGGCTAGAGCAGGTCGCTGTTCGAGAGGTCTCAAGTCCTTAAAGACTTTTTCCGCTTTGGGCGAGGAGTCGGACTTGTCCGACTTAGGCGTATATAGGCTCCAAATTCGGCCATCCGAATACTAGGGGCTTCGCCGAAGTTTAAAATTGTAGACTTCTATGGCTAAGTGAGAGTAATAAAGCCTTATAGTCTGATTGCCTGGTTCGTTGTGCTGAACACCTCCTTCGAAGGACCCAAAATTGGGATAAAGAGTGCTCAGGTTTATCCCGAACACCTCAGTACTAGTTACATGGGGGAACAAGCCGATGACTGTCCAACTCTCAGATTTTATAAACGACCGCACATAAGGTAATATTTTAAATTAACAAGCGTGGTATAGCGCGAATGAACTTGTTTCATATCACAGGATCACATGAGTACATTCACTCGAATATTACATCCTTAGTACATTCCTCCGCCACGAGGCGAGCACCCTTCAGGACACTGTCATAATATAATTCGGGCTTGCGGTGCTCCTTCCCCTCTGGCGGCCCTTCGGTCACCAGCTTCTCAGCATCCATCTTCCCCCAGTGCACCTTCGCCCGGGCAAAAGCCCTGCGTGCACCCTTGATGCAGACGGACCGCTTTATGACTTCAAGCCGCGGGCAGGTGAGGGAGTCCTGGATTAGGGGGTATCCAGACAGCCGGACTATATACATCGTCCGTACTATTGAAGCGTGAAGATACAAGACTCAAGACTTCGACCCGTGTCCGGATGGGACTTTCCTTGGCGTGGAAGGCAATCTTGGTGATCCGGATATTACATTTCCTTCCTTGTAACAGACTCCATCTAAACCCTAGCCCTCTCCGGTGTCTATATAAACCGGAGAGGTTGGTCCTTAGAAGACCGATCACAATTACAATCATAGCATCATAGGCTAGCTTCTAGGGTTTAGCCTCTATGATCTCGTGGTAGATCTACTCTTGTACTACCCATATCTTCAATATTAATCAAGCAGGAAGTAGGGTTTTACCTCCATTGAGAGGGCCCAAACACAGGTAAACATCTGTGTCCCTTGCTTCCTGTTACCATCAGCCTAGACGCCTTGGATCGGGACCCCCTAACCGAGATCCGCCGGTTTTGACACCGACATTGGTGCTTTCATTGAGAGTTCCTACGTAGCCGCTGCAGGGCTTGATGGTGCCTCCAATCGTCAACAACACGGTCCAGGGTGAGACTTTTCTCCCCGGACAGATCTTCGTGTTCGGCGGCTTCGCACTGTGGGCCAATTCGCTTGGCCATCTGGAGCAGATCGATAGCTATGCCCCCGGCCACCAGGTCAGGTTCGGAAACTTGAACTACACAGTGGATATTTGCGGAGACTTGATCTTTGACGGATTCGGGCCTGCGCCAGGAGCACCGAACATTCACGATGAGCACGGCTTAGACATGCTGTCAGACGATGCTCGGGATATCACCCCGGCAGAAGCCTCAGATCTAAATCCGGAGCAGGTTGCATTGCCTAAGGACGGAGGGCTGGACCCGCCCCGCAGGCCGCACACTCATCGGCGGTGGAGCCGAACACAGGTCTCACCTCTGTGGAAGCCTGTAACCCCGGGCCCCCGGACTCTTATCTGGTTGTTGGTTCCGGTCCGCACACCCTTGAGCCAGCTGAGCCAGGCTGGGCTCCGGTAATGGAGTTTACCGCTGCGGACATCTTCCAGCACTCGCCCTTTGGTGACATGCTGAACTCATTAAAGTCTCTCTCTTTGTCAGGAGGCTCTGGGCCGAACTATGTCCGGCTTGAGTGGGAAGCAGGCGACGAAGGAATTCGCTGCCCACCCACCACCCACTTCATTGCCACGGTCGATGATTTAACCGACGTGCTTGACTATGACTCCGAAGACATCGACGGTATGGATGACGATGCAGGAGAATTAGAGAATCCACCGCTCACAGGGCGGTGGACGGCCACCTCCTCATACGATATGTATATGGTGGACACTCCGAAGGAAAGAAATGGCGATGAGGCAACGGAGGATAAAACCTCAGGGAAAAAAGCAAAGAATGGGCGTCATCGGCGCCACTCCAAGCCCCGACACAGCAATACCGGCCCAGGAGATGGAAACAATCTGAATGGTGCCGAAGAAGAATACAACCCTGATCAGCCCGCCTTCGAGCAGGCCGAACAGGAGGATGAGCGGGTCAGCCAAGAAGAACAGGCGACGAACGAATACCCGGAGGAGGACAGCTACATGCCCTCCTCCGAAGACGAGATTAGCCTCAACGACGATGAGTTCGGCGTGCCTGAGGATCCCGTAGAGCATGAGCGCTTCAAGCGCGGGCTTATAGCCACTGCGAGGAGCCTGAAAAAGAAGAAGCAACAACTCCAAGCTTATCAAGACCTGCTCATAGATAGATGGACTGAAGTCCTGGCAGCCAAGGAATACGGACTCGAGCACCATACGGCTGACCGACCACCTCGTGGCCGGGATAAAACGGCATATCAGTCCGCATACCAGCCAACACCCCCACGCCAACATACTACGGCCCGGGGCAACAAAACAGGACAGCCAAGATCGATCTACGGATCGCGGGGGCGCGCCTCGGCACGCGACGATGACCGTCACGCCGGATACACCTTCAACAAGTCCGGCCGGGCCGAATATAGCCACCCAGAGCAATTCGACCTGCGTAGCCACATAGCCCGGCACAGAGGCGCGACACACCCCCTCTGCTTCACTGACGAAGTGATGGATCATGAATTCACAGAAGGGTTCAAACCCGTAAACATTGAATCATACGATGGCACGATAGACCCCGCGGTATGGATTGAAGATTTCCTTCTCCACATGCACATGGCCCGCGGAGACGATCTACATGCCATCAAGTATCTTCCCCTTAAGCTCAAAGGACTAGCCCGGCACTGGCTAAACAGCCTGCCAGCAAATTCCATTAGCAGTTGGGAAAACCTGGAAGACACATTCCTCGATAACTTCCAGGGCACATATGTGCGACCACCAGACGCCGATGACCTGAGCCACATTACTCAACAACCCGGAGAGTCAGCCAGGAAATTCTGGACTCGGTTCCTAACTAAAAAGAACCAAATAGTCGACTGTCCGGACGCCGAAGCCCTGGCAGCTTTTAAGCATAATATCCGTGACGAGTGGCTCGCTCGGCACCTCGGCCAGGAAAAACCCAAGTCCATGGCAGCTCTCACAACACTAATGACCCGCTTTTGCGCGCGCGAGGACAGCTGGTTGGCTCGCAGCAGCACTACGCCACATTCTGGCACTTCGGATGGCCACGACAATAATGGCAAGCCACGGCGTGACAGACATAAGCGACAGAACAACGGTGACAACAGTGAAGACACGGCGATGGCGCCGGATTCAGCGGATCAAGCCGGTCGGCGGAAGAAGCCGTTCAAAAGAAATAATCGAGGACCATCCGATGCGGACCGCATCTTTGGGCGCTCGTGCCAAATTCATGGCTCCCCGGACAAGCCAGCCAACCACACCAATAGAGATTGCTGGGTATTCAAACATGCCGGCAAAATAAACACCGAAGACAAGGACAAGGGGCTGCACAGCAACGATGACGAGGATCCCCGACGTCCGAACACGGGAGGACAGAAGAAATCCCCCCCCCCCCCAGGTGAAAATGGTCAACATGATCTACGCCACGCACATCCCCAAGCGGGAACGGAAGCGGGCACTACGGGACGTCTATGCGATGGAGCCAGTCGCCCCCAAATTCAACCCATGGTCAGCTTGTTCGATCACCTTTGATTGCAGGGATCACCCTACTAGCATCCGTCACGGCGGCTCGGCCGCATTGGTCCTAGACCCAATCATCGATGGATTCCACCTTACGCGCGTCCTTATGGACGGTGGCGGCAACTGAACACGCTTTATCGGGACACGGTCGCCAAAATGGGCATTGACCCTTCAAGGATCAAGGCCACCAAAACCACCTTTAAAGGTGTGATTCCTGGAGTAGAGGCCCGTTGCACGGGCTCTGTAACATTGGAAGTGGTCTTCGGATCCCCGGATAACTTCCGAAGCGAAGAGTTAATCTTCGACATCGTCCCTTTCCAGAGTGGTTACCATGCACTGCTCGGACGAACCACATTCGCTAGATTCAATGCGGTACCACACTACGCATACCTCAAGCTCAAGATGCCAGGACCACGCGGGGTCATAACAGTGAACGGAAATACGGACCGCTCTCTCGAGCGGAAGAACATCACGCAGCCCTCGCGGCGGAAGTACAATGCGGCCTCCTCCGACAATCCGGGCACCGTCAAGAGAGTTCGGAGCACCCCGCAACAGGATCATCAGGCACGCCAAGAGCGCGGCTAGCAGTCCGGCCTCCGCTTAAGCCCCATCAAAGCAGCATTCGTGCCACGCGTGCACAATTATGCACTCAAGTTACCATGGGTGAAGGCGGAGGCGCAACAACGACTCAGTCAACAATGCGGGATTACCGCCACATACCTTCATAACCCGTCCTTCTTCTTTTTCAGGACATTGCTTTAGAGCAGCCTCTTTAGAAGAGCCGGATTGCCGGACTTACATAGGAGAGAAAACCAAGGAGGCAACAGGCTTCGCGCACAGAAGTAAACACCCAGGTGGAATCTATTTGCGATCGTTATACCTGTTTTATATATCCATACACGGCCTGACCCTGGATATGACATGTTAAATAGTCCTACTTATCTCTGCTTAATGCATTCATTGTAAACATACGCTTAAACATATTTTCATCAATGGGAGATTATATATAGCGTCAGCTCATTACTGTTATTTGAACATTTTTCTTACAAATGTTTTTTTGACATTGCATCCGTACACTTTGGTACGGTCCGTTTGCCAGGGGCTTCCTACGGTGCCCCGTTCTACGGCAAATAAAGTCCAAACACTTTGCACAAAGGCGGCACCCGAACTTATAACACTATATGCATCAGCTCGAATCATGTCTTGGGTCTACTGATTGGGTTAGCCCGGCTCCCTTGTTTTGGTACCTTACGTTCCATTATATCGGCTAAGGTAGCGCAGGAGAACTCTGCGATTGTGTCCCGGTTCTTCCGGACGAGCACCTCAGTAGAGAAAGCCGAAAGCTGACCGGCATGATGAGGCAAGAGCTGGTCGCTGTTCGAGAGGTCTTAAAATCTTTAAAGATTTTTTCCGCTTTAAGCGATGAGTCGGCCTTGTCCGATCTAGGCGTGTATAGTGCCCCGATTCGGCCTTCCGGATTCTAGGGGCTTCGCCGAAATTTAAAATGGTAGACTTCTATGGCTAAGTGAAAGTTATAAAGCCGCATAGTCCGATTGCCTTGTTACTGCGCGGACACCTCCTTAAGGGACCAAACATTTGGATAAAGAGTGTCCGGGTTTTCCACGAACACCCCAGTACTAGTTACGTGGGGGCGGAAGCCGACAACTGGCCTACTTTCAGAATTTTATAAACAGCCGCACAGAAGGTAATATTTTAAATAACAAAAGCGCTACATAGCGCAAGTAACTTCGTCTTTAAATTGCAAACATGACAGAAGTGAATTCATTCTAAATGATGTCCTTGGTACATTCATCAGCCACGAGACGAGCACCCTTCATAACGCCATCATAATACATCTCGGGATGGCGATGCGCCTTGCCCTCTGGCGGCCCGTCCTTAACCAGCTTCTCCGCATCCAGCTTGCCCCAATGCACCTTGGCACGGGCAAAGGCCCGGCGGGCACCCTCAATGCAAACGGATCGCTTGATCACTTCAAGCCACGGACATGCATCCACCATCCGCTTGATCAGGCCGAAGTAGCTAGTGGGCAGGAGCTCACCAGGCCACATCCAGACTATGTAATCTTTCATAGCCAGTTCGGCCGCCCTGTGGAGTTCGACCAACTGCTTCAGTTGGTCATTCAGAGGCATTGGCTGTTCGGCCCCAGCATACTGGGACCAGAACAACTTCTCTGTTGAGCTCCCCTCCTGGGCACGGTAGAACTCCGCAGCGTCTGATACGCTGCATGGCAGATCTGCGAATACCCACAGAGCTCGAATTGAGTAAGTAAAAAGCGCCTCCTCCACATGTTTGCTTTGCATAAAGAATTCCTTACCCGCTGCTATCTTTTGGCCTCCTGGATTTCTGTTGTGCCTTCTCGGCTTGACCTTGGCGTCTTTTTTACTCACCAGGTCCTTCGCATGCTCGGCCTCTTTCGCCTTCAGATCATGATCCAGGGACTCGAACTTCTTGCCGAGGTCCTGGAGCTCTTGCTGTACCTCGCCCACTCAAGCACTTTGCTTCTCGCGCTCTTTGCATTCCAAGGACGCCTTGTCTTCGGCATGGGATAGCGCTTTCTTCAGGGATGCCACTTCGGCGGTGGACCCTTTCGCACAGTCACGATTTTTTGGCGTTAGACTAACCAATTTTGTCTATCCTTAAATACATAAGAGAGGGGAATTACTTACCCTTGTTCTCTTCGAGCTGCCTCTTAGTGTGGTCGAGCTCTCCCTGCGCCTGCTCCAGGTCCCGCTTTAGTTCGGCAACCTCGGCTGTGCGGGCAGCAGCGATAAGCAGCACGGCCTGCTTATTCACATAAACGCTTATTAGACTCATGTGGATTATAATTGACCCTCCGTTTGGCTTTTCTTTCCGAACACCAAACAGAGTATCAGGGGCTACTACCTATCGGGTGGAAATTTCACACATTTTTATTACTTACCTCGAAGCCCGTCAGGAGGCTTGTGCAGGCTTCGGTTAGTCCGCTTTTGGCGGACAGAACCTTTTGAATCACCGCACTCATAAGAGTATGGTGCTCTTCATCTATGGAAGCGCTTCCACCAGACTATCCAACGCCGTTGACGCGACGGAAGTCCTCGGCACAGGTGGCTCGCCCTCCCTAACGAGGGGCTGCCCGCCTAAGTCCGGAACCGTCGAAGGTTACGGAGCAGTGGTCGGTCGAGAGTCCGCCTTGTTGCGGCTCTCATCGACGCGATCCACGGGCATCTTGAACCCCGCATGTCCGACATCTGGAACTCCGCCTTGGGGCATCTCCAGGGTCACCTCCCCCTGCTCGGGGAACCTTCGGGACAACACCTCCGTGTCATCCGCAGGCAGAGGAGTGGTGGCCATCGGGAGCGAGTTCATCTCTGAAGCGCTCAAAGACCCATCCGAAGACGACAACTCCGGATGAGCCCTGGCCGGACTGCATATATGTTCGGCGTTATTAAAACAACTATGGAGCAAAATCACGGTAGAGTGCGGACACTTACGATTGCGCCAGGGGCTTCCCCCTGGGCAGCCACCCTTCCTCACTATGAGCGGCCGTGGTGGAGTAGTCCGGAAGGGACGTCTTTCCCTTCTTGGGCGTCCCAGCCGCCCCCTCCGGGGCGGCTTTCCTCTTTTTCTCCTCCCCAGCACGGGGAGGTAGAATTTCTTCTTGCTTCCCCCCGCCACCGCGGGAGGAATCCGTCTCGTCGTCGTCAGACGACGTGGGTATGACGGCCTTGCGCCGAGGGCCTTTTTTGGCCCCCTGGTGCGCCTCCTCAGGCCCCTCATCCTTTCCAGACGGGGCGTCTTCTTCTTCCTCCTCCCCTTCGTGGGAGGAGTGTGCCTCGTCGTCTTCGGACGAGGCCTTTGGCACAACCTTACGCCGGAGACCCTTTCGGGTCCCCGGGGCCTTCTTATCGGCCTTCTTCCCTGGCGCCTCGTCCGGCGCCGGGACCAAAGATCTCCGTCGAGAGAGCATCAATCGGGCTTTCGGCAGCGGAGCCGGACAGTCAATCTGCTTTCTTTGTCTCCACATAATCCTGAGCAAATATGCACAATTACTTAAGACTCCCCATGAGTATCTTTGGGAAGGACTGAATCCGGTGATAGCCTGAAAACTCACCTTGCTAGGAGGCCGCGCGGTGTGGAGCCCACGGTCCTCGGATGTGGGAGGAGGTACTTTGGAGGCCTTGAACAATGCCTTCCACGCGCCTTTGTGATTCATGCCGTAGTGCCTCTGAAGCATCTGGTGTTCGGCCAGGACGAACTCCCACAGATTGAATGCCCGCCTTTGGCACGGCAGAATCCGGCGAACGAGCATGACCTGGATCACGTTGACAAGCTTGATGTTCTTGTCCTTCATGCTCTTAATGCAGGTTTTGAGTCCGGTCAGCTCTGTAGGTTCGCCCCAGGACAGGCCCTTCCTCTCCCAGGAAGTGAGCCGCATGGGGGTGCCGGATCAGAACTCGGGGGCCGCCGCCTAGTTGTCGTCGCGTAGCTCGGTGATGTAGAACCACCCCGATTGCCACCCTTTCACGGTTTCCGCAAAGGAGCCGTCAAGCCAGGTGACGTTAGGCATCTTGCCCACCATGGCCCCTCCGCACTCCGCTTGTTGGCCGCTCACGACCTTCGGCTTCACGCAGAAGGTTTGCAGCCACAAGCCGAAGTGGGGCTTGATGCGGAGGAAGGCCTCGCATACGACGATGAACGCCGAGATGTTGGGGACGAAATTCGGGGCTAGATCATGGAAATCTAGCCCGTAGTAGAACATGAGCCCGCGGACGAAGGGATGAAGTGGAAATCCCAGTCCACGGACGAAGTGGGCGATGAACACGACCCTCTCGTGGGGTCCTGGGGTCGGAATGACCTGCCCGGCGTCCGGTAGCCGGTGCGCTATGTCTGCGGCCAAGTATCCGGCCGCCCGAAGATTTGTGATATGCTTCTCCTTGACGGTGGAAGCCACCCACTTGCCTCCTGCTCCGGACATGTTTAGCTGTGCGGAGAAAACTTGGGCTTGGGCACTGGAGCTCGAGGGGGCAAGAGTAGGCAAAGGAGGAAGAACGCGTGGGTAAAAAATGGGGAAACCTTATCCCTTTATAGAGGCGACGAAAGCGGTGTCCCTCCCCACTTGCCCGTTGGGAAGCTTGCTTCCCAAGCGCCACGATTGATGATGTGGTGGGATTACCCGTACCCGTATTGATGAGAATCCCGTGATAAGGGGACACGATCTCTGATTTGACAAGACGTGTCAAGGAAACCGCCTCGCAATATGCGCTGTGGCTGGTTGTGGGAAAACGGTTCGAATAATGACCCGACCGTAATGACACGTCACGTTGCCTAAAAGTTGTCAGCAGATTGCATTTGTGAAATACCGTTCTCTCTATGGTGACATGTGAAGATCATTTTGTGGATCCAGACACGGTTCAAGTGTTCGATAACTACTTTGGAGTACTCGGAGGAGGAACCCGCCTGCAATGCGAAGACAAGACTGCAGCGTCGGACTCATCGTCATTGAAGCCTGGTTCGAGGGCTCTTGAGGAGTCCTGGATTAGGGGTATCCGGACAGCCGGACTATATACATCGTCCGGACTATTGAAGCATGAAGATACAAGACTCAAGACTTGACCCGTGTCCGGATGGGACTTTCCTTGGCGTGGAAGGCAAGCTTGGCGATCCGGATATTATATTTCCTTCCTTGTAACCGACTCCATGTAAACCCTAGCCCTCTCCGGTGTCTATATAAATCGGAGAGGTTGGTCCTTAGAAGGCCGATCACAATTACAATCATACCATCATAGGCTAGCTTCTAGGGTTTAGCCTCTATGATCTCGTGGTAGATCTACTCTTGTACTGCCCATATCTTCAATATTAATCAAGCAGGAAGTAGGGTTTTACCTCCATCGAGAGGGCCCAAACCTGGGTAAACATCTGTGTCCCTTGCTTCCTGTTACCATCAGCCTAGATGCACAGATCGGGACCCCCTACCCGAGATTCGTCAGTTTTGACACCGACAGCAGGCATTCACAAGCCGCCTCACCAGACCGAAGTAGCGGTCAGGCAGGGGATCGCCAGGCCACATCCGTACTATAAGACCCTTCATGGCCCGTTCAGCCGCCTTATGGAGCTCGACCAGTTGCTTCAGCTGGTCGCTCAAGGGTATTGGGTGTTCGGTCCCAGTATACTGAGACCAGAACAACTTCTCCATCGAGCTCCCCTCCTCGGCCCAGTAGAACTCCGCGACATCTGACACACTGCGGGGTAGATCTGCGAACGCTCTTGGAGAGCTCCGAACTTGGGTAAGTAAAAAGGAAGTTTCCTTCACATGCTTGCTTTGCATAATGAATGCCTTACCCGCCGCTATCTTCTTAACCGCCTCAATCTCCTAGAGGGCCTTTTGGGCTTCGGCCTTGGCATGTTGTGCGCTTTCGAGGGCCTTCGCAAGCTCGGATCCTTGCATCTTAGAATCAAGCTCTAAGGCCTCGTGTTTCTTGACGAGAGCCTGGAGCTCTTGCTGCACCTCACCTACTCGGGCCTCATGTTTCTCGCGCTTGGTGCGCTCCTTGGCCTCTTTGTCTTCGGCCTTGGATAGCGCCTTCTTCAGGGCCGCCACTTCGGTCGTGGCCCCTAGCAAATTCATGATGATCCAATTATTTTACAACCAACTTTTTTTAATATATAGATGGGGTATCGCTTACCTTTGTTCTCTTCGAGCTGCCTCTTGGTAAGGCCGAGCTCTTCCTTGGACCGCTCAAGGTCCTGCTTCTGTGCAGCGACCTCCGCAGTACGTGCGGCAGCGGCCAGCAGTGAAGCCTGCATATGCACATAGACATACTCTGATTAGACTCCTGTGGTTATTGTTTGATCCTCTGTTCGGCCTTTCTTTGCGAACACCAAACAGAGCATCAGGGGCTACTGTCTATGCTGTAAAATTTTCTCATAATTTGATCACTCACCTCAAAGCCTGTTAGGAGGCTGGCACAGGCTTCAGACAGTCCGCTTTTGGCGGACCGAACCTTCTCGATCACCGCACTCATGATAGTGTGGTGCTCTTCATCGATGGAAGCGCCTCGAAGCACTTCCAGCAAGTTGTCCGGTGTCTATGGATAGACAGAGGCCATCGGCACAGGCGGCTTGCCCCTCTTAGGGAGGGGGTGCATGACAGAGTCCGGAACCACTGGAGGTTTCGGCGTAGTATTCGGCCGGGGGCCGAATTTGCTGCCCCCGTCATCAGAGCCCATGGGAGTCTTGCTCCCCTTGCGCACAATGTCCGGAATGTCGCCTTGAGGCGCCTCCAGGGCTACCTCCCCTTGGTTCGGTGCCATTTGAGACAACACCTCGACGTTGTCCGTAGGGCGAGGGGAGGAAGCGGTCGGAAGTGAATCGTTGTTCAGGTCCGACGGGCCCAAAGAATCATCCGACGAAGATACGTCGATGTGGGCTCAGGAGGGGCTGCATAATCACGCGTAGCGTGATAAGAAACAGTACAAGAAGACGTACCAAGAATTGTTAGGGTATCCGGATACTCACGACTTCGCCAGGGGCTTGTCCCTGGGCAACCACTCCTCGTCGCTGAAAGCGGCCATCGTGGAGCAGTTTGGGAGGAGGTTCCTTCCCTTCTTGGACCCTTCGGCCTCCCCTGATGGGGCGGCCTTCCTTTTCTTGTCCCCCCCCGGCTGGGGGGGGGGGGGGAGAACTTTCCTCTCCCTCCTCCTCGTTTTTGTGGGAGGAGTGCGCCTAGGTGTTTTCGGACGATGAGTCCGATTAACCTTGTGCCGGAGACCCTTCCCGGCCCCCGTGGCCTTCTTATTGGCCTTCTTCTCCAGCACCTCATAAGGCACCGGAACCAGCATCTTCATTAGGAGAACATCTGCTGGATCTTTGGGCAGGGGAGCTGGACAATCGATCTGCTCTGTTGTCGCTACCCAGTCCTTTTAAATGGCGCGGAGGCTCAGATCCCGCACGCGGTTATACTAGGGAAAAGAACATCTTATGAGATGTAAAAGGCTTACCTGATTGGCAGGACGCTTTGCGCTGAGTCCGCGGTCCTCGGTAAGGGGAGGAGGTACCTCGGCGCCCTTGAACAGCACCTTCCAGATGTCCTTGTGCGTTGTGTCGAAGAGCACTCGCAGCGTCTGGTGCTCGACCGGGTCGAACTCCCACAAATTGAATGCCCGTCTTTGACACGGGAGGATCCGGCGGAAGAGCATGACTTGGACCATGTTGACGAGCTTGATTTTCTTGCTCATCATTTTTTTTACGCAGGTCTGGAGTCCGGTCAGCTCTGCCGAGGAACCCCAGGATAGGCCCTTCTTTCCAGGAGGTGAGCCGCATGGGGATTCCGGGTCGAAATTTGGGGGACGCCACCCAGTTGGTGTCGCGCGGCTCGGTGATGTAGAACCATCCTGATTGCCACCCCTTTATGGTCTCCACATAGGAGCCTTCGAGGCAGGTGACGTTAGGCATTTTCCCCACCATGGCACCTCCGCACTCCACTTGCTGGCCGACCACCACCTTCGGTTTAACGTTGAAGGTCTTTAGCCACAGGCCGGAGTGGGGCTTGATGCGGAGGAAGGCCTCGCACACGACGATAAACACCGAGATGTTGAAGTTGAAATTGGGGGCCAGATCGTGAAAGTCCAGCCCGTAGTAGAACATGAGACCGCGCACAAACGGGTGGAGGGGGAATCCCAGTCCGCGGATGAAGTGGGTAAGGAAAACCACCCTCTCATGGGGTTCTGGAGTAGGGATGATCTGCCCCGCATCTGGCAGCCGGTGTGCGATATCCGCGACCAGATATCCTGCTCCCCGTAGCTTTGTGATGTGCTCCTCCGTAACGGAGGAGATCATCCACTTGCCTCCCTCTCCGGACATGCTTGGAGTGGTTTGAGGAGGAAATGTGAACTTGGGTGCTAGAGCTCGAGTGCGCAAGAATGGATGAGCAAGGAGGAAGATGGCATGTGTAAAAAGAGGAATCCCAGTCCCTTTATAAGGGCGGAAGAAACTATATGCCTCCCCACTTGCCTGGTGAATTCGCTTATTCCCCAAGCGCCGTAATTGATGGCGCGGTTGGGTTACCCACACCCGTATTGATGAGAATCCCGTGATAAGGGGACACGATCTCTGCTTCGACAAGACGTGCCAAGAAAACCACCTCGCAATGTGTGCAGTAGCTGGTTGAGAAAAACGGTTCGAATAATGACCGGGCTGTGGTATGATCTCATGCTGCCAAATGTGTCAGCAGATTAGATTTGTGGAAATATTATTCTCTCTATGGTGGTATGTGGAATTTGTTTTGCAGAGCCGGACACTATCCTTGTGTTCAAAATCTTCTATGGAATATTCGGAGGAGGAACCCGCCTTGCAATGCGAAGACAATCTGCCGCGAGACTCATCGTCATTGAAACCTGGTTCAGAGCTCTTGAGGAAATCTTTGGATTAGGGGTCCTCGGACAGCGGACTATATCCTTTAGCGGACTGTTGGACTATGAATATACAAGATTGAAGACTTCGTCCCGTGTCCGGATGGGACTCTCCTTGGCGTGGAAGGCAAGCTTGGCAATACAGATATGTAGATCTCCTCCCTTGTAACCGACTACATGTAACCCTAGCCCCTCCGGTGTCTATATAAACCGGAGGGTTTAGTCCGTAGGACAACAACAATCATACCATAGGCTAGCTTCTAGGGTTTAGCCTCTACGATCTCGTGGTAGATCAACTCTTGTAATACTCATATCATCAAGATCAATCAAGCAGGAAGTAGGGTATTACCTCCATCGAGAGGGCCCAAACCTGGGTAAACATCGTGTCCCCCGCCTCCTGTTACCATCCGCCTTAGACGCATAGTTCGGGACCCTCTACTCGAGATCCGCCGGTTTTGACACCGACACTCGTGTTTTGGGCACTGCAGTTGCCTTACTAACTGCTCGTGTTTGGGTGCTCTGTGGTGGAGACGGTGATGTGTCAACGGGAACTGGGTTACTATCTGCTGGGGTTGGGGTTAGAAGGGGTGTAGCTGGTTCTCTGTCCAACTGGGTAGGGGTACAATCTGCGTGAGTCTGGGTTATGTGTGGTGGGGCTGGTTCTTGGGCAAGTAAAATCGTGGTTCTATCTCACAGGTAGCACGATCTTTTCTGAAGACCGTGTTTTTACTCCCACAGATACTGCCATCACCCCCTCCAATTGAAATGGCTGATAAACAAGATAAGTAATTGAATGTATAGACATTGTAAGATAGACAGGTGCAATGGATAGTAGGGGAAGAAAACAAGGCATGAAATAATTCACATTTATGTGGTCTAACCAAACAGAATGGCAGGACATAATTTCACATATATGATGGCTAATTAAACAAGATAGCATGACACAATTTCACATGTATGATGGCTAACAAAACAGGATAGAATGACATACTTCAAAATATGATGACTATGTAAACATGATGACATGATATAAGCATGCGATGTGTCTATTAAAGTGGTTGGCATGCCATAAATCACAAACATGCCGTCGATGGAAACATGATGGCATGATATAATTCACGGATAGAATGACATAGTTCAAAATATGATGACTATGTAAACAGGATGAGATGATATAACTATATTATGTCTTTAGAAAATGGGTTGGCATGCCATAATTCAGATATATGTTGTCTATGTAAACATCATGGCATGATATATTCAAATATATGATTTATATACTAAGGAAGTGAGCAGAGGGCAATCGCATATATGATGTGTCAACTAAGGAGATGGCATTCAGTATCGTGTATATGATCTAAAAACTAAGCATTGCAATACAACTTATGCATGATATGAGTAATATAACCCTGCCAAGTTTGAGCATACACCTCAGGGGGATAATAGGACTGGTCATCTGCCTCTGAATCCTCCTCCGAGAGCTATCTCAGTAACCAGCAAGATATCTGCTTGTGAGTAGCATTGTCTGCTCTGAAGACCTTGTTTTCACTCCAGATTTCTCCAACACCAATTCAAATGGCTGATGCACAAGAAGAGCAGTTGAATATGAAACATTGTCGACAAAAGCAATGAGAAATACAAGAAAAGGACGGCATGATATAATTCACATATATGACGCTTGGCTAAACAACATGGCATTGCCTAATTCTCATATATAATGCCTTGCAACAAGATAGCATTGCATAATTCACATATATAATGTCTTGCAACAAGATGGCATTGCATTATTCACATATATGGTAATTAGACACTAAACAGGTGGCATTCACACAAAGCATGTCTAAACTAAGAAAATGACATAACAATGCAAGATACCATACGCACGATATGAGCAACATAACCCTGCCAAGTTAGATCATGCACCTCGGGGGGGGGGGGATAGGACTGGTCATCTGTCTCTGAATCCTCCTCTGAGGAGCTATCTGTAACCGGCAAGACATGCGCTTCGTCAGATAGCATTGTCTGCTCTGAAGACCTTGTTTCCACTCAGATTTTTCCATGACCGTGCCGAATGGCTGATGCACAGGAAGAGTAATTTAATGTACTAAAATTGTTGACAAATTTAACACGTAATAAAAAATGATGTCATGATATAATTCACATATAAGATGACTGGCTAACCAGGGTGGCATTGCAAAATTCATATATATATGATGCCTGGCTAAACAATATGGCATTGCATGATTCACATATACGATAAAGAAAATAAACAGATGGCATTGACACAAAGCATGTCTAAACTAAGCAGATGACATCTTTGATGTATACAGTAAGCAATGCAAGCCACCATATGCATGATATTACCAACATCAGCATGCCAAGTTAGAGTGAAGACCTCATGGGGTAAATAGGAGTGGTCTTCTGCTTCTGAATCCACCTCAGAACAGTTATCTTCCTCTTGATTACGATCCTAAATGGGTGGAGGGGGGCTGCCTATGCGCCCACCATGGAGCAACGTCTGCATGAAATTTTATTGCCATGCAAGGCTCATCTCTTTTGCTCTACATGTTCAGTTCCATTGTGTACAATAACTGACATGCATAGGAATAAAACATAGTGAGATTATATAAGGAGTGCATGCACAAATCCAGAGTGATGGTAGCAAACTGTGGATAGACCCAAAACCAATGATAGCAGGCCGATAATAGCTTTAGTTAAAAATACAGATAATGGCTCCTTTAATGTTTGTTTGCACCCAGCATGAAACTCATAGTAGACACCCGAGATTAACCAGATACTAGACAGATAGTACTGATTGCTGCCCCAATATGTACCCCACAACCATTTAAAGACTCAAGTTTTAGCATAAGTGTGGACCTGACTCAGAGTCTAATAGGTGAACACGACAATAAAGTAGCATGTCATCATATTAAGCGATGCATAACGTAAGCAAACACGAAAGAGTGCGGCCTCTCTTGCGGACCCGTGTAGTCCTCAAGGTCATCTGCTTAGTTGATGGTGGTAATGCAGTTGTCGTGGCTGCCGGCGGCGGGGAAGAAGATCTGAGGCGGCAAAAGATAGTCTGGAGAGCGGATCCCTGCTGTGGTGAACCATTCTGTCGTTGGAGCAGGTGAAATACTGGAACACAAAGACCGCAGAGCAGGACAAACCACACAATGTTTTCTTTGACACATATCTGTAACAGAAGTAATTGTGTAAGGGCTTGTTTGAATTTGAGGATTCTAACAACACAAGGATAGGAAATAGATAGGAATAGGATAGGAATGCACATGCAAAACAAAGAATTTAAAAACACAGGATTTCTGCCAATCTGGGTGTTTGGTTCACAAGAAGTGGAAGATCACAGGATGCAAAGAAGCATGGTGAGATTAAGTCAAACCACAAGAAAATGTACAGTTATAATGCTATTATCCTACTATCTCTTAGTCTTGTGCTTCATGAATAGGAATTTGAAAAGGAGGACAAGTGGAAATTAAAATTCCTACGGTTTATCTTTCAAGGAGACACTAAAGGAAAAAATCCTACAGTTTTCCTTTGCTCCATTCCTTTGCACCAAATTCATGAAAAGTAGTACCATACGAAACTTTCCAATTCCTATGTTTTTCATTCACTTTTCCTTTCAAGCAGCGATTCTAGTAGGCAGGCTTGAGCAAGGAAAAGCCTACACTAAAAAAATGTTTTTGTGATACTTCTATTACTTTGGACCCAGGCCACTGCCCTACTAGCTCAGCTCCCAGGGCCATCGACAAATGCACAGCTTAAACGCGCAGAGATAAATAATGATGGCGTTCAAGAGAGTCCATCACGGATTGCTAAGTTGCCTGGTACCTCACGGCTTGTCATATAGTAGGATAAAATAATCATATTTCCTGTTACTTCGTGTGCTCAGTGGACAATATATATAACATGTAGAGTAAAAAAGAGACGCAACAAGTGTACAACCTCTTTGGCGAAGCCATGTCGATCTCAGTGTGATTGGGTTTGCCGGTGAGGATGCTTCGGTTGACTTGGCTGTCGGAGGAGGGGAAGAAGATCTTAGGCGTCTGGAGATGGAGCCCGAGGTACTGCTCTGCTGTGATGGAGGGTTTCGTCGTTGGAGCAGCTCCGGTGAGTTGTACGACGCCGAGGTCAAGCGTGACAAGAGAGACAACATTAACCTGAGTGGAATTCTAATAGCATCTCCAATAAATGACGTAAAATACATAACCACAAAGTGCTAGATGTAAAATACATCAGCCGCTCATCTCTGAACTTAACTGTCGAAACTGAATTTAACTGTCGTAACTGAACTTAACTATTGAAACTGAATTTTGCTGTCGAAACTGAAATTTACTGTCAAACTAAACACACTAGAGGTGAGGCTACACGTCAGTCGACTGACTTGTTCATCTCTAGTCAGTCGATTTTGTAGCCATTGGATACGAAATCAAGGGCCTGCAGTTCATCTTCAATCTCCACCCACGAGCCTTGACCACCACCGGCCAACACCGCCCCGCCGCCCATGGCCGGGCACGCTGCCCCGCCCTTCCAGAAAACACTCCCCACCACCAGTCCACCGCCGCCCCGACCATCTCTCAAGGCCCCCCTGTGTCGTGCTTTTTCTCCGACGATCCCCATGCCACCGCCCCACCACCACCGGCGACCACCGCCCCCACCCTAAACCCTAAGATAGATAGTGGGGTACCTCTCCGGCGAGCCCCCCTCCCCGCTGCGGCTGGTTCTTCCTTAACTCCGGCGAGCCCCCCACCCCCGGAAAATCGACTGACCCAAAAGTCGATTCAGTCGACTGAAGTGTAGCTAAATCGGAGCAGCATCACAAGCAAGAGCAAGAGCGAGAGCAGCAGCGCGAGCAAGAGCAAGAGCAAGATCAGACAAGGCAGGGGACCGAGAGCAAGAGCAGAGCAGCAGCGCAAGCGAGAGCTAAAGTAGCAGCAACTCCTGATGTGGACGTCGCCACTAAGGGAGGGACACCATGGAGGAAGTGGCCGACGATGCCGCCTTGGATGGAGGCGCGCCGTGTCGGCTCGGGACCGAGCGCCAGCAGCACCGTGAGATCGCATCAAGAAGAAAATGCGGCGATTAGTGTACAACCTCTTTGGTGGCGCCGATTAGGCCGCAGCTTCATCCGAGGAAACAGTGATGATGATGCTCTTCCGGTGGTGCAGGTGAAGACGGTGGTGTGGGAATGGAGGTGGCGCAAAAGACGAGTGGAATGTCGGGGTAGCTCCTTGGAGGTGGAGGACGGGGTGGCTGAACCGACGGGATGACCAGATCGACGATGGATCCTCATCCGGTACGGTGGATGAGGGACGTCGAGGTGTTGCTGTGGACGACGTCGTTGGGGAAGAGGCTCCGGCTGGGTGGCGGACGGAGGAGGGTGTGGGGCTTCGCGGGTTTTCCCGGCCTCGGTGTACGAATGGGTGGGCGGATGGGATGGGAGTGGGGAACCATGGCTTAGGGACGCACTTGTCCGAAATGTGGGGTAAGTTATGAAAGTACCCCCACCGATTTGAGGCGGTTCTTTCGGTTCAGGGGTATCACGGGCATTTCGCGTGTCGGGATTTCACAGGAGGTGGGAGTTTCCGCGCGCGTTGTATTTTTGGAATAGCAAGGCACGGGTTGAGATGGAGGGTGTTGCCGGAGCACAACGAGACAAAGATATATCTTAAATATTTGGGGCTAACAAGGCGCCGGTTGAAATTTCCGGAAAAGCCTAACATGTACTGTACGAAATCTTTGTACTACAAATGTCATTCAAAACTTTGAATTCATGTTATGTTCAATTAAAATATTTCGCTACGTGTATAATGCATGCAACCTACTACTCAAATGAACGTTTTAGTGCATTCCAAACGTATATACTACCGCTTCAATATGAACTAAATTTGAATTTGTTTCTCTATTTGAATAAGATCTAGAATAATGATTGTTGTGAAGTCAAAGCATTTGAATTCGTTTCTCTGTTTTATCAGATCTACAATCATCATTATTGTCAAGTTAAACCATCTTTTGTGTATTATCTTCACAGCACACCACATGATTAGTCTCGAGTTACATATGAACTATGTGTACTACATGAACTCGAACTCGATTTTTTGAATCCACTTTATGTTTATTTCAAATCACAATACATTTCAAGCTCTAGCTAGATCTTCATAATCTAAACCATGTCTCATATGTATAATGTGTTTATCACATTATGTATGGTGCCCCGTCCCTTACGCCTACAAGTATTTAGATGTGAGTTGCAAACACCACACATTACCACAAATTCAAATAAAATGTGAGAATGTTCGATATATAGTATTGTTTAGATTGTTCGATATTTAGTTGTAAGCTGCAAACGCATACACATTATCACAAATTCAAATAAAATGTGAGATTGTTTGATGTATAGTATGGTTTAGATTGTTCGACATTTAGCTGTGAGTTGCAAACGCCATGCATTATCGCATTATGGTATAACATGTGCAAAACCACAACACGTGTATCACCGCTATATTCATGCATGCATATGTTTAAAACACTATGATCTCCTATTCAAATATATGAATCCACTTTCATATCAAATTATGATCTATGTTAGTCTCGTACAGCCACACAATCCTCTAACCTTTGTAGCTACCACTAACTTTCTCTCGTGCATGCACACGCCCTCCCCCTCCCTCAGCATTCTATCCATCGCGCAAATTCATTTTTTTCCTTTAGGTCGTTCTCCCACAGTCTCCAAAACTCCTTTCCGACACACACCGATCCATAAAACTCTCCAACGATGTCTGCCTACAACATACACACGCACCTTCAATCTCCTCCTTTATGTGTCCTTGCCTCGTGTCTCTCATACGGTCCCACACACATGTAAACTCTCACCCCTCTTTTCATCGATCTCACAACCGCACACTCCTCCCCCTATCTATCTAGTAGCCGGGCCTCTCGCACCACCTCCTAGCTCCATTCTCTCTGTCTATCTGTCTTGCCGGGCCTTATTTGCCTCTAACAAATGGACGTACACCGACCGATCTCCCGCTATACATATAGCTAGCTAGGTCCTTATAACTCATTTTTCCCACACGGCTATCGATCTACCTCATTAGTTATGTCTCTCCCTTCCTCCGACAAACAACAATTGATCTACCGATATAGTTAAGTTTGCTTACCAAACACATGGTTCCCCTTCACCATCCATGGATGCGTCCCGACAGATCTATCACGCACAGACACACACAGAAACACATCCCCACTCTTATAATATTGCATTTACACCCTCAGTTTGTCTAGTAGGCCTCTCCCACCATCTTCGAGAAGCAACTCCATCACCCATCCAGCACTCTACCACTCTCCCTCCCTCTCTCTCTCCCCTCTCTCTGTGTCCCATCCTATTTCCCGTCCTTCAGTTATGTATGGATGTCGACCGATCTCCCTTAGGACATAGCTGGGTCTCTCCTTCTCAATACATATACGAGTCATTCTACCTCTATAGTTAGGCCTCTGCCTACCCCTCCCCCACCCCCTCCCACACACACACACACACACACACACACCGATACATCGAGCGCTCTAGTCATGTCTCCCCGCCACACACAAACTTGACCTGTGCCCTCGACATTCCGGTGGGTCACGCCCTATATCTTTGACTTGCACACACACACAATTTCGATGGCTCTCTTCATCGATCTCGCACCCACCCACTTGATCCTCTCTTCGACTCTATCGATATCTATGACCCCTCCCTCTCTTCTCGTGGATCACCCGACCCTCTATATATGATATGGATAGGCCTCCATTTCACACACATTGCATGCAAAATTTTGTTTGAGATGTCATCAACACATATTCCCACAAATACATTCATGAAATCAACCTCCCCCCCAAAACAAAAAACACTCATGAACACACAAGCCATTTGTCTAGGTTTGTATTTCTCACACACACCCACGTAGGTGGGGGACGTGCACAAAGAGAAGAGGTGTCGTGGAATTGTCACGGCAGATGTCCTAGTGAAAGGACTTAGTCATGGAGCCATCACAACTAGGAAGCAAGAAGGGGTTAATCGGGACAAAGGACACGAGGTTTATACTGGTTCGGCCCCTTACGGTGAAGGTAAAAGCCTACAATCGAGTTTTGAGTGGGATTGCATATGTCTTGATAACCAGGGAGCGAGTCAGCTTGACCTAGCTCTCGATTTGAAGTTACTTGCCCTAAGCCGCCGCTGGGTCGTCCCCTTATATACACGGGTTGACGCCCTACGGCTTATAGAGTCCCGGCCGGCTTATAAACAGTGTCCGGCTTGGTGACTAGTTATTCTTGCCTTATAATACAAGTTACACACATATGGCGGTTTATCTCTACGGGCCTTAAGTCACCCTTCGGGCCTTGGGCCCTTAACTAACCCGCCATCTCCAGGAGTCGTCGTGGGCTTCATGAGTCGTCATAAGTATAACCCGACCCCTCCTGGGCGGGTCATACTAATAACTATATCCCCAACATTAGGCCCCAGATTGATTTGAACTGGTTCATGTCAATCTTCAACACTTAGAAAGAATCTTCTGCTTTCCACCTCCGCGAGAGTTTGTAACCCATCATGACGTCATCTTCTGGATTTGTAATAACCTGTCATGACGTCATCTGTCATTAATTCATACTTTATCCAATATATATCAACAGATCCTTATCTTTAATAACCATCCCGAGAATCGAGGCGTCCTGACAAGCTGGATATCCATACTTTTCGGCCTCCTCGTTTTTCGCACCCACTTATCAGTCTTTTCCTTATAAATAGGCATGACCGGTCTTTCTTCATTCTCCCCCTTTCCATCATCTTCTTCCTCTCGCGACCCTACTACTGCTCGAGCTCCGCGGCTGCCTCAACGCGCTTCGTCTTCCTCGACCTCGGCCGCTGCATCAACCTGAGCTTGTCCACAGAACGGTGGCGACCCTCCGCAGTAGATCTGCGTCCGTAAGTTTCCTCTTTTCCGCACCTTAGATCCACATTAGGGTTTGCGAGTTCTTCTGTATTCATCGCTGTTCATCACGGATTCTTCGTGGTTTCTTCACCGCTCCCTCTTTTGATCTAAAACAAGTATAAAACTCATGCAGTAGCTGCTTCGCATCCATTTCAGATGCTAGAAGATCCCTTTTTCTTGTACAAAGGCCTCTTTAGAACTGATGAACTCCCATGTACTGGTTTTTTAGGTCTAGAATATTTTTCCTTTTTTGAACATCCATTTGATCGAAAATAATGATTGCAACCTGTGAAACCTGTTTTTATAACACTTAGTCAATGTCTTTACCTTGATAGGTCCACCTAGCCATGGCGGCTCACACCACCGGCTTTAAATTGCAATGCTCAATAGATAACCTCAACCACAAATGGCGGCTCAAATTATTTAATTGCTCATGGTGGCTTAAATAATTGACATAATTAGCCATATGCCAGTAGGCCCCTTTATAAGCCGCCATTTAGAATATGCATTGAAATATTTCTCTCTGGCTTAAATTTGAACCAGGAATTTTACTCTGTCTTAGGCTTCTATCTTCACAATGCCGCCCAAGGCACCCAAAGCACCCGTTACATGCAACTGGGTCAAATCCATCGTCACAGATAGCACGCTTAATGATTTTGTGAAGACTGGCTATCTGCCAAAGAAGGAAGTTATGTCCTACCGTGCTCCTGATCCAACAGAGGAAAAGCCTCAACCCAAAGAAGGGGAAGTCATCGTCTTTACTGATCACATGAACCGGGGCTTTTCTCCACCCGACTCGAAGTTTTTCAGAGTCGTCCTGCACTTTTTTGACCTCCGACCTCAAGATATCGGGCTCAACTACGTATCTAATATTTGCAATTTCCAAGTGTTCTGTGAGGTGTACCTTGGAGAAGAACTCAACTTGCTTATCTTCAGAGAATTATTTTACTTGAACCGCCAGAATGAATGTGCCAACGGGCCTAGCTTGGAACTAGGTGGGATCTCAATCCAGCGATGGAGAGACTGCATTTTTTCATATGCCGATCCACCGAGTCACCCCAAAGACTGGAACCAGACATGGTTCTATTGTCAAGATACTTCTCCGGCTGGTGAGAACCCTCTGCCCGGCTTTCGCGCCCCGCGCCTTGAGTCCACTCATCCTCTACCAGATAAGCTGTCTCCTGCTGAACGCCAGAAACTTGCCCCCACCATGAGTAAAGTCAAGGCTATTTTGGGGAATGGCTTAAATGGAATCGATTTGGTCCGGGTGTCAGGACCCCGATTCTAAGTCACACCAATCTAGCCTGTAACACCTCATATCACTTTGCGGCCTCACGCACGGTATTCCCACTGGTGTCGCCTTACCATGGCCCGGGACCGTTTGTGCCTTTTGGCTCACGTATATGATAGTGTCGCTAGCATCCATATGACAGAGAACCTGGGCCGACATGACTAGTCGTGAACCCAAAGTGGCACTAACTTATGGGGACGGGCATACATGAATCAACATCGAGCATGTCGGTCAGCAGCGTGCGAATCCGAGCTGTAGCACTGGGCTAACAGGACTCCAGGAACCCGGGCTGTAGCAGGCTAGGTAGGACTTCATATGCCACCGCGTGACATTTCCCCGAAGGGACAGACACAGGAACAAGGTGAATCACATGCCGGCCAGTCAAGTGTTCCGGAGCAGTAGTGCTGGGCTAGCAGGACTCCGGTGAACCAGTCAGAAGGCGTACTACTATGTCTCATGGAAGCACAAGACTACATTTCCCCATAAGAGAGGCTACCAAGGATAAACAACTAGGTTGTCGGATCCCACACATACCAAGCATTTCAATCATACACACAATATTCTCGATATGTGTAAATACAACATGGCACCACAACATAACTCTACGACTCAAGTATTTATTAATTAGGCTCCGAAGAGCCAGATATTACAAACATGGGTCTGATGACCCAGCATACAGAGCATACAAGCAACAAGCACATGCGGAAGCTTATCTTGTCTGAGTATAGACAACTACAAATGAAGAAGGCTAAGAAGCCTGACTATCTACAAGACCCTGCCAAGGGCACAAGATCGTAGCTGAGGTAACAAGCTAAACGTCGAAGTCCACGCGGAACTACTAGCGAACTGAAGTCTCTCTGCAAAAACATAAATTAAGCAAACGTGAGCACAAATGTACCCGGCAAGAATTACATCATAACTAACTACATATGCATCGGTATCAACAAAGGGGGTGGTGGAGTTTAACTGCAGCAAGCCAGCTTTGACTCAGTGGCTATCCTAAACTACGACTGCAAGTAACTCTTTTGAGGTGGCGCACATGAGTCCACATATTCACCATATCAATACACCACTATGGATCCACTCCCGTCTCCCTACGAGAAGGCCATCCATAGCACTCACGCTTATCTTGCGAGTTTTAGAGTATCCACTTCAAGTTATCTATGAACTGTCAGCAACCTGAAGTCCTTTACCATGACACGGCTATTCAAATAGATCATTTATAACCCTGCAGGGGTGTACTTCTTCACACATGCTCTCACCACTTACCACCATGTACACGTCGTGTATCTCGGCAACCTTCAAGCGGAAGCCTGGCGAGGGAGTCGGCCAGGACCTGACTAACCACACAAGTCTCTAGTCCAGGTTTATCGCCTATTCGGGTTCCATCCGCGAGGAGATCCGGCCGGGGTTTTGCTCACATCCCCAAACGATGTGTGCAGGGTTCCCGAGACACCAAACGGGCGCCCGGCACACCGGGCCACGGTGTATCTACCGCATCATAGCCCACCCCTAGGGTCAGTGCTACGCACGGCCTCGAACACATATCCTAATAACACCAGAAACTAGTTGCAACTCCTGGACACAGATCAAGGCGAGTCAATTAAGGATCCCAATGTGTGGTAGTAGTTGTTCATGGATCACAAACACAGAACTCAGTTCCTCAGGATGGTTTCAATGAGACAACCCACCATGTACTCCTAAATGGCCTCTCACTGCTACCTTTACCAAATCGTGTTCACACACTTAGCTCACACACAGTAGTCCATGTTCATCACCATTCCAATTTATCCCCGATGAATCAGACCTGACTCAACTCTAAGCAGTAGCAGGTATGACAAACAATCATGAATGAGTAGGCACATCAGGCTCAAACAACTCCTACTCATGCTAGTGGGTTTCATCTATTTATTGTGGCAATGATAGGTCATGCAGAGGAAAAGGGGTTCAACTACCGCAACATGTAACAGTTGAATCGTTGTTGTCGTGATGCAGTAAACCAGAGCAGGAGCGAGAGAGTGGGATTGTATCGGAATGAACAAGGGGGTTTGCTTGCCTGACACTTCTGAAGATAGTATAGCGCTTCATCGCTGTCATCGAACTCATCGTCGGTACGTCGTCTACTGAGAGGGGACAAACAACAGAAAACAAGGAAGAACACAATCAATGCAATGCACAATATGATGCATGATCATGACATGGCAATATGTTGTGGTTTGAGCTAATGCAACTAGAAACCAGATTAAATGAAGTTGGTTTGAACCAAGGGTTCAAATTCAAACTCCATATGTGCTCATATAAATGCCAATTATGCAAATTGCCATATACAGCAACCTTAGATTATTCAAACATGCGTGCAAATGGTATATATGGATAGATTGGATTTTGCTAATCATTTTTCATATATAATTTGTTTGATTTGCAGTTACGGATTAATTTCTATGAATTTCTGAAGTTAGCATTATTTTCTGAAATTTCCTGAATAAGAATAAATCCAGAAAATAATTAACTGTGTCAGCATTGAGTCACTGTGATGTCAGCGGCCAACAGGCCGGCCAGGTCAAACCTGACGGCTGGGACCCACACGTCAGTGACACAACTAACTAAAACAGGGTTATTAACTAAACTGGTTTAATTAGGACGTTAATTAGCATCTGGGTCCCGCATGTCAGTGTCAGTAGGGCTAATTAAGCTTAATTAAAAACTTAGTTAGAGTTAGCAGGGGCCATGGCCCACTTGCCAGCGACCTGTGGAGGTCCACCGGTCAACCCGTCGTGGTGAAACCCGGGTCAACTGGGTCAAAACCTGCCGGCGACTCGACGCCGGCAAGGCGAGACGCGGCGGAGAGCTGCGGGTTTCGCGCTCCGGCGACCAAAACAGCGGACGACGGCATCTATGCGTAGCTGGTGTGTGCGCGCATCGAACCGTTGCATCAGTTCATGCTGGGGAGGACGCACTTGGCAACGGCAGCGAGCGAGGCGGCGGCCGGAGCTCGGCTTCGTGTGAGCATGGCGCTAGAGCAAGCAGGCGAGCGTGTAGAGGGTTTAGGTGGCCTTCTGGAGGCACCAAGAGCATGATGCGGTGCAAGGGCGCGGCTGGTTCGAGCTCAGGCCACGGCGCCGACATGGACGGCGGCTGGGAGCTCACGGGTGCGGTGACAGGCACGACTAGAGGACGAAACGGCGAGGAGAACAGGGGAAGCGGCGGGGCTCCACAAGCGTCGTTTAAGCGGTGTCGGATGGCTCGGGGAAGCACCGGAGGTGAGGAATGGGCGCCGACGATCTCACGGCTATAGATTGAAGAAGGTCGCTTTGGCGATGCTGCTCTGCGTCCCGGCTCATTTCCTTCGGCTTGCGGACGAGGTGCTTGACGACGGAGCTTCCGGACGCGACGGCTCGGCGGAGGGAGCTCGATGGCCATGGTGAACGATGACGGTGGCGACGGCGCGTTCGGGTGTGCTCGGGAGAGGGAGCATAGGAGGAGATGGGGGTCCAGGGAGAGAGGGAGAGGAAGAGAGGGCTGCGGGGCGTCTCCAGACGCGTTGGGTAGGCTCGGGGCGCCTCGGTGGCAAGCAGGAGGTGGCCATGGGTGGCTGCGCCCGTCGACACGCAGCAGCTCCTACTGGCGTCGGGAAGAAGACGACAGGGCAGCGCCTGGTGGGCTGGGCCGAAACAGCAGCAGGCCAACAGTGCCAGGTAAGGCCCAGGTGAGGTTTCTTTTCTCTCTCTTTCCTTTTGTTTCAGTTTTTCTATTTCTTCTGTAGCTTCTAGGCTTTATCTAAAATACTAAAACATTTTCAAAAATCCTGAAATTTATTGGAGGCTCTGTTTAGATTATTTCCAACAGCCCACACTTAACTTCAGAATTATTTGGGCATTTGAATTATTTTATAGCATTTAAATGCCCAAATGCAAATAGGTAATGATTTAATCCAATGACCTTACATGTCCTAGAAAAATGTGAACCAATTTTGTGAGAGGTTCTAGACCAATAAAATATTGATTTACATTTTTGAAGGGCATTTCTGGTTCATTGAAAAAATTATTTGGTAACCCTAGTTGGTTTAGGTGGTGCTGGGGAGTTAGTTCATCCCCATTTCAAGTTTCTGAGTAATTTAAACATGATGACATGAATGCCTTATGCAACTAATGACAAGCAAATTCTAGGGCTTTGACAAATCACCCCCACTAAACAAGAATCTCGTCCCGAGATTCAAGATGTGAGGTAAGAAGACAGACGGGGCACAAGACCAACACAATCTTCATGACCCAGGTTGCACCTCATAAGGTTGTTGATTTGTTGCATCACATTGATCTTGACATCCTCGCTTTTGAGATCTTCATCCACATGATGACGACAGAAAGAAACTCTACTAGGATTGATCTTCTCGAAGATCGAGCTATTCAAGATCAACTTGCGGAATGAGATGTTGAACATCTCGAGTTGAGACACAAAACACACATCGAGAGGGATGGAAGAACAAACGACGAGGTTTGATTTGGTGGGCAACAATTCCATGCTTAGGTAGGATGGTGCATAGGTTTCAAGGTAGCAAGGGGTTGATTTCCATGATTCTGTAACGGGGCACCTTAGAGAAGGTGACTCGTAGAATTAATCTTTGAAGTGGCAAAAAGAATTACTTTTGATACAGAGATCGTTGAAACTATCTATACCAGCGTAAGGCAAGTCACAATCAATTGTTTGATGGAGTTCGAAAGAGTGGCATACTCAGACTAGAATGGATGATGTGGACTACCTTGTTGAAGGCAACGCAAGGAATGATTTTTTCTTATCATCGGAAATGGGGGGACCCATGGTAGACTGGCACAACGCGGGTGCATGCTGGGAACAAAATGCAATGTTGGGAATGATTCTAGTAACTAGGGAAAAACACAACAGTCAAGAGTGATTCCACTGTTTGAATCGTTATAGTATAATCGAGGGAACTGAGAGCACAAGAATTCCTAGGGAGCAACTTCTACAATAAGTCGCACGAAGTCCTCATAGAGAAGATGGAAAAAATTGCTCAATCAAGACACTACAATGATAGATCTTCCGGCTAGGTGTGTCGGCCAGAACATCAACCTTGTCGGGACCTACATCATAGATCTTGGGGAAGTTCCAACCATCATATCCACCTGAGATTCAGATCTGGTTGGTAACAAGATATTTCAGATAGCATGTCCGGAAAAGGGAAGTTTGCAACACAAACCGACGAGATGATGTCGCGAGATTCTCAGGAAATGAACTATGGTAGTAAGCTCCAAAACATGAGATGGTTCTGCTACATACATGTGAACACACTGTCCCGGACAAGCATGACCACATAGTAGTCTTATAATAAAACACAACCGAGTTCGGTGGGGAACCATCAACGAGGATATCGAAGTCCTTGCATAAGGCATCCTCTTAAGAAGGAACTTCTTCTCCTGGAACAATTAAATCAGTGGCTTGGGGTGCTAAGAGATGCATATGGAATGGAGGTAGCGAGCCTATCAAACCATAGCATACTTCGCACATGTATGACTGACTTGGGATGGTACCAGAGGAAACAAAGCAACCTTTCTCGAACTCACGGCGGCAACTTGCATCGATTGCACGTGAACTTAGAGGAAGTCACTACTTTCATCCAAACATATACTTCATGCACGGGGCATGAAGAAAATGCTTACACAAGTTTTCAACGCTAGCTGAATGTTCAACACGAACCATGGGGAAGACAAGATGTTGCTGATGGGCTCAATAGCAACTCATCGGAATTTCCATATCACTGGACTCCCACCATTATGTGAACAATGTGATAGTATTGGTCAGACCAAAAGATATAATGGCGTATGCTCGAGGAAACCACCACGAGTAAAGACAACATTACGAATATTGTTGGTTCCGATTTGATTTGATGACAGCCCATACTCAATTCAAAGTCTGGACAAGACAATAGATCCAACAATTGATCCCGAGGAACAATCGACGAAGATATCATCTTTCTTCAACACACACTCAAAAGGATATCCCTTAAAATGAACTAAGTCGGACAAAGCTCTTATCTTCCAACACTCCAAGTTGTTGTTTAGCTTGACCAACTAGCTCAGGGGTATCCAGCACAGATTCTTGGAGAAAGAGTGGTTTATTGGAGAACCAACTTGATCACGAACTCAACATATCGGTCAGGGGACAACCTGGTGATACTTCCGTGAAGATATCCGGAAAATCACGAACCACCGATATGTCTCTAAGCTCGAGAACAATTTTGCTTTTCAAGGCAAGACGACATGATCAGAAGAGCAAGGGATTAATCCTAACTCAAAGATCGAAGAGTGCACTAGAAATAAGGACAATGTAGCACGATCTATCCTAATATAGTTATTCGATAACCAACACGCTAAGGATGATATTAATATCCATTAAATACCAAGCAACACGGTTGCTAGGAGTATTGATTTCACACATCATGGTTCACTTGTCGGCATTCCGGTTGCGACAACACGGAACCGAGGAATGAAAAATGATGGCTAGGAGTACCACTGCGTCAAAAATTCATGAGAGATGGTGCAATTCTCATGACAATCCTGACATAAAGGGGGTAATACTCCGAGGTAGAAGAGAACAAAAGCTAGATTGGCATTTTGATCTGTGAGATATAACTACTTTGACCAAATCCTAGATATGGATGAGGTACTGGAGTTTGTTTCTCCTAGTCATTCCAGAACAGAATGGCTTGACGGACCACAAGAATAATGGGCATCGATGAACACGAGTGCACGACTACTCCTGACTATCAATTGATAGACGGGGGTCAAAATACAACTAAAGAGGGACAACTCAAAAGAACAACTGATTTTCTGAGTTCTGGATGCATTGTTTAGTATGTCGAGCAAAGCTCAACCTTTCTTCCGGATAACCCACACAGAAAGGTAGAATTGGCAGATTCACAATGTAGAATGAAGAAATCATTAAGAGCACTCTTATTGTGATCTTTTGGTTCAAAGGAACTCCTGCCAAGGATGGTTCATGGTATTTGGAAGAATGATATACCACGGACCTCGAAGACTATCACAAAGGTTACTAATATCCTAAAGGTACGAGCAACACTATCAACACGAGGTAAGTAGAGTGAATCTCGGGTTCAAAATCCCAAAGATGGAATACCTACTAACTGAATGGCATCACGGGATGCTTTCGAGAACGATGGTCAGAATCATCACACTAGAACACAAAACATATATGGAGTTCCAAGTGGTTCTCTAAGGCACCTAGGGTCATAATAATAATTCCAACATATATACCAAGGCAACATAGTACCTCAACATACCGATTAGTGTGCTTGATCTGGCCCAAAAGGACATCGGGAACGGAAGAAGGGATTTGCAAATGCAACGGACTATTTAGAAACCTGGGATGAATCGGACATCATAACGGCTGTAAATGCTCAGGAAGATTTGAGACATCCCGGAAACTGGTGGCATAACCACTCAACATCACAATATCAAGGTTCTGAGGCCAGCTATGAACATACGGAAATAGTAGAACTGAACTGGGGCTTGAAACTATCAATTCTATAAGTCTATGGATTAGTAACACGTCATCCTGATGGATAGATGAGAAGGCCTAGTTCTTAATCCCCGTAGAAAAGAAGAGGTTGACTCAGATCAGAAGGGCATAAGGTAAAGGAGTAAAAAGAGCCTTACATCCCTTCCCACAATCAACTCCCCTACATATAACTAAAGCATTTCTAGACTCAACTTCGACCAGTTTAGCTTGTGAATCCTACAGGCAGTCAGGCTCTGATACCAACGCTGTCAGGACCCCGATTCTAAGTCACACCGATCTAGCCTGTAACACCTCCTATCACTTTGCGGCCTCACGCACGGTATTCCCACGGGTGTCGCCTTACCATGGCCCGAGACTGTTTGCGCCTTTTGGCTCACGTATATGATAGTGTTGCTAGCATCCATATGACAGAGAACCCATGCCGACATGACTAGTCGTGAACCCAAAGTGGCACTAACTTACGGGGACGGGCATACATGAATCAACATCAAGCATGTAGGTCAGCAGCGTGCAAATCCGGGTAGTAGCACTGGGCTAACAGGACTCCGGGAACCCGGGCTATAGCAGGCTAGGCAGGACTCGGGATGTCACCGCTTGACATTTCCCCGAAGGGACAGACACATGAACGAAGTGAATCACATGCCGGCCAGTCAAGTGTTCCGGAGCAGTAGTGCTGGGCTAGCAGGACTCCAGTGAACCGGGCTGTAGCGGACTACTATGGCTCATGGAAGCACAAGACTACATTTCCCCATAAGAGAGGCTACCAAGGATAAACAACTAGGTTGTCGGATCCTACACATACCAAGCATTTCAATCATACACACAATATGCTCGATATGTGTAAATACAACATGGCACCACAACATAACTCTATGACTCAAGTATTTATTCATTAGGCTACGAAGAGCCAGATATTACAAACATGGGTCTGATGACCCAGCATACAGAGCATACAAGCAACAAGAACATGCGGAAGCTTATCTTGTTTGAGTACAGACAACTACAAATGAAGAAGGCTAAGAAGCCTGACTATCTGCAAGACCCTGTCGAGGGCACAAGATCGTAGTTGAGGTAACAAGCTAAACATCGAAGTCCACGCGGAACTACTAGCGAGACTGAAGTATCGCTGCAAAAACATAAATTAAGAAAACGTGAGTACAAATGTACCCAGCAAGACTTACATCAGAACTAACTACATATGCATCGGTATCAACAAAGGCGGTGGTGGACTTTAACTGCATCAAGCCATCTTTGACTCAGTGGCTATCCTAAACTATGACTGCAAGTAACTCTTTTGAGGTGGCACACACGAGTCCACATATTCACCATATCAATACACCACTATGGATCCACTCCCGTCTCCCTACGAGAAGGACATCAATAGCACTCACGCTTATCTTGCGAGTTTTAGAGTATCCACTTCAAGTTATCTATGAACTGTATAGGCAACCCAGAAGTCCTTTACCGCGGACACAGCTATCCGAATAGATCATTTGTAACCATGAAGGGGTGTACTTCTTCACACACGCTCTTGCCACTGACCACACTGTACACGTCGTGTATCTCGGCAACCTTCAAGCGGAAGCCTGTCGAGGGAGTCGGCCACGACCTGACTAACCACACAAGTCTCTAGTCCAGGATTATCGCCTATTCGGGTTCCATCCGCGAGGAGAACCACCGGGGTTTCGCTCACAACCCCAAACGATGTGTGCAGGGTTCCCGAGACACCAAACGGGCGCCCGGTATACCGGGCCACGGTGTATCTACCACACCTAGGGTGAGCGCTACGCTCGGCCTCCAACACTATCCTACAAACACCAGAAACTAGTTGCAACTCCTGGACAGAGATCAAGGCGATTAATAAGTCGAGAGAGTCAATTAAGGATCCCAATGTGTGGTAGTAGCTGTTCATGGATCACAAATACGTAACTCGGCCTCGAGGACGGCTTCAATGAGACAACCCACCATGTACTCCTACATGGCCTCTCACTGCTACCTTTACCAAATCGTGTTCACACACTTAGCTCACACACAGTAGGACATGTTCATCACATTCCAATTCATCCCCGATGAATCAGACCTGACTTAACTCTAAGCAGTATCAGGCATGACAAACAATCATGAATGAGTAGGCACATCAGGCTCAAACAACTCCTACTCATGCTAGTGGGTTTCATCTATTTACTGTGGCAATGACAGATCATGCAGAGGAAAAGGGGTTCAACTACCGCAGCATGTAACCGTTGAATCGTTGTTGTCCTAATGCAGTAAAAGATAGCAGGAGCGAGAGAGTGGGATTGTATCGGAATGAACAAGGGGGTTTCCTTGCCTGGCACTTCTGAAGAAAGTATAGCTCTTCATCGGTGTCATCGAACTCATCGTCGGTACGTCGTCTACTGAGAGGGGACAAACACTAAAAAACAAGGAAGAACACAATCAATGCAATGCACAATATGATGCATGACCATGACATGGCAATATGTTGTGGTTTGAGCTAATGCAACTAGAAACCAGATTAAATGAAGTTGGTTTGAACCAAGGGTTCAAATTCAAACTCCATATGTGCTTATTTAAATGCCAATTATGCAAATTGCCATATACATCAACCTTAGATTATTCAAACATGCATGCAAATGGTACAGATGGATAGATTGGATTTTTCTGGTCATTTTCACATATAATTTGTTTGATTTGGAGTTACAGATTAATTTCTATGAATTTCTGAAGTTTGCATTATTTTCTGAAATTTCTTGAATAAGAATAAATCCAGAAAATAATTAACTGCGTCAGCACTGAGTCACTGTGACATCAGCGGTCAACAGGTCGACCAGGTCAAACCTGACGGCTGGGACCCACACGTCAGTGACACAACTAACTAAAACAGGGTTATTAACTAAACTGGTTTAATTAGGACATTAATTAGCATCTGGGTCCCGCATGTTAGTGTTAGTAGGGCTAATTAAGCTTAATTAAAAACTTAGTTAGAGTTAGCAGGGCCAGGGCCCACTTGCCAAATGACCTGTGGAGGTTAACTGGTCAACCCGTGAGGTCAAACCCGGGTCAACTGGGTCAAAACCTGTCGGCGACTCGACGCCGGCGAGGTGAGTCGCGGCGGAGAGCTGCGGGTTTCGCGCTCCGGCATCTAAAACGGCGGCCAAGGTTATCTATGTGTAGCTGGTGTGTGCGTGCATCAAACTGTGGCATCAGTTCATGCTGGGGAGGTCGGACTTGCCGACGGCGGCGAGCGAGGCGGCGGCCCGAGCTCGGGTTCGTGCAAGCGTGGCGCTAGAGCAAGCAGGCGAGCATGTAGAGGGTTTAGGCGGCCTCCTGGAGGCACCAGGAGCACAATGCGGTGCAAGGGCGCAGGTGGTTCGAGCTCAGGCCACGGCAGCGACATGGACGGCGGCGGGGAGCTCACGGGTGCGGTGGCAGGCACGACTAGAGGACGAACGAGCAAGGGAGAACAGGGGGAAAGGCGGCGGGGTTCATATCGTGTCGTTTGGCGGTGTCGGACGGCTCGGGGAAGCACCGGATGTGAGGAATGGGCGCCGGCGATCTCGCGGCTATAGGTTGAAGAAGGTCACGCTCGCGATGCTGCTCTGCGTCCCGGCTCGTTTCCTTCGGCTTGCAGATGAGGTGCTTGACGACGGAGCTTCTGACGCGGCAGCTCGGCGGGGGGAGCTCGGTGGCGGCGGCGCGTTCGGGTGTGCTCGGGAGAGGGAGCAGAGGAGGAGGAGGGGGGTCCAGGGAGAGAGGGAGAGGCAGAGAGGCTTGCGGGGCGTCTCCAGACGCGTTGGGTAGGCTCGGGGCGCCTTGGTGGCAAGCAGGAGGTGGCCATGGGTGGCTGCGCCCGTCGACACGCAGCAGCTCCTACTGGCACCGGGAAGAAGACGACAGGGCAGCGCCTGGTGGGCTGGGTCAAACAAAGAAGCAGTTAACAAAGCGTTGCAAGGCCAGTGAGGTTTCTTTTCTCTCTCTTTCCTTTTGTTTCAGTTTTTCTATTTCTTCTGTAGCTTCTAGGCTTTATCTAAAGTACTAAAACATTTTCAAAAATCCTGAAATTAATTGGGGGCTCTATTTAGATTATTTCCAACAACCCACACTTAACTTCAGAATTATTTGGGCATTTGAATTATTTTATAGCATTTAAATGCCCAAATGCAAATAGGTAATGATTTAATCCAATGACCTTACGTGTCCTAGAAAAATGTGAACCAATTTTGACAGAGGTTCTAGACCAAGAAAAAATTGATGGACATTTTTGAAGGGCATTTCTGGTTCATTGAAAAAATTATTTGGTAACCCTAGTTGGTTTAGGTGGTGCTGGGGAGTTAGTTCATCCCCATTTCAAGTTTCTGAGTAATTTAAACATGATGACATGAATGCCTTAATGCAACTAATGACAAGCAAATTCTAGGGCTGTGACACCGGGTTTGGCTTGCCTAGCGGATTATTCCATTGAGCCGTCGCCCTGGTTTGATGTGCGACTAAACAGGCCAGAAGAATGATCCTCTGCGGCATAGCCCTGACGATTTACCTGACGACGACATTGATGATATGACAAAATCACTCCTGAATGAGAGCCTGGCAAATTGTGGCAAAGTAGGTTTAAGTCCTTTCTGCAAAACTAACCCGGCTCCAGCGGTAAGCAAGTAATTTAAGCATTTTTACTCTCACCTTTGAGGTTTTACCTTTACTCAAAAACTCTTGTTGAAATTCACAGGCCACTGACAAATTTTGGAAGGCCAAATATGATCATGAAGCTGCAAAGAGAGCCAGAAAAGCTAAGAAAGCCGCCAGGAAAGCCGCCGCCAAGAAGAAAGGAAATAAACCCAGCGCCTCAGACTTGCTTCGACTAGAGGACACCTTTGAGTGAGAGGTATCTCTTGATTCTCTAGGCTCCTTTTTTAACTACCTTATTGACACTGATTATCATCACGAGGATACAGGAGTGATTCATGAAGTGGTTGAAGAGGTAACTATTATTTCCTCCGACTCCGAGCCTTTGCCAAGACAGAAAGTCCGAAGATTAACCCGGAAAGCAAGATTTTCACATCCTTTAGCTTACCAAGATCCTCAATTTCTTTTGAAGCAACAGATGCATGAGAGCCGGAGGCAGAGCCAGACCAGCAAAGATGTGGAACTCTCCTCCGGGTTACCCAATGCACCAAAAAAGCATCGGAACAAGGTCAGCTTTGATTTATATCCCTTTTATCCTTTGGCGGGTCTCACTCGTCAACCACTCAATTCTTCTGACTCAAATTATCAGGAAACTTGACCTTCCTCCGGCGAGTCAATGCAGTCCAATTTGCCGGCTTTTAAAACCTCTCTAGGGTAATGATAACCTGCTGAACCTGTGTTCATTTCAATTTTTTGTATTTGTACTGACCTTTTGATCTTACGCAACGGACAAGCAAAGCCCAGCAAAAGGGTGAAGAAGAACAAGCCAACCGAAGAGCCGATCTTAAATGAGCCGGAACCTGGAACGGCCGCGCTTGAAGCCTCCACTCATGAGCCGCCACCTGAGCCAACCCATGATATACCAACGCCCACTGCTGACCCGCCTGTCGAACAAGTCGTCGATGGTTCTGAAAACCCGGATTCCCTAGCCCGGCCAAGACGGATGATCCTCAAGATCTTGATTTCGAAATCACCAAGACCGGATTTGTTGAGATGGGGAGGCCAACCGTGCTGGCCAAGTGTTCTGCCAAGGAGGAACTTCTGGAACGCCGCAGAACTAGGCTTGATGTTGCTGATTATACTCACATGAGTATCGGAGAAATATTTCTGGCTATATGAGCCAATTACACAGTAGCCGTGACATAGAAATTGACATGGTGAAACAGATGCACCAGAAATTTGAGGTACAATCCTTTCTCTGCACTTAATTATCCTTACTATGCCAGCCCCCAAGTCTATTGCTTATGATGAAATATGATGTAGACTTAAAAACCAGCTTAGTAATATATGTAAGAAATCTGTCTTATCCTGTAGCCCCCAAGGGCCGGCTTAAGTAGCATGTTTGAACCGGTCCTTATCATGTTCGAATCGAAAAATTACTTGTAACAGCAATATGCATTAGCCCCGAAGTGCCAAGTATCTTTGCTTGCAAAGTGCTTGGGACTTACTGTCATGAACCGCCACTGTAAGCAAAATTCTTCAGTATACATTAGCCCCCAAGTGCCAAGTATCTTTTCTTACAAAATGCTTGGGACTTAATAATGCATCATGATAATCCTGATTTTGAACCAGTATTTGTAGAGGCCACCAATAGTCAATTTGAATCGGAAATGTATGACTTGAAGAATCGCCTAGAAGCACAGGAGATTGAAACCCAAAATGCCAACTCCAAATTCGAGTACAACGTATTTGAACAAGAAAAACAGAAAAAGGCTTTGAAATGGAGAAGAAGGCCTGGGCTGATAAAAAGATCGCCTTGATCAACCGGGCTGAGAAGGCAGAGGCGGCTCTTGCAGAAGCAACCGCCGAATTATCCAGCTTAAAGCGCCATATATCTCAGATGGTCTCAGCCGTCTTTGGTAAGTCACCTTATAAGTGTTAAATATTTGAATCTTTCAAATAAGCATAATATTGTCATCAGCTCACCTGACATTGTAATGCAGGCCCCAGGAGTTCCAATCTTAACCAAAACATGTTGATAAAGCTGAAGGTGGTTTATACACTGGTGGAGCAACTCTACACCGGGTCTCAGCGTGCCTTAGCCGCAGTGGCCCTATCGAATGAAGTTCCCACCCTCCTGTCGGATGTATTAAAGCAGCTTTCTGTGCTACCTCAGCGGTTTAATGAATTAAGGCGATCTTCTGCGAGAGCCGGAGCCATAGCTGCCTTAAGCCGGGCCAAGGCGTGGCTACCGGAGGTAGACCCGGCCGACATCGCCATTGGGTATCCAAGCCTAAAGGAGGACGACACACCTTTTGGACAGGAGGACTTCACCACTTGTGTTAAGGAAATACACCATGTGTCCACCCTGATTGCTAATGACACGGATCTTACTAAGTATCATCCGGGTTATGACGCCGAAAATCGGAGGATTCCAATGCCGCATTATGAAGTGACCAGTCTGATCCCTCCAATTCGTAAGCATACCTTCGCCCCTGAAGTTGATCCGGCCGGATTAATTGATGATGAAGCTAAATTTTAAGCTTTGAATGGCATTGACTGTTCATCATCAACCTTTCAGGACAGGGAACAAGATGGAGGAGCGGAAAGGGATGATCCGGAAGCTTCAGGCCAACAACACAATTGATCCGTCGGGCAGCTCATATTTATGTTTTGCTGAAAAACAATGTTAATCATTTGGACTCGGGGAGTCATGTAATAGGGTAGAAAGAAACTTGGTTTTTTCGTGCCATCGTGCACATGTTTGGTGCTCAACACTGTTTAAGCCACCATGTTATATTCACCCGTATTATACTTATCATATATTTTCCTTATGCTTAAGAAAATTTTTGAACTGTCCTGCATACAGAAATAAATCACGAGACCCTTCGCGGTTTGTCGCAAGGTGGGTCATATATCTTACATAAAATCCGGAATATGAAAAATAGTCATAGATAAGCCTGTGATGAATTACAGCTTTTAAAATACAACTATAATATCATACCTGTGATCCTTTGACTTGTACTGCCGGTTTATATGACCCGAACAGGAAGGGTGGTAACCCAATCTTTAGAAGCTGCTCACTTCTAAATACATGATGCTTGTTGTCCGCTGGCGACTTATCATCCCAAAACCCAAGCTGAGTTAGATTTACACCACACTTATACATGTGTTCAAGTCAAAAGAGTGTGTTCAAAAAATCTTAAGGCTTAGGGCAAGAAAAAATCTTGAGGCTTAAGGCAAGAAAAAATCTTAAGGCATAAGGCAAGAAAAAAATCTTAAGGTCTGGATCAAGAATAAATCTCAAGACAAAATCAAAGAGTGTGTTCAAAAAATCTTAAGGCAAACAAGAAGAATTTCCAGGCTTCTGATTCGAATACGATCAGTAAACCGTTCCAAAGGGGTTAAGCTAGGGTTCGAATACGATCATGTAGCCGCCAGTGGCTTTGGAGTTGTGCTGATCAAGAGGGTACCGATAGCTATGTTCTCTTTGGTTCGAATACGACCTATGTTTGAACAGGAAGCCCCCTAATGACCTTGAGAGTTTTTTAACGACGCTGATTCGAATATGACCAACGTCGGACCCAAAGGGGTTGAGCTGTGATTCGGATACGATCAAGAAGCCCCCTAGTGAGTTTGGTAGTGTGCCGATCAAAAGGGTACCGACAGCTATGTTCTCTTTGGTTCGAATACGACCTATGTTTGAACAGGAAGCCCCCTATTGATCATGATGTTTTAACGGCTAGATTTGAAGACGATCATGAGCCGGATCAAAAGAAAAGCCATATTCAAATATGATCAGCCCCCTGTTGGTCGTTTTAAAGACATAATAATGAAGACATATGATCATTGAGGATGAAAAGGACAGAGGTCCTGCTTTATTACTTATCATAATATATACATCGTCAAAATATGTACATCATGAGAGCCTGGGGCTTAAGTGTAGTAAGGCCGAAGATGAGCAATATTCCACGACCAGCGGGTCTCCTCCTCAGACTTATGTGAGTCTTTGTGCTCTCGAACATCGATAAGGTAGTATGACCCGTTGTTCAAGTTCTTGCTGACCACAAAGGGTCCTTCCCAAGGTGGGGATAGCTTGTGCGTATCATACTGATCCTGGATGAGCCGGAGCACCAAGTCGCCTTCTTGAAAGGTTCTGGATTTAACCCGGCGGCTGTGATAATGGTGCAAGTCCTGTTGGTAAATCATCGAGCGGGCTGCTACTAAATCGCGCTTCTCATCTAACAGGTCAAGTGCATCCTGACGGGCTTGTTCATTAGTAGCTTCAACATAAGCCGCCACACGGGACGAGTCATGACGGATGTCACTAGATAGAACCGCCTCTGCGCCATAAACCATGAAGAAAGGCGTGTAACCCGTAGACCTGTTGGGGGTAGTATTGATGCTCCATATCACAGAAGGTAACTCTTCTATGCAACAACCCGACGTCCTTTGCAAAGGAACCATAAGCCGGGGCCTGGTGCCTTTCAAGATTTCCTGATTGGCTCTCTCAGCTTGCCCATTGGATTGGGGGTGAGCTACAGATGAAACATCAAGCTGGATATGCTCACGTTGACAGAACTCCTCCGTGGCACCCTTGGACATATTGGTACCTTTGTCAGTTATAATGTTGTGTGGAAAACAAAAACGAAAATCACCTTTTTCATGAATTGAACCGCCGTGGCTGCATCACACTTACTGACTGGTTCGGCCTCAACCCACTTTGTGAATTTATCAACCGCCACCAAGAGGTGGGTCGTTTTTATCTTTGGACTTTTTGAAAGGCCGAACCATGTCAAGTCCCCAGACCGCAAACGGCCAAGTAATTGGAATCATCCTCAAATCCTAAGCCGGTACATGAGCCTACCGTGAGAATTTCTGACAACTGTCACATTTACTGACCAGATCTTCCGCGTCAGCATGAGCCGTCAGCCAATAAAATCCATGACGAAAAGCCTTGGCCACAAGGGATTTTGAACCGGCGTGATGGCCAAAATCTCCTTCATGAATCTCATGAAGAATTTCTTGACCTTCCTTAGGAGAGGCACAACGCTGAAAGCTCCAGTGACACTGCGATGATGTAACTCCCCATGAACAATCGTCATTGACTTAGACCACCGGGTTATCTGTCTAGCCAAGGTTTTATCCTCAGGCAACTCGCCCCAGGTCATGTAAGCCAAATATGGCACTGTCCAATCTGGGATAACGTGAAGAGCCGCCACCAATTGTGCTTCCGGGTCAAGAACAACCAAGTCTTCCTCTATAGGCAACTTGACAGAAGGGTTATGCAAAACATCCAAAAAAAGTGTTAGGTGGCACCGACTTACGCTGATACCCCAGCCGGCTTAAAGCATCGGCTTCCTCATTCTTTCTTCGATCAATGTGTTCCACCTGGTAACCCTTGAAGTTTCCAGCAATGGCATCAACTTCACGGCGATAAGCCGCCATGAGAGGATCCTTAGAATCCCACTTGCCTGATACTTGTTGAGCCACCAAATCTGAGTCGCCAAAACACCTTACCCGGCTTAAGTTCATCTCCTTAGCCATCCGAAGGCCATGGAGCAAGGCCTCATACTCAGCTGCATTGTTAGTACAGGGAAACATCAACCGGAGCACATAACAAAATTTGTCACCTCAAGGGGAAGCTAAGACAACGCCAGCCCCCGAGCCTTCCAATTGCCTGGACCCATCAAAATGAATAGTCCAATATGTGTTGTCCGGCTTTTCTTCAGGCATCTGCATCTTCGTCCAATCGTTGATGAAGTCCACCAGTGCTTGAGACTTAATAGCAGTGCGTGGTACATATTTTTAGCCATGAGGCCCAAGTTCAATGGCCCACTTGGCAACTCGCACTGTGGCTTCTCTATTTTGAATAATATCTCCCAAAGGAGCAGAACTAACCACAGTGATAGGGTGACTCTGGAAGTATTGCTTAAGCTTACGACTTGCCATGAACACCCCATAAACAAGCTTCTACCAATGTGGATATCTTTGCTTGGACTCAATAAGCACCTCACTGATGTAGTAAACCGGCCATTGAACCGGATGTTCCTTGCCAGCCTCCTTGCGCTCTACTACAATGGCAACACTGACGGCACGTGTGTTAGCAGCCACATAGAGCAATAAGGGCTCCTTATCAATGGGAGCAGCAAGGACCGGCGGCTCAGCTAACTGTCTCTTCAAATCTTCGAAGGCAGTGTTAGCAGCATCACTCCAGACAAAGTCGTCAATCTTGTTCATCATCTGATACAGTGGTATGGCCTTCTCACCTAACCGGCTTATGAACCGGCTCAAGGCAGCAATACGACCCGCCAGACGCTGAACATCATTGATACACGCCGGTTTAGCCAAAGAGGTAATTGCCTTGATCTTCTCCGGGTTAGCCTCAATGCCCCTGTTAGAAACCAGAAAACCGAAAAGCTTGCCTGCTGGCACTCCAAAAATGCATTTGGCCGGGTTAAGCATCATCTTGTAGACTCGGAGATTATCAAAGATTTCCTTCAGATCATCTATCAAGGTCTCCTTCTGTCTGGACTTCACCATGATATCATCCACATAAGCATGAACATTACGCCCAATCTGATTGTGGAGACAGTTCTGCACACATCACTGATAAGTCGCCTGGGCACTTTTAAGCCCAAAAGGCATAGATACATAGCAGAAGGCTCCAAACGGAGTAATGAAAGCCGTCTTCTCCTGGTCCTTAACTGCCATATTGATCAGATGATAACCAGAATAAGCATCCAAAAAGCTCAAACGCTCACAACCCGCTGTGGCATCAATGATTTGATCAATACGAGGGAGAGCGAAAGGATCAGTCGGGCATGCTTTGTTTAAATCCGTGTAATCCACACACATACACCAGGTGCCGTTCTTCTTGAGTACAAGCACCGGGTTAGCCAACCACTCTGGGTGAAAAACCTCAACAATAAACCCGGACGCCAAGAGCCGGGCCACCTGCTCACCAATAGCTTTATGCCTCTCCTCATTAAACCATCGAAGAAACTGCCTGACCGGCTTAAATTTTGGATCAATATTAAGAGTGTGCTCAGCGAGTTCTCTCGGTACACCCGGCATGTCAGAAGGTTTCCATGCAAAGATGTCCCGGTTCTCACGGATGAACTCGATGAGCGCGCTTTCCTATTTGGGATCCAGATTGGCACTGATACTGAACTGCTTAGATGAATCGCCTGGAACAAAATCAACAAGCTTAGTGTCATAGGCCGACTTAAATTTCGTTACCGGCTCGTGTTCCATGGTTGGCTTCTTTGAAGACGTCATGTCCGCCGGGTAAACATTGTCCTTATAGAACTTCAACTCCTCTGTTGCACAAACAGATTCAGCATAAGCAGCGTCGCCTTCCTCGCATTCCAAAGCTATCTTCCGACTCCCATGCACTGCGATGGTGCCCTTGTGACCCGGCATCTTGAGCTGCAGGTAAATATAACATGGCCGTGCCATGAACTTTGCATAAGCCGGCCGCCCAAACAGTGCGTGATATGGGCTCCGGATCTCGACCACCTCAAAGGTTAACTTCTCAGCCCTGGAATCGTGCTCATCCCCAAAGGCTAATTCCAGCTCAATCCTACCCACTGGGTACGCCGACTTACCGGGCACTACTCCATGAAAAACAGTGTTGGACGTCTTGAGATTTTTATCACCAATCCCATGCATTTAAAGGTCTCATAATAGAGGATGTTGATGTCACTGCCTCCATCCATGAGAACTTTTGTGAATTTGTATCCACCAACTTGAGGTGCCACCACTAAGGCCAAGTGACCCGGATTGTCAACCCGGGGAGGGTGATCCTCCCTACTCCATATAATAGGCTACTCAGACCATCTCAGATAACGAGGGACCGCCGGCTCAACAGCATTCACAGCCCTCTTATGAAGTTTTTGGTCCCTTTTGCACAAACTGGTGGTGAACACATGATATTGCCCACTATTCAGCTGCTTAGGGTTACTATGATACCCGGATTGCTGCTGCTGCTGACCTCCTTGGCCAGACTGCTGATTATATAAGAACCTTGTTTGCCTTGAGGACCTTGGAAGTTGGAATTTGAGCCGCGACCCGGGCCATGAAAACCGCCGCCGCCTGAACCGCCACCGGGTCCGTGACTGTCGTCGAACATGTTAGAATTCTTGAAAGCCCTGATGATTGTACAGTCTTTCCACAGGTGAGTAGCTGGCTTCTCCCGGGTGCCGTGACCTGACCCGCCAGACCGAGGAGGTGGCCTCCCCTTACGTCGTTGATTATTACCCTGTGCATTAGCCACAAACTCCAAGCTACCGTCAGCCTTACGTTTATTATTACCTCCCTGAATCACCGGGTTATGCTGAAGACCCTTAGCGTTGCCGTTCTTCTTTCCCTTCCCTGTCTTCTCTTCATCAGACGCGGGATCCTTGGTACTATCAGAGTCGGCGTATTTGACTAGAGCTGCCATCAGCTGGCCCGTGTCATTGCAATCGCGTTTGAGCCGCCCCAGCTTCTGATTCAGAGGTTCAAAACGGCAATTTTTCTCCAACATTAAGACTGCAGAGCCTGCATCCATCTTATCAGATGAATGTATTATTTCCTTCACCCGGCACACCCAATGGGTCGTGGACTCACCTTCCTCTTGTTTACAATTAGTCAAGTCCACAATCGACATGGGCTGCTTGCATGTGTCCTTGAAGTTCTGAATAAACCGGGCTTTTAACTCGGCCCAGGAACCAATGGAATTAGGTGGCAGTCCCTTTAACCAAGTGCGGGCCGTTCCATCCAGCATCATAGTGAAGTACTTGGCCATTGTCGCATCACTGACCTCCAGCAATTCCATGGCCATCTCATAACTTTCAATCCACGCCCCGGGCTGTAAGTCAGATGTATAGTTAGGCACCTTTCGAGGCCCCTTAAAATCCTTGGGAAAACGATCATTACGCAGTGCTGGTACTAAGCAAGGGGCACCTCCCGTTCTCGTGGTCGCGCCTGCCTCAATAGAAGTCATCGGATAAACGGGAAAGACTGGTAAGCCACCCGCTGAGCCGCGTGCTCAATCGCCTGCTGAGCCGCCCGCTTAGCCTCTTGGTGTATCTTGTCCTGATCAACCAAGTGAGGGGCTCCATCACGCGCCGGGTCACATCCGCACGACTGGTCGCGGCGCCGGGCGTTGCTTGAAGCCTGTTGGGGATGTTACTACTGGGCGTAAACCGGCCTATCTGGGCCGGGTTAACTTCATCAGTAGTTCAATAGTATAAAAGCCCAAGAGGCATGAGTGTAAGGGCCCAAGGCCTGTAGTCGGATCGTAACTCATGGCCGTAAACCGACCGGATGTATAACTTGTATTGTAAGTTAGGAATAGAGAGACCAACCCGGATACGAATATGAACCGGAGGTTGGGACTCTCTGAGCCGACGGGCGTCACCCGTGTATATAAGGGGACGACCCGGGACGGTTCAAGGGGAGAAACAACAACTCGAGGCCTAGGCGAAGCTGTTTGCTCCCTAGTCATCGAGACCACATCAATCCCATCACAAACTAGACGTAGGCTTTTACCTTCATCGAAGGGGCCGAACTAGTATAACTCCCGTGTCTTTGCATCCGCTTTAACCCCTCTAAGTTAACCCGTAGCGATGGGTCCGCGACTAAGTCCTTTCATTAGGACATCTGCCGTGACAAAACCACGACAGTTGGCGCCCACCGTGGGGCTATCGCACGATGGTTTGATGATCTTGGAGGGCAAGTTCGGCGACTCGAAGGCTACGCTGTGGGCGGATGACCAAGAGTCGTCGCGGCAAGCTCTACATCGACGATGCAGGCTGGGGCCCCGAGGCCGGCTCGATTGAGTACGGGTACCGGGTCCCCTTTGGTGGCATACACGTTTTCATCGTCAAGATCGGTGAGCCAGGGCCTGAGCCAGACATCTGCACCGGCCTCGTCGAGACGGCTCAGCGTGCGAAACCTGCCCAGGCAAAACCGGCCGTCAAGCGTGCTTTCGTGGGAGTCATCCACGGAGGAAATTATGAGGACGGATCAGCATCTGGTGGCGAAACCGTCGTCTACTCGGATGATGAGTCGTCGACCGGAGAAACTGAGTCTCTGTATCAGCTGCAAGATGGCCAGATTGGGGGCTGTCCCGATGGTGACAGATTCGGACCCCTTGATATGCCCAACCGGGTTGGAATATTCATGGCCGGAACACAAGCGATGCTTCACTCTTCGACCACTGCGACAATGGTTGCCGGTTCAACAACGGCGGTGGCAGCCGGGGCAGGAGGCCCTGTGCGCCCGCCGTCTCAAGTTTTATCAGAACTATTCGATGCGTTGGCTGTGCTCATGGCAGAGGCTAACCCGGCAGACCAGGACATTCATAATGCGGAGTTTGCTATGGTGTAGGTACAAATCACTCATGCTAAAGCGGATTTGGCAGCGGCAGACGCCAGATGGCGGCAGAGCGGGCGCTTTGGATGCGCATAGCGTATAGGCTCATCTTTGGATCGTAACGCGTCGCATGAAGTCATGAAGAGGAAATACAGATCCCGTTTGCCTTCAATTTTCGAGGGAAGAGATCTCTTCAATACCCCAGAGCGGGGACCAGAATCCGCGGTGGTAAACCGCATGTACACAGGATGGGCGCGCCGGTTCAGCCCCGCGTAATAGATTTACCTCGCCATCATACCGGCACGCCTCAGGCTGTGCAAACACCTCCAGGTCACTACTCCAACCCGATGGATAACCTTGTTGCAAGTGCGGCACGGTTGGAGGCGATTCCAATTGAAGGCGATTCACCACAGGCGGTAGAGACGCCGGGTCAAGGAGCTCCTTAGGGACAGCTCTGGTCCAATAGGAAGCGATTTAAATGCTGACCCGCGATCGGATCCACTCTACCCCCGCCAAGCCGGAGCTATAGCAGGCGGTAGCGTGGATGAACCGCCGTGTCAAGTAATGCACGGCGGTGCGCCTGTGGCAACAACCCGGCGGGTGGTTTCGACAACGCCAAGAGGTGGTGGATCGGCCCGCACGCAGGGAGGCCGAGTTAGCAAGACAACATCAGGATTATCAGCCACGCCGGTTCGTCCGACCATCTTTGAGCCTGGAGTTACCTCTAGCTCTTTGGGGGTGCCTTGCCTCGTCCCCGCTTTATGCAATGTACGCTTGCCCAAGGATTTCAAGGGGCCGCGCAAGGTGCCGAATTACACCGCCGATCTGGCTCCAGAAGCATGGATAGAGAGCTATGAGATGGCCATGGAGATGTTGGATGTGGATGAAGCTGCGTGCGTGAAGTACTTCACCATGATGCTCGAGGGCACGGCCCGTACTTGGTTGAAAAACTTGCCACCCAATTCCATCAGTTCATGGACCCAGTTACAGACCCGGTTCATTCAAAATTTCAAAGATACATGTAAACAGCCCATGTCTGTGGTGGACTTGGCGGCTTGTGTCCAGGCTGAGGGGGAATCAATAACCCATTGGGTACGCCGTGTTTCAGAAGTCTTACATTCTTCAGACCGGATCAACGCTGATTCTGCGATCTTGACCCTAGAGGGCAACTGCCAGTTTAAACCTTTAAAGTTGAAGCTGGGACGCATGAAGCGGTTTTGCAATGACATGGGCACTCTCATGGGCGTTTTAGTGAAGTATGATGATTACGATAGTACCAAGGATCCCGAGTCCGATGATGATGATGAGACAGGAAGGAAAATAAGAACAAGAACTCCAGAGGCCAGCAAGATCACTCGGCGTGTAATGGTGGAAGTAAGCGTAAGCTTAACGGCAACATGGACTTCATAGTTAACACCAACGCAGCAGGACAAGGCCAGCGCGCAAGGGTAAACAGCCGAATCGAGGTGGTGCGCCTAATCCCAATCCGGACCGATTGAACTATCTGCTGAATCAACCCCGTCCAAGCATGGGACGAAGGAGGCGCCAAGAAACCACCTCTGGAAGGATTGTTACATTATGCAGGAGTTCAAAAGTTCTAATGCTTTCCGATATGATCAAGGTTCCGCGGCGGTTCGTGGTCCGCCCGGTTACGGTGGAGGAAATTCCGGTCCGTGGTTTAGTGGTAATCCGGCGGACATAACAATCAGAACAATCGTAATAACCAAGGTGGTTACAATCAGCAAGAAGCAGCAGCAATGGGTTATCGAGCAACCCAAAGCAGTTGAATGGTGGGCGTACCACGTCTTCACCACCAGCTTAGACAAGCGAGACCGAAGCTTCAGAGCGGGCAAATAACGTTGTTGAACCGGCCGTGCCTCATTACCTACGCTGGTCAGAGCAGCCCATTGTGTGGAGTAGAGAGGATCATCCTCCCCGGGTTGACAATCCGGGTCAGCTAGCCCTGGTGGTGGCACCTCAGGTGGGAGGTTACAAGTTCACCAAAGTGCTTATGGACGGAGGGAGCAGCATCAACATCCTGTACTACGAGACCTTCCGTCGTATGGGATTAACAGATAAACATCTCAAACCGTCCAATACAGTGTTCCATGGTGTGGTGCCCGCAAGTCAGCATATCCGGTCGGTAAAATAGCTCGAGGTGGCCTTCGGGATGAACATGACTCCAGATCAGAAACATTGACGTTTGAAGTAGTGAAAATTCAAAGTCCTTATCACGCCCTGTTTGGGCGGCCAGCGTATGCCAAGTTTATGGCACGACCGTGTTATATCTATTTGCAGCTCAAGATGCCGGGTCACAAGGGGACGTTAACGGTTCATGGGAGCCGCAAGATCGCTTTGGAGTGTGAGGAAGGTGATGCGGCTTACGCAGAGTCGGTTTGTGCCACCGAAGAGCTGAAGTACTATAAGGATAATGTTGATCCGGCGGACATGACTCCGTTGAAGAAGCCAACTACAGAGCACGATACGGCCCTGAAGATTAAAACGGCAGCTGAGACTAAACTTGTTGACTTCGTACCTGGCGATACGTCCAAGTAGTTCATCATCAGAGCCAACTAGTATCCTAAATAGGAAAGCGCGCTCATCGAGTTCATCCGTGAGAATCGGGACATTTTTGCATGGAAGCCTTCGACATGCCGGGTGTACCGAGGGAGCTCGCTGAGCACACTCTTAATGTTGATCCCAAGTACAAACCGGTAAAGCAGTTTCTCCGCCGGTTTAACGAAGAAAGGCGTAAGGCCATTGGGGAGGAGGTTGCCAGGCTCTTAGCAGCAGGTTTTATCGTTAAAGTTTTCCATCCAGAGTGGCTTGCTAATCCGGTGCTGGTCCTTAAGAAAAACGGCACTTGGCGCATGTGTGTGGATTACACAGATCTTAACAAGGCTTGTCCAGCAGATCCTTTTGCCCTCCCCCGCATTGACCAGATTATTGATGCCACTACGGGTTGTGAGCGTTTGAGCTTTTTGGATGCGTATTCTGGATATCATCAGATCAAGATGGAGGTTAAGGACCAGGAGAAGATAGCGTTTATCACTCCCTTTGGAGCCTTCTGCTATGTGTCTATGCCTTTTGGGCTCAAGAGTGCCCAAGCAACTTATCAGCGTTGCGTACATAATTGCTTGCATGAACAGATCGGCCGTAATGTGCATGCCTATGTGGATGATATCGTGGTTAAGTCAAGTAAGAAGGAAACACTAATTGATGATTTGAAAGAAACCTTTGACAACCTACGGGTTTACAAGATGATGCTCAACCCGGCCAAATGTGTCTTTGGTGTTCCGGCAGGCAAGTTATTGGGTTTTCTTTTGTCCAACAGAGGGATTGACGCTAATCCGGAGAAGATTACAGATATCACCTCCTTGGCTAAACCAAAGTGTATTAATGATGTCCAGCATTTGGCGGGCCGGATTGCCGCGCTGAGCCGGTTTATCAGCCGCCTCGGAGAGAAGGCCATCCCTTTGTACCAGATGCTGAAGAAGACAGATCAGTTTGTCTGGAGTCCAGCCGCCGATGAAGCATTGGAGGACTTAAAGCGGCAATTGGCCAACCCGCCTGTGCTCGGCGCTTCCATCGACAAGGAGCCGCTTCTGCTGTATGTTGCTGCTAACGCCAGGGCATTTAGCGTTGCCATTGTGGTAGAGCGGAAGGAGGCAGGGAAGGAGCATCCGGTTCAACGTCCGGTTTATTATATCAGCGAGGTGCTTATTGAGTCGAAACAAAGATATCCGCATTGGCAGAAGCTAGTGTATGGAGTTTTTATGGCGAGCCGGAAGCTGAAGCAGTATTTCCAGGGGCACCCCATCACGGTGGTCAGTTCAGCTCCCTTAGGTGATATCATACAGAACCGGGAGGCGACTGGCCAGATTGCCAAGTGGGCTATAGAGCTTGGGCCATACGGTTTGAAGTATGTACCTCGAACGGTGAAAGAAGTCTCAAGCACTTGTGGATTTCATTAATGATTGGACGGAGTTACAAGCTACCAAGACAAGCCGGATCATACCTATTGGACCATCCATTTTGACGGATCCAGGCAGTTGGAGGGCTCGGGGACTGGAGTCGTGTTAACATCCCCACGAGGTGACAAGTTTTGTTATGTCCTCCGCTTAATGTTCCCTTGTACTAACAATGCAGCTGAGTATGAAGCCTTGCTCCATGGTCTTCGGATGGCTAAGGAGATGAATCTAAGCCGGGTTAAGTGCTTCGGTGACTCGGACCTAGTGGCTCAACAGGTGTCTGGCACTTGGGATTCCAAGGACCCACTTGTGGCTGCATATCGTCGTGAGGTGGATGTTGTCGCAGGTCATTTTAAGGGCTATCAGGTGGACCACGTGGATCGTCGGAAGAACGAAGCGGTGGACACTTTGAGCCGGTTGGGCTCTCAACGCAAACCGGTCCCGCCCAATGTTTTTCTCGACGTATTGCACAATCCGTCAGTCAAGCTCCCTGATGAAGCGGATTTGGCTATTCCTGATCCAGAGGCTCAGTTGGTGGCTGCTGCATGTCATTCCGGATTGGACGCTCCCTTATTTGGCATACATGAACCGAGGAGAGTTGCCTGAAGATGAGAAGTTGGCACGACAGATAGTTAGGCGGTCTAAGTCTATGACCTTTATTTATGGCGAGTTGCATCATTGCAAAGGTGTCGTATGCGTTTCAACGATGTGTGTCCCCCGAGGAAGGCTGTGGAATATTGCGTGAGATCCACGAAGGAGACTGTGGTCACCACGCCGGTTCAAAATCCTTGGTGGCTAAGGCGTTCCGCCACGGTTTCTATTGGTTGACTGCCCATGCTGATGCGGAAGATCTGGTCAGACGATGTGATAGTTGCCAAAAGTTTTGCAGACGTGCTCATGTGCCGGCCCAAGAATTGAGGATGATTCCAATTACTTGGCCGTTTGCGACTTGGGGGCTGGATATGGTTGGACCTTTCAAAAGGTCCAAGGACAAGAAGACACACCTGTTGGTGGCGGTTGACAAATTTACAAAGTGGGTAGAGGCGTAACACATTAGCAAGTGTGATGCGGCCACGGCGGTTCAGTTCATTCAAAAGGTGATTTTCGGTTTGGTTTTCCACACAGTATCATTACGTATAATGGTACAAATTTTTCCAAAGGTGCTATGAAGGAGTTCTCGCGAACGTGAGCACATCCGCTTGACGCGTTTCTTCAAAGAGCTCACCCACAGTCCAATGGTCAAGAGGAAAGAGCCAATCAAGAGATCCTAAGAGGCATCAAACCCCGGCTTATGGTCCCTTTGCAGAGGACGCCGGGTTGTTGGGTAGAAGAGCTACCGTCGGTGTTATGGAGTATAAATACTACACCTAACAGATCCACGGGATACACACCGTTCTTTATGGTGTATGGAGCGGAGGCGGTTCTCCCCAGCGACATCCGTCATGATTCACCTCGTGTGGCAGCCTATGTTGAAACGGATAACAAGACAGCACGACAAGATGCTTTGGATCGGCTTGATGAAGAGCGAGACATAGCAGCTGCTCGCTCGGCGATTTACCAGCAGGATCTTCGTCGTTATCATAGTCGCCAGGTCAGGACAAGAACCTTTCAAGAAGGAGATTTGGTGCTTCGGCTCATCCAAGACCGCATGTACATGCACAAGTTATCCCCGCCTTGGGAGGGACCTTTCGTGGTCAGCAAGAATCTGCACAACGGGTCGTACTATCTGATCGATGTTCGAGAGCATAAAGACTCACGCATGTCAGAAGAGGACACCAACAGGCCGTGGAACATAGCTCATCTTCGGCCTTATTATACCTGAGCCATCGACTCTACTTATGTACATATTATGACAGTGTATATATTATGAATAAAGCAATAAATTGGAGCCTCGGCTAAAGCGGGGTATCCGTTCTGTTACATCCTGCGTGGTTACATGGAGTTGTTCTGTCTTAAAGCGGCCTCCGGTTTACCCCTCGAGTTTGCTTTTCAAAAGCTTTCTGATATCACTTGGGGGCTTGGTCGTCTCCGAACCAATGCAACACCTTTTGATAGGCGAAAGCCACCAGATCACTTGGGGACATGGTCAAGTCTGAACCCGATCACGCTTCTTGATCGGCCTAAGGCCATAGAATCACTTGGGGCTTGGTCGAACCCGAACCATTGCCACGCCACTTGATCGGCATAATGCCACGGTTTCAGCTTGGGGGCCTGCTGACTTGAACCATAGCTACACCTTATTGGGAGCTTGGTCGTGTCCGACCATGGTAACACCATCCGATCGCCTCGATAAAGCCTCTTTTGCAAACGGTTTTATCATTGCCTTTGCTTCCGTATTTTTCATCACCGTTATTTAATTTTGGTTGCGTTTCTTAAACCGCAACATTTTTAAACCGCTTTCAAAACTATCAGTTGATGGAATTCGCCAAATCTTTAATCCGCGATAATCTCACCGGTTTGATGTTTTTCATAACATCCTATTATGGAGTAATAGGGGGCTTATTATGACCCGCATGGTTTACATGGTAAACCGGCAGTATAAATGACAGAGCTGTTTTCTCCGCTGATTTGTAAGGGTTTATACGACCTCCGCTTCAAGATTGGCTAAGCCAACCTTATGCCCAATGATGGCGGTATTTGATATCATAAATTTTGGTTATATGCCTTAAATATTCCATTATATGAATACATGAATATCACAAACCAGTCAAGCGGTATAACCCACCGTGGCGTGTTTAAGATTTTGTAGTTGCGAGCAATATAAGATAAAAAGTTTTGATCATTCAAGCAAGAGTATCAGTACCCATGCACGAAGGCATGTTCAGAGCAAGAGTGTTGGCTATCCTATTACAAGGCAACATGGTGCCCAAATAAGATCATTGTTTCTGGACGGAATATAATAAAGCAGCTCTTCAAACCGGCTTCTGGTTCATGCTTGTTCGCTACCCCGGTTTGATGGTTGTGGATCATCTGCTACCGCTTCACCTTTTCCTCTCTACCCAAATTCTTTGAAATCAACAAGGGTCTAGTCGATTCCCATTAAAGCTTGAAAGACAAGCCTCTTCATGGATCGGGGAAGTTGGGTCAATATCGAGAGCATAAGTATGCTTACGGATTGGAGGATCAGTTCTCCGCTTGAGGATAGGTGCAGCCACTCGCTTGTTCTGATCATCATACTGAGCTTGATAATGTGACAAGTTGGCTTCTTCAGCTAATTGGCAAGCAAAAGGGCGAACGGCCCGGTTTATTGCTCTCAAATCATCTTCGTTGAATTCTGAGCCGTCTTCCTTCAGACTAGGATAGCCCTGAGCCGCTTCAATGGGATCGAAATCAGGCACCCATGCTTTGGCCCGGATTAAGGCGTTGATGGCACCGGTTTGGCAGCAGATTTCTTCAGCTCTTCAATCCGGGCGGGAAGCATAGACAACCGCTTAAGGGTATCCTGAATAAAGGAAGGCGCCGGATTGTTATAAGAGGCGATGGAGATGATCCGTCAAGGCCCAAAAGATACAAATGCTTCTATTAAGGTATAGGCAGCCTTCACTTTTTTCCAACATCTCGACCCCAAGTGACCAATGCGTGTGCCTTCAAAGATTGCAAGAGAAATTACAAACCGGACTTATCATAAGAAAGGTCAAGATTATCATAGAAACCAGAGGAAACTTACCAAGATGGCAGCGGTCATGGAATGCACTTGCCGCTTCACGCCGGGTCGCCTGCTCTACCACCGGTTTAAGGGCAGCCTCAGCATTTTCAACCTTTTTGGTCAAAGCGGCCTTTTCAGTATCCCAGCCGGCCCGCTCAGACTTGAACCACTCCTTGAGTTGTTCCATAGTAGTTAAAGCGGTTTTCAGCTCATCTTTGGCCTTGGAGGTTTCTGATTGTTGAGATTTCAGATTTTCTTGGAGGTCCTGGATTTGTGAGGCTTGTTGACGTATCTCACTCTGCAACAAGGAAGTATGTTACATATCGTATTTTCAAGTCCCCAGTGCATAACATGTTATACGCTTGGAACTTGGGGGCTAATGCATATTTAATCTTCATCTGTTAATGCAATCACAAAGTCCCAAGCTCAATACAAGTATTCAACTTGGCACTTGGGGGCTAATGGCTATTTATTCAAACATGTACTGATGTGGCGATATAAAATACAGTCCCGGTTTAACTATGCTAAGTTGAACCGGCTCTTGGGAGCTACATCAGCGGATTCTGAAGCATTGAGTTTATATTAAGTCTCGGTTTAACTATGCTAAGTTGAACCGGCCCTTGGGAACTAGGAGAGTTAACAAAAATGGAAGTATTCAGGCAAGAAAAGAACATGGAGGTTACCTCGAGTTTCTCCTTCATCATTTTCACCAGGCCAGCTTCATAGTCACGGCTGGTATACAGCCGGTTCAAGTAGCCGGAGTGAAGGTCTTGAGGGTTCAGAGCGGCGTAAGTGGCCAGATCAACATCCCACTTGCCCTTGCTCATAGTGGCAAACTCCTCCTTGGCAGAATGTTTAGATAAAGCAACTGGATTGCCCGGTTCACTGTGGCCAAAACCAGTGATCACGACGTCGTCGTCCTTGGAGCTACCGGTTTGACCAGGAACCGTCGGTTGGTCAGCAGGCCGGAATGGACTGGTGGATTTTTCAATCCGGGTTGAGCTTCTAGGCTGATCCGCAGGAAGGGCGGTGTCGGTAGGCCTTTCTTCAGTAACAAGATCGTCATTTTGCTGTGACGGATCATTGGGTGTGTCTTCACAGTTGTCCGTTTCAAGGTTTGGGGTGCTCCCCGGTTCAGGGCGCTTCTTCGTCGGCCGCTTTGCCCAGACGAGCCTTTTTGCTCGGCCTAGGCTTGGCCCTGAAAAAGCACAACAAGAGTTAAATATGGCATATACAACATAGTGATGCTGTAGAAATATGAAAAGTATAACTTACCCAAGCACCGTTTTTAGCGGCGGCAGCTGAGTGGCTGATTACTCGCCAGATGAAGAGTGGGAAGTGACCTGATAATCAGAATCAGACGGATTAAGGGGTTGACGAAACCAGCCTGCTTTAGGAGGAGCAATCGACAAGCAAATTAGAGACCTCTCGACGGCGTTTCCGAACTGGACTGTTTGGTAAACCGGTGGAGGTAACTACCTGGCCATTGTGCCGAAGTTGTCAGCGGGCGAAGCTTCATGTTGTTGAGTCTTCATAAGAAATTGGGGATCCAAGTAAGCAAGCGGATGAGAAAATTTAATTTCCCGGTTTGCCTGACGGTTTTTTAGCGAAGGCAAAGGATTGGAGTCAGAGGAGAGAACGGTTACCTCTACGACATCAGCGTTACTGGCTTCAGCATCATCCTGACAAACATCATCATTAATTAGGCGTGTGAAAGGTAAACCAAGTGAATCAAATTCTACCTCAAGGTCCGGATTACCCACATTATCATCCACAGCCGGATCAGAGGAGGCAGTGGTTTTTCTCTTATGAGCAGTCTTCTTAACAGCTTTGGTCTTTTGCCTAAGTGGTTTTTCCGGTTTATCTGCTTTCTCCGGTTTCTCTTGCGGGCGTTTCTTGCTCCAGAACGAATCATCGCCCTGGTTCAGCAACAGTCGGTATTCAAAATTATACCGGGATAGCGATTATATATTCAGTAAAAAATAATAAGAAATCTTACAGCTGGCAGTTTGTTGGTAGCGCAGAAGGGGAGCAGACCGGTCCGGGCACAGAGATTTTCCGGTTCGTTCAACATCTTCTTCACCGCCTCGGTGACCTCGTCATCGGTAAGCTGGATGTTAATGTGTTGGAGGGGGTCGTTGACACTACCAGTGTACTCGCACATTAAACCGGAGCGCTGGGAGAGGGGCAGTATGCTCCATGATATCCAACAGCGCGCAAGGTCAATTCCGGTTAAACCGTTAGCCATGAAGGCTCTGAGCTTGGAGAGTTGAGGAGCATATTTACTTCTCTCACTGGCAGTTAACCTTTGTGGAAAGGGATGTGTGTTCTTTGAGTCGCTCCCGAAAACCAGGCAAAGGATTCTCATTGGTGTGAAGTATCTTTGCAATAAAACCATGTTTGATTCCATTCCTTGGGGTGGCTGTGCAGTTTGACATGAGGATAAGTGACCTCCTTTCTTTTCTCGAATCGCCCCGCCACCTAATTCCGTGTTAGGCCCGTCAGTGAATTCTGTGCGGCGGTTTATATGGAAGCAGTCTCTAAATAGCTCCACTGTGGGTTCTTCTTGAAAGTATGCCTCACAGAGCACTTGGAAGTGGCAGATATTGGTAACAGTATTGGGGCCTATATCTTGTGGACGGAGTTGAAAATTGGCTAGCACATCTTGATAAAATTTTGAACTGGCGGGTTGAAGCCCTGTGCTAGGTGATCTGCGAAAACTACAACCTCTCCTTCCTCAGGGGTGGGTGGACATTCTTTGCCAGGGACCCTCCAATGGATGCTATTTTACTAGCTAAAGCGCCAGTCAGGACCAGGTTGTTTAATTGAGTCTCAGTGACACGGGAAGGAGCTCAGTTGCACTCATACACTTGTTTGGCCATCTACAAAAAATGGATAAATCCGGTTCAACGAAATATGGTGGGATAAAGAGAGAACCGGTGTACAATGCTAAACCGACTTTTATGGAGCGGCAAAGATTCTGCTATGTAAATTCTCGGCGGTTCAACAAGAGGGCTAATGGTGTGTACCGCTTATCTAATTTTTTCTATATTAAGTTAAACCGCCTGGTCTAAGGTCTAAATATTGAAAGTAATGAAGGTTGCGAACGGCTAAGTTAATGCGTAAACAGGTTTCGCAAGTTTTTCTACAACGAAGGATCTAACGCCAGATCGGAAAATAAGAAAATATCCAAAAAGGAAGACAAAGAGAGCAGTATTGATGCAATGAGCGTAGATGATGCACTAGACTCTTGGATGCACGCACGAGACTACAAAGTAGAGCATAAAATTTCATCGCTAATCAAGCGCAAAAGTATCACAGATATATTCAAGAATCTGCTATAAGAACAAGTTCATGGAGTACGGCAAGGACAGGAAACCCTAGAATGGATCTAGGTCAAAAGGGAACTGAGGACCTACCTCAGTCAAGGAGAGGCGAAGGAATCTGCATTTTCTCTGGTGCGTTCAGGTCGATGCAGCGGCCCAAGACGGTGTAGAGGTCGACGGCGGTGGCGGAGCTCTGAGGCCAGCGACGTGAAGAAGACAATGAGAAAGGGGACGAAGGGAAGAGAAGGGATGACCCTTCGGGCCTATTTATAAGGCAGGATCCCTGTGTCAGGCACGGGAATCAAGGAACCGTAACCCTAGAAAGCGGAGCTGTCGCCTTGATTATTGCGGATCTATTAAAACAAAGAAGATATCGCGGATGCTGTCTTTCTGAGGACGTCAGACCGGTTCACAACATTAGGAGAAAGTGATATCACGGCGGTTCAACGATTTCAAGAAGGTATTGAAGATAAAGGTTTTTTCTCAAGGATTGACGTGAACCTGTTAAAATCAATCTGGGGCCTAATGTTGGGGATGTTACTACTGGGCGTAAACCGGCCTATCTGGGCCGGGTTAACTTTATCAGTAGTTCAATAGTATAAAAGCCCAAGAGGCATGAGTGTAAGGGCCCAAGGCACGTAGTCGGATCAGAACTCGTAGCCGTAAACCGGCCGGATGTATAACTTGTATTGTAAGTTAGCAATAGAGAGAGACCAACCCGGATACGAATATGAACCGGAGGTTAGGACTCTCTGAGCCGACGGGCGTCACCCATGTATATAAGGGGACGACCCGGGACGGTTCAAGGGGAGAGAACAACAACTCGAGGCCTATGCGAAGCTGTTTGCTCCCTAGTCATCGAGATCACATCAATCCCATCACAAACTAGACGTAGGCTTTTACCTTCATCGAAGGGGCCGGACTAGAATAACTCCCGTGTCTTTGCGTCCGCTTTAACCCCTCTAAGTTAACCCGTAGCGATGGCTCCGCGACTAAGTCCTTTCATGAGGACATCTGCCGTGACAAAACCACGACAAAACCGCTGCCGAGTCCATATGCCTGCTATAACTCGGGCTCCGGCTTGGGCGAGGGGTCGAATGAATCCTTTCACGACTGTAAGAATATGCCTCCTATTGTGCCAGAGCCGTCTGAAGAAGTTCTCTGACCCTTCGTGTTTCGATCACCGTCGGAGAGTCGCCCTCCGCCGGGAGAGCCGCCAATCGTGCCGCCGCAGTGATCATGTTCTCCAACGGGTTAGAATAATGACCCGGTGGTGTTGGTACATATTGAGGCGGAGTTGTGTTCACTCGAGGAGGTTCCATCACCCGTGGTTGAACCGGCGTCCCAGCTCCGGTCTTCGCAGCCGGGTTTACCTCCGGCGGATTACTGGGGCCTGCACCAGGTGCGTGGAAGAGGTTTCCAGGATCATAAATTGAAGGCAGACGGGATTGGGACTTCTGGTGCCTTCTCCTCATGACCGCGTTTGATGCATTTAAATCCATCGTAAGCTGGAACGCTTCTGATTGAAGCTGCTGAGCTCGAGCATCCAAAGCCGCCCGCCCTATGGCCAATCTGGTGTCCTCAGCTGCTAGGTTTTCTTTGGCTCGTGTTACTTCCTCACGTAACCGTGTCACTTCTGCATCATGTTCAGCCTGATCTGCCGGATTAACAGTGGCTGTTAACAGGGTTGTCAACCTCTCCATGAGATCTATCAGCACCTGAGCCGGCGGGAGCACAGGGCCTCCTGCCCCGGCTGCCGCTGACCCAGAAGTTATTGCTATCGCAGTCGTAGAGTTTTGACTAGGTTGAGTGCCAGCCCTGAAGATCCCTACTCTGCTCGGCGGCTCAAAGGGGTCCGGAATACTGCTGCCATCGGAGCAGCCCCCAAGCCCGCCGTCTTGCAATTGATACAACGAATCTGTCTCACCCATGGACGACTCACCGTCCGAATAGATGGCCGTCTCACCGTCAGACATGGATCCTTTAGGAAGTTGCCCTCCATGGATGCATCCCATGAAGGCACGCTTCATGGCGGGCGGAGCCCGAGCGGATCTCGCACGCTGAGCCGTCTCGACGATGTCGGTGCAGATGTCCGGCTCAGGGCCCGGCTCGCTGATCCGGCTGATGAAGACGTGAATTCCACCAAAGGGGACCCGGTACCCGTACTCAATTGAGCCGGTGTCGGGGCCCCAGCCTGCGTCATCGATGTAGAGCTTGCCAAGACGACTCTTGGTCATCCGGCCCATAGCGTATCCCTTGAGCCCTTCGAAGCTACCCTTCAAGAACTCAATCCACCGTGCGCTGGCCCCACGGTGGGTGCCAACTGTCATGGAATTGTCACGACAGATGTCCCAGTGAAAGGACTTAGTCGTGGAGCCATCGCAACTAGGAAGCAAGAAGGGGTTAATCGGGACAATGGACACGAGGTTTATACTGGTTCGGCCCCTTACAGTGAAGGTAAAAGCTTACGATCCAGTTTTGAGTGGGATTGCGTATGTCTAGATAACCAGGGAGCGAGTCCGCTTGACCTAGATCTCGATTTGATATTACTTTCCCTAAGCCACCGCTGGGTCGTCCCCTTATATACACGGGTTGACGCCCTGCGGCTTACAGAGTCTCGGCCGGCTTATAAACAGTGTCCGGCTCGGTGACTAGTTATTCTTGCCTTATAATACAAGTTACACACATATGGCGGTTTATCTCTACGGGCCTTAAGTCACCCTTCGGGCCTTGGGCCCTTAACTAACCCGCCATCTCCAGGAGTCGTCATGGGCTTCATCAGTCGTCATAAGTATAACCTGGCCCCTCCTGGGCGGGTCATACAAATAACTATATCCCCAACAATAGGTGCACGCACGGCGCACGTACTCCCGTCTCTTTCCCAACCACACCCGCACGGGTACACGGTGGAGCTCATTTATGAACGAAAAGGCAGCCCATGTGGTAATTTGACACGTGTACTGGTTGTCCACTTGATGGAGGGAGGATCATCTACTAATGTCTACTACACAAACTTCTTGTAGACGTTGTTGGGCCTCCAAGTGCAGAGGTTTGTAGGACAGTAGCAAATTTCCCTCAAGTGGATGACCTAAGGTTTATCAATCCGTGGGAGGCATAGGATGAAGATGGTCTCTCTCAAGCAATCCTGCAACCAAATAACAAAGATTCTCTTGTGTCCCCAACACACCCAATACAATGGTAAATTGTATAGGTGCCCTAGTTCGGCGAAGAGATGGTGATACAAGTGCAATATGGATGGTAGATATAGGTTTTTGTAATCTAAAAAATAAAAATAGCAAGGTAACAAGTAAAAAAAGTGAGCGTAAGCGGTATTGCAATTCTAGGAAACAAGGCCTAGGGTCCATACTTTCACTAGTGCAAGTTCTCTCAACAATAATAACATAATTGGATCATATAACTATCCCTCAACATGCAACAAAGAGTCACTCCAAAGTCACTAATAGCGGAGAACAAACGAAGAGATTATTGTAGGGTACGAAACCACCTCAAAGTTATTCTTTCGGATCGATCTATCATAGTGTTCGTACAAGAATAACACCTTAAGATACAAATCAACCAAAACCCTAATGTCACCTAGATACTCCAACGTCACCTCAAGTATCTGTGGGTATGATTATACGATATGCATCACACAATCTCAGATTCATCTATTCAAACCAACACAAAGTACTTCAAAGAGTGCCCCAAAGTTTCTACTGGAGATTCAAGACGAAAACGTGTGCAAAACCCTATGCATAGGTTCATGGGTGGAACCCGCAAGTTGATCACCAAAACATACATCAAATGGATCACGTGAATATCCCATTGTCACCACAGATAAGCACGACAAGACATACATCAAGTGTTCTCAAATCCTTAAAGACTCAATCAGATAAGATAACTTCAAATGGAAAACTCAATCCATTACAAGAGAGTAGAGGGGGAGAAACATCATAAGATCCAACTATAATAGCAAAGCTCGCGTTACATCAAGATCGTACCATCTCAAGAACACGAGAGAGAGATCAAACACATAGCTACTAGTACATACCCTCAGCCCCGAGGGTGAACTACTCCCTCCTCGTCATGGAGAGCGCCGGGATGATGAAGATGGCCACCGGTAAGGGATCCCCCCTCCGGCAGGGTGCCGGAACAGGGTCCCGATTGGTTTTTGGTGGCTACAGAGGCTTGCGGCGGCAGAACTCCCGATCTATTCTGCTCCCCGATGGTTTTAGGGTATATGGATATATATATATATATATATATATATATATATATATAGGTGAAAGAAGTCGGTCAGGGGAGCCACGAGGGGCCCACGAGGGTGGAGGGCACGCCCAGGGGGTAGGCACGCCCCCCTGCCTCGTGCTCTCCTCGTTGATTCCCTTTCGTGCACTCCAAGTCTCCTGGATTGCTTCCATTCCAAAAATAACTCTCCCGAAGGTTTCATTCCGTTTGGACTCCGTTTGATATTCCTTTTCTTCGAAACACTGAAACAAGGGGAAAAAGTGGAACTGGCACTGGGCTCTAGGTTTAAAAGTTAGTCCCAAAAGTAATATAAAAGTGTATAATAAAGCCCATAAACATCGAAAACAGATAATATACTAGCATGGAACAATAAAAAATTATAGATACGTTGGAGACGTATCATCTACCATGGCTGAACAAACAAATTGCGACTTGACGCGTTATGTTAAAAAGAGGCAAACCATGTGGGGCCTACCTTAGAGGCAACGCTCTATACACTGGAGTACTTCTGATGTGTCCCATCAACTCGCAGAACGAGGAGAAGCTTGCTTAGTACGCCGTCTCCCCGCCCACGGGCGCAGTGGCTCGCAGGATGAGGTGAAGCTTGCTTACTAGTAGTAGTATTGTACGCCTTACGCCCGCTCCCTCGCCCATGCTCGTGGTGGCTCGCAGGACGAGGAGAAAATTTTACTACTCCCTACATTTACTCCTCGTCCCTACTACCTTGTTTAGAGAAATTATCATATTGTTTGGAATATATATGTCCTTTAGTAGATTTCAATATGAACTACTAGTACATACTCCAAACACTGATGTATATAGACATATTTTAGAGTGTAGATTCACTCATTTTGCTCCGTATGTAGTCCATATTGAGGCCCTGTTTGGTTCATAAGTCCTAGGACTTTTTGTAGTCCCAACTAAAAAGTCCCTCCCTGTTTGTTTTCAGGGACTAAAAAGTCCCTAGTCCCTCCCTAGAGGTTATTGAATGACCATGTTACCCCCAGTATACAGAAGAGTAACAACTAAACAACACCATGGGGCGGCGGGGCAATGGGTGCAGGGAGGGGCATTGTTGGAAAAGTCCCAAAAAAGACGCTCCTTGAGAGTCTTCTTCATTAAGTCTCAAAAAGCAGCTTTTAGTCCCTAGTAGTCCCTCCTGTTTGGTTAAAAAGTCTCTAAGAGGGACTTTTTCTAGTCCCTACACTAAAAAGTCCCTGGAAACAAACACCCCCTACATAAAGTTGAGACACTTATTTTGGAACGGAGGGAGTACATATTTGCTATGATCCGTCAATCATTGAGATGCAATAGCATGCATGTTAGTCTCCTTTGTATTTGATGAAATGTTGCAATGGGCAACCTTGGACGCAAGATACATGTAACAGAACCTGGAAGCTTCATAGCATTGTACTATCTCGCTGATAAATTACAGTACGTACTATACTAGTACTTCCTCTGTTCCTAAATATAAGTCTTTGTAGAGATTTCACCATGAACCACATACGGATTGTAAGTGCATCTAGTGCCCCTTAGTGATTTTGGTGTATTGAAGACTTATAGGTTAAGGATCTAATGCGTTTGTGAGTGTACACAGGTCTATAAGTCTATGAGGAGTTTGATGTTTACAGAGAAAGTCTACCCCTAAAAATGAAGTTCTTCGACTGAAGACTTTGTTATTCTGAAGACTTTCTGGAGACTTTGAAAGTGAAGAAATTGGTGTGACCTTGAAGACTTGGTATTCATTTGAGGAACATGAAGCGTGAAGACTTTCATTTTCGTTGTTTCATTTTCTTTCTTGAGTCATAGGAAACACCGTCTTCGTTAAAGGGGTCGAGGAAATACTAAGGAAAAATTTCCATGTGATGCTCAACTCAAAATCCTACACCTACCAATCCTTCGAGTGAAGCCTTTGGAAATCTCGTGCAGTTCGATCAATTTCTTCAAAGGATGTGAGACGAAGTTCTTCCGGTCGCCGAGGAATTTGTTCTGACCGAGGAGTTAGGAATTCGCCAAGCGGATTGCCTACACAAAGGAGGAACATGATAGCCCCGAGGAATTTGAGATTCAAATTTCCGATCGTTCTTGTCTTCTTGGCCACCTGTCCCAAAATATCTTATCCACCTAACGGTCATATCATTGAAGGGCATTTATGTCTCATCATGTAGGGCTGCTCCCTAGGCTATAAATAGCCGCCCCCTACAACCACAAGCTGGTTGGCTGCTCCGAGAGAAACTTGACACTTGTCATTTGAGAGCAACCCATCCTCTGAGGACTTTGAGCGAAAATCATCGAGTGAGGAAAACCCAAAAACCAAACCCCTACAAACCCAAAGTGATTGAGCATCATCAAGAGATTGATCTGCGTGGATCCGACGCTTGTTACCTTTGAAGACTGTGCTTCTTCCAGACGGTTAGGCGTCATGGTCTAGAGCATCCAAGAGGAATTGTGGATCGCCGAGTGACCAAGTCTGTGAAGGTTTGGAAGTCGCCTGAAGACTTACCACGAGCGATTGGACGTGGTCTGTGTGACCTCAGTTCAAGGAGAATACGGTGAGGACTTGGTGTCCTGAGCTGCGTGCTCAGCGACTGGGTGTCCAGGACTATGTGTCCTCGAGTTTAAATACTCAGCCGCTCCAACCAGACGTACAACTGAGACAAAGCAGCTTGGAACTGGTCTACCAAATCATTGTCTTCACCAACCTTATCGGTTCTATCTCCTCAACCCTTTCATTTCCTCATTACCGTGTTGAGTGTTTATTCATATCTGTGTTTGAAGACTTTGGCTCAAGACTTTCTCAATTTCCTCAGTTCAATTTCTTCACCGCTTTGTCTTCATCTTGAGCTATCCTGTGTTTACGCTTTTCTCGTACTCTTTCTTTGTCTTCATTTCATCATGATGACCATGCCCGCATTCTCGTTATGCTTACTTCTGAGTACTTATTCCATCGTAGTAGTTCTTCGCTAAGGAATTTCCTCACCGCAAATTCCTCGATGAAGAATTCATAAGAATCGCCTATTCACCCCCTCTAGTCGATATAACGCACTTTCAATTGGTATCAGAGCAAGGTACTCCCTTGTTCTGTGTGATTTTGGTTTAACCACCTGGAGTTTTAGTTATGTCGACCGCAGGTATGAATAAAGTGACATGCAATATCTTTGACGGTCACGATTATCCCAAGTGGAAGGCCATGATGAGGAAGCGCCTCATGGCAATGGACAGCAAGTTGTGGACTGTCACTGAAATTGGTCTTACTGATGTGTGTAAGACGGCGAACGCAGATGATATTCGCAAGTACACTCGACTTGACATCATGGCAAAGGATATCATCTGTTCCTGCCTATCTAGAGATGAATTCAAGCGCATTATGCATCTTTGCAATGCGGTTTATCTGGGACCGAATCTCCGACGTCTATGAAGGTCATCGAACCCGTCATGATCCCTGGTTTGAGGACTTCAAGGAATCTCTCAAAATGATGACTTTCAAACCAGAATCATCATCTTCAGCATCATGTCTCATGGCAAAGGGTGTCGAGGTAACTGAATGTTCCTCATCTGAATTTAGTGATCGTGGAATCTGATGATGATGGATCTGATGATGACAATGAACCTAGTTATACCAAACTTGTTTGCATTGCCACCAAACAACAACATGCCTTGGAAAAGGTTCAAAACATGCTAGATAAGAGTGATTATATGTTAGGTGAAGAAATGGATCGCACTAAAGCCCTGACTGAAAATCTTAAGAGACTTCACTCTAGGTTTGACAGCCTTCAAGGTCATCATAATACTCTCTTATCTGATCATGAGAAACTTTCTTATGAATTTCTTCAAAGAAAGCAAGATCTTGAGAAGCTAAGAGTGAATTATGAAGATCTTCTGAAGGAGCGCGATTCATTACTTGCTCAACGAATCAGCGCTTCTCAGGAAGAATTTGTTCCTCCATGCTTAAAGTGCATTGAACGTGAATCTGCTATATCTTCACCTGAATGTTCAAATGCTTCAACTGTTAAAAATTCTTCACCTGCCTCTGCTATCACTAATTCCTCATCTGAGGACATTGCTAGTATCACTGACGATGCAGGGCTGAAGGAATTGTATATGACAGGCATGTACAAAAGCCTCAAAGGGCATCGACTCTTTGTGATGTGCTTCAAAAGCAGATCCTCAACAGAACCCTAGGAAAGAGGGTATTGCCTTTGAGAGGAAACTCAATGCTGATGGAAAATATTGGAAGCCTGAGCAGTATCCCAAAACCTCATGGGTTGCTGCAAAGGGACCTCCAGTTGATCCATCTAACTTATCTGGCTTTACATGCGAATGTCCTCATTCTTCTGATGAGTCATTTGACTCCAACTATAAACTGTTCAAAAATCAGAATGGTGAAGTATTTGCTAGATATGTTGGTACTAACTGCAGGAACGGCTTCCCTATGAAGAAAATCTGGGTTCGCAAGAAGTGCCTCGAAAGTCTTCAGGTGAATGTCCTCATGACACCACCTGTGAAGAATAGGAACCCCAGATCAAATTCTTCATATGGATCCAAGTTCTCATACGGACAAAATTCCTCACGTGGATCAAATTCCTCAAAAGGATCAAAGTCCCCATATGATTATCATCGTGCTAATAACTCTGTTTCGCATGGTAGAGCTAAGGGCTATGAATATGTGCATTATTCTTCAAACCAATATGTTCATAAGTCCTCGAAGAATTTCTCTGCTTATTCATATGCTTACCCTAACCCCTCTTATGTGAAACAAAATGGATTGGCCTCTATGCCACCATTCTCATATGGTGCTCGCAGAGTGATGAACTCTTTGCCACCCCTTCAGATGTGGGTGGTGAAGAAAAGAACTAACCTCTTCTACAGGGTCAGGTCTCCGGGCGTGCATTGAACGTCTCAAGAATTTCTTTGGGGGCCCGACAAAATGCTCGAAAGGACGCAGGCTAATCATGATGAAATGAACTTTCATTTCACACGTCCTCATCTTGCTTATCTATTAATACCGATCGATGAAATTCATCTCGATGAACTTGATATCATATTCTTCACCGATGAAGTATATGAGATCGTAAGTTGTACTAATTCATCTGCAGGATGATCAACCCAAAGCCACCGAAAGTGGGTTCTCGATAGTGGATGTACAAATCACATGACCGGTGACAAGAATCTATTGATGGATGCTCCCTTATCACCGTCACATCTGAAGCATATCATCTTTGGCCGACAAAGGCAAAAGTCGTATTGGGTCTTGGTAAGGTTGCGATCTCTAAGGACATACACATGGACAAAGTCATGCTTGTTGAGCCCTTAGGATACAACCTCATGTCGATCTCAATGCTTTGTGATCTTGATATGGTTGTTATCTTTGGCAAGTATCGTTGTGTTGTGATTATGGAAGCCGACAATTCCAAAGTCTTGAAGGCTTTAGGAGAGGAGACTTGTATATTGTTGATTTCTCTACGTGACCACAACCAGCCGTGTGTCTACTTGCAAAAGCTTCGTATAGGCTGGCTATGGCATCGGCGACTTGGTCACGCAGAATGAGAAATTTGAACACGCTTGCAAAGAAGAAGCATGTCATTGGCATTGAGAATGTCAAATTCCTCAAGGATCACTTGTGCGGAGCCCGTGAAGCTGGAAAAATGACCAAGGCCAAGCATCCAAATAAGACTATCATGACCACTACTCGTCCCTTCGAATTGCTTCACATGGACCTCTTTGGTCCTAATCATTACTCAGTTGTCGTTAATGATGCATCTCTATATGGCTTTGTTATTATTGATGATTACTCTCGTTACACATGGGTACACATTGTTACTTACAAAAATCAAGTGCAGGAAGTCTTCAACTGATTTTCCTCGAGGGCTTCAACTAACTTTGGTGTGAAGATCAAACACATCAGGAGTGACAATGGAACTGAGTTCAAGAATTCCGGTCTTGATGCCTATCTTGATGAACTTGGTATTACTCATGAGTTATCTGCTCCCTATACTCCTCGGCAGAATGGCGTCGTGGAGCGCAAGAACAGAAATCTTGTTGAGATGGCTCGGACTATGCTTGATGAATACAAAACGCCTAATCGTTTTTGGATTGATGCAATTGATACTGCGTGCCACATCATCAATAGAGTATATCTTCACAAATTCTTCAAGAAGACTGCCTATGAACTCCTCACTGACAAGAAACCCAATGTAAGTTATTTCAAAGTCTTCGGTGCTAAATGCTGGATTAGAGATCCTCATCACAATTCTAAATTTGCACCAAAAGCACATGAAGGTTTTATGCTTGGTTATGGAAAGGACTCGCACACCTACAGAGTCTTCAACATCGCTCTTCACAAGATTGTTGACACTGTAGATGTGCGGTTCGATGAAACTAATGGCTCGCAAAGAGAGCACCTACCTTCTGTGTTAAATGAACCAGCACCTGAGGAATCTATCAAGTTCAAGGCAACTGAGGATGTCATTCCTACTGAAGAATCTGCTGAAGATTTCATTCTCAGACGCTGAAGAACGACGAGCCGATGCACTGAAGATAATGCTCAAGACAATGGTGCCGAGGAAAATGATCAAATTCCTCGACGACAACCAGCTCATCCTCGCGTTGCAAAAGAAGTGCAAGTTGACAAGATCATCGATGACATTGAAGCGCCAGTCCTCTCACACGCTCAAAAGCTTCACATTTATCTAACTTTTGTGGGCACTATGCTTTTGTCTCTATCATAGAGCCCACTAAGGTAGATGAAGCATTCTGGAACCCGAGTGGATTCAGGCCATGCAAGAAGAATTACATCGATTCGAGCTCAACAATGTCTGGAACTGGTCAAACGTCCGGATCCTCGCAAGCATAATATCATTGGCACAAAGTGGATCTACCGCAACAAGCAGGATGAAAATGGCATTGTGGTGAGGAATAAGGCACGACTAGTAGCTCAAGGCTACACCTGTGTTGAAGGAATTGATTTCGATGAAACTTTTGCACTGTTGCTAGACTTTAGTCTATTCAAGATATTACTCGCCTATGCTAACCATCACAATATCACTTTATATCAAATGGATGTGAAAAGTGCATTCCTCAATGGTAAGCTTGAGGAAGAAGTATATGTTGCTCAACCCCGTGTTTTGAAGATCCAAAGAATCCGACAAAGTCTTGAGACTCAAAAGGCCCTCTATGGTCTCAAACAAGCCCCCACAGGCGTGGTATGATACATTGAAGGAATTCTTCGTGAAGAATGGCTTCACACCAGTTCACTCGACCCTACTCTCTTTACTAAATCATATGATGTTGAACTGTTTGTGTGCCAAATATATGTTGATGATATTATCTTTGGCTGTCTTGACCAACGTTATAGTGATGAATTTGCCTATATGATGAGTGAAGAATATCAAATGTCTATGATGGGAGAGTTGAAATTCTTCTTAGGACTTCAAATTCGTCAACAACACAATGGCATATTCATATCTCAGGAGAAATACCTCAAAGATGTCCTGAAGAAATTCAGCATGCAAGATTGCAAAGGTGTCAAAATTCCTATGCCCACAAATGGCCATCTATGCAATCGATGAAAATGGTATTGACTTCGATCACAAGGTATACCGCTCGAGGATTGGTTCTTTATTGTACTTATGTGCATCTAGGCCAGATATAATGCTTAGTGTTTGCATGTGTGCCCGATTTCAAGCTACAATCAAGGAATCACACCATAAAGGCTGTGAAGCATATTCTTCGATATCTAGCTCACACACCAACACTAGGATTATGGTACCCCAAGGGCTCTACTTTTGATCTCATTGGATATTCGACTCGACTATGCTGGTGATCGTGTGGACCGCAAGTCAACATCTGGAACTTGCCATTTCCTCGGACGATCTTTGGTCCGTTGGTCCTCAAGAAATGCAATGCGTATCACCGCATCATCTGCGGAAGCTGAATACATTGCTTCAGCTCGTGTTGTGCTCAATTGCGTGGATGAAGCAGACTCTCAAGGACTACGACATCAACGTGAAGAATGTGCCTCTCATCGTGACAATGAGAGTGCCATCAAGATTGCTCACAACCCGATTCAGCACTCAAGACAAAGCACATTCAAATTCGTCATCATTTTCTTCGTGATCATGTGTTAAAGGGCGACATCTCCATCGAGCATGTGAAGACTGAAGAACAGCTAGCCGATATCTTCACTAAGCTCTTGGATGAGAAGAGATTTAGCAAGTTGCGGTGTGAGCTAAATATCTTATAATCTTCGAACGTTCTTTGAAAAGGACACACATCCTGATAGTTATGCAAAATTGATGACTTAGATGTGCAACACATGAAGAAACGTTTTTCTTCAATCCATGAAGAATAACATTCTAAGTGTGAAGAAATTAATGAAGAATTTGATTCTCAGAACCCTATGACAATTGTATGCAGTATGTCCAAATCATTATTCTTATACGGTGGGTCACGCCACCACCAAAGTTGAAAATCTTCAATTTAAGTTTTTCCTCAGTGTTGAAATTCTTCAGTTTTTCAAATTCTTCAACTTTGCAAAATCTTCACTGTTTCCGTCGTTTTTCTTCATTGGCAATACATATATATATGGGTTTATGTCCTCTACAAAGATTCACTTATGGCTATTTCTTCAAGTCACTATTTCTGCTAAGTGAATGTGATCGGGCCCTTCCCCCTCTATGCTATACTCAACCTAATCTATTCACAAATTCTTCATGTGCGTTCTATTTGAAACTCGTTCAAAATCTTCACTGTGTCCTTGTCAGCTGAAGAAATTGCGAACGAAACTTTAAAACTAATCTTATCCAAACTTTCGGTTTTGCCGCTCAAACCGTTCCGCATCCCACGATGCATTATTTTACTCACCCACGATCATACATGATCTCCACTACACAGTACGTGGGTGACACATGTCGTGAGAAGGAGAATGGTCAGGGGCACGTTCGTCCTAAATCTTCGGGCGAACAGTTTTTCACTGCCTCTATAAATACCCCTCTCTCCATCCTCACTTCTTTTACTCCGCTCGACCTCTCTCTCCCGTTCGAGCTCCTCAAACCCTAGCGCCGCCGCTACTCCATCGTCGCCGGTGAGGAAGAGCTTCACCGCTCGACCTCATCGCCGACGTACTCGCCGATCATGGAAATCCTCACTCCGCTGCCGCCCGTAGCTGTCTTCCTCCGCCAAGTTAGGGCGTGGAAGATCTGAACAGACGAGCTTCACATCTACAACACCCAGTTCGTCGTGTTCTTCATTTAGGGTAATTAAAAGTTACTTTTACTGCCCTCGTTGATCCGAATTTTACACTACAAAATCTTCAAAGGTGTTTTGTTCTTCAAATCCTCACACACAAACACCTCACTAGTTATATGCTCTTGATACGTTTCTCTAAGCAATCATTTTTCTTCAAGATTCCTCAATTGTGTGGATCCCCGATCTGTACAACTCTGGAACCTAAGACAAAGAACGCTTAGTGAAATTCTTCAAGGCTCATCTAGTCAAAATCCTCAAAACTTGTTCTTTTTGAAAAACCTTCTGAGAACGCATATGACCTCTCCAAATTCCTTGCAACTATACTCTGTTCACAAGTACTCATGTCCGCTGCTGAATCACTAGGTTCTCATCAACTTAACTCATTTGCAGCGTTCCTCGAAGAAAAGTTGCATATTTCTTCAGAGAATTCGTTTGTTCAAATTCCTCAGCTGAAGAATATGGCAGAAAGAAAGAAGCCACAGAAAGGAGGAAAGAGGCCTGAGGTCATGACCGGCGTTTGAAATCCACAGGGAAATTTATGCGGATTATTGCACACCGATGAAGCCGAAGTTCGGCAAAGAGAACAAAAATCAGCGCAAGGTGCGGATCCAAAGGATTGAACGGAGATGGGCACGGGAATGGAGGGAGTACAGATATGTAACTCCAAAGTACATGAAGAAATTCACATTCAACCCTCCATGCCCAAGAGCTCCGTTGGCACCCGGCCAAGAAGCTGACCCCACCAGCATCAAGCATGGTGAGGACTTTCCTGAAGAATGGGCCAAGCGCCAAGCCAAGTTGGCAAGACAAGCCAATGAGGCAGTGAGGAAATTCAATGAGAACTCTGCTACTGCTGCTGCCCCTGAGGCCTCTGTTAAGCCAAGAAAATCTATGCCAAAGAAGCCCGCTCACAAGCCAAGTGCTTCACCAACAGTGCCCTCACGGCCAAGTTTTCAAAGATTGCCCTCACGGCCAATTCCTCATGCTGCTCCTGCTCCTCCAACATCCTCGGCTCCTTCAAAGTCCACAGTAGCTCCTCCCAAATCCTCGTGAGTTCGACAAAGTCCTCGGCACTGTGCATCCGCCACGTGCCAAAGGACAAGAAGCTTCTCCATTGCCTCTGGTGTCTCAAAGAAGTTCCTCACCGCACCAAAGTCTTCATCTGGCCCGACTACTGTTGAAGACTAAGGCCATAGCTGGACGAGGTCCTCGGCCAAGTCCCAAGAAGAAACAGGTTGCTTTCCAAGAGCCACCAAGATGATCAGCCGATGATGATGAACTTGCGGAAATCATCGAGATCGCTAAGAAAGGGCCGCTAGAGCCAAAGGCACATCTGTGCCTCTGCTTGGATCCGAGGAAAATCCTCGATTATATTGATCTCCGCACAAGGATCCAAATACCCCTTTGCCTGATTTTCATCTGACCCCTGGACAAAGTCATATGTTGACTCATTTCATCACAGAAGAGAAATGGAAGTTTCAAAAGGCAAGAGAGATCAAGAAAGCTCAATACAGAAAGGAGAAGTTCCTGAAGAAAAATGTTGTCAAAATGACACCTGAGGAACTTCTCAAGGTCCAGAATGAAATCCAAGCCCTCAAAGAAAACTTCGATGCTTATTATGCCGATTGGCAAGGAGCCAAGGTCGATTCGTCAACTGACGAAGAAGTTCACAAATGTTGCTGCCCCAACGCAACATGAAATTCCTCAGTGGAGCCTCACAGCCAATCGAAGAACATGCCGGACAAATTGATGAAGTTCAGGCTGCTAAAGAAAATGCCAGTTCGGGGCTGATGATCCCATTCCACCTTCGAAGAAATTGCCAGGCATCCACTAGTGGTGCGCTCAAGAAATCGAACAAGTGAGGGCAATCGCATCGATTGCGCCGAGGAAAATCATCCAGATTCCTCGGCTCCTCCTGCGCCAACACCCACTCCAATTCTTCCATCTGCCTCGATGTGAAGAAGACCAAGGCTGCGTAATCAGCTGCCGTGAAGAAACGGAAAGCATCAAGCGTCAAATTCTTGACTGCGAAGAAAATGAAGCCAATGACGAGCTCCTTTGAAAATCCAATTGATGATGTTCCAATTTCCTCAATTCCATCAAAGGACCTTGTTCCTTTTGATGAAGATTATGTGATCCCAAGCGGATCGATGAAGAAAATCATTCTCGCTTCGTCAGAGCAGTTAGATGAAGAAATTGAAGTGGAAGCAATCCCTTCAACCCCAGTCGTTTCCTCACCTATGCCTCAGTTCACAGCTGAAGAGGCCGGTGTTGAGGAACTTGAAGAAGATGTGGATATTGGAAGCATTAACGCCAAGAATGAATGATGACTTTTGGGAAAGTCAAGATCCAAATTCTCCACTCTTCACCCCAATCCAACAGATACCTCACCCCTGCTCCCTACTGCTCAAATGGGCTCAAGAAACTCATCCCACTTCATCTGTCCTCAAGAAATTCCAGCCACTAGCTGATGAACTCCGCTGTCACGATCCTCGGATCGCACCTATTGAGGAACAAGAAATTCTCACCAAGAACCTGAGATTGTGATTCCAGAGGTCGTGATGCAACTCACTGACACTCCACTGCCAAAGCCCAAGGATCCCTTCTCAACAAAGAAAAAGTTCAAGGCTGAAGACTTCTTCAGCGAGCATGTATTCTTCACTGATTACAATCTATATGATTCTGCTCGCATAAGGAAGAGGCGTTTACGGACTGCCAGCCAAGCCAATTTCTATTCCTCGGTGCTTTTCAATAAAGACAAAGTCTTCGATCATGCTCATATTCCTCATGTGGACATGGAGTCTCTACTGTGCTTTGAGCCAGTCCTCGGTGTTCTTCACGACGCAAGACTTACAATTTCTGCACCGATATCTGTGGATCGGAATGAAGAACTCATTCTTCAATTCTATGCAACGCTGCACATCACCGGAGACGCTGAATACGTGAACTCATGGGTGCTAGATCGATGTCTGAAAACACTCACTACAAGGCACCAAAGAATCGAATTGCTTCGTGCTCTACCACTCGGTCCTCCACTTGACGGTGCTCGTTGTATCTACAATGAACCAGAACTTTCAAATCACTATATGCAAGTGCTGATGAAGCCTTTGAAGCCAAGGCAGGCCCCAAGAACCAAATTCCTCGTCAAGGAATTATTGTATGTGACTCGGGCTGTCTATCGGATTCTGACGAAGACAATGAGTCCTATCAAAGGCCACGACTCGAATGATGAATAAGTCGTTGGCATCATGAAGGATATGCTTTTCAACATCATCCATGGCGTTCCTGGCCAACTTCCATGATTTCTTCATGAGGACTCGCAAACATTGATATGTCACCATTTGAGCTGAAGCCTTATGCACCTTGGATAATGAGATTCATCAGACAAGGTCTTCACTGATTACATAAGGTTGATACTCTGAACCACCGCAGCTACTTGCCCCGATTGAAGTCCTCAAACGGACATTTACCTCAGGTGATGACAAGGGCAAGGCCATCTTGTGATCGATGAAGGCATTCGTCCATTGCATGGACAGTTTCGCAAAGCTGCATCCTACTCCACCAATGATGACTACGCCACACATGACTCTGCCACAAATACCTCGGCCAAGCAAAGTCGCTCAAGCCATCGCACCTGTGGTGATGATCGATCGTGAGTTACTCCTCAGTCTTCATCAGAAGGTTGATCGCAATCATAAATGGGTCAAGCGTCAGTTTGGTTCAATTCTTCACAACATGACCTCAACACACAATGCTGTGAAGAAAAACCACTACTACCTCCATGAAACCTTCAAACGCACCTGGGCTGTTCTTTCACATGTCTACAAAGGTAAGAACCGACGACAATGGGACTCAAGGAAGAATTTGACTGGTCAGCACCTCCTCCGAAGAAATACAAGGAGGTCAAAGTTCCTTCCTTGGTGGCCAGCTCCTATTCTTCCTCGCACGACACTGATGAAAATGAAGACTTGGATGACACCGCTGCAGGCCCTACTACAACAACCGACCCCAACAACGCCGGGCGCTCCTTCTTCAACTTGAAATTCTTCGTATGCGTTAGTCCTCGCTTTGATCCTTTTGGTCATTCGATGACAAACGGGAGAAATTTGAGTTAGTCTTCAAGCGGGTCTATTATATGGGCAATTTATTTTTGTTATGTTACAACTCTCGCTCTTCCAAACTTTTATTGGATCGAGTTGTAATCTTAAACCCGATGGTGCTTTGATACTTTTGATGCACTGTGCTCTTGCACTATGCTCTGATTCTCTTGAGCTTCTTTAGCTCTGATACTCTTGATGCGTTATTTTGTATGCTTGTTCCTCATTAATATTATCGCACGCATGTTGAATTGCGTCAAGCACCATATCTCATCATGCATTTCAAATTCTTCATGTTATATGTCAAATGCATGTATGAATTACAAGATATAGGGGGAGATCTCCATGATTCAACTCTTCAAATGTGCATTGCCTCAAAAGCAAATTCCTCACTATGCACATCTTCAAGGGGAGTTCTTCTATATCTTGCAATCAAATTCCTCATTATCAGTATTTACACTTCATATGTTTATCCCCGTTGAAAACTTAACCTATATTGTCATCACTCACCAAAAAGGGGGAGATTGTAAGTGCATCTAGTGCCCCTTAGTGATTTTGGTGTATTGAAGACTTATAGGTTAAGGATCTAATGTGCTTGTGAGTGTACACAGGTCTATAAGTCTATGAGGAGTTTGATGTTTACAGAGAAAGTCGACCCTAAAAATGAAGTTCTTCGATCAAGACTTTGTTATTCTGAAGACTTTCTGAAGACTTTGAAAGTGAAGAAATTGGTGTGACCTTGAAGACTTGGTATTCATTTGAGGAACATGAAGCATGAAGACTTTCGTTTTCGTTGTTTCATTTTCTCTTTCTTGAGTCATAGGAAACACCGTCGTTAAAGGGGTCGAGGAAATACTAAGGAAAAATTTCCATGTGATGCTCAACTCAAAATCCTACACCTACCAATCCCTTGAGTGAAGCCTTTGGAAATCTCATACAGATTCAGTCAATTTCTTGAGTGATGAGACGAAGTTCTTTTGGTCACGAGGAATTTGTTCTAACCGAGGAGTTAGGAATTCGCCAAAGGCGGATTGCCTACACAAAGGAGGAACATGATAGCCACGAGGAATTTGAGATTCAAATTTCCGACCGTTCTTTATCTTCTTTGGCTGTCCCAAAATATCTTATCCACCTAACGGTCATATCATTGAAGGGCATTTATGTCTCATCATGTCGGGCTGCTCCCTAGGCTATAAATAGCCACCCCCTACAACCACTAGCTGGTTGGCTGCTCTGAGAGAAACTTGACACTTGTCATTTGAGAGCAACCCATCCTCTCGAGGACTTTGAGCGAAAATCATCGAGTGAGGAAAACCCAAAACCAAACCCCTAAAAACCCAAAGTGATTGAGCATCATCAAGAGATTGATCCTGCGTGGATCCGACACTTGTTACCTTTGAAGACTGTGCTTCTTCCAGACGGTTAGGCGTCATGGTCTAGAGCATCCAAGAGGAATTGTGGATCGCCGAGTGACCAAGTCTGTGAAGGTTTGGAAGTCGCTTGAAGACTTACCACGAGTGATTGGACAAGGTCTGTTTGACCTTAGTTCAAGGAGAATACGGTAAGGACTTGGTGTCCTGAGCTGCGTGCTCAGCGACTGGGTGTCCGGACCTGTGTCCTCGAGTTTAAATACTCGGCCGCTCAACCAGACGTACAACCGAGACAGCAGTTGGAACTGGTCTACCAAATCATTGTCTTCACCAACCTTACTGGTTCTATCTCCTCAACCCTTTCATTTCCTCATTACTGTGCTGAGTGTTTATTCATATCTGTGTTTGAAGACTTTGATTGAAGACTTTCTCAATTTCCTCAGTTCAATTTCTTCAGCCTGTTTGTCTTCATCTTGAGCTATCCTATGTTTACGCTTTTCTGTACTCTTTCTTTGTCTTCATTTCATCATGATGACCATGCCCGCATTCTGTTATGCTTACTTCTGAGTACTTATTCCGCTGCAAGTAGTTCTTCGCTAAGGAATTTCCTCACCAGCAAATTCCTCAGTGAAGAATTCATAAAAATCGCCTATTCACCCCCCCTCTAGTCGATATAACGCACTTTCACGGATGTATATAGATGCATTTTAAGTGTAGATTCATTCATTTTGTTCCGTATGTAGTCCACCTAGTGGAATCTCTACAAAGACTTGTATTTAGGAACGGAGGGAGTACTATGTAAAGATTTAGGTGTCGCACGGTGTCTAGAAAATATGGTGATAGTGTGAGGTGGGCCATGTAATCACTGAGCCTGCGTGTTTTCGGTGCTCTTGCACTCCTTCGCCGTAAGAATGGAGAAAATTGTAATCTAGTAGTACCTCCTTTCGCCGAAAGCATGGGACATCCAGCAGTCCTACCACCTCAGTAATAATGACCAATGAGCCATCAAATCACATAGACCCAGCAGTAAGTTGGACGAACAAAGCAACCATCACTCTTGAATCTGCTTCTCCCATCAACGCAGGGGCCAGTGAGAGGTCGCGTCCGCTCTGCCCGGGCATGAATGCGGCACCGATTCTTTGGAGCGGCGCTAACCGTTTCGGGCGGGAAGCGTGCGCGGGCGATGGAGGGGCTTTGGGTGGGCCAGGCTGGTCAGGAGCGGGCGTGGCAGCTGTCACTTGTCCCTCAACGGACGCCCGGAAACGAGAGGATGCACCGACTCTCACGGCTAAAATCGTACACTATACACCATCTCTCTGTAGGAGTAGGTCGATCTGTCACTCTCTCTAACACACACATGCTGTTAAACACAGACACACACACACACACACGCTCACACAGGTTCATAGAATAGGAAAATCGTGCGAGTGCGTAGCCACCGGAAGTGAGATACAAATGGAGTACGTATAAGAAGAGAAGAGGTGACGAATATTCCATCAAACCTGGACTGAGGAGTAGTACTCCCTCCGTCTAGGTGTTAAGTCATCTTACAGAAATCAGATATTCCCAAAATGTTTAGGCGTCGTCCATTAACTTCGCATCTCAATCCCCTCCTGGCCTCGTTGCTAGTGAGCATTGTTACTTAGGGAGCATTTGGATCCTTAGCAAGAACAGCTTATAGCATAGCCGGGCAAGGTTAGGCGTTTGGAACTGTTAAAATATGTTAGCTTATGTGGGCCAGCTAGCTTGGGTGGGCTAGAAAAACCTTGCTAGCTCAGGATAGCCAGATCGGCTCGCTTCCGACGGCAAACTTCACGTAGTAGTAACATAAACTAGTAACATATGCATGTTACTCATCCAAGTTACTCACCACTATGACCAGCCTAAGCAATGTAACCAAACGCTCCTTACTCTGCCTTGTTATCTCCCCCAGAAACCCAGTGCATGGAGCGGAACTACGCGTTGATCAGTCAAGAAATCAAAGTCGGCTTGCATGCGAGTTAATACGTGGCCCTGCATGGTAGCTAAAACGACATCTCTTAGTTGTTTGGATTAATTGTTGCGTTTAGAGACAGAAATCAGGGCTTTGATTGGAAGAATGACCGGTCAAGTTTCTCCTGCTCCTCCAATCTGCTTGCACCTTCTAACGTGACTTATTACACCTAGACGGAGGGAGTCGTACAAGATACGGTGGCACACTGGCTTAGGTCGAATACAAGTGCCCAAAATTGTGTGCATGTTATAATAAGGATTCACTTAAAATAGTATGTGAGCGAACAGAGGGGTCAATTGGGATGTTGTTCCCGGCGATGGCGAGATGTGTGAGGTAAGATACACCACTAGCGCTTTTAATTTTTCTTATTAATTTGTTTGTTTCACCCTCTGACTGGTGCGACCCAACGTACTACGTGGAGAGAGGTAAGTTGACTAAGGCTGCATTATTTCTGCACCACTGTGGATAGTCTTACCACCAAAGCCACATGACACGATTATGATTTAAATCCCAATGACTCCCAAACAAAAACAAACACGACATGCTTGTCACACGAATGCATGAATGTATAAAAGGTTATTTTCCTCTCATTGAACATAATGGGAGGGTTGTGTAGCTGGTTAGCCTATTCGCTCATCAAACTTGAGGTCTCGAGTTCGATAACTACACTTGAGCATAATTCGTGCCAGGAGGATTCTTTGACTGGTCAAAATGGATGGATACGGAGCTATATGATTCGTAGTGACCGTATAATCACCTCATCACGTATAGGCTGCAGCCTCGGCGCTTGTTTTCTAGGGTTTGCACTCTTCACACTCTCTCTAGTATATATATACACGCCGGAGCCTCAGTGCTTGTAGTTGCTCTCTTCACACTCTCTCACCTCTCCAGATCTAAACAAGACTTCGTTGGCCTCTCTCTCTCTCCCCTCATTCTTTGATGCGCTTGTAGTTGCTCTCTTCACACTCTCTCACCCTCTCCAGATCTAAACAAGACTTTGTTGGCCTCTCTCTCCCTTCACTGCTGGTCAAAGAGCCGGCAGGATCCGTCCGTCGGGAAGGGAAGGAGGCTTAACGTTGTCGCTATCGGCGAGGGAGGGAATCCACGACTGGCGCAACTGTTCACTTTCACCCAGCGGCGGCCCGGGAGGGCCTCCGACCCCTTCTTTTTCGCCGCCATACATAGTGTGGGCCGAACGGCCTCCGGTCGCCCACCGAACCACACCCCAAGAACCTTAAGGTATAATTTACTTATTCCACATGCATTGCTCTAGCTGCATGTGGGCTTTTTCCGCTTCTGCACTTGAATCTAGGTGTTGGATCAAACAGGAAAGTAGTGGGGAAAGTTGTATACCATGAATCTAGGACATGGTTCAAAGAGGAAAGGAATGGGGGAAAGTTGTGGGAAAAGTTGTATAGCATGAATCTAGGACGAGGTTCAAAAAGGAAAGGAAGGGGGAAAGTTGTGGGGAAAGTTGTATCGGATGAATCTAAGACGTGGTTCAAAGAGGAAAGGAATGGGGGAAAGTAGTGGTGAAAGTTGTATAGCATAAATCTAGGATGTGGTTCAACGAGGAAAGGAAGGGGGAAGTAGTAGTACAGACTGGCTATCCAGCACCTACGTTGGTCGAAAAGGGAAAACAATACCAAACGCAGTACACACATCTGTAACGAACTGATCTTTTGTTTTGGTGGACAAGGCTGTAGAGTTTGAGCAGGACTAGATTTGCTGCGCTCACATAGGGAAAGGTGTCTAAAGATAACAAAACTGGGACCAACACAAATATGCTCCTTGGTTGTTTGTTCTTTGTTGCAACAGACTGCATCACCCCAAGACATTGGTAGATGCACATGGTGTCAAAAGGCCCACCGTCCTGCAACTCTTTAGCTGTTGTTAATCTAAGGCCCTGTTTGGTTAAAAACTCCCTAGTCCCTACCTACTTGGTTCCAGGGACTAAACATGGACTAGAGGTTATTAAATGACATGCTAAAAGACCATGTTACCCCTAGTAATGAACTAATAGAGACAAGGTGCGATGCGTGGCAGGGGCAACTGTTGGAAAAAGTCCCAAAAAGACTCTCCCTTGGGGTCTTCTTTCTTTAGTCCCAAATGCCCACTTTTAGTCCCTAAAAGTCCCTCCTGTTTGGTTTAGATGGGAATGACACGGAGTTATTTTAGTCCCTCCACCAAAATGTCCCTATAAACAAACACCCTCTAATAATGCCGCTGGAAAATTGATGCAATGCCATAGTTAAAAGCAAATTACATTTTTAACAAATTTTATTGTTAATATAATCTCTCTGTTAATATTAATCAATGCCACCGTTTGAGAAATGCTACTGTCTTGATTTCTTTCCCATTTAGATAAGGTAGATGCTTCTTTTGTTGGCTTCGTGTCATCCACCGTTATTGACCACTAGTTGTTTCCTTTGCACCTCTCGTATGCTGTGGTTATCTACTTCACCTCGTTGCCATTGTGACCTTTTGTTGCAATCGCACAAAACACTTTTGTTTTAAGAGTGTTTTGTGCAGTTCAACCAAAATGTCACACCGACAATGTTGCTTGATTGCTTGATCTTAGTGGAACTTCACAAGAGGAGATCTTACTTCCTATCCTTGTTGGCAAATTTGGTTCAGATCTTCTTCTTGTGAGTTGTTTGAATTCCACGTCATGAGAGGTCAGTACTAGCCTTCTTTCACATGATTTTGCAGTGTGATTTCATATGTTGTGCTACTTGTACGATAATGTTGCTTGATTTTAGTGAACTGCACAAGTGGAGACAAGACTTCCAATCTGTATGTGCACCGTAATATCCTATTGAGGTAAGATAAGGATATTTCACAACTATTGGCCTGTATTTTGCCACTTTCATTAGAAAATTAATGTCATTGTTTAGTGCTATACTTGTGCAACCTAATTGACATGCCAAATCTTACATTGAAGGCGAAGCTTGTCTGTTATTGAACCAAGTGATGAAGGGGAAGAACAAGCGGAAGAAAAACAAAAATCAACTTTCGGTGCCATAATGAAGCACTGGAACTATGATGACACAAGTAATGATATAGTTTTGCATCTTAATTTATTGCTATGGCTGGAACGAGCAATTGTTTTGCCACTGATTTGATGCCACTCTTAATGTAATACGTAATTATCTCTACTTGTGCAAATAGGGATCTTCTTTGAAGATACCATATATTTTAGTGGAACTGCACAAGAAGATGTTGGAAACATTAAACTAATCGAGGAGTATATAGTAAGCATGGCCACCACAGTAGATAGCAACAGATGGTTCCGGAGAAGTGCTTCATCTGTATGCTCTACACAATAATCCTCCTAACAAAGGTTGGTACTCGCCCACTGATTTCATCCATATGATTGAGCTTTGTCATCTCTATTGGTGTTGTGCTACTGTTTAAATAATGTCATGAAAAAGTGGTATTGTCCTTGAGAAGTGCTTCATCTGTGATGTTTTAAATAATTCCTTTCCTTTTTTTCGAGCAAACAGGGATGCTAGCATTTAGTTGTCCTCTTGTCTTTGCACAACAGGATCGTCCTCCTCTGGAGAAGAATATGGAGTACGTGAAGTGACTAGTTCCGATTATGCCAGGCTGAAGAAGCCCTGTCTATCTTCTCATCAGAAGGAGCAGTTGAAGGATGGTTACATTACCCCCACAAGACCAAACTAACTTCAGCTCAGAAGGACTGACAAATCTCCATTTTCTTGCTGTGATGCGCGAGTACAATGTTGTTCTAGGATTCTTTCTGGTGAGTTCCATTTTTCTAAAAGTGTGCTCTACATGGACCATGTAGGTGCCTGTTTAAACTGTCAATTCATAGTACAATTTGCTTTATACTAATCACTTATTTTGTATTTGTGCAAACAGGGGTGCTCAACTTGATTTCAATGGGAACTGCACAAAATGTTCATGAATACATTGAATCATTCATTTCCACCACAAGAAAGGAGGTGCCGATAAGTTCAAGGCGTTGCAACATATAAGGGAGAAATCATACAAGGTACGCGCGAATTTGGTTGATTTTGGTGGAACTGCACAAAAAGAACAGCTGGTTTATTTAGCACGAGGTGCCATGTCAATGTCTCGAATCGATGGCAAACCCTGCCCATTCCACAATCGTAGACATTTGATATTTTTGAATGGGACAACCTTGTCAAATTTTGCTCATTGATTTTAGCAAGAAGACATGCGTTTGATATTTTCGAATGGGACGCCCTTTGCTGTCAGCAGCGTCGATCCATTTTTCTTTATTCTTTAGTTGTGAAGTAAATATTGGCTCTGACATTTGAATCGCTGAGATGCATAATCATCGATTGTTTTGAATGTTCTGTATGAATTGTCAGGCATGTGTGTTTCATTGTAATGTACAGGAATGCTAAAAAGCTGCTCAAACTCTTTGTACTCGTTCTGTTCCATTTTACTTCGCACATTGTGAAAGTGCATACTTTTTTCTATAAGATTGGTCAAAGTAGAGATACTTTGACTGCAGACAAAACTTGTATGCAGACTAGAAAGGACCGGAGGGAGTACATGTGAAACTGCTGCAAACGAGATGATCACCCTGGGAATAATGCTAGTACGTCTTGTTTTGCATGTTCATCCAATACCAGTGATACAAGAATTCGCACTAATCGAAATAAATTCATTCATACACGGTCAGATTTCATATAAACATGCCGGATTTCATTACATTTCATACATTCTTCAACTAAAAAGGGGTGCGCTGGAGGTATAATTAATTAACCGAAGCTACCCACTGTGTCCGATCGAGCCGAGCAAGCTTGATGACTTAACTGCAGTGCGGTTGTGTAATCGACATGTGGCCAAGATGCCTGTTGGGCCCACGTGTCGATCGCCAATCGCACCAGTTAAGTAGAAGCAGCGTCCTTCTCCAACATAGCTCTCCGACTCCACGTCGCCGCCAAGAAGCTAACCGGTCGTCAGTGGTCAACCCGCCTAGCTTGGCTTCAATCGGAGGGTACCAGCGGTGGCCTTACTTGGACCCAAGCGGCGGCGACCTACCGTGTTCTACTCATCCTCGTTTTCTGTGAGGCGCGGCCTCGTTGGCAGCGGGGCGGGGCCTCGGCGGAGCCGGCGATATCCTCTGTCTCGTTGCCGGCGGGCGGCGCCTCGGCGGAGCGGGGGAAATCCTCCCCCTCGTTGCCAGCAGCGTGGGGCCTCGGCGGAGCCGGCGGTGTCCTCTGCCTCATTGTTGGCACCGCGGGGCCTCGGTGGAGCAGGGCCTCGTCGACGCCGGCGGAGCAGGGACTCGTCGGAGCCGGCATTGTCCTCTGCCTCGTCCTCGGTCTCGCCAAACAGCGCCTCGCACACTTCATCGCCCTCTTTGTAGGCGGCCGCAGCCTCCGCCACCCGCATGAGGTACCGCCAGCGCTCGAGGATGCCCTCGCGGGCGGAGCGGTACGAGTCGAGCAGCACCTCCTGCTCCGCCCGCTCCACGGCGATCTGCTCCTCCGCCTGCAGGTGCTCCTGGAGGAGAAGGTGGTTGTAGGCGGCGTCGGCCTGCGCCTCCCGGAACTGCTCCTCACGCTTCTGCCTCACCGTGTCCATATATTGGGCACTGGCCTCGCCGATGGTCATGGTGCAATGCACCGGTGAGGATGGCGCGGAGGAGGGGGTTGGCGCTGGATCATCGACTACCATGTTCTACATTGGGACGTCGTCGTCCTCCGGCTGCCTGCCGGCCAGCCAGTCGGCAGCAATGGCTGCTCTTTGTGGTCTGATAACCCACAAGTACAGGGGATCAATTGTAGCCTCTTTCGATAAGTAAGAGTGTCGAACCCAATGAGGAGCTAAAGGTAGAACAAATATTCCCTCAAGTTCTATCGACCACCGATACAACTCTACGCACGCCTAGCGTTCGCTTTACCTAGAACAAGTATGAAACTAGAAGTACTTTGTACGTGTTTTTGGATAGGTTTGCAAGAATATAAAGAGGACGTAAATAAAAAGTAGGGGCTGTTTAGATAAAGACACAATAAAGTAAATATAGCGAGTGTGGAAAAGTAGTGGTAGGAGTTGCGAAATTGTCCCTAAGCAATTGACTTTACTAGAACGATAGCAAGTTTTATGTGGGAGAGGCCACTGCTAGCATGTCATCCCTGACTTGGAATTCTATGCACTTATGATTGAAACTATTAGCAAGCGTCAGCAACTACTAACGTTCATTAAGGTAAAACCCAACCATAGAATTAACATATATTGGTCCCCCTTCAATCCCGTATTCATCAATTTCTATGCTAGGCTGAAGCTTCTGTCACCCTTGCCCTCCAATACATAGTCCTATCAACATACAACTAACCCTATGGTGTGATCCACGCGCGCGCTCATATGATGGGCATCAAAGGACAGCAACATAACCACAAGCAAATTAAATCAATCATAGCAATTCATCAACCATCGATAGGACAACGAAAATCTACTCACACATCATAGGATGGCAACACATCATTGGATAATAATATGAAGCATAAGGCACCATGTTCAAGTAGAGGGTACAGAGGGTTGCGGGAGAGTGGACCGCTATAGATAGAGGGGGGAAGGTGATGGGGATGTTGGTGAAGATGGCGGAGGTGTTGGTGTAGATCGCGGTGATGATGATGGCCCCCGGCAGCGTTCCGGCGCCACCGGAGGCGAGGGGGAGAGAGCCCCCCTCCTTCTTCTTCTTCCTTGACCTTCTCCCTAGATGGGAGAAGGGTTTCCCCTCTGGTCCATGGTCTCCATGGCGTGGGAGGGGCGAGAGCCCCTCCGAGATTGGATCTGTCTCTCTGTCTCTCTCTGTTTCTGCGTTCTTGTCTGCTGCCCTTTCACCATTTCGTGTATAAATGGAGATCCGTAACTCCGATTGGATTGAAACCTTCGCCCAGATTTTTCTCCTAAAATTAGCTTTCTTGCGGCCAAAGTAAAGCAGCAACCGCCTTACAAGGGGCCCACGGGGGGCCAGGGCGCACCCCCTGCCTCGTGGCCCCCTCGGGCACCGTCTCGCGTTGATTTTTCTTCCGGAATTCTCCAAATATTCCAAAAATATTCTCCGTCCATTTTTATCCCGATTGGATTCCGTTTGATATGGATATTCTGTGAAACAAAAACATGCAACAAACAGGAACTAGCACTGGCCACTGGATCAATATGTTAGTCCCCAAAAATAGTATAAAAAGTTGCCAAAAGTATATGAAAGTTGTATAATGTTGGCATGGAACAATAAAAAATTATAGATACGACGGAGACGTATCAGCATCCCCAAGCTTAATTCCTGCTCATCCTCGAGTAGGTAAATGATAAAAAAGATAATTTTTGATGTGGAATGCTACCTAGCATAATGTTGATCATGTATCTAATCATGGCATGAATATTAAGACACGAGTGATTCAAAGCAATAGTCTATCATTTGACATAAAACAAAAATAATACTTCAAGCCTACTAATAAAGCAATCATGTCTTTTCAAAATAACAAGGCCAAAGAAAGTTATCCCTTCAAAATCATATAGTCTGGCTATGCTCCATCTTCACCACAAAAAATATTCACATCATGCAAAACCCCGATGACAAGCCGAGCAATTGGTTCACACTTTTTAACGCGCTTCATCATTTTCAGCCCTCGCGCAATACATGAGCATGAGCCATGGACATAGCACTATGGGTGGAATAGAATACGATGATGGGGGTTATGTGGAGAAGAAAAAAGGGAGAAAGTCTCACATCAACGCGGCTAATCAACGGGCTATGGGGATGCCCATCAATTGATGTCAATGTGAGGAGTAGGGATTGCCATGCAACGGATGCACTAGAGCTATAAGTATATGAAAGATCAAACTAAAACTAAGTGGGTGTGCATCCAACTTGCTTGCTCATGAAGACCTAGGGCATTTGAGGAAGCCCATCATTGGAATATACAAGCCAATTTCTATAATGAAAATTCCGACTAGTATATGAAAGTGATAACTCAAGAGACTCTCTATATGAAGAACATGGTGCTACTTTGAAGCACAAGTGTGGTAAAAGGATAGTAACATTGCCCCTTTTTCTTTTCCCTTTTTTTCTTTTTTTTTGTGGGCTTCTTTGGCCCCATTTTTTATTTAGGCTTCTTCGGCCTCTCTTTTTTTTGGGCAATGCTCTAATAATGATGATCATCACACTTTTATTTACTTACAACTCAATATTACAACTCGATACTAGAACAAAGATATGACTCTATATGAATGCCTCCGGCGGTGTACCGGGTTGTGCAATGATCTAGCGTGGCAATGACATCAAAAAATGGACAAGCCATGAAAACATCATGCTAGCTATCTTACGATCATGCAAAGAAATATGAAAATAAATGCTCAAGTCATGTATATGATGATGATGGAAGTTGCATGGCAATATATCTCAGAGTGGCTATGGAAATGCCATGATAGGTAGGTATGGTGGCTGTTTTGAGGAAGATATAAGGAGGTTTATGTGTGATAGAGCGTATCGTATCACGGGGTTTGGATGCACCGGCGAAGTTTGCACCAACTCTCAAGGTGAGAAAGGGCAATGCACAGTACCGAAGAGGCTAGCAATGATGGAAGGGTGAGAGCTCGTATAATCCATGGACTCACATTAGTCATAAAGAACTCATATACTTATTGCAAAAGTTTATTAGCCCTCAAAGCAAAGTACTACTATGCATGCCCCTAGGGGGATAGATTGGTAGGAAAAGACCATCGCTCGTCCCCGACCGCCACTCATAAGGAAGACAATCAATAAATAAACCATGCTCCGACTTTGTTACATAACGGTCCACCATACGTGCATGCTACAGGAATCACAAACCTCAACACAAGTATTTCTACTAATCCACAACTACCCACTAGCATGACTCTAATATTACCATCATTATATCACAAAACTATTGCAAGGAATAAAACGTATCATATTCAGTGATCTACAAGTTTTATGTAGGATTTTATGACTAACCATGTGAATGACCAATTCCTGTCATCTCTCTAAATGGATATAAGTGAAGACAGAGAGATTAATTCTTTCTACAAAATATATGCCCACGCTCTAACAAATATAAGTGAAGCAAAAGAGCATTCTACAAATGGCGGTTTTCTAAGTGAAGAGAAACAGGCAATCCAAACTTCAAATGATATAAGTGAAGCACATGAAACATTCTATAAAGCCATACTCAGAAGATATAAGTGAAGTGCAGAGAGCATTCTATAAATCAACCATGGACTATCTCATACCAGCATGGTGCATAAAATAAAAATGAAAACTAAAGGCAAAAGATGCTCCAAGATTGCACATATCGCATGAACGAAACGAATCCGAAAACATACCGATACTTGTTGAAGAAAGAGGGGATACTTCCTGGGCATCCCCAAGCTTAGACGCTTGATTCTCCTTGAATATTTACTTGGGGTGCCTCGGGCATCCCCAAGCTTGAGCTCTTGCCTCTCTTCCTTCTTCTCGTATCGAAACCTTCTCGATCATCGAACACTTCATCCACACAAAACTTCAACAGAAAACTCGGTAAGATCCGTTAGTATAATAAAGCAAATCACTACTCTAAGTACTATTGCAAACCAATTCATATTTTGTTTTTGCATTGTGTCTACTGTAATATAACTTTTTCATGGCTTAATCCATTGATATAAATTGATAGTTTCATCAAAACAAGCAAACTATGCATCAAAAACAGAATCTGTCTAAAATAGAACAGTCTGTAATAATCTGATACTTGAAAACTTCTGCCAAAATTAGGAAAAATAAATTTTTTTTATAGAAAGACAGTGAAAAAAGAATCAGAACCGTTTGACGTTCCAGTAAAAAATTAAAAGTCGTGCACTACAGCCAAAGTTTCTGTCCTGCACCGCACAAACCAACAAGCATTGAACATCCTAAAGGCAAACCTTGGCACATTATTTTTATTTCTAAACTTTATAAAAGCACACAACAGAAATAAATGACTCTCTAAAACTTCCGAGTTGTCTCCCTGGCAGCACTTTTTTTAAAGCCATTAAGCTAGGCATATAGTGCTCAAGTAGTGAATCCACCCGGATCCCAAGGTATATCAAAGCCAATTTTAATTAGCAATGATTTGGCATTTAGTAGTGAGCACAAGGCAACATATATCATGCAACAACGAAGTCTAACTCTCTTCATATGCATCGGCATGTCATAAAAGAACAATTCATGCACACAAAGTAAAGGTCAATGCATAGTATAAACAGTTTCTTGCAATTTTATCGTGTTGGAAACATAGAGAGGTGGAGATATAGTTCCTCTCTCATAATAATTGCAAGTAGGAGCAGCAAGCACATGCATATTATTTTCATAAAAATCATCATGTGCAACGGTCAAAGGCAACCCATGAATATAATCCTTAATAAGGGTAAACTTCTCTGATATAGTGTAGTTTGTAGAATTCAAAAATATAATAGGACTATCATGTGTGGGTGCAATAGCAACAATTTCATGTTTAACATAAGGAACTATAGCAAGTTCATATCCATAAGCATAATTCATATTGGCATCTTGGCCACAAGCATAGCAAGCATCATCAAAAAGGGATATTTCAAGAGAATCAACGGGATCATAATATCATAGCAATCATCCTTCGGTAAGCACGAAGGGAAATTAAAAAATGTACGAGTTGAAGAGTTACTCTCATTAGAAGGTGGGCACGGGTAGCTAATCCACTCTTCCTCCTTTTGTTCTCCGCTCTCCTCCTCATCTTTTTCATCAAATGAGCTCACAGTTTCATAAATTTCTTCTTCCATAGATTCCTGCAAAATATTAGTCTCTTCTTTGACAGCGGAATAGTCCTCAATATATGGTTCAACATAGGCATTAGAAGCATAATTATCATAGCAATATTTAAGTATGGCAAAATTTTCAGATTTGTAAAGAGTAGCATCATACTTTTCAATCAAAGAAGCAATTTCGTAAGCACCCTTAAAAGCAACAAATTCTTCAATTTGTTGAACATCATAGTAATTATAAACACCCTTAGCATACGGAGATACGATTCCATTATCACTAAACTCACATTGATAGGGAAGGTGTTTCTTAGGGTTTTCAGAACAACAAGTAAAATCATATATTTCGCATAAATTCCAAGCATAGCATTGCAAACGATGAATTTGACCCAGTAAAAGTTTCCCCTTTTCAGATATGCGGTGTCGCACATAACATAGCATGCTCATCTAAAGATTTGCCCTCATCTAAGCTAGTTGGGGTTTCAGCACGAGCACATAGGGATCGAAGATGATCCAAGTAATAAGCTGCAGGAGTACGATAGATTTTGAGTGGTTCTTCAACCATTGGTTCAAGAGGGTACAACTAATTTTTTTGGTATTTTGTGTTTCCTACCCATAACTAAAGATAGAAAACAACTAAGAACAACAAATAAAAATTACTTAGTGATAAAGCAAACAAGCACACACGAGAATATTCACCCCACGCTATTGCTCCCCAGCAACGGCGCCAGAAAAAGGTCTTGATAACCCACAAGTATAGGGGATCAATTGTATCCTCTTTCGATAAGTAAGAGTGTCGAACCCAACGAGGAGCTAAAGGTAGAACAAATATTCCCTCAAGTTCTATCGACCACCGATACAACTCTACGCACGCTTAGCGTTCCCTTTACCTAGAACAAGTATGAAACTAGAAGTACTTTGTAGGTGTTTTTGGATAGGTTTGCAAGAAAACAAAGAGGACGTAAATAAAAATAAGGGGCTTCTTAGATAAAGACACAATAAAGTAAATATAGCGAGTGTAAAAAATTGGTTGTAGGAGTTGCGAAATTGTCCCTAAGCAATTGACTACTTTACTAGACCGATAGCAAGTTTTATGTGGGAGAGGCCACTGCTAGCATGTCATCCCTGACTTGGAATTCTATGCACTTATGATTGGAACTATTAGCAACCATCCGCAACTACTAAAGTTCATTAAGGTAAAACCCAACCACAGCATTAACATATATTGGTCCCCCTTCAATCCTGTATGCATCAATTTCTATGCTAGGCTGAAGCTTCTGTCACCCTTGCCCTCCAATACATAGTCCTATCAACATACAACTAACCCTATGGTGTGATCCACGCGCGTGCTCATATGATGGGCACCAAAGGACAGCAACATAACCACAAGAAAATTAAATCAATCATAGCAATTCATCAACCACCGATAGGACAACAAAAATCTACTTAGACATCATAGGATGGCAACACATCATTGGATAATAATATGAAGCATAAGGCACCATTTTCAAGTACAAGGTACAACGAGTTGCGGGAGAGTGGACCGCTGTAGATAGAGGGGGGAAGGTGATGGAGATGTTGGTGAAGATGGCGGAGGTGTTGGTGTAGATAGCGGTGATGATGATGGCCCCCGGCGGCGTTCCGGCGCCACCGGAAGCGAGGGGAGAGAGCCCCCCTCCTTCTTCTTCTTCCTTGACCTTCTCCCTAGATGGGAGAAGGGTTTCCCCTCTGGTCTATGGTCTCCATGGCGTGGGAGGGGCGAGAGCCCCTCCGAGATTGGATCTGTCTCTCTGTCTCTCTCTGTTTCTGCGTTCTTGTCTGCTGCCCTTTCACCGTTTCGTGTATATATGGAGATCCGTAACTCCGATTGGATTGAAACCTTCGCCCAGATTTTTCTCCTAAAATTAGCTTTCTTGCGGCCAAAGTAGAACAGCAACCGCCTTACGGGGAGGCCATGAGGGGCCAGGGCGCGCCGCCTGCCTCGTGGCCCCCTCGGGCACCGTCTCGCATGGATTTTTCTTCCGGAATTCTCCAAATATTCCAAAAATATTCTCCGTCCGTTTTTATCCCGTTTGGATTCCGTTTGATATGGATATTCTGCGAAACAAAAACATGCAACAAACAGGAACTGGCACTGGGCACTGGATCAATATGTTAGTCCCCAAAAATAGTATAAAAAGTGTCCAAAAGTATATGAAAGTTGTATAATATTGGAATGAAACAATCAAAAATTATAGATACGATGGAGATGTATCATGGTCCGTCGTCTGTCCGTCCTGAAGAGCGCTGGAGCGCGATGAAGCCATGGTGGGCAGTAGTGGTGTGGACAGGAGAAAGGGAACGGATGCGGATGACTGCGGCTATGGCCGGCGCAGCAGTTTATATAGCAATGGTGGGCGGTGGAGGGACGGACATGTAGTGTGGGAGTAGCCGCCTCGGCAACCACGTATCATTAATGTGGGCGGCAGAAGGATGGACGGACAGCACTTGTGTCATTCGAAGGCGGAGCAATCGCCTGCATCGGGAAGCAGGGCGGGTGGCGCTGACCATTTTGGGCAGAAAGCATGCGCGGGCGAGCGAGGCGGTCTGGGTGGGCCTGGGCAGTCAGATTCGTGCTTAGCAGCGGGTCAGTCCAGCAGTCGGACATGCTAGCTCGCCAGCTAGCTCGCCGCTGAGCGACGACAATCAGATGATGGGCGTAGCTTTCGACCAGGAGCCGGCGCCACTGTCCAAGCCGGTTCATGCCGTGTTCACCATAGAGCAGGTGCGGCCGCACTTCGACGCCCTAATGGAGGAAGAGCTACCAGCGCAAGAGGACCTGTGCTGCAACCTCCATCTCCTCAACGAGCATCGGTGAACAAGCGAACGGCAATGCCGTCGCGGACATGTGGCCCTATGATCCTGGCTTCCCGAATGAGCAGCGGCCGCTGTATTAGACCATCCGTAGGGCCCGTGAGGCCCTCTTCGTCGTCCTTCGAGTTGTTGCGCTCGCCGTGGCGCTGCTGTTTCGCGTTGTCAACATGGTCAACGGACATGAGGATGTGGAGATGACTTTACTCGGAGAGGATGACAGTGGGGACCCACCAGGGCCATAGCCGCACGTACGCAAGTGCCTCCTTATTAGTATATAAAACTATAATTTTTTTTGCTTCCACCTGGTTTCCTGACATCACGGTCCCACACCATTTTCAACCAATGTAGTCAATAAGCGAGAGAATTGCACAAGAAGCGCCCGACAGCTGGGACCAAGCAGCTCGAGCAGTATTTGTGTTTTTGAGGTGTGAGCAATGCAGAGTTTTTCTTGAGCGATGTTTAGCCCAGATATTAATTTTTCTCCTCTGAACAACAACAAAAACATCGCTGCAGGTATTAATCATGGTGGCCTGCCTAGCCCAGCCGATAACCAGCCCAGATATTATTTTTTTTCAAGCTGGAAATGGCTAGCCCAGCTATACTTTATTTTAGGAATACCCAGGCAAGGTCAAGTTGTTATTCTCCGCCCCGCTGGGCTGCAAAACTTTCCTAGGAGGGATGCATTAGGCTTAACAAGAAAATGGGCTTTCAAAAATAATAAATGGGATGTAATTATAAAAACTGGGCGGTAAGTATAAAAAAATGCATCAAACACGTAATTACTTTATAAAATATTATTTTTTTGATATTGAAAATTTTAATTTCATTAATTGTTGCGAGCGCCATGTTTCGTTGGATTTTTACGTAATATAAATTTATATTGAAATTGTATGCAATCTGACTAGAAATTTCAGGATAAAAATATTTCGGATCCCAACAAAATGTGGGAAATTTTATTGAATTCTGTTTTGAACGGTTGGTTGAAATGGGATGTACTTTTAACAAACTGTAAATGGGATGCAGTAAATTCCATTAGAATTCAAAAATTGGCTGCACATTCTTACAAATCTCAAATGGGCTATAAGTTCTCTGCCACACACTTGTGGCCTTACTAAGTTGACGTGTCCCCTCAAAAAAAAGAGTTGACGCGTATGAAAGGCTTTGTCAACTTATAGTCAAACCACGGTTCTAGCAGCAGTGCTTGTTGGATGTCCATCCAACGGAAGCCAAGCTTCTTCTTCAATCTCGGATATTCTAGCTTCACCCGCCCAAAAATGATTCCTCCCCCTGACATCTGGGGCGCACCATTTCGGAAGCTGATCTGAGGGCCTACTAAGTTGACGCGTACCAAGGGCTTTGTCAACTTAGTCAATATAAACGATTCTAGCTGCAGTGACCGTACGATGTCCATCCAACGGCCGTCGTGCTTCTTCAACCTCTGGTCTTCTTGCTCCAACCGCCCAAAGCAGCGCCGGTCGTGCCGCCTGCTCCTGCCTCCCGTGGCCGGCTGTGCTGCCGCGGAGGCCTCATCGCCCCCCTACTACTCCCACCGCTGGCCAGGCCATCCCTCCACTCACCCACACCCCTTGTTATTCTGTGGCGACGACAGCCTCACACCGCAGCCGAACCAGTGAACCCCCATACTCCTCTCCGCGTGGGTATCCACTGTCGCGTCTTCCCCGGCTCCGCATCGTCCCCTTCCTAGGCCTCGCTGTCGTCCACCGCCGTGGTGCTCTCGGCGCGGCATGGTCATTGTGGTCAACGACCGACTTCCATCGGAAGAGTACTATACGTGGAGAGGCTGACAGCTGGGTCCACGGCAGCCGCAAGGAAGTGCCTCTTTATTACGCGCAAAATAATTATTCCTCCACCTGACAGCGGGGACCCACCGGATGGGCCACCTTATTTCGTGAAAAAAAACGTTCCCCCCTGACTGTTGGGACCCACCAGCTGCATCTTCGCACGCAAGGAAGTGCGTCCGGGCAAAAAAATGATTCGCCCCACGACAGGACCCACCAGCTACAACCGCACCGCAAGGAAGTGCCTCGATACCGGGACCCACCTGGTCGAAGCGTACGTAGCGTTGTCATTCTGGTCATGAATGTGTACGTACATACTGGTCGATGTAGAGGCGCGCACGTGTCATAGTAGAGGCACGCATGTAGCATGTTGATACGTCTCCAACGTATCTATAATTTATGAAGTATTCATGCTATTATATTATCCATCTTGGATGTTTAATGGGCTTTACTATGCACTTTTATATTATTTTTGGGACTAACCTATTAACCCAGAGCCCAGTGCCAGTTTCTGTTTTTTCCCTTGTTTCAGTGTTTCGCAGAAAAGGAATATCAAACGGAGTCCAAACGGAATGAAACCTTCGGGAGCGTGATTTTTGGAACGAACGTGATCCAGGAGACTTGGAGTTGAAGTCAGGGAAGCTTCAAGGTGGCCACGAGGCAGGGAGGCGCGCCTGCCCCCTGGGCGCGCCCCCACCCTCGTGGGCCCCTCGTGGCTCCCCTGACCGACTTCTTTCACCTATATATATCCATATACCCTAAAACCATCGGGGAGCAGAGTAGATCAGGAGTTCCGCCACCGCAAGCCTCTGTAGCCACCAAAAACCAATCGGGACCGTGTTCCGGCACCCTGCCGGAAGGGGGAACCCTCACTAGTGGCCATCTTCATCATCCCGGCGATCTCCATGATGAGGAGGGAGTAGTTCACCCTCGGGGCTGAGGGTATGTACTAGTAGCTATGTGTTTGATCTCTCTCTCTCGTGTTCTTGAGGTGGTACGATCTTGATGTATCGCGAGCTTTGCTACTATAGTTGGATCTTATGATGTTTCTCCCCCTCTACTCTCTTGTAATGGATTGAGTTTTCCATTTGAAGTTATCTTATCGGATTGAGTCTTTAAGGATTTGAGAACACTTGATGTATGTCTTGCCGTGCTTATCTGTGGTGACAATGGGATATTCACGTGATCTACTTGATGTATGTTTTGGTGATCAACTTGCGTGTTCAATGAACTTATGCATAGGGGTTGGCACATGTTTTCGTCTTGACTCTCCGATAGAAACTTTGGGGCACTCTTAAAGTTCTTTGTGTTGGTTGGATAGATGAATTTGAGATTGTGTGATGCATATCGTATAATCATACCCATGGATACTTGAGGTGACATTGGAGTATCTAGGTGACATTAGGGTTTTGGTTGATTTGTGTCTTAAGGTGTTATTCTAGTACAAACTCTATGATAAATCAAATGGAAAGAATAGCTTCGTGTTATTTTACTGCGGGCTCTTGAATAGATAGATTAGAAAGAATAACTTTGAGGTGGTTTCGTACCCTACCATAATCTCTTCGTTTGTTCTCCGCTATTAGTGACTTTGGAGTGACTATTTGTTGCATGTTGAGGGATAGTTATATGATCCAATTATGTTATTATTGTTGAGAGAACTTGCACTAGTGAAAGTATGAACCCTAGGCCTTGTTTCAACGCATTGCAATACCTTTTACGCTCACTTTTATCATTAGGTACCTTGGTGTTTTCATTTTTGTCAGATTACAAAAACCTATATCTACCATCCATATTCCACTTGTATCACCATCTCTTCGCCGAACTAGTGCACCTATACAATTTTCCATTGTATTGGGTGTGTTGGGGACACAAGAGACTCTTTGTTATTTGGTTGCAGGGTTGCTTGAGGGAGACCATCTTCATCCTACGCCTCCCACGGATTGATAAACTTTAGGTCATCCACTTGAGGGAAATTTGCTCTTGTCCTACAAACCTCTGCACTTGGAGGCCCAACAACGCTCTACAAGAAGAAGGTTATGCGTAGTAGACATCAAGCTCTTTTCTCAAGGCCGTTGCTGTGGAGGTGAGTGCTTGAAGGTATCTTTAGATCTTGCAATCGAATCTTTTTGTTTCTTGTTTTATCACTAGTTTAGTCTATAAAAGAAAACTACAAAAAAATGGAATTGAGTTTGCCTCATACGCTTAATCTTTTTAATATCTTTTGTGAGAATGATGGGAAGGAAAATTGTTCTCAAGTACTAGAAGAAGAAATCTATAAAATGTTTGGCACTAAATCTTTGTATGATGAGCATGATTGCAATGCTGTTAGTATGAATTCTTTGAATACCCATGATGCTAATGATATGCAAAGCCGCAAGCTTTGGGAAGCTATGTTTGATGAAGATGATATTTTTTGTCCCCCAAGCTTTGATGAGCAAATTTACTATGATGAAAGCATGCCTCCTATCTATGATGATTATTGTGATGACACGTATGCTATAAATAATAATTATAACCATGAAACTTGTCATCTCGATCTTAATTTTCAATCACATGATAGTTATTTGTTGAGTTTGCTCCCACTTTTATTCATGAGAAGAAATTTGCTTATGTGGATAGTAAAAATTCTATGCAAGTAGATCATGAAAAGAATGCTTTATGTGCTGGTTATATGGTTGAACTCATTCATGATGCTACTGAAAATTATTATGAGAGAGGATCATATGCTTCTACATATTGCAATAATATCAAGTTTCCTCTCATTGTGCTTAAAATCTTGAAGTTATGCTTGTTTTACCTTCCTATGCAAGTTGATTCTTGTTCCCATAAATTGTTTTCTCACAAAATCCCTATGCATAGGAAGTGTGTTAGACTTAAATGTGCTAGTCATGTTCTTCACGATGCTCTCTTTATGTTTCAATTCTTATTTTTTATGTGAGCATCATTGAAATCATCATGCCTAGCTAGGGGCGTTAAACGTTAGCGCTTGTTGGGAGGCAACCCAATTTTCATTTTTGTTCTTTATTTTTGGTTCTATTTATTAATAAATATTTGATCTAGCCTCTGGTTAGATGTGGTTTTATGTTTTAATTAGTGTTTGTGCCAAGTAAGACCTATAGGATCTTCTTGGATGATAGTTATTCGATCTTGCTGAAAATTCCAGAAATTTTCTGTTCACGAAAACAATTGTTTAAAATCACAAGAACGTGATAAATACTGATTCCAATTGCAGAAGATCAATAATCAAATTATCTATGTCTTCCTATTTTGGTGGAATTTGTCGAGTTCCAGAAGTTTGCGTTAGTTACAGATTACTACAGGCTGTTCTGTTTTTGACAGATTCTGTTTTTGTGTGTTGTTTGCTTATTTTGATGAATCTATGGCTAGTAAAATAGTTTATAAACCATAGAGAAGTTGGAATACAATATATTTAACACCAATACAAATAAATAATGAGTTTATACAGTACCTTGAAGTGGTATTTTGTTTTCTTTCGCTAACGGAGCTCACGAGATTTTCTGTTAAGTTTTGTGTTGTGAAGTTTTCAAGTTTTGGGTAAAGATTCGATGGATTACGGAATAAGGAGTGGAAAGAGCCTAAGCTTGGGGATGCCCAAGGAACCCCAAGGTAATATTCAAGGACAACCAAGAGCCTAAGCTTGGGGATGCCCAAGGAACCCCAAGGTAATATTCAAGGACAACCAAGAGCCTAAGCTTGGGGATGCCCCGGATGGCATCCCCTCTTTCGTCTTCGTTCATCGGTAACTTTACTTGGAGCTATATTTTTATTCACCACATGATATGTGTTTTTCTTGGAGTGTCATTTTATTTTGTTAGTATTTTCTTGATGTTATTTAGAATAATGTTTTGCATCTCTATTTCCAATAAAAATGTCAAGGATATCCTTTACCATGCTTATTTTGCAAGTATACATGTTGCTGTTTCGAAACAGAAAGTTTACCGCTGTTGCAAAAATTCCCTAGAAAAGTCAGAATGTGATAAAATGTTGAAACCTTTTGCATAATAAACTCTGATAAATTTACTACAGTGGGAATTTTCTTTAATAATTGTTGGAGCTAGGGAAGTATGAATCTTGCTGCATTCTTTACAGACTGTCCTGTTTAGGCAAATTGCTGTTATGTTTGCATTGTTTGCATATGTTTGCTTGTTTAATGATTCTATTTGAGGATAGAACTATTAAATATGCAGAGGCACTTAGTATGAAATGTTGAATAATAATTTTAGTGATTTGTTACAGTAGAAAATGATAAGGTTTTTGCATTGGTTTATACTAACTTATCTCACGAGTTCTTGTTGAGTTTGGTGTGGATGAAGTTTTCGAGATTTAGGAAACCGTGATATAAGAGGAATTAAGGAGACACAAAAGCTCAAGCTTGGGGATGCCCAAGGCACCCCAAGATAATATTCCAATAAGTCTCAAGCATCTAAGCTTGGGGACGCCCCGGTAGGCATCCCACCTTTCTTCATCAACAATTATCGGTTAGTATCGGTTGAGCCTAAGTTTTTGCTTCTTCACATGATGAGTGTTATCCTTGAAATTTTGTTTTATTTTGTTTTGCTTGCTGTTTGAATAAAATACCAAGATCTGAAATTCTTAAATGAGAGAGAGAGTTTTCACATAGCTACATAATTATTTAACTACTCATTGATCTTCACTTATATCTTTTTGGAGTAGTTTGTCATTTACTCGTGTGCTTCACTTATATCCTATGAGTAAATGGTTGAATGATTTGAATGTCATAAATCTGAAATTATATATGTTTCGTATGCCTTTCCCATGGGGAGTAATGCCTTCACATATAAGAAGTAGAGGTGGTAAATTTTTTGAAGGTTATCAAACATTGTATTGGTCACTTGAACAATTCATGAAAGAATATTGAAGAAAGAGAGATTTCACATATAAATATACTATCTTGGACATCTTCTCTGATTGTGAGCCCCATTAATTATTTTCAAACCTGAGCAAATTAGTTGAAGTTGGACAAGGAAAACAACATAATGAGTTATGCTTGGGTATATTTGTATAGAAGTTATATTGTTATGGATCCTATAACATGTGGTGCTTGCTATTTAGAATAGCCAAAATATCTGTACTAAGCGGGAATACTGCTTGTGCATCCAAATTCCTTGAACCAAGTTTCTTCCATGAGTGTCCAGCATATCTACCTATATGCGGTATTTACCTGCCATTCCAAGTAAATTTGCATGTGCCAAACACTAAACCTTCAAATAATAATCTGTTTTGTATGCCCGAATCGCTCGTGTAGCGACTAGGGGCTCTAAGTATCTTCCATGCTAGGTGGGTTATTCTCACGATGAGTGGACTCCGCTCATCATTCACGAGAAAATGGCTGGTAACTGGGATGCCCAATCCTATGATCAAAAGATCAAAAACAAATTCACAAATACATTAAACAAAACTCTCCCAGGAATGTTGATAGTTGGACGGCACCCGTTGTTTCTGACAAGTCGTGGAGTGTGAATGTTGGTGGAGGGGGAGTAAAAACTTTACCTTTCTGCATGGGAACCGCCTATAATGTATCTAGTATGGACGATATTGGGAACTCTTGGTCATTATGTTGACAACGAAAGCATACCTCTCAAAATTATTGTCATCTCTGTTTTAGCTTCGAGCTCTAGCACCTCTGCAAATCCCTGCTTCCCTCTGCGAAGGGCCTATCTTTTACTTTTATGCAAGAGTCGGTAGTATTCCTTCTCATTCCAACCTACTCTTAGTTGGCAAGCATCATGTGATGGAAAGATCTAAGCATATATGGCCATTCAAATATATTTGAGCATGAATTATTATTGTTTACATTACCCTTGAGGTAAAAGGTTGGGAGGCGAAACATTAAGCCCCTATCTTTCTCTGTGTTCGAGGAATACTATATGTTCTAAAAATATGCTTTGAGTGGTAGCAATCATGGAAGACTAAATGATAGTTGAGTATGTAAAGTTTGCTGAATCAAAGCTCTGACATAGACTCTTCCTGAAAATAAGATGAATTGTAATTGTTTGATGACTAATAACACGGTTTGTTAGTTTTCAAGAAAGTTTATGATCTATACTTTAACATGTGAATAGCTTGTTACTTGATCATGAAAAGTTCTATGAGTTGAGCTACTGTTATGACATATAATGATGCTAGAAAAGGTGATTGAAATTATCATTGAGCAAACTTATGCACCTGCTAGCATTCACACTTCATAAATTATTTCTTTTATTATTTACCTACTCGAGGACGGGCAGGAATTAAGCTTGGGGATGCTGATACGTCTCCAACGTATATATAATTTATGAACTATTCATGTTATTATATTATCCATCTTGGATGTTTAATGGGCTTTACTATGCACATTTATATTATTTTTGGGACTAACCTATTAACCCAGAGCCCAGTGCCAGTTTCTGTTTTTCCCTTGTTTCAGTGCTTCGCAGAAAAGGAATATCAAAAGGAGTCCAAACAGAATGAAACCTTCAGGAGCATGATTTTTGGAACGAACATGATCCAGGAGACTTGGAGTTGAAGTCAGGGAAGCTTCGAGGTGGCCACGAGGCAGGGAGGCGCGCCTGCCCCCCCCCCCCCCTAGGCGCGCCCCCACCCTCGTGGGCCCCTCATGGCTCCCCTGACCGACTTCTTTAGCCTATATATATCCATATACCCTAAAACCATCGTGGAGCAAAATAGATCGGGAGTTTTGCCGCCGCAAGCCTCTGTAGCCACCAAAAACCAATCGGAACCCTGTGTCGGCACCCTGCCGGAGGGGCGAACCCTCACCGGTGGCCATCTTCATCATCCCGGCGCTCTCCATGACGAGGAGGGAGTAGTTCACCCTCGGGGCTGAGGGTATGTACCAGTAGTTATGTGTCTGCTCTCTCTCTCTCTCTCTCTCTCTCTCTCGTGTTCTTGAGGTGGTACGATCTTGATGTATCATGCGCTTTGCTATTATAGTTGGATCTTATGATGTTTCTCCCCCTCTACTCTCCTGTAATGGATTGAGTTTTCCCTTTGAAGTTATCTTATTGGATTGAGTCTATAAGGATTTGAGAACACTTGATGTATGTCTTGCCGTGCTTATCTGTGGTGACAATGGGATATTAACGTGATCTACTTGATGTATGTTTTGGTGATCAACTTGTGGGTTCAATGAACTTATGCATAGGGGTTGGCACACGTTTTCGTCTTGACTCTCCGATAGAAACTTTGGGGCACTCTTTGAAGTTCTTTGAGTTGGTTGGATAGATGAATCTGGTTGTGTGATGCATATCGTATAATCATACCCATGGATACTTGAGGTGACATTGGAGTATCTAGGTGACATTAGGGTTTTGGTTGATTTGTGTCTTAAGGTGTTATTCTAGTATGAACTCTATGATAGATCGAATGTAAAGAATAGCTTCGTGTTATTTTATTATGGACTCTTGAATAGATCGATCGTAAAGAATAACTTTGAGGTGGTTTCGCATCTACCATAATCTCTTCGTATGTTCTCCGCTATTGGTGACTTTGGAGTGACTCTTTGTTGCATGTTGAGGGATAGTTATATGATCCAATTATGTTATTATTGTTGAGAGAACTTGCACTAGTGAAAGTATGAACCCTAGGCCTTGTTCAACGCATTGCAATACCGTTTACGCTCACTTTTATCATTAGTTACATTGATGTTTTTATATTTTCAGATTACAAAAACCTATATCTACCATCCATATTGCACTTGTATCACCATCTCTTCGCCGAACTAGTGCACCTATACAATTTACCATTGTATTGGGTGTGTTGGGGACACAAGAGACTCTTTATTATTTGGTTGCAGGGTTGCTTGAGAGAGACCATCTTCATCCTACGCCTCCCACGGATTGATAAACCTTAGGTCATCCACTTGAGGGAAATTTGCTACTGTCCTACAAACCACTACACTTGGAGGCCCAACAACCTCTACAAGAAGAGGGTTGCATAGTAGACATCACATGTACGCATACGTACAGCGGCCAGTGTGCAAGAAAGAAAATACGGCCACATACGTACATACGGGCGGGGTCTCGAACACCTACTCGCTCATACTTACAGCTAGGGCTCGTGTACATGGCTAGGTCGGAACGGAGAAACAGTGTCGTCGTTGTGTTCATGGGGAGGCAACGGAATGCTTCGTGTTCATCGGGAGGCAACGGAACGCGTGGGAGTCAACCGGCTTGGACGGAACAGCCGATGGAAACGAGGCCTGGCGTACCACAAAACAGAGAAAACGGACTTGTGTTGGACCTCCTACGGTCGAAATGGGGTCCTGTTGATCGGGAGGAGTGTGGCGTACCGCAAAACAGAGGAAACTGACTTGTGTTGGAGCGCTACGGTCGAAACGGGGTCCTGTTCATCGGGAGGGGTGTGGCGTACCGCAAAATGGAGGAAACTGACTTGTATTGGAGCGCTATGGTCGAAACGGGGGTCCTGTTCATCGGGAGGGGTGTGGCGTACCGCGAAACGGGACTCCACAGGATACTGTTCATCTCCACCGTCGACCCCCTCCAGCCTCCACGGGCTACTGTTCATCCATCGTCGACTGATGACCCACAAGTGTAGGGGATCTATCGTAGTCCTTTCGATAAGTAAGAGTGTCGAACCCAACGAGGAGCAGAAGGAAATGATAGGCAGTTTTCAGTAAGGTATTCTCTGAAGGCACTGAAATTATCCGTAACAGATAGTTTTGTGATAAGGTAATTGGTAACGAGCAACAAGTAACAAAAGTAAATAAGGTGCAGCAAGGTGGACCAATCCTTTTTGTAGCAAAGGACAAGCCTGACAATATCTTATATAGAGGAAAACGCTCCCGAGGACACATGGGAATTATCGTCGAGCTAGTTTTCATCACGCTCATGTAGCGACCCGACCTCAGATGCTCAAGTCTCTGTGTTTCAGTGTCATCCCTGGATCAGTAATGCTAACACACACAGTACTCGAAGGATTTATAACAAAGTAGCAATCACACACTTATGACATCGAATGTCTCCAAAAGAGAACTTATTACAATAATATGGCTTAAGGCCATCTAATGCGATAACAGCGGAAGGCTTGGAAGATAAAGTGAGTCCATCAACTCCAACGGTATAGCTGAGCTGCACGGCAACGACCTAATGAACCTTACTCCTCGTCTGAAAAGTCTGCAACATAGTACGTTGCAGCCCGAAAACGGGTCAACACATGGAATATGCTGGCAATATAACACAGTAGAGCAAGAACAAAATAATGCTATCACTACATGCATATTTGGCTGGTGGAAAGCTCTATGGTTATAGTTTTGCGAAAAGCCAATTTTTCCCTACTACAAAGGAATAGATTTTAATTTAACTATCATGGTGGTTGAAACATTGAGTAGGTATAACCCCAACTCAATCCCAATTTAAAGTAGTTAAAAACCCAACAATATTAATTAAGAGTGATGAGATACATGTGATAACTCAAGTACTAGATACTCAAAATTGTCCATAACCGAGGACACGGCTAACCATGATTAGATTGTACACTCTGCAGAGGTTTGCGCACTTTTCCCCACAAGACTCGATCGCCTCCGCTGATTTCTCGCACTACATGGTGTTTGAGAAACGGATGACCGAGACACAGTCTTTCAGAAACATTAACTCTCTACTCCGGTAGACCATACCAAACCTACAAAACCCACTACCTGCTGATCTACCTCTTCGAGAGCTTCACGTAACTTACTCAACTATGCTAGAGCCCATAGTAGCTTGTGGCTGCACACGGAAGTTTCTAGCATGAATAATCTCAATTCCCTTTGAGCCTGGGTGGCGGTCCATAGGAAGATCACACGGGTACCCCGGGATTTCCAAAAATAAAACAGACAACACTGGGTTCCCCAGGTGCCTCAATCCACCCAAATGTGTATTAAAGTTGCCAGCTTAACTTAAACCATTAATTAACAATCTCACATCTGTCATGGATTCACTCAAACCCAACCACGTCTACGAGCATAGCATAGCAATATAAGCAACTTGTAGAAGTAACTCCCAAGGGTTTGATAGTAACAGGGCAATAGGTTCTACCTCGATAACTACTTCCCAACCCACAAGTTAATGACATCCTAATCATGCAATGTTTGAGGATTGAGCTAATGCATAAAAACTGGGTATGAAAAGAGTATGATCAAAGTGTTACTTGCCTTGCTGACGATACGCGAATCCTAGAGACTCGTAGTAACACGCTTCGCACTCCGGGAATTCTATCACAAGCAAACAATAACATACATAAGCAACAGGCAAAGATGCCCAAGCAAAACTTCAACTAGAAGAGGCTGACCAGAAAGTTCAACTTAAGAACTCCGGTTCGCAAAAAGAATCAAACCAAACGGAGCAACGAAACTCAAACGGCGAAAGAAACAAGATTCGTTTACTAATCTGAACTAGGGTCAAATTTTACAGAGGCAAAAACTTGTTTGAGTTGATTACTCGGAAAGAGGGTTTCGAGACGAAACTCTAGGCGCTTGAGTCGCCTGATTCCGATAAACGAGCGAAAAGTTAAACTAGATCGAAAATCGGATCAGAAATCGTGATCGGAAAAATTGCGGAATAAATCCGAGAAAAAGAAAAACTGACGAACAGACTAACGAACGAACGTTCGTTATCTGAACCTAAACGAAGAACACGTTCGTTAAAATGAACGAACGAGCGAACGCTCGCTAAATAAATAAACCGGAGAAAAACCAATCTATTTAAAAAAGATGAAAACTTGGGTTTCGAAAAAAAATAAACTGAACGGTTTTAAAAAAACCGGCGGCTCGGATCCGGCGGATACCTCCGGCGAGGGAGTCCGGCGAGGGGTCCAGCGAGGCGGCTGCGGGGCGGGGCGGCGGCTCTCAGGGCGGCGGGGCTTGGCGGCGGCTCGGGTGGCGGCGGTGGCGGCGGCTTGAGGCGCGACGGCGTCATGGGCTCAGCGACGCGGGTGGTGGTGGCTAGGGGCGGGCGGCGGTATATAAAGGAGGGGGGCTCGGCTTGGAGGAGGGCATGGCGGCGGCGAGGCGGAGTGCGGCTCGGACTTCGTGCTGAGTTCGTCGGCGGCGGCGCCGGCGGCTGTGAGGTCAAGGCTGACCTGGCCGGCCTACTCGGTGGGCTTTAGGCCCGGCCAAGCATAACCCCTTTTTAAAAAAATATTCCATGACGTAAAATAAATCCTATAAAATAAAATAAAAATCTAAAAAAAGCCAAAACAAATTTTCACCGTCTAAATGAAATATTTAGAACGAGATGAACATTTTCTTGGCCCTAAAATGCAATTTTTGAAAACGTGCAATTTTTCTAATGCAAATAAAATCGAACTAATGATTTTGACATTTTTCCTCCAATATTTCAATTGTTTTGGAGAAGTCATATTATCTCCCCTCATGTATTTTATTATGAAATATTTTTTGGAGAAAAAATAATTAAAATAAAAAATCCTCGTTTTCGCTATCTGATAAAAATCAAATATGAAAACCGGAAAATCCCCAACTCTCTCCGTGGGTCCTTGAGTTGCTTAGGATTTCGAGGATTGCAGAACGAAGATACAATAAAATATGATATGCATGGATGACCTATGTATAACATTCCAAATTGAAAATTTGGGATGTTACAAACCTACCCCCCTTAACATGAATCTCGTCCTCGAGAGTCGGGTTGGCTAGAAAATAGGTGCGGGTGGTCCTTGCGAATATCATCCTCTCGTTCCCAGGTGGCTTCCTCCTCGGTATGGTGGCTCCACTGAACTTTGCAAAAATTTGATAACCTTGCTGCGAGTGACTCAGCTGGTGTTGGGGATATCACTACTGGGCGTAAACCGGCCTATCTGGGCCGGGTTAACTTCATCAGTAGTTCAACGGTGTAAAAGCCCAAGAGGCATGAAAGCAAGGGCCCAAGGCCTGTAGGCGGTTTAGAACCTGTAGCCATAAACCGGCATGGTATGTAAACTTGTATTGTAAGTTAGGAATAGAGAGACCAACCCGGATACGAGTATGAACCGGAGATTGGGACTCTCTGAACCTACGGCGTCACCCGTGTATATAAGGGGACGACCCGGGACGGCTCAAGGACAGACGACATCAACTCGAGGCCTAGGCGAAGCTTATTGGCTCCCTAGTCGTCGAGACCACATCAATCCCATCACAACTAGACGTAGGATTTTACCTTCATCGAAGGGGCCGAACTAGTATAACTCTTGTGTCTTTGCGTCCGCTTTAACCCCTTCAAGTTAACTCAGAAGCGATGGCTCCACGACTAAGTCCTTTCATGAGGACATCTGCCGTGACAAAACCATTTACGCTTGGCGCCACCGTGGGCTATCGCATGATGGTTTGATGATCTTGGAGGGCAAGTTCGAAGGACTCGAAGGCTATGCTGTGGGCCGGATGACCAAGAGTCGTCAATGCAAGCTCTACATCGACGATGCAGGCCGGGCCCCGAGGCCGCTCGATTGAGTACGGGTACCGGGTCCCCTTTGGTGGTATACACGCTTTTCATCGGCAAGATCGGTGAGCCGTGGCTGGCCGGACATCTGCACCGACTTCGCCGAGACGGCTCAGCCGCATTTGAGACCTGCCCAGGTTAAACCGGCCGTGAAACGTGCCTTTGTGGGAGTCATCCACGGAAGAAGTTATGAGGAAGGATCAGAGTCTGGTGGCGAGACCGTCGTCTACTCCGACGACGAGTCACAACCGGAGAAACTGAATCAGACGCCTACAAGATGGACGGATAGGGGCTGTTCCGATGGTGATGATTCCGGACCCTCCGATCTGCCCAACCGGGTTGGAATATTCATGGCGGTACACAAGCGATTGCTTCACTCTTCGACCGCTGCGCGATGGTTGCCGGTTCAACGGCGGCGACGGCTGCCGGGCAAAGAGCTCTCAGGCGCCCGCCGGCTCAAGTTTTATCGAATCTGTTCGATGCGTTGGCTACGCTCATGGCAGAGGTTAACCCGGCGGATCAGGACACTCATAACGCGGAGATTGCGAAGGTGAAGGAACAAATCACTCAGGCTAAAGCGGATCTAGCAGCAGCCGCAGACGCCAGATGACGGGCAGAGCGGGCCGCTTTAGATGCGCAGCTTATTGGCTCATCTTTGGATCGGTCTGGCGTCACATGAAGTCATGAAGAGGAAATACAGATCCCGTTTGCCTTCATTTTTCGAGGGAAGAGACCTCTTCAACACCCCTGGAGTGGGAACAAGTAATCCGCCGGTGGTAAACCAGGCGGAAGCACCTAGGACGGGCGCGCAGTTCAGCCCGCTTAATAGATCTACCTCGCCATAATGCCGGTCGCCTCGGGCTGTGCAAACACCTCCGGTGACTACTCCAACCCGATGGATAACCTTGTTGCAGCTGCGGCACGGCCGAGGCTATTCCCATTGAAGGCGATTCACCACAGCGTGAGAGACGACCGGTCAAGGAGCTCCTTAGGACAGCTTTGGTCCAACAGAAGCATATTCGCATACCGCGACCGGATCCACTCTACCCCCGCCCAAGCCGGAGCTATAGCAGCACGTGGATGAACCGCTGTATCAAGTAATGCACGGCGTGGTGCGCCTCGTGGTAACAACCCGGCAGTGGCGCCGATAACGCCAGAGGTGGTGGACCGGCCCGAGCGCCAGGAGGCCGAGTTAGCGGCACAAAGATCGCTTATCAGCTTACGCCGGTTCGTCCGACCATATCGGTCGAGCCTGGGGTTACCTCTAGCTCTTTGGGGGTGCCTTTCCTCGTCCCCGCTTTACGCAATGTGCTCTTGCCTAAAGACTTCAAGGGTCCGTGCAAGGTGCCAAATTACACTGCCGATTTAGCTCCAGAAGCATGGATAGAAAGTTATGAGATGGCCATGGAGATGCTGGATGTGGATGAGGCCGCGTGTGCAAAGTACTTCACCATGATGCTCGAAGGCACGGCCCGTGCATTTGGTTGAAGAGCTTGCCACCCAATTCTATCAATTCATGGGCCCGATTCTATGAACCGGTTTATCCAGAATTTCAAAGATACCTGCAAGCAGCCCATGTCCGTAGTGGACTTGGCGGCTTGTGTCCAGGGGGAAGGGGAGTCAACAACCCATTGGGTACGCCGCGTTTCGGAAATCTTGCACTCGTCAGACCGGATCAACGCTGACTCTGCGATCTTAACCCTGGAGGGCAACTGCCGGTTTAAGCCTTTAAAGTTGAAGTTGGGGCGCATGAAGCGGTTTTGTAATGACATGGGCACTCTCATGGGCGCTTTAGTGAAGTATGCTGATTCTGATAGTACCAAGGATCCCGAGTCTGACGATGACGAGACAGGGAAGGGAAGGAAGAACAAGAACTCCAAGGGCCAGCAACATCACTCGGCGGTAATGGTGGAGGCAAGCGTAGTTTAATGGCAACATGGACTTCAGAGCCAACACCAACGCTACAGGACAAGGGCCAGCGCGCAAGGGTAACAATGAATCGAGGTGGAGCGCCTAATCCCAATCCGGACTGCTTGAATTATCTGTTGAATCAACCCTGTCCGAAGCATGGGACGAAGGAGGCGCCAGCAAACCACCTCTAGAAGGATTGTTACATTATGCAGGAGTTCAAGAGTTCTAATGCTTTCCGGTATGATAAAGGTTCCGGCGGCGGTTCAGGATCCGGGCCGGGTTACGGTGGAGGAAATTCTGGTTCAGGATTTAATGGTAATCCGAGCGGACATAACAATCGTAACAATCGTAATAACTGTGGTGGTTATAACCAGCAGAAGCAGCAATCGGGTTATCGAGCAACCCAAAGTAGTTGAATAGTGGGCAGTACCATGTCTTCACCACCGGCTTAGACAAGCGAGACCGGAAGCTTCGAAGCGGCAAATAACGTTGTTGAACCGCCGCGTGCCTCATTACCTACGCTGGTCGAGCAGCCCATTGTATGGAGTAGAGAGGATCATCCTCCCGGGTTGACAATCCGGGTCATTAGCCTCGTGGTGGCACCTCGGTGGGAGGTTATAAGTTCACCAAGGTGCTCATGGACGGAGGGAGCAGCATTAACATCCTGTACTATGAGACCTTCCGTCGTATGGGGTTAACAGATAAGCATCTCAAACCGTCCAATACAGTGTTCCATGGTGTGGTACCTGGCAAGTTAGCATATCCGGTTGGTAAAATAGCTCTGGAAGTGGCCTTTGGAGATGAATATGATTCCAGATCGGAAACATCAAGGTTTAAAGTGGTAAAAATCCAAAGTCCATATAACGCCCTGTTTGGACGACCGGCTTATGCCAAGTTCATGGCACGGCCTTGTAATATCTATTTGCAGCTCAAGATGCCGGGTCACAAGGGGACAATAACGGTTCATGTGAGCTGCAAGATCGCTTTGGAATGTGAGGAAGGTGATGCGGCTTACGCGGAGTCGGTTTGTGCCACCGAGGAGCTGAAGTATTATAAGGACAATGTTGATCTGGCGGACATGACTCCATTGAAGAAGCCAACTACAGAGCAAGATCCGGCCCTGAAATTCAAATCGGCAATGAGACTAAGCTTGTTGACTTCGTGCCTGGCGATTCGTCCAAGCAGTTCAGCATCAGTGCCAAGTTGGATCCGAAATAGGAAAGCGCGCTCATCGAGTTCATCCGTGAGAATCGGGACATTTTTGCATGGAAGCCTTATGACATGCCAGGTGTACCGAGGCAACTCGCTGAGCACACTCTTAGTGTTGATCCCAAGTACAAACCAATGAAGCAGTTCCTCCGCCGGTTTAATGAAGAAAGGCGTAAGGCCATTGGAGAGGAGGTGGCCAGGCTCTCAGCAGCTGGCTTTATCGTTGAAGTTTTCCATCCAGAGTGGCTTGCTAATCCGGTGCTGGTTCTTAAGAAAAACGGCACTTGGCGCATGTGTGTGGATTACATGATCTTAACAAGGCTTGTCCGAGATCCTTTTGCCCTCCCCCACATTGACCAGATTATTGATGCCATCGCGGGTTGTGAGCGTTTGAGCTTTTTGGATGCGTATTCTGGGTATCATCGGATCAAGATGGCGATTAAGGACCAGGAGAAGACGGTGTTTATCACTCCCTTTGGAGCCTTCTGCTATGTGTCTATGCCTTTTGGGCTCAAGAGCGCCCAAGCAACTTATCAACGCTGTGTAACAGAATTGCCTGCATAAACAGATCGGCTGAAATGTGCATGCCTATGTTGATGATATTGTGGTCAAGTCAAGGGAAAAGGAGACACTGGTTGACGATTTGAAGGAAACCTTTGACAACCAAGGGTTTACAAGATGATGCTCAACCCGCCAAATGTGTCTTTGATGTTCCGGCAGCAAATTATTGGGTTTTCTCGTGTCCAACAGGGGAATTGAAGCTAATCCGGAGAATATTACGGCTATCACCTCCCTGGCTAAACCGAAGTGTATTAACGATGTCCAGCGTTTGGCAGGCCGGATTGCCGCGCTGAGCCGGTTTATCAACCGCCTCGGAGAGAAGGCCATCCCTTTGTTCCAGATGCTGAAGAAGACAGATCAGTTTGTTTGGAGTCCAGCCGCTGATGAAGCGTTGGAGGACTTAATGCGGCAATTGGCCAACCTGCCTGTGCTCGCCGCTCCCATTGACAAGGAGCCGCTTCTGCTATATGTTGCTGCTAACGCCAGGGCGGTCAGCGTGGCCATTGTGCTGGAGCGGAAGGAGGCAGGGAAGGAGCATCCGGTTCAACGTCTGGTTTATTATATCAGCGAGGTACTTATCGAATCTAAGCAAAGGTATCTGCATTGGCAGAAGCTGGTATATGGAGTTTTTATGGCAAGCCGGAAGCTGAAGCAGTATTTCCAAGGGCACCCCATCACGGTGGTCAGTTCTGCTCCCTTAGGTGATATCATACAGAACCGGGAAGCGACTGGCCGGATTGCCAAGTGGGCTATAGATCTTGGGCCGCAGGTCAAGTAATGCGTGCCTCGGACGGCGGTGAAGTCTCAAGCACTTGTGGATTTCATTAATGATTGGACGGAGTTGCAAGCACCTGAAGAAAAGCCGGATCATACATATTGGACCATCCATTTTGACGGATCCAGGCAATTGGAGGGCTCGGGGGCTGGAGTCGTATTAACTTCCCCACGAGGTGACAAGTTTTGTTACGTTCTCCGCTTAATGTTCCCTTGTACTAACAATGCAGCTGAGTATGAAGCCTTGCTCCATGGTCTTCGGATGGCGAAGGAGATGAATCTAAGCCGGGTTAAGTGCTTCGGTGACTCGGACCTAGTGTCTCAACAGGTGTCTGGCACTTGGGATTGAAAGGACCCACTCATGGCTGCATATCGCCGTGAGGTGGATATTGTCGCAGGTCATTTCAAGAGCTATCAGGTGGACCACGTGGACCGTCGGAAGAATGAAGCGGCGGACGCTTTAAGCCGGTTGGGCTCTCAACGCAAACCGTCCCGCCTAATGTTTTTCTCGACGCGTCTTTGCACAACCCGTCGGTCAAGCTTCCTGGTGAAGCGGATTTGGCTATTCCTGATCCGGAGGCTCAATTGGTGGCAGCTCTTCACGTCACTCCGGATTGGACGCCTTCCTTATCTTGCATACATGAACCGGGCGAAGTTACGGAAGAAGAGACGTTGGCCCGGCAGATAGTTCGGCGATCTAAGTCTATGACCATTGTTAATGGTGAATTGCATCATTGCAGCGTGTCAGGGGCGTTTCAACGCTGTGTGTCCCCTGAGGAAGGCTGTGAAATATTGCGTGAGATCCACGAAGGAGATTGTGGTCACCACGCCGGTTCAAAATCCTTGGTGGCCAAAGCGTTCCGCCACGATTTCTATTGGTTGACTGCCCATGCTGATGTGGAAGATCTGGTCAGACGATGTGATGGTTGCCAAAAGTTTTCCAGACATGCTCACGTACCGGCCCAAGAATTGAGGATGATTCCAATTACTTGGCCGTTTGCGACTTGGGGGCTGGAAATGGTTGGACCTTTTAAAAGGTCCAAGGACAAAAAGACCCACCTCCCGTGGCGGTTGACAAATTTACAAAGTGGGTGGAGGCAGAACCTGTTAGCAAGTGTGACGCTGCTATCGCGGTTCAGTTCATCAAAAGGTGATTTTCCGGTTTGGCTTTCCACACAAGATCATCACAGATAATGGTACCAATTTGTCCAAAGGTGCCATGAAAGAGTTCTGCGAACGTGAGCACATCCGGCTTGACGTTTCTTCCGTAGCCCACCCACAGTCCAATGGTCAAGCGGAAAGGGCTAATCAAGAGATCTTGAGAGGCATCAAGCCCCGGCTTATGGTCCCTTTGCAGAGGACACCGGGTTGTTGGGTAGAAGAGCTACCGTCTGTGTTATGGAGTTTCAACACTACGCCTAACAGATCCACGGGATACACGCCGTTCTTTATGGTCTATGGAGCGGAGGAGGTTCTCCCCAGTGACATACGTCATGACTCACCTCGTGTGGCAGCTTATGTTGAAGCAGACAACGAGACGGCACGGCAGGACGCTTTGGATCGGTTGGATGAAGAGCGTGACATAGCAGCTGCCCGCTCGGCGATTTACCAACAGGATCTTCGTCGTTACCATAGTCGCCGGATCAGAACCAGAACTTTTCAAGAAGGAGATTTGGTGCTTCGGCTCATCCAAGGCCAGACTAATATGCACAAGTTATCCCCACCTTGGGAAGGACCTTTCGTGGTCAGCAAGAATCTGCACAACGGGTCGTACTATCTGATCGATATTCGAGAGCATAAAGACTCACGCACATCAGAGGAGGAGACCAACAGGCCGTGGAACATAGCTCATCTTGACCTTATTATACCTGAGCCATCGGCTCTACTTATGTACATATTATGACAGTGTATATATTATGAATAAAGTAATAAACCGGAGCCTCAGCTAAAGCGGGGTATCTGTTCTGTTACATCATGTGTGGTACATGGAGTTGTTCTATCTTAAAGCAGCCTCCGGTTTACCCCTTGAGTTTGCTTTTCAAAAGCTTTGTGATATCACTTGGGGGCTTGGTCGTGTCTGAACCAACGCAACACCTTTTGATAGGCGAAAGCCACCAGATCACTTGGGGACATGGTCAAGTCTGAACCAGTCATGCCTCTTGATCGGCCTAAGGCCATAGAGTCACTTGGGGGCTTGGTCGAACCCGAACCATTGCCACGCCACTTGATCGGCATACTGCCATGGTTTCAGTTGGGGACCTGGCTGACTTGAACCGTGGCTACACCTTGTAGGGAGCTTGGTCGTGTCCGACCATGGTAACACCATCTGATCGGCTCAATAAAGCCTTCTTTTTGTGCAAACGGTTTATCATTGCCTTTGCTTCCATGTTTTTTTCATAACTATTATTTGATTTTAGTTGCGTTTCTTAAACCGACAACATTTTTAAACCGGTTCAAACTGTCAATTGGCGGAATTTGATCCATTTTTTAATCCGGAGATAATTTCACTGGTTTGGCTTTTTTCTGTTAACATCCCATTATGGAGTAACAGGGGGCTTGTCATGACCCGGCACGGTTTACATGATAAACCGGCATTAAAAATACATGAGTTGTTTTCTCCTTTGACGGTAAGGGTTTATACAACCTCCGCTTCAAGACTGGCTAAGCCAACTATATGCCCAGCGATGGCAGGTATTTTGTATCATAAATTTTGATTATATACCTCAATATTTCATTTCATATGAACGTCACAAGCCGGCTGGCGGCACAAACCGCCGTGGCGGTTTAAGATTTTGTGACTGCAGGCAATATAGATTGAAAGATTCGATCATTCAAGCAAAAGTATCAGCACCTATGCACGAAGGCATATTAAAAACAAGAGTGTTGGCTATCCTATTACAAGGCAACATGGTGCCCAAATAAGATCATTGTTTCTTAGAAGAATATAATGAAGCAGCTATTCAAACCGGCTTCCGGTTCATGCTTGATCATCGCCCCGGTCTGAGGGTTGTGGGTCGTCCTGCGCCGCTTCAGCTTCTTCATCTCTACCCAGCGGCTGGAAGTCAATAGTGGTCCAGTCGATTCCCATTAAAGCTTGAAAGACAGCCTCCTCATGGATCAGGGAAGATGGTTCAATATCGAGCGTAAGTATGCTTACGGATCGGAGGGATCAGGTTCTCCGCTTCAGGAATAGGTGCAGCTACTCGCTTGTTCTGATCGTCATATTGAGCTTGATAATGCGACAAGTTTGCCTCTTCGGCCAATTGGCAAGCCAGAGGGCGCACCGCCCGGTTTATCGCTCTCAGGTCATCTTCACCGAACTCTGAACCGTCTTCCTTCAGACTGGTATAGCCCTGAGCTGCTTCAACAGGATTGAAATCTGGCACCCATGCTTTGGCCCGGATTAAGGCGTTAATGGCGCCGGTTCAGCAGCAGATTTCTTCAGCTCTTCAATCCGGGCGGGAAGCATTGACAACCTCCTAAGAGTATCTTGAATTAAGGAGGGTGTTGGATTGTTATGTGATGCAGTGGAGATGATCCGCTGCGCTCCAAAGGTCAGCTGCTCTATTAAAGTATAGGCAGCCTTCAATTTCTTCCGAACATCTGACCCCAAGTGACCAACGCGTGTGCCTACAACATTGCAAGAGAAATCACAAACCGGACTTATCATAAGAAGGCCAAGATTATCACAGAAGCCAAAGGAAGTTTACCGAAGATGGCAGTAGTCATGGCATGCACTTGCCGCTTCACGCTGGTCAGCTCATCTACCACCGGTTTTAGGGCAGTTTCAGCATTTTCAACCTTTTTGGTTAAAGCGGCCTTTTCAGTATCCCAGCCGGCCCGCTCAGATTTGAACCACTCCTTGAGCTGTTCCATGGTAGTCAAGGCGGTTTTCAGCTCATCCTTGGCCTTGGAGGTTTCTGCTTGTTGAGACTTCAGATTTTCTTGAAGATCATTGATTTGTGAGGCTTGTTGGCGTATCTCATTCTGCAACAAAAAGGAAGCATGTTAATATCTTCATTGCAAGTCCCAAATGCATAACCAGTCATACACACGGCACTTGGGGGCTAATGCATATTTGATCTTCGTCTGTTAATAAAATCACAAAGTCCCAAGCTCAATACAGGTATTCAACTTGGCACTTGGGGGCTAATGGCTATTTTCTCGAACATGTTCTGATGCGGCGATCTAAATTACAGTCCCGGTTTAACTGTATTAAGTTGAACCGGCCCTTGGGGGCTACATCAGTGGATTCCGAAGAATTAAGTTTATGTAAGTCCTGGTTTAACTATACTAAGTTGAACTGGCCCTTGGGGGCTAGGAGAGTTAACAAGAATTGAAATATCCAAGCGGGAAAAGAACATGGAGGTTACCTCGAATTTTTGTTTCATCATCTTCACCAGGCCAGCTTCATAATGACGACTGGTATACAGCCGGTTCAAGTAGCCAGAATGAAGGTCTAGGGGGTTCAGAGCGGCGTAAGTTGCTAGGTAAACATCCCACTTGCCCTTGCTCATAGTGGCAAATTCCTCTTTGGGAGAATGTTTGGATAAAGCGACCGGATTACCCGGTTCACTGTGGCCAAAGCCAGTAATCACAACGTCATCGTCCTTGGTATCACCGGTTTGACCAGGGACAGACGGTTTGTCAGCAGGCCGGATTGGACTGGTGGATTTTTCAATCTGTGTTGGGCTTCTGGGCTGGTTAGCAGGAAGGGAGGTGTCAACAGGCCTTTCTTCAGCAACAAAAACGTCATCTTGCAGTGGCGGATCATTTGGCGTATCTTCACAGTTAGCCGCTTCAAGACTTGGGGCGCTGTTTGTCGGTTCAAGGCGATCTCTTCATCGGCCGCTTTATCCGAGCGAGCCTTTTTGCTCGGCCTAGGCTTGGCCCTGAAAAGGCACAATAACGATCAAATCGGCATATGCTACACAATGATGCAAGAGAAACAATATGAAAGGTATAACTTACCCAAGCACCGCTTTAAGTGGCGGCATTGAGTGGTGATGACTCGCCGGATGAGGAATGAGAAGTGACCTGATAATCGGAGTCGACGGATTAAGGGTTGACGAAAACAGCCTGCTTTAGGATAAGCATCGACAAGCAAATTAGAGACCTCTGAGCGACGCTTTCGAACCGGACTGTTCGGTAAACCGGTGGAGGTAACTACCTGGCATTGTCTTGCGAAGTTGTCTGGCCGAACTTCATGTTGTTGAGTCTTCATAAGAAATTTGGGATCCAAGTAAGCGGGGATAAGAAAATTTAATTTTCCGGTTTGCCCGACGGATTTTAGTGAAGGCAAAGGATTTGAATCGAGAGGAGAGAATAGTTACCTCTACAACATCAAGCATTACTGGTTTCAATCATCATCGACAAATATCATCATTAATTAGGCGTGTGAAAAGTAAGCCAAGCAAATCAAGTTCTACCTCAAGGTCCGGATTACCCACATCATCATCCACGGTACGGATCAAGATGCAAGTGGTTTTCCTCTTATGAGCAGTCATCTTGACAGCTTTGGTCTTTTGCCGGATTGGTTTTTCCGGTTTGTCTGGCTTCTCTGGTTTCTCTTGTGGAAGTTTCTTGCTTCAGAATGGATCATCACCCTGATTAAGCAGCAGTTGATGTTAAAAGTGATACCGGAGATGGCGGCAATATATTCAGTAAAAATAGTCAGAAGTCTTACAGATGGTGGTTTGTTGGTAGCACAGAAGGGAAGCAGACCGGTTCGGGCACAGAGGTTTTCCAGTTCGTTCAACATTTTCTTCACAGCCTCGGTGACCTCATCATCGGTAAGCTGGATATTAATATGTCGGAGGGGGTCGTCGACACTACCAGTGTATTCACACATTAAACCGGAGCGGGAGAGGGCGGTATGCTCCATGATATCCAACGGCGAGATCAATTCCGGTTAAACCATTGGCCATGAAGGCTCTAAGCTTGGAGAGTTGAGGAGCGTATTTACTTCTCTCATTGGCGGTTAATCTTTGCGGAAAGGGATGTGTGTTACTGAGTCGCTCCAGACGAAAACCGGGCAAAGGATTCTCATTGGTAGGGGAAGTGTCTCTGCAATAAAACCATGTTTGATTCCATTCCTTGGGGTGGCTGTGCAGTTTGACATGAGGATAAGTGACCTCCTTTCTTTTTTGAATCGCCACACCACCCAATTCTGTGTTGGGCCCGTCAGTGAATTCTGTGCGGCGGTTTAGATGGAAGCAGTCTATAAACAGTTCAACTGTGGGTTCTTCTTGAAAGTATGCCTCACAGAGCACTTGGAAGTGACACATATTGGTAATAATTGGGGCCCGTATCTTGGACGGAGCTGAAAATTGGCTAACACATCCCGTAAAATTTTGAACCAAAGGGTTGAAACCCCGGGCTAAGTGATCTGTGAAAACTACAACCTCTCCTTCTTGGGGTGTGGGTGGACATTCTTTGCCAGGAACCCTCCAATGGATGGTATTTTTGCTGCTTAAAGCGCCCGATAGACCAGATTGTTTAATTGAGTTTCGGTGACACGGGAAGGAGCCCAGTTGCACTCATATACTTGTTTGGCCATCTACAAAAAATATAAATCCGGTTCAAGAAATGTGTTGGAACAAAGAGAGAACCGGTGCACAATGCTAAATCGGAGACAAGTACATCTAAACCGGAGTTCTGTGAAGCGACAGTGTCTGGTTAAGGAGTTCTGGCAGTTCAACAAGGGGACTAATGGTGTATACCGGTTTACTTAATTTTTTCTATGTTAAGTTAAACCGCCTAGTCTAAATATTGAAAACAATTGAGGTTGCGAACGGCTAAGTGTGCAGAAACAGGTTTCGCAAAATTTCCCTACAACGAAGGATCTGAAGCCAGATCAGAAAAGAAGAAAAATATCCAAAAAGAATAAAGCAGAGCAGTATTGATGCAATGAGTAGGAGATGATGTGCGAGATCTATGGACGTAAGCAGGGGACTACAGGCGGATGCTAAAAGCTACTACTAATCAGAGCAAGGTGTCACAGATCTATCCAGGAGTCTGGTATGAACATGAACAGTTAATGGAGCACTACAAGAACAAGAAACCCTAGAACGGATCTAGGTCGAGGGGAACCGAGGACCTACCTGAGTTGAGAAGATGCGGAAGAGTGCTGCGTTTCTCTGGTGCGTTCAGGTTGATGCAGCGTCTCAAGACGGTGCAGAGGTCGATGGCGGCGGCGGAGCTCCGAGGCTAGTGACGCGAGGAAGACGAAGAGAAAGGGGACAGAGGGGAGAAAAGGAATGACCCTTCGGTCCTATTTATAAGGCAAGATACCTGTGTCAGGCGCGTGAATCAAGGAGCCACAAATCTAGGAAGCAGAGCTGTCGCCTCAATTATAGCGGATCTGTTAAACAAAGAAGATATCATGAAAGCTATCTTTAAGGGGGCGTCATGCCGGTTTACAGCAACCGAAGAAGGTGACGTCACGGCGGTTCAACGATTTCAAGAAGGTATTGAAGATGAAGGTTTTTATCAAGGATTGACATGAACCTGTTCAAATCAATCTAGGGCCTAATGTTGGGGATATCACTACTGGGCGTAAACCGGCCTATCTGGGCCGGGTTAACTTCATCAGTAGTTCAACGGTGTAAAAGCCCAAGAGGCATGAAAGCAAGGGCCCAAGGCCTGTAGGCGGTTTAGAACCTGTAGCCATAAAACGGCATGGTATGTAAACTTGTATTGTAAGTTAGGAATAGAGAGACCAACCCGGATACGAGTATGAACCGGAGATTGGGACTCTCTGAACCTACGGGCGTCACCCGTGTATATAAGGGGACGACCCGGGACGGTTCAAGGACAGACGACATCACTCAAGGCCTATGCGAAGCTTATTGGCTCCCTAGTCATCGAGACCACATCAATCCCATCACAACTAGACGTAGGCTTTTACCTTCATCGAAGGGGCCGAACTAGTATAACTCTTGTGTCTTTGCGTCCGCTTTAACCCCTTCAAGTTAACCTGTAGCGATGGCTCCACGACTAAGTCCTTTCATGAGGACATCTGCCGTGACAAAACCACGACAGCTGGCAAAGTCAAGAATCTTTACTGGCTTCTCCATATAAGTCAAATTACTGTCCAACTGAATCGCCAGGGGTACTGTATCTCTTAATGGTATATCGGCCATCTCAGCATGATACTTCTTCAACTGTGAGACGTGGAACACATCATGAACTCCTGACAATCCTTCAGGTAACTCCAACTTGTAGGCGACTTCTCCCATCCGTTCCAAAACACGGTACGGTCCTACGAATCCCGGAGCTAACTTTCCCTTAACTCCAAAACGTTTCACTCCTCGTAAGGGTGATACTCGCAGATATGCTCTGTCTCCAATTTCATAGGTTACCTCCTTGTGTTTTGTGTCTGCATAACTCTTCTGCCTGGACTGAGTAATCTTCAATCTGTCACGGATCAGTTTAACCTTCTCCTCTGAATCCTTGATCAAATCTGGTCCAAACAACTGACGGTCTCCTACCTCATCCCACATCAGGGGTGTTCTACATCTGCATCCAAACAGAGCTTCGAACGGTGCCATCTTCAAACTGGCTTGGTAGCTATTGTTGTATGAGAACTCTGCGTAAGGCAAATTGTCATCCCAACTAGATCCATAATCTAGCGCACAGGCTCTCAACATGTCCTCCAGAATCTGGTTGACTCTCTCTGTCTATCCATCTGTCTGCGGGTGAAATGTTGTACTGAACTCCAATCTCGTACCTAGGGTCTTGTGTAACTGATGCCAAAACTTTGAAGTAAACTGTGTTCCTCTATCTGATACGATGGTCCTTGGAACTCCACGCAAACATACGATCCTGGACATATATATCTTGGCCAACTTTGCACTTGTATAAGTTGTTTTCACTGGGATGAAGTGATCCACTTTGGTCAAGCGATCCACTACTACCCATATTGAGTCATATCCTGCTTTGGTCCTAGGCAATCCGGTGATAAAATCCATGCCAAGTTTTTCCCACTTCCATTCGGGTATCGGCATAGGCTGTAACAGTCCTGCTGGCTTCTGATACTCTGCCTTCACTCTCTGACATACATCACATACGGCTACATACTCGGCAATATCCTTCTTCATACCAGTCCACCAGAAACGTTCTTTTAAATCCAAATACATCTTGGTGTTTCAGGGGTGTATCGAGTATGGTGAGTCATGAGCCTCCTGTAGTATTAACTTCCTGATCTCTGGGTTATTAGGCACATAAACTCGATCCTCAAACCATAAGGTATCGTGCTCATCCTCGCGAAAACCTTTGGCCTTTCCTTTGCTCATCTTCTCCTTTATCTCAGCAATCTCTTTGTCTTCCTTCTGAGCTTCTCGAATCTTGTCCAACAATATAGACTGAACTTCCATTGTTGCAATGAAACCTCTTGGAACAATCTCCAACCGAAGTTCCATGATATCCTCAGCTAACTCCTTCGGCAATCCCTTACTTTCAAGGATATTAGCATAACTCTTCCGGCTCAAAGCGTATGCTACGACATTGGCCTTTCCTGGATGATAGTGTAGCTTCATATCGTAATCCTTTATAAGCTCCAACCATCTCCTCTGTCTACGGTTCAATTCCTTCTGTGTGAAAATGTACTTCAAACTCTTATGATCCGTGTACACATCACAACGGTTTCCAATAAGATAATGTATCCAAGTCTTCAATGCATGCACTACCGCTGCTAGCTCCAAATCATGTGTGGCATAGTTCAACTCATGGGGCTTCAGTTGTCGTGAGGCATACGAAACAACCTTTCCGTCCTGCATAAGCACACATCCAAGTCCCAAGCGTGAGGCGTCACAATACACTTGAAACTCCTTATGTATGTCTGGCAATGTTAGCACTGGGGCTGTAGTCAAACGTTTCTTCAATTCCTGAAAACTTGCCTCGCAATCTTTTGTCCATTTAAACTTAGTATCCTTCTTCAGTAATTCAGTCATTGGCTTGGCAATCTTGGAAAAATTCTCAATGAATCTCCGATAATATCCTGCGAGTCCAAGGAAATCATGGATCTCGCCAACCGAGTGGGTGCCAACCATTCGGTGATCGATCGAACCTTCATCGGGATCTACCGCTATACCTTCTCCTGATATAACATGTCCAAGAAATCCAACTTCCTTTAACCAAAACTCGCACTTGCTGAATTTGGCGTATAACTGGTGTTCCCTGAGTTTCTCGAACGTAAATGCTCCTTGTGCTTCTCTTTGTTCTTCGTGTATACCATAATATCATCAATAAACACCACAATAAACTTGTCCAAATATTCCATGAACACTTTGTTCATCATACTCATGAAATAGGCAGGGGCGTTAGTCAGTCCAAACGACATGACAGTATACTCGTATAATCCATACCGCGTGGTGAACAATGTCTTTGGTATATCCTTCTCTTGGATCTTCAACTGATGGTATCCCGATCGTAGATCAATCTTCGAAAACACCTGAGCTCCTTGCAACTGATCAAACAGATCGTTGATCATCGGTAGTGGATACTTGTTCTTTATCGTTACTTCATTCAAGGCTCGGTAATCAACAACCATCCTCAGGGATTTATCCTTCTTCTCAACCAACAGTACTAGAGCTCCCCAAGGCGATGAACTCCTTCGAATGTATCCTTTCTCCAACAACTCCTTGATCTGTTTCTTAATTTCCTCCAGATCATTTGCGGGCATCCGATAGGGTCTCTTGGATATTGGCCTGCACTGCAATAGTTCTATCAGAACTCGATGTCTCTATCCGGTGGCATGCTTGGTAACTCCTCTGGAAAAACATCCGGGTAATCCTTTACTACAGGCACTTCCTCCTGAACAACTCCAGTGAGGGCATTCACTTGGCTCCTCCTAGGAACATGCCTAGATACATACTTAATCCTTTTTCCCTCCGGGGTGGTAAGATGAATTGATTTGCTAGCACAGTCAATGCTTCCTCCATACTTTGACATCTAGTCCATACCTAATATCACATCCAATCCTTGTGACTCCAAGATAATTAGGTCAGACGAAAAAACATGTGTGCCAATGGTTAGGGGTATCTGGTTGCACCATCGGCTAGCCATGTACTCTGCTCCAGGCGAGCTCACTAAAAGAGGGGTCCTAAGGGTTTGGGTTGGTAGCTTAAACTTATCCACAAATCCCCTTGATATGTATGAATGTGATGCACCAGTATCGAAAATAACAAGAGCGTTAAATGACTTAACCAAAAACTTACCTATTACCGCGTCCGGATGCTCTTCAACTTCCTCCACGTTAACGTGGTTCACTTGTCCTTTGTTGAATGGATTGGGCTTCTTCCCAGCACTCCCATTTCCGTTTCCATTCCTTCCTTCAGGGCAATCATTGGCATAGTGCCCTGTCTTCCCGCACTTAAAGCAAGTAACTTGACTTAGGTCCCTTTTGGCGGGTGTAGCTGGGTTGGAGCGGTTTTGATTGTTATTAACTCTGTACCCATTCCCATTCTTAGCACCATTGTGGTTCTGCGATCCTCCTCCAGTGTGGTTGTGACCTCCATGATTATGAACAAGTCCTCCCGAGTTCGGGATTAAGCGGAGCTTCTGTTGAGCTCCTGAATTATACTTCCCTTGTCCATACTTCCTCTTACGGCTCTCAATTTGCTGCTGCTTTCCTTCAATCATAAGGGCCTTGTCTACCAACTCCTGGTAGTTGTTGAAAGTTGCCACCATCAATTGCATGCTCATCTCGTCATTCAGCCCTTCCATAAACTTCTCCTGCTTTGCGGCATCTGTGGCCACATCCTCAGGGGCATACCGTGATAACTTGCTAAAATCATCCATGTACTGAGCTACAGTACGGTTCCCCTGGCGTAAGTTGCGAAACTCCCGCTTCTTCATCTGCATGGCTCCAGTTGAGACATGGGCGGTGCGGAAAGCTTGCTGAAACTGGTCCCAAGTGACATTGGTTATAGGAAAAGTAGCCGTGTAATTCTCCCACCATGCGGCTGCTGGTCCATCCAATTGACGTGCGGCAAAGCACACCTTCTCAGCATCCGTGCATCCTGCGGTGGTTAACTCCCTTCCAATACGGCGTAGCCAATCATCAGCAACTATTGGCTCGATGCTACTGGAAAACACCGGCGGCTGTAACCTTAGGAAACGGGCTAAGTTGTACACTAGCTACGGGTTATTGTTATTGTTGTTGCCCTGGTTCTGAACTAGCAATTGCATCAAGGCATTCTGATGCTGGATCAACTGGGTGAGCTCCGGTCGGAAAGCAAAACCGGTGTCACGTCTCGGAGGCATCTGATGGTTTAGATGGAAGAGATTAGAATAGAAAAAAGGTCTAATGAGAAGACACTACCCATATGCATATGAGGCAAACACAATCATTTCACTCAATCAATCAAGCAAGGGCATACAAACGGTCTAGGACTATCGCAAAAGTGCTCAACTACTATTAGATACATGGGGAAAATACTACTAATATATGGTGGTCATCTAGAAATTTTGATCGGTGGAAGACTCCATGATGTCTGCTCCAGCTTCGTCTTCATAGTCATCATCACTTGCATCGGAATCGGTGTCGTCGATGATGATGTAGTTGTCCGGGCAAGTGGGGTCTTCCTCTTCTTCTTCCGGTGCTGATCCTCCCATGAATACTCCGATCTTCTTGACTAGGTCGTCGTTCTTCTCCAGTAGTGTCATGATTTCCTCCTCATAACCATAGCGTGTAAACTTGAGTTCTTCCTCCAGCTCGATGATCCTGGTCTTCGCCTTCTTCATCTCCATCATGTCTGCGCACATCTGGTTCTCCTGACGTCGAATGTGCTGGTTTAGCTCCTGGATGAAAGCTGCAATGGATCTATCCTTCTTGGTGCTGATTACTTCCCATTGCTCGTCTCGGCGCCCACATATTTGATAGATGGTGTCCTTAAGTTCCCTGTTGTAGACTTCTCCAATGCGTCCCATGGTAATGTGGGCTGCCATGCTCTTGCCTAGACTCCAGGTGGGTGCTTTGAAAGAAAACTCTATGGGCTTAGAAGTTGGCGAGAACGTCCTTCCTGGAACTTGTACTTGAATCATCCAGCACTCCTCTTCTGGTAAGGTGGCATTGTACATCCCTGTGAAGCTTGGTATTCCAATGTTCAAGTACCTAGTGACTTCCTTCAAGTGGCGTCCAAAAGGTGTGTCTTCATCCGGTTGTGCAAACTTGTTCTTCATCTCCGTCATCCTAAAGAGTGGAAAATGGAGAGGAGTCGAAATGAGTAGAGAAGAGTGACCTATTGTTTATCTTAGTGGTCGTGTCCTAGACTCAGCGTTTGCTATGTTTCATTCTTGTAGCGACCCGACCTCAGATGGTCAAGTCTCTGTGTTTCACTGTCATCCCTGGATCAGTAATGTCTTGACACACAAGACTCGAAGGATTTATAACGAGTAGCAATCACACACTTATTACATCGAATGTCTCCAAAAGAGAACTTATTACAATAATATGGCTTAAGGCCATCTAATGCGATAACAAATGAAGGCTTGGAAGATAAAGTGAGTCCATCAACTCCAACGGCATAGCTGAGCTGCACGGCAACGACCTAATGAACCTTACTCCTTATCCGAAAAGTCTGCAACATAATACGCTGCGCATCGAAACGGGTCAGCACATGGAATATGCTGGCAATATAACACAGTAGAACAAGAACAAAATAATGCTATCACTACATGCATATTTGGCTGGTGGAAAGCTCTATGGTTATAGTTTTGCGAAAAGCCAATTTTTCCCTACCACAAAGGAATAGATTTTAATTTAACTATCATGGTGGTTGAAACATTGAGAAGGTATAACCCCAACTCAATCCCAATTTAAAGTAGTTAACAACCCAACAATATTAATTAAGAGTGATGAGATACATGTGATAACTCAAGTACTAGATACTCAAAATTGTCCATAACCGGGGACACGGCTAACCATGATTAGATTGTACACTCTGCAGAGGTTTGCGCACTTTTCCCCACAAGACTCGATCGTCTCCGCTGATTTCTCGCACTACATGGTGTTTGAGAAACGGATGACCGAGACATAGTCTTTCAGAAACATTAACTCTCTACTCCGGGTAGACCATACCAAACCTACAAAACCCACTACCTGCTGATCTACCTCTTCGAGAGCTTCACGTAACTTACTCAACTATGCTAGAGCCCATAGTAGCTTGTGGCTGCACACGGAAGTTTCTAGCATGAATAATATCAGTTCCCTTTGAGCCTGGGTGGCGGTCCATAGGAAGATCACACGGGTACCCCCTGGATTTCCAAAAATAAAACAGACAACATTGGGTTCCCCAGGTGCCTCAATCCACCCAGATGTGTATTAAAGTTGCCACCTTAAATTAAACCATTAATTAACAATCTCACATCTGTCATGGATTCACTCAAACCCAACCACGTCTACGAGCATAGCATGGCAATATAAGCAACGCGTAGAAGTAACTCCCAAGGGTTTGATAGTAACAGGGCAATAGGTTCTACCTCGATAACTACTTCCCAACCCACAAGTTAATGACATCCTAATCATGCAATGTTTGAGGATTGAGCTAATGCATAAAAACTGGGTATGAAAAGAGTATGATCAAAGTGTTACTTGCCTTGTTGACGATCCGCGAATCCTAGAGACTCATAGTAACACGCTTCGCATTCCGGGAATTCTATCACAAGCAAACAATAACATACATAAGCAACAAGCAAAGATGCACAAGCAAAACTTCAACTAGAAGAGGCTGACCAGAAAGTTCAACTTAAGAACTCTGGTTCGCAAAAAGAATCAAACCAAACGGAGCAACGAAACTCAAACGGCGAAAGAAACAAGATTCGTTTACTAATCTGAACTAGGGTCAAATTTTACAGAGGCAAAAACTTGTTTGAGTTGATTACTCGGAAAGAGGGTTTCGAGACGAAACTCTAGGCACTTGAATCGCCTGAATCCGATAAACGAGCGAAAAGTTAAACTAGATCGAAAATCAGATCAGAAATCTCGATCAGAAAAGTCGCGGAATAAATCTGAGAAAAAGAAAAACTGACGAATAGATTAACGAACGAACGTTCGTTATCTGAACCTAAACGAAGAACGTGTTCATTAAAACGAACGAACGAGCGAACGCTCGCTAAATAAATAAACCGGAGAAAAACCGATCTATTTAAAAAAACAAAAACTAGGGTTTCAAAAAAAACAAACGGTTTTTTCTTTAAAAAAACCGGCGGCTCGGATCCGGCGGATACCTCCGACGAGGGGTCCGGCAAGGCGGCTGCGGGGCGGGGCGGCGGCTCTCGGGGTGGCAGGGCTTGGCGGCGGCTCGGGTGGCGGCGGCGGCGACGGGAGGCGGCCACGGCGGCTCAGCGGCGGCGGCTTGAGGCCGCGGCTCAAGGCTCGGCGGTGGCGGGTGGTGGTGGCTAGGGGGCGGGGGCGGCGGTATATAAAGGGAGGGGGCTCGGCATGGAGGAGGGGGCAAGGCGGCGGCGAGGCGGAGTCCGGCTCGGACTCCGGTGTCCGGGTCGGCGGCGGCGGCTAATGCGCGCGCGCGGGAGCCGGCGGCGGCTGGGCCGGCCTGCTCGGCTGGTCCTTAGGCCAAGTCGGGCTCGGGAACCCCTTTTTTTAAAAAAAATATTCCGCCGACAGAAAATAAATCCTATAAAATAAAATAAAAATCTAAAAAAAATGCCAAAACAAATTTTCACCGTCTAAATGAAATATTTAGAACGAGATGAACATTTTCTTGGCCCTCATGTATTTTATTATGAAATATTTTTCGGAGAAAGAATAATTAAAATCAAAAATCCTCGTTTTCGCTATTTGATAAAAATCAAATATGAAAACCGGAATATCCCCAACTCTCTCCGTCGGTCCTTGAGTTGCTTAGGATTTCGAGGATTGCGGAACAAAGATGCAATAAAATATGATATGCATGGATGGCCTATGTATAACATTCCAAATTGAAAATTTGGGATGTTACAGCTCATATGATTCGCGTTCGTTACTTTGATAATCTGGTATGTGGGTGGACCGGTGCTTGGGTGCTGCCCTTCCTTGGACAAGCATCCCACTTATGATTAACCCCTATTGCAAGCATCCGCAACTACAAAAGAAGTACTAAGGTAAACCTAACCATAGCATGAAACATATGGATCCAAATCAGCCCCTTACGAAGCAACGCATAAACTAGGGTTTAAGCTCATCACTCTAGCAACCCATCATCTACTTATTACTTCCCAATGCCTTCCTCTAGGCCTAAACAATGGTGAAGTGTCATGTAGTCGACGTTCACATAACACCACTAGAGGAAAGACAACATACATATCATCAATCGAACGAATACCAAATTCACATGACTACTAATAGCAAGACTTCTCCCATGTCCTCAGGAACAAACGTAACTCACTCACAAATCATATTCATGTTCATAATCGAGGGGTATTAATATGCATTAAGGATCTGAACATATGATCTTCCACCGAATAAACCAACTAGCATCAACTACAAGGAGTAATCAACACTACTAGCAACCTACGTGTACCAATCTAAGGCTTTGGGACAAAGATTGGATACAAGAGATGAACTAGGGTTTGAGAGGAGATGGTGCCGGTGAAGACGTTGATGGAGATCGACCCTCCCGATGAGAGGATCGCTGGTCATGATGATGGTGATGATTTCCCCCTCCGAGGGATGTTTCCCCAGAACAGCTCACGGGAGCCCTAGATTGGTTCCGCCAAGGTTCCACCTCGTGGCGGCGGAGTTTCGTCCCGTAAGCTTACTTATGATTTTTTCCAGGGTAAAAGACTTCATATAGCAGAAGATGGACACCGGAGGCCTGCCAGGGGGCCCACGAGGCAGGGGGCGTGCCCAGGGGGGTAGAGCGCGCCCCCCACCCTCGTGGCCAGGGTGTGGGCCCCCTCTGGTGTTTTCTTTTCTCAGTATTTTTTATAAATTCCAAAAATGACTTCCGTGGAGTTTCAAGACTTTTGGAGTTGTGCAGAGTAGGTCTCTAATATTTGCTCCTTTTCCAGCCCAGAATTCCAGCTGTTGGCATTCTCCCTCTTCATGTAAACTTTGTAAAATAAGAGAGAAAAGGCATACGTATTGTGACATAATGTGTAATAACAGCCCATAATGCAATAAATATCAATATCAAAGCATAATGCAAAATGGACGTATCATCGACCTCCTCCAGCCTCCACCTGTGACTGTTCATCCACGGGCTCCTGTTCATCCAGCCTCCACCGTGCGCTACTCCACCGGCTACTGTTCAACCAACCCTCTCCACGGGCTCATGTTCAACCACCCCTCCATGGGCTACTGTTCATCCAGCCCTCCACCGTCTACTGTTCATCCAGCCCTCCACGGGGTCCTGTTCATCCAGCCCCAACCGGCTTGATCGATCGGGGTCCTGTTCATCCGGAGGAAAAACCACGGGGTCCTGTTCATCCACCCCCACCGGGAATTGTTCATCCAAATGCCCCCAGCAATGCTCACTGTTCATCCAGAGGTAGCATCGACCGGCTTCAGTTAGCAGCAGTAGCGAAGGAATCGCTCGATCGGGTTCAGTTAACAACCATCGATTGATCGCTCGGGTTCGATGTAGCGCCGTAACTGCAGCGGCAATCGCCGGGTTCGATGGGTGAACGCCTCGCTTCCGGGTTCAGTTAGAGCCCAATGCCTCGCACACACACACGCCAAGCGTGACGTACGTAGAGAAACACGCATCGCTCGGCCCCGACCACCCACCGTAACCGGGAACACCCCGATATTTTCCTCGCCCTCGCTTCTACCATGGTTTTTTCCGTCATGGACAGCTCGAAGAATGTCATGCAGCTACGTCTCCGGCCCGCCCAGGACGAAAAGCCCATTTTATGTCATGATTTTTTTTCATCGAAGTAGGAGCCCACCACATCTATGATGATACTGGGTTTTGTCACAATTATCGTCATAGAAGTGTCATAAGTATGACAGGAAAAAAATTCGTTCAGCCCAAAATGTCATGGATGTGTCTTTTTTTGTAGTGATTCTGTTTTTCCATCAGTATGTTACTTGCCCGAGATTCGATCGTCGGTATCTTCATACCTAGTTCAATCTCGTTACCGGCAAGTCTCTTTACTCGTTCAGTAATACATCATCTTGTAACTAACTTCTTAGTCACTTTGCTTGCAAGGCTTCTTATGATGTGTATTACCGAGAGGGCCCAGAGATACCTCTCCGATACTCGGAGTGACAAATCCTTATCTCGATCTATGCCAACTCAAAAAACACGTTTGGAGATACCTGTAGAGCATCTTTATGATCACCCAGTTACGTTGTGACGTTTGATAGCACACAAGGTATACCTTCGGTATCCGGGAGTTGCATAATCTCATAGTCAAAGGAATATGTATTTGACATTAAGAAATCAATAGCAATAAACTGAATGATCAATATGCTAAGCTAACGGATGTGTCTTGTCCATCACGTAATTCTCTTAATGATGTGATCTTGTTATCAAATGACAACATATGTCTATGATTAGGAAACCTTAACCATCTTTGATCGATGAGCTAGTCTAGTAGAGGCTTACTAGGGACATGGTATTTGTTTATGTATTCACACATGTATTTACGTTTCCGATCAATACAATTCTAGCATGAATAATAAACCTTTATCATGAATAAGAAAATATAAAATAACAACTTTATTATTGCCTCTAGGGCATATTTCTTTCACGTGATATCTTGAGCAAATCTTTTACTAACCCTGTTGATCCCTCTTAGTAGTGTTGGATGCCTATACTCAATAATAAATGAAATGCTACACATAAGTCTTTGTTTCTTCTTTCTTGAGTCATATCCGTTCCAATGGTCCATAATCCTCACACAATGTTTCATGGGGACTAAAACATGTGATATAATTAACAAGCATAATTAGTCCTATATGTATATTGTCATCAACATCAAAACATCATGTAATGGCATGATTGGACTTTCATCCTCCCCATGTATTGCAATTAGCTAGGCCCCGTGCGATTATGTGAACCCACTCTCCACTTCAATCTAGGTTTACTTTCGACATGAGAGAGTGGATGAAAGTGCTAGTTATAGACTAGAGGGGGGTGAATAGGCGATTTTTGTGAAAGTCTTCAAAACACGGAGGCTTTGAAGACAAACGATAGAAATGAACCTATTGATATGCAGCGGAAGGTAGACTACACTAGACAAGCCATAGTCAAATAAATACTGAAGTGAAAGCACGAAGACTATTAGCAGCTAGGTAGTATGGATCAGGATGGAAGATAGTATGAAGCCAAACAACAACAGTCGTCACACAGTGAAGTCAATCAGATAATGCAAGCAGTCAATGACTTCACGCAGACATACAGTAAGTAAGGAGAGATAAGAGATAGAACCAGGTGCTTGGGGAGGACAGGGATTTGTTGGACCAGTTCCAGTTGCGGTGACAACTGTACGTCTGGTTAGGGAGGCTGAGATTTAACTCAGAAGACCACGTCTTCACCTTGTTCCCCTTGAGCTAAGGATACTTAGTCCTCGCCCAATCACTCTGGTAAGTCTTCAAGGTAGACTTCCAAACCTTCACAGACTTCGTTCACCGACAATCCACAATGACTCTTGGATGCTCAGAACGCGACGCCTAACCGGCTGGAGGATTCACAGTCCTCAAGTGTAACAAGTCTTCAGATCACGCGGACAGAAAGACTTCAGTGATGCCTAACACTCTTTGGCTCTGTGTGTTTTGGGCTTTGTCCTTGCAAGGATCTCTCTCTCAAATGCTTCGGAGGTGGGTTGCTCTCAAACGACAAAAGTCGTGCACTAACTCTGAGAAGCCACCAATTTATGGTGTAGGGGGTGGGCTATTTATAGCCAGGAGGCAACCCGACCTGATTTGTCCAAAATGACCCTGGGTCACTAAGGAACTGACACGTGTCCAACGGTCAGATTTCAAACACGCTGCAGCTTGACTTGGGCTACAAGTAAAGCTGACTCATCCAACTCTGGATAAGATTTTCTCTCATTGTCTTTGCTCGAAGACATAGGATTTGGTTGAGCATCACATCACCACTCGACTTTGTTCACTTGGACCCGCTTAACGGTCAAGGGTTCCTATGACTCAACAAAGAAGAAAAGGAAACTACGAAACAACTCTGTCTTCGCACTCCATAGTCTTCATGTGATGTCTTGTCATGTCATAGTCTTCAATGTGAATATCTTCACGGACCACCATTGTCTTCAATGTCTTCACACATTTTTAGGGGTCATCTCTGATAGGTAAACCGAATCAATACGGGACTACTACATGTGTTATCCTACAATTCTCACAAACACATTACTCCATCAACCAAGTTTGTCGTCAATACTCCAAAACCAACTAGGGGTGGCGCTAGATGCACTTACAATCTCCCCCTTTTTGGTGATGGATGACAAACTGGTTGAAGTTTTCAACGGCGATAAAAGTATGTGAAAGTTTAAGGATTGAGACATTGTCTTCATAAGTAGCTAAAGGCTCCCCCTGAAGATGTGCATATAAGTAGTTTGCTTTTGAATGCAAATGCACATGGCAGGTTTTACTTTATGGAGATCCTCTTCAACTTATGAAGACAAATCATCATGCATATAAAGATATAACGAAGATAATGAGATGCAAAATAAAAAAATGGACGTCTGCGGAATGGCTTCATGCGGAATTTATCATCGCATCAGAGAGTAGCAGAAAAAGTAGAAGCGACCATCAAGTTTAAGTGTTACAACCCAAAGAACCAAATGTATCAAAAGACGAGAGTTGTAAACACTTGGCAAAATATAGCAACCACCCAAAAGGACCCGCTTGAAGACTATCATGTCATATGCTTCTCCCCCTTTTGTCAGTAAGGACCAAAAAGGTTTGAAGACATAGAGCATCTACTCGTTCCCATCAGGAGTAGATGAAGGTGCAGGCTCGACGCTTGAGTTTGGTGGTGCAGAAGTGCTTGGTGCAGTGTCAAGATGAAGTGCAGCCATGGTCAGTGAACTGGCGTCGTCTTCCTCATTGACGACTCTCGCAACAACAGTTGCAGCCGAAGATGAACGCTCAGAATCTTCAATAGATGGAGTGTGGCGCTAGCTTGCATTGCGTGGAGGTCTAGAGTCAAATTTGAAGCCTTCTGTGAAGCCATCTTCGCGAAGATCTTCTTCAGGGCATAACAGTGTGAGACTCTTCCAAGACCACCGACAGGCTTCATGGGCTACGAACGAGTTCTTGGTGGCAAGGTGCTTGATATGATTGACGTCCACCAAGATACTCTGCATCTGACGCTTTAGCCAGTCATGGTGCTTGTCCTGCTTCTGATGTAAGGCAACAAGAAGCTCTTGGTAATTGAGAACGCGAGAACGCTTCCGAGGCCTTTGAGCGATTGTACTGGCGGTGGCTTCAGTGTTGGCATGATGTGGCTCACGCATATTGCCAGCCAAAGGATAAGCAGGAGTCGCAGCATTCGGAACATGAATCCCTTCTATGGGTTGTGTGAAGCTTTGACGATCAACATTTTGAAGATATAGGGGTTCTTTGGCAGGCTCAGGGTAGATGGCTTCAATCGATGATCAACCTCGTGTAAATACAAGATGGTTGCGCGCTGAGGGCTGATAGTCAACAGATGAATGGAGTTTGATCAGGCGCATCACCCATGGAGCATAAAACTTCAAGCCAAATAGATCAACCCCAGATGCAGCAAGTTGCCTGATGAAGAAATCATGGGTATTGAAGCTGATGTCATTGAGAATATAGAACACCAGAGTCTTCATGGTGCCTTCAAGTTTGGCTCAGAAGAATAGCCCTTGACTGGCCATAGAGTCTGCCTCGGGATATGATAAATTGTGCGGGGCAGGTACTCAAGGTCTTTGACGAAGAATTCCTTGGGATATACAGCATCTTGTGGCTATGGCTTCACATTTGAAGCTTTTGGAGTGGCAGAGGGCTTTGAAGCCTTTGTCTTTTTCACCTTCTGCAGCTTTGGTGGAGATGGCGCTTCTTCAGAGTCAGCATCATCAGCAGAATGATTCACAGTGGCCCTCTGAGCTGCGATGTTAGAGAGGAGGCCATCAAAGTTGTTGAAGGGGCCGATGACATTAGGATTGGCATCGCGTGTGCCATCAGCCCTTGGTGCAGATGGACCTGGGTTGAAGTTGAGGCCAAGATCTCTCTTGTTCTTCACAGCAGAATCTTTTGCAACCTTGTAGTTGCGCTTGAACTGATTGTCTTCACGACACCATAATATAGATGATGGGTCGGCATTCTCTGGCTTCGGTCCTCGGACCATGCATGTGTAGAAGCCTTGAGCAATGGCTTCAGACTTGGACTTGGGCTGCAGATTTCTGTACAGAATATCTCCCCATGGGTGCTTGATAGCGTTCTTTTCAGCATATTCAGCAGTCACAAATCTGTACTTGAACCATTCCTCAGCCCAATATTCCATTGGATTCGAGTCTTGCGCTGGCCGTAGCTCTCTTCAGGATCTGTCTTGTACATTTCAAAGAGATCTGGAGGTAAATCCTTGGCTGTATCCCCACGGCGCTGCCTGCCGCCCTTTCTAGCTGACTTCTCTGTGGCCATTATATTCAGACTGAATGGCTTCAATATAGTGAATGGCTTCCTCTTGCTGGACAAACAGGAACTGGCTTCAGGTGAGTGAATATGACGTCAGAAGAACTACGCAAATGAATGCGCACTATGAGAACCAAGGGATTCTCCCACGGACATGTACCTGTGATAGCATTAGAGGTGGGAGGGAAGGGGAAGAGGTCATATGCATTCTCAGAAGATTTTGAAGATAAATCAGTTTGAAGACATTGACCTCATAGTGCAAAGACATTCACTTATTTGATGAGAGTTGGTTCCAGATTTGTACGAGTCCATGAATAAGTACAAGTGAGGAATCTAACTAGTTATGAAGCATAAGTGAATAACCTTAGCAAGTTATGAGATGCAGACAAGGACGGATCCAGATTTGGAAGTCAAGAAACCACTTTTGGTTGAAGTGGATGGATTTGACGGATCAAAAAGGTAGTAAAAATTAAGTTTTATTTACCGCTTTGATGAACTGCTAGACGAGGTCGAGAGAAAAAGAGGTCGAGCAGTTCAATCTCCCATGCCCTAACTTCGCGACGGAAGACACCTACGGCAGCGACGGAGAGGACGAGGTCCGCGGCCGGCGTGAGGACGGCGTCGAAGAAGTCGCGGCAGCTAAGCGCTTCGTTTCCGGCGCCGACGCAAGCTAGCAGAGACGTTAGGGTTTGTGCGAGGTGGTGAGGTGGAAGAAGAGATAATGACCACGGTGAGTTGTGTATTTATAAGGAAAAGGGACAGCACAGCATAATTATGCAGGTGCCCCTCACGGTTCACATCTGAAGGACACGTGGCATGCATGCAACTTATTGGAAGTTGTTCATGTTCCCACGCACGCCTGGATTATCGGGTGGTCGTTCCGGCTTCTCCGGTTTTCTGGCAAAAGGATGTGGCATTAAAACCAGATTTAAATGTTTGTCTCTTTGTCTTCTGCTGACAAGGACTCAGAGAAGACAATCGACAGGCTTCAATAGAATGCATATGATTTGGATAGATAGAATTTGAGGTAGAAGCACAGAAGGGGTTAGGCTCCGATCACATTCACTTAGATCAATAAACATTCAAATAAGAAGACATAGCTATAAGTGAATGTTGTAGAGGACAGAACACAACTATATGTATATAGCAGCATAAGACCAAATCAACATTGCGAATATAAACCTTGAAGCTAAATCAATGTTGAAGAAAAACCAGATGTGAAGACTATGCAATTATGACGCCGAATGAAACACTTCAAAAGAATTTGGTGGTGGCGTTACCCACCGTATAGGAAGTATTAGACCCAGACACGGCGCACAATTATCGTGGCGCCCCGAAGTCAAATTCCGCGTTAATGTATTCACACTTAGAGTGTATGTCTTCATTGATTGAAGATATATGTTACTTCGTGTGTTGCACATCTAAGTCATCAACATGCATAAGCGTTAGGATGTGTGTCCAATTACAGGACATTCGAGGATTCTAAGATATTTAGCTCACACCGCAACTTGCAAAACCTTTTCTCATCCAAGGGCTTTGTGAAGATATCTGCCAATTGCTCTTCAAAGGTTGACGTGAATGATATCAATATCTTCCTTCATGACATGATCTCTGAGAAAGTGATGACGGATCTGAATGTGCTTTGTCTTCGAGTGCTGAACTGGTTTGTTGGCAATCTTGATGGTGCTTTCATTGTCGCAGTTAAGTGGCACTTGCTTCAGGTGGATACCATAGTCCTTGAGAGTTTGCTTCATCCACAGAAACTGAGCACGGCAAGATCAAGCAGCAATGTATTCAGATTCAGTAGTGGAGAGAGATACATAGTTCTGCTTCTTTGAAGACCAACAAACAAGAGATCGTCCAAGAAAGTGACATGTGCCTGATGTGGACTTGTGATCAAACTTGTCACTAGCATAATCACATTTGAGAATCCAACTAGATCAAACTCTGTGCCCTTTGGATACCATAATCCTAGTGTTGGGGTGTAAGCCAAATATCGAAGAATTCGCTTCACAGCTAAGTGATGCGATTCCTTTGGTGCCGCTTGGAATCGGGCACACATGCAAACACTAAGCATGATATCATGCCTAGATGCACATAAATAGATTAAAGAACCAATCATGGAGCGGTATACCTCTTGATCGAACTCTTTACCATTGTCGTCAGGACCAAGATGACTTTTGGTTGGCATTGGCGTCGTGTATCCTTTGCAATCTTGCATTCCAAACTTCTTCAGGCAATCTTTGAGGTATTTCTCTTGAGATATGAATATGTCGTTGCTCTACTGACGGATTTGAAGACCAAGGAAGAATTTCAGCTCTCCCATCATGGACATTTGATATTGCTCTTGCATCATGTGTCCAAACTCATCACTGTATCTCTTGTCGGTGCAGCTGAAGATAATGTCATCCACATAGATTTGGCACACAAAGATTTCTCCATCATATGTCTTCGTGAAGAGTGTAGGATCTAGAGAACCAGGTTTGAAGCCTTTGCTCTTCAGGAAGTCTTTGAGTGTGTCATACCAAGCACGAGGAGCTTGTTTGAGGCCATACAGTGCCTTGTTGAGTTTGTATACCATGTCAGGATGTTTTGGGTCTTCAAAGCCCGGTGGTTGTGCAACATACACTTCTTCAATCTTGCCATTGAGAAAGGCACTCTTCACATCCATTTGATACAGAAGAATGTTCTGATGGTTGGCATAGGCTAGCAGTATGCGAATGGCTTCAAGCCTAGCCACGGGAGCAAATGTTTCATCGAAGTCAATCCCTTCAACTTGAGTGTAACTTTGAGCAACGAGACGAGCCTTGTTTCTGACGACTTGAACATGCTCATCTTATTTGTTGCGATAGATCCATTTGGTGCCTATGATATTGTGCTTGCGAGGATCAGGACGCTTTACCAATTCCCACACATTGTTCAGCTCGAACTGTTGAAGTTCTTCTTGCATAGCTTGAATCCATTCAGGTTCCATGAAGGCTTCAGCAACTTTCTTGGGTTCAGATATAGAGACAAATGCAAGGTGCCCACAGAAATTTGCTAGCTATGTTGCTCTTGAACGAGTGAGTGGACCAGGTGCATTGATGCTATCAATTATCTTCTCAATCTGTACTTCATTTGCAACACGAGGATGAACTGGATGAAGATTTTGCCCTTGCTGATCATTGTCTTCATCTTCAGCATTGGCTTCAGGCTGAGCATTGTCTTCAGGCTGGCTTGGTGCAATGATGATTTCTTCTTCAGCCTGAGCTTCTGAAGGAATGATTTCTCCAGTACCCACCAGCTTGATAGATTCACTTGGTGGGACTTCATCTAGCACATTTGGCAGGTGCTCTCTTTGCGAGCCATTAGTTTGATCAAACCGCACATCCATAGTTTCAACCACTTTATAGTGAAAGAGGTTGAAGACTCTGTAGGAGTGTGAATCCTTTCTGTAGCCAAGCATAAAACCTTCATGTGCTTTCGGTGCAAATTTTGAAGTGTGATGTGGATCCTTGATCCAGCACCTAGCACCAAATACTCTGAAGTAACTGACATTTGGCTTCTTACCAGTTAGGAGCTCATAGGATGTCTTCTTTAGAAGCTTGTGAAGATAAACACGGTTGATGACGTGGCATGCAGTATCAATGGCTTCAGGCCAGAACTTCCTTGGAGTCTTGTACTCATCAAGCATCGTCCATGCCATCTCAATGAGGGTTCTGTTCTTGCGCTCCACGATGCCATTCTGCTGGGGTGTGTATGGAGCTGAAAACTCATGAGTGATGCCCAATGTATCAAGATAAGTGTCGAGGCTGGTGTTCTTGAATTCTCCGCCGTTGTCACTTCTGATATGCTTGATCTTGATGCCATAGTTCGTCATGGCACGATTGGTGAAATATCTGAAGACATCCTGCACTTCATTCTTATAGAGGATTATATGCACCCATGTATATCTTGAGTAATCATCAACAATGACAAAGCCATAGAGGCAAGCAGTGGTAGTGAGAGTAGAGTAGTGAGTAGGGCCAAATAAGTCCAGGTGAAGCAGCTCGAAGGGACGCGATGTCGTCATGATTGTCTTTGAGGGATGCTTGGCTCTAGTCATCTTTCCAGCTTCACAGGCACCACACAGATGATCCTTCTTGAACTTGACGCCCTCGATGCCAAGGACGAGCTTCTTCTTCGCGAGAGTATACAAGTTCCTCATGCCAGCATGTCCTAGCCTCCGATGCCAGAGCCAGCACTCTGAAGCTTTTGCTAGAAGACATACGGCTAACTATGGTCCTGCTGAGAAATCTACCTTGTACAGATCATCTTTTCGATACCCTTCAAAGACTAGAGATTTGTTAGATTCCATTAGTACAAGGCAACGATATTTTCCAAATATCACAATCATGTTTAAGTCACAAAACATTGAGACATACATTAAGTTGAAACCAAGGGATTCAACAAGCATCACTTTATCCATGTGTTGATCCTTTGAGATTGCAACTCTACCTAGACCCAGTACCTTGCTTTTACCAGTGTCAGCAAATGTGATGTGACTCTTGTCAGATGGACTTAGAGTTGAATCCATCAGAAGACTTCGATCACCAGTCATGTGGTTAGTGCATCCATTCTCCATAATCCATTCTGAAGCCTTTGGTGTCATACCCTACAGTGCGGTTAGGGGGATAGGCTTCACCAAGGGTATTGTGAAGCATAAACATTTGAAGAACGAGTGGATTATGAAAGTTCAGATCTTGGTTAGGGTAGATAGGATGATTGTCAAGGAATCCTGGAATGAAATACATAGTAAGACCATTTGGGCATATTATCTTGCGCCCCACAAGATGTTTTAGGTCCCCAGCATAAGCATCGGGCGCCTTTGATTTCCGGCTGGAGACCTTTCCATGAGAAAGAGAGTTAATTTTTCTTAGCCACCCACATCTTCAGGGGTGGCTTAGAAGCAATGAGTCTAAGTGTAGCATCTGATAACTTCGGCTTTGGAGCCCTAGCAAATAGCCTTGCAGGAGGTGAATAATACTCATATGAATAAGCAGAAATGTTCTTAGTTTTATGAACATAGCGGTTTGAGGAAACACTCTCATATTCATAGGTCTGAGTATGATTTCCCTGCATAACATTGGCATTAGGGTGACTCTGTTGAGTCCTCTGTCTGTATGAAGCCTTTGGACCATATGAAGCCTTTGGTCTGGGGTTTGTCTTCTTCCCACGTGGTGTCATGATGACATTCACGGGAAGATTCTCAAGAAAACTTTTGGGCACCCAGATCTTCTTCATAGGTGGCCCATTCCTGTAGTTAGTACCAATATACATGGCAAACACTTCACCATTCTGATTCTTAAACAGTTCATAGTTTGCATCAAAGGATTCATCAATGATAATCGGGTTAGCACAGGTGAAGCCAGATAAGGTAGACGGATCCACTTAAGGTCCCTTTGCAGCAACCCATATGGTTTTGGGGTACTGCTCAGGCTTCCAGTAAGAGCCATCAACATTCATTTTCCTCACGAACCCAACACCCTCTTTCCTAGGGTTTCGGTTCAGAATCTGTTTCTTGAGGACATCACATAGTCCGGATCATCAATGATGCCAGGTCATCATTCTTACTCTTACTAATCCTCATTTGAACTGAAGCATAATTCAAATTCAATTCAAATTAAAGTCCAAAATTCAAGTTTGTCAAACATGCAAAATAAAATGTTCAAAGTATGGCAAATAATCCCTTGATATTTGTCATGTTGGAACCAACCTCTTTTGAATTCTCAAAATGCCCCTGAGAGTTAATTTTTGGTCCAGCAGTAAATTAAATGGCCTTTGCAAAATAAATAATTATTTATTTAACTCCAATTGCCTCCAAACTTTATGTGCCACTCCAAAATATTGCGTTGGAATATTGTGCCAAATTTCAAGCTCAACTAAATTCATTTGCTTTGGTAACTAAATAGGAATCAGTATCTAAAATTTGAAAAATAGTTTTACAAATGTAAAAAAAGAAGGAGAAAAGCCCCCCTCTCAACTGGGCCGACTGGCCCAGCTGGCCCCCGTGCCCCCCCTTAGGCCTCAACCCACCAGGTCGGCCCACCTCCTGCATACACCTGACCCTCCCCTGTGACCTAGTCCCAGAAAATATCTCTCCACGCTCCACCACTCCCCCCCCCCACGATCCCCATCTCTCCCTGGTCTCTCTCTCTCTCTCTCTGTCGATCCTATCTGCATCGAGCCCGCACGCCACCTCCCCGGCCCCGTGCCCCTGACGCCCATTCCGGCGCCACCCCGCCACCTCGTCACCGTCGCTGGACCTCGCCGTGCGCCACCATCACCGCCCGAAGGCCTCGCCATCGCCGGACCTCCTCATCTCCTCCCCGTCGAACTGCCTCCCCGCCACCGTCACCGAACTGTCCCCGTCCTCCTCCCCGCCGGACCACATCGAGCCTCGCCGCCACCTCTGCTCTCCAACGCCGGTGAGGGCCGTGCCCTCCTCCTCTCCTCTCTACCCCGCGTGTCACAACCTCATCCATCGCCGCTGCCACTGACCCAAGGCCGGCCACACTGGTCAAGGCGCCACGCCACGCCGCGGTGCTCTGTCATTGCAGTTGCTCGCACGCCGCTTGCGCCCACCTTACGCCTCGCCTCGCGCCATCTCCGCATTCTCCTCGCTGGTTGCGCTTTTGCCAGACGCAGCGTTTCGCGCCTGCTGACGCTGCCGCCGCTTCGCTCTCAAGACGCCGCTCTACACGGCCGCTGCGGCCCGAGGCTATGGCTCGACGACTCCTGGCGGCGTCGAAGGCTGCCCGCCGATAACCTCAGGCTCGCTATGGCCTATGGGCCCTTGACAACGAGGCCCCACACCCCCTTTCCTGTAAAAAAAGAAATAAATAAATATATAATAAAACTATTAGTTAATTACTTAATTAATTATGTTTAACTAAACTAAATAAAATTGGTTAATCTAATCTTTTAGTTAAAACTAATTAACCTTGCTTAATTACTCTGAGCATATGACGAACGGGACCCACACGTCAGTTTGACTGGTCAACGGTCAACTATGACCGCTGATGTCATGCTGACATCATGATGACACAGTAATTCTTTTTCGGTTTAGCTAAATAATAATAATCCTAGAAAATGATTAAAACTTTAGAAATCCATAGTGATTCATCCGTAGCTCGGATGGAAAAACTTTGTACATGAAAGTTGCTCAGAACGACGAGACGAATCCGAACACGCGGTCCGTTCGTCCACCACACGTCCCTAGCATAGCGAACATGCCACCTTTCCCCTCTGGTTCATCTGTCTGACAGACGTCCAGAACCGGGAAAACTTTCCCGGATGTTTTCACCCTTCGCCGGTATCGCCTAACCCTATGTTAGATCACCTCTAGCACTGCTTATTGTCATGTTATGCATATGTTTGAGTGTATTTAATGTTTCTTCACCCTCTTTTCTCCGGTAGACCCCGAGACCGCTGCTGATGCCACTGTGATCGACTACGTTGACGACGACCCTCCTTGTTTGAGCAACCAGGTAAGGCCCCCCTTTGATCATCCCGATATCGCCCATTCCATTCTCTCATACTTGCATTAGATTTTGCTACTGTTCTTGATTGCTCCTATTCTGATGCATAGCCTGCTTTTGTATCTGCTATTGTTACCTACCTGCTTATCCTAAACTACTTAGTATAGGTTGGATAGTGATCCATCAGTGACCCCCACCTTGTCCTTGTTGCCCCTGCTTCATCATCGACGACTCGATCAACGTGATTGACGACTAGAGCCTGACACCTCACATCACATCACGCCCCTTTAGTTGCTCGACTCTGCAGAGCTACTATCGAGTGCCGAGGGTGATCCCTCATAACGCACTCCTGATGATAATTCTGTAGTGTAGCTATTCGATCGTGGTCATCGAGGGTGATTTCCTCTTTCACCATTCCCGATAAGGCTCTGTCATGCAACACCTCAAGTGTGAACCTCGAGGGTGGTCCCTCTTCCGTTCACCTTGATGATTACATTGAGTGGAATCCACCGGGGTGATTCCTCGGGGTTTTCCCTTGATGTCTGGACACACAGTTACCTTGACTTACTGGAGACCGTTGTGAAAGCCGGGCGGGCCCGGAGAGCACCCGTGCAATGTGACGGTGGCGGCTGGCTGTTTAGCGGTATCACCCAGGAGGGGTGATAGCTCCGGACTTGTCCAGACAGCCATCACTACTTTAATTGTTAATGCACTAACAGGTTTGGGTATTTGTTCTGAATTGGCCTTTGGCCTTTACGCACCAACCACCACGTGAGAATAGTTATGGGCCTCGGCGTCGTGGTATCAGCCGAAGCTTTGTCAGACGTCCAGTTTAGCATTGTGGCCGGGCCGGATCGTGCCATCCACTTCACGGGTAGTGCTGGTATCCCCTTGCGCACAACGACCCGGAGTGCAACGGACGATGGGCCCAGACCCCGAAGTGCTTAGGATGTAGACCGTCGGGGACCTCTCCGCTGAGCCTAGGTAGGGCTGCGACGTGTTGATCTTCCGAGGCCAGGCATTGACCCTAGAAAGGTGTGTCCGGCCAGAGTGATCAAGCGTGTTGGAAAACGTGGTGCACCCCTGCAGGGAAGATCTTTATTCGAATACTGTGTCCACGGTAATGGACGTTCAGACTTGTATCCTGATCTTATACAACTAGAAATGGATACTTGATATGTGATGGATATGTTGGCTCCGGGATTGCTTTCTCGCAGGGAGTCGAGGAAGGATCTCTGGGCATTAATGTTACAACATGCTTGTTAAATATTAAACCGCTATATCTTTACTCTTCTACATGCTGCAAGATGCTTGGAGCTGCGTGAAGATGCTAGTCTTCGATAGGCTAGGCCTTCCCCCTCTATTCTGGCATTCTGCAGTTCAGTCCACGGATACAACCCTTCCATTTGATACCAATGCATACATAGTATAGATCTGAGATGCTTGCGAGTACTTTGGATGAGTACTCACGGTTACTTTGCTGCCCCTTTCCCCCCTTGAGGGAGTCCCGGATTAGGGGGTGTCCGGATAGCCGAACCATCACCGTTGGCCGGACTCCTGGACTATGAAGATACAAGATTGAAGACTTCGTCCCGTGTCCCATGGGACTTTCCTTGGCGTGGAAGGCAAGCTTGGCGATACGGATATGTAGATCTCCTACCATTGTAACCGACTCTGTGTAACCCTAACCTATCCAAAGGTCTATATAAACCGGAGGGTTTTAGTCCGTAGGACGAACAAAAATCATACCATAGGCTAGCTTCTAGGGTGTAGCCTCCTTGATCTCGTGGTAGATCTACTCTTGTACTACCCATATCATCAATATTAATCAAGCAGGAGTATGGTATTACCTCCATCAAGAGGGCCCGAACACAGGTAAAAACATCGTGTCCCTTGTCTCCTATTACCATCCGCCTAGACGCCTTGCAGTTCGGGACCCCTACCCGAGATCCACCGGTTTTGACACCGACATTGGTGCTTTCATTGAGAGTACCTCGTGTCGTCAGCCGTCAGTAGGATGCCTCATCCCGTCTTTAAAGACGATATTATCGCCAAAGGGCCTTGGCCGCTGGTCGAACTCTTGACTAGGTGGTTTTCTTATGACCGCCAGTTATCGGCCGACGATGACCTCTCAAGTCATCGAAACCAATCTCCATGTTAATTCAGAACTTGCCGAACAGTTAGATCCGATCGAGCTCTCCTCCGTAAACGAGCTCTTGGATCGCATCGCCGCCCCGGGAGTCGCCACAGACTATGACCGGATCGGGCCTAAAACCGATCTGAGAGAGATCAACTCTCCCTGGGCTACCCATAATGTTGCTGTGATAGAGGAGCAATGCGGTGATTCTTCTTCTATCTTAAGGACTAGCTACGTCGGATTCCCGATCCTCCATGCCGGATTCCCGCAGAGGGACGGATGTCGATCAAGCCCTGAACTTAAAGTCAGTGGGTTGGACTCATTGGATAACACTCAAAATCCAAACTTCCGAAGTTCGGAAACTTCTCGCCCCGAGTCCTAAATTAGACGGGTTCCGATCTAGTTCCACCCGCCCACCCAAACATTAGCGATCTCTCTCAAATTCGCAAGAGCCCGCGGAAACAAGACATCATTATGGGCGATTCCTCCCTGGTTATGAACAGGATAAAGGATCGCCGAGAGGAGGACGCAATCCCAATTTTCTGCAATAATTGCACGGACAAGGGAATTCTAAACGCCATAAGTTGTTGCGAAATTACACGCTTTGCTGACTTGGTGACCATAGTACAAAAAGTACTTTGTGCGATGGAGAGCACACAGAAAACCGAAAGTAAATTTTGGGATAATCTGGCCCGAATACATCCCTAGTCCGAAATAAAAGGGTGCATCACTATCAAGCACCGGGTTAAATACCAAAAACCAAAACCCCTAAAGGGTGCGGAACCGTCTTTGGAGGGTTGGCTAAGCAGACCTCGCAAAATTCACAGTCTGAGGCGCCACTCCAACTCATAGCCTTCGAGCATGTTGGATACTACGGCAGGTGGCCAAAAGTGGCGAAGAGCTTGTAGCTTCAGAATCCCAGCCCAGCAACACCAGTACGGTGTTAACAGTCTTCCAGAATTTCGCGTCAAATAACATGCGAAAACGAACACTCCGCAACCTTGCCGAAGTCTACCAAGTAGCAACAATAAATCCATGGAGTGACACGGCTATTACCTTTAATGCCAGTGACGAACCTAAATTCCGAACAGCCCGAGCACCGGCCGCATTGGTCCTCAGTCCGATAGTGGACGGCTTTTCGCCTTACTAAGGTACTCATGGATGGCGGCGATGGACTAAACCTCATCTATGAGGAAACCCTCCGAAAAATGGAAATAGATCGGAACTGCATTGAGCGAAGCAGCACAACCTTTAGAGGAATAATCCCTAGCCGGAAGCATGCTGCACAGAAAAATCACACTCGGCGTAGTGTTCGCTCGCCGGACAATTACAGGTCGAGGAGGTCACATTTCAAGTGGCTCGTTCAACAGCGGATACCATGCTTTATTAGGACGAGAGGCATTCACAATTTTTCAAGCTATACCCCATTATGGGTACATGAAGCTTAAAATGCCCGGACCTAACGGAATCATCACTCTCGCTAGTGATCCGAACATAGCACTCCGCACCGAAAACAAGATAGCCGCACTAGCCCTCGAGGCACTATCCGAAGCCCTAGCGGCCGAGGAACTCACCGTGATGCGCTCCACGGTGAACAGGGACGATGTGATACTTGATAAAAGATCCAAGTCCACCTCTTTTAAACCAGCGGATGAAATAGTCAAATTCCAAGTCCACCCAACGGACCCCGCAAAGACGGCCTCCATTGGGGCACAATTAAACCCTGATGTAGATGCCGCACTACGAGAATTTCTACGAGAAAACTGGGACATCTTTGCCTGGCACCCTTCAGACATGCCAGGAATCCCACGCCGGCTGGCCGAGCACAGCCTAAATATCCTAAAAGGATTCAAGCCAGTCAAATAGGCTCTTCAGCGCTTTTCCGAACCCATGAGACAGGCCATGGGATAGGAGCTATCCAAACTTTTGGAAGCCGGATTCATCAGAGATATAAAACATCCGGACTGGCTAGCAAACCTGGTGACGGTACCAAAGAAGGATAAATCATGGCGCCTATGTGTTGATTTTAAAGACCTTAATAAGGCTTGCCCAAAGGATCCCTTCCCCCTCCCTCAAATGGATCAAATTATCGACGCCACAGCAGGACACGACTCATTGTGCTTCCTCGACGCGTACTCCGACTACCACCAAATCAAGATGGCGGAGCTGCACTAAGCTGCAACAAAGATTCATCACTCCATGCGCCCGTTCGCTTCAACACAATGCCCTTTGGGCTCAAAACGCCGGTGCAACATATCGGCGCATGATTCGTATATGTCCGGCAAACCAGATCGGCAAAACAGTGGAAGCATATGTAGATCACGTGGTCGTCAAAACCAAGCACGCCGAAACTCTAGTAGACGACTTGAGGCTCACATTCGACAATCTTGAAAATATGACATCAAGCTCAATCCAGAAAAATGCGTCTTGACGTTCCAGGAAAGCTCCCGGCTTCATTGTGTCCGGTAGAGGAATTGAAGCAAACCCAGCCAAGATCCGAGCTCTATCACAATTGGATATTCCAAAAGACCTCAAACAAATACAAAAATTGACGAGATGCATAGCGGCTCTAAGCCGCTTTATTTTCCGTTTGGGAGAAAAGGCGTTACCTCTTTACCGCCTCCTCCAGCGCACCGAACACTTCGAGTGGACGGATGCCGCCACGGCCGGACTCGAAGAAATAAAGGCCATTTTGGCAAAAAATCCGGTCCTGGCCGCGTCCAATGTGGGCGAACCAATGCTATTATATATCGCCGCAACACATCAAGTTGTCAGTGCGGTACTCGTTGTCGAACGAGAAACGGATGGACACCGGTTCCCTCTTCAAAAACCGGTTTATTATGTGTCCACTGTCCTAACTCCATGCAAGTCCCGGTACCCACACTATCAAAAGATAGCATACGTGGTGTTCATGGCATCCCGGAAGCTGTGACACTACTTTCAAGAGTGTTCGATAACGGTAGCCTCCGAAGTACCTCTTAACGACATCATAAATAACCACGACGCGACGGGCTGGATTGCTCAATGGGCCATAGAGCTCCTTCCATTCGACATAACTTATAAGCCACGACGAGCTATTAAGTCGCAGGTTTTGGCCGACTTCATGGCCGAATGGACTGAAGCCGAACTCCCTAAAGAGTACGGCGCATACTCCAATTGGATCATGCACTTTGACGGCTCCAAAATGTTGGCCGGCCTGGGGCTGGCATCTTCCTGACGTCCCCAACTGGGGACACAGTCCAATACGTCCTTCAGATAATGTATACGGACTCCAACAACGCAGCCGGATACGAGGCCCTTCTGCACGGCCTCCGGATGGCAGTCTCCATGGTCATTCAACGCCTAGAGGTGCGCGGGGATTCGAACCTCGCACTATCTCAAATAAACGGAGACTTTGATGCCAAAGATCTGAAAATGGCAGCATACCGCAATGCGGTCCTAAAAATGTCGACGCAGTTCAAGGGCTCGAATTTCATCATATAGCCCGGGATAACAACCAGGCGGTGGATATATTGGCACGCATCGGTGCAAAACGCGATGCCGTCCCACCCAATATCTTTCTAGAACGGCTGTTCAAGCCATCCGTACTATGGGAAGGGGAGTCCGGCAATAACAATCCGGACCCAAACGCACTGCCTGATGTCGAACACTCTGACACAACCGGAGGCTCTGCCCCCGAGATAACACCCTCCGCTCACGAAATAATGGCGGTTATCGCCCCGTGGACGGAACCATTCCTAGCCTATCTAACTAGGCAGGAACTCCCCGAAGACCAAAATGAGGCTCGCTGCATAGTACGGCGATCTAAAGCCTACAAAGTCCATGAGGGAGAGCTTTATAAGAAAAGCACTACAGGAGTCCTTCAAAGGTGTATCTCCGAAGAGGAAGGGTGAAATCTCCTGGCTGAAATTCATGCCGGACTGGGTGGGCACCACGCCGCAGCCCGGGCCCTTGTAGGGAAGGCCTTCCATACAGGATTTTATTGGCCGACGGCCGGCAGAATCTTGCAGGATTTAGTCCAACGATGCGTCGGTTGCCGATTTTTGGTAACCAAAGCCACATGCCACCCACCGCCTCAAAACTATACCCATCACCGCCGTTCGCGGTCCGGGGCTTGACATGGTTGGACCCCTTAAGGGAGGAACCCACAAGCAAAAATACCTATTGGTCATGGTGGATAAATTCACCAAATGGATAGAGGCCAAGCATGTTAAAGCGGCGAATCCGGACGGTGATAGACTTCATATCGGGGTAGTGCACCGTTACGGTGTCCCCCACGGTATCATCGCGATAACGGCACCAACTTCACGGCCGATGAGGTCAAATTATGGTGCAAAAACATGGGCATCAAGCTCGATTACGCCTCAGTCTATCACCCTCAAACCAACGGCCAAGCCGAACGAGCAAATGGTCTAATCTTGAGCAGCATTAAACCCAGACTAGTGCGGTCCCTCAAGGAATCTAACACGCACTGGGTTGAGGAGCTTGACTCCGTACTCTGGGGGCTGCGGACCATGCCGAATCGTACTACCGGATTCACACCATTCTTTATGGTGTACGGCGCAGAGGCAGTCTTGCCCTGCGACATAATACATGACTCACCTCGCGTGTGCATGTATGAAGAAAGAGAAGCCGAGCTCGATCGGCAGGACAGTTTGGACGCATTGGAGGAGGAGTGCGACACGGCAAAAGCTCGTTCTGCATTCTATCAACAGCAGGCTCAAAGATATCAAAGCAGGGAAGTACGGGCCAAGGCTTATAACGTTGGCGAACTAGTTCTACGCCTGCCGGACAAGAAAAAGGACAAACTCAAGCCCAAATGGGAAGGTCCCTTCATCATCGACCAGGTCCTGACCGGTGGAGCATACCGTCTGCGAAACGCATCGGATAACCGACTCGAGCCGAACCCATGGAACGCAGCCCATCTACGAAGATTCTACGCCTATGCGCCGGACTCCAAGTTCGTCTCCTTCCTCCGTCCACATTTTCTATTTTTGCTGCCTTTTATTTCTCTCCTTCCTCCTCATTCTTCTTGAATCCTCTAGAGGCTCGTTTGCGCTTTTTTCGCACACACTTGACACGCTGTCCGCGCTCATTATACCTGGGGGCTTCTTTAACAGAAGCTTATTTATACGGGCTTCATGCCCAACACATGCGTTAAACTTCCACATGTACCTTTTATTCACCATTATATGCATCGATATGACTTAAGTTTTGGCCAAGCTGGGTTGCCTGGCTCCTGTGCTTACCCCTACATTCCCGATTGTTCGGCTAGGTGGTAAAGGGAGCACCTCTGCGATTATTCTTTGCCGGGTCAGCCGGATGTGTACCTCAGGTGGGTGAAGCTGAAAGCTAAGCGTTCTTAAGGGAATATTCGGTCGGTGAACTGAAAGATGATTTTAACTATTTACCCATCTGCCCCGGATGATTTTACGCTTTCATAGCAGCTTTGACATGCACTTTAGGGCATGCATCCCGATGAAAGGAACCCTTAATGGAACTATTCACCCTGGAAGATGTTTCTTACTACCCATGTAATATAACATAACTAGTTGGGCACTTATGTCCGACATGTTAATAATGACCCCTACGCCTTGTCTCCATGCATACCCGGTTCTTATATAACCACGAAGGTATTGGACACACTCCGGACTATTGGGTCCACGAGGTCGGGCGAAAAGGTCCGCTATGACAAGCGATCTACAATCCGGCTAGAAGACATTTTTTTCATGTCATATTTTTACATAGTCAACTCGACTCATTGTATTCCTCCTCAATGCCACCTAATAGGCTATCTAATTTACAATCTTGCTGGGAATACTTGGCGGCCAATTCTACTTGGTCGTACACTAAGATTACAGGGATCTCCATCCCATCAGGCCCCACAGGTCCGACCTCGGCCATGTGGTTTGGGTCAACAACCGTGTGCTGCGTCTTTACCATGGCCCGAGGCCTCCCTGGCGCCTTTGACGGCAGTCGATATCTTCCATAGTCAGAAGCGCCGCCATGCTCCTTGAAGCCGCTCTGCCAGCTCCCCAATGCCTTCGGGCAGGGAGATAGATGGCCACAAGGCCTGGCCGATGCCTTTCATCACCTGTCGGACTCGTCCATGCAGCTGACGCAATTCGGGAAGAAGATCACCCGAAGAACTGGGCATCTCCTCCTCAGGACGACCTGTGAGCAAACCTACATACATGTTTATGTTAGTCGCCTTCCTCGCCGAACTCTTCAAAGTTCACTCAAGCACTTACTGAAAATGCCGCGACGAAGCCGCCGATTCTACTTTACGGAGTCAGACAACTGGGCACGAACATCCTTTAGTTCCTCACCCAGCTTGGTGTTGGCATCTTGGAGGTTATTTTTCTCCTGCCGCACCCTCGTAAGCACGCTCTCATGACCTTTAGCTGGCGCCAGAGCTGCTGCTTGTCCGGATCTAGTCGGCGCCATCTGCAATGTTTTTGTCGATTTACACACGCCGCACTTCATAAACGATTTATCTTTTGAAGCGTATATTACGGAAGGGGTCTCGTGGCTCCCCCCATGGCGGCTAGTGCGGCCTCAAGTTGGGCCTTGCACTCTTCAAGCTCCTGGGACAGTCGAGTATTTTTTTTGTAAGATCCTGCATAACAAATGATCCTTAAATCAGTTATTCTAACTATTTTAAGTCTCGGGGGCTACTGGCATATATAACTGTCAAATTTCCTTACCCGTATGTCCTTTACATACTGCTCCGTGGCTCTGGCTAGACCATCTTGAGCTGCACGGAGGTGCGCATCTCCCGAATCGAAGGCATTCAAGGCCTCTTGGGAGAAACATGTCGTCCTGAAGAACTGTCCCGTGGCGCTTTGTGATTCAGGGCGCTCTCCACCTCGGAGTTGGTGGCGGACAATCTGTCGGCATCCTCTGTCGAAGGAGCATCCGACATACGCCTCGTGTTCGCCTCTGCTTCTGGACCCGGCTTTGGAGCCTGGCCGACGGAGGTTCGATTGGCAACCTCTCCAGACTCAGTCCGTGGCGCTAGTTTTCTGAAAGAGCGTCGGCGTTAATCGCCTTCGAGGAATCCATCCTAGGAACATGGTGACACGCCATACCGTTCGCGGTGGAGTTTCGATCCGGACCGCACTCCTTTTTAACCTGCTAGGCCGTCTTGCCCCTTGTTTGCCGGCCGCATGGCGGGCTCGGCTTCGCCTCGAAGGTACCCCTGAAACACCATTGGTATATGGTGATCAAGAAATAAGCACGGATGGGTCATTATCAGAATATTGGGACCTCGGTCTCAGTTACCTGTGAGGCTGGAAGTATTCCGGGGTAATCGGTCGTGATGGCAACCAAAGCATTGTCGATGCTAAGTTGGTGGAATACCCCGTCGATCAACTCCACCTTTATATCCGGATCCTCTTCAGTCGTCGGATCGAGGGACCGTTCGGATCCTCGGGTTGTGGGGGCGGGCTGTGTATCTTCTCCATAGTCCGGCGCAGTTCTCTGTGAAACCATGAAATGAGATATTTAACCATGGGAACATGGATCGGACAGTCACAAAGATGTTTTCTTACCCAGCTTCAAGGATTATTCAAGAAAACTCCTTGATGGATTGACACGGAAGAAATCCTCCTCCTCCCCTTTATACATGGCGCATAAGATCTTCACCGGTTCGGTGACCGTTCCGACCCTTTGCGGCCATGGCGGGTGGCATCGTCCTCCCCGTTGAAGTCCCACATGGGGTGGCCCCTATATTGGGCGGCTGCACTCCCCTCATAATGCAGATTGCCATGACTCAATCATGGTCAATCCGGCATGAGCGATAACCTTATTCGGCTCATCAAATAGAGGACATCCGGTCATTTTCCTCCGAGGGCTCAGGGCGCCATCTTAGGCGCTTCTTGAAGGAGCATTGCTGAACTCCGGAAGGCCGATCCGAGCGAGGATCCGGCAGCGGGGCGTCCTCCATGTAAAACCATCCGAAGGCCGGTCTTGGACGCCTTCTTCGGGGGTTCGGATAGGTATCCGGTCCGCGATGTGCCATAGCTCGGCTCCGCCCACTTGATATATTGACCCCTCATGAGAGCGGGGTACTAGGCAGAATAATCTCTTCCACAGCCGAAATGAGCCTCGGCGCCCAAGAACAGTTCGCAAAGGGCCACGAAGCCCGCGATGTGCAAGATGGAGGCGGGAAGTAAGGTGGTGGTGCAACTGGAGGTCAGAACTCCAAGAGCCCCCGGAGAAACGGATGGATTGGAAATCCGAGTCCTCTTACTAGATAAGAGATGAAGAATACCCGCTCTCCTTTAGAGGGATCGGGGACACTCTCCGCTTGCTTTCCGCCCTTGTAGGTGGCAAGTCCGGCTCAAACCGGAACCATGAAGGTCGGGGGAAGAAATCCCTTGGCTTGGAGTATAACTAGCTCGCTATGCGGGACTGAGCATCCCTCCCAATTTCCAGGCAGAGGGCTGGGAGCGCGAGAGGAGGAGCCGCGTCGACTGTCCATGATGGAATGGGCTTTGGTCAGAGGCGCTCTGATGAAAGCTCGCGAAGGGGGGATAGTGTGACTCAGATCTAGAACCTCGCCCCTTTTATAGGCAGCTCATTTGCGCAGCTAGGGGGGTAATTGTAAAAATACCCTGGATTTTCGCATTCATTCAAACACGTGGAAGATGGACATTATTGGGCGTAGAAGCCAAGGAGCGCAGCATTTATCAGAAGCCGGACATTATTCGACAAGTATATGGAATTTGGAGAAGAACCCGCCTCGCAATGGCGAAGACAATCAACGCGCCGGACTCATCGTCATTGAAGCCTGGTTCGGGGCTCTTGAGGAGTCCGGATTAGGGGTGTCCGGATAGCGAACCATCACCGTTGGCGGACTCTGGACTATGAAGATACAAGATTGAAGACTTCGTCCCGTGTCCGGATGGGACTTTCCTTGGCGTGGAAGGCAAGCTTGGCGTCTGAGATATGTAGATCTCCTACCATTGTAACCCGACTCTGTGTAACCCTAACCTATCCAAAGGTGTCTATATAAACCGGAGGGTTTTAGTCCGTGGGGCGAACAACAATCATACCATAGGCTAGCTTCTAGGGTTTAGCCTCCTTGATCTCGTGGTAGATCTACACTTGTACTACCCATATCATCAATATTAATCAAGCAGGAGTAGGGTATTACCTCCATCGAGAGGGCCCGAACCTGGGTAAAAACATCGTGTCCCTTGTCTCCTGTTACCATCCGCCTAGACGCACAGTTCCGGACCCCCTACCCGAGATCCGCCGGTTTTGACACCGACACCCCTTCTTTCTTCTTTCCGGTTGTTGCAACTAGATGGTGGATCCCTGGAGCCAGATGCCATCGCTGATGGATGCTACTACGTGGAGACCGCCGATGACCAGGAGTAGTTAGGAGGTCCCAGGCAGGAGGCCTTGCCTCTTCGATCGTTGTTGCTTTTGTGCTAGCCTTCTTAAGGCATCCTTGTTTAACTTATGTTTGTACTCAGATATTGCTGCTTCCGCTGTCTCTTGTGTATCGAGCTTGTATTCGAGCCCTCGAGGCCCCTGGCTTGCAATATAAAGCTTGTATTATTTTGATTTGTGTCTAGAGTTGTGTTGTGATATCTTCCCGTGAGTCCCTGGTCTTGATCGTACACATTTGCGTGTATGATTAGTGTACGGTCGAATTGGGGGTGTCACAAGTTGGTATCAGAGCCGACTGCCTGTAGGATCCCCCTTTCCAACTCCTTGGCCGAAGTTGAGTCTAGTCTTTGAAAAACTGTTTTACTAACATGGTTGTGCGGCTTACGAGCCCACGTCGCCATTGGGTGGTATTAGGATCTTTTACTCCTCGCCTATACTCTGGGACTCTGATCTCTCTTCTATTCGGGTTAAATGATTTTGTTAACTCTTAACTCTAGGATCTCGTAAATACTTTCTCCCGAAGAGCCCCTCACTCCAGATGATTGCTTGGTGCACCAGAAGATTCTGAAGATACTCTCCGATGTTTTACCGAGTCTCTTGTACCCTTCACCATTGCGATCCCTGCCACCGATAATCCTTATGCGTAACTACCTACCTTGTCGTTCATACCTTCATCTCGAGTTGCTCTTGTTATTACAAGATGTCCTGAAATACTCTTCGATGTTTCGAGGATCCTTTATGCTTACTGCCCTGAAGTCCTTGCCGCATGAATACCCCTACGGAGAATTACTCGCTCTTATCGAGTATCCATTCAACCCCAGTTATTCATATGCTTCATAATATACTTTTTAATACAATCCGAGCTTTCGATGACCTCTATCTCCTATTGACCTAGAAGGTCTTACCTGCCTACACTCTGGTTAATTCCATATGCCTAGCAGTATCCATTGATGTCCTTTGTCATTATCATCTTGAGTCTTTCGATTTGATATGTCCGTAGCCATAATCATTAGTTGATCCTTATAGATTATCTTTCCGGCTCAGACGTCTTCCCGAACATGAGCTGGTTCTCGGCCAATCAGATTGCCATCGATTGTGCCCTAAATCTATTCAACTTAACCATCCTTGGTCAGAGCATTTGCTTCTGATCCCTTGATTTTGGAAATCGTAATTCCTTTGCATTTCAACTCTGAACTAGTCAGTTGCTTCTATAAAATGATATACTTGCATTCTTTCTACTTCTGGTTGAGTACTGATGCTCACATCAGATCCCTTGTGAACCACCAGATCCTTTGTGGGGTTCTATCCGATAGCGTCCTTCATATACAGTAACCTTGTGAGCTTTTCCTCGGATACATAATGCCTTTGGTAAATTGTATCTTCTGCTTCCTTAACCATGCTCTACTCTCGGGATTGATATTTTACTCCTGAAGTTTGTGGGAAAGGTTCCTAAGATGCCTCTATGGGTTGAACCTATGCCTTCCCTAATCTGTTTGAACCCGAGAATCTTCATGAGTCTTACTCTTCTAGTGTTTTGCCAGATAAAATATCAACACTACAGCTTCACCGAAAGCGAGAAGTGAATGAAAAGTTATGCATTAGAGAAATGGGAGTCGACCTTGAACCTTGTGTTCATGCCCATGGACCTGATGTGGAACTTATCATGGAAGCTTCTTGTTATAATAATAATCCCCTTGTGATAAGTTCATCTGTTATCTATATTTGGTCCTTTGCAACCGTGGTTCCAACCATGATTTTTCTTCTTTGATTTCATTTCTCGGACAAGTGGAAGTACTTGTCTTCTGTAGATCATTTCATCCGTCCAACCTCTATTCTGCTATACCCTCGAGTAATACCCTCTGGTATCTCGAGAATATCACGGAACTACATAACTTCTAATGAGTTTTTCATCAACTATTATTCTCGCTGATTCAAATTTTCCACGGGTTCTATGTTGTTAAACACTCGAGAACACCGGTAATTGATTCAGGTCTCCATTGCTTTGTTTAACCCTTCTTGTGACCTAACATATCTGAGCAATGATAATTCCCTGCTTATGCAAACACCTCGGTGTACAAACTCTGTCAGTAAGACCTTGTTACTATTGTTGATGACATTCCAGTAGCCACCGATGGACGAGAACTTTACCTATTGGTCCGCCTCGTCTTAACGAGCAGGATAATGGTTCTCTTCGTCCGTCGCCCTTGGTACCAACGTTGTTTCCAACATAACTGACAGGTTGTCCTCTGACCTGCCTTGCTGTCATGACCATGCAAATGATAGGACCCTTCCCGCTTTCAACCCACATGGTGGGCCCATAACCCACAGTTCCAAAAGAACGAAACCTGACTCTCCTGTACATCTCTGTCTTCTAAAATTTTTTCTCACACTTGGTTTCGTATGTAATTCACGAGCCACCTACCTAGTGATCTGTTATGGTATCAGACGCAATACTTTTTCCCATTGCTCTCAACCCCTTTCACCCTCTGTTTCAGGCAACGAACGGTTGCCTACCCGGTTGAAGCTCCTTATTGCACCTCCTTACCTTGCTCTCGATGACTTGCTTGAATTTCAACTCGAGAGATGCCTCTATGCCAAGCTCCGTCCTTCCCGAGTTTTCCCCCTTACTCCACCCCTTTAATCTCGGGACGAGATTTCTTATAGTGGAGGAGAATTGTAACGCCCGGATAATTAAGCTACAGTAATCTCTTGCTAATGATGCCAGGTCATCATTCTTACTGTTACTAATCCTCATTTGATCTGAAGCATAATTCAAATTCAATTCAAATTAAAGTCCAAAATTCAAGTTTGTCAAACATGCAAAATAAAATGTTCAAAGTGTGGCAAATAATCCCTTGATATTTGTCATGATGGAACCAACCTCTTTTGAATTCTCAAAATGCCCATGAGAGTTAATTTTTGGTCCAGCAGTAAATTAAATGGCCTTTGCAAAATAAATAATTATTTATTTAACTCCAATTGCCTCCAAACTTCATGTGCCACTCCAAAATATTGCGTTGGAATATTGTGCCAAATTTCAAGCTCAACTAAATTCATTTGCTTTGGTAACTAAATAGGAATCAGTATCTAAAATTTGAAAAATAGTTTTAAAAATGTAAAAAAAGAAGAAGGAGAAAAGCCCCCCCCCCCCTCTCAACTGGGCCGATTGGCCGAGCTGGCCCCTGTGCCCCCCCTTGGGCTTCAACCCACCAGGCCGGCCCACCTCCTGCCTACACCTAACCCTCCTCCGTGACCTAGTCCCGGAAAATATCTCCACGCTCCACCTCTCCCCACGATCCCCATCTCTCCTGGTCTCTCTCTCTATCGATCCCATCTGGATCGAGCTCGCACGCCCCCTCCCCTGCTTGATCTGGGTGCCTGCCCTCGCTCAACGGCCCGGCCCTGTGCCCCTGACGCCCATTCCGGCGCCACCCCACCACCTCGTCACCGTCGCTGGACCTCGCCGTGCGCCACCATCACCGCCCGAAGGCCTCGTCGTCGCCGGACCTCCCCACGGGACCTCCTCATCTCCCCCCCCCCCCCCGTCAGACTGCCTCCCCACCACCGTCGCCGAACCGTCCCCGTCCTCCTCCCTGCCGGACCACATCGAGCCTCGCCGCCACCTCTCTGCTCTCCAGCGCGGTGAGGGCAGCGCCCTCCTCCTCTCCTCTCTACCCGTGTGCCACGACCTCGTCCGTAGCTTCGCCGTTGCCACGACCCAGCGCCCGGCCGCACCAGTCGTCTTGCGCCCGCCGGCTGGTGCTTTCATCATTCTTTGTTGCGGCCAGCGCTCTGCGCCCCACCTCGGCGCCGCCTCGCCAGCCATCTTCGCCTTCCCTCGCCGCGCCGAGATGCGCCTTCGCCGCCGCCGCTTGGCATCCCAGCGCCCGATGCCTCTGCCTGCTGACTCGCCCGTTCCCCGCCGCGCCCGCCCTACACGGCCGCCGTCAGCCGAGGCCATGGCCTCGACGACCCTGCTGGGCGAGCGTCCGTGCCCCCGCACGATAACCCGTGCCCGCTATGGCCTATGGGCCCTTGACAACGAGGCCCCACACCCCCTTTCCTGTAAAAAAAGAAAAAAATAAATATATAATAAAACTATTAATTAATTAGTTAATTACTTAATTAATTGTGTTTAACTAAATTAATTAAAATTAGTTAATCTAATTTTTTAGTTAAAACTAATTAACCTTGCTTAATTACTCTAAGCCTATGACGAACGGGACCCACATGTCAGTTTGACTGGTCAATAGTCAACTTTGACCGCTGATGTCGTGCTGACATCATGATGACAAAGTAATTCTTTTTCAATTTAGCTAAATAATAATAATCCTAGAAAATGATTAAAACTTTAGAAATCCATAGTAATTCATCCGTAGCTCGGATGGAAAAACTTTGTACATGAAAGTTGCTCAGAACGACGAGACGAATCCGATCACGTGGTCCGTTCGTCCGCCACACGTCCCTAGCATAGCGAACATGCAACCTTTCCCCTCCGGTTCATCTGTCTGACAAACGTCCGGAACCGGGAAAACTTTCCCGGATGTTTTCACCCTTTGTCGGCATCGCCTAACGCTACATTAGATCACCTCTAGCACTGCTTATTGTCATGTTATGCACATGTTTGCGTGTATTTACTGTTTCTTCCCCCTCTTCTCTCCGGTAGACCCCGAGACCGCTGCTGATGCCACTGTGATCGACTACGTCGACGACGACCCTCCTTCTTGTCTGAGCAACCAGGAAAGCCCCCCCTTTGATCATCCCGATATCACCCATTCCATTCTCTCATGCTTGCATTAGATTTTGCTGTTGTTCTTGATTGCTCCTATTCTGATGCATAGCCTGCTTTTGTATCTGCTATTGTTACCTACCTGCTTATCCTAAACTGCTTAGTATAGGTTGGATAGTGATCCATCAGTGACCCCCACCTTGTCCTTGTTGCCCCTGCTTCATCATCGACGACTCGATCAACGTGATCGACGACGAAGCCCCACACCTCACATCACATCACGCCCCTTTAGTTGCTCGACTCTGTAGAGCTACTATCGAGTGCCGAGGGTGATCCCTCATAACGCACTCCTGATGATAATTCTGTAGTGTAGCTATTCGGTCGTGGTCATCTAGGGTGATTTCCTCTTTCACCATTCCCGATACGGCTCTATCATGCAACACCTCAAGTGTGAACCTCGAGGGTGCTCCCTCTTACGTTCACCTTGATGATTACATTGAGTGGAATCCACCGGGGGTGATTCCTCGGGGTTTTCCCTTGATGTCTGGACACACAGTTACCTTGACTTACTGGAGACCGTTGTGAAAGCCGGGCGGGCCCGGAGAGCACCCGTGCGATGTGACGGTGGCGACTGGCTGTTTAGCGGTATCACCAGGAGGGGTGATAGCTCCGGACTTGTCCAGACAGTCGTCACTACTTTAATTGTTAATGCACTAACAGGTTTGGGTATTTGTTCTGAATTGGCCTTTGGCCTTTACGCACCAACCACCACGTGAGAACAATTATGGGCCACGGCGTCGTGGTATCAGCCGAAGCTTTGTCAGACGTCCAGTTCAGCATTGTGGCCGGGCCGGATCGTGCCATCCACTTCACGAGTGGTGCTGGTATCCCCATGCGCACAACGACCCGGAGTGCAACAGGCGATGGGCCCAGACCCCGGAGTGCTTAGGATGTAGACCGGCGGGGACCTCTCTGCTGAGCCTAGGTAGGGCTGCGACGTGTTGATCTTTCGAGGCCGGGCATTGACCCTAGAAAGGTGTGTCTGGCCAGAGTGATCAAGCGTGTTGGAAAACGTGGTGCACCCCTGCAAGGAAGACCTTTATTCTAATACCGTGTCCACGGTAATGGATGTTCGGACTTGTATCCTGATCTTATACAACTAGAAATGGATACTTGATATATTATGGATATGTTGGCTCCGGGATTGCTTTCTCGCAGGGAGTCGAGGAAGGATCTCTGGGCATTAATGTTACAACATGCTTGTTAAATATTAAACTGCTATATCTTTACTCTTCTACATGTTGCAAGATGCTTGGAGCTGCGTGAAGATGCTAGTCTTCGTTAAGCTAGGCCTTCCCCCTCTATTCTGGCATTCTGCAGTTTAGTCCACAGATACAACCCTTCCATTTGATACCAATGCATACATAGTATAGATCTGATGCTTGCGAGTACTTTGGATGAGTACTCACGGTTGCTTTGATACCCCTTTCCCACCTTCTTCCTTTTTTTCCGGTTGTTGCAACCAGATGGTGGATCCACAGGAGCGGATGCCACCGCCGATGGATGCTACTACGTGGAGACCGCCGATGACCGTGAGTAGTTAGGAGGTCCCAGCAGAGGCCTTGCCTCTTCGATCGTTGTTGCTTTTGTGCAAGCCTTCTTAAGGCATCCTTGTTTAACTTATGTCCGTACTCATATATTCTTTGCTTCACGACTCTTGTGTATCTAGCTTGTATTCGAGCCCTCGAGGCCCCTGGCTTGTAATATAAAGCTTGTATTATTTTGATTTGTGTCTAGAGTTGTGTTGTGATATCTTCCCGTGAGTCCCTGATCTTGATCGTACACATTTTAGTGTATGATTAGTGTACGGTCGAATTGGGGGCGTCACATTACCACATCAGCAGTTGAAGATATTGCAACAGTAGCAGCAGTAGAACATTCAGCAACAATGGTAGCGTTATCACGCTCAAGGCATTTTAGACATGGTGGTTAAAATCCTTCCTGAGGGCGACTGGTCTGTTGAGCGCGAAGTGCCTCGTTCTCCTTTTGAAGATCTTCATGAGCCGCTCTCAATTCCTCAAGTTCTTGCTTCCTTTGAAGATAATCGTAGGAAAGCTTTTCATGAGTTGTTGAGAGCGTTTCATGACGACTTTCAAGTTCCTCGTACTTAACATGAAGATTTTTAATGTCTTCAATTAAGGACTGAGTTCGGGTCATTTCTGCGTCCAACAGGTCATCGCTTTTGTCTAACAATTTTTTAATATGTTCCATAGCTTTCTGTTGTTCAGTTGCAATTTTAGCAAGTGTTTTGTAGCTAGGTTTAGATTCATATTCAGAGTCATCTTTACTTGATGTTTGAAAGTAAGCATCGCGTGAGTTTACCTTGGCACCGCGTGCCATGAAGCAGTAGGTAGGAGCAGAGTCATCCTCATCATTAGCATCAGCGGTGGTGACGGGGCCATTGTCGTCAGTGTTGAAGATGGACTTGGTGACATAGGCTGAAGCTAGAGCCAGGCTTGCCACGCCTGAATCGGAATCCTCCTCAGACTCCACATCCGCCTCCTTAGAAGCAGACTCCTCCTCTAAATCCATCTATTTGCCAACAAATGCACCAGCCTTGCTTGATGAGCTCTTCTTGTGTGATGAAGACTTCGACGAAGACTTGGAAGAAGACTTTGAGGATTTCTTCTTGTTCTTCTTGTCATCAGAATCATATTCCTTGCTCTTCTTCTTGTTGTTGTTCTCATTGTCCCACTATGGACACTCAAAGATGTAGTGACCAGGTTTCTTGCACTTGTGGCATGTTCTCTTCTTGTAGTCATGAGTAGAAGCTTCATCATTTCTTGAGCTGGATATTGAAGACTTTCTGAAGCCTTTCTTCTTAGTGAATTTCTAGAACTTGTTCACAAGCATAGCAAGCTCCTTTCCAATGTCTTCAGGATCCCCAGAGCTACAGTCAGATTCTTCTTCAGATGAGGAAACAACCTTTGCCTTCAAGCGCGAGTTCGGCCATAGTTGGGACCATAGATATCTCTTTTCTCAGATAGCTGGAACTCATGTGTGTTGAGCCTCTCAAGTATGTCAGACGGATCGAGAGTCTTGAAATCAGGGCGTTCTTGAATCATCAGGGCCAGGGTGTCAAATGAGCTGTCAAGCAATCTCAAGAGTGTCTTGACGATTTCATGGTTGGTGATCTCAGTGGCACCGAGTGCGTGAAGCTCATTTGTGATATCAGTGAGGCGATCAAATGTGAGTTGGACATTCTCATTGTCATTTCTCTTGAAGCGATTGAAGAGGTTGCGAAGAACAATGATCCTAGAGTCTCTCTGGGTTGAGCCGCCTTCGTTGACCTTGGAGAGCCAGTCCCAGACTAGCTTCGCAGTTTCCAGAGCACTCACACGACCATACTGTCCTTTGGTCAGATGACCACAGATGATGTTCTTGGCGGTCGAGTCGATTGAATGAACCTCTTGACATCAGCAGCAGTGACACCTTCACCGACCTTGGGAACACCGTTCTTGACGACATACCAGAGGTCGACATCAATGGCTTCAAGATGCATACGCATCTTATTCTTCCAGTAGGGGTAATCAGTGCCACCGAAGACAGGGCACACAGCAGAGACTTTCATTATCCCTGCAGTCGACATAGCTAAAACTCCAGGTGGTGAAACCGAATCACACATAACAAGGGAGCACCTTGCTCTGATACCAATTGAAAGTGCTAGTTATCGACTAGAGGGGGGGTGAATAGGCAATTTTTATGGAAGTCTTCAAAACACGAAGGCTTTGAAGACAAACGATAGAAATGAACCTATTGATATGCAACGGAAGATAGACTACACTAGACAAGCCATAGTCAAATAAATACTGCAGTGAAAGCATGAAGACTATTAGCAGCTAGGTAGTATGGATCAGGACGGAAGATAGTATGAAGCCAAACAACAACAGTCGTCACACAGTGAAGTCAATCAGATAATGCAAGCAGCCAATGACTTCACGAAGACATACAGTAAGTAAGGAGAGATAAGAGATAGAACCAATTGCTTGGGGAGGACAGGGATTTGTTGGACCAGTTCCAGTTGCTGTGACAACTGTACATCTAGTTAGGGAGGCTGAGATTTAACTCAGAAGACCGCGTCTTCACCTTATTCCCCTTGAGCTAAGGACACTTAGTCCTCGCCCAATCACTTTGGTAAGTCTTCAAGGTAGACTTCCAAACCTTCACAGACTTCGTTCACCGGCAATCCACAATGACTCTTGGATGCTCAGAACGCGACGTCTAACCTACGGAGGATTCACAGTCCACAAGTGTAACAAGTCTTGAGATCACGCAGACGGAAAGACTTGATGATGCCTAACACTCTTTGGCTCTGGGTGTTTTGGGCTTTGTCCTCGCAAGGATCTCTCTCTCAAATGCTTTGGAGGTGGGTTGCTCTCAAACGACAAAAATCGTGCACTAACTCTGAGCAGCTACCAATTTATGGTGTAGGAGGTGGGATATTTATAGCCAGGAGGCAACCTGACCTAATTTGTCCAAAATGACCCTGGGTCACTAAGGAACTGACACGTGTCCAACGATTAGATTTCAAACACACGCGGCAGCTTGACTTGGGCTACAAGTAAAGCTGACTCATCCAACTCTGGATAAGATTTGCTCTCATTGTCTTCGCTCGAAGACATAGGATTTAGTTGAGCATCACATCACCACTCGACTTTGTTCACTTGGACCCCACTTAACAGTGCGGTGGTTCCTATGACTCAACAAAGAAGAAAACAAAACTACGAAACAACTCTGTCTTCGCACTCCATAGTCTTCATGCGATGTCTTCTCATGTCATAGTCTTCAATGTGAATATCTTCACGGACCACCATTGTCTTCAATGTCTTCACGCATTTTTAGGGGCCATCTCTGATAGGTAAACCGAATCAATATGGGACTACTACCTGTGTTATCCTGCAATTCTCACAAACACATTAGTCCCTCAACCAAGTTTGTTGTCAATACTCCAAAACCAACTAGGGTGGCACTAGATGCACTTACAGTGGATTTATTCATGATGAAATAAATCTTGCAGTTAGACCCGACGGGGTCCGAAAACGCAGACGAACAGACCCAGTTGACCCATCGCGCGCGGGGCGCCAGCCGCACGTGTGGGCCTGGCTTGCGCAAGCGAAGCAATTAGCTAGGGGCCAAAGGCCACAGACAAGCAGGCGAGATGAAGCGCATGAGCGCGACCAAAAAGTTGCATGACGGTGGCCCCGGCCTCACCCGCATTCTGCCCATCATGGACCCTCGAGATGGGTCACCCGGGTGCACGCCATCCGGGCAGATCGGACAGCGTGGAGAGTCCCTCATGACACACCAACGGGAAATGAATGGCGCGGAGGGCACTCTTTCCAGCGAAGCCCCCCAAGAGGCTAGTACTCTAGCATCCTTTATAGGAGTAATTAGCTTGCTTGCCATATAGGTTGTTCTTACTGTAGATTGCATATCTAGATAACTTACTTTATCCGATTTACCCCTAAAATTGAAAGTTAATTAAGCTAAAATTGTGTAGTCTCCCATTCATCCCTCCCACCTCATCTCTCTAGCTGACCTCCCGGTGAAAGCACATTTTCTCCCTTGGTGGTTTTGGTAACTGTCAAAATACATGTTGTTGGACTAACAATTTTATCGAGCATATTCCAGGAAGAGTTCAACATTGGCTTGTAGATTGATGGAGAAGAGAAGTGGACCCCTCAAGCTATAAAGGATATACATTGGCAAAAGCTTAAAGAGTCTACATTTTCAGTTAAGTGATCAAAGATCACATTGAGTCCACAAGAAAGCCAATACTATTAAAAGGGGATGAGGTTTTGATTATGAGTCATTTGCTCAAGTGGTTGAACATATTGTTCGAAAGACCCTCAACCACTTTCACAAATTCCAACTGTCCAAAACCCTAAGTCAAATCGGTCCCACCGAACCACTTATAACCGAACCCACCGAGTTAGCCAAGACAGAGCCATAAGCCAACCCCTAGAAACTCGGTACAACTGAGATGGCATTCGGTCCCATCGAAATGCAGTGACCAAGTTTCTGTACCCAGTCGAATTCATTTTTAATCACCGAGATGAACCGATCGGAACTATCGAGATCAGGAATCTGCTTAGGTCATCACATATCAGTATCAGCGAGTGGATTCATCCGGTCCCACCGAAAAGCCTGACGCCTGAATATTTTACACTGTTCGGTCTCACCGAGATTTGTTTTTGGTGTCACCGAGTTGTGCTAAAAGTTTGTAATGGTTGGATTTTTGGTGAATGCTATATATACCCCTCCACCACCACTCACTCCCAAAGAAAGCAACCATGACGAAACTACACTTCCCATATCCATTTTCTGAGGGAGAACCACTTACACTTGTGTTGAGATCAAGGCATTCCAATCCAATCTTTTGAACCTTGATTTCTAGCCTCCCCAAGTTGCTTTCCACTCCAATCATTCTCCTACCCCAAGGCAAATCTGTGTGAGAGAGATTGAGTATTGAGGAGACTATCTTTTTTGAAGCACAAGAGCAAGGAGTTCATCATCAACAACAACATTTATTACCTTTTGGAGAGTGGTGTCTCCTAGTTTGGTTAGGTGTCACTTGGGAGCCTCCAAGATCATATGGAGTTGAACCATGGAGTTTGTAAGGGCAAGGAGATCGCCTACTTCGTGAAGATCTACCCAAGTGAGGCTAGTCCTTCGTGGGCGTAAGCCTTGGTAGAACAGGCAAGGTTGCTTCTTCGTGGACCCTTCGTGGGTGAAGCCCACCATGGACTCGCGCATCCATTGCCCTCTGTGGGTTGAAGTCTACATCAACGTGGATGTACGATAGCACTACCTATCGAAACCACGCAAAAAATCACCGTGTCTTCATTGTGTTTGATCTTCCTATCTCTACCCCCTTTACTTTCCTTGCACTTGCATGTTGTACTATTTCTGCTGCCCTATCTCTAGATATGCATGTGTAGGAAGTATTGGTTGCAACTTAACTAGCGCCAAAATCTGCCTTATCAAGAAAAAAAAATCACACCTTTGCCTTGTTAAGTGTCTATTCACCCCCCCCCCCCCTCTAGACCTATCTTCTCGATCTTTCACCCATTCCTTCCTCGTTGGTTTTCATGGATTTTGTAGGGATTCAACATGGTATGAATTATGTAGGAAAATTTCCATTAGAGCTATTTGGTTTATAGGAACATAATCCTATTCTTGTATTGGACGGATTCATATCCTCCATAGTTCGACGGGAAAATAACATTAGCTCAGATCCGATAAGAAAAAAAATTATATCTCGTGAACCAAGTGACACCTCTTTTCCTATCCCCGTTCATAGGATTTGAGATACATGCCATCTCACTTCATATAGCTTTCCTATTCTTATGGTTTGCTACATGCTCCTACGGAATTCCTTGCGCCTTCCCTGCAAAGAAAACACCACAAAGGATACCGCTCATATGGAATTACAATTCCCACATTTTTTTGATGGAAATCCTCCATTCTGAATGGCCTTGGCTTCTTAGAATCGCGGAATTTGAAACTGTAGAAATAGGAAAACAAATAATTCAGATGTTATGTACCGTGGAATCCTAATCCTATTGGATTCTAGAACACACGAATTCTACGGTATGTGCCTTTGGATGTTGCACGAGAAAGGAAAATAAACATCAATTTTATAGGGTCATGGAGAAAAGGTATACAGATATAGAGTGAGGGTGTATTTGACTTCTCAAAGGAAAATTAAAATGAGGTTTAAACTCATGTTGAGATTCCTGTGAAATGGGAGGCATCGGAACGGATTCCATAGAACCGGGTAACCTCGATGCTATTTTCCAAAGGGATTCCATAGGTAAAAAGAGGCTTAGGATTCAAATCCTTTGAAATTCCCATGAAAATCCACAATCCAAAGAGGACCTGAAGTGTCATGTCATCTTGTATCCTATAGGCTTAAGAAAACAACAAGACTTTGGATCAAATAGATTTTCACATCGCATAAAAAACAAGGAAATTATACTAGAAGGTTTGAGTGGATGAAAAGATCGTTCCGAAAGAGAGCGCAAAGCAATCCCTTAGAAAAGTTGCTTGGGGTTCCAATCCTACGAACCAAATGACATACCTAGAAATGTTTTCCCCAAGGATCCAAATCCTCCAAAAATTATATGAAAATTCTTTCAATCAAAGGAAACCTAACACCTTTGAAAGAAATTTCATAGGAAAATTGGAGGACTCCGTGCTTTAGGAGTTTTTCCTATATAATTTGTTTGGTTTGTAGAAAACAGAATCATAGGAATTTTCCCCGTGGTCTACTTGCACACAATTGCAAAGGAAACAAATGTTTCAACTTTATGGTGAATTTCCTCTGTTTCTGTTTCTGTGAAAAGTATGCCATGCGCCTATTTCTTTAAAGGTTCGTGTGTTGCGACCAAAATCCTTATTCCATGCTTATATGCTTGTACAGATTGGAGTTGGTGGTCATCCATGCACTCATCTCACATGATTCCTCCTCTCTGCTCTGATAGGTGGGACAACGCAAACCTACAAACACAACAGGACATGCTCCTCCCGAAAGACGAGACTTGCTTGCTCCCCGAGCGTGCGCCTTTCCGTGCTCCCGCGTACGTGGCTCGATTTGATTGAAACAAAATAAGGCCGGCCCCATCCCCTTAAAATCGGAGGGAAGATGGTTAGATTAAAAAGGAAAAAGAGAAAAAGACAACCGTAGAATGAAGTGGGAGCACGGATGAGAGCATGGGAAGGGAGCAGGCAAGCCGGACCCCCTCCCGAATCCCCCCTCCTTTTGTCGTCTCATGCACGTCACCCAATGACCTTCCTCCTGCCATCTCCCACCACTAATCCCATTCGTGCTACCCGCAAAAACTCATCTACATTCGCATACAAGGCTCGTGCAAATCAAATTCCACCTTGTTTCCTGTGGTTTCGTGCTGTAGCACGGGGCCCTTGCTAGTATATTACAGATTTCCGTAGGATTCAACATGGCATGGCATTTTAATCCTATGTTTTTTCTTTTCCGTCCGCGAGAATCCTACAAACCAAAGAGGCTCTTAACACATATAACCTGAACGGTTACCTGACGCAGCAGCAGCAGCAGCAGCGAGATCAGATCAGATCAGATCGTTCATGTGGTCGTCCCCCTCCACGTCGCTGCATCTTTCCATCGGCATCTTATCTTTTCTTCTTGTCTCTTTGAGCTGTTGATCTCACTCGCTTTTGCCACGCACCATCCATTCTTGCTCGTCCCCTCCGACATGTATTGCATAATTAGCTAGGACCCGTGCGATTCTCTGAACCCACTCCACTTCCATCCAGGTTTACTTTGGGCATGAGAGAGTGGGTCTATTCATTCATGATGAAATAAAGGTTATTAATTTGGATGGCAAAGTAAGCGGTACCCCAGGCGTGCTAAGAGCGGTGGGCCTATGTACACTCGAACCTTTGGATACGAGACACTACTGTTAGCCAGGCCGAAAACGACGTCTAACTTAATCCTCATGGTTCCATTTCATATTTGCAAGGAAGGCCCACAGACAAAAATTGTACTAGAAGCCTGCAATGTGTTTGTCTCCAAAAAAAAGCCTGCAATGTGTGCTCTAGCACCTTGCAATTTTGCAAATATGAAATTATAGGACATGATATACACATTAATTACCACTACCACTCTACCAGCATACATTATTTCCATGGAAAATTATAACGAAGAAAGATAGCTAAACCCCATATAATAACAATTATGCAACTACTTGTACATGACGCTATACGATATTTTGTTCTAGCTATGAACCGTAGCATCCCAAAAACCAGGAGAGCGTCCTGGCGCCCACGTTAGCAGGCGGCACCTTCTCCAGCCCAGCGATCATGTAAGGCTGCTTCTTCCTCTTCTTCTTCTTAGTGTGGATTACCGTGCCCCTCACCGTCACCTCCTTCTTCCCGAAATCCACCATGTAATCCAGGAGCCCTGCTAGATGAGATCAACCGAAACAAATCGATAACACATCAGCGCGATATCACAGCTAGCATCCATACGGAAAAAATGGATGAACTGGTGATCCAAATGAAGCGTCGATTAGATCCTCACCGTTCATCTTGGTGACGACCTTGGTGACCCGCTGTCGGCAGTGGGAGCAGCCCATGTTGGCGCTCATCACCACCACCTGCACCTGCATCCGTTGCAGACGTATTCAGAATCCCATTGAACTTCCGCCATCAACATGCGCACTGGCTAATTAAGCATCATCAACTCGGCACCAAATATGTTTGCATCGCTTCTACGCAATTAAGCAAAGGGACCGGCAACCAGCTAGTATATGTCAACACATTGTGCAGCTAAGCCACTACTCGATGTACGTACGTACTAGCTGAGTTTTTAAGTCTTGGTTAGGCCTTGACTTGATTATTAGCTATACGGACGGTGGTTAATTGCGGATGGTTAGCTATAGTACTTGAGTGGTGGTAGCGGCAACCAGCAACCTGGCCCGCTGTATAGTTGAAGAATATTAGAGCTAAGTGCTAATTGCAATCCATGTATGCGTCGCTCTCACCCAACCATTCTATCTTGACCACTTGCCACTTGAAAAATTCCGTCCCTCGTTCTGGTCACCACATGACCAGGCACTGCTGCAAGTACTAGCCAGGAGCAGTTGTTCGTTCCCATGGCATGGTCTGATAAGTTAATTTAAGCCGCTGCTGCTGCTGCTGCTGCTTGTTGTTGTATACAGTACTCATCACGTGCGGCGCTTGTGATACGCATGATATCTCTATCGATCAAGGCCAATACTACGTGCATAGTCGTAGGTAGTAGCAGGGAGGGCAAAGGCATGTGGCCGAGTGGTGCCTCTCGTACCTTAATGTCGGGTGCCGGCCGTAATAATTACTCCGTAAAACGCTAAGATGACACCAACATGTTAACGGTTTAAGAAAAAATTCACCAGAAGGGCTTCTTAAACTAGCTAGAAGCTTGCTGGCTAGAGACATAGAGAACATACGGATGGATGTCTACATCCATGACTACATGTATATGTATGTCTTTATTATACATGCAATGTACTACTACGTACATATATACGCCGTCCCCATCCACATTGCCATCCAACCTAATGAAGACATCTTAACAATATTATACTGTAGACAGGGATCGTTTTATTCAGTATTTCACCTAATTAAGGAGCACTTCGCCCACATGTCAAGCATTTGTATTCTACTTAAAATAGTGTTTCTTCTCCTGTATGTGCAGAGATGTTGGGTCAAAACTGCACACCCTGGCTGGCTGGCCAGCCAGCTGAGGGACGGTGAAATGTTTTTGTTTGACTGACCGGATCAACCGAACTGTGGGGACGGCAATGTTTCAGATCGGCAGTGTCAGTTAAAATTTGCATGGCGACGTAAGCCACCGCGCGCGCGTGTATATAAAAGCGCGTTCAAAGATGCTTAGCATGTTTGTGACAGGAATGGACGAATGAACCGATGCGTTGTATCTAAGTCTGCATACAGAAAGATACTGTATTTGTATTTGCAGGTCAAAGGGAGCCTCATTCTGCACAGCATGTGCCGTATTTGACCGGAGAAATACGGAGCAGGAAAGGGATCTACGGAAGATAACCCAGAGGCAGGGGGATGTTGTGAGCCAGAGGGGCAGGCATTTGTTTGACCGGTAGTACTTTGTATTAATGGGAAGGAATCCATTTGCTGATCGAGGCTGCTACAGTGATGCGACCGTGACTTGTTCCCGGTTAACGGCACGACGCACGTGATGTTAGGTCAAGATCCAATAAGACCCAACAAAAACGCAGTCGTAATCTCGCTTTGGAAATTGGAATCACACCTAATGGAAGCAGCAAGCACGCCAAGCACACATGGCGTCCATGGCCACCGGTTTTCTCATGGTGATTTCAGCTTAATCTCCGTGATTCCAAGAACACAACCGACACCTAGATTGCTCATTGCAGTGCTGCTGCTAGCTACTCACTACAGGTCTACAGTTGCTTGACGCACGCGTAGCGACGTGTTCGTATGAGACCGTCAGACTCTCACTGCAGCTCCGTGCAGATGCAGCTGGCTGTTCATTTGTCCCTTTCTGAGTTGGAGGAACAAGGTGAGATCATTCTGATCTCAGCACTTGTGTTTCTGCTTCTAGCAGTGCAGTGCGGGTTAAACAAAACAAAGTAAAATGTGGAATTGATTGGTTGCTTGATGCAGTGCCTCCTCTCTCTTTCTACGTTTATGATGTCTAAAAAGTTTAGCGGCAAAAGGTGATTGGAAATGAGAGGGGGACCGTGAGTATCCAAGGAGTAGATAAACAGTCACTCACTCACACACTTCAATGGGGCTGCAGACAGGGGACGGGGAACACACAATATGGGAGGACTGAATGCAGGACACGGGTACTATATAGAATAGTGGGCATCCAAGGAGGGCTAGGCTAGCTAGTGCATATTGACAAATGGGAGTGGAACCGAGAGATTGATTCCAATGTGCATGCCACTCACAACGACTCCATTTCCTCATGGGGAAGAGCAAAGGAATCAGGAAAAGTGAATCGAGGAAACTACTAGCGATCTGTGTGACACGGTTGACATCCTCCTCACCCAAAAAATAAATGAATAACAGAGAAGCTGAAGAAAATATGAGCAGACCATGAATATGATCGGGGCTGGGATTGCAGAGCTAGAAGAAGAATCATTGGAGACTTCATGGCGTGATCAAGCTTGAAAGAGAGAGGGAGGGGGGGATGGAGATCATACCGAAGGGAGGGAGAGGTCCTCCACGAGCCTCAGAGCCTGGTGCTGCTTGACCGCCGTGGTGCCGCCGTCGCTCATGGTCGACGTTGCATCTGATCCACCCCTGCTCCTGCTCCTCCTCCTGCTTCCACTCCCTGTGTCATCACCTTCCCCCGCACGCTCCATGCTGCCTCTTGGCACCCCTTTGGGTGGGCGGGAGTGGGAGCTTCGTCTCCCTCCCTCTCCAACTAGACTTTCTTTCTCGTAGCTATGCCTTGTCGTCTGAAGGAGAGTAGAAAAGCATCCTCCTCTTTTATACTAGTCGGTCCTGGGGAAGAGAACAGAGAGGAAGAGCAACAACCAACAGCTTAGGGCCGGAGACCGCTCACAGGAAATGCAAGTTTTTTTTTTTTGATCCCTACCTGGATAAAATTAGGCGGGGAATGGAAGGTGAACACCAGCAATCACAAAAGTGACACCATCAGATGGTATTCTACTTGTCTGATGGCAAATCATTTGCAAAGACAGCCAGTCCCATTGGATGACTGGGGTATAATGACAGTTTGGTGGTGGGATCTCCAATTCTGTGCAGGTGGCCCCACTTTCCACTTCGTGTTGGATTCCTTCTGCACTTTTCACCATTTGTCAACCATATATATGTAGAAACAAACAAGCCACCATGGCAGAGAGGTTACTTGCAGTGCTCTCCAATCCAGGGGTGTCTAACAGCAAGCAAGGCAGGTAAAATAGTCACGATTTTATTTTCCGGTGAAGAGTAAAATGGTCAAAATGGAAGGTGAAATATAACGGTGACAGTTCAACAGCACAATATGCAGTACAGAGCCGTCCATAGATCATGTACGGTTCTTTATATTCCCACTAGAATCTTGTATTTGTACAATCATACACGGCAGAGAACTTGCTCGTTGGCACCTTGCAGCGTGAAGATTAACAATGCAATCCACAGAGTGGGTATTGCAGATCAGAAGGGGTCGATCAAAAGAAACAAAATGTTTTCAGTAGTATATAAAAGGAAGAATCAAAGTGCTCTGTAGGTATGCTACACCCCCTAGGTATCTCAAATGTCGTTTAGCATGAACTGGTTATACAACCACATCCTTAAACTTGCTTAGGAAAGAGGTTCTGATTAACAAAGATCAAACTACACGAAATGTTTAATGAGTGGGCAGAGAGGAGCTGTCGTTCCCTCAAACCACAGAACTAGAGCAAGAAAAGGAACAAGATAATCCCTCGGGTCAAAAGAAACAAAATGTTTCATCAGTAATTTTTTCGAAAAGGGGGATTCCCCGGCCTCTGCATCAGCATGATGCATACGGCCATCTTATTAACCAAAAAATGTGCACAAAGTCTCGGCGTCTCAACAAGATCAAAATGAAAAAGAAGAAAAGGCTCACGAACCCGAAGGCTAGATACACAAGCTAGCCTAACCACGGATACACCACAGCCGGTTGGCTCCAAATTAGACAGTAAACTAATTGCCTATCATATTACATGATCGCCATCCAAACCGGTGAAGATATCCCGAGCTACCATCTCCCATCGGATAGCAGCAGAAACCAAAAGCTCCTGGCCTCCGTCGGAGTGAGTAGCGACCAGAACGGATAAGTGCCGTAGCTCAAGATAACCTCGCAAAACATGAATGTTTGTTGTTACATAAAGACAAGATCATTTCTACAATTCCAAAGCACCCACACCAAAGCGCACACCCCAAGCGAATATGTTTTGCTAACCCGGCTCTACCCTGTTTAGCCATGTTCCAAACAACATGTTCACCGACCTTGGTGTGGGGATATTGAAAGCGACATGAATAGTCGCCCGAGAATTCTAGCTAGTGGGCAATCAAAGAATAAATGTTTAATGGTTTCTCCCCGATCACGTAAACTACACCTAGTAGGTCCTGTCCAATTGGCGCTTTGTAAGATTGTCCTTAGTTAAGATGACTTGTTTATGTAGAAACCACATAAACACCTTTGATCTTTAGAGGAACTTTGACATCCCACACATGCTTGGAAGTAGGAATCGAGCCCGAATTAATAACATCAACATACATTGATTTAACCGTGAAATCACCCGACCTAGTGAGATTCCAGCGAGTTTATCAAAGTTGTTGTGAAAGTTGTACTTGCATCAGTCTCCTAACTAGATGTAGCCACTCTTCCCAACGATTGCCCACTAACGATCGCCTAAACTGAATATTCAGGGTATCGAAGAAAGACCGATGCAACCAGAGCTTGGCGCCTTCGTACTATACGATACAACGACGGATCTTTGGATTGCAAGGTGCATCTCCTAGCCACGTGTCCTCCCAGAATCTTGTGCTTGCACCATTGCCAACTATAAACTTTGACCTCTGAAACAATGAAGTCTTCACTTTCATAAGCCCTTTCCAAAAGGGTGAATCAGTTGGTCTAACCGAGACCTGAGCCAAAGTTTTGGTTTGGAGATACTTGTTACGAAGGATTTGGGCCCATGTGGCATCGGTTCAAGATAACTTCCACAACCACTTACTAAGAAGGCATCGGTTCTTAACCTCGAGATTTTCAATCCCCAAACCCCTTGGTCTTTCGCCTACAAATGATATCCCACTTCGCTAACCGATATTTTCTCTTTAGTTCATCGCCTGCCAAAAAAACCTCGATCGATATAGGTCCAAATCGTTTCCTAACACCAACCGGGACTTCAAAGAAGGACAAAAGGAACATAGGCATACTCGTGAGCACCGAATTAATAAGAATTAAACGGCCTCCATATGACATGAGCTTACCCTTCCAACAACTTAGCTTCTTCTCGAATCGATCCTCAATACACTTCCATTCGTTGTTCGTAAGCTTACGGTGATGTATAGGAATTCCTAGGTATGTGAAAGGCAGCTCCCCAATCCACACCCGAACAATTGCTTGTACGCTTCTTGTTCATCCTTGGCTCTACCAAAGCAGAACAACTCGCTTTTGTGGAAGTTAATTTTGAGCCCACTCAATTGCTCAAACAAACAAAGCAATAGTTTCATATTTCTTGCTTTTACCAAGTCATGCTCCATGAAGATGATTGTGTCATCAACAGACAAGAATGGAAATGCCTCCATCCACTAAATGCGGCACCAAGCCTCCTATTTGGCCAACTTCCTTAGCCCTCCCTAACGTAACCGCCAACATGTCCGCAACTATGTTGAATGTAATAGGGACATCGGATCTCCCCGCCGCAAGCCCTTATGTGTCCGGAAGTAATGACCAACGTCGGCATTCACTTTTATGCCAACACTTCCCTTTGCGTAAAAGTTTCAATCTGGGTCCTCCACCCTCGTCGAACCCTTTCATACGCAAGGCTTGTTGCAGGAAAGGCCATTTAACTTTGTCATACGCTTTCTCAAGTCCACTTTAAAGATGACTCCATCTAGTTTCTTTGAGTGGATTTCATGGAGCGTTCATGCAACACCACCACCCCTTCTAGGATGTTTCGTCCGGCATGAAAGCTGTTTGGGATTGTTGCACCACGTAATCGCAATCTGTGTGAGCCTATTAGTCCCAACCTTGGTAAAAATTTTAAAACTAACATTCAAAAGGCAGATAGGACGGAACTGCTCAATCCACGAGAGCATCGGTCTTTTTGGAAGCAACGTTATAGTTCCAAAGTTCAAGTGAAATAGCTGGAGCCGCCCCGCAAAAAGGTCATGAAACATGGGCAGCAGATCCCCTTTGATAATATGCCAACATTTTTTATAAAACTCCGCCGGAAACCCATCCGGCCCGGGAGCCTTATTGTTCTCCATTTGAGTGATGGCATTGAGAACCTCCTTTTCCGTAAACGGCGCAACCAAAATATCATTATCAGCAGCAGTTAGTTGAGGCACATCCTCACCCTGGACTCATCGAGGGACACAGCGCTATCCTCCGGTGGTCCAAATAACTGCTTATAGTATTCAGTGATGTAAAGCTTAAGATTGTCGTGACCAACAATAGTGCCTTCATCTTGCTCGAGCTGGAAATTTTTTTTCTTTCTGTATTTGCCATTCGCAATAAGATGAAAGAATTGAGTGTTCGCATCCCCATGTATTACTTTGCGAACCTTTGCTCTGAGCGCCCACTTCAGCTCTTCTTCATGGAGCGATTCCTTCAACCTCTTCTCCGCATCAAGCTTACAAGTCAACTCAGCAGCTTGCGTAATTGTTGATTCAGCTTTAACATCAAGGGATTGTATAAGATCCAGAGTCCTGTCTTTCTCAACCTTATAAACTCCACTTAGATGCTTAGCCCATCCCCGGAGAAAGCTTCTCAAATGCCCGATCTTATTCTCGCCATCTCTCGTGCATTTAACCTCCCCATAATCTATAGCCCACTCCCTGGCTACAAGATCCAAGAAACCTTCTCGTTCAAACCACGCCGTTTCAAAAGAGAAAGTATTCTTGTTTCCCACATGCCTTGGCTCCCCTGAGTCTACAAACAAAGGCGTGTGGTCCGAAATCCCGCGAGAGCTCCGAATCAGGACGAGAGGGAACTTCGTTCCCATTCGGCACTTGCTAGTACCCGATCCAACTTCTCATATGTCGGATTGGGTAAAGAGTTAGCCAGTGAATTGTCGACTGAGCTCGATCTCTCTCAGATCCAAACTCTCAATGATGGTATTAAACATAAAAGACCATCGGCCGTCAAAATTATCATTATTCTTCTCATCCCTCCTCCTAATGATGTTGAAATCCCCCCCAACCAGAATAGGGAGTTGCTCAGATCCGCAGATACGAACCAGATCAGCCAGGAATTCCGGTTTAAGCTCAGGTTGTGCAGCCCCATAGACCGCCACCAAAACCCAGCTTAAACCCATCTACTTTAGACCTGACTCGAAATTTCACCGCGAAGTCACCCATAACAACGCTCCGGACTTCGAGGGAATCACATCTCACACCAAGCAAGATGCCACCGGACCTCCCTCTTGGAGGAAGACAATGCCAATCGAAATCCACACCTCCCGACAAAGTATTAAGAAACTGAGGTGCAAAGTTATCCCTACCAGTCTCAGATAGAGCAATGAAGTCTAAACGGTGCTCTAAAGACGCCTCCGCTAGAAACCTACGTTTAGCCAAGTCCTTAAGACCTCTGCTATTCCGAATATTCCTTTCATAGGTCATCATGGAATTTTTCGGCAAGACGAATTCTAGCACTCCTACGCATCATGGATGCACGGTACACCTTCCTCTTCCATTTACGTTTAGGAATATTATCTCCCATAGCCGGTCCTCATAACTGCGTTCTACCAGCAATTCCTACATCACCCACCGGAGTTCCTCCTCGTCCGACTCAGCAGACGGAGAAACAAGATCCGCATGTAAATTGTCAAGTACCCTTACCCCCAAAGCATCAATCTCCACATCATTCATAGGTCTTACCGCCGCTAGGTTTCTAATGGTTTCTAAGGCCCGCCCGCTTCCAAATCTAAGATATCATTAACCGAGTTTGAAATTTCAGAATTATTATTCCCAAGAGACACCCCTACTTGGATAGCATTATTAATAATCTCATCCTTAGAGAAATGCAAAATGGAATTTGAAATATTTACTGACATACCAGTAGTGATCTGAACATCACGAAGCTTGGCCGCCCGCATAGCGCACCGCTGCTGCAAATCATCCACCTCCGGAAGGTCCTGGAGACGAGAGCTCATCTGTCTCCCCTCGGAGACCGGGTCTTGAATCCCTCCGAAAGCAATCACCTCCTCCCGAGTAGCGGTACCCGGAGGAGGCCTGGGTGAGGGAGACCGCCGAGGGTTGGGGGAGATGGCGAGAGGAGTGGGCGCCAGAGCTGCCGGCCCTAGTCCGTCCCCCCCTGCGCTCGCCCTCGCAGCCGAGTGCATCGCCGGCTGAACCGTCGTCGGCACTAGAGGGTCTGGGGACAGCTGCCCCTGACACCTACCTAGTGTCTCCCACGACTCCTCCACAGTCAGAGCACCCGCGTGGCACTCCTCCAGGGCCACCTGCCCCAAAGGTGGACCGCCACCGCCGGATACTGGCGCCAGCTGCGTCGATATAGGCGACAAGGTAGGAGGAGATGGAGTCGTGGCCGCCTGCCCCGACGCCCCTCCCCTCCGGGAGGAGACCAAGCCGAGCCCCTCCCCTCCGGGACTGAGCACCGGCGACCCCTGAGGCTCCACCACGCATACCGCCGGGTCACGGGAGCCGTCCGAACGCCGGAGCGCCTGTCCAAAATCCAAGCCCGGTAACGAGTGCTCAAAAGCATCGTCAGAGTCAACCCGATCACTCCAGAGACGAGGAGGAGCCGATGTCGGCTGAAAAGATCCAAACCGCAAAGTGTTATGAGGCTGAGACGAAGAAGGAGACGGTTCCATCCCGGCTCCGTTCTCAGGCGCCTGAGCTACAGGCCCCGATCCGTTGGGCTCCTGTGCCGCCTCATCACCGGTTCCTCGAAGCCCCAAAGATCATCACCCCCTTCGTGCATATCCACGTCAGTGTCAGCAGCCACCTCCACAAACAACTCCGCATCCTCAAACTCGATCTCAAGGGGAAAAACCTCACCCCTATATGTCCAATTGACGATGTCCGGAACAAACTCAATGTCCAAAATACTAGCGCGCAATCGGGCCACCCCCTGAGCTCTAGTGAACGCCATATCAACCTTCTCCGTTTTACCAACCATAATACCCAAGCTAGCCACCACACGAACATCAGCTAGTGCCTCAGATGGTGCCCCAGAAGCGCAGCCACACCGAGTGAGAGGCTTCCCTTAGGCTCAACTTTCTTCCACTCTTGAAACTCTAAAATACCGTTGGTGCACGGCACCTTACACATCCCAAAGCTCAACAAGCGCTGCAAGTCCTCAAATCAAGGGAACTCAACTCTGAATACTCTTTCTTCAACGGATACAAGGTCCCACTGAAAATCACCCGAGCCAGCCTCAAGCCTCTGCACAATCCGAGCTCGTGAGACATCTCCCCGGGTCACCTTCACCAAACCAGTAGTGACGCTCTGGGTATCAACTGAACCTCCCTACTTGCCCGCTGACTCAAAGAACATCACCAAAGACAAGACACACCGTGATACAAGAAGAGCTGGAATCGCCTCCTCTAAAAGGACACTCCCCCGGAGCATGCGCTGGCTTGCCACAAGACTCACAAAGCTGAGCCACGCATTCTGCAATAAAATGACCTTTCTCTCCGCACCGGTAACAAAGCATTCTCTCTTTCTTACGTGCATACTTGGAGGCCCGCTCTTCAACAGCCCGGTCAGCCACCTCGGCGTCCTTCGCTGTCCCAGGAACATCCACAACGGCCAGAGCATTCACCACCTCCATAGCCGGGGGTGGTAACTCAAGTGCAGTGGGTCTCCATTGCCGACCGGCGATGCAGAACCACTGGTGGAGGCGGCCGGCGAGACCTCCCTCGGCCTCCACCACGACCACGGTATCCACAAAAACCTCCTCTCTGCCTGTTATCCGGTCCTGAGGCTCCCTCAACAAAGCCTCCAGTTGGCCCCAGAAACGGTCTCTCAGCAGACCCGTCACTCTGCCAAGCATATCCACGACCTCCTCCCGCTGAAGAAGATCCACGATGCTGACCCACACCATAAGCATCGTAACCGTCATCTCCCCACTTGCCTCGTGGTGCATCACTCGGACCTCCACTGTTATTACTCTGCCTTGTCTGCGCCTGCGTCTGCCCCGATCGGGTGTGCGCCTGCCGAGCGGCAAGATGAGGCGGGGGTGCACGCCACCCCCGCAGCACGTTCACCGGTTCAAGAAGCACGGCCACCGGAGGACCCCGGCGCCGCTGGTCCGAAAGCACGCCGCATTCGCCATTGCCACCTCGACCAACAAGCAGCCGCAGCCAAAGCCGGGCGCTGGGGTCTATGCACGCCCGCCCAGCCACCGCCGGCGACGCTGCCGACGCCTGCTCCTCGGTATCTCGATCGTTGCCTCAATGGGGAGGAGGAACACCACGAAGCTGAGGCGGAGGCGCTCCTCCACGCCCCGCAGCTCCCGGAACCGGGACCGGCGGCCGCTGCCCGATCGGCGGAGCACCACGGCCCGACCCATGCGTCAGCGGCGGGACAGCTCCACCACTTCCCCAGCGCCCGGCCAGCGGCGGGTGAAGTCTGATCCCCGGCCAGCCATGTGAAGCGGAGATATCCTCCTCGCCCGAACTCCACAGACCGGGTATCCACGTCTCCGCACCTCTGAACCCTAACTCGTCCCACCGACGGCGCAGGGTCGATCGCAGTAGAATAATCGGACGTGCATGGCTGAAAACATAACCCGGGCCTGACTTGAGAGCAACTATGGGCCTCATACCCATTGTTCTCTGGCCCAAACCCAACACCGCCCGAAGCCTCACGATCCAGCCCAGCCGCACACAGCAGCCGATCGAGCGCGGCTGCCCTCGTCGTTTGAATCGCGGCCGCCGCGGCCGCCATGGCCGGCGCCGGCGATCCCAAACTCCGGGGCAACTTCCGCGTCTTCTTCTTTCTCTTAACCGAAATCCACTCCTCCGGTCGAATCAGATCAAACACAGTGAGTTTGGGCAAACTAACCTTTGGTAAAGGCCCTTTCCAAGGCCAAGCGCCAGAGTCAGCGGTCTTCCGATGAACAATCCGCGAATCATCTCGATCTTCTCTCTGTCGTGAAGCCCCGCACGAGCTGGATCGTCCGGAGGAACGACCCGATCTACCGTTGTCGCCACCTCCTCTTCGGAATACCCTGAATGAAAAAACTCGCAAATAAGGTCCGACGGAGAAGGAGACGGCGGCGACTCCCCCGGCGGCTCCGGCCCAACATCATCCGCATCATCATCATCAGATTCCGCCAAAGCCCAGAACCGGCCCCCCACCCGCCGGCGCTCTCCGGCGCCGGCCGGTGGATCCGCCTTCGGGCACGGAGCGCCCTCGCGGTCGCCCTCAGCGCGCCCAACGGTCATGGACCCGCGTGTGAGATGTGTTCATAGGTTCATCAGTAATACAAAAAGAAAGAACCAAAGTGCTCTTTAGGTATACTGCCCCCTAGGTATCTCCAATGTCGTTTACTATGGACTGAATATACTATCGCATCCTTAAACTTGCACATGAAAAAGGAACTGAATAAGAGATCAAACCACGAGTTTTCCAAATGAGTAGGCAAAGAGGAACCATCATCCTCTCAAACTCCAGAACTAGAGCAAGAGAAAAACAAGATCATCACTCGCATGCATTCAATGCCCACCCACGCCGAAAGCATAGTATTAGTATTGCTTGAATCGACAAATAAGTCCTCTTAATTAGGTTGTTGTGCTAAACGGCAAAATACAGCTTTGATAAGACAAACCTCAACTATACAGCTTGAAATTCGAACAAATAGAGCTACCACAACTCATTCTTGATAGCTTATAGCATCTGAGTGTTGACATATACAAAGGAACATTCATAATGATAAAAGGATGCCTAAAAACGGACTAACTAATAGATTTAAAAACCGACAGTCTTAAAACCGTACTACCTCCGTCCGGAACTACTTGTCGCTCAAACGGATGTATCTAGACAGGGGGAGTATGAAACAAGTCAAAGTGCACAGGGTAAGTTCAGAAATGCGCAAGAGTGCTTCACGTAAAAACCAAGGGGTGTTTCTAACATTCTTCACATTCTTCGTCTCACCTACCTCCCCTTCCTGAGCACGCTAGTGACCAAGATTGCACTTTCAAGTTTCAACATCAGTTAGGACAACAATAATTTCCACTTTGAGCCTTACCACACAATGTGTAGCTTTCCCAAGGGACATTTTCGCCATATTTTTGGGCTGTGATATCGACATGAGGATGGTAGATGAAGCAACTGACCTGTAAACTCGGTTGTTATTACAAGTGTACAACAGAATTCTTCACGCCTCTCACTGCATCATGAATCTACACATCTTTGTCATTCTTAAGTGCTTTTTAAGCTAGCTGGAAACTAGGAAGCTTTCAGAGTTGCATGTGCGATACAAACACTTAAAAACAGTTGAATCTGAGCACATGAAAATAACCAGAACACCATGAATTCGTCTATTGCATGTGCGATACAAACACTTAAAAACAGTTGAATCTGAGCACATGAAAATAACCGGGAGATTGGACAATTTGCCTCAATTTACTTGGGCATTAGATGATTTGCCCCAGTTTACATAGGATTAGATCATTTGCCCCACTTTTTATTTTTCTTTTGATGATTTGCCCTTTTCAATTACTATAATCATTTTTGAATTTCTATCCCTTTTTCTCCCATGCGAAAAGACACAATTGCCCCTGTGGCTAATTTACAATTCTTCCCATCGTCTTCTCTGCTTTTGGACTGGTCAACGAGCTCACTATTCTCTAGTTCAACGCCTTTACTCTGTTCTTCATTCCCCAATAACCATACCACAAGAAGCTAATGGAGGAGGCCGACGACGGCACCTTGACCCCCATCTTGGCAGCAGCGGCCCCGCGCGGCGGCTCCCGCTGTAGATCGTCGGCCCGGCGCGGCGGCTCCTGCTGCAGATCGTCGGCCCGGCGCGGCGGCTCCCGCTGCAGCTCCTCGGCCCTGGGAAGCGGCTCCCGTTGCAGCTCGGCGGTCCACCGCGGTGAATCCCGCTGCAGCTCGGCGGACCAGGGTACCGGGCTCCGCTGCAACTCGGAGCTGCAGAAGGTGCGCTCGTTGCTGGTAAAAACTAAGTTCTTCTAGTGATTCATGGGTTTACAATTTTTTTGTGAGTGAGCTCATTGCGTTGCCGGTAATAGCCATGGTTGGACGACAGTGTTGATAGTACTAATTACCCTAGCAGCTGGTACTACTTTAGTCACAGGTGAGAGATCTATATATATGCTGTGCATCCTGGCATATGCACTTTGTTGGAAATTGGCAGCATATAACAGCTTCATAGATAAAAAAATAGACTGACAACATACATTCACTTAGCACATGGAATTGAGAGAATAGATCACACCGAATTCACAAACTGATGCCACAAAAAGGTTGCTCGGTTCAAATGACATGATAAATTAATCCAAGTTTACATCAAGCAAAAATATATTTTTTCCAGTAAATATCTTTGAAATTTGTCTGAAATTGGCAAATTTCAACACGTCTCAGAATTTAAAATAGCAATTCAATGCATTAAGATTAATTAGAGCTTCTTCCTCTTTGGGGTCAATTTTTTCTTGCATGTTGTAGAGCGTGAAGGTAAGTGAGAAGTAGGTGATGCTACAGAATCAATAGTTGTCTCAGATGGCTGTGATGCATCATCTCCAGCTATGGCCATAGCAAGCCTCCTGCATGTTTACACGGGAGTTTACACACCAATGTTATAAAAGTAAGATTTTTCTTTTGCATGAATCAAATGTTCATATGACAGATATAATAGTTACCTCCTTGTGATAGGCCCAGGGCTGTTATGAAGGCTGGGAGGCAGTGTTATTGTTGTTGTGCGTGTAGGTGTCGCAATAACAACTGGAGCGAGCTCATGCGCAGACACGTCACTAGAAAGTTCAATCACACCGGATGTTACAAATGGTATAATATTTCTAATTTGGTACTAATATAGACAAGATACTAGTGCATGGGTTACCTCTCTTTAGCTTCATTTTGTTTGCAAGTTGCTTTCCTGTGCCCCAATATCCCACATCCTTTGCACCTATTTTTACTGCCAAATCTCTTCTTTTCTTTTTCCTTCTCTTTCACCTCCTTCTTGGTTATTTGTTTTGGCATTATCATCTTTTTTCTTCCGTTTGCTGCCACCACCACCACCTTCTTCAAGGCAACTTTTGATTCTCTGCTTCCTCCGTCTCCCAACAGAGCTCTTTAAAACCGGTGGCACCATTTCGAAATCTATATTAACATGAGGCCATTGAGACTTGTCTGTGATTGGTTCAATCTCTCCAGCATAGGCAGCCCGGAACCTACTCACGGAGTAGTACTCATGTACATATGGATGAAAATTTACATCTGCCGTTTCTATAAGGAATGCAAGTGCATGCTCACAGGGCTTTCCAGTGTGTTGCCATTCTAGGCAAGTGCACTCACGGCTGCCTATCTTCACAACATGCCTAAGATTATTTTTGCTAGTGTCCTTCACCTCACAACTTTCTCCCGTTGATCTTCCAACAACCAAATGGTCAAGTTGCCTAGTTCTATTATTTATTTGTTGAATGATGGCATGCAATATCTCTCCCTGAAGCATTTCCCCAATCCTTCTCCTTCTATAAACAAGTATCATAATTTTCTCTCTTATTGCATCAGCTAGCTCATCCATGGGCAGCTCTTTTGTTCCTTTGATCCAGCTATTGAAGCACTCGGCTAGATTATTGTGAATGTAATCACATTTTATTTCTGTGTTGAAGTCGCATCTCATCCACTTTAAGTTATGATAGGTACACAAGTAGACACTCACTGCAGGTTCAGCTTCAAATATCTTGGCCATATGATAGTTAAATGTTTCCAGACGATAAGCCTTAGCTGCTGGCCACATGCGACCAAAAACATCTCCATGAAACTTTTTTTTGAAGTTTGCCATTAGATGCCTAAAGCATTCCCTTTGCTCAGCTTGAGGAAACACAATTTTAACTGCATTCTCTAACCCTTTGCATGCATCAGTACAAATAGCTAGAGTTTGAAGATGTCCTATTGCCCTATGCAGTTGTTGCATAAACCAAATCCAGTTATCCTCGGTCTCCGTAGCAAAGAAACCAAATGCTAAAGGAAACATCCAATTTTGTCCATCTAGTGCTGTACATGCTGCTAATTGGCCATTCCACTTTCCAGTCAAAAATGTGGAGTCTACACTGACATATGGTCTACAACCGGCCAAGAAGCCATCAATGCACGGCTTAAGTGCCATAAAAAATCCGCGGAAATGCACTTCACCTCTTTCCCTCTTGACATCAACCTCGACAATGCTACCGGGAGATCTTTTATCAATCTCAGCTTTGAAGTTCAATAACGACTGAAAGCTTTTTCCCCATGTCCCATATAAACTATTCTTGGCCCTTTCTTTTCCCTTGTTAACAGTATGATACCCAATAGTACATTTGTACTCGGCTTGTAGCTTTTTTCGGAGCTCGCTGGCACCAATGTTTGGTTCAGTTTGAAGATACCCCATTGCCTTTTCTGCCACCCATGCTTGATCTGCCATGCTTGTTGTCACTGCAGCGGTTGATGAACACTTATGAGGCTTTACTATCTTGTTAACCTGCAGAAAACACAATACAAACCATCAGTTGCAAGTAATTTATAAAAAATATTTTCAACATAAAAAATTATTCATGTTAGATAAGTTTGTACCCTGACTGTTTTTCCATCTTCTATTGTCCTAGCAGTTATTCTCCAAGGACATGCATTTCCTTTACAGTGACCCAAAAATCTAGTAGTGTCACTATCCTTGATCTTGATGTCAAACTTGCCTCTAATAGCAAATGTTCTGATGAGCATCCTAAACTCATTCATTGAACGAAACAAAGATCCTTCCTCTATCACAGGATGTTCCTTATCATACCAAAAGTGATCCTCTTCAGGCATATGGTCAGGCACAGGAAGAGCCGCATCAGCAAGTAAATCCTCATCAATATCAGCCACACATGCATCAACATCTGCAATGGAGGCTTTCATGGCTGCTTCAGATACAATTTTCCGATGCTCAGGTTCGCTATTGATGCCAAGCACCGAGCACATGTTCTCTTCTGTTATAGGAACATCAATTTCGTCATCATTCATTGGTGCTATCTCAATCTGGGACCAATCAACACTTCCTACCATAGTTGATACATATGTATCATTACTAGCCACCGGCCGAGACCTACTTGGAAAACAAATAAAGGTTTTTAGTTAAGGAGGGGACACAAGGGCATCATCTAATTAGTTACCAACTATTAAAAGTATGCTACATGTATGCAACTGCAGGAAGCTAAGGATAAGGAAGCCTATCAAAGTCTGCAATCAGTAAAAAAAAGGTCGCTGACATCCTGACTTCCATTCTGTTATGTTAGGAAACAAGTAAGAAATGGTTTAATTTCATTTTCCAGTAGAACTAAGTGTATACCCATGTCATTAATTCATGATCCTCCTAGAGGTATTCATCCACATGGTTTAAAGTTTTGGATAATTTTAGAAGTGCATACTCCTGAATCCTGATAATCATATGTCCATCATTGTCTTGCAGTTGCAGGGGTTGCTACAAGTGTAGCAGCGTTAGGGGCTGCCTAGCGAGGACGCATGCCAAGAGGTTCGAACCCTGCTTGTGGCCCTGTGTGTGTTTGGGGTGGGGTGGGAGGGAAGGGAAATCATGTACTGACCAATCTGGAGTAGATCGTGGTGATCCATGGACGCAAGAGTCGCCTCCCTGTTCGGCAGTATGTGGAATCGTCTCAGCGGCCATCTGTGTGAAGCATCGCTGTCCGTGGGTCGTCGGAGTTGATGGCTTGGTGGCCGGCGGTGGATCCGCCTCTCCACTAGCCATGAACATGACGTCACAAGCAACAAAATCAATCTACGATTTGTGAGTAGCTGGTTCCGTTGGGTAAAGCCATGTAAAGAAAGTAGACACGATTTGTTCCCTGTTAATTAGTTGCTTCGGTTGGACGCGGCCTTGTAAAGAGAAAAGAATTGTACAGTATTAAATTGTAAATTAGCCACAGGGGCAATTGTGTCTTTTCGCAAGGGAAAAAAGGGATAGAAATTCGAAAATGATTTCAGTAATTGAAAAGGGCAAATCATCAAAAGAAAAATGAAAAGTGGGGCAAATGATCTAATCCCATGTAAACTGGGGCAAATCATCTAATGTCCAAGTAAAGTGGGGCAAATTGTCCAATCTCCCGAAAATAACCAGAACACCATGAATTCGTCTATTGCATGTGCGATACAAACACTTAAAAACAGTTGAATCTGACCACATGAAAATAACCAGAATACCATGAATTAGTATTATCTCTGTCATTCTTAACTATTTCTCAAGCAAGTTGCAGGGCAGGAAACTTCCGGCTTGTGTCTAAGAATACTTGGAACTAGCTGTATTTTAAGCACAAGAAAAACACATAGATCATGACTGGCAAAAACTTATTCCGATACTACCAAGTTAAAAACCAGGGGGTGTATTTGGACGTATTGGAAACTAGTTGCGTACTTTGAATGAAAACAATGCAGAGAACGCCATAAAGTCTTGTTGACAAAAGGACATTTAGATCACCATGGTATCTAATTTAAGCACGTACGTTCCACGAAAGGACCACGAAATACAGTGCTTATCCTAGCCTATCATTTCCTTTGGATGGACCAAGGTACAAGGCTGAAACCGAGCAAAAGAAAACAAGCACACTGGAATTGGGTAAAATCCCAGTGTTTACGGTTTAGTTATTCAGTTAGACGCCGACGGTTGTACTGCAAGGGTAAATATCACATTAATGATATAAGCATGAACAGAGATTGCTTGAAGTAAAGATAATCATCAAGTACCAAACCAGGCTTACAAGTAATGCAAATGGCAGCAGCAAGAAAGCAATATTTGGCTGATCCCAAAGGTCAGCTGAATTTGATTGGTACTATTATGATAATCGAACAAAGCAAATCCTATATGATGATGTTTAAACTGCTTAAGCAACTGCGTAAGGGGGGCATCACAAGACGTCATTCAATTGTCTATAGTTTTGCAAATCTCACTTCTTGATAAGGAGACTTGCCATATTATAATCATGATAGAAGGACTAGTAGAGATATTCTAGATGACCTCATACATAGAGAGCATTCCCTCTTTATTGGTTTGTGATTGTAACTTTGCTTTCTTAGGCACCAACGCAACATCAGCAGATCTCACAAACATCAGATCAGCTTCCAACCATTCATCTACCTTTACGTTCCATCGCAGTAAAAAAATTAATTAGTAGTGTAACCAATGGGGTTCCCCGTTCAAAGAACTCTAAACAAGAAGCAACCAGAAGAAAAGCAGGATCAGACAAAAGATATCCACAACTAGGAACCTGTTAGTAGCATCTATCAGTAGCAGTAAAAATGGAAAAGGACAGTTAAATGGCACAACAAAGCAAAGTTTTACAGAGGCTGTGTAGCTTAAAACATAACAAAAAATCAACTCTAGTTAAGATGCCATTTCATTTGTTGTTTCCAGGGTAGTCCAAGTTAAAGTATATCAAAGAATGTTTCATGTTGCATATTTTGTGTTTGTTATAAAAAACTGAGTTCCATGTTTTGCCGCATCAGTCCTTGTCTGCCGTTGGTAAAACAGTGGGGAGAAGATAGACCCACCCATAGCAAAAGGATGGTACAATGAAGGAAAAGGTGAACAAACAACCCCCTTGACAGATAAAATATCGAGTTAAGAAAAACAGAGGCAATCGATAAGTTAAAAATGAACCAACAGGAAAGGGTTGATTCATTAGAATTGGCTAAGCTTCTTCTGCTGTATTTCCAACTGTCCATGCATGGCCCTACGAACCATATTATTCAAAACATAATAGAACTATTGACAACAATATTCTGGACGCCCGCATACATAGAGAACATTACCAGACCCCTTTATTGGTTGGTGATTGTAACTTTGCTTTCTTAGGCACCGACTCAGACATCAGCAGATCTCACACACATAGACATCGTTGTCCATCCATTCATTTACGTTAACGTTCCGCCGCAGTAAAAAATAACTAGGACTGCAACCACAAGAACAGCAGATCAGAGCGGAGATATCCCCAACTCGAAATCGAAACCGGCTAGTAGCATCTAGTAGCAAGCAGTGCAGTGAACGTGATAAAGTCTTGTTGACAAAAGGATATTTAGATCACTAGATCACCATAGTATCTAATTTGATGGCGTACCTTGCACAAAAGGACCACAAAATACAGTACTTATTCTAGCCTATCTTTTCCTTTGAATGGACCAAAGTACAAGGCTGACGGATGAAGTGGCGCCAAGCTTCTAACATTCTCTGTGACAAGAGAGTGCCACAAAAGCTAAAAGGCAAGTTCTACCGAACGGCGGTTCGACCCGCAATGTTGTATGGCGCGGAGTGTTGGCCGACTAAAAGGCGACATGTTCAACAGTTAGGTGTGGCGAAGATGCGTATGTTGAGATGGATGTATGGCCACACGAGGAAGGATCGAGTCCGGAATGACGATATACGAGATAGAGTTGGGGTAGCACCAATTGAGGAGAAGCTTGTCCAACATCGTCTGAGATGGTTTGGGCATATTCAACGTAGGCCTCCAGAAGCTCCAGTGCATAGCGGACGGCTAAAGCGTGCGGAGAATGTCAAGAGAGGGCGGGGTCGACCGAATTTGACATGGGAGGAGTCCGTTAAGAGAGACCTGAAGGATTGGAGTATCGACAAAGAGCTAGCTATGGACAGGGGGTGCGTGGAAGCTTGCTATCCATGTGCCAGAGCCATGAGTTGGTTGCGAGATCTTATAGGTTTCACCTCTAGCCTACCCCAACTTGTTTGGGACTAAAGGCTTTGTTGTTGTTGTTGTTGTTGTTGTTGGACCAAAGTACAAGGCTGAAATTGAGCAAAAGAAAACAAGCAACCTGGAATTCGATAAAGATTACAGTGTTTAAGGGTAAGCGTTTCAGTTAGAAGCCAATGGGTGTACTTGAATGTTAAATATTTCTGTAGTGCTATAAGCATGGACATAAATTGCTTAAAGAGAAGACATTCATCAAGTACCAAAAAAGGCTTACAATTGATGCAAATGGCAGCAGCAAGAAAGCAAAATTTGGCCCATCCAAAAGATCGACTCTATTTGGTCAGCTGTATTTGATTAGTACTATTACAATAATCGAACAAAGCAAATCCTATATGCCGATGTTTAAACTGCTTAAGCAATTGGGTAAGGGTGGCATCACAAGACGTCGTTCACTTGCCTGTAGTTTTGCAAATCTAATTTTTTGATACAGAGACTTGCCATATTATTATAATCATGATAGAAGCATTGGTAAAGGCATTCTGGACGACCTAATACAGAAAACATTCCCAGGCCTCTTTATTGGTTTGTGATTGTAACTTATCTTAGGCACCAACGCAACATCAGCAGATCTCACAAACATCACATCAGCTTCCAACCATTCATCTACCTTTTATGTTCCATCGCGATAAAAAATTAATTAGCAGTGTAATTGATGGGATTCCCCATCCAAAGAGCTCTCAACAAGACGCAACCAGAAGAACAGCAGGGTCCGGGAGAAGATATACCCAACCAGGAACCTGTTAGTAGCATCTAGATGAATATTAGTAGTGGAAATGTAAACATAACAAATGTTCAACTCTAGTTTTACAGGACAAGGCCAAAGTTTTACAGAAGCTATATAGCTTAAAACACAACAAAAGTTCAACTCTAGTTCAAGAATTTTGGCACAACAGCTATAGTAAAGATACCTGTTGCATGTTCTGTGTTTTATAAAAAAACCGAGTTCCATGTTTTACTCTGTCGGTCCTTGTCTGTGGTTGGTAAAACAGAGGGGAGAAGATACACCCATAGCAAACAGATGGTATAACGAAGGAAAGGGTGAACAAACAACTCCCTTGACAGATAAACAATCAAGATAAGAACGTAAATACAGGCACAGATCAGTCAAAAATGAACCAACAACAAAGGGTTACATTACAACTGGGTAAACTTCTGCTATTATGTTTCGAACTATCAATGTGTGGCCCTAAGAACCGTATCATTAAAATTTTACCATAATAGAACTATTGACAACAATATTCTGGACGCCCTCACAGTCTCATACTAGTACATAGAGAACATTACCAGGCCCCTTTATTGGTTGGTGACTGCAACCTTGCTTTCTTAGGCACCAACCCGACATCAGCAGATCTCACACACATAAACAGGATTCCCCATCCACAGAATTATCAAGAAGAAGCAACCAGAAGAATAGCAGGGTCAGAGCGAAGATATCCCCAACTGGGAACCTGCTAGTACCATCTACTAGAAAACAGTAATAGTGAACACGGCAACATACAGTTGATGGCATGACAAGGGCAAAATAATGCTGCAGTGCGCAGATACAGAAGCTGAGTAGCTTACAAACATAGCAAGAATTCCAATTCGGTTCAAGAAATTTCGTGGCAACAGCTATACTAAGACAACACTTCAATTGTTGCTAGGGTAGTCAAAGTTTCGGTTTACCAAAGAATGTTTGCTGTTGCATATTTTAATTAATGCTACGGAATCTTACTTCCATGTTTTAATGTGCCAGTGCTGGTCTGCTATTGGTAAAATAGAGGACATAAGATATAACCATTGCAAAAAGATGGTACCATGAAGGAAAAGGTGAACAAACAACTCCCTTGACGGATAAAACAATCAAGACAATAGACAAGAGCATAGACAGAGGCAATAAATCTATTCAAAATGAACCAAAAGAAAAGGGTTGGGTAAACTTCAGCTGCTATGTTTGGACTGTCAATGTATGCTCCTAAGAGGTAGGGCACTTGGTTCCAGGTGCCATGACCCTTGTGGTATATCACGCTCTCTGATTTCAATGACAACAAAAGCAGGAACTCGATGGGAAAAGCTGAGCATTTCAGACTTCGAAATCCACCTCGTCAAATGGAAGCCTTCCAGTAATGCTCTCTGGAAAAATGATAAACAGCCTTTTACGCGAGTCAAGCTGCACACATTAACTCCATTCTCATCAGTGTAATCTGAGAGGATCTCAACCATGCGAGGTTCACATTTGTCAATATCAGTGCTATTTAAGGTAATCTTCCAATTTTTGTACATTGCCCATATTTCCCCTTTCTTTGGGAAGATTCGATAGAAAGACTTCTTTGAACTCCAGTCACACTGTACAGGATGAGAGAAAGCTGATATGTCCTTGTAAGTAGTTCCAGTACCAGCTCGAAATACCCCACAAGCAACCGGTAAGCCATCTTCGACCCACCGTATTTCTTCGTTAAGCATTGGATGTGGTTCCAACTTCAACACAAAAATTGTAGCATCTGAAACCACATGGATTATTCTGACATAAGACCTAGGCATCTGATCCCGAGCATCGTACACAGCCCAGATCTGCCCCTCCATAAAATCTTCAGGTGACAACTTGTTATTGTAGTTCATCACTCCTTGCTGGGAAATACCTGAACCTAAATTGCTAGTTGAAGCACTGGAGAATTGCGCCATAGCAGCTTCATGAAAGCCATTTGTATCACTATCCAAACCTGAAAGTGGGGACAGAGGAGTCACACTTGCCAATGTATTTTGATGCCGCAGATTTTCTGGTACAATAGAATGTTCAAGCTCCAGGACAGTTCCAGCCTCATGAGTAAACCTAAACAAAGGGATCCTGTGAGAAAACATGAGCAGATTGTCCCTGCAGACTTGTAATACCTGCTCCCTCCCACTCCTCATGTACCTCTGGAAAACGCTTCTAAATCCACCTACCTTTACCAAGGGCGCAACTGTACAACCTGATTCTTCTGAATAACTGGTAAGAATTTCTACAACAGAAAAGGCACTCTTCTTCCGCATTGCAGGATTATTGCACCACCCAATGTCCCAGTCACTGTAGATGGCCCATACTTCTCCTTGCCGGGGAAATACTTCAAGTTGCTGATTTAGAGTATCACGAGATATTTCATGGGAGAACATACTTATAGAAGATAGCGATATTTGCCGTTCTTCCGCAATGAAGGTTCCACAGACGAACGGCAAGCTTGCACTTAACCAGTTCTTCTCTTCATGAGATTGCGGGCATGGTTTGAACCATGATACATATAACTGCATCTTATCTGTCAAAACTTTATTTATCCGTGCATATCTGCGAGGAAACTTCTCCCAGTCATACCCTGCCCAGATCTGGCCAGTAGCAAATTGCTGTATCAACCTGTCCTCCTCAAAGTTATGATAGTCGTACTGTTGACTAGAGCAGGGGTCATCTTGCATGGCATCTGAGAGATCAGCAAAGCAGCCGTCGGGATCTTCCTCCGACGAGGACACAGAATACACGTCCTTCTCCCACACACTCTTAAGCTTCTTGTCTGCATGGTTTTCCTCATGCAACTCGAACTCGCCATCATCACCTAGAAAGCAATGGTCGGTCCTCTTGGTTTTGGAAGAACTAGCCACGTTTGAACAATTTCCTGCATCCAAAAATGGTCGGTCAATCTGCCGAACATGCTTCGTGTCCACGCTTTTTACTCTATCCAGGTCAGGATTTGCGCCGAGAAGAGCTGCTGACCCATCGACATGCATCCGTTCAGTCAGCGAAATGGGGTCACGCCGCAAGTCAGCGTGAGCACTGCTGAACGCACCTACTGCCATCTGCTTGACCGAACCCCCCGCCTTGTTGCTCGAGTCGAACTCGGCCCTCTTGGCGGGATCGGACAGCACCTTGTAGGCTTCGTCGACGAGGCGGAGCGCCAGGTCGGCGCCGGGGAGGGCGTCCCTGACGGGCTCCAGCTGGGCCAGGAGGGCCCTGTGCCGCGCCTCGATGGCGACGGCGCCGTCCCCGGGCAGGACCTGGAGGGCCCGGTACCAGTGCGGCGGGCGGCCGGCGGGGGCGGCGCAGAGGACCTCGAGCACGGCGAGCCTCTCGACGGCGCCGTCGAGGCCGGGGGTGGTCTGCAGCGTCTCCAGCAGCAGCGGCCTGGCGCCGGTGTAGTCCCCGCCCGCATCCTCGCCGCGATTGCCTCCCGCGCCGCCTCGCCGTCCCCATCCTCCATCCTGCAAGCCAGAAATCCTCGTCAGAACCGAATTACATCCCCGCATTCGATCCCCATGCGATACAGGGGTGGGAAGCTCACCTGCCGCGCCGACCAGCCGGGACGGGGGGCGAATTCGAATCGAGGGATCCCTGAACCCTAGTGCGGCGGCGACTTCCGCCGAGATTTGGTGTTTGACTCTTCGGCGCTGCTACGGCGAGCGCAGCGACTTCCCCAGTGGCGGTGATCCCGCTCGAGCTCTACAACTTCACTCGGTGGCCGACGGTGTGGCGGCGACCCCACCTCTCCCCACGTGCGCCAGGCCTCCCAGAGGGTGAAGCGAATGGGCTGGCAGACTCTGGGCCGAATAGGCAGAAACACGAATGGCCCAGAGGGAAAGGAGGTCCAGTCGCTCGAAGATGCAAAGCACGCACGCACAAAAAGCGGGAGCAAGGTTTTATCTTAAAGAATGTCATGTAGGATAAATGTTGAGCTGAAGGAGAGAGAAATCATAAAAAAAGGTTTGTTTTCTCTTAAGAGAAGACAAGGGTGATCTTTTAGTACACTATGTCTCACCACATTTTTAGAAATAGCTAGTTATTGAAGATAAGGCTAAAATATGACCCATTATTGACATGTTTTCTTGTCATCTCCAAATTACATGTAAAACTTAAGATAAGACCATTTTATCAACTATTATACGTGCCCTAACAAAAAGAAATAATATTTCTTCTCAGCTCCACAAGGGTCGCCTGGGGTAAGCTGAAAGCGCGTCATTTATTGCGTTCTCAGTCGCCGTCACGTGTCGCACTCTGGATACTCCTTTTGATTTTCTTTTTTCTTTTTTCGCTTTTTACATGGTTTTTCCGAGTTTTTTCGGCTTTCCGATTTTCCCATGGTCTTTCTTAGGTTTTGGATAAAAAAATAAAAAAAACAATTGCACGGAAAAACATGTTTTCATTTTTTTCCGCGAGAGGTACAGACGTGCCTCTCGGAAATGAAAAAAACGTGTTTTTTTCCTTCCATCAGAGGCACAAAATTGCTTTCATGAGTCGCGCCTCTCGGAAATGGGAAAAAATAACGCGTTTTTTTCTTCGATGAGGGTACGGATTTACTTCTCATGCAGGCACGAATTTGCTTCTGCGATAAGCATAGTCGTGTCCCTTTTGGAAAAACAAAAAAAACATGCCCCCGGTTTGGTTTTTTGTCCATTTTTTGTGAAGAAAAAGTTTGTCAAAATCTATCAACATGCATGGGATCTAGTTTTGAAGATCTGGACACGAGGAATCCGATGATGCAAATGGTGCGAGATTTGAACGCACGAATTAAGAGATAAAACATTCTGAAAAATATTTTGAATAAACGGGCTACGATAAAAAGGAAAACTCTCAGGTTGTGACAAATGACACACATGAAAAATAGATGTGACCTTCGCAAATATTGCTCCTTAATTAATGATTTCAAGAAAAAACGAGTGGTTCCTATATGACGCCGTTAGCGTCAAATCGTCACAGCTTCGCTGAAGCAATCCAAAGCGAGCGACCGACACGGCCAGCCCATTTATAGCGAGGAACCAGTTTTGAGAACCTTCTAGAAGGTACCCTAAACCAGGTTCTTTTATCTGATGTTTGGTTTTACAGGCTTTTCGATTTTCTTCATTATTTCTGTTTTTTTGTTTATTTTCTTATTTTTTCTGCTTATTTCTTCCCTTTTATTCTCTTTTCTACTTTTTTATGTTTTTTATTTTTTCCTAAATTCAAAACTTCTAAAAAATGTTCAGAATTTTTAAAATTCGTTTGAATTTTCAGAAATTGTTTGAAATTCGAAATTTTGTTCACGTTTTTCAATTGTTGTTTGCGTTTTCAAAATTTGTTCATGTTTAAAAAAACGAAATTCCTTTTTTGTTCACCGTATGAAGAAAAATGTCCACCGTTCATCTGCAAAAATTTCATTGTAAATTTTAAAAATATTTGGTGTGTTTTATTTGAAAAATGTTCATGGTATACTAAGAAAATGTTCGGTATGTATTTTAAATTCACTTTTTAAAAATTGTACATGGTTCTAAATTTTGTTTAATTTTTTTTAATTTGTTCACAAGTTTTGAAAATGTTCTGTTTTATAAAATGAATATTTGCATTTTTTTTACATTTTCCAAACATTGGCCGCATTTTAAAGAAATTTTTTTCACATTATTTTTCAAGAAATGTTGGAAAACCCCAGGTCTGCTGCTTTTTAGTTGGTACTTTTAAATATAGTGTTGCATATCAGTTGTACTCAGTCCGTAACTCAGCTGGCAAGCATCGTGAAGTTCGGAGTTCGGCTCCCGCCTCGTGCGCTTTTCTTTTTCCGATTTGCTCGGCGCCTGCGAATTGGGCCGGCCCATTTGCGCGCCATCTTTAGCGAAAGCTGCTCGTTTTGACACTCACGAGCGTCGAGCAGGAGGTCTCAAAAAATGCACGCACAAAAAAGAAAAAAAGGCACTTATGGGACGAGGTTATTTTCTATATAAAAAGAAAATACCCTCGTAGTTAGGGTTTCCATCCTCCGTCGGTGATCTTAGCACCGACGAGAGTTTTTCCCAAGTGATTTTCTTACCACATCATCGTGTGCTGCTCAGGTGTCAAGGAAGACATGAGGCTTTATGCAGGGATGTGTTGTTAATTCTGAAACCCAATATGGTGGTTGAGGCTTCGGGCTCGTCACGGCCAAAGGACAGGGGTGCAAGTTCTTATCTGGACGAGATGTTGAAGCATATGTACTTACATGATGAAGAGTGGATGATGATGTCGTGGGAAAAGAGGAGGTCGAGCAATTCGAGTGGGAGGCCAGATGGCTCGCGGTTGCTCTCGTTAACACAAACAGACCCTTCAGCTCAGATGCGCTATTCAAAAAATATGGAATTTGCGTGGAGTCTCACTCAGACTAAAGTTTCAAGAAGTAGGGGAGAACTTATTCATTTTTTCAAATGTTTTTGTTTGAGAGAATGGAAAGAGGTGGTCCATGGGGGATCTTGGATTTTTCCAAGGGTATAGGACGATCGTTGAGGATTATAATGATACGGTGGATCCCGAGTCGATCGTGCTTGATGGTTTGTATGTTTGGGCCTAGATATCCAAGGTCCCTGATCTGTGTCATCATGTTCCGGGTGTTAACTAGTAACCCATTGGCTTGAAGGAACGGAAAGGTGAAAGAGGTGCAGATAAGGCCATCGCTATATTATGAAGGAGATTATGTACGATTTTGTGGGTGAGTCCTGATTGCGAAGACCTTAACTCGTTTCGCACCTCTCACAAATGAGGGGAAGGATGCTTGTAGAATATGAGATTATGCGGCCAGGAGGTGGCCAAGATTGCTATTGGATTTCAAAGGGAGAAGATTCCCCCAAGGAGATCAATGGAACATTTATCGTTATCATTCTCAGGGTATTAAAACCCACTTTTTTGTCTCAATATCGGCCTATTAGCTTGTGCAACATGATGTTTAGAATTGCTTTCTGAAAATTGCACTACACCTAGCAAGTGGCCATATTTTTCATGCATGACACTGATGAATACAACGTGAAGTTGATCCTTTGTGATCTGATTTGAATGCAAAAGTCCCAAGCAAAAAGAAAAAAAATGTATGCACACTCTTTGTTATTTTACATATATTTTCCTCGTTCCTAGATAAAAATATGTGTTCAATTTTTTATCCAAAGGTTCCTGTGCTACACCTAACAAGTGGGCCTAAACCATAGGCCCACCAGCGTATAGTTCCATCACCTTCACCGTCTATGTTCTTCTCCTTCACCGAAAACTCTCGAATCAAGTCTCGCGCCGCCTCTCACTGCCTACCGCCGCCAAACTTTGCCACAATTATTATATGCTGACGAGGATAGCTGACGTCCTTCCCCGTAGATCAATCACGCCGACATGGGTAGCCGCCTGTCTCCGCCACCTGTCGTGGTTCTGGACTTCCCGTCCCTAGAAAACCCTAGACAACCGGGTGCAAAAAGAAGAAATGAAGGCAAGGCTTCATCTATGTCTCCTAATCATGTACAAATCGCCTCCGAATGCTATTTGTGAAATATCCGAGGGTTCAGATTCGCAGTGCCCGACGTGTTTGGACACCAGGAATCTATGCGCTCACCCATATGCTCTGAAGGACCTCACGCTTCCGCGAGGATTCAAGGAAATTACGCATGGTTTTAAATTTTCCAGCTTATTAACCATACATGTTTGTTTAGTTAAGTTGTGATAATTCCTAGTTGTGGATTTTAATACACAAATGAAGATGGATTTCATGATTGGTTCATAAGTAGAAAAGCCTGCCCATGAGTTGAACATAAATCATGTTTTTAATGGAAAGTATATAAAAATAGATACAGATGACTACATTTGGTAAAATGCCAACAGTAGCCCCTTGGTACATTTGTCACTTAGTGTTACATTCACTGCTTAGTCCGACTTTAGATGTCACAAGTAACCTATGCATAACCTGGAGAAATTTCTTTTATGTTGATATAGAAAATTCCTGATTTCTGTTGCGACCCTGAAATTTTCGTAAATCTTTCTAAAACTAATAAGTTCAAAACCAATTTTTTGACATCCAATGTTCATTTAAAAATGTTTGCGATGGCTTGCATAAATTGCAGTAAGCGCTAACATAAATTGTATTTATGTTAGGGAATGTCTCTCTCCAAGTAGTTTTGGTGATTGATGACAATGCTTTTGCGGACTAATCGTGTGCGTTGAGTATTTCAGAGATTCATTCATTGGTACGAGACGATTCTTTCCCCTCAGAGCTTGAAGTGAAGACGGTGTAGTCTCTTTCGTTTCGGTTTTGGTGGACTTGAGTCGTAGGAGACACCGTACTATCAAGAGGGGGTCCGCATTGGAAAGGCTAGGATGGAATCAACACGTACACTTCATCTTTGCACCCCCAGCTCCTTTCCTCTCCTTGGAGTTTGTCGTTTCATTGAAAGTGGAGGTTGTGAAGTGCTAGCGGTAGTACCGCCGCCAGAGCGGTAGTACCGCCCATGGACCTCAATCGGCGGTATCGCTGTTCTACAACGGTAGTACCGCTTGGGTGCATCGGCGGCAGTACCGTCCTAGGTTGGCACTGCTACCGCCTCGATTCGAGGGTGCTCTCCTCGTGTCGGGTTAAGCGGCAGTAGTAGCGGCAGTAGCAGTGCTCGTACCGCCCTTGAGTGGTAGTACCGCGGCTACCACCGCTACAAGTGCCGCCCAAACCCCCTCTCTCCCTCTCCTTCCCCCTCTGATGCCTCTACTCTCGGTCACCGGCTCACCATGTAGTACTGGGGTCACTGATAGTACCGATACCGGAAGAGGTACCCCATCGAAAGAGTACCGCCTGTCTTGGGCTGAAGAGGGGGGTAACGGTTGGATTGATTCCCCCACTATAAAAGGAGAAGTGAGGGAGTCCCGGATTAGGGGGTGTCCGGATAGCCGAACTATAACCTTTGGCCGGACTCCTGGACTATGAAGATACAAGATTGAAGACTTCCTCCCGTGTCCGGATGGGACTTTCCTTGGCATGGAAGGCAAGCTTGGCGATACGGATATGTAGATCTCCTCCCATTGTAACCGACTGTGTAACCCTAGCCCTCTCCGGTGTCTATATAAACCGGAGGGTTTTAGTCCGTAGGACGAACAACAATCATACCATAGGCTAGCTTCTAGGGTTTAGCCTCTCCGATCTCGTGGTAGATCTGCTCTTGTACTACCCATATCATTAATATTAATCAAGCAGGAGTAGGGTTTTACCTCCATCGAGAGGGCCCAACTCGGTAAAAACATTGTGTCCCTTGTCTCCTGTTACCATCCGCCTAGACGCGCCTCGGGACCCCTACCCGAGATCCGCCGGTTTTGACAATCGACATTGGTGCTTTCATTGAGAGTTCCTGCAATGCCGTCGCCATCAGGAAGGATGCCTCATCCCGTCTTTAAAGACGACACTGTTGCTAAAGGAGCTTTGGCTATCGGCCAAACTCTCCGGCTAGGCGGTTTTCTTATGACCGCCTGTTCGGCCGCCGTGTCGACAATGACTTCTCAGGTCATCGGAAGCAATCTTCACGTCAACTCGGAACTCGCCGAGCAGTTAGATCCGACATAGCTCTCTTCCTTAAAGGAGCTCCTGGATCGCATCGCCGCCTCGGAGTCGCCATGCATCACGAGCAGATTGGGCCTAAACCCGATCTGAGAGAGATTAACTCTCCCTAGGTCACCCATCATGTTGCCGTGGTGGAGGAACAATGCGGCGACCCTTCATCTATCTTAAGGACTAGCTATGTCCGGATTCCCGATCTCCAAGCCGGATACCCGCGGAGGGGAGGACGACACTCAAGACCTGAACTTAGAATCAGGCAATGGGCTAGATTCATTGGACAACATCCAAGAATCCAAGCTTCCGAGTTCGGAAACTCCTTGGCCCTTGAGCCTCAGATTGGGTGAGGTTTCGGATCTAATTCCACCCACCCACCCGAACATAGGCGATCTATCCAAAATTAGGCAAGAGCCCAAGGAAACAGTACATCATTACTGGGCCAGATTCCTCCTGGTTATGAACATGATAAAGGACTGCCGCGAGGAAGATGCAATTTCATTCTTCTGCAATAATTGCATGGACAAGGGAATCCTCAATGCCATAGGCCGCCGTGAAATCACACGCTTTGCTGACTTGGCGTCCATAGTACGAAAGTACTGTGCGATGGAAAGCGCCTGGAAAACCGAAGTAAGATTTTGGGACAATCCGCCTCAATACAAACCAGTCCGAAATAAAAGGGTGCATTATCGCCAATCACCCGGGTTAAACACCAAAAACAAAAAACCCTGCGGGGCATGGAACCATACCGGAGGGATGGCTCAACGGACCTCAGAAATTCATAGTACAGAGGGCGCCACACCAACTCATAGCCTTAGAGCATGTTGGATACTCGGCGGTGGCCAAAAGTGGCGAAGAGCTTCTAACCCCAAAGATCCACAGAGCACCAGCCCGGGGATACCAAAGACGGTATTAACAGTCTTGAGACTTTCGCATCAAACAATATGCAAAACGAACACTCCGCAGCCTTGCGAAGTCTACCAAGTAGCAACAATAAATCCATGGAGGACACGGCTATTACCTTTAATGCCAAGTGATGAACCTAAATTCGAACAGCCCGAGCACTAGCGGCATTGGTCCTCGGTCCAATAGTGGGCCGACTTCGCCTTACCAAGGTACTCATGGACGGTGGCAGCGGATTGAACCTCATTTATGAGGAAACCCTTCGAAAAGTGGAAAAATAGACTGGAGCCGCATTGAGCGAAGCAGCACAACCTTTATAGGAATAATACCCAGTCGGGAAGCATGCTGCACAGGAAAAATCACACTGGATGTGGTGTTCAGCATGCCGGATAATTACAGGTCCGAGGAGGTCACGCCAAGTGGCCCTGTTCAGCAGCGGATACCACGCTCTATTAGGGCGAGAGGCATTCACAATTTTTCAAGCTATACCCCATTATGGGTACATGAAGCTCAAAATGCCCGGCCCAACGGAATCATCACTCTTGATAGTGACCGGACATAGCACTCGCCGAAAATAAGACAGCCGCACTAGCCCTTGAGGCACTATCCAAGCCCTAGCGGCCGAGGAACCGATCACGTTGCGCTCCATGGTGAACATGGACGATGTGATACTCGATAAAAGATCCAAGTCCACCTCCTTTAAACCAGCGGACGAAATAGTCAAATTCCAAGTCCACCCAACAGACCCTACAAAAACGGCCTCCATCGGGGCACAATTAAACCCTGATGTAGACGCCAAGACTATGAGAATTCCTACGCAAAAATTGGGACATTTTTGCACGGCACCCTTCACATGCCAGGAATCCCACGCCGGCTGGCCGAGCACAGCCTAAACATCCTAAAAGGATTCAAGCCAGTCAAACAGGCTCTTCGGCGTTTCTCCAAACCTAAGAGACAAGCCATGGGAGAGGAGCTAGCCAAACTATTGGAGGCCGGATTCATCAGAGATATAAAACATCCGGACTGGCTAGCAAACCTGGTGATGGTACCAAAGAAGGACAAATCCTGGCGCCTATGCGTCGATTTCAAGGACCTCAACAAGGCTTGCCTAAAGGATCCCTTCCCCCTCCCCCGCATCGATCAAATTATCAACGCTACCGCAGGACACGATTCATTGTGTTTCCTCGACGCATACTCCGGCTACCATCAAATCAAGATGGCAGAGTCTGACCAAGCCGCAACGGCATTTATCACCCCATACGCCCATTCTCGCTTCAACACAATGCCCTTCGGGCTCAAAACGCCGGCGCAACATATCGCCGCATGATTCGTATACATGTCCGCAAACCAGATCGGCAAAACAGTGGAGGCATACGTAGATGATGTGGTCGTCAAAACCAAGCATGTCGAAACTCTAGTAGACGACTTGAGGCTCACATTTGATAATCTTCGAACATATGACATCAAGCTTAACCCGGAAAAATGCGTTTTCAAGCGGCGGAAAGCTCTTGGGCTTCATTGTATCCGGTAGAGGAATTGAAGCAAACCCAGCCAAGATCCGAGCTCTGTCACAATTGGATATCCCAAAGGACCTCAAACAAATACAAAATTGATCGATGCGTGGTGGCTCTAAGCCGCTTTATCTCCCGCTTGGGAGAAAAGGCATTACCCCTCTATCGCCTCCTCCGGCGCACCGAACACTTCGAGTGGACGGATGCCGCCACGGCCGGACTCGAAGAAATAAAAGCCATATTGGCAACAAACCCGGTCCTGGCCGCGCCCAACATGGGTGAACCAATGCTATTATACATTGCCGCAACTCATCAAGTTGTAAGCGCGGTGCTCGTTGTCGAACGAGAAACGTACGGACACAAGTTTCCCCTTTAAAAACCAGTTTATTACGTGTCCACTGTCCTCACTCCATGCAAGTCACGGTATTCGCATTATCAAAAGATAGCGTCGCGGTGTTTATGGCATCCGGAAGCTGCGACACTACTTTCAAGAGTGTTCGATAACATGAGACTCCGAAGTACCTCTTAACGACATTATAAACAACCGCGACGCGACGGGCTGGATTGCCAAATGGGCCATTGAGCTCCTCCCATTCGACATAACCTATAAGCCACGGCGAGCCATTAAGTCGCAAGTTTTGGCCAACCTCGTCGCCGAATGGACTGAAGCCGAACTCCCTAAAGAGTACGGCACATATTCCAACTGGATCATGCACTTTGACGGCTCCAAAATGTTGGCTGGTCTGGGGGCTGGCATCGTTTTGACGTCCCCAATAGGAGATACAGTTCAATACGTACTCCAGATAATGTATACGGACTCCAACAACGCAGCCGAATACGAGGCCCTTCTACATGGTCTCCGGATGGCAGTATCCATGGGCATTCAACGCCTAGAGGTGCGCGGGGATTCAAACCTCGCGATATCCCAAATAAATGGAGACTTTGATGCCAATGATCCAAAAATGGCAGCTTATCGCAACACCGTCCTAAAAATGTCAGCTCGGTTCGAAGGGCTCGAATTTCACCATATAGCTCGGGAAAACAATCAGGCAGCAGACGTCTTGGCACGCATTGGCGCAAAGCGCGATGCCGTCCCCCCAATATATTCTTAGAGAGGCTGTTCAAGCCATCTGTAGTATGGGAAGGGGAGTCCAGAAACAATAGCCCGGACCCAACAACACTGCCCTACACCGAACATTCTGACACAACTAGAGGCTCTGCCAACGAAGTAACATCTTCAGCCCACGTGATAATGGCAGTCATTGCCCCGTGGACGGAACCATTCCTAGCCTACCTAACCAGGAAGGAACTTACTGAGGACCAAAACGAGGCACGCTGCATAGTGCGGCGATCTAAAGCCTATAAAGTCCATGAGGGAGAGATTTATAAGAAAAGCACGACCGGAGTCCTTCAAAGGTGTATCTCCGAAGAGGAAGGGTGGAATCTTCTGGCTAAAAGTCATGCCGGACTCGGCGGGCACCACGCGCAGCCCGGGCCCTTGTAAGCAAGGCCTTCCGTACAGGATTCTATTGCCGACGGCCCGGGCAGATGCTCAGGACTTAGTCCAACGATGCGTCGGTTGCCAGCTCTTTGCTAATCAAAGCCACATGCCACCTACCGCCCAAACTATACCCAACACCGGCCCTTGGCATGTCCGGGGCTTGACATGGTTGGACCCCTTAAAGGAGGAACCCACAAGCAAAAATACCTCTTGGTCATGGTGGATAAATTCACCAAATGGATAGAGGCCAAGCTCGTTAAGACGGCGAATCCGGACCGGTGATAGACTTCATATCAGGGGTCGTACACCGCTACGGCGTCCCCCATAGCATCATCACTGATAACGGCACGAACTTCACGGCCGACGAGGTCAAACTCTGGTGAAAAAACATGTGCATCAAGCTCGACTATGCTTCATTCTATCACCCTCAAACTAACAGTCATGTCGAGCGAGCAAATGGTCTAATCATGAGCGGCATCAAACCCAGATTAGTGCGGTCCCTCAAGGAATCTAACACGCACTGGGTAGATGAGCTCGGCTCCGTACTCTGGGGGCTGCGGACCACGCCGAATCGTACCACCGGATTCACACCATTCTTTATGGTATACGGCCGCGAGGCAGTTACGCCTGCGACATAATTCATGACTCACCTCGCGTGCGCATGTACGAAGAAAGAGAAGCCGAGCTCGATCGGCGGGACAGTTGGGCGCCTTGGAGGAGGAGCGTAACGTGGCGAAAGCCCGTTCCGCATTCTATCAACAGCAGGCTTGAAGATATCAAAGCAGAGAAGTACAGGCCAAAACTTACAATGTTGGCGAGTTAGTTCTACGCCTGCCGGACAAGAAAAAGGACAAACTCAAGCCCAAATGGGAAGGTCCCTTTATTATCGACCAAGTCCTGACTAGTGGAGTGTACCGTCTGCGAGCTGCATCGGATAACCGACTTGAGCCGAACCCATGGAACGCAGCCCGTCTCCGAAGATTCTACGCCTAGCGCCGGATTCTGAGTTCGTCTCCTTCCTTTGTCCATTTTTTACACATTAGCTGCCTCATATTTCTCTCCTTCTCCCTCTTTTTCTCTTACAGCCTTTAAAGGCTCGTTCGCGCATTGTTCGCACACACTTGACGTGCTATCCGCGCTCATTATACATGGGGGCTTCTTTAACAGAAGCTTACTTGTACGGGCTTCATGCCTAACAGATGTGTCACGCCCGCATGTACCTTTTATTCACCATTATATGCATCGATATGACTTAAGTTTTGGCCAAGCTGGGTTGCACGGCTCACCTGCTTACCCCTACGTTCCCGATTGTTCGGCTAGGTGGTAAAGGGAGCACCTCTGCGATTATTACCGCTGGTCAACCGGATGTGTACCTCGGTAGGTGAAGCCGAAAGCTAGCATTCTTAAGGGAATATTCGGTCGGTGAACTAAAGATGATTTCTCACTTATGTATTTATCTGCCCCCAGATGCTTTTCTGCTTTTTTCGCAGTCCGGACATGCACTTTAAGGCATGCCTCCCAGGGTAAGGAACCCCTAACGGAACTATTCTCCCTGGAAGACGTTTCTTACTAACCATGTAATATAACATAACTAGTTGGACACTTGTCTGTTCAAGCACTGATGACCCCTACGCCTGGTCTCCATGCATGCCCCGGTTCTTACATAACCGTGAGGGTATTCGGACACACTCCGGACTATAGGGTCCCGAGGTTGAAGCGAAAAGGTCCGCCATGACAAACGATCTACAATCCGGCTAGAAGGCATTTTTACATGTCATCTTAAAATTACATAGTCAATTTGACTGGGTGTATTCCTCCTCAATACCATCTAATAGCTGTCCAGTTTACAGTCCTGTTGAGAATACTTTGCATCCAATTCTACTTGGCCGTACACTAAGCTCACAGGGATCTCCTTCCCATCAGGCCCCACAGGTCCGACCTCGGCCATGTGGTTTGGGTCAGCCTTCGTGTATCGCGTCTTCACCATGGCCCGAGCCTCCTGGCGCCTTGACGGCAGGCCGATATCTTCCATAATCGGAAGTGCCGCGCGCTCCTTAAGCTTCCTCTGGAAGCTCTCCAAGGCCTTCGGCAGGGAGAGACAGATGGCCACAAGGCACAGGCGACACCTTTCATCACCCCGAACTTCGTTAGTGCGATTGTTAGAGCTCGAAGAAGGTCACCCGTAGAACTGGCATTTCCTCCGTGGGACGACTGTGAGCATACCTACGCATATAACTCGTTAGTCGACTTCCTCGCCGAACTCTTTTCAAAGTTCGCTCAAGCACTTACTAAAAATGCCACGTCGAAGCCGCCGATTCTCCTTCACGGAGTCCGGCTACCAGGGCACGAACATCCTTTAGTTCCTCGCCCAGCTGGGTGTTGGCATCTTGGAGATTATTCTTCTCCCGCCTCACCCTCGTAAGCACGCTCTCGCCGGCCTTTAACCGGCGCAAGAGTTGTTGCTTGTCCGGATCTACTCCGCGCCATCTGCAATGATATTGTCAGATTTGCACACACGCCGCACTTCACAAACATACTTATCTTCCGAAGCGTATATTACCAGAGGGGGTCTCCTTGGCCTCCCCTGCAGCGGCTAGTGCGGCCTCAAGTTGGGCCTTGCACTCTTCTGACTCTGGGACAGTTGGGTATTCTTTTTGTAAGATCCTCAGATAACAAATGATCCTTAAATCAGTTATTCTAACTGTTTCAAGTCTCAGGGGCTACTGGCATATATAACCATCAAAATTTCTCACCCGTATGTCTTTTACATACTGCTCCATGGCTCTGGCTAGACCATTTTGAGCGGCACGGAGGTGTGCATCTCCCGAATTGAAGGCATCCAATGCCTCTTGGGAGAAACATGCGTCACGAAGAACTGTCCGGCCTTTGTGATTCATGGCACTCTCCACCTCGGAATTGGTGGCGGAGCAGTCACCGGCATCCTCTGTCGGAGGAGCGTCCGACGCACGCCTCGTGTTTGCCTCCGCTTCTGGACCTGGCTTTGGAGCCTGGTTGGTGGAGGCTCGATTGGCAACCTCTCCGGATATAGTCCGGCGAGCGCTCTTTTTCCTGAAGAGAGCACGAGCGTTAGTATGCCTTCCGGGAATAAAACCTGGGAATCAGCTGGCACGTCATACCGTTGCATCGGCGTCTCAATCCGGACAGCACTTCTTTTCAACCTGTTGGGCCTTGCTGCCCCTTGTTGGCTAGCCACCGCAGGCTCGGCCTTCCGCCTCAAGGGCTCCCCCTGCAGAACACCATTGGTATACGGTGATAAAAAATAAGCACGGATGGATCATTTTCAAAGTATTGGGACCTCAGTCTCAGTTACCTGTGAGGCTGGAAGTATTCCAGGGTAATCGGCCATAATGGCGACCAAGGCATTGTCGATGCTCAGTTGGTAAAATACCCCATCGATCAGCTCCATGAATATGTCCGGATCCTCTTGGGAGACCGGATCGAGGGACCGTTCCGGATCCTCGGGTTGTGGAGGAGGGCTGTTTATATCCTTCACGGCCCGACGCAATTCCTGCGTAGAAATCACAAGATAAGGTATTTAATTATGGGAATATGGAACGGATGGGCAAAAAGAAGTGCCTGCTTACCCAGCTTGGAGGATTGTACATAGAAAATCCGTCCTGTGGATTGACGCGGAGGAACTCCTCCTCTTCTCCCTTGTACAATGCGGACAAGGCCTTCGTCAGAGCAGCAACCGATCCCGGCCCCTTACGGCCACGGGGTGGCATCATCCTCCCGTTGAAATCCCACATGGGGTGGCCTCTATCTTTGAAGCGGCTGCACCCCGCATAATGCATGTGGCCATGACCCCGATCATGGTCAGTCCGGAATGAGCTAACAACCTTATCCGTCTCATCAGGTAAAGGACGTCCTTGTCATTTTCCCTCTGAGGGCTCCGTGGACGCCAGCTTAGGCGCTTCTTCAAGGGAGCATTATTGAACTCGTGGAGGCTGATCCGAATAGGGTCCGGCAGGGGGACATCTTCTATATAAAACCATTCTGAAGACCAGTCTTCGGACGCCTTCCTTGGGGTTCCGGATAGATATCCGGTCCCGGTGATGCGCCATAGTTCGGCTCCGCCCACTTGATATATCGACCCCTCTTGAGAACGGGGCACAAGGCAGAACAACTTCTTCCACAGCGTGAAATGAGCCTCGACACCCAAGAACAGCTCGCAAAGGGCTACGGAGCCCGCAATATGCAATATGGAGGCAGGCGTAAGGTTGTGCAGCTGGAGTCCGTAGAACTCCTGTGAGCCTCGGAGAAGCGGATGAATTGGAAATCCGAGCCCTCTTATCGGATAAGGGACAAGGCATACCCGCTCTCCTTTGGAGGGACTGGGATGCTCTCCGCTTGCTCTCCGCCATTATAGGTGGCAAGTCCGGCTCGAACCGGGACCATGAAGGCTGGGGGAAGGAATCCCTTGGTTTGGAGCGTCACTAGCTCGCTGTGCGGGACGGAACATCGCTCCCAACCTCCAGGCTGAGGACTGGGAAGGCGAGAGGAGGAGCTGCGTCGACTGGCCATGATGGAATGGATCTCTGTCGGATGCGCTCCGATGAATGCTCGCGAAGGGACGATGGTGTGATTCGGATCTAAATCCTCGGGGTAAAAGTATAAACACCCTGGCTTTTCGCATTCGTTTGACACGTGGAAGACGGCCATTATTGGGCGTGGAAGCCAAGGAGCACAATATTCACGAGAAGCCAGACACTATTCAACAGGTACACATAATTTGGAGAAGAACCCGCCTTGCAATGCGAAGACAAAACTGCGCGCCGGACTCATCGTCATCGAAGCCGGGTTCGGGGGCTACTAAGGGAGTCCCGGATTAGGGGTGTCCGGATAGCCGAACTATAACCTTTGGCCGGCCTACTGGACTATGAAGATACAAGATTGAAGACTTCGTCCCGTGTCCGGATGGGACTTTCCTTGGCGTGGAAGGCAAGCTTGGCGATACGGATATGTAGATCTCCTCCCATTGTAACCGACTCTATGTAACCCTAGCCCTCTCCGGTGTCTATATAAACCGGAGGGTTTTAGTCCGTAGGACGAACAACAATCATACCATAGGCTAGCTTCTAGGGTTTAGCCTCTCTGATCTCGTGGTAGATCTACTCTTGTACTACCCATATCATCAATATTAATCAAGCAGGAGTAGGGTTTTATCTCCATTGAGAGGGCCCGTACCTGGGTAAAAACATTGTGTCCCTTGTCTCCTGTTACCATCCGCCTAGACGCACAGTTCGGGACCCCCTACCCGAGATCCGCCGGTTTTGACACCGACAGTCTTCTTCTCCAAGTTGACTTACCTCTTTTCCGCTAAGCTCCATTGTTGCTCCAAAGCTCATTTTCGCCCGATCTCTCTCCCTAGCCAATCAAACTTGTTGATTATTTAGGGATTAGTTGAGAAGGCCCGGATCTACACTTCCACCAAGAGAAATTTGATTTCCCCCACTAATCCCTTGCGGATCTTGTTACTCTTGGGTGTTTGAGCACCCTAGACGGTTGAGGTCACCTCGGAGTCATAGTCCATTGTGGTGAAGCCCCGTGGTATCGTTGGGAGCCTCCAATTAAGTTCCGGAGATAGCCCCAACCTTGTTGTAAAGGTTCAGTCACCTCCTTCAAGGGCACCAATAGTGTAATCATGGCATCTCGCATTGTGTGAGGGCGCGAGGAGAATATGGTGGCCCTAGTGGCTTCTTCGGGAGCATTGTGCCTCCACACCGCTCCTACTGAGACGTACTTTCTCTCAAAGGGAAGGAACTTCGGTAACACATCCTCGTCTCCACTGGCTCCGCTATTGGTTATTTCTTACCTTTACTTGCGCAAGCTTATATTGTGTTGTATCCCTTGCTTGTTCGTTGTGCTTATTGTTGTTGCATCATATAGGTTGCTCACCTACACATCTAGACAACCTATTTTGATGCTAAGTTTAATTTGGTCAAGAAAAGCTAAAAATTGTTAGTTGCCTATTCACCCCCCTCTAGTCAACCATATTGATCCTTTCAATTGGTATCAGAGCCTCGTCTCTTTATGAAGGACTTTGCCGTCGAAAGAGTATGGTTGATACCGTAGACGGTGGGGAGGAGCACTCTCATATGAATCCGTTCTCGTCTACGGCTGATGGGGGATCCTCGATCTCTCGTGAGGAGTTCGATGCGGCATTGGACACATTGAAAACCTCCATGATGACCGAGGTTGAAGGCATGTTCAATAAGTTTTTAGAAGGCCTTAAATTATCCACCGCACCGATGAAAGTGGGTGATTTCGCTAACAAGGTGACGGATGCTAACCCCAACAAGGGGGAAGCTATGAGTGAACAAGTTCCTTTGCCTAGTGGTAGAAGTGCAAATGGCATCTTTGCCCATGTTGAACCTCCAATTACTTATGGAGTACTGGTTCCTTCCACGCATATGAATCATGTTGGTCCTCCTCCTAAGCTTGTGAAAAATGAGGATTTTGCCTCTTGTTTCTATCGCTTTAAACGTCATTTACATCACAGTTCTACTAATCATTGGAGAATTATTGAGCAAGGTTTCTACCCGCACGACCCAAGCAACTTCACTCCTAGAGAAGCCGCGGATCATCAATTCAACGAGTCTGCTCTCTTCATTCTCTAAGAAGCAATTCCACCCGAAGATATTGCGCATCTCTGTCCATTCCCCGTGGCCAAGGAAGCATGGCAACATGTTGGTTCCATTTATAAGGGAAGCGCAAGCATTCAACGCTCAAACTTTGAAGTGGTGCAAGATGAAGCTGATGAGCTTGCAATGAATGAAGATGAAGAACCTCGAGAGCTTTACCGGAGATTAACCACTCTCGCGGTCTCACTCCGAGATCATGGGAGCAAGGATACAGATGACAATTGGATCAAGCGCAAGTTTCTCAAGGCCATGATGCCTTAACATAAGGCCATGTCCTCCGTCTTTCTTCAAAGGCCGGACTTCCACGCCTTGTCCTCTAGTGAAGTGTTGGATGAGTTTGTTGCAATGAGGATCTTGGACAAGACCGCCGATAATACGGTGTTCATTCTCAATGAGCAAAGACCCAACCTTGCTTTGAAGGCCAAGGCTAGTGCGGAAGAAGAGGGTTGTCGGTGTCAAAACCGGCGGATCTCGGGTAGGGGGTCCCGAACTATGCGTCTAGGCGGATGGTAACAGGAGACAAGGGACACGATGTTTTTACCCAGGTTCGGACCTTCTCGATGGAGGTAATACCCTACTCCTACTTGATTAATATTGATGATATGGGTAGTACAAGAGTAGATCTACCACGAGATCAAGGAGGCTAAACCCTAGAAGCTAGCCTATGGTATGATTGTTGTTCGTCCCTCTGGGACTAAAACCCTCCGGTTTATATAGACACGGATAGGTTAGGGTTACGTAGTCGGTTACAATGGTAGGAGATCTACATATCCAGATCGCCAAGCTTGCCTTCCACGCCAAGGAAAGTCCCATCCGACATGGGACAAAGTCTTCAATCTTGTATCTTCATAGTCTTGGAGTCCGGCCGTGGACGATAGTCCGCTATCCGGACACCCCCTAGTCCGAGACTCCTCAAGAGCTCTGAACCAGGCTTCAATGACGATGAGTCCGGTGCATTGATTGTCTTCGCATTGCGGCGGGTTCCTCCTCCGAATACTTCATAGAAGGTTATGAACACAAGGATAGTGTCCGCTCTGCAAAACAAGTTCCACATAACACCGTAGAGAGAATAATTTTTGCACAGATCTGGCCGACGTATTCATGGCGGCGACATCACACCACGGCCGTGCCTTTATATGAATCGTTTTTTTACCGTTTCACCTTAGCGCGTTTAGCGAGGCGGTTTCCTTGGCATGTCTTATCAAAGCATAGATCGTGCCCCCTTATTCCGGGATTCTCATCAATACGGGCGTGGGTAACCCAACCGTGCCCGTTGGCACGCCTCCTCTATCAAAGGCGAGTCCTAATCGACCACGGGGTGGGCTCTTGGTATTCAACCTCTTTATAACGAGACCAAGGCCCTCTTCTTTTTACACCCTCCATCAAGTTCGCCTCACGCTTGAGTTCCAACACCCAAAGCTTCAGATTCAGCGCTCGGACTTTCGATGATGTCCGGCTCCGACCAGCACGGCCGATGGATGTCTTCCTCCGTCACGTAAGAAGATGTGCTAAAGCTGCGAGACGCCAGTATCCGACCGGCGAGATCTCGCCTGACAGCTACCTGCCTGTGGCAGGTCATTCCCACTCCTGAGCCCGACGAGAACGTGGTGTTCGTGTCCCACTTCTTTCGGGGTTTAGGCTTCCCGACAGATCCCTTTGTGCGGGGGCTCATGTTTTATTATGGGCTTGATTTCCATGACTTGAATCCGGAGTCCATCCTCCATATCTCGTCATTCATTGTCGTATGTGAGGCCTTCCTCCATATCACCCCCCACTTTGGATTGTGGCTCAAGACCTTCAAGGTGGAGCCAAAGATGACCGGGGGGCAACAAGCAGAGTGCGGAGGGGCGGTCATAAGCAAATGTGCTGATGCTCCATGGCCCGAGGGCTCTTTTCAAGAGGATCTTGGTTCGTGGCAACGAGAGTGGTTTTATGTCACCGCTCCCCGGGGCACCAAATGGGCGGTGATCCCCGCTTTCCGCCAGTCCACCACAGCCGGGCGTCATGGGTCAACAAGGGCTCGACTGGGGCCATCCAAGGATCGTTCCCTTGCTGCAGGCCGTGATTCGAGACCTCCGTGAAAGAGAGATCCATCTGGTTGCGATGCGCGGAGTTATGGTGATCCGGCGTCTTACGCCTTACTGGCGTCGCCCCTCACTTTGTGGGAATTTAATCCGGAGGGACCACGAGCTCTCCAAAATTTTATGGGCACGGCACCCGTGGAGATGTATAAACTGTTCTTTGGATCACAAGAGAAGTGTCCGGACCTGACTGGGGATGCAGGACTAAGCTGCAATCGCCCAGATACTCAAGGAAGTGGTCCTGTAACCGGACAAGCTGTTTATTTATTTATCATATATATATATGTCCTTTAAAGGAACCGTTTCTTGAACAGGAGTGGATAGCCAAGGCAAAGTTAATAAGGTGTCCGGCTCCCCTCCCGGAGACCACGCCGGATCCCATGCTGACCAAAATGTTGAAGGTCGCGCCTTTTGAAGAAGGCGAAGGAGGGAGCGGGGAAGCAACTGCCTCTACGAAGGAGGCTATCCAGGAAGGAGGGATTAAAAGTCCCGTCTTTCGAGGAGAGAAGAGGACCGCTTCGGAAGATCCGGAGGTCAAGGCCTCAAAGAGGGGAAGGGAATCTTCGTCGGAGAGTCCGACAGGAAGTAACCCAGCCGCACTATTTCCCCAAGGGGGTCCTCCAAATGAGCCGTAAGTAAAAAGAAGGGATCTTGTAAATAAGGAACATCCCTGTATTTATTTATGAAGATAACCAAAATTGTACCTTGTAGTTCGGACCTCAGCCCTTCTCGTGAGCTCGTCTTGAGGATCTTCTTCGGAGATGATGGAGAGCGAACGCCTCCACATCGCACCCTCATGTGAAGCGGACTGACCCGGAGGTGTCGCCGCGAGGGTTCCCCAAATCCGGGCGGGCCGGAAGGTCCGCGCCAAGTGGTGTGCGGTCGGAGGAGTCAAGGATCTGCTTCGGGCGGCGGTTATCTCGTAAGATCACCGTGTTCTAATGGGTACGGTGATTGATAGAATTGCATCCATGAAAGCGGATTGCATGAAGCCGTCGAGGAGCTTACTAACGGGGTTCGAGGTACGCAAAATGATGTACCTTCCGGCGCTTATGCATATAAAAATGCGCCAGATAGATAGTATCCTCGAGACTCGGTATGTTGTCAAAATTGACAATGTGCCGAGGATCAAATCTCGATTATAACATATCGCCGCCCCTAAACAGGTAGTGGGGCGTCCGTTGGCAATGGGGTGATGAATATGCGAACTAAAGCGGCAACTCGATGAGGCGGATGCGGACATCGCTCTGGTCAATAAACGGTTTGACGAGTCACAAGGTATGCGACTTCTATCACGGACACCTAGTAAGGGAGCTTGACACCCATGTCTTACTATTTGTATGCTTAATGCGAGATGGTGCCGGCTAATTGTGGAAGAGCTGCGGCGGAACTTCATGGCGATGAGCAAGCGGAAAGAGTAATGCGACCGCTTTAAAGGCGGCCGAAGAGCTAGAAGCCGAACGGGCTGCTCATTGCTGAAGCAGAGAGGAAATGGCCGATATGGCCAGCAAGTTGAAGAATGTTGCCGATCGCTGCGAGGTTCTTGTAAAAGAACGTCTGCCGGAGCAAGAGGGCTGAAAAAGGCCGCCGCGAATCCAAGAATGCCCATTCGGCTTTGAGAGCTGCCAAGGAGGAGCTGAGTCGGGCGGGCAATTGCGGCCGGAAAACCGTTTCTGCTGGAGGAAATATACGGATCCAAAGTATGCTCAATTGGACAAGTTGTGGAGTTCGGAGGATGCTTATCTGTACTTGGCGGCGAAGCGCCATGAACGCGGTTGAGCACTTCCGAGGTCTAAGAGGCAAGTATGGGAAGAGCTATATTGGTCGCAATTCCATAGTCCGGAGCGTCTTCTTTCATTGACCGATCGGTTGGCCGAATGGGCCGAGCTGAATCGACTATCCGGACTTGCCATGCAGCATGTCATGACTCACTTGTGGCCGGGCGGACCCCAGCCGAAGAGTTATTTTGGTTTAGTGCAACAGTTCCTTGGTGCGGTACCGCATATCGACACAATGAAGCGATCGGTGTGTATTGAGGGAGCGCGGATGGCTCTGGCCCATGTCAAGACATATTGGGCAGAGATGAAGGCCACCGATGTTGCATCCCAAGATTCGGACATAAGCCGAGTACCTGCCGAGCACTACTTTGAAGAAGTCCTGCCGGGCGCTCGTTTAATAGAGACGCAGTGTTCGAAGGATATTATGTTTAAATGACATGTATGATTTGTGAAAACAATGTTTTCGAGATAATATAAGAGCTTTTTATACTTGTGCGTTCAAGTAGTAAACTACTCCCTGTCGGCCGCTTATGTGTATGTATATATAACTTTGAAAGATGGCAGTCCTTGGCTTTACGCACATAGTGCGGGGGTGTTTGCAAAGAAAGCGCCTTTTCACACTTAATCCGATGTCTTGGTCCTGTTAAGGAGGTGATAGCGTAGCAAACCAGGCAACCGGACCATAATGCTTTATCACTTTCACTTAGCCATAGGAGTTCGAGGGTGGGGCTACTATATAGCCCCTGGGGGCACCACACTCTCCCGAATCCGGGGTGCGTATGTGCCTGACCGAAAACCGGTCCTTCGTTAATGCGGAGGAATCCTAAACATTCCAAAGGAGTCATCGAGTGGTTGACCAGTCTGTCGCTATATCATGACTGTCAGTTTTCGGCTTTCTCTACTGAGGTGCTCGCCCGGCCGATCCGGGGCACTATCGCAGTAGTTCTCCTGGTACCGCGTTAGCCGTGAACACGGAACGTAAGGCATCAAAACACGTGAGCCGGGCAACCCAACATTTGACCAAAGACATGATTTGGAGCTGATGCATATAAGGCCTAACTCGAGGCGCCAATACTCCCTAAGGTATTCGGTCTTTATGAAAATGGGCAGAATAATGCCCTAAGCCCCCGTGTCCGGTACACGCCAAAAATTCTGGTGCGGCCAATGCCAAAGCGCCAGCCTCCTCCTCGGTTATAGTAAGGAACCGGGGATGTATATCAACAAGAGACAGAAAAGGTTTACGCAGGTCTTAATCTGAAAAGAATCCTTGCAACGGGTCCCTACTGCACGTCCGCGCTGTGTCTCCGTTGTCAAGTATCCTGGGCCGGGTGTAGCACGTCGTTAAATGCAGTAAAGAGAGGAACTTAGTTTTAAAAGAAAAGGATCGTGCAAAAGATGTACCGTACATTAAATAAGCAGTCTGAATCGAAGGAGTGAATAAAATTGAGCTTTAGTGTCTCTTATGATATATGCGTGCAGCCCTTGTATGGGGTATGCCGCTAGTAGGCGCCGGACTTGTCTAACCGTGTCCAGGGTTTGAATGACCAATTCAGGATCTTTGCCTAGCGGAGCCGGATAGGCGTGGGGCTGCCAAGGCAGTCTCCCGTTCTTCCGTGCTCGAGTAACACTTAATACTTCCTTTTAACGAGATGATGCCGCGTGGACCGGGCATTTTAAGTGTTAGAGATGCGTAATGCGGTATTGCGTTAAAGCGGGCGAAAGCTTCGCGTCCCAATAGTGCTTGATGGCTACTTTTAAACGGGGTGACATGGAAGATTAACCTTTCGCGACGGAAGTTGTCGTATGAACCGAACACAACTTCTAGCAGTATGGAGCCCGTACAATGGGCATACGGGCCTGGCATTACTCCTTTAAAGGAGGTGTTGCTACGGCGAATTTTGGTTGGGTCTGTCCCCATCCTGCGGATTGTGTCCTGATATATCTGGTTTATGTCACTGCCGCCATCCATGAGGACTTGTGTAAATTGGAATCCGTCAATTATAGGATCCAATATCAAAGGCGATCCATCCTGCGTTTGGATATTTTCGGAGTAGTCCCGATGGTCGAATGTGATTGGCTTTGACAACCCGGTGCGGTGCGCATTTTAGTGGGCGCCGCTCTGTTTTTGATCACATGAAGTGAGTTTACTGTTTTGACCTCTTGTGGGAAATTCTTTTGTTTTCCGGGGCTCTGCTTGTGGTGCTCGTCATCATCCTCACTTGGTGTGTCGAGCCCCTTGTGTTCGGCGTTGAGTCTGCCGGACTGTTTGAAGACCCAACAATTTACGTGGGTGTGGTTTGCGGGCCTCCCGAAGTCTTGTGGATTTGACATATCTTGTCCAAGATTTTGTTGAAGTTGGATAGCTCATCGCTATTGTCCTTAAGGGGCAGTTTTTGTTGTTCTGCCGAGCTTTTGAATCCAGCGTTGGCGCCGTGCTCTTTGGACTGTTCCTTTTAATCCGGCCTTTGATCGTTGTTGCGCCGTGGTTTCCCATTTCCATCCCTGATTTCGGATGTACTTGGGTCATTGGTCTGCATCTTGCTAGCCAACTATCCTCTCCAGCATAAAAAGCGGGGTCATGAGGCTTGTTAATGCGGCCATTGTTCTTGGCTTTTCTTGGCCGAGGTGTCTGGTGAGCCATTCATCTCGGACGTTGTGTTTGAAAGCTGCTAATGCTTCGGAGTCCGGTCAGTCGACTATTTGGTTCTTTTAGTAAGGAACCTGTTCGAAATTTCCGGGCTGACTCTTGGGCTGTTGAGTTATGTGACTTAGATAAATCTACGCATCCGGAGGCGCACATAAGTCCCCTCAAAATTTGCCCGAAATGCATCCTCGAGCTCTTCGGCTTCCAATGGTATTTTTCGGGGAGGCTTTTAAGCCAATGCCGAGCTGGCCCTTTGAGTTTAAGGGTAAGTATTTTATGGCGTGGAGATCATCTCCTCTAGCCATGTGTATGTGGAGGATGTAATCCTCAATCCGAGACTCGAGGTCATTTGTTCCGTCGTATGCCTCTATGTTTACGGGTTTGAATCACTGAAATTCATGATCCATCACCTCATCGGTGAAACATAGGGGGTGTCTTGGCGCCCCTATATTTGGGTGTGTCGTGATCTTGAATTTTGGCGTGTTGCATTGCTTTGTGAGCCTGCTTTCTTGGCCCATAGATGGACCTAACTGGGCCATCCTTTTGATGTGAATCCTTATGCGGATCGCATATTGGCTTGTGTCTTGGCGCCATTCGCGCTCTCTTTTTTTTGATGGGGTCGTCCATCCGACCGGGTGGCCTTCTTACTTTTTAATTGTGGGGGCTCTAAGGCCTCCTCGTGGTCAGGCGATAGCTTTCTTTTCGGGTAGCTCTTTGTTCGTATTTGTCGCCGTGTACTTATCTGTGATCTTGAATACTTTGCTCCATCCGATCCTGAGTGCATCTTCCGCTGTTTTGAGCTTCCGCTTCTGCTTTCTCAGCTACGCGATGGCGCCGAGCCTTTTCTGGAGGTCATTTTGCTCCAATAGTTTGTCCGGCATGAGATCGTCCGGACTGTTGTCTTCGCCGGGGACAGATTGTTTATCCAAGTTGTCTTGTTCGGACGATTTCTCGACAGCGTGTTCGTCGTCCACCGGTTCGCCCTGCTCTATGGCTGGGTCTTTGTTGAGGCGGGACTTTGTTCGGCGTTTACGTTGCCGTTTTGGCTGCTTTTCGAGGGATTTATCCTTCGTAGCGTCCCGTTGTTCCTCGTCTTCATTTCCTTTAGGTGTATCCACCATGTATACATCATGGGATGAGGTGGTTGTCCGACATCCTATAGGTGCTGGTTCATTGTTGTCTCCTACATCGTCGTCCATACCGTCGATGTCTTGAGTCGAAATCGAGCACGCGTCGTGTAAGCTTTCGACGGTGGCTCTGAAAGTGGGTGGTGGGTGGGCGTTGAATTTCTTCGTCGGCCGCATCCCAACCTTCCTGACCATAGTCCGGCCAGGGCTCTCCGGATAAAGAGAGAGACTTTAGTGAATTCAGGATTTCGCCAAAGGGCGAGTGTTGAAAGATGTCCGCGGCCGTGAACTCCATGACCGGCGCCCAATCGGATTCGATTGGCAGGGGCGCGGAGGGTTCGGAGTCCGGAAAGGAGTCCGGAACCCTGGAGTCGAGGTCTTCGCATAAAGCGACGTGCATGGAGTTCGCTCAATCACCGTAGAGATTGTAGCCCCGGCGGTGTCCAACCACTCGTCCTCGATCGGGAATCCGGCTCCGGATTAAGGGTCGGGCGGATCTTTGGTGCGGCCTCGAGGGCCTTTGTTGGCTGCGAGCTAGATCATGCCCATCGAGACGGTCAAGGCGGCTTGGCTGCGGCTCGAATCCGTCGAAGATCAAGTCTCCACGGATATCGGCCGTATAATCCAAACTTCCAAATCCGACACGATGGCGGGCGTAGCTTTCGATCTGCTCCGGATGGCCAGCGAATTGGCCCGCAGCAAAGCCGAATCTGAAGGTCCGTCTCGGGAGAAAAGTCTCACCACAGATCGCGTCGTTGTTGATGATCGAAGGAGCCATCGGGCCTATCGGTGGCGACGGAAGGAGCTCTCAATGAAAGCACCAACGTCGGTGTCAAAACCGGCGGATCTCGGGTAGGGGTCCCGACTGTGCGTCTAGGCGGATGGTAACAGGAGACAAGGGACACGATGTTTTTACCCAGGTTCGGGCCCTCTCGATGGAGGTATACCCTACTCACCTTGATTAATATTGATGATATGGGTAGTACAAGAGTAGATCTACCACGAGATCAAGGAGGCTAAACCCTAGAAGCTAGCCTATGGTATGATTGTTGTTCGTCCTACGGACTAAAACCCTCCGGTTTATATAGACACCGGATAGGTTAGGGTTACACAGAGTCAGTTACAATGGTAGGAGATCTACATATCCGTATCGCCAAGCTTGATTTCCACGCCAAGGAAATTCCCATCCGGACACGGGACGAAGTCTTCAATCTTGTATCTTCATAGTCTTGGAGTCCAGCCGTGATGATAGTCCGGCTATTCGGACACCCCCTAGTCCGGGACTCCCTCAAGGGTGAAGAGGAAGAAGAGGAGTGTTGCCCCGAAGATACCAAGTATGCATATCATGAGCACATGGCTCTCGCTTCACGGCAATTTTGGAGCAAGAAGAACTCAATGCCCAACTTCAACAAGAACAACTCAAGTGGCGCCAAGGGCAAGCAACGTGTGAGGACATGCTATAATTGTGGCAATGTGAGCCACTTTGCGGATTTCCCATACGAGAAGAGGGAAGACAATGGTGGCAAGCTTATCCGAAAAGACAAGGCCAAGTCCTTCCCAAACAAGAACAACTTCGCCAAGAAGACTCCTCCTAAGGGGTTGGTGGCACAAGAAGAGTACAATGAGGATGAGGATGATGATGAAGAAGGTGAGACGGTTTCCATGGCCTTCATTGCCATTGCAACAACTCCACGGGTGTCCCTCCTCGATTCACCCAACGAGAACATCACCGCCAAGTGTCTCATGGCTAAAGCCACCAACAAGGTAACCCCCAACATCAAAACTACCATCACTACTAATCCTTCCTTGACGGATTGCATTGATGAAAGTGAGGGGTCGAAGGAGGAAGAAAATGAATTTGAGTCTTTTATGAGTAAGCTCAAGGTAAATCCAAGAAGCACTTTGTTGCTCTCTTGGAACAACTTGGTGAAGCCAATGACATGATCGATGCTCATGAAGAAACCATCTCTAAGATGGAAGGGCATAGTCGTGACTATGCCGATGAGATATCGGATCTCTCTAATGCGCTTGAGGAAGAGCGTGGTCACCGTTTGGCTCTTGAGGAGTCACACAACGATGATCATGCTAAATTAAAGAAAGGTCTAGATCATGCTCTTGTTGTATCTCATGTGCTCAATTCCGAGAACGCCAAACTTGGGGTTGACCATGCTAGACTCAAGGAAGAGTTTGATATACTTGACAAGGCTCACAAGGCCTTGAAGGGTTCTCATGCTAGGCTCAAAGAGTCTCATGATCAACTCCAAGTGAAGCTAACCAAGGAGAAAGCCACATTTCCTCATATAGTTTTAATTGATAATGCAAATGCTACTAACCCGTGTTGTGAGCATGTGCATCTTGTGGAGGAGAATGCCTTGAAGGAGCAACTTGAGAAAGGCCTTGTGTCTTGCATACAAGGTAAGAAGAACCTCAACGACCTTTTGATCAATCAAAAGGAAGTTGTGAGCAAGGAGGGAATTGGGTTCGCACCCCAAGTCCAAGAATAAGAATAAGAATGACAAGGCCAAACAACCTCTCCCTCTCAAGCAAACTTTTGTGAAGGAGGGAGAGGGTCCTTCTAAGGAGAAGAAGAACAATGTGAAGGGTGGTGGTGTCAAGAGGGGCAATACCACCCCTTCCAACAAAGCCTGCGACTTTAACCCTTCTTATGTGTTATGCTGTGCTAGTGATGGGCATGTTTATGCCAAATTTGTTGGTTATCCTTATGAGTACATTGAATGGTCTATTTGGGTTCCTAAGACCCTTGTTACTAACATCAAGGACCCATTACAAAATGGGTACTTAAAACCAAGCATTGATCTCTTGTAGGTGTTTGCTTCCGGTGGGGGATCATGGTTGCTCGATAGTGGAGCCACAAATCGTATGACCGGAAGCAAGGACTTGGTGGTGGACGTGCACAAGGTTTCATATATGCCTACCAATGTCGAGTGGGGCGATGCCTCATCTTCTAGGGTATTGGGTCTTGGCAAGGTTGTCATTTCTCATGATCTTACGATCGAGAAAGTCATGCTTGTTGAGTCCCTTGCATACAACTTACTTTCCGTTCGTCAACTTGCACTCATGGGCTTTGCCACTTTCTTTTATATTTATACCGTGGCCCTCTTGTGGAGCAAGACTCTTAAAGTAGCCTTTGGTGGGCATGTCGAGAATGGTCTATATGTGATTAAATTTTTGGAGCGACCCACTAAGACTGCGACATGCCTAATGGCTAAGTTGACGTGGGATGGCTTTGGCATCGCCGTGTAGCCCACGTCAATATGAGACCTTTGCAAAGTATTCTCAAGGGGGACCATGTCCGTGGACTAAGAAATGTTAGTTTTGCCAAAGATCATGCTTGCAGTGCTTGTATTGAAGGAAAGCTACATGAGAAGGCTCACCCTCCCACGACTATCATCTACTCGAAGAGGCCCTTGGAGCTCCTTCACATGGATCTCTTTGGGCCTCCATCCTTTGATAGTCTTGGGGGTAGAAAGTATTGCTTGGTGATTGTGGATGATTATTCAAGATACACTTGGGTATATTTCTTCAAGAGGAAGAATGATACCCAAAAAACCGTCATCGACTTTGCAAATGAAGCTCAACGTCAACACAATGCAAAGATCTTGACGATAAGAAGTGACAATGGCACCGAGTTCAAGAACTACACCTTGGATGAGTTTCTTATTGATGAGGGGATCAAGCATCAATATTCCGCACCTTACACCACTCAACAGAATGGTGTAGCGGAGAGGAAGAACCGGACGTTGATGGATGCGACAAGGACCATGATGGCGAAGTTCAAGTCTCCATACAACGTTTGGGCCGAAGCCATCAACACCACTTGTCATGCATCCAATCAGCTCTATCTCCGCAAAGGCTTGAACAAGACTCCATATGAGATACTCACTGGCAACAAGCCCAACCTCAAGTACTTCCGGGTGTTCAGGTGTAAGTGTTTCATTCTCAAGAAAGGTATTCGTTTGTCTAAATTTGAGGCTAGAGCTCATGAGGGCATTTTTGTTGGTTATGCTACAAACTCTCATGCTTACCATGTCCTCAACAAGTCCATCAGACTCATTGAGGAGACGTGTAACATGGAGTTTGATGAGAACAACGGCCCAAGTGGAGCAAAGTGGTACTTGTGATGTAGGTGGTGAAATTCCTCCCCAAGACATAAGAAGAATGGGTGTTGGTCATATCCTACCCATTGAGGAACCCCTTGTGGCCGAAGGAGAAGGAAAATGTTCCACTCTAGTGGAACCATCACCAACCCAAGACCCACACGCTTCTGAAGAACAAAGTGAAGGCCCTCAACCAAATGAACAAGATCAAGGGCAAGATCAACCTCAAGATGGTGGTGAACCACCAAGTGATGCCCAAGGTCAAGTTCTCCCTACCGGGCTAGTTCAAGATCAAGAGCAAGCTTAAGATCAAGAACAAGCTCAAGAGGACGCTCAAGATGATCAAGTTGCCGCTCCTCAACTCTGTCCTGAGGAGGAATTGGAGCATTGTGCCGCCAAGATTGCATCCAAGCTCACTAACAAAGACCATCTCATGATGAATGTGCTTGGAAGCTTAAGAAAGGGGGTAAGCACTCGTAGACAATTAGCAAACTATTGTGAACATCACGCGTTTGTTTCTTATGTTGAACCCCAAAAGGTCTATGAGGCGCTCGAGGATCCGGGTTGGCTTAATGCCATGCATGAAGAACTCAACAACTTCAAGCACAACAAGGTATGGAGATTGGTGCCAAGGCCAAAGGAGAACCATAATGTTATTGGGACCAAGTGGATTTTTAAGAACAAGCAAGATGCTCATGGGATTATAGTTCGAAACAAGGCTCGTTTGGTAGCACAAGGCTATTCCCAAGTCGAGGGTATCGACTATGGTGAAACCTTTGCTCCCGTTTCTCGGCTTGAATCTATTCGCTTGTTGATTGCTTATGATTCTCATCATAACTTCAAGTTGCAACAAATGGACGTGAAGAGTGCTTTTCTTAATGGTCCTATTAATGAGTTGGTGTATGTCAAATAACCCCCATGGCTTGAGGATCTCGAGTTCCCCAATCATGTGTACCAACTTGATAAGGCACTCTATGGCGTTAAACAAGCCCCACGTGTGTGGTATGAGTACCTTACTGAGTTGTTGCAAGATTGTGGGTTTGAAATTGGGAAAATCGACCCCACTCTTTTTACTAAGAAGGTCAAAGGGGAGTTGTTTGTATGCCAACGATGTGTTGATGATATTATCTTTGGTTCTCCTAACAAAGCTTTCAATGAGGAATTCGCCGCTCTCATGACCTCGAAGTTCAAAATGTCCTTGATGGGAGAGTTGAAGTTCTTTCTCGGGTTCGAAATCAAACAAAGAAGAGAAGGAACCTTCATCAACCAAGCCAAATACACTCAAGACATGCTCAAGAGATTCAAGCTAAGTGATGTCAAGCCGGCTTCCACTCCAATGCCCTTCAAATGCCAACTTGACATAGATCCCAATGGTAAAGCGGTGGATCAAAAGGTATATCGTTCCATGATTGGCTCCTTGCTTTACCTTTGTGCATCTAGACCGGATATCATGTTGAGTGTGGGAATTTGTGCACGGTTTCAAGCCGCACCTAAGGAAAGCCACTATGTGGCAGTCAAGCGAATCTTTCGATATTTGGCTCATACCCCAAACTTTGGCTTATGGTACCCAAGAGGAGCTAACTTCAACCTTGTGGGCTTTTCGGACTCGGATTGGGCGGGAGACAATGTGGATAGGAAGTCAACTTCTGGAAGGTGCCAATTTCTTGGGCGCTCTTTGGTGAGTTGGTCTTCTAAGAAGCAAAGTTGTGTGTCTCTCTCGTCCACCGAAGCGGAGTATGTGGCCGCCGGTAGTTGTTGTGCTCAACTTCTATGGATGAGGCAAACTTTAAAGGATTACAGTGTCATTTGTGACAAAAGTGCTTCTTTGGTGTGACAATGAAAGTGCCATCAAGATTTCCCTCAACCCGGTGCAACACTTCAAGACTAAGTATATTGAGATCTAGTATCACTTCATCCGGGATCACATTAGGCGAGGGAAGATTGAGCTCAACTATGTCAACACTCATGATAACCTTGCAGATATTTTCACAAAGCCCTTGGATGAAGCAAGATTTCGCGAGTTAAGGCATGAGCTAAATATCATTGATTTGAGCAATGTGGCTTGAACCTTTGCACACCCCACCATACTCATCTTGATGTATTGTTTAGGTGTAGGCATGGACATAGGGGGAGTGTTGTTCTCTCAATGAACTCTCCCTCCCCCCATTATGCATAAATTGATCACGTCTTTCACATTAGCCATTTTTATGGTACTTGTGCTTCAAAGATGAGTTTTGGTCATGGTCCCAAGGTTAAAATCTACGCGGTGCCATACCACTTGACTCAAACATAGGTGGCCCCGGCCATCGCCCTCTCTTTGAGAGTTGTGTGTCTTTTTTTGTTTCTTGTCCTCTCGTGGGTGTTTTTCTGCCTTTGTGTTTGCTCCCTCTCCTCGTCATTTTTTCTTGCTTCAGCTAAGCCGTTTTTCTGTCTAGTCTTTGCGTGCTTGGCTGGGCGGTACTACCGCTGGAGGCGCGCGGTACTACCGCTGACGGACATCAAGCGGTACTACCGCCCCCCGAGCGGTACTACCACTGCGGGGCGGGACTGGGGGGGTTATGTTGGGCAGGGGGAGTTTCTTTCTTCCCATACCCATTCACTCACCCCTCTCTGTCCTCTTCGTGCTCCAGCGACGCACTCGCCGCGGAGGGCTCTGATGGGCCACCGTCTCCGGGCCGTCCCTCTCCATTTCCTCTGATGGAATCGATCCCCACCCCGTCCTCTTGCCATGGATGCCGGTATTGCCCCTGTTCCTCTTCTCTCTGTGTCTAGGTTTCAGATCTAGTCTTTAGGGGCAATAGTTGTTGCATTTCTCGATTTTTGGCTAAATCAAGGCTTGAGTAGGTTGGAGAAGGCTTCTAGACTAGTTAGATTGATGTTTGGTAGGATAATTTTTGAATTTGGCATCCCGGCAGTACCGGATTTGGCTGTGGAAGTAAGGAACCGCTGCCCCCTCAGCCTAGAGCGGTACTACCGCTCTCCTGGAGCGGTACTACCGCTTGAGGGTTGTAGGCGGTACTACCGCTGCCCTGTCGCGGTACTACCGTTGGATGCCAACTTCCTCTTTTTCCTTACCAAACCTTGATCATTGTTGCTCTTTCTGCTGGCTTATGCTCATTCTCTTGTGTTGTTTCTAGTGTTCTTGTGTTTGGCTCCAGGTGATGGTCCTTCGGAGCGACCTGCCCGTCATGTCAACCCAGGGCGTACTGGATCAAAGTGCTACCGCTCTTCTGAGTCAGGGGCTGCTTCCTCAAGTGTTCCTCCTCCTCCTCCTCCTCAACCCAAGAAGACTGCCAAGGAGTTCTGGGAAAGGCGCCAGCGCAACCCATATGCGGAAGATCAAGAACCCACTTTGGTCAACCGCTCGTTCTAGAACCGTTTTCAGTGGGCAATCTATTTTGATGTGATCAAAGCTAAGAAGAACCTCTATGTTGATGTCCTCTCCATCGACATTGCCTATATGAAGAAGGATCCTGCCTACTTTGGGGAAGCTCTGCAGATGTGTTCTCAGCTGAATATTCTGAGGATTATGGAGTTCACACTACAAAAAAAATACACTTCCGTGATGATACGTGTTTGTCACAGTAGGTCGCATTTTTTGTCATGCATGTACATCCATGACAATTTTATGATAGAATCAAGATAGTCATACCGTGTCGTCAGAGAAGTGTTCCATGACATTACCAAAATTATCATCACGGAAGTGTCCATTTCCATGACGATAAATCGCGCGTCACAGAAGTGCTTTCGTCAAGGGTGACCCACACGTGGCATCCACCGTAACGGAACGCCGTTAAGCTATCGGGTCCAGTTTTGGATCCGATAACCCGTTAACAACCCCGACCAATGGGGATTTTCCATGTGTAAAATCATCATTGGCTGGAGGAAACACGTGTCGGCTCACCGTTGGGACAGATGTCATCCACTCATTGGACGAAGGCGCCTATGATACGTCGACACGTGGCACGGCCCAACAAAGGCCCATTCTGTGAAAAGGCCGCCCGTTTACTTGGTCAAAGGTGGCGAGCCGCCCACTAAAGCCTGTTAATCTACTGCTCAAGCATATAGCCCATTTACAGCCCGCTAACCCAGGGGCCATTATGACCTATCCGAATTAGGCCTAGTAGCGTCATTTGGGCCGTCCAATATGATTCCAGCCCATTTTAAGTTCCGGCCCATGTATGGCCCATGACGTCTTTCGGCCAAGATGAGGCCCTTTGTAACTCTTGGCCCATTAACGGCCCGTGGTGAAACTGGCCCGTAATGAACAGTGTATCACTTTATACCCATTAACGGCCCATTAATCCATTGGGCCGTTTGCATCCCATCTTATCTTTCGGCCTTCTCAGGGCCCATTTATTCTTGGGCTCATTTCAAAGATTCGGTTACTTACGGCTCACATCGCCATTTTCGCCAGGGCCAAATTCAGCCCGTGGTTACTGATCGGCCCGTCAGGGCCCATTAATACGCTGGGACGTTTTCATAGCGTCATCAAATACGGCCTATTAACGACGGCCCGTTATGGTCGGCCCATGAACGGATGACTCCAACTCTAGCCCGTCTACGGCCATAATGCGGTCTGTTTTTGGCCCATGTTTGGCCAATCGATCATACGGCCCGTCTAAGGCCCATTGATGATACGGCCTGTAGAAGGTCCATCGTTTCTACGGCCCGTAAAAGGCCCATTGTTTCTACGGCCCGTAGGAAGCCCAGTGTCACTACAGTAAATATGTAGCCCATGCATGGCCTGTTAAAGGCGGGAAACTACTATAGGTTTAGACCTGCTAATGGCCCAAGCTGATTATAGGCCCATGTTTTGGCCCATATGAGTAACGAGCCGGCCTGAAGACCGACAACACTGAGATCCACTGAACCTTCCGGCCTAAATTACAGCATACCGACCAAAGAATAAACCTAGACTATACAACAAAGAAATTACGGCATATTAGGAATCAAAGTTCGCTACCCTGTGGGGACCCCGACTCATAAGTCGTGATCACCGAATGCACGTGTACAGTGATCCCAGAGATCAATGCTCACTGAACACACAGAAGCTGAATAACAAGAGTCTTACATCCATACATACCGTATTACACAAGTAGGACCATTATGGGCAAGTCTTGAGTATAACATTTCAGCGGAAATCTTCGTCGATAACTTGGACCCATGCCATCTGCCTTAACCCTACAGGCATTCTGACTGGGAAGCGTCCTAGCTCGCATGTTCGCCACCAAGTATTCTTCATCATATCCTGTTCTTTCATGCCCGGCCAATAAAATAACCAAAGTGGCAAGCCAATGAGTACTTTGAATGTACTCGCAAGCAACCCATGTTTTGGTTCAAGATACAACAATGCATGATATAGGTAAATTTTTGCATAAAGCTAGTTTTGAGTGCAATGACATGTTCAACAACTTGTAAGACATGCATCATGAGAATTCAAGTAACCATGAGGACAGGTTACAGATATCAACATAAATAGAGTGGGCACCAACCCAACTCAATCATGTCAAGTCCTTTGACTTGACCCAAGTAGTTTTATCAACTCACACACACGGTTGTAAACTCTGGACGTAGTTTAAGCAGCACCGCCCAACTGTCCTTGACCGTGGACATGGCTATTCGAATAGTTTTACACTCTGCAGAGGTTGCACACTTTATCCACAAGATCCGGGGAACTTCCGTGTCATCCACGACCTGCAGTACTTCAAGTACCCGGGGTAAGCACCCGATCACTATCTTTCCCTAGACGACACTAACAAGGAGTCCACTCGTTGTTCCGTATCCTCACGATGTACATCATACGAGACTCACTCGAGATCGTAACATCCGAGAGGGGACACAACGGTGTATCCGGTGCCCTGTGAAAACAGTCATGGACGCCCTACACAGCACGACCCGTCCCGAGAGAGAGCACCAACTCTCCCCCGTTACTAGTAATGCGGGCTCCAAGCTAGTATCGGCCTAAGTAGTCAATAATGCCCTTTCCCATATAAGGGTAGAGTGGTTGCGCATGTAAGGTTGGGACAATGACAAATCTTAAATCTTATCCGCTTTTGGAAACAACACACACACTTGCCTCGACGCCACTTCGTCATCAAGTGGCTACCCAACTCATCATCTCCCTCGGGCATAAGTGGCACCCGACGGGTTTTGAAAAGTCATTTTAAAATACTTTTGTCTCCATCTCTATGCATATTCCCGTCCCTTTATGTAGCACTACTTAGCATCCTATCTACTCCCACCGCATAACCCTCATAAGAAGGTAGGGTCATGCACAATGCAAGTATCAATGAGGAAGAATGAAGGCAACCCACCAAAGTGGCTACCATCTCATCATGTTTCCGATGCAACAATAATAAAGTGCTATATGAGATGCATAAAAGGGTTTCATAGACATGGTCAAAGGGCTGCTTGCCTTGTCCTTCTTGAGTCTTCAAATCTTCTCGTCCTTCTCCAAGTACTCCGTCTACTTCGTCAACTAACGCCGGAAACAAACACAATAAGCAACACAACAAGGCAAAAGTAAAAGTGCTCTAAAAATATGGATTTGACTTTTCTAGGACTTCCCTGGTTATATGAAAATAACCAGGGTGGTTTCACTAGAATTGGATTAGTGAATATTTACGCACATTTCAATATGATGGAATCAAGGGGTTTATGGATTTGCAAGAAGTGTACGGAAACATATTTTTGAAAAATGAGCAAAGGCACCCATTTAACAAAGGATGATTTTAGAAGCATCTAGGAATTGGTTTCACTAGATTTGGAGTTCAAATGATTTCTCTATGAATTTGCAAAGTTGGCTATATATGAAGAAAGCAGACCATTATTTGAGGTGATACAGAAAGTATTAGTAAAAATGTTCAAAAACTAAGTTTTGAACTTAAAGACATCTAGGATTTTGAATCATGGAATTTGGATAAAAATGGGCTCTCTGTGATTTTCTAAAGTTTATCAACGAAATGGAAAAAATAGGATTTGCTAATTATTTGTGGAAGAAATATTTCTGTAAAAATGTGCAAGTAGCACCATGTGATAGGGAACGAATTTAGAAACTACTAGAAATTTGAATCATCAAATTTGGAGTTAATTTGAATTGTTTAGAGATTTTTGAAGTTCACTGGATAAAGAAAATGAGAAAAGGGTTTTATACCTAATCTCACGCGCTGAGCGTAATTTAGCCGGGCAGCGCACTGGGCCTGGCCCAGCTCCTCGCGGACCCCCGATGGCAAGCCACGCCGAAGGCATATTCGCGGGTAACGCTTTCCCCGAAGGAAGCGTGAAACGGCCGCCCGTCTCCACTTAAATGGCGTGGCCGGCCGGGCGGGTCAGCGACTGCGGGGCCCACCCAGGTCTTCTCCTCCCGCGCTCGCGACAGGAGGGGATCGAGCCCGTCTGCGCGCCGGCCGGCGCCTTCCCCCGGCGACATAGGCCACCTCTGGCCAAGGAGCGGTGCATCAGGGGCTCCCCGGGGATGGCAGGGAGGGTGGCCGAGGCGCGGCGGGCACTGGCCAAGGCGGGTGGACACCCAGGCGATGATGGGCAGGGGCACAGTGCCGGCGGTCGTGAGATGGGGGAAAGGGTCGCGGACCTGGATGCTTTCTGGTGAGGAGAGGAGGAGGGAGAAGCCCGCCTCGCCCGAATCGGAGTGGAGGCAGTGGCGGCACTCCGGCCATGGAAGGTGCCGGAGGCACGAGGGGGAGAAGGAGGATGTCTGAGGGGTGCACGGGAGAGAGGAGGTTCGAAACCAAGCGAGATAGAGGGTCGGGGTGGCTTAAAATGGGCGAGGCCGCGGTGCACCATGGGCAGCGTCCATGGACGTGCTCGCGTGAGCTCGTGGAGGGAGAAGGAGGGCGAGGGAGGAAGGGTCCGACAGTGTTGCGTGTCGTGGACGCCGAGGCGGCCTCGGGGGACACGATTCCGTAGCCCAAGGTCGACGGGAGGCCTTGGAATGGGCGTGCTACAGTGTCGGAGAGCACTGTAGCATGCTCCAGAGCGCGAGCTCTGCACGCCATGGCATTGTTTATGTGCCAGGGGCATGTCCACTAGTGTTTGGGGCTTTGTGGGGTGAGTAAACAAAGGGGAGGAAGCATTGGATGCCATGGAGGGCCACTGGAATGAGGAGGGAGGTGAGAAGGGAGGAGAATGCTTCATCCCGTAAGGGTAAATGGGGTGTTTTACCCTCAATCATTGAGTTGAGGCAGGAGAATAGTTACCTGAGATAGGAGAAGACTAGGAGGAGCTGTGGTAAAATTTGAGCTCAAGGAGAATAGTGTAAGTGGTCAAAACGGTGATTTTTGAAAAGTGACAGAAGGTGTTTGATGCAAATTTGGGCAAGCAAATTAACTCCACTTGACATGAGAATTAACATGATCAAGTGTCACACATAATTGAGGTTGACCACCAAGTTTGAGTCAATTTGAAGAAAGTTGCCAATGTAACTTTGGTAAACCTTAGAAACTTGTGCCATTTGGTTCTGGACAGAAAGGGTTTTGGGGTACTTTGATCAAGATAACATTCTCTCCAACTTGTGCCATTTGGTCTAGATGCATTATTACACCATTTGAGCATGTGCACCAAGTTTGAGATCATTTGGACATGTTTGACAAAGGCAAAAATGTTCAAACTTGAAAAAGGACAGAAGTGGTTTTGAGAGGGTTTCATGGGTTTATACTATTCTCCATGACATGGTATTTAGCAAGATCATCAAAAATGTCATATGTGACATGCTGGAATTTTCTTGGATTTTTATGGAAATATTTCCTGTAGAAATTTTTCAAATCCTTGAAATGGGCAGAAATGATTTTGGGAGGTTTTGTCCAATATTTTGATCATGACCATGTGTTGAAACTCAAATATATGGAAAATATATGTCCATTGAGTCTCCCTAATTTTCCTCAAATATTTTTAAAGCTTTAAAATAATTTTAACCTATTAATGACCATTTCTGTCCTTAAGAAAAAGCCTTTAAATAAAATAGGAAATTAACTTTTAAAATTATATTTTTGTGGTTTCTGGGTATCCTATATCTAATAGGAGTCAAACATATTTCTGGAAAGATTTTTACTGCCCTTAATTAAGTACTTGCAGTGCAAACCTCAATTCAGAGGTTTTTGGAAAACTAATTTTTGAAAATACTTTTTGGCCAAATTATTTTTGTAATAAAATACTATATTGCTCTATACACATGGCATGATCATTGGAAAAAGGTTTTGGATCAAGGACATGAAGTATAGGAGTTGGGGGTTTTATTTGATTTTTAGAGCACTTGCAAACAACACACGAAATCCAATCAAGGCTAGGTCCAAAACCCTCAAAAGTTTTTGTCAAACCACATTTTATCATGATTTATTAGCTTAAGTGTTGTGGCATGAAAATCAGGGTGTGACAGACCTACCCCCCTTACAAGAATCTCGTCCCCGAGATTCCCAGACTAGGTGCGGAAAGGAATACGAAAACTTGGATTTGGGGTAGTCTTCACGTCCTCATACTGCTTCTGCTTCCGTTTGGTGCTCCATTTAACCTTGAAGTACTTGATGGCGTGGCTTTGTGTTTGTCGTCCTGCTTGATTCAGATTGCAATTGGGGTCTCTCGCGTATGTCATATAGGGCTGGAGATCGATGGCTCGGTGATCGATGTCCTTGTTGAGACCGGGCTAGTTAGGAAGTTGGAAACACTTTCGGGGGTGTGTCGTGTGGAAAACGCTGTGCACAGTGGGTAACTGAGGCGGTAACTCTAACTGGTATCCATCTATTCTTCGTCTTGCGGTGATCTTGGAGGGGGTTGTTAAATCTTGGAGTGATGTCGAAGAGGGACAATGATTCTTGGCGTGGGTTTCCTTGTCATGAAAATGCTTGGTTCCCTTGAGAGGAGTGGTTTGTAGATATGCACAGTCTTTGACAAGGAAGTTCACTCCTTGACGATGATGGTTGGTATAGTTCCTCCTCCTTGACATGGCGGTCTTCGATGTTCCCTAACCGCTGAACAGTTCTTTTTCCGTCTTCGGGTAGGCAAGTATGTCATCAAGGAAAGATGGCAACTAACTTGTCCGAGTACTCTGTGAAGACTTGCCCACGGGGTACATAGGGTATAGGTTGGGGTATCGGTGGTGGTCATGGTTGGGTATTGGCCAAGGTTTCCTTGTCCTAGAGCCAAAGCCCAAGGTCAGGATCCGACCATGTTGTGGCTTGGTAGGGCTTAAGGGTTTCAAGGATTCTAGTGTGCGAGCGAACGTTTGTCACCTTATCCTTAAGCACGGTTCCTGAGATGCCAATTGTTCTATCTAGTCCTTTAAACAAATAACCTTATACCACCGAAAGCATCAACTCTTGTAGGTCAGCTCCAATCATCCCTCATGCTATTATTATCCTCATGACTCCCAAGGGGAGTTCTATTAAATCTATACATGTCAACTATCCCCAAACTCATATGTATGGCTACCCCTAAAAATCCATGGGTAGAGCATATAAGCTGCTAAGCTTGAATTTAATCACCACAATCCAAGTGCTCAGTCTATTGATCCAAGGTCCATGATAAAGCATCTCTATCCTAAGGAAACACGTCGTATACCACTCCAAGATCTTGTTTCCTTCCTATGAATCAACTCTATAAGCCCATTAATTACATAATTCATTAATTCTACAAATCCAATGTTTATGGTGTTCCACATGATCTTCTAATGTCCTATAATCCTCAAATACTTGAAACGGGTTATCTTTACTATAGTCACCCACCAATTTCCATTATCATGGTCAAGTGAACTCCAAGGTCAGGCTTATATCAACTCCGACAATTAATCCAATCTCCTAGTTTATTGTCCTCCAAGAAACATGGTATCATGATCAAGATCATCAGTCTAAATCCAATTTACTCCGAACCATGTAGAATTACTCTACATTCATACTCCACTAGGATAATGTATTGAATCCAAATCTCATGTCCAATGAGAATTCCTATCTATTCCCCCAAGTCATTTCCGTAATGTCAACTATCTTCTATCATATCCCCTGCTCACCAATCCAGATACTTCCAAGAATTTCATGTTGCGATTATAATTGTCCCACAAAATCCAATTTACTCCAGGGTAATGAAAGATATGCTAATCTATACTCATGATCCCACCAAGTTCATCTACCAACATCAAAGCCTCATAATCCACCAAATAGTCTCATATAATTCCTCAAGTCATTGATATAAACTCATCAAGTCATGTGTCCTCTATTCCTATATCCTCAAACTGGTCTTCCCTATGGCATCGTCAGTCCTGGTGCTATATTAGGATGATAATGTGCTTGTTCACTATGTCCACTAGTTCCATAATGAACCCTGTGTTGTGCAAGGTTTACAGAGACTTAACTGGTTCTCTTGCAATTCTGTGGGTTAAGCACATGGTTAAGGACTGGGGTATCTCATGAAGTCTCAAGGGTCTAGGAATGGGTTTCTAGTCCGAGGGGTAAACATAACTCTACTAGGCTGCTCTTGGTCGAGGAGGCTGCAACAAAAAGTCTTCAGTGCTGGTTGGTCGCCAAAGTAGACTCCTTGGTGCATCTTGTCTTGCTGGTCTTCAATTGGGGAGAGAGATGAGAGGGATAAGTAGCATAAAGGGGGATGCCTAAAGGGGGTTCTATAGTGCAGGTGCAAACAAACAAGTTCCAAAAAGGGCCAAACACAAACAACAAAATAAGGCAGGTGATATAGTTGCATACTTGTTGCCTAGGGCAAAAAGGGCGACTGATATCAAAACACAAACAAATAAAAGCAAGCAACACACAATCATGGTTCAATTCGAACCATCATACGGACTCGACTGCGAATAGGGGGTACACGACTCATCCTACCCTAGGGGTTCTCGGATTCAGTAGTCGTGCTTTGCTCCGTGCCTCGTGCAGTCTCCTGGGTTTTCCTCAGGTGTTGCTACGTCTCTTGTAGTTGTTCGATGAAACAATCCGGGTTGGCCTGAAGAATCTTCAACAATCTCTCACCTGATGAGCTGACGGGGTGGAGGTGGCTTCTCGTAGCAGGCATTGACTCGGTCTTCTGTTGTCTTCTTAATCATGACAATCCCTTTTTGTCTTCTAAGGCGTCGATGGTACCAGGTTTGCAATCCTTTATGCAAGGACATTAACAAGGCATAGTACAGGTCCAACATGTCGGTTATGTTGATGACAACATCGACACCAAGAGCGGGGGATGAAGAGAACCGTTTTCCTGCTCACTATAGTGAGGCGGACCAAATGGCGAGGTTCTCATCCACCGGTGGTTGTCGATACAACAACGGTAAGGACATGGTTGCTCTATTAGCGATGTCTATCATGGTCTTGCATATCTTACACCTCGATCGTCATAGGACAAGGTTGCATCATCCTGAGGCAAATTCAAAGGTGTCACCATCCTCTGGGTCTTCATGTCCTCATTCTTCAAAGGCGATCTTCTGTTGGCATCATCTTGTTGTGGTGTCGAATCTTGGGTTCGTAAGAGGTGGGTGAGTGTTTGGCAAGGTGTAATCCTTCTAGGCTATCCACGAGGATTACAAGGAATCCCGTGGTCAGGGGCTTGAGGGTGCTAGCGACCGTTTGCAATAGTTTTGAAGGGAAGAGATCGATGGGGAAACTATACCTTAGTTTTTGAAAAACTGAGAAGGGAAGAGAAGTATAGATAGTTTTGAAAACTTGTAATAGTTTTGGAAATAGGTTTACCCTAACTAACGACCATGCTAACTAAGGCTTCCTACAGTCAGATGGCTCGATACTAGCTTCAGGGACCCCGACTCATAAGTCGTGATCACCGAATGCACGTGTACAAAGGATCCCAGAGATCAATGCTCACCGAACACACGTAAGCTGAATAACAAGAGTCTTACATCCATACATACCGTATTACACAAGTAGGACCATTATGGGCAAGTCTTGAGTATAACATTTCAGTGAAATCTTCGTCGATAACTTGGACCCATGCCATCTGCCTTAACCCTACAGACATTCTGACTGGGAAGCGTCCTAGCTCGCATGTTCGTCACCGAAGTATTCTTCATCATATCCTATTCTTTCATGCCTGGCCAATAAAATAACCAGTGGCAAGCCAATGAGTACTTTGAATGTACTCACAAGCAACCCATGTTTTGGTTCGAGATACAACAATGCATGATATAGGTAAATTTTTGCAGAAAGCTAGTTTTGAGTGCAATGACATGTTCAACAACTTGTAAGACATGCATCATGAGAATTCAAGTAACCATGAGGACAGGTTACAGATATCAACATAAATAGAGTGGGCACCAACCCAACTCAATCATGTCAAGTCCTTTGACTTGACCCAAGTAGTTTAATCAACTCACACACACGGTTGTCAACTCTGGACGTAGTTTAAGCAGAACAGCCCAACTCTCCAAGACAGTGGACATGGCACTTCGACTAGTTTTACACTCTGCAGAGGTTGCACACTTTACCCACAAGATCCGGGAACTTCCGTGTCATCCACGACCAGCGGTACTTCAAGTACCCGGGTAAGCACCGATCACTATCTTTCCCTAGACGACACTAACAAGGAGTCCACTCGTTGTTCTCAGATCCTCACGATGTACATCATACGAGACTCACTCGAGATCGTGAACATCCCGGAGGGGACACAACGGTGTATCCGGTGCTCGTGAAAACAGTCATGGCCGCCCTACCGCACGACCCCGCCCCGAGAGAGAGCACCAACTCTCCCCGTTACTAGTAATGCGGGCTCCAAGCTAGTATCGGCCTAAGTAGTCAATAATGCCCTTTCCCATATAAGGGCGAGTGGTTATGCATGTAAGGTTTGGACAATGACAAATCTTAAATCTAATCCGTTTTGGAAACAACACACACTTGCCTCGCACGCCACTTCGTCATCAAGTGGCTACCCAACTCATCATCTCCCTCGGGCATAAGTGGCACCCGACAGTGGTTTTCAAAAGTCCTTTTTAAAATACTTTTGTCTCCATCTCTATGCATATTCCGGTCCCTTTATGTAGCACTACTTAGCATCCTATCTACTCCCACCGCATAACCCTCATAAGAAGGTAGGGTCATGCACAATGCAAGTATCAATGAGGAAGAATGAAGGCAACCCACCAAAGTGGCTACCATCTCATCATGTTTCCGATGCAACAATAATAAAGTGCTATATGAGATGCATAAAAAGGGTTTCATAGACATGGTCAAAGGGCTGCTTGCCTTGTCCTTCAGAGTCTTCAAATCTTCTGGTCCTTCTCCAAGTACTCAGTCTACTTCATCAACTAACGTCGGAAACAAACACAATAAGCAACACAACAAGGCAAAAGTAAAAGTGCTCTAAAAATATGGATTTGACTTTTCTAGGACTTCCCTGGTTATATGAAAAATAACCAGGGTGGTTTCACTAGAATTGGATTAGTGAATATTTCTGCACATTTCAATATGATGGAATCAAGGGGTTTATGGATTTGCAAGAAGTGTACGGAAACATATTTTTGAAAAATGAGCAAAGGCACCCATTTAACAAAGGATGATTTTAGAAGCATCTAGGAATTGGTTTCACTAGATTTGGAGTTCAAATGATTTCTCTATGAATTTCCAAAGTTGGCTATATATGAAGAAACAGACCATTATTTGAGGTGATACAGAAAGTATTAGTAAAAATGTTCAAAAACTAAGTTTTCAACTTATAGACATCTAGGATTTTGAATCATGGAATTTGGATAAAAATGGGCTCTCTGTGATTTTCTAAAGTTTATCAACGAAATGGAAAAACTAGGATTTGCTAATTGTTTGTGAAAGAAATATTTCTGTAAAAATGTGCAAGTAGCACCATGTGATAGGGAATGAATTTAGAAACTAATAGAGATTTGAATCGTCAAATTTGGAGTTAATTTGAATTGTTTAGAGATTTTTGAAGTTCACTGGATAAAGAAAATGAGAAAAGGATTTTATACCTAATCTCACGCTACCGAGCTGCGTAATTTAGCGAACAAGACTGGGCCTGGCCCAGCTCCTCACGGACCCCGATGGCAAGCCACGCCGAAGGCGTATTCGCGGGTAACGCTTTCCCCGAAGGGAAGCGTAGAACGGCTGGCCCGTCTCCACTTAAATGGCGTGGCCGGCCGGCGGGGTCACTGACCAGGGGCCCACCTGCAGGTCTTCTTCCTCCTCCCACGCTATGGCAGAGGGATCGAGCCGTCTGCTCAAGGCCGGGCGCCTTCCCCGGCGACACAGGCCACCTCTGCCAAGCCGCTGCCACCGGAGGGGTCGCCAGGAGCGGCACATCGTGGGCTCCCGGGGATGGCGAGGAGGGTGGCCGAGGCGCCAAGTGCACCTGTCCAAGGCGAGCGGACACCCAGGCGATGATGGGCAGGGGCACAGTGCCCCGACGGTCAGGGAGATGGGGGGGGGGGGGAAAGGGTCGCCGGACCCTGGATGCTTTCCTGGTGAGGAGAGGAGGAGGGGAGAAGCCCGCCCTTGCCCGAATCGGAGTGGAGGCCGGCGGCGGCACTCCGGCCATGGAAGGTGCTGGAGGGCACGAGGGGGAGAAGGAGGATGTCTGAGGGGTGCACGGGAGAGAGGAGGTTCGAAACCAAGCGAGAGAGAGGGTCGGGGTGGCTTAAAATGGGCGAGGCCGCGGTGCACCGTGGGCAGCGTCCATGGACGTGCTCGGGTGAGCTCGTGGAGGGAGAAGGAGGGCGAGGGAGGAAGGGTCCGACAGTGTTGCGTGTCGTGGACGCCGAGGCGGCCTCGGGGGACACGATTCCGTAGCCCAAGGTCGACGGGAGGCCTTGGAATGGGCGTGCTAAGGTGCCGAGAGCATCAGAAGGCGTGCTCAGCGCGAGCCTGCATGCCATGGCATTGTTTATGTGCTGTGGGCGTGTCCACTAGTGTCTGTGGCTTTGTGGGGTGAGTAAACAAAGGGAGGAAGCATTGGATGCCATGGAGGGCCACCGAATGAGGAGGGAGGTGAGAAGGGAGGAGAATGCTGCTGTCCGTAAGGGTAAATGGGGTGTTTTACCCTCAATCATTGAGCTGAGGCCAGAGAAGAGTTACTGGAGATAGGAGAAGACTAGGAGGAGCTGTGGTAAAAATTTGAGCTCAAGGAGAATAGTGTAAGTGGTCAAAACGGTGATTTTTGAAAAGTGACAGAAGGTGTTTGATGCAAATTTGGGCAAGCAAATTAACTCCACTTGACATGAGAATTAACAGGATCAAGTGTCACACATAATTGAGGTTGACCACCAAGTTTGAGTCAATTTGAAGAAAGTTGCCAATCTAAGTTTGGTAAACCCTAGAAACCAGCAGAAATGGCTTTACCAAGATTTAGTCATGCAAATCTATTCTCCTTGATGTACCACTTGGTGTAGTGTCATCATTTGAGGATTTGAACATGTCCACAAAAATTCAGATCAAAAGGATACACTTGGCAATGTAGAGTTGTTTAAATTTGGTTCTGGACAAAAAGGGTTTTGGGGTACTTTGATCAAGATAACATTCTCTCCAACTTGTGCCATTTGGTCTAGATGCATTATTACACCATTTGAGCATGTGCACCAAGTTTGAGATCATTTGGACATGTTTTACGGGCAAAAATGTTCAAACTTGAAAAAGGACAGAAGTGGTTTTGAGAGGGTTTCATGGGTTTATACTATTCTCCATGACATGGTATTTAGCAAGATCATCAAAAATGTCATATGTGACATGCTGGAATTTTCTTGATTTTTATGGAAATATTTCAGTAGAAATATTTCAAATCCTTGAAATGGGCAGAAATGGTTTTGGGAGGTTTTGTCCAATATTTTGATCATGACCATGTGTTGAAACTCAAATATATGGAAAATATATGTCCATTGAGTCTCCCTAATTTTCCTCAAATATTTTTAAAGCTTTAAAATAATTTTAACCTATTAAAGACCATTTCTGGCCTTAAGAAAAAGCCTTTAAATAAAATAGGAAATTAAATTTTAAATTATATTTTTGTGGTTTCTGGGTATCCTATATCTAATAGGAGTCAAACATATTTCTGGAAATATTTTTGCTGCCCTTAATTAAGTACTTGCAGTGCAAACCTCAATTCAGGGGTTTTTGGAAAACTAATTTTTGAAAATACTTTTTGGCCAAATTATTTTTGTAAGAAAATACTATATTGCTCTATACACATGGCATGATCATTGGGAAAAGGTTTTGGATCAAGGAGATGAAGTATAGGAGTTGGGGATTAATTTGATTTTTAGAGCACTTGCAAACAACACACGAAATCCAATCAAGGCAAGGTCCAAAACACTCAAAAGTTTTTGTCAAACCACATTTTATCATGATTTATTAGCTTAAGTGTTGTGGCATGAAAATCAGGGTGTGACATACCCGGTGATAATAAAGCGCAACATGACCGCGGATTACATACACTGGGCATCAAAGGTCGCCACCAGTGCATATAAACGCGCCGACAAAAGAATATACAAAACTGAGAGCACTTCGTATAGGCACTAGACCTGGCAAGCTCGGGTCCCCGCAAGTAGTCGAACAAGCTGATGAGACCTCAGTTGTGTCAACGATAGATGCTTCATCCCTAGCTGTATGGCACCATAGTGCGCAAGGCAGTCCCCTGACATCTTCATTACATCTTTGACTTCAAGTCGGAGCTGAGCTGAAGCAAGCCTTTCCGCTTTAAGTTGAGACTGAAGAAGTCGAACTGATTGAGGCAGCGACTGCACAGAGGTTGTTTCACACATGCTGGTGAGTAGCTTCAACTCACCGTCTTCATCAAGACAGGACCTTGGGGTCATCTCGCTGTCCTCAAGATGGTTTGGCTCACTATCTTTCCTAAAGTTCTGCCTGGCATAAGAGATACGACTCTGAAAGAGAAACAAGGAGACACGTAACAGGTTTCACAATTCTATAAGAAAATAAATGGATCTGGTCTGCATAAGGAACATGTTTTTACAACTACAATTTAAAACGGGTAGTTGTTGCAAACATCCAATCAGATGTAAACAGCAGTGGAGGAAATGATGCCTATCCAAATCTATACTAGAACAAAGTTTGAAGGCTTGAGAAGGATGAACTTACATTCGATGTTAACACAGGCTGGACAAAGCCCTTCTCCATTTTGATGGAATGATAATTCAATAAATTCCCCAAAGAAAATTCTTTATAAGCGTTGCCATTATTCTACATTTTGCAAAGAGTAAATATAGATCAAATAATATTAGAAGAAATAGAGGATAATGAAGCTCAGGTGCAGACTGATGATAATCAAATAGCAATTAATTAAGTACAACATTACAAGGCAAAAGGTACTGACAAGAGGAATGCAGACATCAACATGTGCAGTGGCATTGGCTTTATTTAACATTTTGGTAAGAGTAAATGTAGATATGATAATTTGGAGAAAGTGTAGGGCAGGGCAGATAAGATGCAGACTAATGCTAGACAATCAACTATCTCGCGATGCATGTACAGTAATACCACCACCGTCCGTTATTAGTTGTCGCTCAAATGGATGTATCTAGCACTATTAAGTTCTAAATACATCCAATTGATCAACAATTAATTCGATACATAGGGAGTACATGACAACAAGTACTTACATGAGCAATCCAAAACTTCACAACCATTGTGTTAATTCTACATTTATCTAAGAGTAAATATAGATCTTATAATTTGAAGCAAAGGAAGGATAAAGAAGCGAACATTTATAGTGATGCTACATAATCAAACAGCAATGAGTGTAAGTATGCTGACAAAGGGCAAGAGGTACTGACAAGAGCAATGCAGAGCCCAGCATTGTCGTGAGATCCTATGATCCTTTGAGCAAGGAGATTCATCTGAAATTAGTTTTCATACAAGAGAGAAGGTAAGGCACATGCAGAAATTTAGGAGTTCAAATTTTGAATTGATATCATAGACAGTACCTGACGCTGGGCTGTCAGCAGTTCTAATAGGGGTTTGGCCACTAGAGTAGGGGTAAAGTCTGTTACAGTTGGGCCTGTGTTTTCTGTGGCTGCTGATCTATCTGATTTAACAGGTATCACTACCTTTCCAAATACCTAGTTTGTACTCCTTGAGGATCTGCAATCACCCTCTTCCTTTTGGACATCTATTACGAAAGAACAACATTTGACTGGAAAAACATAGTATGACAACACCTGGAATAGGTACAAAATGGATAGGTATGGCATATACTCATATATGATGCTTAACCTAAGCAGATGGTGTAACAAAGTAGAAGTAATGCAAGAAGTCAGATGCAAAATATGTGCGACCAATACAACCTTGCCAAGTTAGAGCATGCACCTTGATGTGTGAATAAGATAGGTCATCCTCCACCATGCCAAGTTTGTTAGCCAGTGGATCGTTCCGGTCCTCTCATGCGCCCATTCTCATATTCATTTTGATAATGTTCAATACCTGACATGCATGAAAACATAAAAACAAGTGAGATTATCTTTGTAATGCGTATGATTCTAATCCAATACTTCCTCCCTGTAAACCCCTTTGTGCTATCTCTGCAACTTCTAAGAGGTGCCATGCATGCTGTAATTTGGTGTGTGCATTAATATAATGTGGCCTACTACTCAAAATATGAGAGCTCCAGAAGTGATGATACCTCGCAGATGACAGCTTCAACATATAGTAAAGAAGAACAAGTCGACCTGACCTGACAGATTCAAAATATACTAAGGGAGAATAACTCGACTGACGATCGACCGCAAGAGAAGAGGATCATCTTAAAGAAGAGCAGAAGAGCAAGCAAATTGAAGATATTACAAGTCTTTCTATACAATGTCAGTTGGCCACCCATGATGAACTAGAGCGCACAGAGAAATACTATTCCTTCCGGTCTCTCCATATGTGGCTCACATGCATTTCGAAACTAAAGTAGGAACATTTAGCCGACCAATTAAACATCTCTCAGTTTTACTAATATCAGCATAAAATCATATTTGAATTTGTATAACTAAGCTTATTTAGCTCGATGGGTGGAGCAGTCCTATTACGACACGAACCACGTAGGCTGATCGTGGTCATCATAAAATGGGGAAACCATAAGCATGATGAGTATAGTGTTGACCGTGGCAGTGGGATGGCAGATCTGAAGCTGCAAACCGCGCAAAGGTTAGTTAGCAACCGATATTTGCTTTGAAATAACAACTAAGATTTGGTATGAACAAGAAAGTACAATCAACAAGTGACAAAGAAATGCAATTCATTGTCTCTCTATATGTCACGACATGCATTTGGAAACTCAAGTGGGACCTTTAGCTAACCAATTAAATGTGTCTGTTAACTAATATCAGTATCATATCACAATCATAATTGAACAACTAAGCTTTGGAATTTTGAGTGTTGTGTTGTTTAGCTTGAAGGGTGGAGTAATGCTAGTATGACATGAAGCACCTACGCAGATCATAGTAGAGTAGATAAAAGGGGAAAACCCTAAGCATCAAGAGTAAAATCAGGAAAGTGGAACTAGCTGGACCAGTGGGTGGCGCACATGCTTTTCAAAATGAATATAGGAGCATTAGGTGACCAATTAAACATTCTCTGTTTCAGTAATATGAGCATCATATCAGATTCGTATTTCAACACGTAAGCTTTGGAATTATGAGTGGCATGTTGTTTCGCTTGATGGGTTGAGGTCTTGAGGAGCAGTGCTAGCATGACACGAAGCAGGGAAGGACCTACGATGATGGTAGTGAATATAAAGGGGGGAAACCATAAGCTTTACAAGTATATTGACCGTGACATGGCGGATCTGAAGGTGCAAACCGGACAAAGCTACTTCGCAACCAATGTTTGCATTCAACTAGCCACTACGATTTGGTACGAACAAGAAAAGTACAGTAAACAATTTAAGATCTATTTTCCAGGTGAGATCAATAACTTAAGCACATATGGAAGAGTACCACCTCTCTTGCGATGCCGTGTAGGCCCCTGCTGATACGTTGAGGGTGTTGCGGGTGCGATGGCTGTCGGCGGTGGGGAAGAAGACTTTAGATGGCAGACGGCCGGGTTGGGGGATAAATCCTGTTGCCGTGGACGAGGCGGTCGTAGGAGTGGCAACGACAAAGTGGACGATGGCGCCGATGAAGCAAGACGACGCGATGAAAGGATCCTGGTCCGGCGCCGTGGATGAGAGACGTCCATCTTTTGCAGTGGACAACGGGGTAGGGGTAGCGGCTCCAGCAAGGTGGAGGATGGGGTGGTGGACGGAGGAGGCTAGCCGCAGTGGGGAGGCTGTCGTGGCGCCGACGGTGTATGAATGGGGAAATGGAGGGGGAGGGTGATCTCAAACTTTGGGACACGCTTGTCTGAAATTTGGGAAACTTACGAACTTATCCCCCGTTTAAAATTTCGGACATCACGTCGGTTGGGGATAGGATGGTAATCTCACATCTCCCAAATATTTGCCCGTAACGATTTCGGGCAAGGAGAGGGTGTTTTGCCGCCCACGGTTGGTGCCCACGGTGTATGAATGGGGATGACATGTAGGGCGGTTGTGTCACGTCTGAGGGAAGCTACACATCTGCCCCTATTTAAAATATTAGCCTACATCGATTTCGGACGAGGAGAGTTTGTTTTGCACCACCGTGGATGAATGGGGAAATGGAGGGAGAGACACATGTCTTTCGGACGAGCTTGAATCAAATGTGTTTTTGCATACGTTTGGCGCCCACCGTGTCTGAATGGGCTCAGAGGCCATCGAGTCATGTCTGATTGAAGTTACTAGTCTACCCCTATAGACAGCAGTGTAAATCTGGTCGATAAGGATGTAAAGTGTCAGGGGTAGACAGTAATTTCCATCTCGCAAACACTTTCTTCAGGCAGCCCACAAAGTGTTTAGCCGTTCGTTCAAAACTTGGGAGAATTAGCATTCACGTTTGCCTTGGGCCCTGGCAACTAAATCCAAATCCAATTTTTATTCGATTACGAATATCCACTGATAATTCTATGTTTTGTTATTTATTTCTTCAAAACCACAACAAAGATTTATTCCACCTTTATATATGATTATGATTTAGAAATGCCGTGATCTTCGAATTCACTAGGTTGGATACACTTTGAGTCAAACAATTATTTCATCCAATACAATATGCTCACATGAAAAATAGTTCACCTTATGTCAATCATACAAGTACTGAGGATTACCTCGCCTAAAAAATTCGGATCACTACAACACATGGACAACATAGGGGGTCTTACAACATAATCCATTCAGAGACATGACACAACATGCAAGTACAATAATCTAATGAAAATTTCAACTGTTGTCTAAAGAAGAACTGGATTACCCTGGGCTTCAGATAGCAGAAGCAGCAGGACCTCCTCCGTCTTCAAATGCAACATTCTTACGTCCTCCAATTCTTGGGTTGCTTGCATAATGCGTGCAACTAATTGCATAATTTCCAGCTTCAAGATTGAGATTACCTCATTCATGGCAGCCACACCATCTCTTTCTGCCTCTAGTAGAGCCTCAAGAACTATTATATCTCGTGCTCGGATCGCTCTCCGGCGGTGTTGCCTCTGAACTGCTACCATCTGGTAACATGGATGGCGACCGCTTCCACAAATAGATTCTGGGTTGTACATTGTGTCCTAGTGTGAACGGCATCCTGAAAGGTTTCCGCTGGACATAAGTAAGAGATAGTTATCGCATGATCCAGGCAGTAAGCTTACATGGTAAACGACATACGAATTATTGCCGAGCATGGCAAGCTATATTTAAATGGTTCGAAGCAGCATCAGCCTAAAAGAAATTAAATGGTAATATGAAACTAGGGATGTAACTGGCAAATAAACGACATCCGCCAGTCCTATTTAGTTAGTTTTTGCTAGCTCCCTGGTTCATTTTCCTCAAAAAACAAAAACTCTTTTGAACTATCAGACCACTAGTGGACTTTAATCGGATTAAACGGGACCCGGTTGACATCCCTAGTTGAAAGGGAGTGTACCACCGCTAAGTTGCCAATGCATCTAAGCAGTTGAAATAATCTGAGAAAGCACTTACAGTGTGGCCTCATATAAACTACGAAGACAGTCTTGTGATGAAGTTCAGAGGAAAAGTTAAGGACTCAAATGCACTAGGCATGCATTTCTTTACGATAGTACAACAGGCACTGCTGACATGTTGGCCAACTCAGGTATAACGTAACAAGTAACAAACAAGCATTCGAATCAAGCAATATAGCAAAGCAGACAACTGAACTATTTGTTATTCCGTAGGATTACAGGTTGAGGGCACAAGCCAAGAAAGCAGCCCACACGCATTACATTTCACATGAACTAAAACACACTGGCTTACCATATGTTGCTATGAAGCCTTGCTGCTGTTGCAATGTTCTTTGAAGATATCGTCAGCATCCCGTGGTTGCAAATCTACTTGTTGTAGTTTATTCTGCACCCTCTATTTAGGTAAAAATTAATTTTAATCGCATGCACTGCTTTGAATTGATCATCAATGGTTCATCTAAACTAATGAAAGAAGGGTGTGTGCATACACGGCAATATATCTGCTTCCCTCTATTTTTATGCTTGTTCGAGGTGCCAGCCCCAAAAGAACAAATATTTTGCTTGATGGGGTTGGCAGCTCCATAATTAAAAGAAGCATCAAATTAGTCATGCAACTTGGGAAGATCAAGAACACACAAAAAAGTAATAAACAGAGGCTCGTAGCAGTGATGTAATAGCTAGCATCAGAAAATGTAGGCTAAAACGAACAAAAACTAGCGGAACCACATGCTAGTTTGCTGATGTGTAATTAAGCATAGAGAACATGAAGCAGTCTGATGGAACCAACATGTGGCATCAGAACAACACCATTATCATAAATATAGCATGCAAGAAGTAAAATAGTAGGCAGTGATATGTACAGTAATACTTAGGACAAAACTAAAGCATATTAACTATATGTGCACTGGTATGTAATTTAGCACATGTAACATGTTCACTGCCAGGAGTATGGCCCTACAGGTGCAAGCAGAATAACGCTTCTCATGAAAAACTGAATGATGCCTTGAAGAAATTCAAAGGTGCGGTGCTTATGCTAAGAAAGTGAACGTAGGCGCCGACCGTTGGATAATAGTACCTAATTCTCAGGGACGTATGGGTACCATTGGCATACTTGATAGCTAAGGATCGTCGATGGTGCTCGTGTTACGGTTGAGTTTGGTGTCGGTCGCCACGTCCAAGCGGCTTGATTGCTACGGTTGCGGCGCCTGTCGACATACAAGAAAGCTCATCTGTGGTAAGTGAACAGTTGCACTATAAAGAGAAAAACCGAAGGAGTACAGATTGAAATAACCTGATGAGGCTGCGGAGTCGGTAAAGCAGGGCCGGTGGAGTTGAATATGGCGTCCGTGGAGCGGGTCTCGTGTAGTGGACAAAGGCTTCGGCGGGCGTGTTGTATAGTGCTTTCGGTGAGGCGGATCTGTTGCAGCGGATGAGGGCTTGTATGAAGGGCCAGCGAAGGGACGAACGAGGGAGTCAATGAAGGGCCTACACTGTGGTGGACGAGGGGGCTGGTTAAGCAGATCCGGTGCGGTGGACCATGATGGCGGTCAAGGAGATCTGGAGCGGTGTACAAGCCAGTCGCTGAAGCGGCTCCCGTGAAGTGGCGAGTTGGCAGTTGGGGGTTCCAAGGTGCGGAAGGTAGATCCGTCGGGGTGTGAGGTCCACCGCTGCGGCGGTGGACAAGATTCGGCGGCTTGCCGTGGTTGGGGGGGGTCGGGGAGGGGAAGGGGAGGGGCTTTGGGGAAGAATGTTGGGGACAAAGAAGGGAAAACAATGGAGTCACCAAAGCAGCCCTTTACCATTCATGTGGCAGGGGTAAAACAGGAATATCGCAGGGCTAAACTTTCGGCGCGAGATATTTCGATGTGAGCAGGAAGTTTGAAAGCTTTTGGCGCCTGAAATTATATTCTGCTCTTGTACGGCTGACTATGATATCATGGCCGAGAATTTGTTTGTTTTGCATGCAAAAAAGTGCAAGTTTTGAAAATTAATGTCTCCAACTCGAAACTTAGATTGTCTATTCAATTCAAATATGGATCATTGAGCTACTACAAGCAAATACCATCATATGGTCCAATTCAAATGAAATTCCAAATGTGTTTATCCTAAATATGATGACAAAAGCAAAAATGTGTATGTGTATGAAAAGTGGATGATTATAAAGTTTGAACATGCCCGTATGTGTATATCTCTAGGTTTAATATATGAATTTGAAATCACGAAATCCCGTCTTAAAAATGTACCTCCGTTTAAATGAATTACAAAAGCTAATGATGGAGTCGAATTCCAAAATTCCAATCTTAGGTTTGTAATTCTGGTATATCAAAGTATATCACACATGTTCAAAAGTATTGTTATCTCATAGTCCAAACTGTGAAACAAATTGATCAACCTTGAGTGCACACACTATTGACCATGTATATCTCAATTATGCTAAAGTCCCTCAAATATAGACATCTCACTCTTTCTCTGAAGCAAACCCCCCCTCGTCGCCCCCCACACACACATAAGTCGTTCTCTCCCCCAAACACCAACACATGAGCACATTAACACACCTCTCTCTTCTAAAGTCCGGACCCCAATATAGGTCTCTATCACTTTATCTCTTGGGCATGCACACATCTCTTCCCCCACTCTCTAGCTAGGTCTCCCAGCATCTCTCTTTCCCAAGCACACGCACTATGTAGAGTGTATCTTTCCCATACACACAAAACATCGCCCCCAAACGGCTATCTCCTTAGTTATGTGGTTCTCGCACACTCACCTCACACACCACCCCCACTGCAAAACAAGCACACTTTGTCTCCTTGTGCACCACTCTCCTCTTTCTATCTCTCCCACATGCGGACCCGCCCCAGCTCCTCCTTGTATACATATATGTCGTGAATCTTTCCATAGCTCCCTAATGTATCATCGTTCTCGATCTCGCACATTGTTCTCTACACCATCTATTCTAGATCTCTCATGAAGTCCCTATCACACACACGATGACTCGCTTCCCTTGCGTCTCCGTACATAGGCCAATTTCAAACAACATCAACATTGTCTCCCTATCTATACGCCATTTATGGACACAAACGCCCCCTCTCTTCCTCTCTCTCTCTCTCTCTCTCTCTCTCTCCGTCGCTAGCTCTCTCTCTCTCTCTCTCTCTCTCTCTCTCGCTCTCACACCCCTCTCCCACACACAATCGATGTCTCTTCCAAATAGTCTGCCCCCCCCCCCCGCCCGCACCCATTTCTATCCCGCTACTACACATTTCACACCATTCCCCCTTCCCTTATACTAGGTTTACATCATTAGTGGTCTCTCTACTCCACATACACACACTCCCTCTCACACACAAACGCCGCACAAACACACACAGAACACGCACAAACACCCATTAATCTAGATCCTCATCTCTCCCCATGTCCGCATGTGTATCTCGCACACTCACTCTCTAATTATGTATATGTGTCTCCACGTCAACACAAAGCCCCATGTACATGTCTCTCTCTATCATCCACACACATAGACACAAAGAATCTGTTATCATTGCCTCAGTCTCTAGACATATCACACACGCACACTGTCTCTCTCTCTCTCTTCTCTCGCAAACACGCTCAACAAGGGTTTCCCCGTGAATAAATTACCGTCTATTCATCAACTTTCGTGGCAGTACGGTGAACACGAGACGTGAAGAATAATAAACCTACATGTGCTTAGACCACCTAGTATGACTACTAGGACTAGAGCAAGCCAAAAAGCGCGCCACTGTCACCCCCTCCTTATCGGCGACGGGAAAACCTTTGTTTTACGCAGTCGAGAAGTCATTGTGCTAAGGCCTCACATGCTGAGGCGTTGAATAGAATGTAGATGCTAGTCTATGGAAACAAGTATCGATAATACGTTTGTATCTCCATACTTATATTTCTTCTCTTTTAAAAAACCGAGTTGGTGATGATGGTACGCGTGCCATCTTGCAATATAGACCGTCCGATCTATATCTGACTGATGGAAATTAAACTAAAAGATACCCGCACCCCTCTCCACATTTGCAGACAAGGCTTTCCCTCGTTCATCCTTATCTCCAACAACCTCATTGTTGAGCAATTAAGAAAGGAAGCCTCTGGAATAAACTGGCCTGGTGGCCGCTGCCGGCATCATCAATCCCCATGCCTCCGCTCAGTCCGACCACCGATCACCACCACGCCCCACTCCTCTTCACCTTATCTCCTATTTCTTGAGATATCATTAGTTTTTACACATGGGATTACTCCCGCATGGGTCAATCACAACGAGTGTTTTTATAAAAAAAATGCATCTTGATGTTCCGTGCAATGCACGGATCTTGCTACTAGCACTCCTACAGAAGACTAAGTTGATGATGATGGTGAGTCTGCCATCCGTCGTTTGTGACCATTAGATCTACATCTAACGACTGTGAGGTAAGTTGTTGCCTTTTCTCACAAACATCCCACTTGTCTACCAATTTGCAGAAAAACCCATAATTAGTATCTTAAAACCAACCACATCCCTCCCTGACCTCACCAAAACAGCCCAAGGAATATATTCTAATTGAAACAAAATATATCTCTAGTGATATATGTATATCAAAATTAGAGTGTTCTGTATCAAGTTTGTGAATAAGTATTATTCTAATTATACGCACATGAACATTTCTAGTATTTCCAACCATGCAATTTTTTCCCTAGTATTCCATAGTTTCGAGTTTTCCATCAAGATATTAGTCACTCATGGTTGATATTTACTTTCAATCATGTACACATATGCCCTATGTAACTAGCCTTGCTTATTGGGTTCCAAAGCTTAACTTTCACTCCTAGTTACAATATGTAGAGTATTTAACAAAAAACTACCACTTTCAACCAGCCTTAGGAAGAATCTATTGTACAAAAAATAGCAAAAACATACCCAAAATTTCTCAATCCACGCCAAAAACTACTACCTACCGATTAGGTTAGTTTAAACCCATTTATGACAAGGTTGGCCCACACATCCGTGCTGACGAGGCAGCTTAAACCAACACATTTTGTTTGACCGTTGACACGAGGGACCCACATCTGACCTTCTATCCTGTTATTCCCCTCAAATCATTATTTTTCCGAACATTACTTCAAACAAAGGCTGATGCGTGTTCGTCGGTGGTGCCGGTGATGAGCAAGTTGGCCGCCGCTCACGGTCGGGCCGGACGCCGCTTGGCCGCCTCCGCAGGTTGGCGGCTGGCCCGAGCATGACTCACGAGCGAGCAAGCTGCCGCTGGCCTTCGCCGAGCCAGATGGCTGGCCTTAGCTGGCCAGCGAAAGCAAGCCGCCGCGCCGCCGTGCCAATCTAGCTAGCAAACCTTGCATACAAGCAGCTGGACGGAGCTATCTTGGCTAGCTAGCAGCCGTGAGCGCTGGACGGAGCTGGCATCCGGGCTACCGCAAGATGGGCTCCGCATCGCCGGCGGTTTTGACCTCGCCTTCTGCCGGCGGCGGTAGCTGCGTCCCATGGCCGAGGATGACTAGGTGGACGGGTCGGAGGTAGGAGGTCACTCGGGGATCTTTGTGCAGACTGCCATGTAGGTCCCACAAGTCATAACGCCCGGTCGAATAGAAGGCGTTGACTTAATGGGCGACACTGGCCCTGTTTGGATACTCTAAGTCAGTGGTTAGATTCTAACCCTGAACTAACTCTAACCAAAGTGGTGTTTGGATGGCAGGTTAGATTGACAACAAATGTATCCAAACAGGGCCATGGGTTGAAACGTTCCTATAACGACACTTTCTAGAGTAGTCGTTTCTTGGTAGGGCTGGTTGGTAAGAGCATGTACAATGGTTGATAAGGTAGTCTTATCTTAAGTCTACCACGTATGCAAGCGGTAGTAGTTTCTTGGCATTATTAGTGGTTTCTTGCATTATTAGGGGTTTCTTGTAAGGAACAATGTACTACTAGCGACAAAAGGCGATTTTAGGTTGCATTGTACTCCAACGAGTACTACTAGTGGTCGCGAGAGTGTATACCTCGTTTTGTGGGTTCGATCCCGGCCGAACGCATGGCGGCCTTTTTTTAAATAGTAACTTCGCTGCGAGCCAATATTTTACACGGGTAGTTTGAGTTTTGAAGTCAAACGGACGTGCGGCACCACAATCTGGGTGCACTGGATAGCCTAGCCACATGAACGGGTTTTCCTTCCCAAAGATCTCATGGCTCAGTGCTTGCCCTAGCCGCACCTTGCTTGCAGCTTCCTCATCAGCTAGTAGCATATTTAAACTAAGCGCCTCCCAATTAAGCCCGAGGAGCCGGGAAAAAGTTGGCGGGGCATTGGGAATCTGTGCAATATGGCTCTGACGTAAAGTGCTCTACTACTACTCAGAGCTTGTGGCGTTGCACGCATGGACTTCACTCCATTATCGGCTCTACTATAAAAGAAATTCCTCTTGACATCTTTTTTTTGAAACAGAGGCAAATGCTTTGCTTCTTCTCATTCATAAAGAAAGAACTACTAACAAAGTTCGACGAGATCCATTACACCTCCACAAATGGAAGCGAAAAGCCTAGTCTGGCTGTATCAAATAACTCAAATGTTCTGCCCCCATAGTAACCGTCGCTGATAAACAGGCTGCTAGTGTGTGCGTGAGAGGAGCGGCTGAGTAGGCCAGCTACATGAGAGGAGCGGCTGAATAGAGCACCAAGAGTACCCACTAGGCCACTACGCAGGTGTACTTTCCCTGCATTTGATAGTACAGCGATGGTTCTAGAGAACAGTAGTACCCTCCACTTCCAACTGTAGCTCCTTGGCCCTGAGATTCAAGAGTTCAAAACTGGTGCACTATACTAGAAGTACAAGATATAGCACTAGTAGTACCCTCGCACTACTAGTTGAGAAAGTAGTACTAGTATCACATAAAGACGAGTAATGCATCCTCCAAACATAATGTAAGACGCTTTTTGACACTAGTTGTCGTGTACAAAAATAGCAAAAACATACCCAAAATTTCTTAATCCACGCCAAAAACTACTAGCTAGTGCCAAAAATTTCTTACTAGTGCTATTATTTACAGTATAATGCAATCCCATAACGCCCCATAATGCTAGTACTAGTTGTAAATAATAGCCTCACCCCTTCGCTATAGTTGGAAGGAACGATCTACAGTTGGAAGGGACAAGGCCTCATGATTACTACGCTCTTATCTCCTCCTCGCCAGTTCCCCTCTCCCCGAAGAGAAGGCAGTTCGTCGCTGCTCCCATGGATTTGCCAGGTGGTTCTCCTCCTCGTCGGGGTTGGGAGACCTTGGACGGCGATCCTCTGGGAGAAATCGCACGCCGCTCCGACGTCCTCACCGCCGCAAGACTCGATGCTTCCTGCACCAACTATTTCAAGACGGTGCTTAAAATGGCTTGGGAAAAGGCCATGTTTGTTGGTCTTCCATGCGTCCTCGAGGAGAAGGTTCTTCTATGGGACAGTCCTTCGAACAGTCCACCGCTCCCTGGCCATGGTTGCACATTGACTCCGCTAGAGTTACCGACGTTGAGAGGTAGTCAGATTTTGTCCGATGAGTAGGTTAGTAATGGAGTTTGATCAGGTAGTACTTAGTTATTCCATTTCCATCCCGTAATTTCTCCGCTGCCCACCGTCTTATATATAGGTCTGGGTCGGTGCCAACAAAGATTGGCTTGCACACCTCCGGCCGGATACCACCATCATTTTGCACAACATCCACAAGCGGTGCGGCCGTTCGGTAGACCCTTCTCCACCATTGGGATCGGCCTTCCGGACTGGCTGGGCTTGAATACGTATGATGATGCCTACATGAGATTGAAGAATATAGCAATTGCGGACCCGCCGACAAAGCGACGTGGCTACGACGATTACTATCTCATCACGGTGTTTGACATAAGGATTGCCATCAATGCAAGAGGCAGTAACAACAGAGGCTGGCGCATGTTGGTGGCGACAGATTTGTACCCCTACACGTTCGAAGACGCCGTGCGCCATCTAGGACGCATCTTCGCGGTGACAAGCCAGGGGACTTGTTTCATCTGGTTGCCATCCTACGGTACGGGAGATTACAAACGGAATGCACAAACCATCATTTGCATCCCTAACGGCACTCCATTATTTTGCAGGGACCAGTCATCCCGTGATCAAAATAAGATCACCGATCCTGGATGTGCATTTACATCCGCGATTCGGTCTAACCTGGAACATTGTAGCTAACTTTGGCATATTGGGATCAACTATCTTAGCAGTCGTTACCCATGGTACCACTGATGTGCAACATGGTCACACAATCTACCACGATCGGACCGTCACCATCTACCCTGTATTCCATTTTTTAACCCTCTCGCCTTCTCTTTCATTGTTGTACTAGTACTCTACTTACGTACTAGTAGGAGTACTTTTACCTTGGAGGACGCCAGATAGCTAGCTAGGCCCTTGAAGACTTGAACCCACTAGCTGCCACCATTTTTGTTTTTCCATGTCTTACTATCTCATCCATGTAGCCAATAAAGTGGCTATATATAATAAGTCAAGTTATTTTACTTCCTCTATACCGAGTAGTACTATTTGCTGCACAAGACATCGACCGCCATATTTGAGCACAACATTATTATGCATGGACCTTGACTATGTATGTCACCATGTGTCCAGATATATGATGTAGCGTGTACCAGATGAATGGCGCGGAGTTCGAACCCCGTGATGCTACGTGGGTGCCGAGGAACACTCTTGGAGAGTACTCGCTTTTCATTGGGGACAACTACCCCATTGTGAAGTGGATGCCACCTTCCGTGCACGGAAGGCCTGTTGTTCATGAAGCATGGTTGTGTCTTCATTGCGCACCGCCGGATGAACGACATGCTGGGACACGCTATCCCTGATTTATGCCGCTTCAGCTTGGATGAGTCTCCATCGTGTGGAACCGGACTAGAAAGCTGCGACAATGATTCCCGTTGCCCACCGCTATGGAACGTGCCATCCATGAAGAACACCTGGGACTGGAACCTGGAGGAGGACATGCATGTAGTCCATCTATAACGTGTAAGTGGAGTATGATAATTGTGAACGGCAGCGCTGTGAATATATGTAGACTAGTCGTGCACAAATTTATCACATGAATTGGAGATGAACTTGTGTGGCATACTGGCATTTGTCCTTTAGAATTCATTACTAGTAAATGTGTTATGTGTACGTGAAACTTGTGTGGTTGTTGCACGGGCTCCAACACGCTCTTTGAGAAAAAAAGGTGGCACAACTTTGGATATACGTGACGATGGCGGCATCATACAAGAGCATCGTTCTCTATAGTTGTAGTACACTCCTACTAGGACGACAACTCCTATAAAACCTTGCGCTTGGCTCTTTGCCTCTTCGGGAGGTTCAACAGTTCAAATACTGTATGAACCATGCACTTGGCTCTTCGCCTCTTCGGAAGGTCCAACAATGATGATACTACAGTACACATTATGCTTCTGGCAATCTGACATCGATTGAACTGCTGCACGTCCACCGTGAGGGCGAGGGTGAGGGAGAGGGAGAGGGCACGCTGTAGTCAAAACCCTCTCCTCGTCCTGTGAACCACCGCGCGCGTGGGCGAGGGAGAGGCATAGTAAGCAAGCTTCTCCTCTTTCGGCGAGTTGACGGGACACATCAAAGCAGTACTAGTACTAGTCCATACTGCGTCCTTTCCGGTTAATATGGCTTAATTTAAAACGAGAAAATACACTGGCGGTCAACGTATGTAACAGTACGCTCTTTACGGTCACTATATATAGTTTTGTGGTGATTATACGATCACTAGCTCACCGTGAAACACCGTATTGCACCCTACTGACCGGCCACATAGTCGACGTGGCACTTTGTTGACTGGTTAAATTGTCACCTGGTGCTGGGTCCCACCTGTCAGTTGGACGAGCAAAGAAATCAGCTAAAAAACAAAGAGTGTAGTACATCTACACTTCCAATGCATTTAGCCTTTAATCTAAATCGATATTGATTGATTAATGCACCAACTTGTGCTCTAGGTATAGGCTACATGTCTATCCTTAATTACAGCATGCAACGACCTTCATTTAATCTTCTTCTCTCAATGGTCGCATGCACACATAACTTTTGGGCGTTAATTATGCCATGGTCAATGTGTAAATCTCTAAATGTACAGTCTTTCACGGACGTAGGGAGTAGGTTGAGCACTTGAGCATGAGCATGTGTGTTCCATCGTGTGCTGTGTGCCGCATGGGTGCGTGAGTGTTGCGTGCGTCCATGTGTACATGTGAGTGTTGCATGTTGCATGCATGCATGCATGGGGCATACTCCCTCCCATTGACATGTTCATATTTCAAGCTTCCTCTGTTCCCTCCATATGGTGATACTCCCTCTGTTCCCAAATACGGAGTAAAATCCTCCCTCTGTTCCCAAATACGGAGTAAAATCCTCCCTCTGTTCCCAAATATGGAGTATTTGTTTTTCTAGAGATTTCAACAAGTGACTACGTACGGAGCAAAATGAGTGAAGTGAGCATAGAGGCATAGGGATAATGTAGAAAGGAAGACTTCGCGATCCATTATTCCCCATCTCGGTCAGAGAGAACTATTCAACTAGTCTTCGCAGTGAAGTGACAATACACGCTGCAGCAGATGGGACACTTAATTAATAAGCTGAACCAGCGTGTTGGTGTTACTAAATTTGCCTTACCCAGTACTGCAATCATGTTTGCCAGTAGAGCACGCTTCTGTCCTCCATTACTGACACATGGGCCCTCTTGTGGTAGACCCACATGTCATCGGTGTAACTATTTACAATCCGAAGGATGACATATCCTAGTAGTAGTAGTAGAATTGAGATTTAATGCACTTTCTTCCCCGTCTTCCACTCTTCTTCCTCCTCTCTTCTTCTTCCTCCTCTCTTCCCCATCGTCGGCCGCACACCATTTCCCCCTGCTCACTGCTCGCCCGCCTGCGCTATCTTCCTTGGTAGCTCGCGCGTACCATATCCCCCCGCTCACTGCTCGGCCACACGAGGAGAAGCTTCTTCGCTCGCCCGCCCGAATCCACTTCCCCGCTGGCTCGCAGGCACTGAAAACCCCAATGGCAGAACCGACTGACACGCAGAGCTGCGATTGGAATTCCCTTCCCAATGTTCTCTTGGAGCAGATCTGTAATCGTATGGACCTACTCAGCACCGTCCGTCTGGCCGCATGCTCAGTGTCTTTGTACCGTCTACTAAATGCGCAACCCGGCGGCTCTTTTCAAGACACCACGCTTGTCGATGCTCGATCCTCGCAGTGGCCCGGACACCGACTTGACGATCCTACGGAGGTTGCCGTGGTGCCCTCGACATGCTACCACTACCCATCCACCGCCCTTCATGCGCAAATACTCATCGGCGGGCATGAAGGCCAACTGGATCGTCCTCATCCACCAATCCGGTAGTCCGTGGCATCTCGTGGATATCTACACCCAGCGAGAGATCACCCTTCCATCTTTGGATACCGCCACCATCGAGCCTCGCGGCCCGCCGGACACTCCTGCCTAATACACACAAGACGCTTCGAGCTTTTGGATCGACCTCTGTTTGTTGAAGGTTGTAATCTACGAAGTGCCCACACCATCAGAAGACTACATGGATTACAAGCTCATTGTCGTGTTCAACATGGGATTAGTCTATCTAGAATCCGGTCGCCATACATGGTTATGGCTCATCGTCGATCCTCTTCACCCAACACTTCTGTCTGATGCTATAGTGCATGATGGCATCGTTTATGCAGTCGATGCACAGATTGGCTGCCTATACTGGTGGAATCTATCGTCGTGTAATTGTTCTATCTCATCTCATCTTCACCTTAAGAATATGACTGCCTGTTCATTGTTACAAATTTAGAATATATAGTATGTCTATAACCACATCATTGCTATATGTTCCTCTCATTTCCTAGATTTTTATGACCACACATGTTAATGTTAGAGTTGATATGAGAACAATTGGTATCTAATGATTGTTAGAATAGATATTATGAGTATTACCTCATGATTGCTATATGTTACTCTCATTTCCAGGATTTTTTTAACAACGCATGTTATAGCTTAGAGTTGATATGATAACTGTAGTAAGTGCTATGGTAGAATATGAGTAGGCCCTGCCATATCTGTTTTCCTCTCATTGTTACATGATGTTTGAACCATGATATATTGCTAGAATGTGAAAGCCATTTGCTTATTTTTAAACTCGGGGTATGATTATGACCACGGCATTGCAATTCTCTGTCTATGATATGTGTCACTATTATAATAATCTTAATTCCACACATACTCTGAACATGATTGTTTATTTTTGTCCTTTTGGTCTCCAATTTGAATTGTTGCAGTAGACGCAAATGCGCTGGCCTTCATGATTCCAGGACCTGAAATCATACCAGCCGATGGGTGGTGGTTTATCGCTCGTTCAGTTGACGGTGGTCATTTGATGCTCATTTGCACGTACCAAATTGACCAAACCATTTCATCAAACCACATGCAATACAATGCCTGGGGCGTTCGCGACATTGATGGCTATGGCTGCTTTGTGTTCGAGAAAGATCCCAGCTCCGTTGGGCCAGGCGTATTCAACTGGAGGCAGGTTTACAGCCTCGACAACCACTCCATGTTCCTTGGGCTCAATTATCCAATCGTCCAACCAATCATCGATCATATCTCCGGCGATGATTACCGTGCTATGCAACTTCCATTCGCCAGGGGGACTGTGTTTACACATCATACCATGGGTTTCATGAATCACCATATCCAGAGATTCATCGACACAGCTTGTTGTGAGATAATCTTCAGTGTGTGAAAGGCATCAAGCTTCCATGCGATGGATGGCTTTTGCAAACCCGACATGCGGCGATGTGGTTCATGCCAACAGCAAATATGCACAACTTGATTCGTACTGATATGTAGACTGAGCCATGTATTCTGCTGCTGTAGCACGACCCTCTTTTTTGGACTGTTGTTAGTTTGAAGCACTCCTCTGGTTTGAAGGATAGATACCTTTCTGGGATCAAGTGCATCCTAACTCACCTGCGCAGGATGTACTGATAATGATGGTGGAGATGCTGTGCAGCATATATATATATATATATATATATATATATATATATATATATATATATATATATATATATATATATATATATATATATAGGCTTCAAGTGCGTACTTGTTAGTTAAACCTATGGTTAAAATGTGACACTAAATACGACTAGTAAGTAGTACAGTAGCAGTACTAGTATACGTCGGTCAAATTATTCATCATGTCCACACATTGAATTGACGTGACAACACGCTGCGCGTGAGGTGACACAAGAATCCCGACGGCGTGTTCGGGTATTCTGGACTTCAGATTTGGAGTACCACTTATCTATCGAAATCTTTCATCATTCACTTAAAATAGTCGATTGATCATACACTGAGTACCATATAACTGGAATTAACCCATGCAAGTCGAAGAAGGATTGGCGGTCTGCTGGCGTCAAGGCCAAGTTCGACCCCACGGGTCGAGCTGATCGAGCACCTTGAGGCCAAAGTGAGTGCCGGCAGCAGGAGATCTCACCCTCTCATCGATTTGTTCATACTAACCATCGACAATGAAAGCACGGCATATGCTACACCCATCCCGAGAAATTTCCGTAAGACACCGATCGGCCGTCTACTTGCACAAACATATTCCTTTGTTTATAGCTCTATTTTTCTTTTTAGACACGCACTGGTGAAGCAATTACAATTTGACAGTTAATAAAAAGTGAAACAAGTGACTACAACATGCCAAAGATGTTATGAAAATGCCAACTACGTACACTAAAACCTGTATTCGACAATATTGCAGGTACCACACTGAGTGGCCTAAGCAAGGATTTCTTCCAGCGAAATTCCAGGGCGTTCAAAAGGGGCACGTGGACGCGTCGCAAGATACAGTCGGAGTGCGGCATGCACGCGATGTGGCACAACACCGGCAATATCTTGCCGGTGATGGTCAACGGCAGCGACGGGCAGCAAAAGGTTCCGTGCTGCACACCAACAAGAACTTCACCAACAGAGGACCAATCGTGTGATGCACCAAGTACCACCTCGGGGACCTGGAGCAAGAGAAGGAGCGGAGCTGGTCCTCTGCAAGATTTTCTACCAAAGTAACACTAGGGCCAGGAGTAAAAAGATTATAAGTTAGTTTGGTATCGGTACTTGTACTACCTTGTCGTCCGCAAGTTGGTATTGTTGTTAACGATCGTATGGTATGAACTTGGCATTTTCTTCCAACCATCATGCCGAGGGTCGTCGTGGATATAAAGCTGATTCATTTGTTTCGAAACGAATTTTCAGGCACCTGATTTTTATTTGATGGGTAGCATAAGCACCTGCCGTTCAAATTCCCAGTTCTCCAAAATTTTCAAAACAAGTGCATGCTCTTATTATCACAATGAAAAAACAATATCCCTGCTGCATCCCAGTTATCAGTCTATACTTGCAGAATTCTCTCGTTTATTGAGCATGTATATTGTTTTTTCAGGTCGAGCAAGTTTCAACTGGGCTGTAGACTGCCCAGGCTTGGTTTTGTTTTTAATAGGCCCAGCCCATGATTTATTAACGGGGCACAAAGATCCAGAGGGTATCTCATCGCCTTTGGCCCGCCAAATAAGAAGTTATATTTTGTCCTACAACAACCGCAGGCACTTTTTTTACCGAATCAAACACACAACCCATTTCTATTTTCCTCTTGAAACGCATGTCCTACAACCGTTTTCTAATCTCTACCTATAGTTTTACTAGTTCATATACACGTATCATTATACTGAAAATACATAAAATTCACTTTTCATATTTACATCCTTATTTTTGTTGTTGTTTTCCCTCCCAGCGCTGATTTTTTTACCACTGGTTTTCCCTTAAACCAACTCAATTGTCCCACGTCTTATTTGCTTACAAAAACAAAATGATTTTTTTGGCAAATCAATAAGTCCTTAAAAATGTTTATCATTTCGGGTTTACAAAAGTTCGGACTCCACCGAAATATGCAAAATAAGGTTGAACTTTCTGACCGTGGTCCTGGGCAGAAAATGGGCTGTAATAAATTACTTAAGAATTAGCAAATGGGCTACAGATTTTTAAAAAATAGCAAATGGGCTCTATGTTGTCTGCCATAGATTTGGAGGCTGACTTGTGGGCCTACTAAGTTCATGCGTACACAAGGTTTATCAAATAAGAAACTTAGTCAACAATCGACTCTACCAGCGTCAGACCGTTAGATGTCAATCTAACGGCAATCGTGCTTCTTCACTCTCTGATCTTCCTGCCCCAGCCGCACAAACCAGCGCCGTCGGAACCGCCTGCTCCCGCCTCCCTTGGCCGGCTATGCTGCCGGGAAGGCTTCACGGCCCCATCATATACTCGCATCCCTGGCTTGTCTATCCCTCTACTCACCCACACCTCCTGTTATTTTCTGGCGACGACAGCCGAACCAGTCAACCCTCACACTCTCCACCGCGTGGGCAGCCACTGTCGTGTCTTCCCCGGCTCCGTGTCATTCCCTTCGTAGGCCTCGCCGTCATCCACCGCCCTGGTGCTCTCGGCGTGGCATGGTCAACATGGTCAACGAACGACATCCATTGGAAGTGGATTGTACGTGGAGAGGCTGACAGCTGGGTCCACGGCCGCACACAAGGAAATGCCTCCTTATTACGCGCAAAATAATGATTCCTCCACCTGACATCCGGGACCCACGGAAGGGCCTCTGCATTCGCGAAAAAAATGTTCCCTCCACGATGTGTCGGAACCACCAACTATATCTTCGCACGCAAGGAAGTGCCTCCTTATTGGGCACAAAAAAACGAATACCCCCTGCCAGCTGGGACCCACCACAGTGGGAGGCTGACCTGTGGGCCTACTAAGTTGACGGGGATAGGTGGCTTTGTCAACTTAGTCAATATGAACGATTCGAGCTCCAGTGACCATACGATGTCCATCCAACGGCCTTAGTGCTTCTTCAACCTCTGGTCTTCTTGCTCCAGCCGCCCAAAGCAGCGCGGTCGTGCCGCATGCTCCTGCATCCTGTGGTCGGCCAGTCGCCATGAGGCCTCACCGCCCCCTACTATTCCCACCGCTGGCCAGGCCCTACGGCGATGGCAGCCTCACACCGCAGCCGAACCAGTGAACCCTCGTACTCCTCTCCGCGCGGGCTTCCACTGCCGCATCTTCCCCGGCTCCGCGTCGTCCCCTTCCTAGGCCTCGCCGTCGTCCACCGCCCTGGTGCTCTCGGCGCGGCGTGGTCAACGTGGTCAAGGAATGGCTTCCATCGGACGTGGACTGTACGTGGAGAGGCTGACAGCTGGGTCCACGTCCGCAGCAAGGAAGTGCCTCCTTATTACGTGCAAAATAATTATTCCTCCACCTGACAGTAGGGACCCACTGGACGGGCCACCGTATTTCATGAAAAAAAAACGTTTCCCCCTGACCGCTGGGACCCACCAGCTTCATCTTCGCACGCAAGGAAGTGCGTCTGGGCAAAAAAAAAGATTAGCCCCCCTGACTGCTGGGACCCACCAGCTACATCTTGGGCAAGGAAGTGCCTGACAGTCGGGACCCACCTGGTCGAAGCGTACGTAGCGTTGTCATTCTGGTCACGAACGTGTACATACATACTGGTCGATGTAGAGGTGCGCACGTGTCGTAGTAGAGGCGCACACGTAGCATGTACACGTACATACATCGGCCAGTGTGCAAGAAAGAAAATACGGCCACATACGTACATACGGGCAGGGTTTCGAACGCCTACTCGCGCATACGTACGGCCATGGCTCGTGTACATGGCTGGGTCGAAACGGAGAAACAACGTTGTCGTCGTGTTCATGGGGAGCCAACCGGCTGGGTCGGAACAGAATGCGTCGTCGTGTTCATCGGGAGGGCTTGGACGGAACAACTGATGGAAACGAGGCTTGGCGTACCGCAGAACGGAGGAAACGGCCTTGTGTTCGACCGGCCATGTTCGAAACGGGATCCTGTTCATCGGGAGGGGTCTGGCATACCGCAAAACGGAGGAAACGGACCTCCTACGTCGAAACGGGGGTCCTGTTGATCGGGAGGAGTGTGGCATACCGCAAAATGGAGGAAACAGACTTGTGTTGGAGCGCTACGGTCGAAACAGGGGTCCTGTTCATCGGGAGGGGTGTGGCGTACCGCAAAACGGGACTCTACGGGATACTGTTCATCTCCACCGTCGACCCCCTCCAGCCTCCACGGGCTACTGTTCATCCACCGTCGACCTCCTCCACCCTCCACCGTGGATCGCTCATCCACGGGCTCCTGTTCATCCAGGCTACCCCGCGCGCTACTCCACCGGCTACTGTTCAACCAGCCCTCTCCACGGGCTCCTATTCAACCACCCCTCCACGGGCTCCTGTTCATCCAGCCCTACACCATCTCTTGCTCATCCTGCCCTCCACGGGTGGTCCTGTTCATCCCGCCTCCACGGGTCCTGTTCATCCAGCCCCAACCGCTTGAACGATCGGGTCCTGTTCATCCACCCCACCGGAACTGCTCATCCAAACCCCCAAAGAACACTCACTGTTCATCCAGAGGCAACACCACGGGGTCCTGTTCATCCACCCCCACCGGGAAATGTTCATCCAAACCCCCCAGCAACGCTCACTGTTCATCCAGAGGCAGCATCGATCGGCTTCAGTTAGTAGAAGTAGCAAAGGAATCGCTCGATCAGGTTCAGTTAACAGCCATCGATCGATTGCTTGGGTTCAGTAATGCGTAGCCTGCAGTGCAATCGCTCGGGTTCAGTTAGAGCCCAACGCCTCGCTCGGGTTCAGTTAGAGCCCAACGCCTCGCACCCACGCGCGTGCATGTACGAGAGAAACGCGCATCGCTCGGCCCCGACCACCCACCGTAACCGGGAACACCCCGATATTTTCCTTGACCTTGCTTCTACCACGGTTTTTTCCGTCATGCACGACCCAAAGAATGTCATGCAGCTGCGTCTCCGGCCCGCCCAGGACGAAAAGCCCATTTTCTGTCATGATTTTTTGTCATAGAAGTAGGACCCCACCACATCTATGATGATACCGTGTTTTGTCACAATTATCGTCATAGAAGTGTCATAAGTAGGACATAAATTTTTTTTTCGTTCGGCCCAAAATGTCACAGATGTGTCTTTTTTTGTAGTTTCAATAAGGACTTTGATGCGGATTTGGTGGCTCAGTTTTATGCCACGGTCCATCTTGGCACTGATGCGGAAAGGACCTTGACTTGGATGACAAATGGCAAACTTCTGTCTGTCAAATGGAAGGCGTTCATGGAGCTGTTGGGAATTGAAGATCAAGGGCTTGAGAACCCGGTTGGATTTCGTCCTCAACAGAAGACAACTTCTACTCACAAGCAAGCTCTCTGGCCTTACTGCACCTTGAAGATTAACCCCGAGACATAGAAGGAGACTTACGAGCTGCCTGCCTTTCTGGACATCCTTCATCGCATCTTCAGGGAGTCTCTTTTCCCTCGCATTGGGAACTTTGATATGGTTCACTCATTTCTCGTGGACATGTTACTTTTTTGTCAGCATGAGAAGGAAGAAAACACTGGAGATTCCTTGGATATCTCTCATGTCATGTGGTCTGAGCTTCTCTCCGCTATATCTGAGCGCAAGTGCCCCATCTATGGTCCTTTTCTCTTGTTGCTTATTGAGAAGGCTTGGGAGCACACTTATCCTGGTGTCGTGCTAGAGACTGGCGAGTTGGTCCCTCGTGAGATCAAGCGTCTGAGGAAGAAGGATAACTGGGGAACTTCGGTTCCGAAGTCTGGGATTCCGTCAGGAGCTGACGAGGCTAAGGGAGAGGCTGACGTTGAGGATGATGAGGACTATGTGCCCTCTTGAACGGAGCCCTCATGGGCCAAGAAGCTCAAGCGCAAGATGAAGAAACTTTTTTGCATGGAGTCTCATGGATAGTATATGGCTCATGTGTCTGAGAAGAAGGCCAGGAGCCGCCACAAGGAGCTCATGCGTCAGCTTGGTGCGACCATTGCCAGTGGTTCTGAGGGCAAGACCACCAATGAGGAGGAGTGGGTTTAGCAGCACTGCCCTTGGACAGACTCAGACGCCGAGCAGCCCCCTGCCGATGACGGAGGAGCAGACGATCACACAGGGATGTGATGATGGAGACTGTCAGTTGTGCTATCACCTGTGGCCATAGCAGCACTCTTTGCCCTTTTGGCGTCCCGATGCCAAAGGGGGAGAGAGTTTAGGGATTTGTCGAGTTGCGAGTATGTCTTTTTTGCCTTGTCTTTCTCTCTCGCAAACCGTTTTCTCGTCCTTTTCTTTGGTTTGGTTTGTGCTCGTGAGACCTGGTACCCTATCATATGGTGTGAGACATATGCTACCCTATCTTATTATTATCTTTGTATGTCTAGTACTTTAGTAGTTTTTGAGTTCATGCTTATCTCATATGTCTACCTTGCTCACTTGCTACTCTATTGCATCCTAGGTCATGTATATCTCATCCTTGATGCAAATGTTGTCAGACTATGAAATATAGGGGGAATGTTGATCCTAGTGTGTGTACTTTGCTATCTAAAGGCACCTCTAATTAAGTGCACACATCTAGGGGGAGCCCGTTGATATTTTGTAGTCTCTAGGATTCGCTTATTATCATATATTTTCTTTGTGCAAATCCCGTGTTGTCATCAATCCACCAAAAAGGGGGAGATTGTTAGGGCATGTCTCTCTCTAAGTAGTTTTGGTGATTGATGACAATGCTTTTGTGGACTAATCGTGTGCGTTGAGTATTTCAGAGATTCATTCATTGGCACGAGACGATTCTTTCCCCTCGGAGCTTTAAGTGAAGACGGTGTAGTCTCTTTCGTTTCGGTTTTGGTGGACTTGAGTCGTAGGAGACACCGTACTATCAAGAGGGGGTCCGCATTGGAAAGGCTAGGGTGGAATCAACACGTACACTTCATCTTTGCACCCCCAGCTCCTTTCCTCTCCTTGGAGTTTGTCGCTTCATCGAAAGTGGAGGTTGTGAGGTGCTAGCCGTAGTACCGCCCATGGACCTCAAGCGACAGTATCACTGTTCTACAGCGGTAGTACCACTTGGGTGCATTGGCGGCAGTATCGTCCTTGGTTGGCACTACTACCGCCTCGATTCGAGGGTGCTCTCCTCGTGCCGGGTTGAGTGGTAGTAGTAGCGGCAGTAGCAGCGGTAGTACCGGCCATGAGTGGTAGTACCGCGGCTACCACCGCTACTAGTGGCGCCCAAACCCCCTCTCTCCCTTCGTTCCCCCTCTGATGCCTCTACTCTCAGTCACCACGGTAGTACCGCTGGGGGTCGCGGTAGTACCGCTGATACCAGCAGAGTAATCACTTCAATCGAAAGCGATGATACTTTGCTCTTGGAGTTGAAGAGGGGGGTAACGGTTGGATTGATTCCCCCACTATAAAAGGAGGTCTTCTTCTCCAAGTTGACTTACCTCTTTTCCCCCAAGTTCCATTGTTGCTCCAAAGCTCATTTTTTGCCCGATCTCTCCCCCTAGCCAATCAAACTTCTTGATTCTTTAGGATTGATTAAGAAGGCCCGGATCTACACTTCCACCAATAGAAATTTGATTCCCCCCACTAATCCCTTGCGGATCTTGTTACTCTTGGGTGTTTGAGCACCCTAGACGGTTGAGGTCACCTCGGAGCCACATTTCATTGTGGTGAAGCTCCGTGATATCGTTGTGGTCCTCAAATTAAGTTGTGGAGATAGCCCCAACCTTTTTTGTAAAGGTTCGGTCGCCGCCTTCAAGGCACCAATAGTGGAATCACGGCATGTCGCATTGTGCGAGGGCGTGAGGAGAATACGGTGGCCCTAGTGGCTTCTTGGGGAGCATTGTGCCTCCACACCGCTCCAATGGAGACGTACTTCCTCTCAAAGGGAAGGAACTTCGGTAACACATCCTCGTCTCCACCGGCTCCGCTATTGGTTATTTCTTACCTTTACTTGCGCAAGCTTATATTGTGTTGTATCCCTTGCTTGTTCGTTGTGCTTGTTGTTGTTGCATCATATAGGTTGCTCACCTAGTTGCACATCTAGACAACCTATTTTGATGCTAAGTTTAATTTGGTCAAGAAAAGCTAAAAATTGTTAGTTGCCTATTCACCCCCCCTCTAGTCAATCATATCGATCCTTTCAATTTAGCACTTTCGTAAATGGTACCAGCTCAATCAATAGCCTAAATATTTTTTTAGCAATCCGTGAGTTGTGCCAACTGCTATGTGTGTCCCCTGCTTTGAGAGTGATGAAGTGTTGGAGAAGTTGTGTATAAACAAATCTGTGAGGACCACTGTATAAGTACACCTGGAGACAATAGAGGGATTTTGTTTTGTACACAAGATCGACAATGGAAGACATTAACTTTTTCACACGACGTACCTGTATTTTTTTGCCAAAGTGTACCAGTTCGAAGTTGGTATGAAATTGTACCTCACACTAGGTGCAAAAAATAAATGCACATCCGGGTGCGTTTGAGCAATGATCCTATAACTCATCCATGTAAATATTCTGGCTCAAATCCAGTATTTTTAAGTAATAACATTTACAGCTTTACTAAAATAACCACATTGCATCTGGGTATTGTATTACATAATCTTGATTACAAATAATTTGACCGCTTATTACGATCTAGATACTGTAACAAAACATTTTATAGACAACATGGAGGTTACTGTCGGGAGAAGAGTAAGCTGGGACAAGATCTGATTTGTCATCGACTTTCTTGATCAAATTTGTACTTGTGGACGGTCACAAAGATGGACCAAGAGAACATTTGAAAGTGCAACTAACCCCCAGGTGGTTTTGGTAATTCGTAACAACATATAGCTCATTGAACTAATATCCATTCAAGTTAAATATTTCAGAAAGTTCAATGATTGGCATGGCATGGACTAGAGATGCGGATCCTTCAAAATGCTAAGGACAAAGATTGGCAAAAGCTCAAGACTCTTCATTTTCATTTTAGTGATCCAAGATCACATTGAGTCCATAGGAAAGCCAATACTATTAAAAGGGGATGAGGTGTTGCTTAATGGTCTACTTGCTCAAAGTGCTTAGTGATATTGCTCCATAACCCTCAGCCACTTTCTCACACTAATAGAAAAAGGGCCTAATGTGAAGCACATTAGTCCCGGTTTGTAGCTGAACCGGCACTAATGTGACCATTAATGCCGGTTCCAACGGCTAGGCGGGCGGCGATCATTAGTACCGGTTCGTGCCACGAACCGGTACAAAAGACGTGGTAGCAGGCTTGTGTCAGGCTGTTCCGGTTCGTATAACCAACCGGTACTAAAGGTCATCCTATATAAACCCCTTCGTTGAGCCCGAGCGCTCTGTTCTTCCCCTTTCCCCTCTCCTCTGTTTTCTTCCTCTTCCTCTCGAGCTCACACTCCATTTTTGCCAAAATTTGAGAAGATTTGAAGGCACCCCATCCACCCAAGTGTTCACAAAGGTTAGCAACTTTGTCCTTTCATCTCTCTTTGCTAGATTATCTCTTGCAATGCTCTATAAGTATAGTGATTTGTGGGTTTTATTTTGGGAGAGGAATTATATGTGGTAGTATTTGATTTATATGCAATTTGAGGTCAAAATAACTCTTAGTTTTCATGTGTAGGTGTGGTTTACTTAGTGCCTTCCTGTCTCTGTCCTAACCACCGTCGATCGCCCGCACTGTCCCGTCGCGGGCACCACCTTGTGGTGAGCCTCTTGTTCTTATCTTTTTATATAAAAAATCATGTTTGTGTGATTTATATATATAGTTAATTGTATAATTATCTTACCCGTATGTTGTTTGTTATACATAGTGCCATGGTCTTGATATCTGTCCCCTCCGGCCCTCGTCCGGGTTATGATTCATATGTGGTATATTCTCTTTTATAACTATTTGTTGCATTTCGTGTTTATGACAAAGTATTCCCATCAAGTTGACATAGATATTTTTATCTAGGAGGTATGTGAACCGGAAATTCCAACCGACCCTATTGTCGAGAGGTTAAATTTAGTTGAAAGAGAAAACGAGTATTTGAAAGAAAAGTTGAAAAGAATTGAGGGGAGAAGATGGAATTGGAGTTGCATGTTGCCGATGTCGTCGATGATCACAAGATCAAGATGGAGAAAATGCACTTGAAGATTAGAAAGATTAGAAAATATGCCATTGATAGTGAGGCTTGGTATCATTATGTTGTTGGATCAATTGTTACCTTAGTTGCGATCTTGATCGCATTTGTTGTTGCATTTAAATGCTTTAGCTAGAGAGTTATTTGTATGTTGCATTTAAGTGTTGTATGAACTTTTATTAATTTGGTCTTTTCGGTGTTGTGTAATGAAGATGAGCCGGCAATGGATGTACGATGACTAATGCTCTCCCAAGTTCATTAATGGCGTGCATACTTTTCTGCTTGCCGCTGAGGTAAACAAGCGGGCGAATGGTTTTATGCCTTGTCCATGTGCTGGCTGTATGAATAATCGGAATTACTCTAAGTTAAAAACCATTCACATCCACCTGTTTGAGTCCGTTTTCATGCCCCACTATAATGTTTGGACCAAGCACGGAGAAAGAGGGGTTATGATGGAAGACAATGAAGAAGAAGAGGACGATGACAGCTATCCTGGCCATGGGTTCCATGAATACGATGGTACAACAATCGGGGAAGAAGCTGAGCCGGTAATGCGGGAAGAAGCTGAGCCGGTAATGCAGGAAGAAGCTGAAGAAGAGGCATCAGATGAGCCCGTTGATGATCTAGGTCAGGCCATTGCCGATGCAAAGAGAAACTGCGCAAGTGAAAAGGAGAAGAAGAAGTTGCAGCGCATGTTAGAGGATCACAAGAAATTGTTGTAGCCGAATTGCGAAGCTGACAAGAAAAAGCCGGGCACTACACTGGAATTGCTGCAATGGAAGGCAAAGAATGGTGTATCTAACAAGGGATTTGGAAAGTTGCTGGTAATGATAAAGAATATGCTTCCAAAGGACAACGAATTGCCCGAGAGTACGTATGAAGCAAAGAAGGCTGTCTGCCCTCTAGGGTTAGAGGTGCAGAAGATACATGCATTATGATAGCCTAGTTTTTGCCCCCTCTTCTTTTTCTGATTTTTATTTGCCTTTTATTTGAACTTGGGTTTTTGAATCATTTCAGTTGGACTGAAACACTTGGGCATAACCTTGATTTTCACCCAAGTGGCACACCTCTCCCCAAGCCATCATTTCATCCCTGGTTAATCCCAAAATAATCTTAGGAATATTTTTCTTAAATGAAAAATATTCATTTCCTCCTCTAAAACCCTAATCAGCAACATGTGCTCCAAAGCAACCTCCATTTTCTTTGCCCACAAAAATCGGAGAAAATTCCCAAATATTCTCTGAACCCTAGGGCACTTCCCTGAGCAAAAATATTGCATCATTTTTTGGAATATTTTTGCTACAGAAAATCTTTTCTATTCTGGCCCAAAAAGGCAGTTTCTACAACAAGTATCATTTTCCTTGATCCAATGCTGCTGAATTTTCTTGTGCATCACTACCTTCCTAAGTGATTGCTAAACCCCAAAGCTCAGCCCTCAACTATTACTGGTTTGACCACAGTTAACTCCCAAAGTTACTGCCTAGAAACTTACCAGGAAGTAAAACACTAACTTACAGGTGACGTCACGGCGGGTTATCATGATCCCAAAGGATGACGTCATGGCGAGTTACAAGTTTCGCGAAGGTAATGGAGAAGGATTTTTCCTAAAGTATTAAAGATTGACTTGAACGAGTTCAAATCAACCTGGGGCCTAATGTTGGGGGTATAACTATTGAGTATAAACCGCCCAGGAGGGGCCGGGTTATGCTCATGACGATTTACCAGTATTGAAGCCCATGAAGACATAGAAGATGGCGACTTACGAAGGAGACTTAATAAGAAGGCCCAAAGCCCAAAGGCAGGTTAGGGCCCATAGATGTAAACCGCCATCGGTGTATGACTTGTATTGTAAGATAGGAAAGAGTAGATACTGAGCCGGACACGTTTATGAGCCGGCCGGGATTCGGTGAACCGCCGGGCGTCAACTTGTGTATATAAAGGGACGACCCGACGGCAGTTTAGGGACAAGAAGCAACAACTCGAGAGCCAGGCAAAGCGTATTCGCTCCCTGGTCATCCAAACCCTAGCAATACCACCTTAAACTGGATTAGGCCTTTACCTTCACCGCAAGGGGCCGAACCAGTATAAACTCCTCGTGTCCTTTGTCCCGCTTTAACCCCTTTAAGCTAACTACGTCGCAATGGCTCCACGTTTAAGTCCTTTCACTAGGACATCTGCCGTGACAATTCCACGACAGTTGGCGTCCACCATGGGGCCAGTGCACGGTGGTTTCGAGTTCTTAAAGGGCAGCTTTGAAGGGATCAAGGGTTACGCTGTGGGCCGGATGACCAATAGTTGTCGCAGCAAGCTCTACATTGACGATGCAGTCTGGGGCCCTGAGGCCGGATCAATTGAGTACGGGTACCGGGTCCCCTTCGACGGAATCCACATTTTCATCGGCAAGATCAGCGAACCGGGCCCTGAGCCGGACATATGCACTGACATCATCGAGACGGCTCAGCGTGCGAAACCCGCCCGAGTTCAGCCTTCCATGAAGCGTGCCTTCGTGGGATTCATCCATGGAGCGGGATCTGAGGATAGATCGGTATCTGGCGGTGAGACAGCCATCTATTCTGATGCTGATTCATCCATCGGTGAAACCGAGTCTTTGTATCAACTGCAAGATGGCCGGCTTGGGGGCTGTTCCGATGGTGACAGTATTCCGGACCCCTATGAGCCGCCGAACCGGGTTGCAATCTTCATGGCCGGTACACAGCTAGTGCAGAATTCCTCGACTGCGGCGGCGTTGATTTCTAGGTTAGCAGCAGCGACGGCAGCCAGGGCAGGAGGCCCTGCGTGCCTGCTGGCTCAAGTCTTGTCCGGTTTAATTGATGCTTTGGCAACGCTGATGACGACGGAGGTTAACCCGGCAAACCGAGATCAGCATAATGCGGAAGTCGCAAAGTTGAGAGATCAGATAGCTCAAGCCAAGGAAGACCTGGCAGCTGAGGACGTGAGGATGGCCGTGGTGCAGGCCGAGTTGGATGCTCAGGAGCAGCGGATTCAGTCGGAGTCCTACCGGCTCATGCTAGATCAGAACGCTTCAAATGAAGTCATGAGGAGAAGGTATCAGACTCGCCTGCCGCCGGTTTACGAGGCGAGGAATCTCTTTAACACGCCAGGGGTAGGAACTAGTAACCCGCTAGTGGTAGGCCGGGTTGGAGCACCTGGGACGGGAATGCCAGTTCAGCCACGCACGACGAATCCGCCTCGTCAGAACAATATGCCGCCACAACACGTGCCAACACCACCGGGTCATTATTAATTCTAACCCCTTGGATAACATGATTGTTGTGGCGTCACGATTAGCGGCTCTCCCAGTTGAAGGCGAGTCTCCAACGGCGGTTGAGACGCGGAGGGCTAGCTAGAGAGCTCCTTCAGACAGCATTGGATCAGCAGTAGGCTTATTCTTACAGTCGTAAAAGGATTCATTCCACCCCTTGCCCAAGCCGGAGTTACAACAGGCATATTGATGAGCCGGCTGTGTCAAGCAGTGGGCGGAACCGTAACCCGCCTCGTGGATATAAACCGACGGAGGGTGGTGCTGATGCTCAAAACATAGTGGATCAAGGTAGAGAACATCGAGAGGCCGAGCTGGCGGCGCAGCACGCGGCCCATCAACCCACTATGGTTCGTCCGACAACTTCGGTGGAGCCAGGTGTGACTTTCAGGACTTTGGGTGTGCCATGTTTGGCTCCGGCTCTGCTTAACGTACGATTGCCCAAGGATTTCAAAGGTCCCCGTAAGGTGCCCAACTACACTGCCGACTTATCCCCCGTAACATGGGTTGAGAGTTATGAGATGGCGATGGAACTGCTGGATGTTGACGAGGCTGCATGTGCTAAGTACTTGACCATGATGTTGGAAGGGATGGCTCGTACTTGGTTGAAGGGGTTGCCAGCCAACTCCATTGGATCATGGGCTGAGTTAAAAGCCTAATTTATCCAGAATTTTAAGGATACATGCAAGCAACCCATGTCAATTGTAGATTTAGCCTCCTATGTCCAAGAAGAGGGTCAGTTGACAACCCATTGGGTGCGCCGAGTCTCAACAATCCTGCACTCGTCGGATCGTATCAATGCCGATTCAGCAGTTTTGACATTGGAAAATAATTGTCGATTCACGCCCCTGAAGTTGAAGTTAGGGCGGCTTAAACGTCACTGCAATGACATGGGAACACTCATGGCGGCTCTAGTTAAGTATGCTGACTATGATGGTACCAAGGACCCCGAGTCTGATGATGAAAAGCTGGGAAAGGGAAAGAAGAGCAGCATCACCAGAGGGGAGCAGCATAATCCAGCTAGCCATGGAAACAACGGTAAGCGCAACGCTAGCAATAGTTTGGACTTTGTGGCTAACACCAATATGCAGAATAATGGTCAGTGTCGCAAGGGTAAACCGCCCCCACAGGTTGGAGGATTAGGCGTCAATCTTGAGCATCTGCTAAACCAACCCTTCCCAAGGCATGGTACACGAGGAAGACCATCTGGCCACCTCCGGAAGGATTCCTTCATTATGAAGGAGTACAAAAATTCCAATCTGTTTCAAGGCAATCATGGACCGGGCGGCAGTTCAGGGCCCAGTTCCCACGGACCGGGTTACGGCGGTGGCGGTTCAAGTTGTGGATTCCAAGGTAATCAGGGAAATCCAGGCAATCAGGGTGGTTACCATCAACAGTCAGGTCAGGGGAATCAGCAGCAACTGTTTGGGTATCAGAGTAACCCAAAGCAATTAAATAGTGGGCAATACCACGTCTTCAATACAAGTTTATGCAAACGGGATAAGAAGCTTCATAAAAGGGCAGTGAATGTCGTTGAACCAGTAGTTCCCCGTTACTTGCGCTGGTCAGAGCAGCCCATTGTGTGGAGTCGGGAGGATCACCCCCCCGGGTTGATAATCAGGGCCACTTAGCGTTGGTGGTTGCACCTCAGGTTGGAGGGTATAAGTTCAACAAGGTACTCATGGGCGGAGGGAGCAGCATCAATATCCTTTATTATGAAACTTCCCGTCGCATGGGGTTGACTCATAAGAATCTTAAACCGTCGAACACTGTTTTCCATGGCATGGTGCCTGATAACCCACAAGTATAGGGGATCAATTGTAGCCTCTTTAGATAAGTAAGAGTGTCGAACCCAACGAGGAGCTAAAGGTAGAACAAATATTCCCTCAAGTTCTATCGACCACCGATACAACTCTACGCACGCTTGACGTTAGCTTTACCTAGAACAAGTATGAAACTAGAAGTACTTTGTAGGTGTTTCTGGATAAGTTTGCAAGAATATAAAGAGCACATAAATAAAAAGTAGGGGCTGTTTAGATAAAGACACAACTAAATTAGTTTTAGTAGAGAGCTTTTTGTCACGAGAACGTTAGTTGTCCCTAGGCAATCGATAACTAGACCGGTAATCGTTATTACAATTTTATTTGAGGGAGAGGCATAAGCTAACATACTTTCTCTACTTGGATCATATGCACTTATGATTGGAACTCTAGAAAGCGTCCGCAACTACAAAAGATCATTAAGGTAAAACCCAACCATAGCATTATAAGGCATCAAGTCCTCTTTACTCCCATACGCAAACAACCTACTTACTCGGGTATGTGCTTCTGTCACTCACGCCACCCACCATAAGCAAATCATGAACATATTGCAAACCCTACAACGGGGATCCCTCACGCTTGTGCAACACGGAGAGCACCATAGGACAGAACCAATAATAAAACATGTAACTCAAACCAATCACGATCATCAATTAACCCATAGGACAAAACGGATCTACTCAAACATCATAGGATAGCCATACATCATTGGGAAATAATATATAGTGTTGAGCACCATGTTTAAGTAGAGATTACAGCAGGTAAAAGAGGGGATACACCGCTGCATAGAGGGGGGAAGAGTTGGTGATGACAACGGTGAAGTTGTTAGTGTAGATTGCGGTGATGATGATGGCCCCCGGTGGCGTTCTGGCGCCACCGGAAGCGAGGGGGAGAGAGCCCACCTCTTTCTCCTTCTTCCTTGGCCTTCTCCCTAGGTGGGAGAAGGTTTCTCCCTCTGGTCCTTGGTCTCCATGGCGTGGGAGGGGCGAGAGCCCCTCCGATATTGGATCTGTCTCTCTGTCTCTCTCTGTTTCTGCGCTCTCATCTTCTGCCCTTTCACCGTTTCTTATATATCCGGAGATCCGTAACTCCGATTGGATTGAAACCTTCACCAAGATTTTTTCCCAAAAAATAGCTTTCTTGCGGCCAAAGAAGAGCAGCAACCGCCTTACGGGGTGCCCACAAGGGTCAGGGGCGTGCCCCCCTGCCTCGTGGCCCCCTCGTGCACCGTCTCATGTTGATTCTTCTTCCCAAATATCACAAATATTCCAAAAATATTCTCCGTCCGTTTTTATCCCGTTTGGACTCCGTTTGATATGGGTTTTCTGCGAAACATAAAACATGCAACAAACAGGAACTGGCACTAGGCACTGGATCAATATGTTAGTTCCAAAAAATAATATAAAAAGTTGCCAAAAGTATATGAAAGTTGTAGAATATTGTCATGGAACAATCAAAAATTCTAGATACGACGGAGACGTATCAGCATCCCCAAGCTTAATTCCTGCTCGTCCTCGAGTAGGTAAATGATAGAAAAGATAATTCTTGATGTGGAATGCTACCTAGCATAATATTGATCATATATCTAATCATGGCATGAATATTAAGACACGAGTGATTTAAAGCAATAGTCTATCATTTGACATAAAAACAATAATAGTCAGGCATCCCAATAAACAATCATGTCTTTCAAAATATCAATGCTAAAGAACGCTATCCCTACAAAATCATATAGTCTTTTATGCTTCCTTTTCTTAACACAAGGTTGCCCTCATGCCCATCCCGGTGTCAGCCAAGAAATTGATTTATACCTTTTAACGCGCTTCAGCTTTTTCAACCCTCACGCAATACATGAGCGCAAGCCATGGATATAGCACTATAGGTGGAATAGAGTATGATGGTGGAGGCTGTGTGGAGAAGACAAAAAGGGAGACAGTCTCACATCGACGTGGCTAATCAACGGGCTATGGAGATGCCCATCAATTGATGTCAATGCGAGGAGTAGGGATTGCCATGCAATAAGTGTATGAAAGCTCAAACTGAAACTAAGTGGGTGTGCATCCAACTTGCTTGCTCATGAAGACCTCGTGCATTTGAGGAAGCCCATCATCGGAATATACGAGCCAAGTTCTATAATGAAAATTCCCACTAGTATATGAAAGTGATAACTCAAGAGACTCTCTATATGAAGAACATGGTGCTATTTGAAGCACAAGTGTGGTAAAAGGATAGTAACATTGCCCCTTCTCTCTTTTTCTCTCATTTTTTTGGTGGGCTTCTTTGGCCTCTTTTTTTTGGGCTTCTTTGGCCTCTTTTATTTTTCATAAAGTCCGGAGTCTCATCCCGACTTGTGGGGGAATCATAGTCTCCATCATCCTTTCCTTCTTTGAGGCAATGCACTAACAATGATGATCATCACACTTTTATTTACTTACAACTCAATATTACAACTCGATATCTAGAACAAAGATATGACTCTATATGAATGCCTCCGGTGGTGTATCGGGATGTGCAGTGATCTAGCATAGCAATGACATCAAAAAAACGGACAAGCCATGAAAACATCATGCTAGCTATCTTACGATCATGCAAAGCAATATGACAATGAATGCTCAAGTCATGTATATGATGATGATGGAAGTTGCATGGCAATATATCTCGGAATGGATATGGAAATACCATGATAGGTAGGTATGGTGGCTGTTTTGAGGAAGATATAAGGAGGCTTATGTGTGATAGAGCGTATCGTATCACGGGGTTTGGATGCACCGGCGAAGTTTGCACCAACTCTTGAGGTGAGAATGGGCAATGCACTGCATCAAGAGGCTAGCAATGATGGAAGGGTGAGAGTGCGTATAATCCATGGACTCACATTAGTCATAAAGAACTCATATACTTATTGCAAAAGTTTATTAGCCCTCGAAGCAAAGTACTACTACGCATGCTCCTAGGGGGGAGGTTGGTAGGAGTTAACCATCGCGCGCCCCCGACCTTCACGCAAAGATAAACAATCAAAATACAATGCGCGCCAATTTGGTTACATAGTTAGGAGCCCATACGTGCATGCTTCGAGAATCACAAACCTTAACACCAATATCCTTACTAAACACAACCATTTACTAGAACCTCCCACATATTATCATCTCTATATCGCAAAACTATTGCAAGGAATCAAACATATCATATTCAGTGATCTACAAGCTTTATATAGGATTTTATGACTAACCATGTGAATGACCAATTCCTGTCATCTCTCTAAATGGATATAAGTGAAGCAAGAGAGTTTAATTCCATCTACAAAATATATGCCCATGCTCTAACAAATATAAGTGAAGCAAAAGAGCATTCTACAAATGGCGATTTTCCATGTGAAGAGAAACAGGCAATCCAAACTTCAAATGATATAAGTGAAGCACATGAAGCATTCTATAAAGCCATACTCAAAATATTTAAGTGAAGTGCAATGAGCATTATATAAATCAACCAGGGACTATCTCATACCAGCATGGTGCATAAAAGAAAAGTGAAAACTAAATGCAAAAGATGCTCCAAGATTTGCACATATCGCATGAACGAAATGAATCCAAAAACATACCGATACTTGTTGAAGAAAGAGGGGATGCCTTCCGGGGCATCCCCAAGCTTAGACGCTTGAGTCTCCTTGAATATTTACTTGGGGTGCCTTGGGAATCCCAAATCTTGAGCTCTTGTCTCTCCTCCTTTTCCTCATATCGAGACCTTCTCGATCATCGAACACTTCATCCACACAAAACTTCAATAGAAAACTCGGTAAGATCCGTTAGTATAATAAAACAAATCACTACTCTAAGTACTATTGTAAACCAATTCATATTTTGTTTTTGCATTGTGTATACTTTAATATAACTTTTCCATGGCTTAATCCACTGATAGAAATTGATAGTTTCACCAAAACAAGAAACTATGCATCAAAAACAGAATCTGTCAAAAACACAACAGTCTGTAGCAATCTGAAAATTCACCATACTTCTGGTACCCCAAAAGTTCTACCAAAATTAGGAAAAATAAAAATTTATACAGAAAGACAGTGCAAAAAAGTTTCAGAACCGTTTGACGTTCCAGTAAAAAATAAAAAATCGCGCACTACAGCCAAAGTTTCTGTCCTGCACCGCACAAACCTACAAGCATTGTAAACATCCTAAAGGCAAACCTTGGCACATTATTTTTTATAATACAATGGAATTGTACAAGGGATAATTATTTTTATTGAAAAGTTTCTTTAATTAAGATTCACAAAGTTTCTGTGAGCATGAACAAAGTTCAAGGAGCTCTCCCACTTCAACAATGCTTGTCTCTCTCACTTTCACTTTTCTTTTTGAAAAGTTTTGCGTTCCCCTCTTTTTTTTAAACTTTATAAAAGAACTCAACAGAAATAAATGACTCTCTAAAACTTCTGGGTTGTCTCCCTGGCAGCGCTTTCTTTAAAGCCATTAAGCTTGGCATATAGTGCTCAAGTAATGGATCCACCCGGATCCCAAAGTATATCAAAGCCAATTTTAATTAACAGTGATATGTAATTTAGTAGTGATCACAAAGTAACATATATCATGCAACAACAAAGTATAACTCTCTTCCTATGCATCGGCATGTCATAAAAGAACAATTCATGCACGCCAAGTAAAGGCCAATGCATAGTATAAGCAGTTTCTTGCAATTCTATCATATTGGAAACATCGAGAGGTGGAGATATAGTTCCTCTCTCATATTAATTGCAAGTTGGAGCAGCAAGCACATGCATATTATATCTATCAAAATTATCATGTGCAACGGTAAAAGGCAACCCATCAATATAATCCTTAATAAGCACAAACTTCTCCGATCTGATTGTAGTAGGGAGAATTCAAAAGATAATAGGACTATCATGCATGGGTGCAATAGCAACAATTTCATGTTTAACATAAGGAACTATAGCAAGTTCATCTCCATAAGCATAATTCATATTGGCATCTTGGCCACAAGCATAGTGTAGGACCTTGAAGTATGTCTAGAGGGGGGTGATTAGACTACTTGACCAATAAAAACTTAACCTTTTCCCAATTTTATAGTTTGGCAGATTTTAGCTATTTTAGTACAAGTCAAGCAATCATCACACAATTCAAGCAAGCATGCAAAGAGTGTATAGGCAGCGGAAATTAAAGCATGCAACTTGCAAGAAAGTAAGGGGAAGGGTTTGGAGGTATCAAACGCAATTGGAGACACGGATGTTTTTGTCGTGGTTCCGATAGGTGGTGCTATCGTACATCCACGTTGATGGAGACTTCAACCCACGAAGGGTAGCCATGCTTGAGTCCACGGAGGGCTCCACCCACGAAGGGTCCATGAAGAAGCAACCTTGTCTATCCCACCATGGCCGTAAGCCCACGAAGGACTTGCCTCACTAGCGGTAGATCTTCACGAAGTAGGCGATCTCCTTGCCGTTACAAACTCCTTGGTTCAACTCCACAATCTTGTCGAAGGCTCCCAAGTGACACCTAGCCAATCTAGGAGACACCACTCTCCAAGAAGTAACAAATGGTGTGTTGATGATGAACTCCTTGCTCTTGTGCTTCAAATGATAGTCTCCCCAACACTCAACTCTCTCTCATAGGATATGGATCTGGTGGAAAGAGGGTTTGAGTGGAAAGCAACAGGAAGGCTAGAGATCAAGATTCATATGGTAGGAATGGAATATCTTGGCCTCAACACATGAGTAGGTGGTTCTCTCTCAGGCTGGTAAGTTGGAAGTGTAGGTTTATTCGATGGCTCTCTCCATGAATGAAGAGGAGGTGGAGGGGTATATATAGACTCCACACAAAATCTAACTGTTACACACAATTTACCAAACTCGGTGGGACCGAATCGTTAAACTTCGGTTGGACCGATTTAGTAAACCTAGTGACCGTTAGTGATTTTGATTGGGACTGACATGCATCTCGGTGAGACCGACTCGGTTAGGGTTAGGGCATAACGTAATCTCGGTGAGACCGATTACACAAACTCGGTGAGACCGATTTGGTAATAAGCTTTCCAGAGAGTTGGTCAGGTAAACTCGATGGGACCGATTTGCTCTTTTCGGTGAGATCAAAATGTTACAAAAAGGAAACAAAGAGTTTACATTGCAATCTCGGTGGGACCGATCGCTCACTTCGGTTAGACCGAAACGTTACGAAGGGAAATAGAGAGATTGCAACCCCATCTCGGTGAGACCGAGATCCCTATCGGTAAGACCGATTTTCTTAGGGTTTGTGGCAGTGGCTATGACTTTTGGAATCGGTGGCGCCGGATAGAAAGAATCAGTGTGACTGATTTTGGCTTTAGGTTTAGGTCATTTGTGGATGTGGGAAAGTAGTTGAGGGTTTTGGAGCATATCACTAAGCACATGAAGCAAGAGGCTCATTAAGCAACACCTCATCCCTCCTTGATAGTATTGGCTTTTCCTATAGACTCAATGTGATCTTGGATCACTAAAATGTAAAATGAAGAGTCTTGAGCTTTTGAGCTTGAGCCAATCCTTTGTCCTTAGTATTTTGAGGATCCACTTTCATCATCCATGCCATGCCATTCATTGAGCTTTCCTGAAATAATAGTCTTGGAATAGCATTAGCTCAATGAGCTATATGTTGTTATGAATTACCAAAACCACCTAGGGATAGTTGCACTTTCACATAGCAAGCATCATCAAAAAAGGGTATTTCAAGAGAATCAACGGGATCATGACAATCATCATAGCAATCATCCATCGGTAAGCCCGAAGGGGAATTAAACAATGTATGAGTTGAAGATTTACTCTCATTAGAAGGTGGGCACGGGTAGCTAATCCGCTCTTCCTCCTTATGTTCTTCGCTCTCCTCATCATCTTTTTCATCCAATGAGCTCACAGTTTCATCAATTTCTTCTTCCATAGACTCCTGCAAAATATTATTCTCTTCTTGGACCGCGGAGACTTTCTCAATAAATGCATCAATATTGGAATTGTATTCATAATTCTCATAACAATATTTAAGTATAGCAAAATTTTCATGTCTGTAAACAACATCATCAAGAATTTCACACTCTTTAAACACGGATTCAATTTCATAAGCACCCATAAAAGCAACAAATTCTTCTATTTGTTCCACATCATAGTAATCATATATACCATTAGCATAAGAAGATAAGGTTTCATTATCCTTAAATTTGCATGAAAAGGGAAGGTGTGGAGCCATCATCCTAGAGCAACAAGTATAATCATATCTCAAGCATAGTTCCCGAGCATACCAATGCAACATATGAATTTGATCCCATAATAGTTTCCCTTTTTGTGTCAAGCGATAATCCCTAAAGTATTCACGTTGATCCAACGTGTCTCCCATAACATAATTGAATGGGGTTTTCTCAGGATTATCAAAGTAGTACATAATATTTTCCACATAACCATCATCGAGGGTTTTAGGAGGTTCCCCATCTCCTTGAGTAGCAAGTACACCTAATTTTTTTGGTATTTCGTGTTCCATATCCATAACTAAAGATAGAGAACAACTTAGAATAGCAAATAAAATCTACTTAGTGATAAAGCAAACAAGCACACACGAGAATATTCACCCCACGCTATTGCTCCCCGGCAACGGCGCCATAAAAAGGTCTTGATAACCCACATGTATATGGGATCAATTGTAGCCTCTTTCGATAAGTAAGAATTTCGAACCCAACAAGGAGCTAAAGGTAAAACAAATATCCCCTCAAGTTCTATCAACCACCGATACAACTCTACGCACGCTTGACGTTCGCTTTACCTAAAACAAGTATGAAACTAGAAGTACTTTGTAGGTGTTTTTGGATAAGTTTGCAATAATATAAAGAGCACGTAAATAAAAAGTAGGGGATGTTTAGATAAAGACACAACTAAATTAGTTTTAGTAGAGAGCTTTTTGTCACCAGAAAGTTATTTGTCCCTAGGCAATCGATAACTAGACCGGTAATCGTTATTACAATTTTATTTGAGGGAGACGCATAAGCTAACATACTTTCTCTAATTGGATCATATGCACTTATGATTGGAACTCTAGCAAGCATCCGCAACTACTAAAGATCATTAAGGTAAACCCAACCATAGCATTATAAGGCACAAGTCCTCTTTACTCCCATACGCAAACAACCTACTTACTCGGGTATGTGCTTCTGTCACTCACGCCACCCGCCATAAGCAAATCATAAACATATTGCAAACCCTACAGCGGGGATCCCTCACGCTTGCATGACACGGAGAGCACCATAGGACAACACCAATAATAAAACATGCAAATCAAACCAATCACGATCATCAATTAACCCATAGGACAAAACGGATCTACTCAAACATCATAGGATAGCCATACATCATTGGGAAATAATATACAGCGTTGAGCACCATGTTTGAGTAGAGATTACAGCAGGTAAAAGAGGGGATACACAGCTGCATAGAGCGGCAAGAGTTAGTGATGATGGCGGTGAAGTTGTTGGTGTAGATCGCGGTGATGATGATGGCCCCCGGCGGTGTTCCGGCTCCACCGAAAGCGAGGGGGAGAGAGCCCCCCTCCTTCTTCTTCCTTGGCCTTATCCCTAGGTGGGAGAAGGGTTCTCCCTCTGGTCCTTGGTCTCCATGGCGTGGGAGGGGCGAGAGCCCCTCCGAGATTGGATCTGTCTCTCTGTCTCTCTCTGTCTCTCTCTGTTTCACCGTTTCTTATATATCCGGAGATTCGTAACTCCAATTGGATTGAAACCTTCACCAAGATTTCCCCCCAAAAATTAGCTTTCTTGCGGCCAAAGAAGAGCAGCAACCGCCTTACGGGGTGCCCACGAGGGTCAGGGGCCCGCCCCCTGCCTCGTGGCCCCCATCGGGCACCATCTCACGTTGATTATTCTTCTCAAATATCACAAATATTCCAAAAAATTTCTCCGTCCGTTTTTTCCCATTTGGACTCCGTTTTATATGGGTTTTCTGCGAAACATAAAACATGCAACAAACAGGAACTGGCACTGGGCACTGGATCAATATGTTAGTCCCAAAAATAATATAAAAAGTTGCCAAAAGTATATGAAAGTTGTAGAATATTGGTATGGGACAATCAAAAATTATAGATACGACGGAGACATATCAGCATCCCCAAGCTTAATTCTTGCTCGTCCTCAAGTAGGTAAATGATAAAGAAGATAATTTTTGATGTGGAATGCTACCTAGCATAATCTTGATCATATATCTAATCATGGCATGAATATTAAGACACGAGTGATTCAAAGCAATAGTCTATCATTTGACATAAAAACAATAATAGTTGGGCATCCCAATAAACAATCATGTCTTTCAAAATATCAATGCTAAAGAACGCTATCCCTACAAAATCATATAGTATTTTATGCTTCCTTTTCTTAACACAAGGTACCCCTCATGCCCATCCCGGTGTCAGCCAAGCAATTGGTTCATACCTTTTAACGCGCTTCGGCTTTTTCAACCCTCACGCAATACATGAGCGCAAGCCAGGGATATAGCACTATAGGTGGAATAGAGTATGCTGGTAGAGGTTGTGTGGAGAAGACAAAGAGGGAGAAAGTCTCACATTGACGCGGCTAATCAATGGGCTTTGGAGATGCCCATCAATTGATGTCAATGCGAGGAGTAGGGATTGTCATGCAACGGATGCACTAGAGCTATAAGTGTATGAAAGCGCGCTCATCGAGTTCATCCGTGAGAACCGGGACATCTTTGCATGGAAACCTTCTGATATGCCAGGTGTACCGAGGGAACTCGCTGAGCACACTCTCAATATTGATCCCAAGTTTAAACCGGTCAGGCAATTTCTTCGTCGTTTCAATGAGGAAAGGCTTAAGGCCATTGGTGAAGAGGTAGCCCGGCTCTTGGCGGCTGGGTTTGTTGTTGAAGTTTTTCATCCTGAGTGGTTGGCTAACCCGGTGCTGGTACTAAAGAAGAACGACACTTGGCATATGTGTGTGGACTACACAGACTTAAACAAGGCTTGTCCGGCTGATCCTTTTGCTCTCCCTCGTATTGATCAGATTATTGATGCTACCGCGGGTTGTGAGCGTTTGAGCTTTTTGGATGCTTATTCTGGTTATCATCAGATCAAGATGGCAGTTAAGGACCAGGAGAAGACAACTTTTATCACTCCCTTTGGAGCCTTCTGTTATGTGTCTATGCCTTTTGGGCTCAAGAGTGCCCAAGCGACTTACCAGCGATGTGTGCAGAATTGCCTTCATAATCAGATTGGGCGCAATGTTCATGCTTATGTGGATGATATCATGGTGAAATCCAGAAAGAAGGAGACCTTGATAGATGATTTAAAGGAGATCTTTGATAATCTTCGGGTCTACAAGATGATGCTTAACCCAACCAAGTGCATTTTTGGTGTACCAACAGGCAAGCTCTTGGGTTTTCTAGTTTCTAACAGAGGCATTGAAGCTAACCCGGAGAAGATCAAGGCCATCACTTCCGTCGATAAACCAGCATGTGTTAATGATGTTTAACGCCTGGCGGGTCGTATTGCGACGCTAAGCCGGTTTATAAGCCGATTGGGAGAAAAGTCTATCCCTCTGTATCAGATGATGAAAAAGATAGATAATTTTGTTTGGAGTGATGCCGCTAATGCAGCGTTCGAGGATTTGAAGAAGCAGCTGGCTGAGCCACCTTTTCTGGCTGCCCCTGTTGATAAAGAGCCATTTTTGTTGTACGTGGCTGCCAATGCACAGGCTGTCAGCGTGGCTCTTGTGGTGGAACGGAAGGAAGCAGGCAAGGAATATCCGGTTCAAAGGCCGGTTTACTACATAAGCGAGGTGGTTATTGAGTCCAAGCAGAGATATCTGCATTGGCAGAAACTTGTGTATGGGGTGCTCATGGCCAGTCAGAAGCTTAAGCAATATTTTTTGGGTCATCCCATCACTGTGGTTAGTTATGCTCCTTTAGGGGATATTATTCAGAACAGGGAAGCCACAGGTCGGATAGCCAAGTGGGCAATTGAGCTTGGACCTCATGGTTTGAACTATATGCCTCGCACAGCCATCAAATCTCAAGCACTGGTGGATTTCATCAATGACTGGACAGAGCTGCAGATGCCCGAGGAAAAGCCAGATAACACGTATTGGACTATTCACTTTGAGGGGTCCAGGCAATTGGAGGGCTCGGGGTCTGGAGTCGTTCTCGCTTCCCCTCGAGGTGATAAATTTTGGTATGTTCTCTGTTTGATGTTCCCTTGCACTAACAATGCAGCTGAGTATGAGGCTTTGCTCCACGGTCTTCGGATGGCTAAGGAGATGAACTTAAGCCGGGTAAGGTGTGATACGTCTCCAACATATCTATTATTTTTTATTGTTCCATGCTATTATATTATCTGTTTTGGATGTTTAATGGGATTTATCATACACTTTTATATTATTGCTAGGACTAACCTGTTAACCGGAGGCCCAATCCAGATTGTTGTTTTATGCCTATTTCAGTGTTTCGTAGAAAAAGAATATCAAACGGAGTCCAAACGGAATGAAACCTTCGGGAACATGATTTTTGAAACAAACGTGATCCAGAGGACTTGGAGTGGACGTCAAGGCATCAACGAGGCGGCCACGAGGCGTGGCGCGCCACTACCCCTGGCGCGCCCTCCACCCTCGTGGGCCCCTCGTAGCTCCACCGACCTACTTCTTCCTCCTATATATACCTACGGACCTCGAAAACATCCAGGAGCACCACAAAACCCTATTTCCACCGCCGCAACCTTCTGTTCCCGTGAGATACCATCTTGGGGCCTTTTCCGGTGCTCCGCCGGAGGGGGCATTGCTCACGGAGGGCTTCTACATCAACACCATAGCCTCTCCGATGATGTGTGAGTAGTTTACCTCAGACCTTCGGGTCCATAGTTATTAGCTAGATGGCTTATTCTCTCTCTTTGGATCTCAATACAAAGTTCTCCTTGTTTCTCTTGGAGATCTATTCGATGTAATCTTCTTTTGCGGTGTGTTTGTCGAGATCGGATGAATTGTGGGTTTATGATCAAGATTATCTATGAATAATATTTGAATCTCCTCTGAATTCTTTTATGTATGATTGGTTATCTTTGCAAGTCTCTTCGAATTATCAGTTTGGTTTGGCCTACTAGATTGATCTTTCTTGCAATGGGAGATGTGCTTAGCTTTGGGTTCAATCTTGCGGTGCTCGATCCCAGTGACAGTAGGGGAAACGACACGTATTGTATTGTTGCCATCGAGGATAAAAAGATGGGGTTTATATCATATTGCTTGAGTTTATCCCTCTACATCATGTCATCTTACCAAATGTGTTACTTTGTTCTTATGAACTTAATACTCTAGATGCATGCTGGATAGCGGTCGATGTGTGGAGTAATAGTAGTAGATGCAGGCAGGAGTCGATCTACTTGTCGCGGACGTGATGCCTATATACATGATCATACCTAGATATTCTCATAACTATGCTCAATTATATCAATTGCTCGACAGTAATTTGTTTACCCACCGTAATACTTATGCTATCTTGAGAGAAGCCACTAGTGAAACCTATGTCCCCCCGGTCTATTTTCCATCATATTAATCTCCCGTCAACTAGTTATTTCTTTTACCGTTTATTTTGCTTTCTTTACTTTTAGTCTTTATCATAAAGATACCAAAAATATTAACTTATCATCTCTATCAGATCTCACTTTTGCAAGTGGCCATGAAGGGCTTGACAACCCCTTTATCGCATTGGTTGCAAGGTTCTTATTTGTTTGTGTAGGTGCATGGGACTTGCGTGTGGCCTCCTACTGGATTGATACCTTGGTTCTCAAAAACAGAGGGAAATACTTACGCTACTTTGCTGCATCACCATTTCCTCTTCAAGGAAAAACCAACATTGTGCTCAAGAGGTAGCAATAAGGATTTATGGCGACGTTGCCAGGGAGTCTACGCACAAGTCAAGACATACCAAGTACCCATCACAAACTCTTATCCCTCGCATTACATTATTTGCCATTTGCCTCTCGTTTTCCTCTCCCCCACTTCACCCTTGCCGTTTTATTCGCCCTCTCTTCCGTTCGCCTCTTTTTCGCTTCTGTCGTCGTTATGGCTAGTCCTTTATCTTCTACTTTGTCTCCTGAGAATGAAGTTCTTAATTTTAAACAAAAGGAGGGAGAAAATCTAAAAGATGCTTGGTATAGAATTAGTAATGGTCAAAATAGATCTACTAGGAAGCAATCCACTTCCGTTCTTCTTCGCAACTTTTATGTAGGCATTACTCCTTGGTATAGATATATTCTTGATACCATTACCAGAGGGAATTTTTTGGGTAGCCATACTTTTGATTCTTATAATGCTATGACAGATTTATTTGGCTCACCACTTCTTTTGGTTAGTGGAACTATGTTAACGTTGGAACATGTTATGCAAAGGCTTGAAATTATTGAAAATAAAGTTGCCACTACGGAATTAATTGAGAAATTGGATAAAAAGATCCACAATAAAATTACTCAATATGGACCTAAGGTAGGAGTTACTTTGAATTTTTTTAAAGAAAAGGAGCCCATATTTGATGAAAGAATAGATCAAGATTCCTCTAGAATCGATAAACTTGAGGGGATTATTACCAATCTAGGGTCCGCTTTTTCTTCCATAAGAAACACTACAAAAACTGCCAAATTTATGTATGTTCCTAAAAATAAGGGTGAATCTCCTAGTAAGAATACCGCGGAGCTCAAATCAATAAGTGTTCACCCCAATTTCTTTGCTATCATTAAGGAACCTCTTGCTACAAACGAATTTCTTGATTTCTTGCCTAGGAGATTGATCATTAATAAAAAGAAATAAATTCCTAAGGGGTATAAATGTTCTATTGAAGAATTTCCTATGAAAGATGGCAATACCTACATCTATCCTTGTTTTTGTGCCTAGCTAGGGGCGTTAAACAATAGCGCTTGTTGGGAGGCAACCCAATTTTATTCTAGTTTTTTGCTTTTTGGTTCTGTTTAGTAATAAGTTTTTGATCTAGCCTCTGGTTAGATTCGTTTTTGTGTTTTAATTAGTGTTTGTGCCAAGTAAAACCGTTAGGATAACCTACGGTGTTAGTTATTTGATCCTGCTGTAAAAAACTGAAACTTTGCACGCACGAGATTAGTTTTAATAAATCACAGGAAGGTGATTTTCAATTGATTATTTTTGCAGTAGATCAATACACAAATTATATAGGACTTCCTAATTTGGTAGAATTTTTTACGTTCCAGAAGTTTCCGTTAGATACAGATTACTACAGACTGTTCTGTTTTTGACAGATTCTGTTTTTCGTGTGTTGTTTGCTTATTTTGATGAATCTATGGCTAGTAAACGAGCTTATAAACCATAGAGAAGTTGGAATACAGTAGGTTTAACAACACTATAAATAAATAATGAGTTCATTACAGTACCTTAAAGTGGTGATTTGTTTTATTTCGCTAACGGAGCTTATGAGATTTCCTGTTGAGTTTTGTGTTGTGAAGTTTTCAAGTTTTGGGTAAGGATTTGATGGATTATGGAACAAAGAGTGGCAAGAGCCTAAGCTTGGGGATGCCCATGTCACCCCAAGGTAAAATTCAAGGACAACCAAAAGCCTAAGCTTGGGGATGCCCCGGAAGGCATCCCCTCTTTCGTCTTCGTCTATCGGTAACTTTACTTGGAGCTATATTTGTATTCACCACATGATATGTGTTTGCTTGGAGAGTCTAGTATGATTTGAGTCTTTGCTTTTTAGTTTGCCAAAATCATCCTTGCTGTACACACCTTTTGAGAGACACACACATGATTCGGAATTTATTAGAATACTCTATGTGCTTCACTTATATCTTTTGAGCTATATAGTTTTTGCTCTAGTGCTTCACTTATATCTTTTAGAGCACGGTGGTGGTTTTATCTTATAGAAATTATTGATCTATCATACTTCACTTATATTATTTTGAGAGTCTTTTAGAACAACATGGTATTTTGCTTTGATTGAAATTAGTCCTAAAGTAATAGGCATCCAAGATAGGTATAATAAAAACTATCATATAAAGTGCATTGAATACTATGAGAAGTTTGATGCTTGATGATTGTTTTGAGATATGAGGATGGTAATATTAGAGTCATGCTCGTTGAGTAATTATGAATTTGAGGAATACTTGTGTTGAAGTTTCTGATTCCCGTAGCATGCACGTATGGTGAACCATTATGTGATGAAGTTGGAGCATGATTTATTTATTGATTGTCTTCCTTATGTGTGGAGGTCGGGATCGCGCAATGGTTAACTCCTACCAACCCTTCCCCTAGGAGCATGCGTGTAGTACTTTGTTTTGATGACTTGTAAATCTGATGACTTGTAAATCTTTGCAATAAGTATGTGAGTTCTTTATGACTAATGTTGAGTCCATGGATTATACGCACTCTCACCCTTCCACCATTGCTAGCCTCTCTAATACCGCGCACTTCTCGCCGGTATCATACACCCACCATATACCTTCCTCAAAACATCCACCATACCTACCTATTATGGCATTTCCATAGCCATTCCGAGATATATTGCCATGCAACTTTCCATCGTTCCGTTTATTATGACACGCTCCATCATCATCATATTGCTTTGCGTGATCATGTAGTTGACATCGTATTTGTGGCAAGGCCACCATTCATATTTTTCATACATGTCACTTTTGATTCATTGCATATCCCGGTACACGCCGGAGGCATTCACATAGAGTCATATTTTGTTCTAAGTATCGAGTTGTAATTCTTGAGTTGTAAGTAATAAAAGTTTGATGATCATCATTATTAGAGCATTGTCCCATGTGAGGAAAGGATGATGGAGACTATGATTCCCCCACAAGTCGGGATGAGATTCCGGACTAAATAAAGAAAAAAAAGAGGCCAAGAAAAAAGGAGAAAAAGGCCCAAAGAGAGAAAAAAATGAGAGAAAAAGAGAGAAGGGACAATGTTAATATCCTTTTGCCACACTTGTGCTTCAAAGTAGCACCATGATCTTCATGATAGAGAGTCTCCTATGTTGTCACTTTCATATACTAGTGGGAATTTTTCATTATAGAACTTGGCTTGTATATTCCAATGATGGGCTTCCTCAAAGTGCCTTAGGTCTTCGTGAGCAAGCAAGTTGGATGCACACCCACTTAGTTTCTTTGTTGAGCTTTCATACATTATAGCTCTAGTGCATCCGTTGCATGGCAATCCTTACTGACTCACATTGATATCTATTAATGGGCATCTCCATAGCCCGTTGATACGCCTAGTTGATGTGAGACTATCTTCTTCCTTTTTGTCTTGTCCACAACCACCATCCTATTCCACCTATAGTGCTATGTCCATGGCTCACACTCATGTTTGCGTGAAGATTGAAAAAGTTTGAGAATACTAAAGTATGAAACAATTGCTTTGCTGAAACCGGGGTTGTGCATGATTTAAATATTTTGTGTGATGAAGATAGAGCATAGCCAGACTATATGATTTTGTAGGGATAACTTTCTTTAGCCATGTTATTTTGAGAAGACATGATTGCTTAGTTAGTATGCTTGAAGTATTATTATTTTTATGTCAATATTAAACTTTTACCTTGAATCTTTCGGATCTGAACATTCATGCCACAATAAAGAAAGATACATTGAGAAATATGCTAGGTAGCATTCCACATCAAAAAGTCTGTTTTATCATTTACCTACTCGAGGACGAAAGGAATTAAGCTTAGATGCTTGATACGTCTCCAACGTATCTACAATTTTTGATTGTTCCATGCTATTATATTATCTGTTTTGGATGTTCAATGGGCTTTATCATACACTTTTATATTATTTTTGGGTCTAACATATTAATCGGAGGCCCAGCACAGAATTGCTGTTTTTTTGCCTATTTCAGTGTTTCGCAGAAAAAGAATATCAAACGGAGTCCAAACGGCATGAAACCTTCGGGAACGTGATTTTCGGAACAAACGTGATCCATAGGACTTGGAGTGGATGTCAAGGCATCAACGAGGAGGCCACGAGGCAGGGGGGCGCGGCTACCCCCTGGGCGCGCCCTCCACCCTCGTGGGCCCCTAGTAGCTCCACCAACCTACTTCTTCCTCCTATATATACCTATGGAACCCGAAAACATCCAGGAGCACCACGAAACCCTATTTCCACCACCGCAACCTTGTATACATGTGAGATCCCATCTTGGGGCCTTTTCCGGCGCTCCTCCGGAGGGGGCATTGATCATGGAGGGCTTCTACATCAACACCATAGCCACTCCGATGATGTGTGAGTAGTTTACCTCAGACCTTCGGGTCCATAGTTATTAGCTAGATGGCTTCTTCTCTCTCATTGGATCTCAATACAAAGTTCTCCTTGTTTATCTTAAAGATCTATTCAATGTAATCTTCTTTTGCGGTGTGTTTGTCGAGATCCGATGAATTGTGGGTTTATGATCAAGATTATCTATGAACAATATTTGAATCTCCTCTGAATTCTTTTATGTATGATTGGTTATCTTTGCAAGTCTCTTCGAATTATCAGTTTGGTTTGGCCTACTAGATTGATCTTTCTTGCAATGGGAGATGTGCTTAGCTTTGGGTTCAATCTTGCGGTGCTCGATCCCAGTGAAAGTAGGGGAAATGACACGTATTGTATTGTTGCCATCGAGGATAAAAAGATGGTGGTTATATCATATTGCTTGAGTTTATCCCTCTACATCATGTCTTCTTACCTAATGCGTTACTCTGTTCTTATGAACTTAATACTCTAGATGCATGCTGCATAGCGGTCGATGTGTGGAGTAATAGTAGTAGAAGCAGGCAGGAGTCGATCTACTTGTCACGGACGTGACACCTAAATACATGATCATACCTAGATATTCTCATAACTATGCTCAATTCTATCAATTGCTCGACAGTAATTTGTTTACCCACCGTAATACTTATGCTATCTTGAGAGAAGCCACTAGTGAAACCTATGGCCCCCGGGTCTATTTTCCATCATATTAATCTCCCGTCAACTAGTTATTTCTGTCGCCTTTTATTTTGCTTTCTTTACTTTTAGTCTTTATCATAAAAATACCAAAAAAAAATCTTATTATCTCTATCAGATCTCACTTTTGCAAGGGCTTGAAGGGCTTGACAACCCCTTTATCGCGTTGGTTGCAAGGTTCTTATTTGTTTGTGTAGGTGCGTGGGACTTGCGTGTGGCCTCCTACTGGATTGATACCTTGGTTCTCAAAAACTGAGGGAAATACTTATGCTACTTTGCTGCATCACCCTTTCCTCTTCAAGGGAAAACCAACACTGTGATCAAGAGGTAGCAAGGTGCTTCGGTGACTCAGATTTGGTGGCTCAACAAGTCTCTGGTACTTGGGATTCTAAGGACCCACTCATGGCGGCTTATCGACGAGAGGTGGATGCTATTGCTGGTCACTTCAAGGGTTATCAAGTGGAGCATGTTGATCGGAGGAAAAATGAAGCGGTTGATGCCTTAAGCTGGTTGGGTTCTCAACATAAACCGGTGCCGCCTAACGTCTTTCTTGACGTTTTGCATAACCCGTCGGTCAAGTTACCTACAAAGCAGGATTTGGCTATTCCTGACCCGGAAGCTCAGTTGGTGGCGGCTATTCATGCCATCCCGGATTGGACAGTCCCTTATTTGGCTTATATGACCCGGGGCGAGTTACCTGAGGATGAAACCTTAGCCAGGAAGATAACCCGGCGGTCTAAGTCGATGACAATTGTCAATGGCGAGCTGCACCATTACAGTGTTACAGGGGCTTTTCAAATATGTGTTTCTCCGGAGGAGGGCCGTGAGATTCTTCGTGAGATTCATGAAGGAGATTGTGGTCATCATGCCAGGTCTAAGTCTCTTGTGGCTAAAGCTTTCCGTCATGGATTTAATTGGCTGACGGCTCATGCTGATGCAGAGGATCTGGTCAATAAATGTGATGGTTGCCAAAAAAATTCACGACGAGCCCATGTGCCGGCTCAAGAATTGAGGATGATTATAATTACTTGGCCGTTTGCAGTCTAGGGGCTTGATATGGTTGGACCTTTTAAGAGGTCCAAGGATAAGAAGACCCACCTCTTGGTGGTGGTTGATAAGTTCACTAAGTGGGTAGAGGCAGAGCCGGTCAGTAAGTGTGACGCAACAACGACGGTTCAATTCATGAAGAAGGTGATCTTCCGTTTTGGCTTTCCACACAACATTATAACAGATAATGGCACTAATCTCTCCAAGGGTGCTATGAAAGAATTTTTTCAACGTGAGCATATCCGGCTTAATGTATCATCAGTGGCTCAACCCCAATCTAATGGTCAAGCTGAGAGAGCCAATCAGGAGATCCTGCAAGGCATCAAGCCCCGGCTTATGGTTCCCTTATAGAGGATGCTGGGTTGTTGGGTGGAGGAGTTACCTTCCGTGTTATGGAGCATTAATACCACCCCAATAGATCCACGGGTTACACGCCTTTCTTCATGGTTTACGGAGTAGAGGCGGTTCTCCCTAGTGACATCCGTCATGACTCACCTCGGGTGGCGGCTTATGTTGAAGCTGACAATGAAAAAACACGTCAGGAAGCACTTGACCTGTTGGATGAGCAGCGTGACATCGCAGCAGCTCGTTCGGCGATTTATCATCAGGATCTGCATCATTACCACAGCCGCCGGGTTAAAACTAGAACTTTCCAAGAAGGCAATTTGGTGCTCCGGCTTATCCAGGATCAGACTGATATGCACAAGTTATCCCCACCTTGGGAAGGACCCTTTGTGGTCAGTAAGAATCTCAACAATGGGTCCTACTACCTTATCGATGTTCGAGAGCACAGAGACTCACGTAAGTCAGAGCAGGAGACCCACCGGCCGTGGAATATTGCTCATCTTCGGCCTTACTACACCTGAGCCACTAGCTCTTCTGATGTACATATTTTGACAATGTATATATTATGATCAATATAATAAAGCCGGCATCCCTGTTAAAGCAAGGCCTCTGTCGTTTTTTCTCTTAAAGAATGAGTTGTTTTTGGTCACTTGGGGGCTTCTGCTTTATAGATCAAAGCTTTGATTACCCTTTGATCCGGCCTACATGCCACACAAAAAAAAACTTGGGGGCTTGTTACCCTGGATAAAAGGACCAAAGAGAGTCTTTTGCAAAGGCACAACTCAAATATAGGTGCCCATTGAGCACAGCTCAGAAATATTGCTTGGGGGCTCTTTTGTTCTAAAGAACATGAGTTGTCATAACCCTTGTGATGGGCTTAAAAGCCAGGCTTGGAAGCCAGGTGTATTCACCTAAAACCCCAGGTTATCCTGCCTTTTTAAGTAAGCCACTCCGCCCAGGTATTCCTGGAACGACCCGCCGAATGTTTGACAAGTCAATCTTCTGCAGACCCTGAACTTGTCAAAGTTAAAACGAGGATTGGTTATGTGAGGTCCATCTTATATGGTTTGTAAAACGGTTTAACTCAGTGGCCTGTGCAGCCCGTGAAAGCACTCGATTTTCGGCCTGGCAGCCCATGAAAAGCCTCGTTTTTCGCTTGTTTTTATTCGACAATTTTTTTTAGGTTTATTTGATGAGGCTTATAAGGCTTTATGACTATAACTCACCCGTGTTTATTGGCCCAGCCTAAGTCGCCAGTATAAGATGAAATAATATCCGGTGTTTATTAACCCGGCCCGGCTTGGTTCATAAGCCGACAATATATGATACTTGTCACTGCTCAAAATTCGGGTTATCGCCCTTACTACACTGGCTTGATAAACCAACCATGTGATCCAATATCACCGATATGATATATTTTAAATTATATATGGTTATGCTTATATCCAACCTTGGTTATGAACTATATTAGTTTTCCATGGTTTTATATTGGGCATTATAACCCGTCTAGCGGTAAACTGCCAGGACACTTTTAATCTGTTGTATGTAGGAACAGATTCAAAATTGCTAATATCATAAACATACGCGACATATCTTAACTTGGCGGATTAGCAGTATCATGCAAAGCAAATATGCACGATGGCATAGCAGATGAAGAGTTTTAAGCTAGCCTATTACAAGGCATTTGGTGCCCAAAAGAATAATTGTTTTTAACAAGTCTTGCGGAATGCAGATGCTAAACCGGCCACCAGTTTATGAATCTTGGCCTGGTTGACTTGAAGGTTGTGGATCATCCAGCGCCGGTTCATCTTCCTCTTCTCTACCCAGTGGCTGGAAGTCAATGGTTGTCCAATCGATCCCAGTTAAGGCTTTGAATACAGCTTCATCACTTATAAGTGTGGAGGGATCAACATCAGGGGCATATGTATGCTTACGGATTGGAGGAGTAAGATTTGGAGCATCATAAGTTGGCGTTGAAACTATATGTTGTTGGCATCATAAACCGACTGATAATGTGAAAGACCGGTCTCTTCAGCCAATTTGCTAGCCAATGGGTGCATTTCCCTCGTCAAGGCTCTAAGGTCGTCATTATTAAAGTCTGATCCGTCCTCCTTTATGCTTGGGTAGCCGTTTGGCAAATCGGCCGGATCAAGATTAGATATCCATGCTTTAGCCCGAGTTAGTGCAGTAAGAGCACCCGCTCTGGCAGCTGATTTCTTCAGTTCTTCAAATTGGACAGGCATCATCGCCAGCCTTACCAACATCTCCTTGATCAAGGTTGGGGGCGGTTTATTATGGGAAGCTATGCAGATAACCCGTTGTATGCCGGTATATAACTGCTCTAGAAGTGTATAGGCGGCTTTCAGTTTTTGCCGCATATCTGAGCCAAGATGAGCAACGCGAGATCCTGCATAATCAAAAACGTCTGTAACCGATAGTTTTATTAGATAATACATGTTTAAAGCTTATGAAGAAGGTGCTTACGAAAAATGGCAGCAGTCATGGCATTTATTTGTTGTTTCAAACCAGTCAGCTCCTCCACAACCGGATTAAGGGCCGCTTCAAAGATCCCGGCCCTCTTCAAATAGAGTTGACTTTTTCTCAGATCCCAACCTCTTTGTAGCGCCCGGACCTCAAACAGTCGATCTACGTGCTCGATGTCATCCACAGATCAAGAATGTCGACACCACACAGTACTCGGAGGATTTATAACAGAGTAGCAATCACACACTTATTACAATCGAATGTCTCAAGAGAGAACTTAATAAAAATAAATATGGCTTAAGGCCATCTAATACGATAACAACGGAAGGCTTGGAAGAAAAGCGAGTCCATCAACTCCAACGGCATCACTGAGTATAGAACCACAACCTAAGCACCGTAAATGCGTCAAGAGTCTGCAATATGAAACGTTGCAGCCAGCAACGGGCGACATGGAATATGCTGGCAATGTAACACATAGAGAAATAATGGAGTAATGAGCCTATACTACATGCATATTTGGCTGGTGGAAAAGCTCTATGGTTACAGTTTTTGCGTAAAGCCAATTTTTCCCTACTACAAAGGAATAAATTTATTTAACTATCATGGTGGTTGTTAGACATTGAGAATGGTTGACAGCATTCTCAATCCCATTTAAAAGTACTCATTTACAAACCCAACAATATTAAATTAGAAGTAACACGATGAGATTCACATGATATCCAAGTACTAGATACTCAAGATGTCCATAACCGGGGACACGGCTAACCATGATTAGTTTATACACTCTGCAGAGGTTTGCACACTTTTCCCCACAAGACTCGACCGCCTCCGTTGGATTTCTCGCACTACATGATGTTTGAGAAACGGATGACCGAGACATAGTCTTTCAGAAGCGCTAGCACCTTACATGTGGGTAGACCGTACCAACCTACATCCCCTACATCAGCTAGCCTACCCGTAAGAGTTCGCACAACTTACTCAACTATGCGAGCCCATAATGGCTTGTGGCTGCACACGGAAGTTTCTAGTTTGAATAATCCCATGATCCCTTTGAGCCTGGGTGGCGGTCCGAAGAAATACAGGCAAGTCCTGATAGAAACCAGGTGCCTCAATCCACCCAGATGTGTATTTAAGTTGCCACCTTAAATAAACCTTTAAATAACAATCTCACATCTGTCATGGATACACTCACCCAATCCACGTCTACTAGCATAGCATAGCATAATAAGCAAACGTAGAAGTAACTCCCAAGGGTTTGATAATAAAAGCAGTAATAGGTACTACCTCAACTACTTCCCATCCCACAATTTAATTAGATCCTAATCATGCAAGTGTTTGAGGATAGATCTAATGCATAAAAATTGGGTATGAGAAGAGGTATGATCAAAGTGTTACTTGCCTTGCTGATGATCCACGAAACCTAAAGACTCGAAGTAACAGGCGGCGCACTCCGGGTATTCTATCACAGACAAATAAACAAGCATACAATAAGTATTCATCTAATTCACAGGTAAAACTCAAATAGATCTAACCAGATAGTTCAACTTAAGAACTCCGGTTTGCAAAAAGAATCAAATCAAACGAAGCAACGAAAGTCAAACGGCGGAAGAAAACAACTCTGTTTTACTAATCTGGATCTAAGTCAAATTTTACAGAAGCAAAAACTTGTTTAAGTAGATTATTTCGGAAAGAGGGTTTCGAGACGAAACTCCAGGCGCTTGAATCCCCTGATTCCGATAAACGAGCGAAAAGTTATACTAAAACGAAAATCGGATCTAGAATCGCGATCAGAAAAATCACGGATTAAATCCGAGAAAAAGAAAATCGACGAACGGGTTAACGAACGGGCGTTCGTTAACTAAACTAATCTGACGAACGCGTTCGTTTAAACGAACTAACGGACGAACCTCCGCTAATTAGCCTAAACCGAAAAAAAAACCGAATCTAAAAAAACGAAACTTAAAAAAACCCAAAAAACCGAAGAAAAACCGCCCGGTTTTTAGAAAAACCGGAGGCACGCGGATCGAGGCGGCGGCGAACCTCGGCGGCGGCGACGGCGAGATCCCAGAGGTCGGCGGGGTCGGCGGGTCCCGACGGCACATGGGAGGCGCGGCGCATGGCGGCATGCTATGCGGGCGGTGGCTACGCTTAGGTTCGGGGTCATGGCGGTGGGCCTCTGGCCTCCCCGGCTTATAAAGCCTCCTCGGCCGGAGCCCCAGTGACACCAGAGGTCGGCCATGCTGCTTTTTTAAATGGTTACGTATGAAAGAAATAAAAAGAAATATTGAACGGACTCCAAAAATTCCGAAATAAAATTTCCCCGGCTTCTAAAATCAAGCCGGATTTAACGAACATTTATTTGGGGCCTAAATGCAAGTTTGAAAAACGCGCATTTTTCCTAAATTCAAATAAAATGGTGAAAAATTCCAAAATAAACACTTATTTGATTTTATTATTAAATCCTCATTATTTCTTTATGTTGGGGAAGTCATTTTATTCCCTCTCTCATATTTTTGTAATAGGAATAATTGAAGATAAAATAATTAAAATCAAATGATCCTATTTTCAAAATTTGAGAAAACTCAAATATGAAAATAACGAAAATCCCCAACTCTCTCCGTGGGTCCTTGAGTTGTGTAGAATTTCTAGGATTGAGCAAAAATGCAACGAAAAAAATATGATATGCAATGATGCTCTATGTATAACATTCCAAATTGAAAATTTGGGATGTTACAAACCTACCCCCTTAAGATGAATCTCGCCCTCGAGATTCGGGTTGCCTAGAAAATAGGTGAGGGTGGTCCTTAAGCATATCTTCCTCTCGCTCCCAGGTGGCTTCCTCCTCTGTGTGGTGGCTCCACTGAACTTTGCAAAACTTAATAACCTTGCTGCGGGTGACTCGGCTGGCAAACTCGAGAATCTTAACTGGTTTCTCCTCGTAGGTCAAATCGTTATTCAACTGAATCGCTTCTAGTGGCACGGTATCTCTCAGTGGTATATCGGCCATATCTGCGTGACACTTCTTCAACTGAGAAACATGAAACACGTCATGAACTCCTGACAATCCTTCGGGTAGTTCCAACTTGTACGCAACTTCTCCCATGCGTTCCAAAACACGATAAGGTCCTACAAATCAGGGTGCTAACTTTCCTTAACTCCAAAACGCTTAACTCCTCGAAGTGGCGATACTCGAAGATAAACTCGCCTCCGACTTCAGATTCATCTCCTTGCGTTTTGAATCCGCACAACTTTTCTGTCTCGACTGGGCTACCTTGAGCCTATCGCGAATCAACTTTACTTTCCGTTCAGCCTCCTTAATCAAATCTGGTCCAAACAACTGGCGGTCTCCAACTTCATCCCACAACAACGAGGTCCTGCACCTCCTTCCGTACAAGGCTTCGAAAGGTGCCATCTTCAGACTGGTTTGGTAACTGCTGTTATAAGAAAACTCCGCATATGGCAAGTTATCATCCCAACTTGATTCATAATCCAAAGCACAAGCTCTAAGCATATCCTCCAAAATCTGGTTGACTCTCTCGGTTTGTCCATCTGTCTGTGGATGAAAAGCCTGGTTCCCAAAGTTTCGTGCAACAGCTTCTAGAACTTTGAGGTGAATTGGGTTCCTCTATCTGATACGATACTCCTCGGAACTCCATGCAAGCATACAATCCTGGTCATGTATATCTTAGCCAATTTGGCACTGCTGTAGGTAGTCTTTCTTTGGAATGAAATGAGCTACCTTCGTTAAACGATCGACTACAACCCAAATCGAGTCATAGCTTTGAGCGTGTCTGGGCAATCCCGTGATGAAATCCATACCTAGATTATCCCACTTCCATTCGGGTATAGGCAATGGTCAGTAACAATCCTGCTGGCTTCTGATGTTCTGCCTTCACCCTCTAACATACATCACAAACTGCGACGTACTCTGCAATATCCTTCTTCATTCCGGTCCACCAGAAAGTGTTCTTTAAATCCAAATACATCTTGGTATTTCCTGGGTGAATCGAATATGGTGAATCATGTGCCTCTTGCAAAATCAACTTCTGATCTCCGGGTCATTGGGCACATAAACACGGTCCTCAAACCATAGGGTATCATGCTCATCCTCACGAAATCCCTTTGCTTTTCCTTCGCTCATTTTCTCCTTTATAGAGGCAATCTCTTTGTCAGCCTTCTGAGCTTCCCTGATTTTATCCATCAAAGTTGGTTGAATCTCCAATGCTGCTACATAGCCTCTCGGAACTATTTCCAAACATAGCTCTCGAAGATCCTCAGCTAACTCCTTTGGTATTTCTCCCGTCATTAGTGTATTGGCGTGACTCTTACGGCTCAACGCATCTGCTACAACGTTAGCCTTTCCGGGGTGATAATGCAATCTCATATCGTAATCTTTGATAAGCTCCAACCATCTCCTCTGCCTGAGATTTAGCTCCTTCTGCGTGAAGATGTACTTCAAACTCTTGTGATCCGTATACACCTCACAGTGGTTCCCAATAAGAAAATGTCTCCAAGTCTTCAACGCATGTACTACGGCTGCTAACTCCAAATCATGCGTGGCATAGTTTAGCTCATGAGGCTTAAGCTGTCGTGAAGCATACGAAACAACTCTTCCCTCCTGCATAAGCACTGCTCCAAGTCCTCTACGTGAAGCGTCGCAATACACCTCATAATCTTTGGTCTGATCTGGCAGGATTAACACTGGTGAGGTAACCAAACGTTTCTTCAACTCTTGGAAACTAGCTTCACACTCCTCAGTCCAAATGAACTTGGTATCCTTCTTCAACAATTCTGTCATAGGCTTCGCCAATCCTTGAGAAATTCTCAATGAATCTCCGGTAGTATCCTCGCAAGTCCAAGGAAACTCCGGATCTCTCCAACTGTTGTTGGCGCTTCCCAGCTTTGTCACAAAGTGACAACTTTAGTGGGGTCCATCGCTATACCTTCTCCGGATATAACATGTCCAAGAAATCCAACTTCCTTCAACCAAAACTCACACTTCTTGAACTTGGCGTACAACCGGTGTTCTCTCGAGCTTCTCGAGTACCAAACGCAAATGCTCCTTATGTTCTTCTTCATTCTTTGAGTAAACCAAAATATCATCAATGAACACCACGACGAACTTATCCAAAAACTCCATAAACACTTTGTTCATCATGTTCATAAAATAAGAAGGTGCGTTAGTCAGACCAAATGACATAATGGTATACTCATACAGCCCGTACCTGGTGGTGAAAGTCGTCTTAGGTATATCCTGCTCTAGAATCTTCAACTGATGGTACCCTGATCGCAAATCGATCTTGGAAAACACCTTAGCTCCTTGTAATTGGTCAAACAAGTCATTGATCATCGGTAGTGGGTACTTGTTCTTAATGGTCACTTCATTCAATCCTCGATAATCAACAACCATTCTTAATGATCCATCCTTCTTCTCCACTAGAAGTACTGGTGATCCCCAAGGCAAAGAACTTGGGCGAATAACCTTTATCCAGTAACTCCTTAATCTGCTTCTTAATTTCCTCCAATTCTTGGGCTGGCATCCTATACGGTCTCTTAGATATCGGCCCAGTGCCTGGTAGTAGTTCAATCAGAAATTCAATGTCTCTGTCCGACGGCATGCCTGGCAACTCTTCCGGAAACACGTCCGGGAAATCCCTTGCCACTGGTACTTCCTCCTGCACAACTCCTGTTAAGGAATTTACATGTGCTCTCCTCGGCTCATGCCGTGATACAAACTTGATTCTTCTCCCTTCTGGGGTGGTAAGCAAAATTGACTTACTGGCGCAATCTACGTTTCCTCCATACTTTGATAACCAATCCATGCCTAATATCACATCCAATCCTTGGGATTCCAGAACTATTAGGTCCGAGGGAAATACATAGTGTCCAATCCTTAATGGCAGTCGATCACACCATATACTAGCCAGGTATTCTGCTCCGGGTGAGGTTACTAGCATGGGTGACCTAAGGGCTTGGGTTGGTAGGTTATACTTATCCACAAATCCCCTTGATATGTATGAATGCGATGCACCAGTATCAAAAAGAACAACTGCAGTAAATGACTTAACCAAAAACTTACCTATTACTGCGTCTGGCTGAGCTTCAACCTCCTCCACGGTAACGTGGTTCACTTGTCCTCTATTGAAAGGGTTCGGCTTCTTTCCTGAGCTTCCATTTCCATTACCATTTTGGCCTTCTGGACAATCATTTGCATAATGCCCAGTCTTGCGGCACTTAAAGCAAGTGATGTGGCTCAGGTCTACCTTGGATGGTGTTGACGGGTTGGTGCGGTTTTGTCCATTGCTTCCTCCATTCCCGTTCCCATTCTTGGTGCCATTATGGTTGTGCGAGCTACCTCCTCCATGGGTATGCTGAAATTGTCCTCATGGCTTCGGGGTAAAGCGAAGTTTCTGCTGAGCTCCAGAGTTATTCTTTCCCTGTCCATACTTCCTCTTGCGATTGTCAAGCTGCTGCTGCTTCCCTTCAATCATAAGCGCATGATCTACCAACTCCTAGTAGTTATTGAAAGTGGCTACCATCAACTGCATGCTCAGCTCATCATTCAGTCCTTCTAGAAACTTCTCTTGCTTAGCTGCATCTGTAGCAACGTCATCTGGGGCATAACATGCTAACTTGCTAAAATCATCCACATACTGGCCAACTGCCTGTCCTCCTTGGCGCAAGTTGTGAAACTCACGCTTCTTCATGGCCATAGCTCCTGCTGAAACATGGGCAGTACAGATAGCTTGTTGGAACTGATCCCATGTGATAGTGTCTACAGGGTAAGTGGCTGTAAAATTCTCCCACCATGCTGCTGCGGGTCCTTCGAGCTGATGTGCGGCAAATTTCACCCTTTCTCCATTTGTACATCCTGCAGTGGTCAACTCCCTCCCTATCTTACGGAGCCAATCATCTGCAACAATCGGCTCGGTGCTACTGTAAAACACCAGCGGATTCAGCCTGAAGAAATGGGTCAAATGGTCAACAGGTGGTGGTGGTGGGTTGTTGTTGTTGTTGTTGCCTTGGTTCTGTACCAATGTTTGAATCAAGGCATTCTGCTGCTGAATCAATTGAGTGATCTCTGGCGGGAAAACAAATCCGGTGTCGCGTCTCGGAGGCATCTGAGGGTTTTAAAGAAAAGACGAGTGTCGGTGTCAAAACCGGCGGATCTCGGGTAGGGGGTCCCGAACTGTGCGTCTAGGCTGATGGTAACAGGAGACAAGGGAAACGATGTTTTACCCAGGTCCGGGCCCTCTTGATGGAGGTAAAACCCTACGTCCTGCTTGATTAATATTGATAGTGTGTGTTACAAGAGTAGATCTACCACGAGATCAAAGAGGCTAAACCCTAGAAGCTAGCCTATGGTATGATTGTTGTATATGATATTGTCTATCGACTAGCCTGGCCTCAGTTTATATAATGCACCAGAGGCCTAGGATAACAAGAGTCCTAGCCGAATACGCAGGTGGGGGAGGAGTCCTTGTCTTGATCATCAAGTCTTGTGGAATCTTCCTTGTATGCGGCACCTGTCCGGACAGGCCCATGAGTATGCGGCCCTGGGGGTCCTCGGCCCAATCTAACCGATTGGGGGACGACGTGGTGAGTACCCCCTAGTCCAGGACACCGTCAGTAGCCCCCTGAACCGGTCTTCAAGTTGGGGACGTTCCTCGATTCTTCCGAACTGTTCTTCATCTTCGGTCGTCGGTCTTGAAAACTGGTTCAACAAATCTTCTCATCTTCGATCTTGAGGATCGCCCAAATGCATTCGACGAGTTTACACGTCGGGTATCTGAGGAGCCCCTTTAAGTTTATGGCTTTTGTCAATGCCTTGTTATTTTTATGCCACACCTCGGGGTTGAAGTTGTTCCCGGGAGGTAGTGTCCTCTTGCGTCCGAGCTCCAACGCCGGACTGCATTCGAGGTATTTTTTGTAGCCGAGCACCAACGCCGGACTTCTTCCCAGCTCTATCGCTGGACTATGTCTCCGAGCTCCAACGCCAACTGTATCCGAGCTCCAACGCTGGACTATGTATCCGAGCTCCAACGCCGGACCGTATCTGAGGTGTCGTAAATCACCTTGGTTCAAAGAAGTTTGAAGGAGTTTAGCCGAGCTTAATGCCAGAAATGCCCGCTATGGAGCCGTGCACTAGCGTCCAAGCTTTATGCGGATTGCTTCCGAGGTGGTGCACCACCCGAATGTGGGCCGATTTTTGTCAATATTTTTGATTGATGCAATTTATTCTCTGCCGAGATACATGGCCAGTAGCCCTCAAGGTGTGTATCGGTCTAAAATCCGAGATGCCCATGAAGGATGACATAAGACCGGTGATCCCCGTAGCTGCTGAGACTCAGGTTGATTTGCAAAATCGGCCTGAGGATCAAGTCCTAGCTTCAGCGAATACTTCGACACAAAAAGCGGTGTGCTCGATCCCTCGAGACTCGGGTTGGAGTGCGGCCGACCAACCCGAGGATCAAAATCTCCTCGGAAGCAGATTGCACTTAAAAATTTCTGCATAGAACAGGCAATGCAGTAGCCCCCGAGACACTGGTCGGGTGGCAATACCAGATCAGGGGATCAATGTGCCCTTTTAATATTTGTAAATAATAAGCCCGAAGCCCAGTAGCCCCCGAGCCTTAATGCGGGCACAGGTGGCCTAATTAAGGATCAATATCCGTAGTAAAATCACAAATTATGTGTAATGACTCTATGTATCCAAGTACTTTACGTCATTAAAGCTCGAATCTGTATTGTACAAAACTTTGTTGACCGACCATCAGCTTCCACCTCCTCGGCCAATAGCCGAGGAGTGTTTGTCCTACTTTGTAAAGCCTTTATGAGGGCAAAGATTGACGACAAACAAGGCAATCTGGCCATACGGTTTTATAAAAAAAGGTACGCAGAGAGATATGTTATATTACTGTTTAACAGAAGAAATGTCTTTCAAAGAAAATAGTCCCGCTATCGGTTCCTTTCTCTGGGTTGTCATGCTAAGCATGATCATGAAACCTCAGCTCCAATGTAAGAGCAAAATATTGAGGATATAGTTTGGGAGGCCAGTTACTAGCCCCCGGTAGTGTGCGGCGACAGTCGAGGTCAAGCCGGAAACACTTCGGCCAATGTTATGAACGACCCGATATTTAATATAGTCATCGGATCGCTGACCAGTTTACACCTATTGTGACAGTCAGTTTTCGGCTTTCTCCACTGAGGTGCTTGACCATGCGAGCTGGAAGCACAATCGCAGTGGTTCTCCCTTTGCACACCTAGCCGAACAAAGCGGAATGTAGGAGGCAAGCGCGGGAGCCGGGCAACCCAACTATTGACCGAAGACACAATTCGAAACTGATGCATGTATAGCAATATCCGAGAATGTTTTTTGTCGAATCTCTAAAGGTGTCCGGCGTTGCACTGCGAGACCTGTGCTGAAAACACACAAATAGTTTAAAAGTGCCAAAAGCTTGGAAAACCAAAAAAAATGTCAGTAAAAACATGACGTCCGAACAAGATCAAGTGTTCGGTGCCAATCCGAAAATTGGACTTTAGAAAAAAAAAGTGCTTCTGCCGTGCTTTAACATGACACATCCTATCTCAAGACTTCAAGCGGGCCAGCCTACGGTTTTAGTCTCCCATCCCGAAGGCGGAGTACTTCTCATTAGGCCAGTTTAGAAAACTATACTCTAGCGGTTTTGAGAGACAAATTAGGCTCCCTGGCTAGTGACCGCACACTCGTGTCGAGAAAAGTAGTGATAAATAATAAAAACTTTGCAGCGACTAAGAAGAAAAACACTTAGTATGAAACGGCTCGAATAAACATAAGAGCCCCCAAGTGACTTGGGTAAAAGTTGACTATATAATGTAAGGTGACATGTAGAATGCCTTCTAGCCGGATTGTAGATCGTTTGTCGTAGCGGACCTTTTCGCTTCAACCTCTGGACCCAATAGTCCGGAGTGTGTCCGAATACCCTCACGGTTATAAAAACCGGGGCATGCGTGGAGATCAGGCGTAGGGGTCATTAGTGCTTTATCAGACAAGTGCCCAACTAGTTATGTTATATTACGTGGTTAGTAAGAAACATCTTCCAGGGAGAATAGTTCCATTAGGGGTTCCTTTCTCGGGAGGCATGCCCTAAAGTGCATGTCCGGACTACGAAAAAGAGCAGAAAAACATCCGGGGCAGGTAAATAAATAGGTAAGAAATCATCTTTTAGTTCACCGACCGAGTATTCTCTTAAGAACGCTTAGCTTTCGGCTTCACCCAGCCTGAGGTACACATCCGGTGACCCGGCAAGAATAATCGCAGAGGTGCTCCCTTTACCACCTAGCCGAACAATCGGGAACGTAGGGGTAAGCACAGGAGCCACGCAACCCACCTTGGCCAAAACTTAAGTCATATCGATGCATATAATGTTGAATAAAAGGTACATGCGGAAGTGTGACACATGTGTTGGGCATAAAGCCCGTATTAATAAGCTTCATTAAAGAAGCCCTGTGTATAATGAGCGCGGGTAGCGTCAAGTATCTTGAACAAAGTTTCGACAAGAAAAAATTTACAAGCAACTTTTTCCAGAAAGTATAATGCTTGGTCGAACCGAACACAAGTTAGAAATTTAAAACTTTGAGCATGAAGGCAACTTAGCTGGTTAATGTGTTCGGTATTGACGATGCGGTCCGAGCTTGATGCGGGACAAGGTTCCATCCCCCAAGCCGGTCCCGAGGTGGCGGAGCAAAAGAGCTCGGCACTCCGAAGTGGTGACATAGCACGGTCAATGCAGGACGGCAGAGTGATGCCGAAGTCCCCTGCATGGGGTAATGAAGTGTTGACGAAGCCCCCCGTCCAGCCGAGGTGACGCCAAAGGATATAGTCCGGCTGGATCATTTTCCTGTGCACAAAAATGGTGCAAACCGGAGATAATAGTAATAATAAGAATATAAAAAAATGTTGCATAATAAATAATTTATGCAAAGTGAGTAATAAAGGAAATATGGCCTGGCGCCGAAGTCAATGTCGATGCAGGGCGGCGGCGTGATGCGGTAAAGGCATGGCAATGCCTGAATTCACAGGTCGGTTCGAGTTCGGATCGGCGTCCACGGACAATGTACTGAAACCGATCGAACCACCATGCAACCGTCAGCACGCGCCACCATTTGATAGACCTTCTTACGTATGATTGACAAACCAGAGTAATAATTCCTTGGGAAAAATTAACCCAAACAAGCAAAAAGAAATACTAGGATTAATAGCACCTGGTTTATTTGTTGTAGCAATCCGAAGGAAGGTGATTCCCAAAATTGGGACTCGATCCACGCACCCATTGCCTGGTCGGTTAGTGACGCTGAAGTGTCCGGAGTAGGTCGGCGTGATGGACACCAGCTTGAAGAAGCCATAGTGCAGCCCTACCGATGCAGGTCGTGACGTGGTCGATGCCGGCTTGATGAAGCGACCATGCGGCGATGCCGGTATGACCGCTCCGTGTAATCCATGGGGCGGCGATGTTGGTGATGATTTATCCTTTGCGATGCCGGACTCTTGTTCGGCTTGCCGAGATGATGATCCAAAGAAGTTGAGCTCGGCTCAACAAAGTGACGACGTGTCTAGCGCGCAGTCGGCGGCGTGGAGCAATATTGCCGGACTGGTTTGACACCAGCATGATGTTGAAGATCATGTTCAAAAGATCTTAAAGTTAGTAGGATGTGTTCGAAACAAAACACAACATCCCATACAAAACTTCCTTCAAAAAGGATGTCCAAATCCCGTTCATAAAAAGACGAACTCGGGTCAGATTCGTTTTCGCGCAGAAAACAGATCCGAAAAGTGATGCACTAATCGGAAGTTTCCCGGAGTTTGGACGGTCGGATCGAGCTGAACTTTTGAGGGGTGGTAGATATAGGAATTCCGCAGACGATCAACGGTTGGATCTTCCAAAGGAAGTCCGAGCTAGAAGATGGACACCACGCCCTAAACTCGTCCGGATTCTCGTCCAGATTCAATGCGGCTCCGGTACATCGGAGATTGCCAGAGATTCCTCCATTAGAACTCGACGAAATTTTCCAGGGTTGTTGTAGACTCAATTCCGCACAATTCCGCTGAAGCAATCGTTAAAACGACGCTTGAGGAGGCGGTGGTAGCGGGCACAAGTCCGCTGTCCAGAAAAACAGTACGGTCGCCCGAGGGCAATGTTGACGTTGAGCCCCCGGGTTCCCTGGATGATTCTTCCATGATCTTGATAGAGATCGGAGTTGATGTTGATGAAGGCCCTCATCCAAACATGACGATTGAAGGTAGGGCGCAGTCCTTGGTCGAACCAAGGTGACCAGTCGAGCTGGTGACGAAGATGCCGAAATCGCAGTTGATCTGCAGGCGAGCCATCGACCTTTTGCCGAACACACAGCGGAACTCTCAATGAAAGCACCAATGTCGGTGTCAAAACCGGCGGATCTCGGGTAGGGGGTCCCAAACTGTGCTTCTAGGCGGATGGTAACAGGAGACAAGGGACATGATGTTTTACCCAGGTTTGGGCCCTCTTGATGGAGGTAAAACCCTACGTCCTGCTTGATTAATATTGATAATGTGTGTTACAAAAGTAGATCTACCACGAGATCAAAGAGGCTAAACCCTAGAAGCTAGCCTATGGTATGATTGTTGTATATGATATTGTCTATCGACTAGCCTGGCCTCGGTTTATATAATGCACCAGAGGCCTAGGATAACAAGATTCCTAGCCGAATACGCCGGTGGGGGAGGAGTCCTTGTCTTGATCGCCAAGTCTTGTGGAATCTTCCTTGTATGCGGCACCTGTCCGGACTGGCCCATGAGTATGCGGCCCTGGGGGTCCTCGGCCCAATCTAACCGATTGGGGGCCGACGTGGTGAGTACCCCCTAGTCCAGGACACCGTCAACGAGAATTTAGAATAGAATGAGGTCTAGAGAGAAACACTACCCATATGCACATGAGACAAATCACACAATATCACTCCAATCAATTCAAACAAGGGCATACAATGGTCTATCTATCGTTACAAAGTGCTGAAACTAAAACTAATATAAAATGGGGGAAATCTACTACTGTTATGGTGGTCAACTAGAAAAACTGCTCCGATGAAGACTCCATGATATTGTTGGGGAACGTTGCAGAAAATAAAAACTTTCCTACGGTTTCACCAAGATCCATCTATGAGTTCATCTAAGCAACGAGTCATGGGAGAGAGATTGCATCTACATACCACTTGTAGATTGCGTGCGGAAGCGTTCAAAGAACGGGGTTGAAGTAGTCGTTCTCGTCGTGATCCTATCACCGGAGATCCTAGCGCCGAACGGACGGCACCTCCGCGTTCATCACACGTACGGAGCGGATGACTTCTCCTGCTTCTTCATCCAGCAAGGGGGAAGGAGAGGTTGAAGAAGATGGCTCCAACAGCAGCACGATGGCGTGGTGGTGGTGGAGCAGCAAGATTCTCGGCGAGGCTTCGCCAAGCTCGTGACGGAGGAGGAAGAGGTGTAGCAGGGGAGGAGGCGCCGAACTTGAGTGCGGCTGCCCCTCCCCTCCCTTTATATCGGCCCCAGGGGGCGCCGGCACTGGAGATCCAATCTCCCACGGGCGCGGCGGCCAAGGGGTGGAGTGCCCCCAAGGCAGTGGGCGCCCCACCCTAGGGTTTCAACCCTAGGCGGAGGGTGGGCCAAGAGGCGCACCAGCCCACTATGGGCTGGTTCCCCTCCCCACTTCAGCCAATGGGGCCCTCCGGGATGGGTGGCCCCACCCGGTGGACCCCCGGGACCCTTCCGGCGGTCCCGGTAAAATACCGGGTGACCTCGAAACTTTCCCGATGGCCGAAAGAACACTTCCTATATATAATTCTTTACCTCCGGACCATTCCGGAACTCATCGTGACGTCCGGGATCTCATCCGAGACTCCGAACAACATTCGGTTTACTGCATACTCATATTCATACAACCCTAGCGTCACCGAACCTTAAGTGTGTAGACCCTACGGGTTCGGGAGACACGTAGACATGACCGAGACGGCTCTCGGGTCAATAACCAACAGCGGGATCTAGATACCCATGTTGGCTCCCACATGCTCCTCGATGATCTCATCGGATGAACCACGATGTCGAGGATTCAAACAACCCCGTATACAATTCCCTTTGTCAATCGGTATGTTACTTGCCCGAGATTCGATCGTCGGTATCCCAATACCTTGTTCAATCTCGTTACCGGCAAGTCACTTTACTGCATCAGTAATGCATGATCCCGTGACTGCACACTTGGTCACTTTGAGCTCATTATGATGATGCACTACCGAGTGGGCCCAAGTGATACCTCTCCGTAATACGGAGTGACAAATCCCGCCTCGATCCGTGTCAACCCAAAAGACACTTTCGGAGATACTTGTAGTGTACCTTTATAGTCACCCGATTCGTTGTGACGTTTGGTACACCCAAAGCACTCCTACGGTACCGGGAGTTACATGATCTCATGGTCTAAGGAAAAGATACTTGACATTGGAAAAGCTCTAGCAAAACGAACTACACGATCTTGTGCTATGCTTAGGATTGGGTCTTGTCCATCACATCATTCTCCTAATGATGTGATCCCGTTATCAACGACATCCAATGTCCATAGTCAGGAAACCATGACTATCTATTGATCAACGAGCTAGTCAAATAGAGGCTCACTAGGGACATATTGTGGTCTATGTATTCACACGTGTATTACGATTTCCGGATAATACAATTATAGCATGAATAAAAGACAATTATCATGAACAAGGAAATATAATAATAATCCTTTTATTATTGCCTCTAGGAATATTTCCAACAGTCTCCCACTTGCACTAGAGTCAATAATCTAGTTACATTGTGATGAACCTAACACCCATAGAGTTCTGGTGTTGATCATGTTTTGCTCGCGGAAGAGGTTTAGTCAATGGATCTGCGACATTTAGATCCGTATGCACTTTGCAAATTTCTATGTCTCCATCTTGAACATTTTCACGGATGGAGTTGAAGCGACGCTTGATGTGCCTGGTCTTCTTGTGAAAGCTGGGCTCCTTGGCAAGTGCAATAGCTCCAGTGTTGTCACAGAAGAGTTTGATTGGCCCCGACGCATTGGGTATGACTCCTAGGTCGGGGATGAACTCCTTCACCCATATTGCTCCATGTGCTGCCTCCGAGGCTGCCATGTACTCCGTTTCACATGTAGATCCCGCCACGACGCCTTCGCTTGCACCGCACTACCATCGCTCCACCATTCAACATATACACGTATCTGGTTTGTGACTTAGAGTCATCCAGATCTGTGTCAAAGCTAGCGTCGACGTAACCCTTTACGACGAGCTCTTCGTCACCTCCATAAACGAGAAACATGTCCTTTGTCCTTTTTAGGTACTTCAGGATATTCTTGACCGTTGTCCAGTGTTCCTTGCCGGGATTACTTTGGTACCTTCCTACCAAACTTACGGCAAGGTTTACATCAGGTCTGGTACACAACATGGCATACATAATAGATCCTATGGCCGAGGCATAGGGGATGACGCTCATCTCTTCTTTATCTTTTGCCCTGGTCGGGCATTGAGCTGAGCTCAATCTCACACCTTGCAGTACAGGCAACAACCCTTTCTTGGACTGATCCATTTTGAACTTCTTCAAAATCTTATCAAAGTATGTGCTTTGTGAAAGACCTATGAGGCATCTCGATCTATCTCTATAGATCTTGATGCCTAATATATAAGCAACTTCTCCAAGGTCCTTCATTGAAAAACTTTTATTCAAGTAGGCCTTAATGCTGTCCAAGAGTTCTATATCATTTCCCATCGAGTATGTCATCTACATATAATATGAGAAATGCTACAGAGCTCCCACTCACTTTCTTGTAAACGCAGGCTTCTCCATAAGTCTCCAAGATAAACCCAAACGCTTTGATCATCTCATCAAAGCGAATGTTCCAACTCCGAGATGCTTGCACCAGCCCATAAATGGATTGCTGGAGCTTGCATACCTTGTTAGCATTCTTAGGGTCGACAAAACCTTCCGGCTGCATCATATACAGCTCTTCCTTAAGATAACCGTTAAGGAATGCCGTTTTGACGCCCATCTGCCATATCTCATAATCATAGTATGCGGCAATTGCTAACATGATTGAGACGGACTTAAGCTTCGCTACGGGAGAGAAAGTCTCATCGTAGTCAATCCCTTGAACTTGCCGATAACCCTTAGCGACAAGTCGAGCTTTATAGATGGTGACATTACCATCCGTGTCCGTCTTCTTCTTAAAGATCCATTTGTTTTCTATCGCTCGCCGATCATCGGGCAAGTCAGTCAAAGTACATAATTTGTTTTCATACATGGATTCTATCTAGGATTTCATGGATTCAAGCCATTTGTTGGAATCCGGGCCCGCCATCGCTTCTTCATAGTTCAAAGGTTCACCGTTGTCTAACAACATGATTTCCAGGACAGGGTTGCCATACCACTCTGGTGTGGAACGTGTCCTTGTGGACCTACGAAGTTCAGTAGCAACTTGATCCGAAGTACTTTGATCATCATCATTAATTTCCTTTCCAGTAGGTGTAGGCGCCACAGGAACATTTTCCTGAGCTGCACTACTATCCCGTTCAAGAGGTAGTACTTCATCGAGTTCTACTTTCCTCCCACTTACTTCTTTCGAGAGAAACTCTTTTTCCAGAAAGGATCCGTTCTTGGCAACAAAGATCTTGCCCTCGGATCTTAAGTAGAAGGTATACCCAATGGTTTCTTTAGGGTATCCTATGAAGACGCATTTTCCGACTTGGGTTCGAGCTTTTCAGGTTGAAGTTTCTTGACATAAGAATCGCATCCCCAAACTTTTAGAAAGCGACAGCTTAGGTTTCTTCCCAAACCATAATTCATACGGTGTCGTCTCAACAGATTTAGACGGTGCCCTATTTAAAGTGAATGTAGCTGTCTCTAGAGCATATCCCCAAAATGATAGCGGTAAATCTGTAAGAGACATCATAGATCGCACCATATCCAATAGAGTGCGATTACGATGTTCGGACACACCGTTCTGTTGAGGTGTTCCAGCGGCGTGAGTTGTGAAACGATTCCATATTTCCTCAAGTGTGTACCAAATTCGTGACTTAAATATTCTCCTCCACGATCTGATCATAAGAACTTTATTTTTCGGTCACGTTGACTCTCTACCTCATTCTGAAATTCCTTGAACTTTTCAAAGGTCTCAGACTTGTGTTTCATCAAGTAGACATACCCATATCTACTTAAGTCAGTTCTGTGAGAGTGAGAACATAACGAGATCCTCCATGAGCCTCAACGCTCATTGGACCGCACACATCGGTATGTATGATTTCCAACAAGTTGGTTGCTCGCTCCATTGTTCCGAGAACGGAGTCTTGGTCATCTTGCCCATGAGGCATGGTTCGCATGTGTCAAATGATTCATAATCGAGAGACTCCAAAGTCCATCGACATGGAGCTTCTTCACGCGCTTGACACCAATGTGACCAAGGCGGCAGTGCCACAAGTATGTGGGACTATCGTTATCAACTTTACATCTTTTGGTATTCATGCTATGAATATGTGTAACATTACGCTCGAGATTAATTAAGAATAAACCATTGACCATCGGGGCATGACCATAAAACATATCTCTCATATAAATAGAACAACCATTATTCTTGGATTTAAATGAGTAGCCATCTCGCATTAAACGAGATCCAGATACAATGTTCATGCTCAAACTTGGCAGTAAATAACAATTATTGAGGTTCATAACTAATGCCGTGGGTAAAAGTAGAGGTAGCGTGCCGACGGCGATCACATCGACCTTGGAACCATTCCCGACGCGCATCGTCACCTCGTCGCCAGCCGGTCTCCGCTTATTCCGCAGCTCCTGCTGTGAGTTACAAATATGAGCAACGGCACGGTATCAAATACCTGTGAGTTACTACGAGTAATGGTAAGGTACATCAATTACATGTATATCAAATATACCTTTAGTGTTGCGGCCTTCTTATCCGCTAAGTATTTGGGGCAGTTCCGCTTCTAGTGACCCTTCCCTTGCAATAAAAGCACTCGATCTCGGGCTTGGGTCCATTCCTTGACTTCTTCCCGATGGCGGCTTACCGGGCGCGCAACCTCCTTGCCGTCCTTCTTGAAGTTCTTCTTGCCCTTGCCCTTCTTGAACTTAGTGGTCTTATTGACCATCAACACTTGATGTTCTTTCTTGATTTCAACCTCTGCTGACTTCAAAGATTGAAAATACTTCAGAATGGTCTTCACCATTCCCTGCATATTGTAGTTCATCACAAAGCTCTTGTAGCTTGGTGGGAGCGTCTGAAGGATTCATCAATGACCGCCTCGTCCAGGAGGTTAATGTCCATTTGGGACAGCGGTTGTGCAACCTGCACATTTTGAGTATGTGCTCCTTGATGTAACTATTTACCTCCATCTTACAACAATAGAACTTGTCGGAGACGTCATATCTCTCGACACGGGCATGAGCTTGGAAAACTAGTTTCAGCTCCTCGAACATCTCATATGCTCCGTGTTGCTCAAAACACTTTTGGAGCCCAGTTTCTAAGCTGTAAAGCATGCCGCCTTTGAACGAGGGAGTAATCATCAAGACGAGACTGCCAAGCATTCATAATGTCTTGGTTCTCTGGGACGGTGCATCACCTAGCGGTCCTTCTAGGACATATTGTTTCCTGGCAGCTATGAGGATGATCCTCGGGTTTCGGACCCGGTCCGTATAGTTGCTGCCATCATCTTTCAAATTTTGGTTTTCTCTAGGAACGTTGAAGTTCATGTTGACATGAGCGTTGGCCATTTGATCTACAAGACAACTTTGCAAAGGTTTTAGACTAAGTTCATGATAATTAAGTTCATCTAATCAAATTATTTTAATGAACTCCCACTCAGCTTAGACATCCCTCTAGTCATCAAAGTGTTACACGATCCGAGTCGACTAGGCCGTGTCCGATCATCACGTGAGACGGACTAGTCATCGTCGGTGAACATCTTCATGTTGATCGTATCTTCCATACGACTCGTGTTCGACCTTTCGGTCTCCGTGTTCCGAGGCCATGTCCGTACATGCTAGGCTCGTCAAGTTAACCCTAAGTGTTTTGCATGTGTAAAACTGTCTTACACCCGTTGTATGTGAACGTAAGGATCTATCACACCCGATCATCACGTGGTGCTTGAAGCATTTAACTTTAGCAACGGTGCACGCTTAGGGAGAACACTTCTTGATATTGTTGTAAGGGATCATCTTTCTTACTTCCGTCGTTCTAAGTAAACAAGATGCATAAACATAATAAACATCACATGCAATTATATAGTAGTGACATGTTATGGCCAATATCATATAGCTCCATTGATCTCCATCTTCGGGCTCCATGATCATCTTGTCACCGGCATGACACCATGATCTCCATCATCATGATCTCCATCATCGTGTCTTCATGAAGTTGTCACGCCATAACGACTACTTCTACTTCTATGGCTAACACGTTTAGCAATAAAGTAAAGTAATTTACATGGCGTTCTTCAATGACACGCATGTCATACAAAAATAATGACAACTCCTATGGCTCCTGCCGGTTGTCATACTCATTGACATGCAAGTCGTGATTCCTATTACAAGAACATGATCTCATACATCACAATATGTCATTCATCATTCATCACAACTTCGCCATATCACATCACATGACAATTCTTTGCTGCAAAAACAAGTTAGACGTCCTCTAATTGTTGTTGCATCTTTTACGTGGCTGCAATTGGGTTCTAGCAAGAACGTTTTCTTACCTACGAATAACCACAACGTGATTTTGTCAACTTCTATTTACCCTTCATAAGGACCCTTTTCATCGAATCCGCTCCAACTAAAGTGGGAGACAGACACCCGCCAGCCACCTTATGCAACTAGTGCATGTCACCGGTGGAACCGGTCTCACGTAAGCGTCGTGTAAGGTTGGTCCGCCGCTTCATCCCACAATACCGCTGAAGCAAGATAAGACTAGTAGCGGCAAGCAAGTTGACAAGATCTACACCCACAACAAAATTGTGTTCTACTCGTGCAATAGAGAACTACGCATAGACCTAGCTCATGATGCCACTGTTGGGGAACGTTGCAGAAAATAAAATTTTTCCTACGGTTTCACCAAGATCCATCTATGAGTTCATCTAAGCAACGAGTCATGGGAGAGAGATTGCATCTACATACCACTTGTAGATCGCGTGCGGAAGCGTTCAAAGAACGGGGTTGAAGTAGTCGTTCTCGTCGTGATCCTATCACCGGAGATCCTAGCGCCGAACGGACGGCACCTCCGCGTTCATCACACGTACGGAGCGGATGACTTCTCCTGCTTCTTCATCCAGCAAGGGGGAAGGAGAGGTTGAAGAAGATGGCTCCAGCAGCAGACGACGGCGTGGTGGTCGTGGAGCAGCAAGATCTGGCGAGGCTTCGCCAAGCTTCGTGGCGGAGGAGGAAGAGGTGTAGCAGGAGGGAGGCGCCGGAACTTGCAGTGCGGCTGCCCCTCCCCTCCCTTTATATAGGCCCCAGGCGCCGCCCCTCGGAGATCCAATCTCCCGGGCGCCCGGCCAAGGGGTGGAGTGCCCAAGGCAGGTGGGCGCCCCACCCTAGGGTTTCAACCCTATGCGCAGGTGGGCCAAGGGGCGCACCAGCCCACTATGGGCTGGTTCCCCTCCCACTTCAGCCCATGGGGCCCTCCGGGATAGGTGGCCCCACCCGGTGGACCCCCGGGACCCTTCCGGTGGTCCCGGTACAATACCGGTGACCCCCGAAACTCTCCCGATGGCCGAAACAACACTTCCTATATATAATTCTTTACCTCCGGACCATTCCGGAACTCCTCGTGACGTCCGGGATCTCATCCGGGACTCCGAACAACATTCGGTTTACTGCATACTCATATTCATACAACCCTAGCGTCACCGAACCTTAAGTGTGTAGACCCTACGGGTTCGAGACACGTAGACATGACCGAGACGGCTCTCGGGTCAATAACCAACAGCGAACTGGATACCCATGTTGGCTCCCATGCTCCTCGATGATCTCATCGGATGAACCCACGATGTCGAGGATTCAAACAACCCCGTATACAATTCACTTTGTCAATCGGTATGTTACTTGCCGAGATTCGATCGTCGGTATCCCAATACCTCGCTCAATCTCGTTACCGGCAAGTCACTTTACTCGCACCATAATGCATGATCCCGTGACCGGACACTTGGTCACTTTGAGCTCATTATGATGATGCACTACCGAAAGTGGGCCCAAGGATACCTCTCCGTAATACGGAGTGACAAATCCCAGCCTCGATCCGTGTCAACCCAAAAGACACTTTCGGAGATACCAGTAGTGTACCTTTATAGTCACCCGATTCGTTGTGACGCTTGGTACACCCAAAGCACTCCTACGGTATCCGGGAGTTACACGATCTCATGGTCTAAGGAAAAGATACTTGACATTGGAAAAGCTCTAGCAAAACGAACTACACGATCTTGTGCTATGCTTAGGATTGGGTCTTGTCCATAACATCATTCTCCTAATGATGTGATCCCGTTATCAACGACATCCAATGTCCATAGTCAGGAAACCATGACTATCTATTGATCAATGAGCTAGTCAACTAGAGGCTCACTAGGGACATATTGTGGTCTATGTATTCACACGTGTATTACGATTTCCGGATAATACAATTATAGCATGAATAAAAGACAATTATCATGAACAAGGAAATATAATAATAATCCTTTTATTATTGCCTCTAGGGCATATTTCCAACAGATATCTGCTCCAGCTTCATCTTCGTAATCATCATCACTAGGATCAGAATCGGCGTCGTCGATGATGATGTAGTTCTCTGGACAGGTGCTATCTTCATCTTCTCCTCCGGGTGCTGAATTTCCCATGAGTTCTTCAATCCTCTCCTTAAGATCGCCGTTTTATCCCACTAGGGCTACAATCTCCTCCATGTAGTCCTTGAGATTGGCCTTCAGTTCTCCTTCTAGTTCGATAATCTTGGCTTTTGCTGTCTTCAACTCCATCATGTCTGCTAAGACATCCGGGTTCTCCGGCGTCGAATGTGCTGATTTAACTCCTGGATGAAAGCTGCAATGGATCGGTCCTTCTTAGTGCCAACTATCTCCCATTGTTCATCTCGGCGTCCGCAAATCTGGTAGATAGTATCCTTGAGGTCTTCTTTGTAAACTTCTCCAATGCGTCCCATGGTTATGTGAGCTGCCATGCTCTTTCCCAGACTCCAGGTTGGTGCATTGAAAACACACTCTATGGGCTCCGTGATTGGCGCAAACGTCCTTCCGGGAACATGAGTTTAAATCTTCCAGCGCTCTTCTTCAGGTAAAGTGGAATTGTAGGGCCCGGTGAAGCTTGGTAATCCGATGTTAAGGTACTTAGTGACTTCCTTCAGGTGTCGTCCAAAGGGTGTATCTTCATCCGGCTGAGTGAACTTGATCCTCGCTTCCGTCATCCTAAAAGAGTAGAAAAGATGAGGAGTTAGAAATGAGAAGAGAGAGTAGTGATCTAGGGCTTTAGCTTAATGGTCGTGTCCTATAGTCAACCTGGCTTTGATACCATCTTTGTAGCGACCAGACCTCAAACAGTCTAATCTCTGTGCTCAGTGTCATCCCTGGATCAGTAATGCTGACACCACACAATACTCGGAGGATTTATAACAGAGTAGCAATCACACACTTATTACAATCGAATGTCTCAAGAGGGAACTTAATAAAAATAAATATGGCTTAAGGCCATCTAATACGATAACAGCGGAAGGCTTGGAAGAAAAAGCGAGTCCATCAACTCCAACGGCATCACTGAGTATAGAACCACGACCTAAGCACCGTACTCCTCGCCTGAAGAGTCTGCAACATGAAACGTTGCAGCCCGAAAACGGGTCAACACATGGAATATGCTGGCAATGTAACAGATAGAGAAATAATGGAGTAATGAGCCTATACTACATGCATATTTGGCTGGTGGAAAAGCTCTATGGTTACAGTTTTTGCGTAAAGCCAATTTTTCCCTACTGCAAAGGAATAAATTTATTTAACTATCATGGTGGTTGTTAAACATTGAAAATGGTTGACAGCATTCTCAATCCCATTTAAAAGTACTCATTTACAAACCCAACAATATTAAATTATAAGTAACATGATGAGATTCACATGATATCCAAGTACTAGATACTCAAGATGTCCATAACCGGGGACACGGCTAACCATGATTAGTTTATACACTCTGCAGAGGTTTGCGCACTTTTCCCCACAAGACTCGATCGCCTACGTTGGATTTCTCGCACTACATGATGTTTGAGAAACGAATGACCGAGACATAGTCTTTCAGAAGCGCTAGCACCTTACATGTGGGTAGACCGTACCAACCTACATCCCCTACATCAGCTAGCCTACCCGTAAGAGTTCGCACAACTTAATCAACTACGCCAGAGCCCATAATGGCTTGTGGCTGCACACGGAAGTTTCTGGTTTGAATAATCTCATGATCCCTTTGAGCCTGGGTGGCGGTCCGAAGAAATACAGGCAAGTCCTGATAGAAACCAGGTGCCTCAATCCACCCAGATGTGTGTTTAAGTTGCCACCTTAAATAAACCTTTAAATAACAATCTCACATCTGTCATGGATACACTCACCCAATCCACGTCTACTAGCATAGCATAGCATAATAAGCAAACGTAGAAGTAACTCCCAAGGGTTTGATAATAAAACAGGTAATAGGTACTACCTCAACTACTTCCCATCCCACAATTTAATTAGATCCTAATCATGCAAGTGTTTGAGGATAGATCTAATGCATAAAAATTGGGTATGAGAAGAGGTATGATCAAAGTGTTACTTGCCTTGCTGATGATCCGCGAAACCTAAAGACTCGAAGTAACGAGTAGCGACTCCGGGTATTCTATCGCAGTCAAATAAACAAGCATACAATAAGTATTCATCTAATGCACAGGTAAAACTCAAATAGATCTAACCAGATAGTTCAACTTAAGAACTCCGGTTTGCAAAAAGAATCAAATCAAACGAAGCAACGAAAATCAAACGGCGGAAGAAAACAGCTCCGTTTTACTAATCTGGATCTAAGTCAAATTTTACAGAAGCAAAAACTTGTTTAAGTAGATTATTTCGGAAAGAGGGTTTCGAGACGAAACTACAGGCGCTTGAATCGCTTGATTCCGATAAACGAGCGAAAAGTTATACTAAAACGACAATCGGATCTGGAATCGCGATCAGAAAAATCGCGGATTAAATCTGAGAAAAAGACAAACGACGAACGGGTTAACGAACGGACGTTCATTAACTAAACTAATCTGACGAACGCGTTCGTTTAAACGAACTAACGGATGAATGTCAGCTAATTAGCCTAAACCGAAAAAACTAAATCTAAAAAAACGAAACTAAAAAAAAACCAAAAAAAACCGAAAAAAAAACCCGAAGAAAAACCGCCCGGTTTTTAGAAAAACTGGCGGCACGCGGATCGAGGCGGCCGAACCTCGGCGGCGGCGGCGGGTCGGCGGTCCGGCGACGGCCTTGGGAGGCGCCAGGCGGCCTTAAGTGCGGCGCTAGGGTACTGGGGGGGAGGGTGGGCCTCGGGCTGGCCTCCCGACTTATAAAGCCTCCTCGGGCCGAGTCCCAAGGACACGACCAGAGGCGGCTGCGTTTTAAATAGTTACGCGCAGAAAAAATATAAAAAGAAATACTATACGGACTCCAAAAATCCCGAAATAAATTTTCCCCTGCTTCTAAAATCAAGCCGGATTTAATGAACATTTATTTGGGGCCCAAATGCAATTTTGAAAAACGCGCATTTTTCCTAAATTCAAATAAAATGGCGAAAAATTCCAAAATAAACACTTATTGGATTTTATTATTAAATCCTCATTATTTCTTTATTTTGGGAAGGTCATTTTATTCCGTCTCTCATATTTTTGTAATCGAAATAATTGAAGATAAAATAATTAAAATCAAATGATCCTATTTTCAGAATTTGAGAAAACTCAAATATGAAAATAACGAAAATCCCCAACTCTCTCCGTGGGTCCGTGAGTTGTGTAGAATTTCTAGGATCGAGCAAAAATGCAACGAAAAAATATGATATGCAATGATGCTCTATGTATAACATTCCAAATTGAAAATTTGGGATGTTACACCTGCCCAATTTTGAAGCTTTCCTTCAATTTTTCCATTGCTGCTAAGGCACTAGCCGGTTCATCTTTGGACTCGGAAGTCTCTGCTTGTTGCGATTTGATACTTTTGTGAAGGTCGGCAATTTGGGATTCTTTCTTGTCAAGCTCAGCCTGCAAAAGACAAGCAATTTATGAGATAAAAGTGCATATTCAAAGTCCTAAGCATATAACAAGTAATATACTTGGCACTTGGGGGCTAATGTCTATTGCTTATTATCAAAAAAAATTACCAAGTCCCAAGCTCAATACAAGTATTATTCTTGGCACTTGAGGGCTAATGCATATTTGCTGCAGTCAAAACTACGGATTTTTTCTTCCACTGTCAGCTCGGTGGTCAACCGGTTTACAAAGTTCCTAAACATGAATTTTAAGCCTTACATCACAATTAGTCCCAACTTAACATATTTGTTAAGTCGGCCCTTGCGGGCTACACAGGCAAAACTGAAGAGTTGTCATTCTAAAGTCCCGGTTCATCTTAAAAGTATAAACCGGCCCTTGGGGGCTACACAGGCAAAGTTGATTTGTTACTCTACAAGTCCCGGTTCATATTAACAGTATAAACCGGCCCTTGGGGGCTAAGGGAAGAATATTTATGCAGAGTTAACAACATTTACCTCATATCGCTCCTTCATCATATTCAGTAAATCGGCTTCATAGTCACGGCTTGTGTATAAATGGTTTAAAAACCAGAATGAATATCTTGGGCACTGAGGTGGGCATAACTTTCCAGGTCTGCCTTCCACCTGCCTTTGTCAACAGCAGAAAATTCTTTGGCACTATGTTTTGACAGAGCAGTGGGATTGCCTGGGGCTGTGTAACTAACACCAGTGACTATAACATCGTCAGTCTTGTCACCGGCAGTTTTAGTCGGGCTTGGAAGTTTATCAGCATTATTCATCGGGTCAACTCCCATAGGCTCAGCAAAGACTGCATGATCTAGTGGCGGTGGATCGTCAGGAGTAACTTCAGCATTTGGATTAGAAGGTTCCGGGGTTCTTCCGGTTCAGATACATTGGATCCATCAACCGTTTTCTTCAGTTTGGCCTTCTTGCTGGGTCTGGTCTAGACTCTGAAAATAAGATGCAAATAACAGGTTAGTATGATGGTCAAGCATAAGGTATAAATGGTCAATTAAGTATTCTCACCCAGGAACAGTTTTGAGGGTTGGAATTTGTGTTCCTGTTGACTCGCCAGAGGAGGAATGAGAAGTCCCCTGATAGTTTGAATCAGCCGGATTAAGAGGTTGTTGAAAATAACCAGACTTGGTGTAAAGTATGTCAGAAATCGGTAAGACCTCTGGACGGCGTTTGCGAAGTGGAGTGTTCGGTAAACCAGAAGAGGTGATCACGTTGCCGCTACGCCGAGTTGTGCAGCGAGCTTCATGTTGTTGTTTCTTCAAAAGAAAGTTTGTATCCAAGTGAGATAGAGGGTGAGAAAATCTTACTTTCCATCTTGCTTGACGGGTTTTCAGAGTTGGCAGAGGATCTGAGCCGGAGGAAAGAACAATTACCTCTATGTCACCAGCATGGCTAGCTCCTGCGTCATCCTGATAATAGTCATTGTCAATAAGATGTATGAAAAAGGAGCCAAGTGAATCAAGTTCTACCTTGGACTCATGAAAATCATCCTCATCATCAATGTTTAACTCGATGGACTTGGCGGTTTTCTTCTTGGCGGGCTTCTTGTTGACCTTGGTTTTGACACAAAGTGTTTTGGCCGATTTATCTTGTGGTTTCTTCTTCCAGAATGGATCATCACCCTGTTAAAGATTGAAAAGATCATAAGGGGGGATTAAGAATATGGATTAAAGCAGGAATTGGGCAATTCTTACAGCTGGCGGTTTATTTGAAGTGTAGAAAGGACTAAGTCTTGTTTTGCTGCAGTCGGCCACCGATTCATCCAACATTTTCTTGACGGATTCAGTAAGTTCAGCATCAGTCAGCTGAATATCAGTGTGGCATTGAGGATCTTCCGTGTCCCTTGTGTATTCACACATTAAACTGGGGCGACGGCTTAAAGGCAAAATACTCCAAGATACCCAGCAACAGACAATGTCAATGCCTGTTAAACCGTTTGCCACAAAGGCTCTGAGCTTTGAAAGCTGTGGTGCATACTTGGCCCATTCCTTTGCACCGAGTCTTTGGGGGAACGGATGCGTACTGGTAAGGCGGTGAGCACGGTAACCCGACAAAGGATTCTCACTAGATGGAGATGTATCTTGGCAATAGAACCAAGTTTGATTCCAATCTTTAGGGTGGCTATGATGCTTGGCATGAGGGAAGCTGACATCTTTTCTTTTCTGAATTGAAACCCCGCCAAGTTCAGTGTTGGGCCCATCCGTAAATTCGGTATGGCGGTTTAAATAGAAGAAATCTCTGAACAGTGCGACTGTGGGCTCTTCTTGCAGATAAGCTTCACAAAACACTTGAAAATTGCAAATACTGGACACGGAGTTAGGACCAATATCTTGAGGGTGAAGTTGGAAGCAATGAAGCACATCACAGAAATTTTTTGATCCGGGAGGGCTAAACCCTCGACTCAGATGATCAACAAAAACGATTACTTCCACATCCTTGGGCTCAGGAGGATTTTCTGGACCGGGGGCTCTCCAATGGATGTCTTCCTTTTTCGCTAAAGCGTCGGTTGCAACACACCCGTTCAGTTGTTCCTCTGTAACCCGGGATTGAACCCAGTTACACGAATAAAAAGAGTTGGCCATTATTTGACAACCCGAAAGAAGATTTGTGCCGGTTTAAGGTTCATGGTTAATCCGCTAAAGGTTAAAAGGCAGACAGTATTGAAGCATGCAAAAGTGTTAAACCGGAGATTGACATTATCAAGTTACAAAGATAAGCGATTGGCGGTTTAAGAGGGAACTAATGGTACCTGGCGGGTTATTATTTTCTGACGTTAAACCACCTACACAGATATTGAAAATATAGATCTGAAGTTGGAAAAAGGTTAAGTGATAAAAAACAGGTTTCATAGATTGATATCACAAGTTTGGATCTACCGCGCGTCAGAAAATGAAAATATATTCAGATTTAAAATGGGTGCTTGAGCAGTTCATCAGATCCAGATGGGATTCTCTATACAAAAGAAGATGTTCTGATGATGAAAAAGGGAACTATGGCTACTGCCGCCCAAGAAAGGTATCAAGTTTGAAGTTGAATATATGTGTTGTAGCAAAGAAAGTGACAAATGGCGACGAGCTCCATGAACTTCTACAAACCCTAATGAGCTCTACGGAGGGCAAAGAAGAAGAACTTACCAAGGCTATTAAGCGGCGGAGGCGCGTGAGTGAAATCTGGTCTGAACAGGTTGATGCAGCGGCCGTTGACGAAGCAGAGGCGAGGGTCGACGGCGGCGGCGGAGCACGGGTGCTAGGGCGTCGCGAGGAAGAATATGAGACGAAGAGGGCAAAGGGGAAAAAGGGAAAGGGACCCCCGACCCTATTTATAAGGCGAATGGATAAGTGGCAAGCGCGGGAATCGAGGAGGCCAAAAATGGATCTGTAACAGTGCGGACGCCTCGATTTTCGGAGATTCACTAAAAATAAGGAGATACAATAAAGATTTTGGCTCTGTGTAAAATTAATGGCAGGTGACGTCACGGCGGGTTATCATTATCCCAGAGGATGACATCATGGCGAGTTACAAGTTTCATGAAGGTAATGGAGAAGGGTTTTTCCTAAAGTATTGAAGATTGACTTGAACAAGTTCAAATCAACCTGGGGCCTAATGTTGGGGCTATAACTATTGAGTATAAACCGCCCAGGAGGGGCCGGGTTATGCTCGTGACGATTTACCAGTATTGAAGCCGATGAAGACATAGAAGATGGCGACTTACGAAGGAGACTTAATAAGAATTCCCAAAGCCCAAAGGCGGGTTAGGGCCCATAGATGTAAACCGCCATCGGTGTATGACTTGTATTGTAAGATAGGAAAGAGTAGATACCGAGCCGGACACGTTTATGAGCCGGCCGGGATTCGGTGAACCGCCAGGCGTCAACCCGTGTATATAAAGGGACGACCCGGCGGCGGTTTAGGGACAAAAAACAACAACTCGAGAGCCAGGCAAAGCGTATTCGCTCCCTGGTCATCAAAACCCTAGCAATACCACCTCAAATTGGATTAGGCCTTTACCTTCACCGCAAGGGGCTGAACCAGTATAAACTCCTCATGTACTTTGTCCCGCTTTAACCCCTTTAAGCTAACTACGTCGCAATGGCTCCACATTAAAGTCCTTTCACTAGGACATCTGCCGTGACAAGTCCATGACAGTGACAGTTGCAGCTGATGCCGTACACGTCGTCGCATCTCCTTCGTAATGTGTGTCGTCAACTGTACCCTCACGGTGATGACCCAACATATCGGGTGTACCGGGAGCGTCTAGCAGACTTAGTATACGAGTATCACGGCCTGGTCACTCTGCGCACCAGTTCACCCTCTAGCACTTACATTCGTACCTCCAGAAGTAGTTTCGCTTCCACCGCTTCTCAGGTTGTCTAGTTTGCTGCATTTGAGGTCCTCGTCGAGCTGTGCTATAACGAGGTTCGGATGCAGACCCACCCAGGTTTCCACTACTATCCATCCGTGCACGACAATGGTCGTGTCCATTTTCCTATCATTGATCCGGAGTCTGATAGCGCTGCTAGCCACCTTTCTCGCTATATCACTGCTAGCTACCTTCTGATTCACGAGCTGCCTCGAGAGCTGACTCGTGCTCGCACTGCTTTAGCCGCCGCTAGATCCAACCCTACTCCACCGTCTATGGGATTTACTCCTTATATTCCACCCTGTTCAAGCTCGCCTGTCTCACCGGTTACCCCTCCGAGTAGCTCGGGCACCTCGACCGTGACTTCCCTTAGTGCTCCTGCGGAGTGGGTTTCCCTTCTTGCTACCCCCGTAGCCCCGATGCTCCAGCCTCATCATGCACCTGCCCCGGAGGGAGAACCCTCGAGGCAGCATCCTCATGTTACCTTTAACCCAGAGGTCTCGGTTAACGTCGTCAGTTCAGGATCTGAGTCCGCTTCAGGAGAGGACTCGGCAGCACCAGCAGAGCACTAGAGCGTTCGAGTATCCGCAGTTGTCATGTTGATGTACGAATGTAGTCGTACGAGTCATGATGTTTTGTTTCATGTATGAGAGTAGTTGAACTTATCATGGTATTTACCTTTCATGTATGAGTCTATGTATAATTATGTAGGAACTTTTTCTTATTCGCCGTGTTTCCTTCGATATTCCGTTATCTTTTCTTGCGGGTTTTGTCGCTGGCTTTTCCCCACTATTTTGGATGTTGCTTATCTCGGTTGCATTATCTAGGAAAAAACGAATAATAGGATGACGCGGGGAGGCAGCATCAGTAACGCTTGTGTGGATGTCCCTGTTTGCTGTTCATCACGACAGGCAGGGCACTCCCCAGAGTCGTACGATGTACCACCGCCTCCACCACCAAATCCGCCCTCTGATACGTCTCCAACGTATCTATAATTTTTGATTGATCCATGCTATATTATCTACTGTTTTGGACATTATCGGGCTTTATTATCCACTTTTATATTATTTTTGGGACTAACCTATTAACCGGAGGCCCAACCCAGAATTGTTGTTTTTTGCCTATTTCAGAGTTTCGCTCAAAAGGAATATCAAATGGAGTCCAAACGGAACGAAACCTTCAGGAACGTGATTTTCTCACCGAATATGATCCAGGAGACTTGGACCCTACGTCAAGAAAGAAAGGAGGAAGGCATGAGGTAGGGGGGCGCGCCCACCCCCCAGGACGCGCCCTCCACCCTCGTGGGCCCCCTGTTGCTCCACCGACGTACTCCTTCCTCCTATATATACCTACGTACCCCCAAACGATCAGATACGGAGCCAAAAACCTAATTCCACCGCCGCAACCATTTTTACCCACGAGATCCCATCTTGGGGCCTGTTCCGGAGCTCCACCGGAAGGGGAACCCATCACTGAAGGCTTCTACATCAACACCATAGCCTCTCCGATGATGTGTGAGTAGTTTACTTCAGACCTTCGGATCCATAGTTATTAGCTAGATGGCTTCTTCTCTCTTTTTGGATCTCAATACAAAGTTCTCCCCCTCTCTCGTGGAGATCTATTCGATGTAATCTTCTTTTTGCGGTGTGTTTGTTGAGACCGATGAATTGGGGTTTATGATCAAGATTATCTATGAACAATATTTGAATCTTCTCTGAATTCTTTTATGTATGATTGGTTATCTTTGCAAGTCTCTTCGAATTATCAGTTTGGTTTGGCCTACTAGATTATTTTTTCTTGCAATGGGAGAAGTGCTTAGCTTTGGGTTCTATCTTGCGGTGTCCTTTCCCAAAGGATGAGGGGCAGCAAGGCACGATTGTATTATTGCCATCGAGGATAACAAGATGGGGTTTTTATCATATTGCATGAATTTATCCCTCTACATCATGTCATCTTGCTTAAGGCGTTACTCTGTTTCCATGAACTTAATACTCTAGATGCATCTTTGGATAGCGGTCGATGAGTGGAGTAATAGTAGTAGATGCAGGATGGAGTCGTCCTCTTGGTCTCGGACGTGATGCCTATATACATGATCATACCTAGATATTCTCATAACTATGCTCAATTCATCAATTGCTCAACAAGAATTGCTCACCCACCGTAAAATACTTATGCTCATGAGAGAAGCCACTAGTGAAATCTATGGCCCCCGGGTCTATCTTCATCATATTAATCTTCCATTACTTTGTTGTTTCCTTTGATTTTTATTCTGCTTTTATTTTACTTTGCATCTTTATCACAAAAATACCAAAAATATTATCGTATCATATCTATCAGATCTCACTCTCGTAAGTGACCGTGAAGGGATTGACAACCCCTTATCGCGTTGGTTGCGAGGAGTTATTTGTATTGTGCAGGTGCGAGGGACTCGCGCGTAGCCTCCTACTCGGTTGATACCTTGGTTCTCAAAAACTGAGGGAAATACTTACGCTACTGTGCTACATCATCCTTTCCTCTTCAAGGAAATCCAACGCAGTGCTCAAGAGGTAGCAAGAAGAATTTCTGGCACCGTTGCCGCGGAGGCTACGCAAAATTCAACATACCAAGTACCTATCACATCCCTTATCTCCCGCTTTACATTATTTGCCATTTGCCTCTCGTTTTCCTCTCCCCCACTTCACCCTTGCCGTTTTATTCGCCCTCTCTTTCCCCTTGCCTTTTGCTCATTGCTTGCCGTTATGGTTAGTCTTCTATCTTCTCCGTTGTCTCCGGAGAATGAAGTTCTTAATTTTAAGCCAAGGGAGGGAGAAAATTTAAAAGACGCTTGGTATAGAATTTGCAATGCTCAAAATAGATCTACCAGGAAGCAATCTACTTCCGTTCTTCTCTGCAATTTTTATGTAGGTGCTAATCCTTGGTATAGATATATTCTTGATACCATTACCGGAGGGAATTTCTTGGGTAGCCATACTTTTGATTCTTATAATGCTATGATAGATTTATTTGGCTCACCACCCCTTTTGGTTAATGGAACAATGTTAAATTTGGAGCATGTAATGCAAAGACTTGAAATTATTGAAAATAAAGTTGCTACCGTAGAGTTAATTGAAAATTTGGATAAAAAGATCCACAACTAAATAAAGGAAAATTTGGGTAGCCATACATGAGGCATGGATACCTACCTGCCGCGCTCGACTATCGGCGTGTGGTGGGGGAAGAGGGAGGCCCAATTAACTATAGAGGTACAATGGCTGGTATATGTGTGGAGGAGGAGAGAGGCCTACCTCATGTATTAAGGAGATCGATCTGCCTCATGTATTAAGGGAGATCGATCGGCATCCATGCATATGTGCATGAGAGGAATAAGGTTGGGAGAGAGACAGAGCTAGAGTGTTGGATGGGTGGTAGTGGAGTTGCTTCTAACAAATGGTGGGATAGGCTTGCTAGACAAGCGGAGGGCACGCCACAATATCAGTAAGACAGGAGATGGTTGCTTGTTGTCTGTGCACGTGCGTGTGAGAGACGGGTCAGGAGGCATGCACGAATGATGAGGGGGACGATGTGGTTGTGGTAAGCAGACATAACTACATTGGAAGATCAATCGCCCTTTGTTAGAGAAAGGAGAGACATAACTTGTGAGGTACGTCGATCTCGATCCAGGTATATGTTGGGAGATCGATCGATATACATGCATGTGTGTGTTAGAAGCAAACGAGGCACGGGGAGAAGGATAGAGATAGAGGGATGCATGTAGGAGGTGGTACGAGAGGCATACTATATCGAGCGAGGAGGAGTGTGTGAGTACGAGAATGATGAAAAGAGTGGTGGGAGTGAGGCATGGACGGTGACAAGAGAAGAGGGGAAGCTTGTGTTTGTGCTAGGCACACTTGGCTAGAGAGGCATATCGATCGATGTGTGCCGTAAAGAAGGAGCTGGGGGGCCTACACACACCGTGGGTGAACGACCTAAAGTGAAAAGACGAATTTGCGCGATGGAGCTAGAGAATGTTGAGGGAGGGTGAGAGGGATGCGGGCATATGCATGCACAAGAGAAAGTTAGTGCTAACTACAAAGATAAGAGGGTTGTGTGGGTGTAAAAGACTAATAGAGATCATATACACTTCATTATAAAAAGCGAATTCGGATATTTGAAGAATTTATCATAGTGTTTTAAACCGATGTATGTGTGAATATATATAACGGTGATACACATGGTGTGTTCATGAACATGTTATACTACATTTAATATATTTTATATCTACTCTTATAAAAAAACTGAGTTGTTGATGATGGTGTGCCTGCCATCCTGCATTATAGGCCGTCCGATTTATATCTGGCGGATAGCAAGGAAACTACGATGGTTGACGTTGGCAACAATTATGATTGTAGATTTTTATTGAAATAGAGAAACGAATTCAAATTTAGTTCGAATTGCAGCGGTAGTATAGACATTTGGAATGCACTAAAATGTTGGTATGAGTAGGTTACATGCATTATACAGCAAAGCGAAAAAATTAATCGGACATAACATGGATTCATACTCCCTCCTTCCATCTATATAGGGCGTAATGAGATTTTTAAGACCGCCTTTGACTATTGACAAGATTAATAGTAGATGACATGCACAATGTGAAAATTATATCATTGAAAGAACCTTTCACAGACGAAGTTAACGGTGTGTTTTGTGTAAGTTGCATGTCATATATCATTGCTCTAATATTTGGTCAAAGTTAGCATCGGAAAACGCATTAGGCCCTATATAGATGGAAGGAGGGAGTAGCTTTGAATAGCATTTGTATAGTAAAACGGGGCAAGACTCTCTCTTTGTGTGGTGTGAATAGTTTTATTTTTTTGTTTTCTTTTTGGTTGAGGGAAGTGCGAATTGATTTGGTACCTACAAGTACAATATTACTATGCAGTCAAAAAAAAGTACAATATTACTACACGTTAGGCTTGCCCTAAAATTCAACCCGCGTTTTGTTATATCCCGAAAATTCAGATATCGTGCTCCCAAAACTGGCGCCTTCACAACCCGCGCCTTGCTATCCCGAAATTACAACACGCGCGAAAACTCCCTCCAGCTGCCAAATCCCGACCATAAAATCCCCTTCTAACCTTGAGCCGAAAGGGCCGCTAGTTCAAATCGGTGGGGGTACTTTTGTAACACACCCTACATTTTGGACAAGCGCGTCCCTAAGTCATTCTTCACCCCCTCCCATCGCCCACTTTTCGCCATTTGAAATCCCAGGCCGCCATAACCTCTCCGCTCCAGCCGCAAAACCCCACCCTCCTCCGTCCGCCACGTCACCGCTGCCCAGTAGGTGCCTCTTCCCCGACAACGTCGTCCACCGCAATAGCTCGACGTCCCTCGTCCACCTCCCCGGATGAGGATCCGTTGTCCATCTCACCGTCCCGCCTGTTCAGCCGCCCGGTCCTCCACCTCCAAGGAGCTGCTCCGACGATCGCCTCGTCTATCGCGGCTGCTCCATCGCAAGAGCGCCGCCTTAACCCTCTCCACCGTAACCGCAACTTCCTCACCGACTCCTGAGGACGAAGTCGAGGCCTACTCGGCGCCACCAAAGAGGTTGTACACTCATCGCATCGCACCTTCTCCTTAAATCGACCTCCCAGCACCGACGGTGCTCCATCCTGCACCGCCATGGAGCGGCTACCTTGAAGCCGGCGCCGCGGGCGACATCTCCATGGCAGCTCTCCCCTAGTGCGAGGCCCCTTCGGCGGCAGCGTCCATACCAGCCGGATCTGCTGCTGCTGCTCCGGCTCTCGCTCGCTCGCTCACGCTGCTGCTGCTGTTCCGGCTCTCGCCCGATCGCTTCCTTCGCCCGGCCTCTGCTCTCCCCCTCGCTCGTGCTGCTGCTCTGCTCCGATTAAGCCACACTTCAGTCGACTGAATCGACTTTTGGGTCAGTTGATTTTCAGGGGTTGGGGGGCTCGCCGGAGTTAAGGAAGAACCACCCGCAGCGGGGACGGGGGCTCGCCGGAGAGGTACCCCACTATCTATCTTAGGGTTCTGGGTGGGGGGGGGGGGCCTAGCGGGCTGGCAGGCGACGGTGGCGAAGTTGTTTGGGCGGCGAGGCGGCGGCTGGGCCGGGCGGTTCGGCCGGTGGTGGCAAAGTGCCTCGAGGTGTGCAGGTTGAAGATGAACTGCATGCCCTCCCTAAACTACATGTCAAGTGTCTCTCTGCTACCATTGCGTTCAGTTTTGACAATAGCATTCAGATTCCACAGTTAATTTCAGTTTCGACAGTTAAGTTTAGAGTCAACAGTTTTTACCTCATCTGTTGTAGTCAGGTAGTTTTTGGTGATGTTAATTTTACATCCATTTTTCATCATCTATTGGAGATGCTATTAGAATCCCACTTGAGATTGACGATGTACATCTTGTCTTGTGCTTTTAGCCTTGACTTCTTCTGACTCACCGGAGCTGCTCCAACGACGTAACGATCCATCACAATGAGCAGTGCCTCGACGCCGCTCTGATTCCTCAGATCTTCCTCCACACCTCCGACAGCCACCTCTGCCTCAACTGCTTCAGCGACCAAAGATGCTGAGGTCGACACGGCTACGGCAAAGAGGTTGTACACTTGTTGCGTCAGTTATTACTATACATTCACGTCGATCCATTAGGGCTATTTTGGTTCAACGGAAAAACGTCGATCCACTGGTTGTTACCATCACTCTAAATTTCTGCATGCTCTCCTTACATAATCTCACCATATTTTTTCGTATGCATGTCAGATATTGTACACAGTCATGCTGAACATGTAGAGAAAAGAGAAGAGTTTTGCGCGGCAATACAATGTCATGCAGACATCGCTCCATGGTGGGTTCAATGGCAAACCCTCCCCACCCCTCTCCAGTTGTAATCCAGAGGAAGATATACATTACAGGCGTGTTCAGACGCCGACCACTCCTATTTACCCCCAAGGTGTTTGCTCTACCTTGGCATGATGATGTTAGTCATATCATGCATATGTTACCTTGCAAAGGCCTACTTTTAACATCATATATGTCATCTGCTTAGTTTAGACATGTTACGTAGTGCCACCTGTTTAGTTTCTATATCATATATGGGAATTATGCAGCCTCTTGTCTTTTAGCCAGCCATAATATATGTGAAATGTGCAATGCCATCCTGTTTAACCAGGCATCATATATTTGAATGATATCTTGCCCATCCTTTTCTTCATTACATTTCCATTTGTCGACAATGTTTGTACATTAAACTACTCTTCCGTGAATCAGCCATTTGGGTGGGAGATGGAAAATCGAGTGAAAACAAGGCCTTGAGCGTAGGCAGTGCTACACAGCCGAGCAGATCTCTTGTTGGGTCCTGATAGCTCCTCGTAGATGGATTCGAGACAGATGACCGGTCCTATTCCCCCATTGAGGTGTATGCTCTAACTTGGCAGTTATCTTGCTCATATCATGCATACGGTGTCTTGCATTGCATAGTTTAGACATCATATACACAATATTCAACACCATGTTCTTAGTTCGGACATCATATCGAATGCCGTCATTTTAGCATATAAATCACATATGTGAATTAAATGATGCGATCCTGATTACTTAGATAACATGTAGGTGAATTATGTCATGCGATCCTGTTTAGTTATTCATCATATCTTTGAATTATGTTATGCTATGCTATCCAGTTTAGATAGACATCATATGTGTGAAATTATGTCATGCTATCCTTTTTAGTTAAACAATATACATGTCAACTACTTCATGCCCTCTTTTTCCACACTATCTATTGCATCTGTCTCTCATACAATGTCTGTACATTCAACTATTTTCCTGTTTATCAGACATTTGAATTGGAGCGGGTGATGCGATATCTAAGCGTAATAAAAACACGGTCTTCAAATAAAACAGTGCTACCTCTTGGTGGAGATAGCACCCGGTTGTGCATGCACAAGAACCAGCCCTACCACACATAACCCAAACTCTCGCAGATTGTACCCCTCTTGTGATGGACAGAGAACCAGCTTCACCCAATCTAACCCCAACCCCACCGATAGTAACCTTGAGTTCTGTTGACACAAAGACCATCTCCACCACAGAGCTCCCAAACAACGGCAGTTAGTAAGGCAAGTCCGGTGCCCAAAGGGCCAAGACTATCACGGCGAACCCCAACTCCACTAGTTAGTACGCCTATTCACGTGGAGGAAGCACAACCAGCCAATCGTGGTTTAGCATCTATCGCATTTGATGTTGTTAAATCATATGCGTATCTTCCCATCTTGGAAATATTATACCGAAGATGAAGGAAAATGCCGATTCTTGCAGGTGTTTGTCCAGAGTTATGTGTAAGTAATGTTATTCATGGCAATTACTTTGCTTCATCCCATACATCCTACCTCCATGATGGTTATAATATAGCAAATTTTCCCATTTTTCTCTATAGAGAAGGACCGATTTGGAAACTCGGGATGAGGTAACCTGTGCTAATACCTCTGCTATCTTCAAGAATGCTTGGTGGCGATATCGAATTACCTGAAGAAAACGTACTTCACCGGCAAAGAAACTCATCAAATTCCCTTACGTTCTCCTGAGACACATTTACTAGACGATGACTGGGAACGCCTTGTTCTGTACTGGTCCCAAACCAAGAATGTGGTATTTTATTCTTGCATCTTACTGTACTCTGTTCCTGTAGAACAAGTGCCTAAACCTGAAGAACAACTGTTCTAATTTAAGATTCCATTGCTATCATAGTTCAAAAAAGCGCTAGGCGTTAATTGTGTGTTTTGCCACCGCCTTGCGCTTTACTGACCAAAGCGCATGCTTATGCGCAGTTATGCACAGATTATGCGTAGTTATGCGCAATGCATTTTTCCAACGCCTAGAGCCTAGGCGCGCTTAAGCGCTCGCTTAGGCGCCGCCTTTTTAACTATGATTGCTTTGCTCTTGTATCACCGTATTTCTTGATCTGAACTTATTTTTAAATTGAAGGATCCAATCGAAACTCCAATGGCACAGGAGGTATGTTCACGCATGTTTCTTTAACAGGTTTGCTCTTATCAATAGCTCGGTTGATTTCAATTTCAATTGTGTATACAATTGACTTTCATATCATGCACATTACTAGCATCACAACAGAGCCAATAGTGTTGTTGTACATGTAGACCCGTGGTACCCATCTGAAATCTTGTTGTGCCGTAGTTTCCCACGCTTTGTATTCTTACACTGCTGCTTTGTCTTGAACCGATATGATTTGAACCGTGTCTCTATTTTGATTTGGCAAGACAATGCAGTGACCATAGGACATAGATATATGTTTGTTTGATGCTTTTATTATGTACTGGTACTTGGCAATAGAAGACTTGGTAGTTTAATCCTGTCCACCTTACTAATGAACTGGTTCACCGAAATGAGTTTCATATAATAGTACATGCTAAACTTGTTATGTGTCTGCTTGTTTCTTCTTTTAGAATGTTGATGTAATATTGGGGAAGAGTGCCTTATTAAGCAATGGTAAAGGAAGTAATGCAGATAAGGTTCGGGATAGTGACACATCCTTGTTGGTCTCCAACAAAGCTGATAAAACAGCTAAGGAAGACTATCTTGAAGACAATGAGACAACCCCAAAGTCCTATCTTGGTTTAGTGTTAGATTCTTGGCCACTACCGCATTCACAAGCTATTCAAACTCACTGTCTGAATCAGTTCGGTTTCTTGAGTCTCAACTACAAGCTGAAAGACATCGATCAACTGTGCTGCAACAAGAAGCGGAAGGACTGTGGAAGTCCCTGGAGCATTCAGATGCATACTTTCTGGTGCAACAGCAAGCGTTGGATGATTTTAGCGCCAAACAGGACAAAGCTAATCAGCTTGCTAAGCTTATTGCCAGCATGGTGGATACCAGTGATAATGTTTCTTGAGCTCTTCCGAAGTTGTTTTGATTATGCTCTTGTTTTCTTTGCCGCGTTTATTTGCACCGTGGCCAATTTTGACGGCCAAGTGTATGTAATATGCTGCTTTGTTCCCTATATTTGCACCTTTGGTGGCGAACTTTGATGCCCAAAGGATGTAATATGTAATAGCGGTAATAGGCTAGCCTTAATTGCTTGCTTATTTATTTCCTTATAGTCGTGTTTAGTTGTTTTCTTGTAGTCACTGCAGTTATTTTTCTGTGTTTTTCTAGTGGCCACAATAGCCTATTTTTGGTAACTAGGCCAAAATAATCATGGCAACACATGGACTGTTGTAACCATGGGCTTCCTACAGGCCGTATGATCCATGGGCCTTCGATCGGCCGTAGGACCATTGGCCTTCTATACGGGCCGTAGGATCCATCGGCCTTCTATACGGGCCTTAGGGATCAATGGGCCTTCTACGGGCCGTAGGGTCCATGGGCCTTCAACGGGCCGTACTATCCATGGGCCTCATACGGGCCGTAGGATCCATGGGCCTTCTACGGGGCGTATCATCATTTCGCCAATCATGGGTCGTACAATTCGTGGACCATAACGGGCCGTTAATAGGACGTATTTGATAACTCTATGAAAACAGCCCAACGGGTTTTTTTTACATGAAAACGGCCCAACATATTAACGGTCCACAAACGGGCCAACTGTAACGACAAGCTGAATTTGGCCCACAAGCAGAAAATGATAGTAACGGGCCGTATGTAACCGAATGCTGCAAATGGGCCCAAGAATCAATGGGCCCTGAGAAGGCCGAAATATAACTTGGGCTGGAAACGGCCCAATGGAATAACGGGCCGTTAATGGGTATAAAGTGATACACTGTTCATTACGGGCCAGTTTCACCACGGGTCGTTAATGGGCCAAGAGTTACAAAGGTCCTCATATGGGCCAAAAGAAGTCATGGATCACACATGGGCCAGAAGTTAAAATAGGCTGAATCATATTGGACGGCCCAGATGACGCTACTGGGCCTAATTCGGATAGGGCGTAACGGGCCCTCGGTTAGCGGGCTCTAAATGGGCTATATGCGAACAGGCCGTTAACAGGCTTTCCGTGGGCCGGCCCGCCACCTTTTGACCAAGTCAAATGGGCCGGCCTTTTCACCGGAATGGGCCTCTGTTGGTCCGTGCCACGTGTCGCCATATCATAGGCGCCTTCGGTCCAATGAGCGGATGACATCTGTCCCAACGGTGAGCCGACACGTGTTTGCTCCAGCCAATGATGATTTTACACGTGGAAAATCCCCATTGGTCGGGGCTGTTAACGGGTTATCGGATCCAAAACCCGACCCGATAGCTTAACGGCGTTCCGATACGATGGATGCCACGTGTCGGTCACCCTTGACGAAAGCAGTTCTGTGACACGCGATTTATCGTCATGGAAGTGGACACTTCCGTGATGATAATTTTGGTAATGTCATGGAACACTTCTCTGACAAAGCACATGTATGACTATCTTGATTCTGTCATAAATTTGTCATGGATGTACATGCATGACAAAAAACGCGACCTACTGTGACAAACACGTATCATCACGGAAGTGTATTTTTTTGTAGTGATACATGATCATACCTAGATATTCTCATAACTATGCTCAATTCTGTCAATTGCTCAACAACAATTCGTTCACCCACCGTAAAATACTTATGCTCATGAGAGAAGCCACTAGTGAAATCTATGGCCCCCGGGTCTATCTTCATCATATTAATCTTCCATTACTTTGTTATTTCCTTTGCTTTTTATTTTGCTTTTATTTTACTTTGCATCTTTATCACAAAAATACCAAAAACATTATCCTATCATATCTATCAGATCTCACTCTCGTAAGTGACCGTGAAGGGATTGAAAACCCCTTATCGCGTTGGTTGCGACGAGTTATTTGTATTGTGGTCTGAGGGACTCATGCGTAGCCTCCTTTGGATTGATACCTTGGTTCTCAAAAGCGAGGGAAATACTTACGCCATCTTGTCTTGCATCATCCTTTCCTCTTCAAGGAAATCCAACGCAGTGCTCAAGAGTTAGCACCCTCCGCCGAGCAAATTTTGCGCATGTTTGAGGAAAGAAGGAATAATGATTTGGTTGAATTATTGAAGAGTGTACAAGCTATGGTTGGGCAGAATGGAAATCATAACGGTCACCACTCCAAACTGTCAGATTTTCAAAGAACCAAGCCTCCCAGTTTCAGTCAAGTTATTGATCCCTTGGAAGCAGACGACTAGTTACGAACTACTGAGAAAAAGCTTGAGATTGTTCGTACTGAAGAGGACGACAAGGTTCCGTTTGCTACGCACTATCTTGAAGGAGCAGCTGCTATATGGTGGGATAATGCGAAAGCCATGTGGCCTGCTGATGAAGAAATCACTTGGACAAAATTCAAGGATCATTTCTGGAAATATCATATTCCTGCTGGTATTATGAAGGTCAAGCAACGTGAATTCCTCGCGCTCATCCAAGGAAGCCAGTCTGTTAGTGAGTATCTGCATAAGTTCAATCACTTGGCCCGCTATTCCCTCTATGATGTGGCCATAGAAGAACGAAAGATTAATAGATTTCTTGGAGGATTAAACCAGCCCCTCCGATGCACACTCAGTATGTTTGATTTCCCAGACTTCCAAACTCTCGTAAACAAGGCCCTCATTACTGAAAGAGAGCACAAGCTTATACATGACAACAAGTCTACCAATAATGAGCACAAGCGCAAGTTTGAGCCTAGGAAGGATGGTCAGCCAGTGCAAAAGGCCCGTACTTGGCAGCACACTCTAGTAGAGTACAAGCCCAATTGGCAGCAGAATGTTAACAGAACCACTACCCAAGTCAAGAATGTCGTAACCAACCCGGTGTGAGAAGAATGCCAGCGCAACAAATTCTTGTTTCAGTTGTGGGAAAATCGGACATTATGCCAGACAGTGTCCCAAGAACGGCAAGGCAAATGCCCCATTCAGGCCACAAGTCAACCATATGGGGCCATACCCTGTCCAGCAAACCATCAAAGGGTAAGTTCATCACCTCTCCGCAGACGAAACCCAAGAGGACCCCGAAGTCGTCGTTGGTATGTTTCCTGTTAATAACATACCTGCAATAATTTTATTTGACTCTGGTGCTTCCCACTCTTTTATTTCGCGGAGTTTCATTGCCCAAAACAAATTTCCTTGTTCGCTTTTGAGAAAGAATGCTGGAACAATCCCCGGGATCTTTGCTCAGAAGCAATCTGGCCTGCCGTACCTTGGAAATTGAGATCAACAGAGTCCGCTTTCCAACTTCCTTGATAGTCATCGAGTCTGCCAAGTTGGACATTATTTTGGGAATGAATTGGTTAACCCAATACCAAGTATCCATTAACTGCGCGACCAGAGAAGTCACCTTGATAAGTCAGGAAGGGCAGACTACAAAATTCTATGCCCGCAATAGCATACCCAAGAAAGAAATATTTTTCACCGCAGTAGCTGAAGAATTGGGATTAATTCCTGTGTTTAGTGAATTTCCTGATGTATTCCCAGAGGAATTGCCAGGAAAGCCGCCAGAACGAGAACTTGAGTTTGCAATTGATCTTGTGCCCGGGAGCGCACCGTTGTACCAGAAGTATTATCGGATGCCTTCGTCGGAATTAGTGGAGTTAAAGAAACAACTTGATGAGATGCTCCAGAAAGTTTATATCCGTCCAAGCACTTCCCCATGGGGATCACCCGTAATATTCATGGACAAGAAGGATGGTAGTCTTTGTATGTGTCTGGATTACCGTTAGTTGAATGATGTCACCATCAAAAACAAATATCCACTGCCCAGGATTGATGATTTATTTGATCAACTCAGTGGGGCAAAAGTATTCTCCAAAATTGATTTAAGGACTGGATACCACCAACTCAAGATCAAAAAGGAAGATATTCCTAAGACCGCGTTCACTACCCAATACGGTCTTTATGAATATACTGTTATGTCCTTTGGCCTCACCAATGCCCCTGCTTTCTTCAAGCACATGATGAACAAAGTATTCATGGATTTCCTGGATAAATTTATGGTGGTCTTCATCGATGACATCCTTATATACTCAAAAAGTGAAGAAGAGCCCAAGGGACACCTCAGAGCTATCTAAGAAAGACTCCGTGACCATCAACTATACGCCAAATTCAGTAAATGCGAGTTTTGGCTCAAGCAAGTTGGATTTCTTGGGCATGTGCTGTCAGCAGAAGGTATAGCCGTGGATCCAAGTAAGGAAAAGGATGTGCTTGATTGGCTGGCACCCACGACAGTATCCCAAATCTGGAGTTTCCTTGGATTAGCTGGGTACTACCACCATTTCATTGAAGGTTTCTTTAAGATTGCCAAGCCAATGACAGAGCTTATCAAGAAAGATAAGAAATTTGAATGGACTAAGGACTGTGAGAAAAGTTTCAATGAGCTGAAAATCAGTCTGACAACAGCACCTGTGTTGACTCTTCCGGAGATCTACCGCAGCTTTGATGTGTACTGTGACGCTTCCAGACAAGGTCTTGGATGCGTACTTATGCAAGATGGCAAGGTGGTAGCATATCCATCTCGACAGCTATGACCCCACGAAGGGAACTATCCTACTCATGATCTGGAATTGGCCACGGTTGTTCACGCTCTAAAAATTTGGAGACACTACCTCATTGGAAAAAGGTATCAAATATTTACCGACCACAAAAGTCTCAAGTATATATTTACTCAGCCGGACTTAAACCTCCGCCAACGAAGATGGCTCGAGTTAGTCAAAGATTATGATCTTGGAATTAATTATCACCCGGGTAAGGCCAACGTGGTCGCCGATGCACTCAGCCGGAAGCCTGCCACTCTGAATAACATGATGGAGTCCTGCCTCCCAAACATCAGGAAGAGATTACTCAGCTCAATCTGGTCATTATTGATACTGGTCTTGCTAATGTGATGGAAGTTACTCCTACCCTCGAGGATGAGATTCGCAAAGACTAGTCAGATGAACCAGTGCTACAAAAACATGCCAAGCGTATGTTAGAAGGCCAGACCCAAGATTTTTCTAAGGATCAGCAAGGTACATTAAGGTTCCACTTAAGGATTTGTGTACCGAATCAAGCATACTTAAGAAAGAGGATACTGGCAGAAGCACACGAATCTTCGTATTCCATTCACCTCGGAGGTACTAAAATGTATGAAGACCTTCGGCAGATATTCTGGTGGGATGGCATGAAGAAAGACATCACCTATTTTGTGGCTTGTTGTGACATATGCAACAAAGTGAAGGTAGAACACCAGAAACCCGCCGGACTCCTCCAACCATTGCCCGTTCCACAATGGAAGTGGGATGATGTCTGTATGGATTTTATCACGGGACTACCAAAGACTCATCGAGGCAATGATGCAGTATGGGTCGTGGTGGACACATTAACCAAGGTAGCTCACTTTATTCCCATCAGAACCACATACCGAGCCGATCAGCTCGCACAATTGTATGTGTCCAGAATAGTCAGTCCGCATGGAGTACCACGAACAATCAATTCCGACAGAGGGTCACTTTTTACCTCCGCTTTCTGGTCATGTCTTCATCAAGCTTTGGGGACCGTGCTAAAGTGCAATACAGCTTATCATCCTCAGACAGACGGGCAGACTGAGCGTGTAAACCAAATACTCGAAGATATGCTTCGAGCATGCGCCTTGGCCCAAGGACCTAAATGGTAAGATTGTCTGCCGTATGCCGAGTTCTCCTACAACAACGGTTCCCAGACCAGTCTAAAGATGTCACCCTATGCAGCTCTGTATGGCCGTAAGTGCCGCACTCCGTTAAATTGGTCTCAAACCGGAGATAGCCGCATTTTCGAAACAAATCTCATGATGGAAGCTGAAAAGCAAGTCAAGGAAATCCGAGACAGATTGCAATTGGCTAAATCCCAATAGAAGAGTCATTATGATGCAAAGCACCAAAATATTAGTTTTGAACCCGGAGAGCATGTATACCTCCGAGTCACTCCTATGAAAGGAGTCGAGATTTTAGACTCGCGGAAAATTGGCACCCAGGTATATTGGTCCGTTCCCAGTTATATGTCCAGAGTGGGTACTGTTGCATATCAGTTGGAATTGCCCCCAATTGTCAGAAGTGCACAATGTGTTCCCTGTCTCACAGCTAAGACGATGTATATCGCCTCCCGAGAAAAAGAGTGATATGTCAGAATTGGAGCTGGCTAAGGATTTAACGTATCAGGAGAAACCGTTCAGAATCTTGGATGAGATGGAAAGGGTCACTCGTAGTAAAGCAAGAAAAAATTATAAGGTTTAGTGGGAGCATCACATAGAGGAAGAGGCAACTTGGCAACGAGAGGAATTTCTAAAGGCAACCTATCCAGAATTGTTTTCCCGAGCAACTCTCGAGGACGAGATTCATTCTAAGTGGGGGAGGTTTGTGACAGCCTGGCTTTTGCCCCCTCTTCTTTTTCTGATTTTTATTTGCCTTTTATTTGAACTTGGGTTTTTGAATCATTTCAGTTGGACTTAAACACTTGGGCATAACCTTGATTTTCGCCCAAGTGGCACACCTCTCCCCAAGCCATAATTTCTTCCCTGGTTAATCCCAAAATAATCTTAGGAATATTTTTCTTAAATGAAAAATATCCATTTCCTCCTCTAAAACCCTAATCAGCAACATGTGCTCCAAAGCAACCTCCATTTTCTTTGCCCACAAAAATCTGAGAAAATTCCCAAATATTCTGAACCCTAGGGCAGTTCCGTGAGCAAAAATATTGCATCAATTTTTTGAATATTTTTGCTACAGAAAATCTTTTCTATTCTGGCCAGAAAAGACAGTTTCTACAGCAAGTACCATTTTCCTTGATCCAATGCTGCTGAATTTTCTTGAGCATCACTACCTTCCTAAGTGATTGCTAAACCCTAAAGCTCAGCCCTCAACTCTTACTGGTTTGACCACAGTTAACTCCCAAAGTTACTTCCCAGAAACTTACCATGAAGTAAAACACTAACTTACAACACCTCGGCTCGACTCAAAGCATTGGAACGACCTAAACCACTAAGGACTACATGCCAGACATGAATTTATGGCAAGCCGTGGCTCTATGCCAGAGTTCGCACGGTGACCACGCATGTGCATGATGCCAACATGCTAGTCGACGCACTCTGGATGCCACCGAGCGCTCTGTTCATCGCGTGCTCTCTTCCCCGGCTGCTGCACCTTGCCAAACCACGCCACCATCACCGTCTCGACCCACTTAACTCCGCCCTGGTGCTCGCTGACGCCGGAGCTCGCCGCAGCGAGTACTGGCGCGACCCGGCCAACCAAACAGTGCGTCGCGCCACTGTGCTTGTCGCTGCTACCTCTTGAGCACAGTGTTGGTTTTCCCTTGAAGAAGAAAGGGTGATGCAGCAAAGTAGCGTAAGTATTTCCCTCAATTTTTGAGAACCAAGGTATCAATCTAGTAGGAGGCCACGCTCAAGTCCCTCGTACCTACACAAACAAATAAGAACCTTGCAACCAACGCGATAAAGGGGTTGTCAAGCCCTTCACGGCCACTTGCAAAAGTGAGATTTGATAGAGATGATAAGACAATGTTTTTGGTATTTTTACGATAAAGACTAAAAGTAAAGAAAGCAAAATAAACAGCAACAAAAATAACTAGTTGATGGAACATTAATATGATGGAAAATAGACCCGGGGGCCCTAGGTTTCACTAGTGGCTTCTCTCAAGATAGCATAAGTATTACGGTTGGTGAACAAATTACTGTTGAGCAATTGATAGAATTGAGCATAGTTACGAGAATATCTAGGCATGATCATGTATATAGGCATCACGTCCATGACAAGTAGACCGACTCCTGCCTGCATCTACTACTATTACTCCACACATCGACCGCATGCATCTAGAGTATTAAGTTCATAAGAACGGAGTAACGCATTAGGCAAGATGACATGATGTAGAGGGATAAACTCAAGCAACATGATGTAAACCCCATCTTTTTATCCTCGATGGCAACAATACAATATGTGTCGTTTCCTTTACATCCTTTGGGATAAAGCAACGCAAGATTGAACCCAAAGCTAAGCACTTCTCCCATTGCAAGAAAGATCAATCTAGTAGGCCAAACCAAACTAATAATTCAAAGAGACTTGCAAAGATAACCAATCATACATAAAAGAATTCAGAGAAGAATCAAATATTGTTCATAGATAATCTTGATCATAAACCCACAATTCATCGGATCTTGACAAGCACAACGCAAAAGAAGATTACATCGAATAGGTCTCCAAGAGAATCAAGGAGAACTTTGTATTGAGATCCAAAGAGAGAGAAGAAGCCATCTAGCTAATAACTATGGACCCGAGGGTCTGAGGTAAACTACTCACACATCATCGGAGAGGCTATGGTGTTGATGTAGAAGCCCTCCGTGATCAATGCCCCCTCCGGTGGAGCACCGGAAAAGGCCCCAAGATGGGATCTCACGGGTACAGAAGGTTGCGGCGGTGGAAATCGGGTTTCGTGGTGCTCCTGGATGTTTTCGGGGTACGCAGGTATATATAGGAGGAAGAAGTAGGTCAGTGGAGCTACGAGGGGCCCACGAGGGTGGGGGCGTGCCTAGGGGGCAGGCGCGCCTCCCTGCCTTGTGACCTCCTCGCTTATTTCTTGACGTCCACTCCAAGTCCTCCGGATCACGTTTGTTCCAAAAATCACGTTCCAGAAGGTTTCATTCCGTTTGGACTCCGTTTGATATTCCTTTTCTGCGAAACACTGAAATAGGCTAAAAAACGGCAATCTGGGCTGGGCCTCCGGTTAATAGGTTAGTCCAAAAAATAATATAAAAATGTATGATAAAGCCCATTAAGCATCCAAAACAAATAATATAATAGCATGGAACAATCAAAAATAATAGATAGATACGTTGGAGATGTATCAGTCGCCACCCCCTCTCCTGTGTTCGTCTCCACCCTCCCATAGTGCCCGCGTGAGCTACGTCGCCTTCTCCCCCTCTCACTGACGCCGTTCTCACCGGGCACCGTGCTCAGAAGCTCTCCGGTGGAGCCCGATCCCCTCACCTCGCTCGCCTATAAATACGGCCACCCCCAGCCCTCTCGAGCATCACCAACTCACCACACACACTCTACAACGCAGTAGAAAGCCGCAGCCCGGCCGGGCAGGCCTCGGGCCGCCGTCCTCGAGCTCGAGCTCCCCAGAGATCCCCGCGGTTCGCCCCCACCGTTCCAGCCCCTACCGAGCTCGAGCCACTCTTCCAGAGCCTCCGTGGTGCATCTCTGGTGTCGTCCGACCCGGTTGGAGCCCCTAGCGCAGCCCCACCTCGCCGTCGTCTCCAACTCCGGCGACCTCTGCTTCCTGCCGCCGTTGGAGAAGCTCGTTCTGACGCCGTCCGACCACCCCTAGCCACGCTACAGGTACGGGCAGGTGCGCCTCGACCTCCTCTTGCTTCCTATCTTTCTGGATCTGGCCGCCGACCTCTCCTCGCCGGAGAAACGCCGGCGTGTCGCCGCCCCGTCTCTGCTTCTTTCTCTCTCCCCCTCCGACCTAACCACTGGGGCCCGTTGACAGCCACTCAGGCCGCACCCGAAGCGGTATGAGTGGTGGCGCCCCACGGGTTTACGTCTTCGACGTCACCCCCTCCCCTAGTTTCTGTTTTATTTAAATTTAATTCAAATTATCCAGAGAACTTCAAACAGCCACAACTCTTTAACCATAAGTCCAAATGAAGTGATTCTTTTTGCATTGTATTCTTACTGAAAAGATCTAGCAGCTCACCAAAAGTGAGATTTTTCTCTGCTGCCTATATTTCCTGGTGATTTTCAGAGTGTTTCTTGATATTTTCTTTCTCTGTTTTTAATTATTTCAGAAGGTGAAGCTTGTCTTGAGGATCACTAGGAGGAGTGTGAACCTCATCTGCACTAAGGCAAGCCACTACAACATTTTCATGGTGCCATTTCAATATTTTTGATTTTTCCCACTTGAATAATTAATTAGTTCATGCATTTAAATCACTCAATTAAATATTTAGTTCTGTTGAATGCTTGTTTAGTTTGGTATGTTTAGTTTACAGTAGTTTGAAACTAACTAAGTTAGTTTAAGTTAGCAGAAGTAATATTTGGTCATGAAGAAATAAAATGACTATGAAAAAGAATTAGTTTGTTAATATTTTCTTAAGTGAGAAAATGAATTATATTGAGTTAACATCATGGTTAAGGTTGCTAAATAATAATAACCAGAGAAGTGCTATGAGTTGATGATGATTATGGTTAGTACTTGAGAAGTGGTATGAGTTGATGATGATTATGGTTAGTACTTGATGTGGTTGACCCATTTATTTCGGCGATATGTGATGCATATTGTAAGGTTGCATTTTCATGGCATATCATGACATCGGTTAGTTTTACTTTGAGTTAAACCGTATAATAACTCAACTTGAACATATCGTTGATCAGGTCATGGTTCCACTGAATCGAGTTTTTCCCAGTGCAACCACATTTGCCTTTATGGAAAGGCCTTTATTCGGCCCGTTGTCATGCCTTTGGTCGGTGCCTCCAACGAGGGAAGGTTATGGGCGTGCGCTACGCTGGCCCGGTAAGAAGACATAACCTTGTGTGCCCATAGTTTTTATGGTACCTTGTCCCAGTTTGGGATAGTTTACATTTTGAAACGATGGTGGCCGTTTTGCCACGACGGTGGCCGTGATGCCTTTGGTAGGCACGGGGCCACCCAGGACTTAGCCCAGTGGGGAGTAAGTCGGAGTGGTCGGGAGAGGGTCATGGCAATGTGGGGGTTTCGTCGGAATGCCGTTGGTCCACCCGAATGGGAGTGCGAGGCCATGGGTTCCATGGTGTGGGTACAGTGTGCTACCTCTGCAGAGTGTATTTAATCTATCGATAGCCGCCTCCATGTTTACGGACACAACTCGGACGTAGGTCACACCATGGGTCAACGTTTAAATAACCATGCACACTAATGTCAATAACATGGCACTGTTGGAAAAGATGATGGCTGAGAAACCATGTTGATGATGGAGACCAAAGTGTTGGTCCGTTTGTGATCCGAGAAAGATCACCGTTTTGTTACGAGGTAACCCGTTTGGAGACCAAAGTGTTGGTCCGTTTGTGATCCGAGAAAGATCACCATTTTGTTACGAGGTAACCCGTTTGGAGACCAAAGTGTTGGTCCGTTTGTGATCCGAGAAAGATCACGGTTTGGTTACGAGGTAACCCGTTTGGTAAGCAAGTCCGAGGGACTTGAGGCACGAGATCTTGTTCACTGCATCCCTAGTATGATTTTGCATTGATGATATTTTGGTTAATATCATGATATTGTTTGTCATTATGTTTATGCTTGTTGTGAGCTTGCAAGTACATTCAATGTACTGACCTGGCGTGTCATGCCAGATTTCAGGAAAGTCTCGTTGGATCGGAGTGCTGTCCGAGTCTAAATCGTGTCCACATCGGTGTCCCTGTGCTATGGAGTCCCGCTTCATCGTCGTCCTGATGCCATGTAGTTGTCATGATCGAGGCCCCTTATGTTCACTAAATAATGTACATATGGTTCAGCCGCACCGTGTATGCCGCTTGGCCTCGCAACCTGATGTAATGTGAACTATGTTCCGCCAGTCTCAATAAAGCGGCTATTTTTTGTACCAAGATGTTGTGTGTTGCCAGAAGACATGATCTCTGGGCTGGCAATGCAATGTAAACCGGTTGCTCTGAGCTGGGGTGCTACATGCATGCCCTAAGGACTGCATCCTCTACCGCAGTGAGTACGAGGATTTGAATGTGTGCTCGGTATGCGGTGCATTGCGCTATAAGATCAGCCACGATGACCCTGGTGATGTCGAGGGCGAGCGCCCCAGGAAGAAGATTCCTGCCAAGGTGATGTGGTATGCTCCTATAATACCATGGTTGAAACGTTTGTTCCAAAACAAATAGCATGCCAAGGCAATGCGGTGGCATAGAGAAGACCGTAAGAAAGACAGGAAGTTGAGAGTACCCGCAGACGGGTCGCAGTGGAGAAAATCGAGAGAAAGTACAGGGAGGAGTTTGCAGGTGATGCAAGGAACGTACGGTTTAGTCTAAGCGCAGATGGCATTAATCCTTTTGGGGAGCAGAGCAGCAACCATAGCACCTGGCCTGTGACTCTATGTATGTATAACCTTCCTCCTTGGTTGTGCATGAAGCGGAAGTTCATTATGATGCCAGTGCTCATCCAAGGCCCTAAGCAACCTGGCAACGACATTGATGTGTACCTAAGGCCATTAGTTGAAGAACTGTTATAGTTGTGGAATGGAAAAGGGGTACGTGCATGGGATGAGCACAAACAGGAAGAATTTAACCTAAAGGCGTTGTTGTTCATGACCATCAATGATTGGCCTGCTCTCAGTAACCTTTCAGGATAGACAAACAAGGGTACCACACATGCACACACTATTTGGATGATACCGACAGTATATATTTGGATAATTGCAGGAAGAATGTGTACCTGGGACATCATCGATTTCTTCCGAGCAGGCATCCCGTAAGAAAGAAAGGCAAGCATTTCAAAGGTGAGGCGGATCACCGGACGAAGCCTCGCCACCGTACTGGTGCTGATGTACATGATATGGTCAAGGATTTGAAGGTAATCTTTGGAAAGGGTCCTGGCGGACAACCTGTTCCGAATGACGCTGACGGACGCGCACCCATGTGGAAGAAGAAATCTATATTTTGGGACCTGCCCTATTGGAAAGACCTAGAGGTCCGCTCCGCAATTGACGTGATGCACGTGACGAAGAATCTTTGCGTGACCCTGCTTGGCTTCTTGGGCGTGTATGGGAAGACAAAAGATACATCGGAGGCACGGGAGGACCAGCAACGTATGCACGGAAAAGACGGCATACATCAGGGTCATGCCAGCTACGCTCTTACCAAAGAAGAGAAGGAAATCTTCTTTGAATGTGTGCTCAATATGAATGTACCGTCTGGCTTCTCGTCGAATATAAAGGGAATAATAAATATGGCAGAGAAAAATTCCAGAACTTAAAGTCTCATGACTGCCACGTGATTATGACGCAACTGCCTCCGGTTGCATTGAGGGGGCTTCTATCGGAAAACGTTCAATTAGCCATTGTGAAGCTGTGTGCATTCCTCAATGCAATCTCTCAGAAGGTAATCGATCCAGAAATCATACCAAGGTTAGAGAATGATTTGGTGCAATGTCTTGTCAGTTTCGAGTTGGTGTTCCCACCATCCTTCTTCAACATCATGACGCATGTCCTAGTTCACCTATGCGAAGAGATTAACATTTTGGGTCATGTATTTCTACACAATATGTTCCCCTTTGATAGGTTCATGGGAGTCTTTAAGAAATATGTTCATAACCATGCTAGGACAGAAGGAAGCATCTCCAAGGGCCATGAAAATGAGGAGGTCATTGAGTTTTGTATTGACTTTATTCCTGACCTTAAGCCGATTGGTGTTCCTGAATCGCGGCATAATGGCAGCCTGGATGGAGAAGGCACGCTAGGAGCAGATCAAATAATATGTATGGATGGGCATTCTCTCACTCAAGCACACTACACAGTTCTACAGAATTCCTCCTTGGTGGCTCCGTATATGGAGGAACACAAGAATTTTCTACGCTCCAAACACCCGGAGCAGTCTGGCGACTGGATTACACGTGAACAAACGGGGACTTTCACCGGTTGGTTGCAGACATGTGCCATGCATGACGCCGCTATTGAAGATGACCTATACTTGTTGTCCCAGTTATCATCTTCGAATATAATGACTTTCAAAGGGTACGAGATAAATGGAAATACATTTTACACGATCGCCCAAGATAAGAAGAGCACCAACCAAAACAGTGGTGTCCGCTTTGATGCAGCAACCAAGAAGGGAAAGGACACATATTATGGTTACATAGAGGACATATGGGAACTTGACTATGGACGTGGTTTGAAGATCCCTTTGTTTCGGTGCAAATGTGTCAATATGACAGGAGGCGGGGTAAAGGAAGACCCGCAGTACGGAATGACAACAGTGGATCTCAACAATCTTGCGTACGTAGACGAACCATTCGTCCTAGCCAATGATGTGGCGCAGGTTTTGTATGTGAAGGAAATGTCTACCAAGCCAAGAAAAAGAGAAAATAAGGAAGTGAATACATCATACGATGAGCCAAAGCGCCACATAGTTCTTTCAGGGAAAAGAAACATCGTGGGAGTGGATGACAAGACAGACATGTGAGAAGATTATGAAAAGTTTGATGAAATTGCTCCATTAAGGGTGAATATTGGCCCGAGCATCCAGTTAAAAATGAAGATTTTCCATGGTTACGGCGCAAAGGGACACACACGAAGAAAAAGTTTCACGCACAAAGATTCCACTCTGGGATGTGATCGGCTTCACTGTCGTCACTTTCTTCTCTAGTGAGTTTCCGGACTTGTATATCTGGAAATTCCCACTTTGGACAAACCGTAGGGAATCTTTGTAATAGATAGGGTGCTTATGTGTTTTTTGCACTTGAAACGTGTACTTTTGTGCTTCAGACAAACGTGTACCTTTCTGGCGTCATTTGCTATTTTTCATGCATTTACTGATTTTGAGCTAAATGACCCTGAAATTGAAAAGTGCTACAAATGAAATCTGAAAAGGTAGAAAGTTGGCATGGTATCATCAGTTCACCCACATAGCATGTGCAAAAGAGTTGAGAGGGTTACAGAAAAAACTGGATGCACTTCGTGTACAAAATGTACAATCTCTTTCGAAGTATGAGGGTTTCGGACGAAAACTCATCTGTTACAAAGGCATTTCATTTTTTTTGAAACTTATTTCAACTCCAGACTTTTTGTGCGTTTGCTATGCACCATTCAAAGCCACGTCATGAATTTTCAACCCTTTCTGACATCATTTACTATTTTTCATGCATTTACTGATTTTTTTAGCTAAATGACCCTGAAATTAAAAAACATTTCAAATGAACTCTGAAAAGGTTGAAAGTTGGCATGGTATCATCATTTCACCCCATAACATGTGCAAAAAAGTAGAGAGGTTCTGGCTAAAAGCTGGATGCACTTCGGTACAAAATGGACAATCTCTTTCAAGTATCGTAGTTTGAGACTAAAACTCATCTGTTACAAGGCATTTCATTTTTTAAATAACCTAAGTATTACCAAATTGAATATAATGATAAAACACACTAATATTAAACAAAAGAAAAAAGAATCACTAAAAATCTATTTTTAAAGTTAAGGTATTCACAAACTAGTGATTCACACAAATTTCAAATAATTCAAATTTAAACTATTCAAATTTGAAAACTAATGGCACTAACAGAAAGTTTGTAAATTTTTTGTACGTAAAGCAAAAAACAAATCAGAAATAAATAAAAGAAAAGAAAAAACTAAATAAAAAAATTGTGCGCTGCCATGTGGGCCTGCTTGGCCTTGGGCCAGGATGCAGGCCCACATGGTCTAGCAGGCCCATAGGGCAGCGCAGCAAATTAGGCAGAGAAGCCTGCTATAGAGAGGAGCTCGAGAGAGCTACCGCACTGGGGCTTATAAACCAGTGCGGACGCCCCTCGGCTAGCGAGGTGGGACTAAACTTCTGCGCGCCTCGCCTGGCAGCGCACCACCTTTAGTACCGGGTGGTGGCTCCAACCGGTACTAAAGGGTGGTCTTTAGTAACGGTTGGAGCCACCACCCGGTACTAAAGGTGGGCGCTTCCGGCCGCTTGGCCTGGCCAAATTTGACCTTTAGTACCGGTTGGTGGCTCCAACCGGTACTAAAGGCCCCTCCTATATAAACAACACTTACGAAAAGTTCAGTTTCTTCTCATCTGCTTCTTTGACCCCGTCACACCCGTCATGGCGCCGTCGACGCCCGTGCACCGTCATGCCGTCCCCATCGACTCCAGCGCCGCCCCGTCATGCCCGTCCCCGTCGCCGCCCCTGTTGCCGCACCGGCCCGTCGCCGTCCCCTCGCCTCGCCGTCGCCGTCCCCTCGCCTCGACCTCGCCCGTGCTGTGAGCCCCTCTCCCCCATCTCCTCCCTCCAATCGTGGCCTCCGTGCCGCCGTAGGTGCACACACGCGCACATACACACACACACAAAATTTGTTCATCTTTTTTTGCATGTATGAATACAATGTATGATGTATGTATACAATATATGTATGTATATATCTAAATTTGCACTAGATGTTGTAGATGGCTTAGCTAGTAGATGACTAGCTTAGCAAAAAAGTTGTATAGACAACATTTGAACATGTATAGTAGATGTTTTTAGTTTATAGTTTTTAGTTTCTTCTGTTTTTCTGTTTTTTATACAAAGGTTTTAGATGAATTAATTAATTAATTAGATTAATGTCAAATGTTAGATGAATTTGTATATAAGAAATCACAATCCAATCATTTAAAAAATGTTACATTTGCATATAGAATTTGTTCTCGATGATGCCCGGCCCTTATCCTCGCCGTCGACCCGTTCGCGACGACGTCCTACTTCGGAGGACCCATGTCCGGGACTGGGCTCCGTCGGGCTGGCATTGGGAGGTGCTACCTTCAGGGGCACGCCGCTTGGTGAGGAACCCGACCCTGGGTCCCGTTGTTGACCCTGAGCTCCTTTGGTGGCGTTTGCGTGGGCCACTTTCAGTGCGGAGGGTGCCGGCCCCGCCGGAGGCGGTATGTCACCATGTCAGGGAGGAGGACGAGCACGTCCGTCGCTACATGGCTGCTATGGACGTCAAGTTCTCCAATACCTGGCAGGTTCTTTGGGGATCTCACCCGAGCTATGATCCTGTGACGGTTCCTTCTCTTTGGGTGTCCACCGCCCACGCCTCACGAACCGCGAGTGAACTAGATTATTCTGTAGTATTCGATATTGATTAGCTAGCTAGCTAGTGATGTATTCGATATATAATATTCTAGACGATGTATTTGAGATTATATATATTATTTGAAATGATGTATTCAAGATTATATATATTATTCGATAATACTCGAGACGATGTATTCGAGATTATATTTGATGATGCATATTATGTACTATGATTCAGTTTTTCCTTATTGATTGCATGCATGCATTGTAATTTGAATACTAAATTGTTTTATATTTCTTCTGGATTAGTTAAATAAAAGCTATGGCGGACAATACCGGCAGAGAAGGAGAAGAGGCGCTGTTCGAGATCACACGCTCCCACTACAAAAAAAATACACTTCCGTGATGATACGTGTTTGTCACAGTAGGTCGTGTTTCTTGTCATGCATGTACATCCATGACAAATTTATGATAGAATCAAGATAGTCATACCTGTGCTGTCGTAGAAGTGTTCCATGACATTACCAAAATTATCATCACGGAAGTGTCCACTTCCATAACGATAAATCGCGCGTTACAGAAGTGTTTTCGTCAAGGGTGACCGACACATGGCATCCACCGTAACGGAACGCCGTTAAGCCATCGGGTCGGGTTTTGGATCCGATAACCCGTTAACAGCCCGACCAATGGGGATTTTCCACGTGTAAAATCATCATTGGCTGGAGGAAACACGTGTCAGCTCACCGTTGGGACAGATGTCATCCACTAATTGGACAAAAGGCGCCTATGATACGTCGACACGTGGCACGGCCCAACAGAGGCCCATTCCCGTGAAAAGGCCAGCCCGTTTGACTTGGTCAAAAGGTGGCATATTCAAACTAGCGCCTCCCAATTAAGCCCGAGGAGCCGGAAAAGCCTGGCGGGGCATTGGGAACTGTGCAATATGGCTCCGTACGTAAAGTGCTCTACTACTACTCTATAGCTTGTGGCATTGCACGCATGGACTTCACTCCATTATCGGCTCTACTATAAAAGAAATTCCTCTTGACGTGTTTTTTTAAATGGAGGCAAAAGCTTTGCTTCATATCATTCATAAAGAAGGAACTACTAACAAAGTTCGACGAGATCCATTACACCTCCACAAATGGAAGCGAAAAGCCTAGTCTCGCTGTATCAAATAACTCAAATGTTCCGCCCCCGCAGTAACCGTCGCTGATAAACAGGCTGCTAGTGTGTGCGTGAGAGGAGCGTATGAGTAGGCCAGCTACTCCTACGTGAGAGGAGCGGCTGAATATAGCACCGAGAGTACCCACTAGGCCACTATGCAGGTGTACTTCCCCTGCATTGATAGTACAACGATAGTTCTAGAGAACGATGGTACCCTCCACTTCCAACCGTAGCTCCTTGGCCCCGAGATTCAAGAGTTCAAAACTGGTGCACTATACTAGACTAGACTAGAAGTACAAGTACATCGCACTACTAGTTGAGAAAAGTAGTACTGTCTTCGCTACTGATGCAGTATGTACTCCTCCGTCACATAATGTAAGACGTTTTTTGACACTAGTTGGCGTGTACAAAAAATGGCAAAAACATACCAAAAATTTCTTAAGCCACGCCAAAAACTACTACCTAGTACTCCTACCGATTAGGTTCGTTTAAACCCATTTATGACAGGGTTGGCCCACACGTCCGCGTCTTGTGAGGCAGCTTAAACCAACACATTTTGTTTGACCGTTGACACGAGGGACCCACATCTGACCTTCTATCCTGTTATTCCCCCTCAAATCATTATTTTTTCTAAACATTACTTCAAACAGTATTGATGCGTGTTCGTCGGTGGCGTCGGTGATGAGCAAGTTGGTCGCCGCTCCGCCGGACGGGCCGGATGCTGCGCTGGCCGCCGCACGGGTTGGCAGGCTGGCCCAAGCGTGACTCACGAGCGAGCAAGCCGCCGCGATGGCCTTCCCTCGAGCCAGATGGCTGGCTTGAGCGTGGCGCGCGCGAGCAAGCCGCCGCGCTGTCGTGCCAATCTAGCTAGCAAACCTTGCAGACAAGCAGCTGGACGGAGCTATCTAGGCTAGCTAGCGGCCGCGAGCGCCGGACGGAGCTGGCATCCGGGCTGCCGCAACATGGGCTCCGCACCGCCGGCGGTTTGGACCTCGCCTTCTGCCGGCGGCGGTAGCTGCTTCCCATGGCCGAGGATGACTAGGTGGACGGGCCGTAGGTAGGAGGTCACTCGATGATTTTTGTTGGTAAGAGCATGTACAATGGTTGATAAGGTGGTCTTATCTTAAGTCTGCCACGTATGCAAGTGGTAGTAGTTTCTTGGCATCTTAGTGGTTTCTTGCATTTTTAGGGGTTTCTTGTAAGGAACAATGTACGTACTACTAGCGACAAAAGGCGATTCTAGGTTGCGTTGTACTCCAACGAGTACTACTAGTGGTCGCGGGAGTGTATACCTCGTTTGTGGATTCGATCCCTAACGAGCATGGCGGACTTTTTTTAAAATAGTACTACTACACTTCGCTGCGAGCCATATTTTACACGGGTAGTTTGAGTTTTGAAGTCGAACGGACGTGCGGCCCCACAATCTGGGTGCACTGGACAGCCTAGCCACGTGAACGGGTTTTCCTTCCCAGCATCCCGTGGCTCGCGTGCTCGCCCTAGCCGCACCTCGCTTGCAGCTTCCTCCTCAGCTAGTAGCATATTTAAACTAGCGCCTCCCAATTAAGCCCGAGGAGCCGGAAAAGCCTGGCAGGGCATTGGAAACTGTGCAATATGGCTCCGTCGTAAAGTGCTCTACTACTACTCAGAAGCTTGTGGCGTTACGCATGGACTTCACTCCATTATCGTCTCTACTATAAAAGAAATTCCTCTTGGCGTGTTTTTTAAACGGAGGCAAAAGCTTTGCTTCATCTCATTCATAAAGAAGGAACTACTAACAAAGTTCGACGAGATCCATTACACCTCCACAAATGGAAGCGAAAAGCCTAGTCTCGTTGTATCAAATAATTCAAATGTTTTGCCCCCGCAGTAACCGTCGCTGATAAACAGGCTGCTAGTGTGTGTGTGAGAGGAGCGTATGAGTAGGCTAGCTACTCCTACGTGAGAGGAGCGGCTGAATATAGCACCGAGAGTACCCACTAGGCCACTACGCAGGTGTACTCCCCTGCATTGATAGTACAATGATAGTTCTAGAGAAACGATAGTACCCTCCACTTCCAACTGTAGCTCCTTGGCCCGAGATTCAAGAGTTCAAAACTAGTGCACTATACTAGACTAGACTAGAAGTACAGTACATCGCACTACTAGTTGAGAAAATTAGTACTTGTACTTTGCTACAAGATGCAGTATGTACTCCTCATCACATAATGTAAGACGTTTTTGACACTAGTTGGCGTGTACAAAAAATGGCAAAAACATACCCAAAATTTCTTAATCCACGCCAAAAACTACTACCTAGTGCCAAAAATTTCTTACTAGTGCTATTATTTACAGTATAATTGGAAGTGCGTTATATTTACTAGAGGGGGGTGAATAGGCGATTTTTATGAATTCTTCACTGAGGAATTTGCCGGTGAGGAAATACCTTAGCGAAGAACTGCTTGCAGCGGAATAAGTACTCAGAAGTAAGCAAAACAGAATACAGACATAGCCAACATGATGAAATGGAGACAAGCACAGAGTACAGAAAGCGTAATCATAGGATAACACAAGATGAAGACAAACAGACTGAAGAAATTTAACTGAGGAAATTGAGAAAGTCTTCAGTCAAAGTCTTCAAACACAGATATGATGAAGCACTTAACACAGTAATGAGGAAATGAAAGAGTTGAGGAAATAGAACCAATAAGGTTGGTGAAGACAATGATTTGGTAGACCAGTTCCCACTGTTGTCTCAGTTGTACATCTAGTTGGAGCGGCTGAGTATTTAAACTCGAGGACACACAGTCCGGACACCCGATCCCGAGCACGCAGCTCAGACACCAAGTCCTCATCAGATTCTCCTGAACTAAGGTCACACAGACCTCGTCCAATAACTCGTGGTAAGTCTTCGGGCGACTTCCAAACCTTCACAAACTCGGTCACTCGGCGATCCACAATTCCTCTTGGATGCTCTATACCATGACGTATAACCGTCTGGAAGAAGCACACTCTTCAAAGGTAACAAGCGTCAGATCCACGTAGGATCAATCTCTTCGGTGATTCTCAATCACTTTGGGTTTGTAGGTGTTTGGGTTTGGTTTTCCTCACTTGATGATTTTCACTCAAAGTCCTCGGAGGATGGGATGCTCTCAATTGACAAGTGTAAGTTTCTCTCGGAGCAGCCAACTAGCTAGTGGTTGTAGGGGGCGGCTATTTATAGCCTAGGGAGCAGCCCGACATGATAAGACATAAATGCCCATCAATATATGACCGTTAGGTAGATAAGATATTTTGGGACAACGCCAAGAAGATAAAGAACGGTCGGAAATTTGAGGTTCAAATTCCTCGTGGCTATCATGTTCCTCATCGTAGGCAATCCATGGCGAATTCCTAACTCATCGGTCAACAAATTCCTCGTGACCGTAAGAACTTCGTCTCTGTCACTTAATAAATTGACTGATCTGTATGAGATTTCCAATGGCTTCACTCGAAGGGATTGGTAGGTGTAGGATTTTGAGTTGAGCATCACATGGAAATTTTTCCTTAGTATTTCCTCGACCCCCTTTAACAGTACGGTGTTTCCTATGACTCAAGAAAGAGAAAACGAAACTAAGAAAACAAAAGTCTTCACGCTTCGTGTTCTCCAAATGAATACCAAGTCTTGAAGGTCACACCAATTTCTTCACTTTCATAGTCTTCAGAAAGTCTTTAGAATACCAAAGTCTTCAATACACCAAAATCACTAAGGGGCACTAGATGCACTTACAATCTCCCCCTTTTTGGTGATTGATGACAATATAGGTTAAGTTTTCAACGGGGATAAACATATGAAGTATAAACACTGATATTGAGGAATTTGATAGCAAGATATAGAAGAACTCCCCCTGAAGATGTGCATAGTGAGGAATTTTCTTTTGAGGCAATGCACACTTGAAGAGTTGAATCATGGAGATCTCCCCCTATATCTTGTAATTCATACACGCATTTGACATATAATATGAAGAATTTGAAATGCATTATGAAATATGGTGACTGATGTAATTCAACATGCGTGTATTAACATATAACGAGGAATAAGCATGCAGAGGAACACATCAAAAGTATCAGAGCACCATCAGGTTTAAGATTATAACTCGATCCAATAAAGTTTCAGAAGAGCGAGAGTTGTAACTTAGCAAAAAAACGCCCATATAATAGACCCGCTTGAAGACTAACTCAACTTTCTCCCCCTTTGTCATCGAATGACCAAAAGGATCGAACCGAGGACTAACGCCTGAAGAATATCAAGTTGATGGAGGAGCGCCAGCGTTGTCGGGGTCGTTTGTTGTAGTAGGGCCTGCCGTAGTGTCGTCCAAGTCTTCATTTTCATCAGTGTCGCGCGAAGAAGAATAAGAGCTGGCCACCAAGGAAGGAACCTTGACCTTCTTGTATTTCTTCGGAGGAGGTGCAGACCAGTCAAATTCTTCCTTCAGACCCATTTTCTTCAGATCTTCTTTGGTGCAGACATGAGCCAAAACAGCCCAGGTACGGGTGAAGGTTTCATGGAGGTAGTATTGGTTTTTCTTTACTGCATTGTGTGTTGAGGTCATGTTGTGAAGAATTGAACCAAACTGACGCTTGACCCATTTATGATTGCGATCAACCTTATGATGAAGACTGAGGAGAAGCTCACGATCAGTCATCACCCTGGGTGCTGTAGCTTGAGGATTTTGCATGGCAGTGTTGGCGGCAGAGTCATGAGTGGGAGAGTCATCATTGGTGGAGTAGCATGCAGCCTTGCGAAATTGACCATCCAATGGACGAATGCCTTCATCTATCAGAGCAGTTGCCTTTCCTTTGTCATCAGCTAAGGGAAATGTCTGTTTGAGGACTTCAAGACTCAGGTTGGGTGCGGCCGACCAACCTGAGGATCCAAATCTCCTCAGAGACTGTATTACACTTAAAATTTTCTGCATTGGACAGGCAATGCAGTAGCCCCCGAGACACTGGTCGGGTGGCAACACCAGATCAGGGGATCGATGTGCCCCTTTAATATGTTTAAATAATAAGCCTGAAGCCCAGTAGCCCCCGAGCCTTAATGCGGGCACGGGTGGCCAAATTAAGGATCGGTATCCATAGTAAAATCACAAATTATGTGTAATGACTCAATGTATCCAAGTACTTCATGTCATTAATGCTCGGATCCGCATTGTACAAAACTTTGTTGACCGACCATCGGCTTCAACCTCCTCGGCCAATAGCCGAGGAGTGTTTGTCCTACTTTATAAAGCCTTTATGAGGGCAAATATTTACAACAAACAAGGCAATCTGGCCATTTGGTTTTATAAACAAAGGTACGCAGAGAGATATGTTATATTACTTTATTAATGTAAGAAATGTCTTCCAGAGAAAATAGTCCCGCTATCGGTTCCTTTCTTTGGGTTGTCATGCTAAGTATGATCATGAAACCTCAGCTCTAATGTAAGAGCAAAATATTGAGGATTTAGTTTGGGAGGCCAGTTACTAGCCCCCGGTAGTGATCGGTGACAGACGAGGTCAAGCCGGAAACACTTCGGCCAATGTTATGAATGGCCCGTCATTTAATATAGTCATCGGATCGCTGGCCAATCTACACCTATTGTGACAGTCAGTTTTCGGCTCTCTCCACTGAGGTGGTTGACCATGCGAGCTGGAAGCATAATCGCAGTGGTTCTCCCTTTGCACACCTAGCCGAACAAAGCGGAGCGTAGGAGGCAAGCGTAGGAGGCAAGCGCAGGAGCCGGTCAACCCAACTATTGACCGAAGACACAATTTGAAACCGATGCATATATAGCAATATCCGAGAATGTTTTTGCCGAATCTCTAAAGGTGTCCGGCGTTGCACTGCGAGACTTGTGCTGAAAACACACAAATAGTTTAAAAGTGCCAAAAGCTTGGAAAACCAAAAAACGTTAGTAAAAACATGACGTTCGAACAAGATCAAGTGTTCGGTGCCAATCCGAAAATTGGACTTTAGAAAAAAAAAAGGTGCTTCTGTCGTGCTTTAACATGACACATCCTATCTCAAGATTTCAAGCGGGTCAGCCTACGGCTTTAGTCTCCCATCCTGAAGGCGGAGTACTTCTCACTAGGCCAGTTTAGAAAACTAAACTCTAGCGGTTTTGAGAGAGAAATTAGGCTCCCCGGCTAGCGACCGCACACTCGTGTCGAAAAAAGGAGTGATAAATAATAATAAAAACTTTGCAACGACTAAGAAGAAAAAAACTTATGATAAAACTGCTCAAAAATACATAAGAGCCCCCAAGTGACTTGGGTAAAAGAATGATTATATGTACCGAAGTACTTATATCATATCTTTGTTCAACCGAACTTTAAACGCGTCTTAACCGACCGTCGGCTTCTCCCTCTTCGGTCAAGGACCGAAAAGTGTTATGTACTCCATCTGTCGAGAATATCGACGGTGTTTCCAATAACCAGCAATCAGGCCATAAGGTCATAATGAGACATAAAGCGCGCTCAGGAACTTATGCTATATTACTGCGAAGTGTAAGAAGCATCTTCAAGAAAATAGTACCCCCACCGATAACTTTCTTCGGTGCTCATTGTTATTATGAGACTTGTGCAATAGATTTTTGTACTCATGAGTTACATTGTGTGCCGACCATGATTGAAAACAATAAGAGCGCTAGCTTTCGGCTTCACCCAGTCTGAGGTCAGAGCTCGGAGGACCCGTTCGTGACAATCGCAGAGGTGCTCCCTTTACTCCCTAGCCGAACAATCGGGAACATAGGCGTAAGCACACGAGCCAGGCAACCCAGCTTGCAAATCGCTTAAGTCAATATGGTGCATATTGTGGCGTAATACACGAACAAGGAACGAAGCCGTACAAGTATAATCATATGCAAGAGGAAAAGCTTCATGAAGGAAGCCCCCAAATGAATTGGGTATTTGAATATGCGCGTCACAAACAAAGTTTGGACAAGGAATTTTTTTACAAGCAACTTTTTCCCAAAAAAGTATAATGCTTGGTCGAGCCGAAGACAAGTTAAAAATTTAAAACTTTGAGCATGAAAGCGACTTAGCTGGTTAATGTGTTCGGTATTGATGACGCGGTCCGAGCTTGATACGGGGCAAGGTTCTGTCCCCCAAGCTGGTCCCGAGGTGGCGGAGCAAAGAGTCGGCACTCCGAAGTAGTGACATAGCATGGTCAACGCAGGCCAGCATAATGATGCTGAGGTCATCGGCATAGGGTAATGAAGTGTTGACGAAGCCCCCCGTCCAGCCGAGGTGACGCCAAAGGATATAGTCCGGCTGGATCATTTTACTGTGCACAAAAAATAGTGCAAACTGGAGATAATAGTAATAATGATAATTAAAAAATCGTTGCATAATAAATAATTTATGCAAAGTGAGTAATAAAAGTGGCCTGACGCCAAAGTCAATGTCGATGCAAGGCGTCAGCGTGATGCGGTAAAGGCGTGGTAAAGCCTGAATTCATAGGTCGGTCCGAGCTCCGGATGCGACGTTCGTCTGACTATGTACGGAAACTGACCGAACCATCATGCGACTGTCGTTAATGCGGCCATCATTTGATAGACCTGTGTACATATGATGGACAAACCAGAGTAATAATTCCTTGGGAAAAATGCACCCAAACAAGCAAAAAATACTGGGATTAATAGCACCTGGTTTATTTGTTGTAGCAATCCGAAGGAAGGTGATTCCCAAAATTGGGACTCGATCCGCGCACCCATTGCCTGATGGGCGATAAAACGACGGCATGGCAATGCTGGCAAAGATTGGCTCGCCAAGGCAAAGCCCTCGGTCCAGCTAACATGACGGAGCTGGTCGGCTAGCAACGCCAAAGCGTCCGGAGTAGGTTGATGAAGAGATGGCGAAGCCCCCGGTCCAGCCGAGATGTCGAAGTAGGTCGGCGTGATGGACACCAGCTTGAAGAAGCAATAGTGCGGCCCTGCCGATGCAGGTCGTGACGTGGTCGATGCCGGCTTGATGAAGCAACCGTGCGGCGATGCCGGTATGCCCACTCCGTGTAATCTGTGGGGCGGCGATGTTGGTGATGATTCATCCTTCGCGATGCCGGACTCTTGTTCGGCTTGCCGAGATGATGATCCGAAGAAGTTGAGCTCGGCTCAACAAAGTGACGACGTGTCTAGCATAAGTCGGCAGCCGTGGAGCAATATTGCTGGACTGGTTTGACACCAGCATGATATTTAAGATCATGTTCAAAAGATTTTAAAGTGAGTGGAATGTGTTCGGGAACAAAACACAATACCCCGTACAAAACTTCCTTCAGAAAGGATGTCCGAAATCCCGTTCGTAAAAAGGACGAACTCGAGTCAGATTTGTTTTTGCGCAGAAAACAGATCCGAAAAGTGATGCACTAATCGGAAGGTTCCCGGAGTTTGGACGGTCGGATCGAGCTGAGATTTTGAGGGGTGGTAGATATAGGAATTACGTAGTCGATCAACGGTTGGATCTTCCGAAGGAGGTCCGAGCTAGAAGCTGGACACCACACCCTAAACTCGTCCGGATTCTCGTCCAGATTCAATGCGGCTCCGGTATATCGGAGATTGCCAGAGATTCCTCCATCGGAACTCGACGAAATTTTTCAGGGTTGTTGTAGACTCAATTCCGCACAATTCCACCGAAGCAATCATCAAACCGATGCTCGAGGAGGCGGTGATGGCGGATACAACTTCGCTGTCCAGAAAAACAGCACGGTCGCCCGAGGGCAATGTTGACGTTGAGCCCCGGGGCTCCCTGGATGATTTCTGCATGATCTTGATAGAGATCGGAGCTAATGTTGATGAAGGCCCCCATCCGAACATGACGATCGGAGGTAGGGCACAGTCCTTGGTCGAACCAAGGTGACCAAATGAGCCGAGACGAAGATGCGAAGTCGCAGCTTGATCTGCAGTGAGCCATCGACCTTTTGTCGAACACACAATGAACTCTCAATGAAAGCACCAATGTCGGTGTCAAAACCGCAGATCTCGGTAGGGGTCCCGAACTGTGCGTCTAGGCGGATGGTAACAGGAGACAAGGGACACGATGTTTTTACCTGTGTTCGGGCCCTCTCGATGGAGGTAAAACCCTACTCATGCTTGATTAATATTGATGATATGGGTAGTACAAGAGTGGATCTACCACGAGATCAGAGAGGCTAAACCCTAGAAGCTAGCCTATTGTATGATTGTTGTTTCTATCGACTAGCCTGGCCTCGGTTTATATAATGCACCAGAGGCCTAGGATAACAAGAGTCCTAGCCGAATACGCCGGTGGGGGAGGAGTCCTTGTCTTGACCGCCAAGTCTTGCGGAATCTTCCTTGTATGCGGCAGCTGTCCGGACTGGCCCATGAGTATACGGCCATGGGGGTCCTTGGCTCAATCTAACAGATCGGGAGATGACGTGGTGAGTACCCCCTAGTCCAGGACACCGTCAACTGGCTCGAAGCCCGGCAGAGATTCCATGTCCACATGAGGAATGTGGGCATGATCGAAGACTTTGTCTTTGTTGAACAGCACAGAGGAATAGAAATTGGCTTGACTAGCAGTTCAGAAACGCCTCTTCCTTATGCGAGCAGAGTCATATGGGTTGTAGTCAGTGAAGAATACATGCTCGCTAAAGAAATGTTCAGCCTTGAACTTTTGCTTGTGTGAGAATGGATCCTTTGGCTTTGGCAGTGGAGTGTCAGTGAGTTGCATCACTACCTCAGGGATCGCAATCTCGGGTTCTTCAGGCTGAGGAATTTCTGGTTCCTCTTTAGTGGCAGTCTGCGTTGTCATGTGATTAGCAGCTGGTTCTTCAGCACTAGTGGCTGGAATTTCTTCATGCACAGTCGATGTGGGGTGAGTTTCTTCAGAGCCCATTTGAACGGTTGGTGCAGGGGACTGAGGTATTTGTTGTAGTGGGGTGAAGAGTGGAGAATTGGGGTGTTGACTTTCCCAAAAGTCCTCATTCATCACTGGAGTAGTACTCCCAATATCCATGTCTTCATCTTCAATTTCTTCAATGCCAGCCTCTTCAGCTGTGAACTGAGGCATTTGTGAGGAAACAACTGGCGTTGAAGGGATCGTATCCACTTCAATTTCTTCATCAATCTGCTCTGACGAAGCAGCAGAATGATTTTCTTCATCAGATCCACTAGGGATCACATATTCTTCACCAAAAGGAACAAGGTCCTTTGATGGCATGGTGGAGATCGGAACAGCATCAATGGGATTTTCAAAAGAGCTGGTCATAGGCTTCATTTTCTTCGGAGCTAAAGAATCTGAAGCAGCTGATGCTTTCCTTTTCCTCACTGCAGCTCGCTCTGCAGCCTTGGTCTTCTTCACATCTGATGCAGATGGAAGGATAGGAGTTGGTGTAGGCGCAGGAGGAGCTGAGGAATCTGACTGAATTTCCTCAAAGAATCGATGCGCTTCCTGACTTCTTCATTTTCTTTAGGCGCACCACTAGTGGATGCCCTGGCAATTTCTTCAGCGGCAGGTATGGAGTCATCAGCCCTGGAACTAACATTTTCTTCAGTAGCCTGAAAGTCATCAGCGGTGCTGGCATGTTCTTCAGTTGGCTGAGCAGAGGCTACAACCTGAGGAACTTCTTGTTGCGATGGAGCTGCAACATTGGTGAACTTCTCAGTCAGTTTAACGAACCTGACTTTAGCTCCTTGCCAATCAGCATAATAAGCATCGAAGTCATCGCTAAGGGCTTTGATTTCATACTGTATCTTTTTAAACTTATCAGTAGTCAAAGAGACAACATTTTTCCTCAGGAACTTCTCTTTCCTGTACTGTGCTGTCAGATTTCGGGTTCCGGCAGACCCTCTAGGTTTGAACTCTGGGGTGCGCACGGAGATCTCGCCCCCTACCTACCTGCACCTCGTTGCCTCGCTAGGATCTAAACTACCAAAGGAACAACACAAGAGACACAAGGTTTATACTGGTTCGGGCCACCATTGTGGTGTAACACCCTACTCAAGTGTGTGGTGTGGTGGATTGCCTCTTGGGCTGATGATGAACAATACAAGGAAGAACAGCCTCGCGAGGGTGAGGTATTCTTGTGGCTAGGCTCTCGATCGGATTGGATCAAGCTAAGATGAGGCGCGATGTCTCGATCTCTCTAAGATGCCTCTACCCTGTGGGTGGCTAGTCCTATTTATAGGCAGAGGCCCTGGGCCTCTTCCCAAATATTGAGCGGGAAGGGCGCCAACAATCGGCCATTTTGAAGGGGAACATCTAGTACACTTATCCTGACTAAAGTTGGTCCTTGCCTGTCAAAGGCTCTGGCGGTGACGCCGTCTTGGGCTCCACGATGACTTCTTTCCTGCCGTTGCGACGGTCTTGTTCTTGTTGCACCGAAACGGATGCCTTTGCTTGATACTCTCGTCTGCGCTTGCCCTCTTTGCACCAAAGAGGAAATGAGGACATCAAGGCTGGTGGCGCCCGCCTGGCGCCCTTGGTCGTCATGGCTTGCATCATGGGCACCTTGTGAGGTACCCCGCCTTGATCTCTCCGCCTCCTCGCGAGCCAGCTGTAACATCCCAAAATTCTAAATTTTGGAATGTTATAATAAATAAATAGTTTTGATTGATTGATTGTTTGTTGTGTGATTGATTGAGTGAAATTGAGTGGAATTTGAAACTTTTTGAAAGTTGAATGAGAGGGAATGAAATGACTTTCCCCTGACTTTCACTTTGCCTTTTTATATCCATGAATTCAAATTCAATTCAAACACAAAACCCTAGAGAGAAGACGATATGACTTCTTCCATTTGAATAAATGAAAAGGGTTTTGAAAAGATTTGAATTCTGTTTGAAAATATTCCAAATTTTAGAAACTTTATGCAACTTAATGATTTTCATGAGAGAAGATAAAATGACTTCTTCAATTATATGAAATATGAGTTGGAAGTTAAAAAGAATCAAATGAAAGTCATTTGAAGGTATTTTGAAACTCCCCTTCAAATTTGGAATTATTTGGATTTTATTCAAATTATTTTTCTCCTAAAAATAAATAAATGGAAATATGGGTAAAATGATTCCCTTCAATGGAAAATTAGGAGAAAATAAATTTGAAGTCATTTTGGTATTTTTAAAATGATTTTTATCGGATTTTATTAGAGCAGAAACACTCTTTGTTTTATTTGAATTTTTGTGTACTTTATTTGAAGCTGGAATAAAGTTCACCGTGTAGGAAATATTTTTCTGAAAATTTTGATATATATATATGTCCTATATAAAAATATATACATTATATATATATTCCCCCTCTCCCTAACTCAAAAAAATTAGAAAGAAGAAAAGACCCGGCGCCCGGCCAGCCAGCCCGGCCAGTAGTGGCCCACCAGGTGACCGGCCAAGCCCGGACCGCACCCGGCCCAGCCCGCGCCCGGCCGACCACCCCGGTCGAACCCCTACCGAGGTCGCCCGCCCGATCCCCTCTCCCTCACCGACGCCCGGCCCCACCACCTTCTTCCTCCCCACGCCAACCCCGCCGCCACGGAATCCCGAGGATCCGGATCCTCCCCGATCCTCGCCCCGATCGCCTCGTCCAAGTCGTTCCCCCCCCCTATAAATACCCCCCCTCGCCCCGTTCCGCCCCTCGCCCCCTCGACCGACCCTCTCCCCTCGCTGCAATTCGTCGCCGGAGACCCGAGTGCGCCACTGCGCCATTGCCGGTCGCCTTGAACCTCCCGAGCTCACCCGACTCCACCCAGGCCCCCCTTGCTCCGCCGCACCCTCCTGACACCTCCGCCGACGTCCCCGACCACCGGAGCCACCAGAGCCGTCGCCGCCCGAGCCGCCGTCGCCGTCGACCCCGCGGTAAGTCGCCGGAGATCCCCGTCGCCGTTCGATTTAGATCGTAGGATTGAGATTAGATCGCGAAGCGGTAGGTTTATTTTAAGTGAACCGGTTTTTATCCCGGTTTAGTTTTGGTTTTATTAGGTTTAGTTAGACCGGCCGACTCGGTTTATTTCCTCATGCGCTTTTTAGTTATTTAACGCCCGAGCGCTAGATAGGCCCATTAACCCAGTTTTCCTTTTTAATTTTATTTTTTTCGTTTCTGTTTTTAACAGAATAGTTTCAGTTTTGTAAAATCCATATCTTTTAATCTACTTAATATTTTTAAGTGATTCTTTTTTTGTTGGTTTGCAAATTTACTGTAGTTTCTGTATAAAATATAGTTAGTCGTGTTAAAATTATTTAAAATTGCTTTAGTTTAGGTTTTGAAAGAATAGTAAATCTGCTATAAAAGGAGTTAGGAATATTATTTTTAATGATTCTTTTGTCACAACTTTGTTTTGACATTGCTTAACCGTAGGAATTTATTTGGGCATTTTAGAATTAATAAAAAAATAGTTTTAATCAGAATCATGATATTCCTATTTATTTAACTAGCTACTTTTTTCCTATTGTTTTAATTAGCAAATAAATTTATTTTTCCTATGTGATAGTTTATTCTAGGTTAGTTTCTCTAACTTTAGAACATGAACTTTTATTTATAATAAATAAAACTTTTATTTTATTTTTTTCTTGCTAGGATTGTTTTAGGCCTAATAGGAGTTTTATAATAGCCTTTAAGGTGGTTCTTTTTGCTCCTAGTTGCTTGATGATTTCTTTTCAGATAGGTAGCATAAACCCATGCTTAGGTTCTGTTAAGAAAAGTTTTAGTTGTGTAAAACTATTTCACAGTTGATGCTTGATGTGGTGAAAACCTTGATTTGTTTTCTCCGAGTTTTCTTTGGTAGTTTTGTTGTGTAGTTTTCCTTTGTTTTTATTTGGTGTCCCTTGATGTGCATTTTTAATTGTTGGTTTTATTATGAGTGTTAGAATTGTTTGCTAGGATGTTTGCTTATATGAATGCTATGACTATATAGATTTTCAACGGAGTGACGAATAGTTCTACCAAGTCAATATTCGAGAGTGTTGTTATCTTCATCAACTTACGTGCAAGTTCACTTTGACCATGTTTTTCATACCTATGTGTTTTATTGCATATAGTGTCATCTTCGCAACAATCCCTCCAAAGAGTGACATTGAATCCTTGTAGTTGAGTAGTATGCATGAGGTAGGAACCCATCACCTGTTACCAAGCCCGGACGTCATTTATTTTTATGCTACGCTATAGTAGACGGGTTGGTATGAGTGCTCGAGTGGTGTGAAGAAGGAGGACTCTACGTCAATGACGACAACTCCATGATGGCATCTGCAAGGACTGCATCTTCAAGGCCTCAAGACTTCAAGACTCGAGACAAGAATTCAATACACACTCTTTGGGTGAAGGATGGTTGACGGGCACCTGGAGAATCCAGTGGTTGGCGGGATGCATGGAGAAGCGCCATGACATCTTACGGAAAGCTTCACCCAGACTCAAAGAGACGGAAGAATACTTCATGCCCGGAAGCTTACCTGCAACCGCAAGTCACTATGGGCTCGGCTTGGTTGACCTTAGTTGTGACTCAGCTAGGGCGGTGCTAGCAGATGTAGAACTACGGTAGGATTTGATGAGCACCGGACGGTGGTCGTGGGAACTCTTCGGAAGACCATGTTTTGGTCTACTTGTTCTCAAACACCCTCAAGTGCGAGAACGTAAAAAGAGGGATCGAATCTTGCGGGTAAAGTGTACAAACCTCTGCAGAGGGTTATAACCTAATCGATTAGCCGTGTCCCGATTCACGGACAATTTGAGCATCTGGACTTGGATCTATCTCGAACTCTCAACACCGGACTGATAACTTAATTGTGGGCAACTTATGATGATTTTGGGCTATGAGACATCGGTTGGCGGAACCATGTCATCATAGAAAATTCCGTAGTACAGACTCCGATTATTTCCTTTGAGGTAGGGAAAATAAAACCAGCTTTTACGCAAACAAAACTCAGACACAGAGCCACAAAGCCATACTGCATATAGTATAGTTTTACCATCTGTTTATTCATGTTGTGATCTTGCCGGTACATTCAATGTACTGACCTACACGGCTGCAACGTATCATGTTGCAGGATTTTCTTCGACGAGTAAGAGTTACGATCTGAGGTTACGGTCTACACTCAACCCGCCGATGGCGTTGATGGGACTCCACACCCGACTATTTGTTTCAGCTGTGACTTATGAGGTATATATCATTTTACGTTATTTATACATGTGATTGCACTTTGATATATACATTGATGTACTGTGTGCCAAAGATACCGATCCAGGATGGCACAGATACGAGGCTTGACCGTCTGAGGTCGGGTCGCTACACCAGCCTGACAAGGTCGTGCCTGAGGAAGCTTCCTGTCGTCCGCCCCGCGAGGCTTGGCCCCTCGCGAGGGTCTTGAGCTTGTGCTGATGAAGATGGGCCGTGCTGGGCCACCCCTTGAGCCACGCCGCAGCGCGAGCACCCAAGTCCGGTACCCCCATTCCCGAACACCGACAATAGCCCCGGGCCCAAGGCGCGCTGGACTTGGCCGAGCGGAGAAGCGAAGGGGGCAAGTCTGGCACCGCATGCCCTAACAGCTCAAGGGTTCGGGCGCCGCGTGGCGGTTGATTGGACGTGGGCGTCTCTGCTCCCCCACGACGCCTCGGCAACTGCACGAATTAACAAGTCCCTCCATGCAAAGCGGGTCATGATTACCTGCGATCGTGGAGGTCGACGGTTGGCCTTCCCCGGCCATAAGTATAGAACGGCGCGTGCCCTTCCAGTCCATCTCTTCTTGCTTCTCCTTCTTCTCCGTCCTTGCTCCACTTTGCGGCAATGGCTCCGATCCGCCGGTTCTCCGCGGAAGAGAAGGGAAAGGCTCCCCGAGAGGGTCCCACCCGCTCACCAAGAAACGGTTAGCCCTATGCCGTCGAGATGAGGGCGCCCGGCAGGAGGTGTCGAGGCCTTGGTGCGAGCGGCCACCGCCAGGGTTCCCGTTGCCCTTGTACACCCACTTTGAGGGCCCTGAAGGAGTTGACGTCGAGCGCCATGGACGACGCCGCCGTCGGTGTCGACGGGTCACGGCGGAGCGCGTTGTCCCTCCTGGAGTCCATGTCGAGGGCTCCTCCCGAGAGTTTGTGCTCCACGCCGCCATGCCTCCTCAGTCTTGGATCCGCCTTCCTCCCTCCTTCGCCTTCGTGATGCCGCAGGGGGGATATTTGGATCTCTGGTTGCAGCACGCCGGCTGCAACACCCTCGCGACCGAAGCGGAGGCCGCGGTCGTCACTCCGGGCAAGGTCTTCATGACTCGAGGCTGGGGCGAGATCGCCCGGGTCTGCAGGACGAGGGGCGCCCTCGTGATCCACCTGGAGTGCGATGGCGCTTCCATGATGCTCTTCAAGGTCTTCGACGCGGAAGGACACCGGCTGGAGTGCTGCCCTGAGAGAGGTGGTCGGGGCCCTGCCGCGGCGAGGACCAGGCTCGCCGATCGCTCCCTCAGCAGCTCCTCAGGCGGTGGAGGCGTCGGAGGATCCAGCGACTCCGCCGAGCTCTTCGCGACTCCGGAGACGAGCGACGACAACTACGAGCCCCCGAGCTTGCGCCGCTCTCGGAGAAGGGCGGGCTCGGCAGGCCGCCGCCGCCTCTGATCTGGATGAGGTTGGCGCCGGTGCCTGACGGCCCACTGTTGATTATGGCGTCCCTCGCGGAGGCGCATGTAGTTAGTGTTCTTTAGGATCTGCTCCCTCTGTTCCCTGCGAGGAATCAAAAAGTGCGCCCCATGGGGGCTTGTAAGGTGCTTGTGGTTCTGTTTGTTAATATGATCCTTTCCGTGAAGTAGTGCGAGATGCTCATTCCGTCTTAGATTAGTTCTTCCTTTCGAACCTCACGAGGGCTTGGTGCTCTTCGCCGACAGGTCCCGGTCCCAAGGCAGGCTTCAGCCATCGCTGGTATGCCAGGTCGTGATGCCGTGGTCAAGGCCAGGAGGTGAGCGGCCCGGGGTCCAGTAAGAGCCCCTGAGTCGCAATTCTCAGGAGGTCCCCTTTAGCGCTCAAGCAGCCATCGTTCGGTGAGAAAGGAGCGCGACGTTGCTAACACGGGATTGCATTAGGTGCGAGCGGTACTGCGATAGCTAGTGTTTCCGGAGGGTGACTTATCTCGGGAGTCAAGGACCGCTTCCTGGTGCGACGCTAGGTCCGCGCATCGGCAGGCGAGGGGTTGCCTGGCGAGGTCCCCGCGTGCCTCTTCCCTCTCGCCTTTGCTCCCCTTTCTGCTCTACGTCCTCGGGTCCCGGCCCTCGAGCGGGTCTCGGCCGTCGCTGGTATGCTGTGTCGCGATGCCGTGGTCAAGGCCAGAGGGTGAGGGCTGGAGAGCCAGTAGGAGCCCGTGAGTCGCGATGCTTAGGTACCCCCCCCCCCTTTAACGTGCAAGCGGTTTGCGCGGACGAGAGTGAAGAAGACGCTGTGAGGGCCTAGCCTGGCACTGCGCCTTGAAGAGATCCTGCAGGCTCACCACAAGAAGAACAAAAGTTCACCATGACAAGCGACGGTCAGCCGTTGGTTGCTTTGGAGGGGTGACGAGGCACTGAAGGCCTGACGAGGTGGCGTTGTGCGGGGCTGCCGCAGCCATAGCTCAGCCATTCAGGTTTGTCGGCGTTGCAGGGACGGACCCATGCGCAAGCGTCGTGCCGTTGGGGAGCAGCTTCATCAGTTGGTGTCAATTGAGCGGGCAACTAGGTCAAGCACGTTAATTATGAAGGAGCAAGTTCATTCAGATAGGTGCAGGGGACGGACCCACGCGGCCTGGGAATGATGCAGCCCTGTGGGGCGCTCCTAGCTGGAAATGAAACTTGAAGGATGTCACCTGATAACGTTGAAGATGAAGGGATGCTGAAGTAGCGGACATCGTGGGCTGCGGAAGCCGATCTTCTGAGCCCCGGGCCGGGGAGCCTCGGGAGGCTCCGGGAGGCGCTGGTGGCTCCTCGTGTACCGTCTCCATCTCCGCCAGACTGCGAACGCCCGGCCTCTTGAGCCTCAGTGATGCTCCCCATGAGGCGCCAAGGCGCGTGGCGGCCGCGTTCGACACGCCGTAGGGCATGCGAACGTAGCCGGGGTGGACCTTCAGCGCCCAGCGTGAGGGCCAAGCGCCTCTGAGGCGGCTCGGTTGAGCCCTGGTATGTCGATGCAGACGCGCAGCCCACCATCCTCGCCTGGATGGGGAGCTACGGCGGGTAAGCGGCGGCTGCCACTCATGACTCTTGACTCCCGCAGCTCCTGAATGATCTGGCTGACGAACTCCTGAGGGTTTGGCCCTCCTTGTCTTGCTCCTTCCTGAGGGAAACGTGCTCTGAAACATGCCTCCAAGTGGTGCCCAAGCGCCTCCCTCGTGACCTTAGCAAGGTCCATGCCCTCCAGGAGAGAGCCCCCGAGCCTTGCTTGAGGAGGGCGTCGGGCGCGCCTTCCTATGCAACAGATGAAAGTGCGTTATATCGACTAGAGGGGGGGTGAATAGGCGATTTTTATGAATTCTTCAATGAGTAATTTTCCGGTGAGGAAATTCCTAAGTGAAGAACTACTTGCAGCGGAATAAGTACTCAGAAGTAAGCATAAGAGAATTCGGGCATGGTCATCATGAAGAAATGAAGACAATCAAAGAGTCTGTAAAGCGTAAACACATGATAGCACAAGATGAAGACAAAGCGGTGAAGAAATTGAACTGAGGAAATTGAGAAAGTCTTCAGTCAAAGTCATCAAACACAGATATGAACGAACACTCAACACGGTAATGAGGAAATGAAAGAGTTGAGGAAATAGAACCAGTTAGGTTGGTGAAGACAATGATTTGGTAGACCAGTTCCAACTGCTGTCTCGGTTATGCGTCTGGTTGGAGCGACCGAGTATTTAAACTCGAGGACACACAGTCCCGGACACCCGATCGGCCGAGCACGCAGCTCGGGACACCAAGTCCTCACCATATTCTCCTTGAACTAAGGTCACATGCACCTCGTCCAATCACTCGTGGTAAGTCTTGATGACTTCCAAACCTTCACAGACTTGGTCACTCGGTGATCCACAATTCCTCTTGGATGCTCTAGACCATGACGCCTAACCGTCTGGAAGAAGCACAGTCTTCAAAGGTAACAAGTGTCGGATCCACGCAGGATCAATCTCTTGATGATGCTCAATCACTTTGGGTTTGTAGGGGTTTGGTTGTGGGTTTTTCCTCACTCGATGAATTTCGCTCAAAGTCCTCGGAGGATGGGTTGCTCTCAAATGACAAGTGTCAAGTTCTCTCGGAGCAGCCAACCAGCTAGTGGATGTAGGGGGCGGCTATTTATAGCCTAGGGAGCAGCCCGACATGATAAGACATAAATGCCCTTCAATGATATGACCGTTAGGTGGATAAGATATTTTGGGACAGCTGGTAGCGCCTTGACAGCCTTGATCGGAAATTTGACTTTCAAATTCCTCGGGGCTATCATGTTCCTCATGTGTAGGCAATCCGCCTTTGGCGAATTCCTAACTCCTCGGTCAAAACAAATTTCTCGTGACCGGAAGAACTTCGTCTGTCACATCAAGAAATTGACTGAGTTGTATGAGATTTCCAAATGCTTCACTCGAAGGGATTGGTAGGTGTAGGATTTTGAGTTGAGCATCACATGGAAATTTTTCCTTAGTATTTCCTCGACCCCTTTAACGATGCGGTGTTTCCTATGACTCAACAAAGAGAAAACGAAACTACGAAAACAAAAGTCTTCACGCTTCATGTTCCTCAAATGAATACCAAGTCTTCAAGGTCACACCAATTTCTTCACTTTCAAAGTCTTCGGAATACCAAAGTCTTCAGTCGAAGAACTTCATTTTTAGGGGTCGACTTTCTCTGTAAATATCAAACTCCTCATAGACTTATAGACATGTGTACACTCATAAACACATTAGTCCCTTAACCTATAAGTCTTCGATACACCAAAATCACTAAGGGGCACTAGATGCATTTACAATCTCCCCCTTTTTGGTGATTGATGACAGTATAGGTTAAGTTTTCAACGGGGATAAACATATGAAGTGTAAATACTGATATTGAGGAATTTGATTGCAAGATATAGAAGAACTCCCCCGGAAGATCTGCATAGTGAGGAATTTTTCTTTTGAGGCATTGCACATTTGAAGAGTTGAATCATGGAGATCTCCCCCTATATCTTGTAATTCATACACGCATTTGACATATAATATGAAGATTTTGAAATGCATGATGAAATATGGTGACTGATGTAGTTCAGCATGCGTGTATTAACATATAATGAGGAATAAGCATGCAGAGGAACAAATCAAAAGTATCAGAGCACCATCGGGTTTAAGATTACAACTCGATCCAATAAAGTTTCTGAAGAACGAGAGTTGCAACTTAGCAAAAAAAACATTGTATATGGGCGTAAAAATGGACCCACTTGAAGACTAACTCAAATTTCTCCCCCTTTGTCATCGAATGACCAAAAGGACCGAAACTAAGGACTAATGCCCCTGAAGAGTTTCAAGTTGATGAAGGAGGCGCCCTTGACGTTATCGGGTCGGTTGTCGTAGTAGGGCCTGCCGCAGTGTCGCCCAAGTCTTCATTTTCATCGATTGTCGGCGATGAAGAATAGGAGCTGGCTACCAAGGAAGGAACCTTGACCTTCTTGAATTTCTTCGGTGGAGGTACAGACCAGTCAAATTCTTCCTTGAGACCCATTGTCTTCAGTTCTTCTGCGCTGTAGACATTAGAAAGAACAACCCAGGTGCGGTTGAAGGTTTCATGGAGGTAGTATTGGTTTTTCTTCACTGCATTGTGTGTTGAGGTCATGTTGTGAAGAATTGAACCAAACTGACGCTTGACCCATTTATGATTGCGATCAACCTTCCGATGAAGGCGAGGAGTAACTTCACGATCGATCATCACCACAGGTCTTGTGGCTTGAGGATTTTGCTTGGATGGGGTATTGGCGGCAGAGTCATGTGTGGCAGAGTCATCATTAGTGGAGTAGGATGCAGCTTTGCGAAATTGACCATCCAATGGACGAATGCCTTCATCTATCACAGCAGTTGCCTTGCCCTTGTCATCGGTGAGGAAAATGTCCGTTTGAGGACTTCAATTGAGGCAAGTAGCTGCATTTGTTGAGTGTCGACCTTGTAATTGCGTGAAGACCTTGTCCTGATGAACCTCATAATCCATGGTGCATAAGGCTGCAGCTCAAAAGGTGACATAGCAATGTTTGCCAGAGTCCTCATGAAGAAATCATGGAAGTTGACGGGAACGCCATGAATGATATGTAAAAGCATATTCTTCATGATGCCAATGACTTCTTCATCATTTGAGTCGTGGCCTTTGATAGGACTCATTGTCTTCGTCAGAATGCGATAAACAGTCCGAGGCACATACAGTAATTCCTTGACGAAGAATTTGGTTCGAGGTGCATGTCCTGGCTTCAAAGGCTTCATCAGCACTTGCATGTAATGATTTGAAAGTTCAGGTTCGTTGTAGATGCAACGAGCACCATCAAGGGGAGGACTGAGTGGGAGGGCACGAAGCAATTCAGTTGCTGGTGCCTTGTAGTGAGTATTTTCAGACATCCAGTCCAACACCCATGAGTTCACATCCTTAGCGTATCCGGTGATGTGCAGCGTCACATAGAATTGAAGAATGAGTTCTTCATTCCAATCACTGATGTCAATGCAGAAATTTAGCAATCCTGCATCATGAAGACCACTGAGGACTGGCTCGAAGCCTGGCAGAGATTCCATGTCCACATGAGGAATATGTGCATGATCAAAGACTTTGTCTTTGTTGAATAACAAAGAGGAATAGAAGTTGGCTTGACAAGCAGTCCAGAAAGGCCTCTTCCTTATGCGAGCAGAGTCATAAGGGTTGTAGTCAGTGAAGAATACATGCTCGCCGAAGAAATCTTCAGCCTTGAACTTTTGCTTCGTTGAGAATGGATTCTTTGGCTTTGGCAATGGAGTGTCAGTGAGTTGCATCACGACCTCTGGAATCGCAATCTCGGGTTCTTCAGGCTGAGGAATTTCTGGTTCCTCTTCATATGCGATCTGCGTGTTCATAGGATCGGCTGACAACGGGTTCTTCAGCACTAGTGGCTGGAATTTCTTCATGCACGGATGAGTTGGGATGAGTTTCTTCAGAGCCCATTTGAACTGTTGGAGCAGGGACTGACGAATCTGTTGGATTGGGGTGAAGAGTGGAGAATTGGGATGCTGACTTTCCCAAAAGTCATCGTTCATCACAGGCGTGGTGCATCCAATATCCACGTCTTCGTCTTCAATTTCTTCAACACCAGCCTCTTCAGCTGTGAACTGAGGCATAGGCGAGGAAATGATTGGTGTTGAAGGGATTGCATCGACTTCAATTTCTTCATCAGTCTGCTCTGACGAAGCAGCAGAATGATTTTCTTTATCAGATCCGCTTGGGATCTCATACTCTTCACCAAAAGGAACAAGGTCCTTTGATGGAATGGAGGAAATTGGAACAGCATCGATTGGATTTTCAAAAGAGCTTGTCATAGACTTCATTTTCTTGAGGCTGAAGAATTTGAAGCGGTGATGCTTTCCTTTTCTTCACTGCAGCTCGCTCTGCAGCCTTGGTCTTCTTCACATCGATGCGAGATGGAAGGATTGGAGTTGGTGTAGGCGCGGAGGAGATGAGGAATCTGGTTGAATTTCCTCGGTATGGCCCAGTCACGATTGCCACGACTTCTTCGATTTCTTCAGCGCACCACTAGTGGATGCCACAGCAATTTCTTCGGTAGTGGAATGGAGTCATCAGCCACGGAACTAGCATTGTCTTCAAGGTTGAAATTCATCACGGTCTTGGCATGTTCTTCACCGTGCTGAGCAGAGGCTCCGGCTGAGGAATTTCTTGTTGCGTTGGGGCTGCAACATTTGTGAACTTCTTTGTCGATTGACAAATCTGACTTTGGCTCCTTGCCAATCGGCATAATAGGCATCAAAGTTATCACTTAGGGCTTTGATTTCAGGCATGGATCTTGAGGAGTTCCTCGCTTGTCATTACGACAACGTTGTTCCTCGTGAACTTCTCTTTCTGAATTGAGCCTACTTGATCGCCTTGCCTTCTCAAATTTCCATTTCTCTTGAGGAGATGAAATGGGTCAACATGTGACTTTGTCCGTGTGTCGGATGAAAATCAGGCATAGGTGTCTCTGGATCCTTGTGCGTAGATCAATATACTCGAGGATCTCCCTTGGATCCAAAAGCGATGGCACAGTGTGCCTTTGGCTCTAGCGGCCCTTTCTTGTCGGTCTCGATGATTTACGCAAGTTCGTCATCATCAGCTTCATCATCAGATGGCACTTGGAAGGCGACCTGTTTCTTCTTCGGACTTGGTCGAGGACCTCGTCCAGCAGTTGCCTTTTTCTTCAGCAGAGTGGGGCCTGATGAAGAATTTGGTGCGGCTGAGGAACTTGCTGAGACACCGGAGGCAATAGAGATGACTGCAGTCCTTTGCCACGTGGCCAGATGCACAGGTGCAGAGGACTTTGGAGGAGCTGCTGAGGACTTTGTAGGAGCTAAGGATTTGGGAGGAGCAGGAGCAGCATGAGGAACTGGCCGTGAGGGCATTGAAGATTCTGGCCGTGAGGGCATTGCTGAGGATTTTGGCCGTGAGGGCCTTTGTTGGTGAAGCACTTGGCTTGTGCGCTAGCTTCTTTGCCATTGATCTTACAGGGCTGAGCAGGGGCCTCGATGGCGGCAGCAATGTGAGTCTTCATTGAATTTCCTAATCGCTTCTTTGGCTTGTCTCGCCAACTTGGCTTGGCGCTGGCCCATTCTTCAGAAAGTCCTCACCACACTTGATCTTTGGTGGGGTCAGCTTCTTGGCCAGGTGCCAATGGAGCTCTTGGGCATGGAGGATTAAGTGTGAATTTGTTCATGTACTTTGGAGTAACATATCTGTACTCCCTCCATTCCCTTGCCCATCTCCTTTCAATCCTCTGAATGCGCACCTTGCGCTGATTTTTGTTTTCCTTGCCAAACTTGGCTTCATCAGGTGTGCAATAGTCAACAGATATGTCCTCAGTATCTCGAAGCAGTCATGACCTCAGGCCTCTTTCCTCCTTTCTGTGGCTTCTTTCCTTCTGCCATATTCTTCAGCTGAGGAATTTGAACAATCGAATTCCCTAAAGAAGTATGCAACTTTTCTTCGAGGAACGCTGCAAATGAGTTAAGTTGATGAGAACCTAGTGATTCAGCAGCGGACATGAGTACCTATGAACAGAGTATAGTTACGAGGAATTTGGAGAGGTCATATGCGTTCTCAGAAGGTTTTTCAAAAAGAACTAGTTTGAGGAATTTGACCAGATGAGCCTTGAAGAATTTCACTAAGCGATCTTTGTCTTAGGTTCCAGAGTTGTATAGATCGAGGATCCACACAATTGAGGAATCTTGAAGAAAAATGATTGCTTCGAGAAAGCGAATCAAGAGCATATTTCGTTTGAGGTGTTCATAAGTGTGAAGATTTGAAGAATAAACACCTTTGAAGATTTTCAGGAAGGTTTGAGAATCAAAGCGAGTAATAAAAGTAACTTTTAATTACCCGAACTGAAGAACACGATGAACTGAGAAGTGTAGATTAGAAGTTTGTCAGTTCAGATCTCCCATGCCCAAACTCGGCGGAGGAAGACAACTACGGCGGCGGCGGAGTGAAGATTTCCGTGGTCGGCGTGAGTACGACGGCGACGAGGTCGAGGCAGTGAAGCTCTTCCTCACCGGCGACGATGGAGTAGCGGCGGTGCTAGGGTTTGAGAAGCTCGAGCGAGAGAGAGAGCGGTCGAGCAGAGTAAAGGAAGTGAGGAAGGGGAGAGGGGGTATATATATAGCCACGGTGAAAAACCGTTCGCCAAGATTTTGGACGAACGTGCCCACAACCTTCTCATTCGCTTGACATGTGTCACCCACGTACTGAAAAGTGGAGATTGTGTTAGATCATGGGTGAATAGATAAGTCTATCGTGGGAAGCGGAACGGTTTCAGCGGCAAAGCCGAAAATTTGGATAAGATAAGTTAAAAGTTCCGTTCGCAATTTCTTCACCTGACAAGGACGCAGAGAAGATTTTGAACGAGTTTCAAATAGAACGCACATGAAGAATTTGTGAATAGCTTGGGTTGAGTATAGCATAGAGGAGGAAGGATCCGATCACATTCACTTAGCAGAAAAAACAACTTGAAGAAATAGCCATAAGTGAATGTTGTAGAGGACATAAACCCATATATATATATATATTCAATGAAGAAAGACAAAGGAAACAGTGAAGATTTTGCAAAGATGAAGATTTTGAAAAACTGAAGAATTTCAAAACTGAGGAAAAACTCAAATTGAAGATTTTCAATTTTGGTGCTGGCGTGACCCAACGTATAAGAATGATGATTTCAGACACCGCGTACAATTGTCGTAGGGTTCTGAGAATCAAATTCTTCATTAATTTCTTCACACTTAGAGTGTTATTCTTCATTGATTGAAGAAAAGCGTTTCTTCATGTGTTGCACATCTAAGTCATCAATTTTGCATAAGTGTCGGGATGTGTGTCCTTTTCAAAGAACATTCAAGTTTCTAAGATATTTAGCTCACACCGCAACTTGCTAAATCTCTTCTCATCCAAGGGCTTTGTGAAGATATCGGCTAGTTGTTCTTCAGTCTTCACATGCTTGATGGAGATGTCGCCCTTCAACACATGATCACGAAGAAAATGATGACGAATTTGAATGTGCTTTGTCTTCGAGTGCTGAACTGGGTTGTGAGCAATCTTGATGGCACTCTCATTGTCACAAAGAGAGAGGCACATTCTTCACGTTGATGCCGTAGTCCTTGAGAGTTTGCTTCATCCACAGCAATTGAGCACAACAAGAGCCAAGAAGAATGTACTCGACTTCCATGATGAGCGAGGATAGGCGATTCTGTTTCTTCGAGGACCAACAAACCAAAGATCGTCCGAGGAAATGACAAGTACCAGATGTTGACTTGCGGTCCACACGATCACCAGCATAGTCGAGTCGTAATATCCAATGAGATCAAGCGTAGAGCCCTTGGGGTACCATAATCCTAGTGTTGGTGTGTGAGCTAGATATCGACGAATATGCTTCACAGCCTTATGGCGTGATTCCTTCGATGTAGCTTGAAATCGGGCACACATGAAAACACTAAGCATTATATCTGGCCTAGATGCACATAAGTACAATAGAGAACCAATCATGGAGCGTTATACCTTGTGATCGAAGTCAATACCGTTTTCATCAGTGCATAGATGGCCATTTGTGGGCATAGGAATTTTGACGCCTTTGCAATCTTGCATGCCGAATTTCTTCAGAACATCTTTGAGGTATTTCTCCTGAGATATGAATATGCCATTGTGTTGTTGACGAACTTGAAGACCTAAGAAGAATTTCAATTCTCCCATCATAGACATTTGATATTCTTCACTCATCATATAGGCAAATTCATCACTATAACGTTGGTCAGTACAGCCAAAGATAATATCATCAACATATATTTGGCACACAAACAGTTCACCATCATATGATTTAGTAAAGAGAGTAGGGTCGAGTGAACCGGGTGTGAAGCCATTCTTCACAAAGAATTCCTTCAATGTATCATACCACGCCCGTGGGGCCTGTTTGAGGCCATAGAGGGCCTTGTTGAGTCTGAAGACTTTGTCGGGATTCTTTGGATCTTCAAAACACAGGGGTTGAGCAACATATACTTCTTCCTCAAGCTTACCATTGAGGAATGCACTTTTCACATCCATTTGATATAAAGTGATGTTATGATGGTTAGCATAAGCAAGTAATATGCGAATAGCCTCAAGTCTAGAAATAGGTGCAAAAGTTTCATCAAAATCAATTCCTTCAACCTGTGTGTAGCCTTGAGCTACAAGTCGTGCTTTATTCCTCACCACAAGGCCATTTTCATCTTGCTTGTTGCAGTAGATCCACTTTGTGCCAATGATATTATGCTTGCGAGGATCTGGACGTTTGACCAGTTCCCAAACATAGTTGAGCTCGAACTGATGTAATTCTTCTTGCATTGCCTGAATCCACTCAGGCTCCAGAAATGCTTCATCTACCTTAGTGGGCTCTGTGATAGAGACAAAAGCATAGTGCCCACAAAAGTTAGATAAATGTGAAGCTTTTGAGCGTGTGAGAGGACCTGGCGCTTCAATGTCGTCGATGATCTTGTCAACTTGAACTTCTTTTGCAACGCGAGGTTGAGCTGGTTGTCGTCGAGGAATTTGATCAGCATTTTCTTCAGCACCATTTTCTTCAGCATTATCTTCAGGTGCATCAGCTCGACGTTCTTCGCGTTCTGGAATGAATTCTTGATGATTCTTCAAGAGGAATTACATCCTCGATAGCCTTGAACTTGATAGATTCCTCCTGGTCTGGTTCATCTATCACGGAAGGTAGGTGCTCTCTTTGCGAGCCATTAGTTTCATCGAACCGCACATCTACAGTTTCAACAATCTTGTGAAGAGCGATGTTGAAGACTCAGAGGTGTGCGAGTCCTTTCCATAACCAAGCATAAAACCTTCATGTGCTTTCTTGCAAATTTAGCATTGTGATGAGGATCTCTAATCCAGCATTTAGCAATCAAGACTTTGAAATAACTCACATTGGGTTTCTTGTCGGTGAGGAGTTCATAGGCGGTCTTCTTGAAGAATTTGTGAAGATATACTATGTTGATGATGTGGCACGCGGTATCAATTGCATCAATCCAAAAAGCAGCGAGGCATTTTGTATTCATCAAGCATAGTGCGAGACATCTCAACAAGAGTTACATTCTTGCGCTCCACGATGCCATTTCTTTGAGGAGTATAGGGAGCAGATAACTCATGAGTAATACCAAGTTCATCAAGATAGTCATCAAGACCGGAATTCTTGAACTCAGTTCCATTGTCACTCCTGATGTGCCTGATCTTCACACCAAAGTTGGTTGAAGCCCTTGAGGAAAATCATTTGAAGACTTCCTGCACTTCATGGTTGTAAGTAACAATGTGTACCCATGTGTAATGAGAGTAATCATCAACAATAACAAAGCCATATAGAGATGCATCATTAGTGACTGCTGAGTAATGATTAGGACCAAAGAGGTCCATGTGAAGCAATTCGAATGGGACGAGTAGTGGTCATGATAGTCTTATTTGGATGCTTGGACTTGGTCATTTTTCCAGCTTCACATGCTCCACACAAGTGATCCTTGAGGAATTTGACATTCTGAATGCCAATGACATGCTTCTTCTTCGCAAGTGTGTGCAAATTCCTCATGCCTGCGTGACCAAGTCGTCGATGCCATAGCCAGCCTTCTGAAGCTTTTGCAAGTAGACAGATGGCTGGTTGTGGTCCTGTAGAGAAATCAACAATATACAAGTCTCCTCTCCTAAAGCTTTCGAAGACTTTGGAATTGTCAGCTTCCATGATCACAACACAACGATACTTGCCAAAGACAACAACCATATCAAGATCACAAAGCATTGAGATCGACATGAGGTTGTATCCTAAGGACTCAACAAGCATGACTTTGTCCATGTGTATGTCCTTAGAGATCGCAACCTTACCAAGACCCAATACGACTTTTGCCTTTGTCGGCCAAAGATGATATGCTTCGGATGTAGCGGTGATAAGGGAGCATCCATCAATAGATTCTTGTCACCAGTCATGTGATTTCTACATCCACTATCGAGAACACACTCATTGGCTTTGGGATGATCATCCTGAAGATTAATTAGTGAAACTTACTATCTCATATAATTAATCAGTGAATAATATGATATCAATTTAATAAGATGAATTTCATCAAGCGATAAAACAGATATAGCAAGATGAGGACATGTGAAATGAAAGTTCATTTCTTCATGATTAGCCTGCGTCCTTTCAGGCATTTTTGTCAGGCCCCCAGCAAATTCTTCAGACGTTAAAGCACGTCTGGAGACCTGACCCTGCAGAAGAGATTAGTTCCTTTTCTTCACCACCCACATCTGAAGGGGTGGCAAAGTGTTCATCACTCTACGAGCTCCATATGAGAATGGTGGCATAGAGGCCAATCCATTTCGTTTCACATAAGAGGGGTTAGGGTAAGCATATGAATAAGCAGAGAAATTCTTTGAGGACTTACGAACATATTGGTTTGAAGAATAATGCACATATTCATAGCCCTTAACTCTACCCTGCAAAACAGAGTTGTTAGCACGATGAGAACCGTATGAGGACTTTGATTCTTTTGAGGAATTTGATCCACGTGAGGAATTTGGTCTGTATGAAGAGTTTGATCTGGGGTTCCTATTCTTCACAGGTGGTGTCATGAGGACATTCACCTGAAGACTTTCAAGACACATCTTGGGCACCCAAATTTTCTTCATAGGAGAACCGTTCTGCGATTAGTGCCAACATATCTAGCAAATACTTCACCATTCTGATTTTTGAACAGTTTATAGTTGGAGTCAAATGACTCATCGTAAGAATGAGGAGATTCACATGTAAAGCCGGATAAGTTAGATGGATCAACTGAGGTCCCTTTGCAGCAACCCATGAGGTTTTGGGGTCTTGCTCAGCTTCCAATATGTTCCATCAGCATTGAGTTTCCTCTCAAAGGCAATACCCTCTTTCCTAGGATTCCTGTTGAGGATCTGCTTTTTAAGCACATCACAAAGAGTCTGATGTCCTTTGAGGCTTTTGTACATGCCTGTCATGTACAATTCCTTCAGCCCTGCATCGTCAGTGATACTAGCAATGTCCTCAGATGAGGAATTAGTGATAGCAGGAGTAGGTGAAGAATTTGTAACAGTTGAAGCATTTGAACATTCAGGTGAAGAATTAGCAGATTCACGTTCAATGCACTTAAAGCATGGAAGAACAAATTCTTCCTGAGAAGCGCTGATTTGTTGAGCAAGTAATGAATCGCGCTCCTTCTGAAGATCTTGATAACTCACTCTTAGCTTCTCAAGATCTTGCTTTCTTTGAAGAAATTCATAAGAAAGTTTCTCATGATCAGATAAGAGAGTGTTATGATGACCTTGAAGACTGTCAAACCTAGACTGAAGTCTCTGAAGATTTTCGATCGGGGCTTTAGTGCGATCCATTTCTTCACCCAACATATCATCACTTTTGTCTAGCATGTTTTGAACCTTTTCAATAGCCCTTTGTTGTTTCTGACAATCTTAGCAAGTTTTGAGTAGCTGGGCTTGAGATCTTCATCAGATTCATTTTCACTAGATTCAGAGGAGGTATATTTGAGTACCTTGCCACCCTTTTCCATGAAGCAATAGGTGGGAGCGTAATCATCACTATCTTCATCAGCTTTGTTGGTGAGGTCATTTTCTTCAGAGTAGAAGATGGACTTGCTGACGAAAGCAGTAGCGAGAGCCAGACTCGCCACACCAGACTCGGATTCTTCAGATGCCTCCTCTTCCTCATGTTCCTCAAATTCAGCTTCAAAGTCCATTTCCTTGCCAATGAATGCCCGAGCCTTCTTGGAGCTGCTCTTCTTGTGAGAAGAAGACTTTGAGGATTTTGATGATGAAGATTTCGACGATTTCTTCTTCTTCTTAGCGTCATCAGAACTGTAATCCTTGTATTTCTTCTTCTTTAATTCCTTTTCCCACGGAGGGACGATCTTGAATGTAGTGACCAGGTTTCTTGCATTTGTGGCATAGTCTTCTCTTATAGTCCTTTGGATGAGGAATCACTTTGCTCCTTGAGGATTTTCGAAAGCGACCACGTCTTGAGAACTTCTGAATTTCTTCCTGAGCGGTGCTAGCTCCTGGCTCAATTTTTCAGGATCTCCAAGGCTAATACCAGAGTCTTCACAATCAGATTCAGACACAGCCTTGGCCTTCAGGGCACGTGATTTTCCATAGCTAGAACCATAGAGATCTCTCTTTTCAGCAAGCTGGAACTCATGAGTGTTTAGCCTCTCGAGGATATCGGTAGGATCAAGTGACTTGTAGTCAGCACTCTCTTGTATCATCAGTGCCAGAGTATCAAATGAGGAATCAAGCGATCTCAACAATTTCTTCACCACTTCATGGTCGGTGATGTCAGTGGCACCAAGCGCTTGAAGCTCATTTGAGATGTTAGTGAGACGATCGAAGGTTTGTTGAACATTTTCATTGTCGAGTCTTTTAAAGCGGTTGAAGAGGTTTCGAAGAACATCAACTCGAGAGTCACGCTGAGTTGAGACTCCTTCATTTACTTTGGACAGCCTGTCCCAGATGAGCTTAGCAGTTTCCAAAGCACTCACTCTTCCATATTGTCCTTTGCTCAGATGGCCAAATATGATATTCTTCGCTTGAGAATCGAGTTGCTTGAATCTCTTCACATCGGCAGCGTTCAAAGTGAGGGTGAGACAGAGGGAACACCATTTTCCACAACATACCGTAGATCGTTGTCAATTGCCTCAAGATGCATTCGCATCTTGTTTTTCGATAAGGGTAGTCCGTCCCATCAAAGGTAGGACACCCGGTGAGACCTTGATCATACTGCGGTCGACATAACTAAAACTCCGGAGGTTAAACCAAAATCACAGAACAAGGGAGTACCTTGCTCGATACCAATTGAAAGTCGTTATATCGACTAGAGGGGGTGAATAGGCGATTTTATGAATTCTTCAATGAGGAATTTTCCGGTGAGGAAATTCCTAAGTGAAGAACTACTTGCAGCGGAATAAGTACTCAGAAGTAAGCATAAGAGAATGCGGGCATGGTCATCATGATGAAATGAAGACAATCAAAGAGTCTTCAGTCAAAGTCTTCAAACACAGATATGAACGAACACTCAACACAGTAACGAGGAAATGAAAGATTTGAGGAAATAGAACCAGTAAGGTTGTTGAAGACAATGATTTGGTAGACCAGTTCAAGCTACTGTCTCGGTTATGCGTCACAGTTGGAGCGGCTGAGTATTTAAACTTCGAGGACACAGTCCGGACACCCGATCTGAAAGCATGCAGCTCGAGGACACAAGGTCCTCACCGTATTCTCCTTGAACTAAGGTCACATGACCTCGTCCAATCACTCGTGGTAAGTCTTGAGCGACTTCCAAACCTTCACAGACTTGGTCACTCGGCGATCCACAATTCCTCTTGGATGCTCTAGACCATGACGCCTAACCGTCTGGAAGAAGCACAGTCTTCAAAGGTTACAAGTGTCGGATCCACGCAGGATCAATCACTTCAGTGATGCTCAATCACTTTGGGTTTGTAGGGGTTTGGCTTTGTGTTTTTCCCCACTCGATGATTTTCGCTCAAAGTCCTCGGAGGATGGGTTGCTCTCAAAAGACAAGTGTCAAGTTCTCTCGGAGCAGCCAACCAGCTAGTGGTTGTAGGGGCGGCTATTTATAGCCTAGGGAGCAGCCCGACATGATAAGACATAAATGCCCTTCAATGATATGACCGTTAGGTGGATAAGATATTTTGGGACAGGCGGCGCACTTGACAGCAGTCGAAAATTTGACTCTCAAATTCCTCAGGGCTATCATGTTCCTCACTGTGTAGGCAATCCGCACTGGAGAATTCCTAACACCTCAGTCAGAACAAATTTCTCAGCGACCAGAAGAACTCCGTCTCTGTCACTGAAGAAATTGACTGAGTTGTATGAGATTTCCAAAGGCTTCACTCGAAGGGATTGGTAGGTGTAGGATTTTGAGTTGAGCATCACATGGAAATTTTTCCTAAGTATTTCATCGACCCCCTTTAACAGTACGGTGTTTCCTATGACTCAAGAAAGAGAAAACGAAACTACGAAAACAAAAGTCTTCACGCTTCGTGTTCCTCAAATGAATACCAAGTCTTCAAGGTCATACCAATTTCTTCACTTTCAAAGTCTTGAAAAGTCTTCGAATATCAAAGTCTTCGGTCAAAGAACTTCATTTTTGAGGGTCGACTTTCTCTGTAAATATCAAACTCCTCATAGACTTATAGACCTGTGTACACTCAGAAACACATTAGTCCCTTAACCTATAAGTCTTCAATACACCAAAATCACTAAGGGGCACTAGATGCACTTATAACAGAAGGAGGTGCCCCCTGAACAGGCGCGGACCCTGAGGGAGCTGCCTCCCGAGGGGCGGGCCTGGCGATGTCTTCTTCTTCTTGGGAGCAGTCTCGGGGAGCCTCCCGCTCCTGCGATCTGGGTCTTCAAGTGACGCGGCTTGAAAAGCTCGCTCCAGGGAGCACACTGCATCTCTTTCTTCACAAGGCACCGTGATGACTCCGCCGCTTCCTGGCATCTTGAGGACGTTGTAGCCGTGATGAGTCACGGCCATAAACTTGGCCAGAGCTGGGTACCCGAGGATGGAATTGTACGGCAGGCGAATGTGGGCGACATCGAAGTCGATGAGCTTGGTGCGGTAGTTGTCGCGCGCCCCGAAGGTGACAGGGAGGCGGACCTGCCCAATCGGAACTGTGGAGCCATCGGTGACTCGGAGAAAGGCTTGGTTGGCTAAAGCTGATTGTAAGGCACTTGGAGATTGTTGAATGTCTCTGAGATAGGACATTGAGCCCTGCTCCGCCATCGATGAGGGTCCTGGTGACTTACGCGTTCTTGATGATTGGGGAACAAAGCATCGGGAGGACTCCGGTGGCGCCAAGACTTGAGCTGATCCGCTGAGCTGAACGTGATGGCGCACGCTGATCACCTGAGAGGTTGCGTGGCCTCGAGCATGGGGAGGACTGCATTCACTTCGCGGGCGAACTGCTTAAAGATGCATTGAGAGGCTGGGGCTTGAGCTCCGCCCAGGATGCAAGCCATCGCGCGCGGCTCCTGGAAGGCCCCAGCCCCCTCGTCGTGATGATGGTCCTCATTTCTCCTTGGCTGCGGCGGCAGAGGAGGGTGGCCTGCATTTCCTTGCAGGCGATCCTCGTGAGGCTGATCCCTCCAGCCTCCCTCGCGAGGCTGATCCTGCCAGCGATCCTCGCGAGGTCGGTCACGCCACCCTTGGCGAGGGCCATGGCCTTCCCAGCGTCCTGCGTTTCTTCCTCCTCCTCGGCCGTAGCCTCGATCATTGCAGTCGGGGTGTCGACCGATTCTCCCTTCTCGCACGGCTCGGAGCTCTTGACATTCGTTGGTGTTGTGGGTGTGGAGGTCGGGTACACACGATCTGCTGCCCTTGGAAGACTTCGGGCTGATCTACGCCTCGCTTGGTGTGCGGATTGCGCATGAGCACGGCAGCCCCTTGCGCTTCACGTCCTTGGCCTTGGGCTTCTTCTCTTACGGGTGCGGTGGCAGCTTCGAGGAGGAAAGGCGTCCTTCCTCAGCACTGGCGCGCCAGTCGCCAAGTTGAACAGCTCCAAGGATGTGCACAAATCTTCATGCATCGCCAGCTCCTCCTTCATCTTGGCGTCTACGCTGCCGTCGGAGAAGGCTGAGATGATAGCCTCCTCGGTCACCTTGGGAATCTTGAGGCGTACATTGTTGAAGCGCTGGATGTACTTCTGCAAGGTCCCCCTGGCTGCTGCTTGATGCAGCACATGTCGCTCATGGCAGGAGGCCGGTCACGAGTACCTTGAAAGTTGGCGATGAAGCGGGTGCGCATCTCGTCCCAGGAGGAGATCGTGCCAGGAGCCAGGTGTGGGCCCCGTCCTTGAGTGCTATGGGAAACCAGTTCGCCATGACCTTCGTCCCGTTGCGGCTTGATGCCCAGCTCGTGAGAGCTGAAGGAACTCGAGGGTCGGCCGTGCCGTTATAACGAGGAGGCAGGTCTGGCTTGAACTTGCCGGGCCACGCGACAGCTTCGCGGCTTCGGTGGTGGCGGCTGACTCTTTGTGTAGCCACAGGAGGCCTTTGGTGACGAAACCTGGTCTTGCGGGTCCCCATCTTGTTGCCGGGAAGCGGCCAGGGGTCTTAGCATCTTTGGAAGCGAGGCCTTGATCGTGAGCCGAGCAGTGCGAGGAGCACTCGGGCAGCTTCTTGGGGCGAGGACCTCTTGACAGCTTCTGCTCTTATGCTTGTTGGCGCCAGACGGAGTGGAGTTCCGCCCAGGGCCCACGCGCCTTTGGGGCTAAGCGCCCTCTTGAGGGGAGGCGGCTGGCGCCCTGGAACTTCATCGCCCTTGAGCGTGTACAGTCTGGCCGAGAAGGACGGTGCGGGGGATCCCCCTGTGGCGCGGACGAGCTCGGCGACGCGGTCGAGCCACTCTTCGTAGACGGGTCGACATGGCGGTAACGCAGGAGCTCGTTTGCCGCGATGAACGCGGCTCGAGCCTCCATGGGCGCGTGGAGCACGCGGGACGAAGAACCAGCTGGGGCGAGTGAAGGAGTAGCAGTATGGCTGTCTCGCCTCACGGACGGGTGCAGGGACGATGCTTGCTGCTCGTTCCCCATCGGGCCGGTGGCGGCGTTGACGGCAGGCGACGGGTAACGGCGGGGGCTGCCGCCGACGGGGGCCGTCTGGGCGACGCGGGCAGCGAGAGCGGCTCGACGCTCAGCGCGGGCCCGACGAGCGTCTGACATGGATGCGATGGTCGGCGAAGAACAGGGCGGCGGAAGACGAATTCCGGCACAACCCTACCTGGAGCGCCAAATGTCGGATTTCGGGTTACAGCAGACCCTCTAGGTTCAAACTACGGGGTGCGCCGCGGAGATCTCGCCCTACCTACCTGCACCTCGTCGCCTCGCTAGGATTTAAACTACCAAAGGAACAACACAAGAGACACAAGGTTTATATCGGTTCGGGCCACCATTGTGGTGTAACACCCTACTCCAAAGGTGTGGTGTGGTGGATTGCCTCTTGGGCTGATGATGAACAATACAAGGAAGAACAGCCTCGCGAGGGTGAGGTGTTCTTGTGGCTAGGCTCTCGATCGGATTGGATCAAGCTAAGATGAGGCGCGATATCTCGATCTCTCTAAGATGCCTCTACCCTATGGGTGGCTAGTCCTATTTATAGGAAGAGGCCCTGGGCCTCTTCCCAAATATTGAGCGGGAAGGGCGCCAACAATCGGCCATTTTGAAGGGGAACATCTAGTACACTTATCCTGACTAAAGTTGGTCCTTGCCTTTCAAAGGCTCTGGCGGTGACGCCGTCTTGGGCTCCATGATGACTTCTTTCCTGTCGTTGCGACGGTCTTGGTCTTGTTGCACCGAAACGGATGCCTTTGCTTGATACTCTCGCCTGCGCTTGCCGCCTTTGCACCAAAGAGGAAATGAGGACACTGCGCGGGCTGGCGCCTGCCTGGCGCCCTTGGTCGTCATGGCTTGCGTCATGGGCACCTTGTGAGGTACCCCGCCTTGATCTCTCCGCCTCCTCGCGAGCCAGCCTGACGAGGCCGTGCCTGAGGAAGCTTCCTGTCGTCCGCCCCGCGAGGCTTGGCCCCTCGCGAGGGTCTTGAGCTTGTGCTGATGAAGATTGGGCCGTGCTGGGCCACCCCTTGAGCCACGCCGCAGGCCGCAGGCAGGCAAGTCTGGGTACCCCCGTTCCCAGAACGCCGACACGTGCCTTCTTCATCTGCCTGGCCTTCTCAAATTTCCATTTCTCTTCAGAGATGAAATGGGTCAGCATGTGACTTTGACCAGGAGTCAATTTGAAATCAGGCATAGGAGTGTTTGGGTCCTTGTGCCAGAGATCAATGTAATCGAGGATCAACTTAGGATCCAATAGTAGTGGCACCGGTGTGCCTTTGGCTCTAGCGGCCCTTTCTTGTCTGTCTCTGATGATTTTTGCAAGTTCATCATCATCAGCTTCATCGTCAGATGGCACTTGGAAGGCAACCTGTTTCTTCTTAGGACTTGGCTGAGGACCTCGTCTAGTCGTTGCCTTTGTCTTCAGTAGAGTGGTGCCTAATGAAGAAATTGGTGCAGCTGAGGAACTTGCTGAGACACCAGAGGCAATAGAGATGCCTGCAGTCCTTTGGCACGTGGCCAGATGCACAGGTGTTGAGGACTTTGGAGGAGCAGGAGCAGCATGAGGAATTGGCCGTGAGGGCTTTGAAGATTCTGGTCGTGAGGGCTTTGCTGAGGAGCTTGGCCGTGAGGGCACTGTTGGTGAAGCACTTGGCTTGTGCGCGGGCTTCTTAGCCATTGATTTCCTAGGCTTGACAGAGGCCTCAGTGGCAGGAGCAGCAGCAGAGTCTTCATTGAATTTCCTCACTGCTTCTTTGGCTTGTCCAACCAACTTGGCTTGGCGCTTGGCCCATTCTTCAGGAAAATCCTCACCACGCTTGATGCTGGTGGCGTCAGCTTCTTGGCCAGGTGCCAATGGAGCTCTTTGGCATGGAGGATTAAGTGCGAATTTCTTCATATACTTTGGAGTAACATACATGTACTCCCTCCATTCTCTTGCCCATCTCCTTTCGATCCTCTATATGCGCACCTTGCGCTGATTTTTGTTCTCCTTTCCAAACTTGGCCTCATCAGGAGTGCAATAGTCTTTGTATATGTCATCAGGGATCTCAAAGGCAGTCATGACCTCAGGCTTCTTTTCTCCTTTCTGTGGCTTCTTACCGTCTGCCATTTTCTTCAGTTGAGGAATCTGAACAATCGAATTCTCTGAAGAAGTATGCAACTTTTCTTCGAGGAACGCTGCAAATGAGTTAAGTTGATGAGAACCTAGTGATTCAGCAGCGGACATGAGTACCTGTAAACAGAGTATAGTTGCGAGGAATTTGGAGAGGTCATATGCGTTCTCAGCAGGTTTTTCAAAAAGAACAAGTTTGAGGAATTTTGACCAGATGAGTCTTGAAGAATTTCACTAAGCGTTCTTTGTCTTAGGTTCCAGAGTTGTATGGATCGAAGATCCACACAATTGAGGAACCTTGAAGAAAAATGATGCATAGGGAAACGAATCAAGAACAGATGACATGTGAGGTGTTTTAGTGTGTGAAGATTTGAAGAAAAGCACCTTTGAAGATTTTATAGAGAAAATTTGAATCAAAGAGGGCAGTAAAAGTAACTTTTAATTACCCTGAACGAAGGATACGACGAACTGAGATATGGAGAGGTGAAGTTCGTCAGTGCAGATCTTCCACGCCCTAACTCAGCGGAGGAAGACACCTACGACGGCGGCAGAGTGAAGATTTCCGCAGCCAGCGCGAGTACGACGGCGACGAGGTCGAGGCTGTGAAGCTCTTCCTCACCGGCGACGATGGAGTAGCGGCGGCGCTAGGGTTTGAGAAGCTCGAGCGGGAGAGAGAGGTCGAGCGGAGTAAAGGAAGTGAGGAAGGGGAGAGGGGTATTATAGCCACGGTGAAAAAACTGTTCGCCCGAAGATTTAGGACGAACATGCCCCTGACCCTTCTCATTCTCATGACATGTTTCACCCATGTACTGTAAAGTGGAGATCGCGTTAGATCGTGGGTGAATAGATAAGTCTATCATGGGATGAGGAACGGTTTGAGCGGCAAAGCCGAAAAGTTGGATAAGATTAGTTTTAAAGTTCCGTTCGCAATTTCTTCAGCTGACAAGGACACCGTGAAGATTTTGAACGAGTTTCAAAATAGAACGCACATGAAGAATTTGTGAATAGATTGGGTTGAGTATAGCATAGAGGGGGAAGAGTCCGATCACATTCACTTAGCAGAAAACGCAACTTGATGAAATAGCCATAAGTGAATGTCGTAGAGGACATAAACCCATATATATATATATATATATATATATATATATATATATATATATATATATATATATATATATATATATATAGGAAAAGGGTTGGTACTCCTAAGAGTACGTACTCCCACACACGTGGTGCCCGTTTGTTCCCCCATGCCATCTAATTAGCTTTTATTTAGATTAAAAATATGTACCTGAAAAGACTCAACTGGATATGTGGTAATTGCTCCGACTTTCCTGTGATTTTTATGTGTCGCTAAACCATCTTATCCATCTCTCCTCCCGTCTCATTGGCATCCTACGGCGGCTCTCGCCTGCAGGTGGGGGACGATGTTGGCCTCCAAGAGAAGCTCTCTCACCAGCGGCCGCTCGCATGGGGGCATGGCATCGGACCAGCTTCCATGAGGAGGATCTCACTCGGTGGCGATCTCCATGAAGCAAGCAGCGGCGTCGGCGCACTGTGTAGTTGGGCGAGAAAAATGACTCCGACCATCCGATGATGCGAGCGTGGCGGCATATGGAAGATAGTCGGCGGCCGCCGGCGGTGGTGTAACCACATGATTCATGAGTGCTGGCAGCTCGCAGCTCGTCCATCAAGGTTTGGAAATTGAGTTTCTTCTCTTCTTTCCAGATCTGGATGGCAGTGGATAAGAATTACGTGCTCTGCTCTACTATGAAGCAAATTATTGGGGAAAGAAGATGGCACCCGAAGAAAGCAATCTCGGGCAATGGAAATTATATGGGTTTGTATTTTATTAACCCAAACATGTATAGATTCCCTTGCTTGTATGTAAAGAGGTGTGATGACAATCGAATACTACTGACCTGACGGTTTTTATATACTACTTGGTTCAAGCAATCAATATACTCCTCCATTCTGAGCGTACTCGTTCTCAACGAAGAAACAAGTTGTACTTCTGACTTCTGAGTGCCTTGATGCAAAAATGAGGTATATACTTCCTCCAAGAAAATGTAGTCTATGCACTATAAAAAATATAAACGTCCTCCCACGTGATATGGTATATACTTCATATACTCATTCATAGGAAAGTAGTATATACCATCAGCAGCACGTCGTATATATACTCACCCAAAAAAATTCTAGGCTAGTTTATAACCTCTTAGCAAATTGAAGTATATAGCTAGAAAAAGGTAAAAAGTAAAATGTGGTAAGTCTTACAGGTAGTATATACTCCCAGTCTAAACTTAATAGGTACATAGTATATGCACCATTTAATCTTTCTACCCTGGGCCATATACTGGAAGGAAAGGTTGTATACTCCTTCGTTGCAAGTAGTATATAGTACATGGATAAATATACCACATTTTCAATGGATACACTCATATCACGGATGAACATACTCTATATTTTTCTTTAAGTAAAAAGAACATACTCTATATTTTTATTATGGAAATACAAATATACGCATGCTACATAGCAGTATCATCCTCCAATTCTAATAAATAACTTCACTGGAAGGAACATACGCGTACAGATGAACACATGTACCAGTACATTTCACATTCATGTTCACGTTTGCATGCAAAAAAAGCACCATATACTACTTCGCATGGAGAAAAACTTATGAAAGGTGTCCATACTAATACAAAGCTGGCCAGTAACAGATACTTCCTAGTAGATCGGAGGGATAAGTGAAATAACGCATGAAGATAAGCTTTTTTTTATTAGGCAGTTGCTTATTTGCTGCGGGGTATGCACCTCACCTTTTTTTTCCACATCATTAGGGATTGGAGTATGTACTCTTGGGAGTACAAAAAAGGAGTCCATATATATATATATATATATATATATATATATATATATATAACCAATCAAGAAAAACGACGGAACCAGTGAAGATTTGCAAAGTTGAAGAATTTGAAAAAAAACTGAATAATTTCAAAAAAAAAAAAAAACTCAAATTGAAGATTTTCAACTTTTGTGGTGGCGTGACCCACCGTATAAGAATGATGATTTCAGACACCGCGTACAATTGTCGTAGGGTTCTGAGAATCAAATTCTTCATTAATTTCTTCACACTTAGAGTGTTATTCTTCATTGATTGAAGAAAAGCGTTTCTTCATGTGTTGCACATCTAAGTCATCAATTTTGCATAAGTGTTAGGATGAGTGTCCTTTTCAAAGAACATTCGAAGACTCTAAGATATTTAGCTCACACCGCAACTTTCTAAATCTCTTCTCATCCAAGGGCTTTGTGAAGATATCGGCTAGTTGTTCTTCAGTCTTCACATGCTCAATAGAAATGTCGCCCTTCAACACATGATCACGAAGAAAATGATGACGAATCTGAATGTGCTTTATCTTCGAGTGCTGAACTGGGTTGTGAGCAATCTTGATGGCACTCTCATTGTCACAGTAAAGAGGCACATTCTTCACGTTGATGCCATAGTCCTTGAGAGTTTGCTTCATCCACAGCAATTGAGCACAGCAAGAACCAGCAGCAATGTACTCAACTTCCGCTTTAGACAGTGATACGCAGTTCTGTTTCTTCGAGGACCAACAGACCAAAGATCGTCCAAGGAAATGACAAGTACCAGATGTTGACTTGCGGTCCACACGATCACCAGCATAGTCAGAGTCAGAATATCCAATGAGATCAAAAACAGAGCCCTTGGGGTACCATAATCCTAGTGTTGGTGTGTGAGCTAGATATCGAAGAATATGCTTCACAGCCTTGTGGTGTGATTCCTTCGGTGTAGCTTGAAATCGAGCACACATGCAAACACTAAGCATTATATCTGGCCTAGATGCACATAAGTACAATAAAGAACCAATCATGAAGTGGTATACCTTGTGATCAAAGTCAATACCATTTTCATCAGTGCATAGATGGCCATTTGTGGGCATAGGAATTTTGACGCCTTTGCAATCTTGCATGCCGAATTTCCTCAGAATATCCTTTGAGGTATTTCTCCTGAGATATGAATATGCCATTCTTATTTGTTGACGAATTTGAAGACCTAAGAAGAATTTCAACTCTCCCATCATAGACATTTGATATTCTTCACTCATCATATAGGCAAATTCATCACTATAACGTTGGTCAAGATGCCAAAGATAATATCATCAACGTATATTTGGCACACAAATAATTCACCATCATAAGATTTAAAAGAGAGTAGGGTCGAGTGAACTGGGTGTGAAGCCATTCTTCTTGAGGAATTCCTTCAAAGTATCATACCACGCCCGAGGGGCCTGCTTGAGGCCATAGAGGGCCTTGTTGAGTCTGAAGACTTTGTCAGGATTCTTTGGATCTTCAAAACCTGGGGGTTGAGCAACATATACTTCTTCGTCAGGCTTACATTGAGGAATGGACTTTTCACATCCATTTGATATAAAGTGATATCATGATGGTTAGCATAAGCAAGTAATATGCGAATAGCCTCAAGTCTAGCAATAGGTGCAAAAGTTTCATCGAAATCAATTCCTTCAACCTGTGTGTAGCCTTGAGCTACAAGTCATGCCTTATTCCTCACCACGAGGCCATTTTCATCTTGCTTGTTGCGGTAGATCCACTTTGTGCCAATGATATTATGCTTACGAGGATCTGGATGTTTGACCAGTTCCCGAACGTTGTTGAGCTCGAACTGATGTAATTCTTCTTGCATAGCCTGAATCCACTCAGGCTCCAGAAATGCTTCATCTACCTTAGTGGGCTCTGTGATAGAGACAAAAGCATAGTGCCCACAAAAGTTAGATAAATGTGAAGCTTTTGAGCGTGTGAGTGGACCTAGTGCTTCAATGTCATCGATGATCTTGTCAACTTGCACTTCTTTTGCAACATGAGGATGAGCTGGTTGTCGTCGAGGAATTTGATAGGCATTTTCTTCAGCACCATTTTCTTCAGCATTATCTTCAGGTGCATCACCGACGTTCTTCACGTTGGAATGAATTCTTCGCAGATTCTTCAAGAGGAATGACATCCTCGATCGCCTTGAACTTGATAGAATCCTCGGTGCGGTTCATCTATCACATAAGGTAGGTGCTCTCTTTGCGAGCCATTAGTTTCATCGAACCGCACATCTACAGTTTCAACAATCTTGTGAAGAACATTGTTGAAGACCCTGTAGGTGTGCGAGTCCATTCCGTAACTAAGCAAATTTAGCATTGTGATGAGGATCTGTAATCCAACATTTAGCACCGAAGATTTTGAAATAACTCACATTTGGTTTCTTGTCAGTGAGGAGTTCATAGGCAGTCTTCTTGAAGAATTTGTGAAGATATACCCTGTTGATGATGTGGCATGCAGTGTAAATTGCCTCAATCCAGAAGTGACGAGGCGTCTTGTACTCATCAAGCATAGTGCAAGCCATCTCAACAAGAGTTTTGTTCTTGCGCTCCACGACGCCATTTTGCTGAGGAGTATAAGGAGCAGATAACTCATGAGTAATACCAAGTTCATCAAGATAGTCATCAAGACCAGAATTCTTGAACTCAGTTCCATTGTCACTCCTGATGTGCTTGATCTTCACACCAAAGTTGCTTGAAGCCCTCGAGGAAAATCATTTGAAGACTTCCTGCACTTCATGTTTGTAAGTAACAATGTGTACCCATGTGTAACGAGAGTAATCATCAAAAATAACAAAGCCATATAGAGATGCATCATTAGTGATTTTGAGTAATGATTAGGACCAAAGAGGTCCATGTGAAGCAATTCGAATGGTCGAGTAGTGGTCATGATAGTCTTCACCGGATGCTTGGCCTTGGTCATTTTTCCAGCTTCACAGGCTCCACACAAGTGATCCTTGAGGAATTTTACATTCTCAATGCCAATGACGTGCTTCTTCTCCGCAAGCATGTGCAAATTCCTCATGCCTGCGTGACCAAGTCGTCGATGCCATAGCCAGCCTTTTGAAGCTTTTGCAAGTAGGCACACGGCTGGTTGCGGTCCCGTAAAGAAATCAACAATATACAAATCTCCTCTCCTAAAGCCTACGAAGACTTTGGAATTGTCAGCTTCCATAACCACAACAAAACGATACTTGCCAAAGACAACAACCATATCAAGATCACAAAGCATTGAGACAGACATAAGTTGTATCCTAAGGACTCAACAAGCATGACTTAGTCCATGTGTCGATCCTTTGTGATCACAACCTTACCTAAACCCAATACCTGACTTTGGCCTTTGTCAGCGAAGATGATATGCTTCAGATGCGATGGTGATAAGGGAGCATCCATCAGTAGATTCTTGTCACCAGTCATGTGATTTGTACATCCACTATCGAGGACCCATTCAGTGGCTTTGGGTTGATCATCCTGCAGATGAATTAGTGCAGCTTACGAACTCATATACTTCATCAGTGAAGAATATGATATCAAATTCATCAGATGAATTTCATCAAGCAGTAAAACAGATATAGCAGTATGAGGACGTGTGAAATGAAAGTTCATTTCATCATGATTAGCCTGCGTCCTTTCAGGCATTTTCGTCAGGCCCCCAGCAAATTCTTCAGACGTTAAAGCACGTCTGGATACCTCACCCTGCAGAAGAGATTAGTTCTTTTTCTTCACCACCCACATCTGAAGGGGTGGCAAAGAGTTCATCACTCTGCGAGCACCATACGAGAATGGTGGCAAAGAAGCCAGACCATTTCGTTTCACATAAGAGGGGTTAGGGTAGGCATATGAATAAGCAGAAATTCTTCGAGGACTTATGAACATAATGGTTTGAGGAATAATGCACATATTCATAGCCCTTAGCTCTACCCTACGAAACAGAGTTGTTAGCATGATGATAATCATGTGAGGACTTTGATCCTTTTGAGGAATTTGATCCATATGAGGAATTTGGTCAGTATTGAGGACTTGGATCCATATGAAGAATTTGGTCCATATGAAGAGTTTGATCTGGGGTTCCTATTCTTCACATGTGGTGTCATGAGGACATTCACCTGAAGACTTTCAAGGCACCTTTTGGGAACCCAGATTTTCTTCATAGGGGAACCATTCTTGCAGTTAGTGCCAACATATCTAGCAAATACTTCACCATTCTGATTTTTCAACAGTTTATAGTTGGAGTCAAATGACTCATCAGAAGAATGAGGAGATTCACATGTAAAGCCAGATAAGTTAGATGGATCAACTGGTGGTCCCTTTGCAGCAACCCATGAGGTTTTGGGGTCTTGCTTTCAGCTTCCAATATGTACCATCAGCATTGATTTTCCTCTCAAAGGCAATACCCTCTTTCCTAGGGTTCCTGTTGAGGATCTGCATTTTAAGCACATCACAAAGAGTCGATGCCCTTTGAGGCTTTTGTACATGCCTGTCATGTACAATTCCTTCAACCACCATCATCAGTGATACTAGCAATGTCCTCAGATGATGAATTAGTGATAGCAGAGGCAGGTGAAGAATTTGTAACAATTGAAGCATCTGAACATTCAGGTGAAGAATTAGCAGATTCACGTTCAATGCATTTTAAGCATGGAGGAACAAATTCTACCTGAGCAGCGCTGATTTTTTGAGAAAGTAATGAATCGCGCTCCTTCTGAAGATCTTCATAACTCACTCTTAGCTTCTCAAGATCTTGCTTTCTTTGAATAAATTCATAAGAAAGCTTCTCATGATCAGATAAGAGAGTGTTATGATGACCTTGAAGGTTGTCAAACCTAGACTGAAGTCTCTGAAGATTTTCAGTCAAGGCTTTAGTGCGATCCATTTCTTCACCCAACATATCATCACTTTTGTCTAGCATGTTTTGAACCTTTTCCAAGGCCATTTGTTGTTTAGTGGCAATACAAAAAAGCTTGGTATAGCTAGGTCCAAAATCATCATCAGATTCATCATCACTAGACTCGGATGAGGAACATTCGGTTACCTTGGCACCTTTTGCCATGAGGCATGGTGCAGAAGATGATGGTTCGAGTTCGAAAGTCATCGCTTTGAGTGATTCCTTGAAATCCTCAAACCAGGGATCATGATAAGTTCGATGACCTTCATAGACGTCAGAGATTCGGTCCCAGATAAGCTTCGCATTGCAAAGATGCATAATGCGCCTGAATTCATCTCTGGATAGGCAGGAACAGATGATATCCTTCGCCATGATGTCAAGTCAAGTGTACTTGCAAATATCATCAGCGTTCGCCATCTTGCATAGATCGGTAAGGCCAATCTCAGTGACGGTCCACAGCTCACTGTTAATAGCCATGAGGCGCTTCCTCATCATGGCCTTCCACTTGGGATAATCACGACCGTCAAAGATGGGGCATGTCACTTTCTTCATACCTGCGGTCGACATAACTAAAACTCCAGGCGGTTAAACCAAAATCACACGTAACAAGGGAGTACCTTGCTCGATACCAATTGAAAGTGCGTTATATCGACTAGAGGGGGTGAATAGGCAATTTTATGAATTCTTCACCGAGGAATTTGCCGTGAAGAAATTCCTTAGCGAAGAACCGCTTGCGGAATAAGTACTCGTAAGTAAGCATAACGAATCTGAGACATAGTCATCATGATGAAATGAAGACAAGCACAGAGTACAGAAAGCGTAATCACAAGATAACACAAGATGAAGACAAACAGGCTGAAGAAATTGAACTGAGGAAATTGAGTAAGTCTTCAGTCAAAGTCTTCAAACACAGATATGATGAAGCACTTAACACAGTAATGAGGAAATGAAAGATTTGAGGAAATAGAACCAGTAAGGTTGTTGAAGACAATGATTTGGTAGACCAGTTCCAACTGCTGTCTCGGTTGTACGTCTGGTTGGAGCGGCTGAGTATTTAAACTCGAGGACACACAGTCCCGGACACCCAGTCCTGAGCATGCAGCTTAGGACACCAAGTACTCACTGTATTCTCCTTGAACTAAGGTGACACAGACCTCATCCAATCACTCGTGGTAAGTCTTCAGGTGACTTCCAAACCTTCACAAACTTGGTCACTCGGCGATCCACAATTCCTCTTGGATGCTCTAGACCATGACGCCTAACCGTCTGGAAGAAGCACAATCTTCAAAGGTAACAAGCGTCGGATCCACGCAGGATCAATCTCTTCAGTGATGCTCAATCACTTTGGGTTTGTAGGTGTTTGGGTTTGGTTTTTCCTCACTTGATGATTTTCACTCAAATCCTCGGAGGATGGGATGCTCTCAATTGACAAGTGTCAGTTTCTCTCGGAGCAGCCAACCAGCTAGTGGTTGTAGGGGGGCTGCTATTTATAGCCTAGGGAGCAGCCCGACATGATAAGACATAAATGCCCTTCGATGATATGACCATTAGGTAGATAAGATATTTTGGGACAGTCATGCCAAGAAGATAAAGAATCTGGTCGGAAATTTGAGGTTCAAATTCCTCGTGGCTATCATGTTCCTCACTTGTGTAGGCAATCCAGACTTGGCGAATTCTTAACTCCTCGGTCGAGAACAAATTCTCAATGACGTAAGAATTTTGTCTCTCACATCAAGAAATTGACTGAACTCTATGAGATTTCCAATGGCTTCACTCGAAGGGATTGGTAGGTGTAGGATTTTGAGTTGAGCATCACATGGAAATTTTTCCTTAGTATTTCCTCGACCCCCTTTAACAGTACGGTGTTTCCTATGACTCAAGAAAGAAAACGAAACTACGAAAACAAAAGTCTTCACGCTTCATGTTCCTCAAATGAATACCAAGTCTTCAAGGTCACACCAATTTGTTCACTTTCAAAGTCTTCAGAAAGTCTTCGGAATACCAAAGTCTTCAGTTGAGGAACTTCATTTTTAGGGGTCGACTTTCACTGTAAATATCAAACTCCTCATAGACTTATAGACCTGTGTACACTCACAAACGCATTAGACCCTTAACCTATAAGTCTTCAATTCACCAAAATCACTAAGGGGCACTAGATGCACTTACAATAATGCAATCTCATAATGTTCCGTAATGCTAGTACTAGTAGTAAATAATAGCCTCACCCCTTCGCTGAGGAACGATCTACAGTTAGAAGGGACGAGGCCCTGCGGTTACTACGCTCTTATCTCCTCCTCGCCAGTTCCCCTCCCCCCGAAGAGAAGGCAGTTCGTCGCTGCTCCCATGGATTCGCCAGGCGGTTCTCCTCCTTGTCGGGGCTGGGAGACCCTGGATGATGATCCTCTGGGAGAAATTGCACGCCGCTCCGACGTCCTCACCGCCACAAGACTCGGTGCTTCCTGCACCAACTTTTTCAAGACGCTGCTTAAACAGGCTTGGGAAAAGGCCATGCTTGTTGGTCTTCCATGCGTCCTCGAGGAGAAGGTTCTTCTATGGTACAATCCTTCGAACAGTTCAGCGCTCCCTGGCCATGGTTGCACGTTGACTCCGCTAGAGTTGCCGATGTTGACAGGTAGTCGGATTTCGTCCGATGAGCATGTCAGTAATGGAGTTTGATCATGTAGTACTTAGTTATTCCATTTCCATCCCGTAATTTCTCTGCTGCCCACCGTCTTATATATAGGTCTGGGTCGGTGCCAACAAAGATTGGCTTTCATACCTCCGGCAGGATACCACCATCATTTTGCACAACATCCACAGCAGTGCGGCCGTTCTGGTAGACCCTTCTCCACCATTGGGATCGGCCTTCCGGGTAGGCCGGGCTTGAATCGATATGATGATGCCTACATGAGATTGAAGAAGATAGCAATTACGGACCCGCCGACAAAGCGATGCGGCTACGACGATTACTATCTCATCGCGGTGTTCGACATAAGGATTGCCATCAATGCAAGAGGCAGTAACGGCAGAGGCTGGCGCATGTTGGCGACGGCAGATTTGTACCGCTACACATTCGAAGACGTCGTGCACCATCTAGGCCGCATCTTCACGGCGACAAGCCAGGGACTTGTTTCATCTGGTTGCCATCCTACGATACGGGAGATTACAAACGGAATGCACAAACCATCATTTGCATCCCTAACGGTACTCCATTATTTTGCGAGGACCGGTCATCCCCGATCAAAATAAGATCGCCGATCCTGGATGTGCATTTGCATCCATGATTCGGTCTAACACAGAACCTTGTAGCTGACTTTGGCATATTAGGATCAACTATCTTAGCGATGCGTTACCCATGGTACCACTGATGTGCAACATGGTCACACAATCTACCATGATCGGACCGTCACCATCTACCCAGGTATTCCATTTTTTTAACCCTCTCACCTTCTCTTTCATTGTTGTACTAGTAGTATACTTAGTAGTACTAGTAGGAGTACATTTTACCTTGGAGGACGCGTATAGCTAGCTAGGCCCTTGAAGACTTGAACCCACTAGCTGCCACTATTTTTGTTTTTCCATGTCTTACTATCTCATCCATGTAGCCAAGAGTGGCTATATATAATAAGCCGGTTATTTTACTTCCTCTATACCGGAGTAGTACTATTTGTTGCACAAGACATCGACCGCCATATTTGAGCACAACATTATTATGCATGGACCTTGACTATGTACGTCACCATGTGTCCAGATCTGGGATGCAGCGTGTACTAGATGAACGGCATCGAAGTTCGACCCCCGTGATGCTACATGGGTGCCGAGGAACACTCTTGGAGAGTACTCTCTTTTCATCGGGGACAGCTACCCCATTGTGAAGCGGATGCCACCTTCCGTGCACGACACGGAAGGCCTGCCGTTCATGAAGCATGGTTGTGTCTTCATTGCGCATCGCCGGATGAACGACATGCTGGGACACGCTATCCCTGATTTATGCCGCTTCAGCTTGGATGAGTCTCCATCATGTGGAACCGAACTAGAAAGCTACGATAATGATTCCCGTTGCCCACCGCTATGGAACGTGCCATCCATGAAGAACACCTGGGACTGGAACCTGGAGGAGGACATGCATGTAGTCCATCTATAACGTGTAAGTGGAGTACGGTAATTGTGAACGGTAGCGCTGTGAATATATGTAGACTAGTCGTGCACAAATTTATCACATGAATTGGAGATGAACTTGTGTGGCATACTGGCATTTGTCCTTTAGAATTTACTACTAGTAAATGTGTTATGTGTACGTGCAACTTGTGTGGTTGTTGCACGGGCTCCAACACGCTCTTTGAGAAAAAAAGGTGGCACAGCTTTGGATATACGTGACGTGGCGGCATCATACAGTATCGTTCGCTATAGTTGTAGTACACTCCTACTAGGACGACAACTCCTATAAAATCTTGCGCTTGGCTCTTTGCCTCTTCAGGAGGTTCAACAGTTCGTACTCGTGTGAACCTTGCACTTGGCTCTTCGCCTCTTCGGAAGGTCCAACAATGATGATATACAGTACAATATGCTTCTGGCAATCTGACACCGATTGAACTGCTGCACGTCCACCGCGAGGGCGAGGGAGAGGGCGAGGGCGAGGGAGAGGGAGAGGGAGAGGGAGAGGGCGCTGTAGTCAAAACCCTCTCCTCGTCCTGCGAACCACCGCACGCGTGGGCGAGGGAGAGGCGTAGTAAGCAAGCTTCTCCTCGTTCGGCGAGTTGACGGGACACATCAAAGGAGTACTAGTACTAGTAGTAGTCCATACTGCGTCCTTTCCGATTAATATGGCTTAATTTGAAAGGAGAAAAATACACTGGGGGTCAACGTATGTAACAATACGCTCTTTAGGTCACTATATATAGTTTTGCGGCGATTATACAATTGCTAGCTCATCGTAGAGCACCGTATTGCACCCTACTGACCGGCCACATAGTCGACGTGGCACTTTGTTGACTGGTTAAATTGTCACCTGGTTTCCGGGTCCCACCTGTCAGTTGGCAGAGCAAAGAAATCAGTTAAACAAAACTTTACGCAGGCGCGACACGAGTCCAACCCTTGCGCGCGAACCGCCTTGGCTGTGTATGTGAGTGCATGCACGTGTCCTCCCTCGGTCTTCCAACAAAGAGTGTACATCGGCTAAAAAACAAAGAGTGTGGTACATAATGTACATCTACACTTCCAATGCATTTAGCCTTTAATCTAAATCGATATTGATTGACTAATGCACCAACTTGTGCTGTAGGTATAGGCTTCATGTCTATCCTTAATTACAAAGATGCAACGACCTTCATTTAATCTTCTTATCTCAATGGTCGCATGCACACATAAGTCTGCTACTTTTGGGCGTTAATTATGCCCTTGTCAATGTGTAAATCTCGAAATGTACAGTCTTTCACGGACGTAGGGAGTAGGTTGAGCACTTGAGTGTGAGTTGTGTGTGTTGCGTCGTGTGCTGTGTGCTGCATGGGTGCGTGAGTGTTGCGTGCGTCCATGTGTACGTGTGAGTGTTGCATGTTGCATGCATGCATGCATGCATGGGGCTTACTCCCTGCCATTGACATGTTCATATTTCAAGCTTCCTCTGTTCCCTCCATATGGTGATACTCCCTCTATTCCCAAATAGTACGGAGTAAAAGCCTCCCTCTGTTCCCAAATACGGAGTATTTGTCTTTCTACAGATTTCAACAAGTGACTAGGTATGGAGCAAAATGAGTGAAGTGGCGTAGAGGCACAGGATATCTTGTCGAAAGGAAGTCCTCGCGATCCATTATTCCCCATCTCGGTCGGAGAGAACTATTCAACTAGTCTTCGCGGTGAAGTGACAATACACGCTGGCAGATGGGACATGTAATTAATAAGCTGAACCAGCGTGTTGTTGTTACTAAATCAGCCTTACCCAAGACAGCCATCATGTTTGCCAAGATGAGCACGCTTCCGCAAATACGCCCACGCACCTCATCCTCCATTAAGCGACATATGGGCCCTCTTGTGGTAGACCCACATGTCATCGATGTAACTATTTACACTCTGAAGGACGGTATATCCTGGTAGTAGTACTAGTAGAATTGAGATTTAATGCACTTTCTTCCCCGTCTTCCACTCTTCTTCCTCCTCTCTTCTTCTTCCTCCTCTCTTCCCCGCCGTCGTCGCACACCATTTACCCCGCTCACTCGCTCTCCCGCCACGCCATCTTCCTTGGTAGCTCGCGTACCATATCCCCCACTCATTGCTCGGCCACACGAGGAGAAGCTTCTTCGCCGCCGAATCCACTTCCCGCTGGCTCGCAGTAATCGAAAACCCCAATGGCGTAACCGATCGACACGCAGAGCCGCGATTGGAATTCCCTCCCCGATGTTCTCTTGGAGCAGATCTGTAGTCGTATGGACCTACTCAGCACCGTCCGTCTAGCCGCATGCTCGGTGTCTTTGTACCATCTACTCATCTGCAACCGGCTGGCTCTTTTCAAGACACCCTGCTTGCTGATGCCCGATCCTCGCAGGTGGCCCAGACACCGACTTGACGATCCTACGGAGGTTGCCGTGGTGCCCCTCGACATGCTACCACTACCCGTCCACCTGTCCTTCATGCGCGGCCACCACTGGGCGGGCATGAAGGCCAACTTGATCGTCCTCATCCACCACACCGGTAGTCCTGTGGCCTCGTGGATATCTACACCCAGCGAGAGATCACCCTTCCATTGTTGGATACCGCCGACATCGAGCCTCGCGTCTCACGGACACTCCTGCCTACTACGCACGAGACGCGTCAAGCTTTTGGCTCGACCTCTGCTTGCGAGAAAGTTGTAATCATGCGAAGTGCCCACACCATCAGAAGACTACATGGATTACAAGCTCATTGCCTTGTTCAACAAGGGATTAGTCTATCTGGAATCCGGTCGCCATACATGGTTATGGCTCATCATCAATCCTGTTGAGGCAACATTTTTGTCTGATTCTATAGTGCACGATGGCATCGTTTACGCGGTCAACGCACAGATTGGCTTCCTATACTGGTGGAATCTATCGTCGTGTAATTGTTCTATCTCATCTCATCTTTACCTTATGAATACGACTGCCTATTCATTTGTTACAAATTTAGAATGCATATCATGTCTATAACCACATCATTGCTATGTGTTCCTCTCATTTCCTAGATTTTTATGACCACGCATATTATTGTTATAGTTGATATGAGAACAATTGGCATCTAATGATTGTTAGAATACATATTATGAGCAAAACATCATGATTGCTATATGTTAATCTCGTTTACAAGATTTTTATAACAACGTATGTTATTGCTTAGAGTTCATATGAGAACAGTAGTAGTAAGTGCTATGGTAGAATATGAGTAGGCGCTGTCATAGTTGTTTTCCTCTCACTGTTACATGATGTTTGAACCATGACATGTTGCTAGAATATGAAAGCCATTGGCTTATTTTTTTAACTTGGGGTATGATTATGACCTCGGCATTGCAATTCTCTGTCTATGATATGTGTCACTATTATAATAATCTTAATTCCACACATACTCTGAACATGATTGTTTATTTTTGTCCTTTTGGTCTCCAATTTGAATTGTTGCAGCAGACGCGAATGCGCTAGCCTTCATGATTCCAGGACCTAGAATCATACCAGCCGATGGGTGGTGGTTTATCGCTCGTTCATCTGACGGCGGTCATTTGATGCTCATTCGCATGTACCAAATTGACCAAACCATTACATCAAACCACATGCAGTACAATGCGTGGGGCGTTCGTGACATTCATGGCTATGGTTGCTTCGTGTTCGAGAAAGATCCCAGCTCCATTGGGCCAGGCGTATTCAACTGGAGGTGGGTTTACAGCCTCGGCAACCACTCCTTGTTCCTCGGGCTCAATTATCCGATCATCCAACCAATCATCGATCATATCACCGGGAACTATTACTGTGCTATGCAACTTCCATTCACGAGGGGGGGCTGTGTTTACACATCATACCATGGGTTTCATGAATCACCATATCCAGAGGTTCGTCGACATAGCTTGTTGCCAGGTAATCTTCAGTGTGTGAAAGGCATCAAGCTTCCATGCGATGGATGGCTTTTGCAAACTCGACATGCGGCGATGTGGTTCATGCCAACAGCAAATATGCACTACTTGATTCGTGTTGATATCTAGACTGAGCCATGTATTCTGCTGCTGTAGCATGACCCTCTTTTGTTGGATATTATGTAATGTTGTTAGTTTGAAGCACTCCTCTGGTTTGAGGGATAGATACCTTCCTCGGGATCAAGTGCATCCTAACTCACTGCGTGGGATGTACCGATAATGATGATGGAGATCTTTGTGCGAAGCCATATATATATATATATATATATATATATATATATATATATATATATATGTATGTATATATATTAGTTAGGCTTCAAGTGCATACTTGTTAGTTAAACCTATGTATAAATTGTGACACTAAATACGACTAGTAAGTAGTACAGTAGCAGTACTAGTATACATCGGTCAAATTATTCATCATGTCCACACATTGAATTGACGTGACAACACGCTGCGTGAGGTGACACAAGAATCCCGGCGTGTTCGGGTATTCTCGGACTTCAGATTTGGAGTACCACTTATCTCGTCGAAATCTTTCATCATTCACTTAAAACAGTCGATTGATCATACAATGAGTACCATATAACTAGAATTACCGATGCAAGTCGAAGAAGGATTGGCCGGTGCTGCCGGCTGGCATCAAGTTCGATCCCACGGATCAGGAGATGATCGAGCACCTTGAGGCCAAAGGGAGTGCTGACAGTGCGACATTTCAGTCTCTCATCGATTTGTTCATACCAACCATCGACAACGAGCACAGCATATGCTACACCCAACCTGAGAAACTTCCAGGTAAGACACCGATTGGCCGTCTACTTGCACAAATATATTCCTTTGTTTATAGCTCTATTTTTCTTTTTAGACGCAGACCTGGTGAAGCAATTACAATTTGACAGTTAATAAAAAGTGAAACAAGTGACTGCAACATGCCAATGTTATGAAAATGCCAACTACGTACACTAAAACATATATTCCACAATGCTGCAGGTATCACACTGAGTGGCCTAAGGAAGCAATTCTTCCAACAATTCCAGGCGTTCAAAAGGGAACGCGTGGGCGTCGCAAGATACAAATCGAAGTGCGGCATGCACGCTGATGTGGCACAAGACCGGCAATACCTTGCCGGTGATGGTCAACGGCCGCGACGGGCAGCAAAAAGGTTACGGTGATGCACACCAACAAGAACTTCAACCAGCGGAGGACCAATCGGGTGATGCACCAGTACCACCTCGGGGACCCGGAGCAAGAGAAGGAGCGGAACTGGTCCTTTGCAAGATTTTCTACCGCATTTAACACTAGGGCCAGTAGTAAAAAGATTATAAGTTAGTTAGGTATTGGTAGTTGTACTACCTTATCGTCCGCAAGTTGGTATTGTTGTTAACGATCTTTTGGTATGAACTTGAATTTGCTTCCAACCATCATGACAAGGGTCGGCGTGGATATAAAGCTGAATCATTTGTTTCGAAACGAATTTTCAGGCACCTGATTTTTATTTGATGGGTAGCATAAGCACCCACCGTTCGAATTCACAGTTCTCCATTTTTTTCGAAACAAGTGCATGCACTTATTATCACGATAAAAAAACAATATCCATGTTGCATCCCAGTTATCAGTCTATACTTGTAGAATTCTCTCGTTTATTGAGCACGTATATTGTTTTTCAGGTCGAGCAAGTTTCAACTGGGCTGCAGATCGCCTGTGGTTGGTTTTGTTTTTAACAGGCCCAGCCCATGACGACAACGGGCACAAAGATCCAGCAGGTGTCTCATCGGCTTCGCCCGCCAAAGTTAGTTATATTTTGTCTTACAACATCCGCAGGCAGTTTTTTTACTGAATCAAACACACAGCCCAGTTCTATTTTCCTCTTGAAACGCATGTCATACATCCGTTTTCTAATCTCTACCTATAGTTTTACTAGTTCATATACACATATCATCTATCTATCTATTATCTATTATCTATTATATACATAAAACAGAAGTCAATTAAGCCATCACATTCATCCACATATGCTAATACTTTTTACACCGTTTGATTAGAATAATAACGGCTGAGATTTAAAGATTTTACGTAACATCTTAAAATATATGTAGCAATAGTATTGGGATTCCATGTTGTCACGTTATATGCATATGCATAACCTGCGTGAACGGAAAGATGCATTAGTCAATATTGAGAACAAAAAAAAAGCAACAAAGAAGTCACGATATAATCCGGATCCGATGTCCTAGGGGAGGAAGTCATGCACGTACCCACACATATGTACTGATTGGAAGATCGAGTCCTATGCAAAATACGAACGATCACAATCCTAGCAAAAGGAAAAAATGATTGGAAGATCAATTCCTAAGCAATACGGCCTAGAGCAGCCCATGGACATGGAAACTATTTACTTTTTAGGAAAAGTTACTATACAATTGCTTGATTTCCGGTGACTACACGCATATAGTAGAAGTTTAGAAAGATGCAGACTCCAAACGATACAAGTCCGGAGGCCAAGCGCATAAAATAATACACGTCCGAGGTCCATCGAATCGAAATCATACGACGCCCGACGAATCAAAATCGCATGATATTGACGGATCCACCTTTACCTCGAGAAAAGCCATCGTGTTGCTTCGCCGGATGATAACCATGGTGGCGATCTCATCTCGGCAATCACATTTTGCATGGTGTGCATGATGGATAAATAAGGTGACCGCTGTGGCTTCCAAACAACTCAGTATGCGTGCAGCAGCAGCAATAGCCTTGAACAATGCCCATCGAGTGGATATTGGCATCGCGCGCAAAGCCAACATAAATACCTCAAAACAGTAGTCTCGAGATGAGTTCCAGCGACAACCACCATCGATCTCGCATCAACAAGAAGTTGATGAACACACAAAGTTGCCTCGAGTCTGCGGCAAGAATTCCAACAAGTCCAAATTCGTAATACTAGCGAGTCATTCACAAGGTCTAAAACAAGTCCTTATCAACCAGGTTGTCCCCTTGCCATTGATACAGAAGTTACATGTTCTTACAAGACGAGCCTAGCTTGGCGATATCCATGAGTCCAATATAATACGGCAAGATTGATCTGGCGAGAGCAACGATGTAGGAAGGCCATGAAGTTTTTGAATGTATGATGACCCAAGTCAAGAACACAATCACGAGCATAACATTCATGCTCCACCTGTCTCGCGACCGCAGATTGCATCGCTTATTTTCTAATCAAACGAATCGACTCTATGCTTGAGTTCAGCCCATACCAAATTTGGTTTGATGGCGCCTAGCTAGGTTGATTGTAGAGGACTTATGATGTATGACAAGGTCAAAGTGTAGAGGTCATAGCATGGCTCTCGAGCATCTTTTCTGAATCCTTGGGCTTTGGAAGACCATGCCCTTGAGAAACAATATGATGATTTGGTTCTTACGGATGGTAATCAAAGAAAGCTTATGTCTCGCACGCTATAAAACCCACTTGTCTTTTTGACCCACAAGCAAATCTAAAAGAGCATGGTTTTCCTCACCGCTAGAGAGAAACTTATAAGAAAAAGAAGCAGGTTAAAAAAAGAATGGATAATAATAATTTAGCCAAAGTATACACGCAAGAAAAAAATGTTCGTAAGGACCCATCACACACGCCAAAGCCATAATCAAATACATGCATCTAATCATTAGGTTATTTAGTTTCTTTTTGTGGTAACTACTCAATAATATTATAGTATAAAAGTGATCAAGACGAAAAAAGAAGGCACGACATTAAGTTGAAATATATCTGCATATCATTGTGGCTCTCAATCCAAAAAAAAATCTGGCTGACTTTGATTATTTAGAGTTTATATTAACACGATTCGAGAAGAAATCACCATGTTCGACGGCATACGATGAAATATATTTTGCACAGCTGTGGAGATTACAATGTTGTAGAACTGTAGTTCAACTAACATGTTTATGAAAATCCATAGCAGATACAACTCCGTGTTGATATGATAAAGAATACAAGTATAGTTAGTGACCAGAAATTGTGGTTTTGAATAAGTAAACTACAATTGTGGTTGAGGAGAAGATAAACTTCAAAGTAAATTATATATACAATTAATAGTCGATGATTCATATAACTAATGAAAACATATACAAGATGATACAAAAAATCACAGACATGATTAGCATGAATAAGATTTGAAGTGAGTGAGTTAAAAAAATATTTAATCTAAAAGTTATCAATATACAACCATATGGGGTGATAGTAAGATAAGCATTTATGGGCACCTATGTAGGTAGGCAGGATATTTCATTAATAGAGAAAGGCATCTAAGAATGCAGCAGTCATCGACTTGAGTGGGAGAACATAACTTTACATGTGCGATGTTCATGTTTAGATTTAATTCTTGGTGAGGGATCGTTCTAAAACATATTGCTGAAGAGATACATAATGAGAGAAGAGGAGAAGTCGGCCAAAGAGGAGAAAAGTGAAGATATGTATCAAAGCCCATATATAATATTGCATCAGTCTTCCCACCTCACAGATCACGCAATATGTTTAAGAATATAATGCACTAGATGTTTCATTGTGACTTCAGTTTTCTCCATAATCTTTTTATATGACATAAATAATTTGCAGCAAATTAGATCAAATAGTAGTTTATTGGGAGGCTGTATAGTGGTTAGAAGGAATAACCAAGAAGGGTTATTCTAGCCGCGCAAATGCGCGGGTGACATTTTTAGTTATATTGAAAACACATGAAATTCCCTTTTCATATTTACATCCTTATTTTTGTTGTTTTTTCCCACCAGCGCTGATTTTTTTATCACTGGTTTTCCCTTAAACCAACTCAATTGTCACACGTCTTATTTGCTCACAAAAACAAAACGATTTTTTTGGCAAATCAATAAGTTCTTAAAAATGTTTATCATTTCGGGATTACAACAGTTCGGACTCCACCGAAATATGCAAAATAAGGTTGAACTTTTTGACCGTGGTCCTGGGCAGAAAATGGGCTGTAATAAATTACTTAAGAATTAGCAAATGGGCTTTATGTTGTCTGCCATAAATTTGGAGGCTGACTTGTGGGCCTACCAAGTTCATGCGTACACAAGGTTTCGCAAAAAAGAAACTTAGTCAACAATCGACTCTACCGGCGTTAGACCGTTAGATGTCAATCTAACGGCAATCGTGCTTCTTCAGTCTCTGATCTTCCCCGCCTCACCGCCCAAACCAGAGCCGCCGGAACCGCCTACTCCCGCCTCCCTGGCCGAAGAGTTGTTGGGCAGGCCTCACGGCCCCATCATACTCGCATCCCTGGCATGCCTATCTCTCTACTCACCCACACCTCCTGTTATTTTCCGGCGACGGCAAACAGTCAACAACCTCAGATCTCCATCACAGGCAGCCACCGTCGTGTCTTCCCGGCTCCGTGTCGTTCCCTTCAGAGGCCTCGCCATTGTCCACCGCCTGGTGCTATCGGGCGCGCGTGGTCAACGATGTCCATCCAACGGCCGTAGTGCTTCTTCAACCTCTGGTCTTCTTGCCCCACCGCCCAAAGCAGCGCCGGTCGTGTCAAGATGCTCCCGCCTCCCGTGGCGGGCCAGTCAGCCGCGAGGCCTCATCGTCCCCATACTACTCCCACCGCTGGCCGTGCCATCCCTCCACTCACCCACTCCCTGTTATTCATGGCGACGGCAGCCTCACACCGCAGCCGAACCAGTGAACCCTCGTGCTCCTCTCCGCGTGGGCGTCCACTGCCGCGTCTTCCCCGGCTCCGCGTCGTCCCCTTCCTAGGCCTCGCCGTCGTCCACCGCCGTGGTGCTCTCGGTGTGGCGTGGTCATTGTGGTCAACGACCGACTTCCATCGGAAGAGTACTGTACGTGGAGAGGCCGATACCGGGTCCACGGCAGCCGCAAGGAAGTGCCTCCTTATTACGCCAAAATAATTATTCCTCCACGGCAATAGGGACCCACCGGACAGGACACCAGTATTTCGTGGAAAACACGTTTCCCCCCTGACTGCTGGGACCCACCGGACGGGCCACCGTATTTCGCGAAAAAAACGTTTGCCCCTGACTGCTGGGACCCACCAGACGGACCACCGTATTTCGTGAAAAAAACGTTCCCCCCGCTGTCAGCTCGGACCCACCGGAAGTGCCTCCTTATTACGCACAGAAAAATGAATACTCCCCCTGCTAGCTGGGACCCACCATGGTGGGAGGCTGACTTATGGGCATACTAAGTTGACGGGGACGGAGGGCTTTGTCAACTTAGTCAATATGAACGATTCTAGCTCCAGTGACCGTACGATGTCCATCCAACGGCCGTCGTGCTTCTTCAATCTCTGCTCTTCTTGCTCCAGCCGCTCAAACAAGCGCCGGCAGGACTGCTCGCTTCCTTCCTCCTCATGGCCGGTTGTGCTGCCAAGCAGCCCTCACCGCCTCCATCAGATTCCCATCACCGCCTAGCCATCCCTCTACTCACCCACACCTGCGTTATTCTCCGGCGTGACGGCAGACGAACCAAGAATCCTCGTGATCGTACTCCTCCACGTGGGAAATAACTGCCGAAGTCTTCTCTGCCTCGCGTCGTCCCTTCCTAGGCCTCGCCATCGCCCACCGCCTGGTGCTCGGCGCTGCCTCGGTCAACGTGGTCAACAACGACATGCATCCGAAGTGGATCAGATTGGAGAGGTCGACAAGGGTCCACGGCCGCACGCAAGGAAATGCCTCCTTATTACGCGCAAAATAATGATTCCTCCACCTGACATCGGGGACCCACCGTAAGGGCCTCTGTATTTCGCGAAAAAAACGTTACCGCCGCTGACAGCTCGGACCCACCAGCTATATCTTCGCAGGCAAGGAAGTGCCTCCTTATTACACACACAAAAAGTGAATACTCCCACTATTAGCTGGGACCCAGTATAGTGGCAGGCTGACTTGTGGGCCTACTAAGTTGACGGGGACGGAGGGCTTTGTCAACTTAGTGAATATGCATGATTCTAGCTCTAGTGACCGTACGTTGTCCATCCAACGGCCGTAGTGCTTCTTCAACCTCTGGTCTTCTTGCTCCAGCCGCCCAAACCAGCGCCGGTCGTGCCTCGTGCTCCTGCCTCCCGTGGCCGTCTGCGATGCGGCGGAGGCGTCACCGCCTGCATTTACTCCCACCGCTAGCTAGGCCATCCCTCTACTCACCCACGCCTGTTATTCTCGCGACGGGCAGCCTCACACCGCGAATAACCGGTGAACCCTCGTACTCCTCACGCGTGGGCATCCATCGCCGCGTCTTCCCGGCTCCGCGTTGTCCCCTTCCTAGGCTCGCCGTTGTCCACCGCCTGGTGCTCTCGGTGCGGCGTGGTCAACGTGGTCAAGGAACGGCTTCCATCGGACGTGGATCAGACGTGGAGAGGTCGACACACAGGTCCACGGCCGCAGCAAGGAAGTGCCTCCTTATTACGTGCAAAATAATTATTCCTCCACCGACAATAGGGACCCACCGGACGGGCCACCATATTTCACGAAAAACGTTTCCCCGACTCCCGGACCCACCAGCTACATCTTCGCACGCAAGTAAGTGCGTCCGCAAAAAAACTATTCGCCCCGACCGCCGGACCCACCAGCAACATCTTTGCAAGCAAGGAAGTGCGACCGTGAAAAAAAAAACGATTCGCCCCCCTGACTGCTGGGACCCACAAGCTACATCTTCGCACGCAAGGAAGTGCCTGACAGTCGGAACCCACCTGGTCGAAGCGTACTTAGCGTTGTCATTCTGGTCGACGTGTACGTACATACTGGTCGATGTAGAGGCGCGCACGTGTCATAGTAGAGGCGCGCACGTGTCGTAGTAGAACGGGACTCCACGGGATACTGTTCATCTCCACCGTCGACCTCCTCCAGCCTCCACGGGCTACCGTCGACCTCCTCCAGCCTCCACGGGCTCCTGTTCATCGAGCCTCCACTGCGCTCTACTCCACCGCCATCGCTCAACCACCCCTCCACCGCTTCATCGCTCATCCAGCCCTCCACACCACGGGTCATGTTCAACCACCCTCCACGGCCACCCCTCCACCGCTTCATCGCTCATCCAGCCCTCCACACCACGGGTCCTGTTCATCCAGAGGCAACGCCACCGCCACCGCTCATCCAAACCCCCGTAATGCTCACTGCTCATCCAATCGGTCGGCTTGATTAGCAGCAGAGCGAAGAATCGCTCCATCGGGTTCATTTAATGTACCATCGATCGATCGCCGGGTTTAGTAATGCGTAGCTCAAGTGCAATCGCCGGGTTCGATTAGAGCCCAATGCCTTGCTCGGGTTCATTAGAGCCAACGCCATGCACACGCCAGACGCAGTACAAGAGAAACGCGCATCGCTTCGCCCCCGACCTCCCACCGTAACCGCAACTCCCCGAAATTTTCCTCCCCTCGCTTCTACCACGTTTTTCCGTCATGGAAGGCCCAAACAATGTCATGCAGCTGCGTCGGCCCGCCTGTGATGAAAAGCCCATTTTCTCATGATTTTTTGTCATAGAAGTAGGAGCCCACCAGATCTATGATGATACCGGGTTTTGTCACAATTATCGTCATAGAAGTGTCATATGTATGACAGGAAAAAAAATTCGTTCGGCCCAAAATGTCATGGATGTGTCTTTTTTTGTAGTGTCCCCTCACGGGCCAGATGATCAGAATGAAGCAGATGACGGCTCCCAATATCTGAACAATATCGGGGAGGGTGATACGATATTTGATCACGATGACCGAATTGATGAAGTCATGAACTATGATTATGATGACGAAGAATATGTTGATCTTGAAATAACAGAGACCGGTGAGGTATATTTATATAAGCAGGCATCTGGTGATCATGACATGTTTTAAATGATTTGTAGATATATTAACGAATCAATCTTTCTTCTTTCAGCCCTCCGGATCGAGCAAATCATCTACAGGCAGCAGGACAGTGCGAGGCCCGGCCAAAAAGTTGAAGGAGGGCGTAAAGTACAACATCGATGCCATCAAAACTAATGGCGAACCAATCATGCCTAAGAACATTGCGAACAAGTTCGTTCGTCAGTGCGGAGTTCTTGTGAAGGACCAACTCCCGATCTCCCTTCAAGAATGGAAAGAGCCAGGAAAGAAACGTCCAGATCTTACTTTTGTCGATGATAGAGCAAAATCTCTGCTTTGGGAATCTCTCATGGAACATTTCACCCTACCAGATCATTTCACAGATGCAGATGTGCATAAAGTCAAGGACGCTGCTCTTAGGAAGATGGCAATTGCATTCAACAACCACAAGAAAACTATATGGACCAAGTACGTCGAAGGAGGAAAGAAGACTCCAGAATTCAAGGGAACACTGGAGAAGCAAAGAGATCACTAGCCCGCTTTCATGAAATTCAAGGAATCATAATTATCTAAGGAACGGTCGAGAAAAAACAAAGCCAATGCCGCAAAAAAGGAGCAGTTCCATAGGCTGGGGCCAGGTGGCTACGCGGTGGCAATGCCTAAGTGGGATAAGTCTAAGCAAGAGATGGTGGCTGCAGAGGTCACTCCAGCTACATTGAGCTGGCCCCCCAGGTGCAGGACTTGGTTCTATGCGCATGGGGGGTGTTGGACCCGAAGACAAGCAATCGAAGAGGCTCGAACGGGGGTGTTCACGCCCAACAGAGAGAACGACGAGATTACGCGCGCCCTGGGAAATCCTGAACACCTGGGAAGAACACGAGGCAAAGGCGTTGTTCCGTGGTATGAGGGGTTTGCGGACTGGAACGCCGAGTACAGAAGCCGTGCGAGAAGGAAGATGGAGGAGGAGAAGAAGAGGAAGCTGGAGGAGGACAAAGGAAGCAGGAAGCAGAACGCCTGAAAGGCCTAGAATCAGTGCACGCGGAGTTGGCACTCAAATTCCAGCGGCAGCAGAAGCAGATCGACTCACTTAGCCAAGAAAGGGGGTCTCAGTAGCGGCAGCAGCTACCGAATGATCCAGCATTGGATACCACCGTCCCATCCATGCCGAGAAGCAGCGTGGGTTCCGCCCCGAGCGACACACTGCTGGATAGATACCCTGTGGATGACATCATGGAGAACACTAATTATGAGCTACACTTCAAAATGAAGAACATATCCATGAAGGTGGCGGACGCCGTTGCTTATACAAATCCCCCCAAAGCAACCTTCCATTGCAACCCGATTCCAGCTGGCTATGCTCGTGTCGTGGTTGATGAAGTGGTGGACCAATATTCGGGGCTAGAGCTTGACATTCCTGAAGGTGACGAGGAGCACACACTGGGAGAGGCCATACATCGTATCATCCTATGGAGAAAGGATTGCATCATCTTTCCAAGGCCACCGACACCGCATCAGCTGACTCCTCCTCGAAGTCCGCCACCGCGTCGGTGACTCCCCGCCTCCAAGTCATCACCACCGCCTCAGCAGAGTCCTGCTCCTTCAAGTCCGCCAACGCGTCAGGCCACTCCTCCTCCTCCAAGTCTGGCACCACGTCAGGCCACTCCTCTTGCTCCAAGTCTGGCACCGCGTCAGCCCACTCCTCCTCCTCCAAGTCAGCCACGTCAGTCGTCTCCGCCGCCTCAGCAACAGCGGAAGAGAGTCGCCGCAGCTATGGTGCGTAGCGGTACAAGTCGAGTTACAGGAGGTACATGTGGAGGCAAGCGATTTCAATATGGTCCAAGCCTCTCGACTCTTCTTATGAGGCCTTACGACATGACCGACGAGAAAAACGGAGCCGAAGTGAGGGCCCAATTGGACGCCCACTTTGGACCGAAACCGCCACCGCCGCCAAAGGAGAAAGTGCCTGAGGATGCCACTTTATTCGTATGGCTAAACCACCAGCTCCCAAGCCTGTTGACTCAGACTATGAGCGGCAAATCAGGAAGGCACATCGAGCACAACAAAAGAAGGAGTCGAGCTCGAGCTCGAGCCAAGCAGCTGCCAAAAAAGCGGGAAAACCGTTCCCCAGCTGGGAGAACAGGTGGTGCAATCGATCCCCCTGCTCATTGTACCAACACATGCGAGTATCGTTGCCGGTCAGCTGGTAATAACCGACGAGCATAGAAGGCAGGCTGAAGAGCTCGGTATCATTGTTGGACAACTCCCAAAGATCGAGCCCATGGATACGTTTAGAGAGGAGGACCTAAAACGGAAATATGTCCGTGGCGAACCTATGGTCAAGCCTGAGGAGGTCAAGAAGCTCTCAACAAGAATGTATGAATTGCATCAATGGTACATGGAAATTACCAAGACTACCAATCTAGAGTCCCTCGTGGTGAAAGTCAAGGAAGAGCATTACTTCCATGAGACAGCTCTATCTGTTGAGTACACAGTACTATTTCAGTTATTCAATCAAGACGCACTCGACAAATCTATTGTCAGTTGCTATTGTCTGTAAGTGATTTCTTTCTGTAATTTAAGTCTCAGGCTAGCTATAGTGCTCTCATTGATCATTACCTGTAATTACCCTCACTTTATTCTTTTCTGTGGTATTATGCAGGATGAAGATGTCTGAAATGAAAAAAGGTGGACGCTATGGCATTGGGTTCATTGACCCAAATACCATTAATGAAGAGACATGGACATATGAATGGTATAAACAAGAAGTAGAGAAAAACATGCTAGAGTTCTTGAAGCGCCTCAATACCAATCAAGACATACTACTTCCTTACAACTTCCAGTGAGTCACATTGTCTTGTAGTACAAATTCTGTTTTTGCTTACTAGCTAGATGTTAATAAGTGTATAGGGTTTAGGGTAGTTGATGAGTGTTATGCACATGCTCGCTTAATTTATACATGCAAACGTATGCGCATGCAGGTACCACTGGATCTTGTTAATCATTCAAGTTGAAGAAGGAACAGTTGAAGTACTGGACTCACTGCTTAAAGAAGCTAAAGAGTACTCAATCGTGAAGGGGATAGTCAACAGGTAATTTCAATCATTATTGAACTATATGTCGGCCTCTTTAGTTCGTCATTTCCTGATATTAACTAATTAATACTCCTTTATTCATTTTCTTTGCCGGCGGGCAGGGCTTGGCAAAAATTCATCAAAGAGATTCCGGGCCCGTGGAAATAAAAGTTGTATTGGTTTTGACCCAAGGTAAGTAATTAAGTAGTACTAGCTAGCTCGCTACCATCTCTTTAATTCTAGTTTCAATACCATTAATTATCATGCTTGATTAATTATTATCTGATTGAATTCTATATTCTCATAAAGGCCATGAAGCAGGCGTCAGGGACTGATTTATGTGCATACTACATTTGCGAGAACATTCGCTTGATGGCGTCTGAAAGGACCAAAGATGATAGACAGCTATGGGTACGTTTGCCAGAACACTATTCACAATTTTTACATCATTATCGATATCTAATCACACAACTAATACATGCATATTGATCTCCTTCTTAACAGTTCAATTCGGTGCGGGATAAGCTCCTACCAACGGAGCGCGTACGAGCAATTCAAGAGGAAATAGTGGGATTTTTGCTCGACCAGCTCATAGATCCCAAAGGAGAATACCATTACCTGCTACCGCCGCTACCGCGGGAACCAAGGCAAATGCCACATGCCCCATGAACCACTCCCGATTGTCATTGTGCTCCGAAGGCACCAAGGCAAATGCCACTGGCTCCGAAAGCAACATCTAGGAGAAATTGCATATACCTAATTGTATATATATACATGTGTATGTGTGAATTAATGGTGGTTGCGAGACATTTGATGTGATCGGTTCTACGAGGAATTCTATTTATATATATGCATAACGTGTACAATATGTAGTATCATAAAATACCAGCAAATGAAAAAGAATTAAATGGAAAACACAAAATTAAAGGAAAAAGAAATCATGAACCCAAACCCCCCAACCTTTTAGTACCGGTTGGTGTTACCAACTGGTACTAAAGGTCTCCCCTCCCCCGGCCCTGGCCCGTGCCACGTGGGGGCCCTTTCATGGCGGTTCGTGTTGAACCGGTACTAAAGGGGGGGACCTTTAGTCTCCACCCTTTAGTGCCGGCTACAAAACCGGCACTAAAGGGCCTTACGAACTGGTGATACAGCCCGGTTTTGCACTAGTGCCATTTCCAAATATTTCCAAAACCTAACGTCAAACTCGGCCCCACCGATTTGATCTATCCGGCGCCACTGAGTTCTTTTGACATAGCCACTGCCAGAAACCCTAGACAATTCGGTCTCACTGATATGGATCTCGGTCTCACCGAGATGGCATTGCAAACTCTCTGTTTCCCTTCATAATGTTTCGGTCTCACCGAAAGGAGCGATCGGTCCCACCGAGTTTGCTTGACCAACTCTCTGTTTGCTCATTGCTGAAATCGGTCTCACCGAGTTCATGCAATCAGTCACACCGAGATGAGGTTTTGCCCTAGCCCTAGCACATCGGTCCCACCGAGTTGATCATGTCGGAACCACCGAGATTCCTAACATTCACATTTTGAACTGAATCGGTCTCACCGAGTTCTCCTATTCGTTCTGACCGAGTTGGGTCAATTGTGTGTAATGGTTGGATTTTGTGTGGAGGCTATATATACCCCTCCACCCCCTTCTCTATTCAAGAGAGAACCATCAGAACGTTCATACACTTCCACTACTCATTTTCCGAGAGAGAACCACCTACTCATGTGTTGAGACCAAGACATTCCAATCCAACCACAAGAATCTTGATCTCTAGCCTTCCCCAAGTTGCTTTCCACTCAAATCATCTTTCCACCATAGCCAAATCTGTGAGAGAGAGAGTTGAGTGTTGGGGAGACTTCATTTGAAGCACAAGAGCAAGGATTTCATCATCAACACATCATCTATTACCTTTTGGACAGTGGTGTCTCCTAGATTGGTTAGGTGTCACTTGGGAGCCTCCGACAAGATTGTGGAGTTGAACCAAGGAGTTTGTAAGGGCAAGGAGAGCGCCTACTTCGTGAAGATCTACCCTAGTGAGGCAAGTCCTTCGTGGGCGATGGCCACGGTGGGATAGATAAGGTTGCTTCTTCGTGGACCCTTCATGGGTGGAGCCCTCCGTGGACTCGCGCAGTCGTTACCCTTCGTGGGTTGAAGTCTCCATCAACGTGGCCGTACGATAGCACCACCTATCGGAACCATGCCAAAAATCTCCGTGTCTACATTGCATTTGCCTTCTCCAAACCCTTCCCTTTACCTTCATATGCAATGCTTTACTTTCTGCTGCTACACTCTTAGAATTGCATGTGTAGGTTGATTGCTTGACTTGTGCTAAGTTGCTAAAATCTGCTAAAACTTAAAATTGGGAAAAGGCTAGATTTTTTGGTCAAGTAGTCTAATCACCCCCCTCTAGACCTACTTTCGATCCTACAAGTGGTATCAGAGCTTTGGTCTCCATTTGCCTTGATTTCCATAGCTTTGGTGATCATAGCCTTGGTTTCACAACCTATGAGAGTATGGCGTCTAGCGAGGGAAATTACCACCATAGAGGTCCTTACTTTGATGGTAAAAAATTTGCTAGTTGGAAGCATAAGCTGAAAATGCATATTATTGGTCATAACCCCGCCGTTTGGGCTAGTGTGCGTATTTGTTTGCAAGGTGAATACTTAGAGGATGGAAGAGAACCAGATTGTGAAGCATCCATGGAAGAACTGAAGATGTTGCAATACAGTGCTCAAGCTTGTGATATCCTCTTCAACGGATTATGCCCCAAAGAATTCAACAAAATCAGCCACCTTGAGAATGCAAAGGAAATTTGGATACTTTGGTTGATATGCACGAAGGTACCGAGTCCGTCAAGGAATCCAAATTGGATGTGCTTCAAAGTAAACTTGACAAATTCAAAATGAAGGATGGTGAAGGAGTCGCTGACATGTGCTCTGGGCTTGCTCTCATCACAAATGAGATTTCCGGCTTAGGAAGCGAAGAAATGACTGAAAGATTCATCATCAAGAAGATCCTAAGAGCCTTGGATGGAACATATAACACCATTTGCACTTTGATCCAAATGGTGCCCAATTACAAAGATCTCAAGCCAACGGAAGTCATTGGTAGAATTGTTGCTCATGAGATGTCACTTAAGGATAAGGAAGAGCTTCACAACAAGTCTAGTGGTGCTTACAAAGCTTCATGTGATGCTCCTACAACATCAAGTGAGAAACAAGTCTTCAATTAAAAATTGAGCTTAATGGTGAAGAACTTCAACAAGTTCTACAAGAGTAGAAGCAGATAGAGAAGTTCCAAGTCAAGGTCCTACAATGACAAAAGATCTTCTAGTCGTGATCGCAATTGCTACAATTGTGGAAGACCCGGACACTACTCCAATGAGTGTACGGCTCCCTACAAAAGAAGAGAAGACTCACCTAAAAGGAGAAGTAAAAGAGAGGAATCACCACCAAGAGAGAGGAGTAGAGATGATCGTTATGAACGAAGACCCTCTCGTAGAAGCAATGATTTGGGAAGGAAGGACAAGTCTTCCAAGAGCTACACAAGACGAAGACATCAAGCTCATGTTGGTGAATGGGTATCTGGTTCCGACTCCGGCAACTACTCCGAGAGAAGTTATCACTCCGACTCCAAATATACTCAAGATGAAGGTGTTGCCGGTCTTACACTTGTGTCATCCAACTCTTACGACATATTCAACTCACCAAATGAAGGGATAGGAAGATGCTTCATGGAAAAATGCCCCAAGGTATCACACCCCGAGTATGTTGATTTCAGTAGTGATGAAGATGATTTGCTAGGTGATGATGATTTACTTGTTGACAACACTAGTGATGAAAACTATGATGAAATTGCTATTAATCATGCTAATCAAGATGAAGCGAATGACAATGATAGAAGGAGACTGAGTGTCTAACTAAATAACTAAACACTCTTAAGTTGGCTCATGAAACTACCTTAGAGGATCATCGAGAGCTTTTAAAGACTCATGAGAAGCTACGTTTTGAAAAGCTCAATTTAGAGCAAGAGCGTGGGTTCTTAAAAGCAATCAATGATGGTCTTCGTAAGAAAAGTTCTTCTTACATTGCCAAGCATTTACTCTTGTCTACTTACATGCCACAAGTAAAATCTAGCAATAAGAGAAAGAAAGATTCTTCTTTTAGTAGTAACAATAATCATGCTAAATCCAATATTGGTGCTTCTAGTAGTTCTCTTGATTCCACTAATGATTCTCTTAGCCAAGTTACACTTGAGCAAGAAAATATCTTGTTGAAGGGAATTATAGAGAAAGGTGTTTACAAGAGCCTTGCCGGAAGTAAGCAATTTGAGGAAATTGTACGCAAACAAGGAAGGCACCGGAAGAATCAAGGTGTTGTTTTGAATGCAAGTTCAATGCCAATGGAGTTGAGTGGGAAGAAGATTAATACACCAAGATGAAGTTTGTTCCTCAACAAGAGAAGTATGATCCCACTTCTTTCAAGGGAACACAAGCTCAAGATGATCTTCCACCACAAGACCACAAGCTAAAAGGCAAGGAAAAACTTCAAGAAGAGATTGATTCATTTGAAGAAGCTCCAAATGCCTTGGTCAAGTGGGTTCCCAAGACTACATCAAGTTCTACTTCATCAAGTACGACTACAATTCCAAGGATCCCCATCAAGTTGATGTGAGTCCCAAAGAAGAAGAACTAGAGAGTTCTTGAGGGTGACTCGGCCAACATACTTCATTCACATTCACTTTGGCAAGGACAAGTGCAATCAACCTTCATATCTTCCACTAGTTCAAGGAGTCACAAACCCTCTTGTTGGTAAGACAAGGGACAAGGTAACCTAATGTTTTCATGGACATCATCATACGTGTATTTCACTCTATGTCTATGGATATCCTTGTATGTTCCTTGTGGGACTAACCCATTTAGGTATTGAAAGTGCAACTCACTCAAATGGATTGCTCCAAATGATCTACATCAACATTGAGCATCTACATCATCAACACCTACATGAAGTCATCATCGACAAAACCCAAGGTTAGTTCATCCCTCTTACAGGGGATATCACATCTAGGGGGAACTTTGCTCTAAGAATTGAGATAAAGCAACTCTAATGGTGTGAACACAACAATGCTTTATGTAAAAGTGGTAACCCCACTTGTGCTTAAACGATGAGTATGACCTACAATCAAATGTTCTCATTTGACTCCTCAGTCAATATACTCATATATAGATGACCTAGTCATCGCCAATTGCTTGATAGAGCTAGAGTGTTTGTGCATGCTTTGCCACATATTTCATTTGCAATCTTATTGAGTGAGCATGTTGGTTGCATAATTTTCTCCATTCGAGGACATCCATTTGTTGATTTGATTGTTTGGTCTTTCTTTTTGCCAAATGGATGGACAAGATTGCCTAAGAACTTCCTCTAGCTATCTATTCTTTTCTCGTCTCAAACTCTATTCATGCTACATCACAAAGTTTGAACAAGTCGAATTCGGACCCTCCGGGTGAGGAGCACTTGGAGCCACCGATCCGTCAAGGGCTTAAAATTCCAATTCCAAAACCTCTTGATGGTTTTTGGTCTGACCGATTCATTCCTGTCGGTCCCACCAAAATCGTTCAGTTGATCTAGGTTTTCACCTCGGTGCAACCGATTAGAACTGTTTGGTCTCACCGAGTTGCAGTAACCGCTTGTGATTCTGCATCTCGGTGCCACTAAGTCGTTCCACTTAGTCACACCGACAGTGACTGGGTATATATATGCCGCAGGTTGAAATTTTGGAAAATTCTTCGAACACCCGACCACGCCTACCCAGCTCTGCCGCCCTCCTGGTCACCGGATCGTCTCCGTCATCGCCGGTGTCCTCCTGCCGCTGGTCTCCGTCGCCGTCAACGGAAATCTCACCGCCGTTGTCGCCGTAGCAAGTTTGTCAGCAAGTTAGGGTATCGAGTCGACCTCTTTGTGCTTTCCTTAACTCCAATTCTTGCACAAAGATCAATGCCTAGTTTCTTGCCACGATTGAGATCAATCTATCCACTGAAAAGTTCCTTTAGAATAGATTTGATGCAAAAACTTAGGGTTAGGTTTCTGCCGAACTCATCTCAGACCGACCGATCTGAAGATTTTGGTCTCACTGATTTGGCTCAAGCCATCGCACTTGTACTACTCGGTCTGACCGAAGTGTACTAATCGGTGTGACCGAGTTCACTTTCTCTATGAAACCCTAGCATCTCGGAGTCACCGAACTGCATTTCGGTCTGACCAAAACTATATGTTTAGACTCTGATTGTGCTTCAGTGTCACCGAGTTTGTCATATTGATAGCTCCGAAATGCTTTCTGCAAAAAACTAAAGTTAAGTTTGTGTCTCAATGTTTTTGCACAATAGTTGTGCTTTGTGATGCTCATCCACTGTACCTATACCTATCTATTCACAGGGTCAGCTTTAGAGATGTCAGAAGTTAGTGACAGTCAGAACATGTCAGAGGAGCAGGTGAATCTTAGTGAGGGCGCTAGTCTCTCAAGCATCTATGATGATGGAAGCAGAAGCACACCAAGAAACTTACCTAAGGCTGCTACTAGGCAAAGGAAGAAGAGAACCTCAGAATCTGAAGATGACGATTTTGTTGTTGGTGAGGAAGTGACCTAAAAGAAGAAGGCACTCAAGAAAGAGCGCGTTGCTGCTGCTGCCATCAAGCCTGGTATGAAGAAGAAAGCTCCTGCGAAGAGAGTCCCTATGTCAAAAGCCAGAGCCTCAACTCAAGCTGCAGCAAGTGGTGTTGGAAAATAGAAGAAGGAAATAAAGAGAGGGAGATGGTGCAAGCTTGTTGATCCAATGGCTGAATTTGAGAAGCACTCATCTGATGAAGAAGAGGAGGAGGAAGAGCCTGCCGCACCTCCACCAAAGACTCAAAAGCTCATGGGGGATGCTATAAGATCAGGGGTTGCTCCATCTAAGCCCAAGTATGCCCCCCAAGCCTCCAACCCAAGCTCAAGCTCCAAAACCTTCTGCACCCAAGAGATCCACCAGAAACATCCCTTCTGCTGAGAAGAACAAGGCCCCAGTGCCAGAGGTTCAAGAATAGGAAGAATCCCAAGTGCTTAGAAAGTTGAAGCCAAAGATTCCAGATCATGATGACAACCATCATGTTGCTGAGAACATGAAGGAAAGGAAGGATGCAAGTCTGAGACTGTGGAGATAGACAGATCCTTATGCCATCAGAAGAAGGACTGATGTAGGTTATCGTTTCCACACCAAGGAACAGCAGGACTTCTATGAGACTGTCTTGCTGGACAAGAAGCCTATTGTCGCGATATGAGATGGGTTGATTGGACATACATTGATGACAATGAGGACTACTTCCCAGGTGTGCATAAGAGCTTCAGGATGAATGGAGTCGACAAGCTTGTTGGTTAAAAGTTGACAAAATGGAATCATGAAATGATTATGCAATCCTACTCCATTGCTCATTTCTATCCAGATGGCTAGATAGTCTGGATGAAAGAAGGAACAAGGTATCAATCTTCAATTGTTGAATGGGCCAAGTTGATCAATGCCCCCGAGGAAGATGAAAAAGACACGGATGTATATGCCAAGCCAAGGAAAGATCACAACTCCATGGCAAATATGTACAAGACCATTCCAGATGCTGCCTTGGAGACTCACAATCTTGGGTCCATATACTATCTGTTGGCAGGCTTGACCACCATCAACACCATCTTGAGGCATACTCTGTTGCCCAAGTTAGGAGATCATAGGATGATCCGTGGTCACTCCATCAACTTGCTCCATATGTTTGATGTGCCAGAGAAGTTCAAAGTGATGAGCTTAATAGTTAAAGCAGTGAAGAGAACTGTAGCTAATCAGAAAAGATCATGTGGATATGCCCCTCACATACAGATGCTAATCAACTGCAAGATGGGGATAGGGACATATCTTCTTGATAAAGAGCATCTTCCCCTGAGGCCAGAATTTGAGGACAATAAGATTGTCATGGATGAATCTCATCCAACCAGTGCAAAAGTCCAGGAGAAGAGAGAGAGAGAGAAATGGCTACTAAAGCAGCAAGGGCAGCTAGTGTACTAGATGCTTCACAAGTGATGCTCAAGACCAATCAATATCAACTCAGTTATCTGCTTGAGGCTACTGTGAGGATTGAGAAGGGCTTGGCCACCCTGACTCAGAATCCAGAAAGTATTGAGAGGATCATTGAGAACAAATTCGATGATCTAGATGTGAAGGTCACAGAGATCCAGACTACCGTGGAGAAGCTCCAGGAAGAGATTGAAGACAGGAATGACAGACCTACCACCGACACTTTTTAGCGTGTGCCAAGGGCACAGAGGTCTTCAGCAGTGTTGAGAGGATCATTGAGACCGAATTCGATGATCTAGATGTGAAGGTCACAGAGATCCGGACTACCATGGAGAAGCTCCAGGAAGAGATTGAAGACAGGAATGACAGACCTACCACCGACACTTTTTCAACAGGTGCCAAGGGCACAGAGGTCTTCAAGAAGTGCCGATGAGTCGGTGACACGAGGACTACACTCTCAGCACCTACAGCAACTGCCACTGTTGCACCTCCAGTTTCAACTCCTCCAGCTCCACAGACGCCAGCTGAAGCTTTTGCAGACGGGATCCTCTCCACACCATCAACGCACATCGGAGCAACCAGCTAGAAGACCACTTCAGGAGCTCCCGGAGATCGTGCCGCATAACACTATGCATTTTCGAGCTTTTTGGTAACTTGTTGCCGAAGGGGGAGAAAGTGTATAGATCATTAGTCTTCGAGAGAGAGTGTGGTTTTCCTTTTGTTGCCTCTCTTGCTACTTTGATCATTTGCTTTGATCATTTGCTTGTTTGATTCCTATGCTACTATATTTTTGCTTGTTTGTGAGATACCCTTGTGATCATGTGTTTGATCATATTATACTCTAGTGTGTGCTTGCATGATGTTATCTTGATACTTGTGTATGATTAATCATGTTTCCCTTGGTGGTGAGTGCATGTTCTTTATATCTTATCATTTTGAGCACTCCACCACGATGTATGTGACATGGAAGAGGGACCCATGATCCTAATCGATTATGCATTTGCATTCAAAAGCAAATTCTAAATAATGCACAAATTTAGGGGGAGCTCTTGCTTATCACATACTTCTCAAAGCGGCGATGTATTTCATTCATATTATCATTTGTCGAAGCTTTGCTCTATATGTTGTCATCAATTATCAAAAAGGGGGAGATTGAAAGTGCAACTAATCCCCGGGTGGTTTTGGTAATTCATAACAACATATAGCTCATTGAACTAATATCCATTCAAGTTAAATATTTCAGAAAGTTCAATGATTGGCATGGCATGGACTAGAGATGTGGGTCCCTCAAAATGCTAAGGACAAAGATTGGAAAAAGCTCAAGACTCATTTTTGTTTTAGTGATCCAAGATCACATTGAGTACATAGGAAAGCCAATACTATTAAAACGGGATGAGGTGTTGCTTAATGGTCTACTTGCTCAAAGTGCTTAGTGATATTGCTCCATAACCCTCAGCCACTTTCTCATTTCCAAATATGTCCAAAACCTAAAGTCAAACTCGGCCCCACCGATTTGATCTATCCAGCGCCACCAAGTTCTTTTGACATAGCCACTGCCAGAAACCCTAGACAATTCGGTCTCACATATACGGATCTCGGTCTCACCGAGATGGCATTGCAAACTCTTTGTTTCCCTTCGTAATGTTTCGGTCTCACCGAAAGGAGCGATCGGTCCCACCGAGTTTGCTTGACCAACTCTCTGTTTGCTCATTGCTTAAATCGGTCTCTCTGAGTTCATGCAATCGGTCACACCGAGATGAGGTTTTGCCCTTGCCCTAGCATATCGGTCCCACCGAGTTGATCATGTAGGTTCCACCGAGATTCCTAACATTCACATTTTGAACTGAATCGGTCTCACCGAGTTCTCCTATTCGGTCTGACCGAGTTGGGTTAATTGTGTGTAACAGTTGGATTTTGTGTGGAGGCCCCTCCACCCCCTTCTCTATTCAAGAGAGAGCCATCAGAATGTGCCTACACTTCCACTACTCATTTTCCGAGAGAGAACCACCTACTCATGTGTTGAGACCAAGACATTCCAATCCAACCACAAGAATCTTGATCTCTAGCCTTCCCCAAGTTGCTTTCCACTCAAATCATCTTCCCACCGTAGCCAAGTTTGTGTGAGAGAGTTGAGTGTTGGGGAGACTATCATTTGAAGCACAAGAGAAAGGAGTTCATCATCAACACACCATCTATTACCTTTTGGAGAGTGGTGTCTCCTAGATTGGTTAGGTGTCACTTGGGAGCCTCCGACAAGATTATGGAGTTGAACCAAGGAGTTTGTAAGGGCAAGGAGGTCGCCTACTTCGTGAAGATCTACCCTAGTGAGGCAAGTCCTTAGTGGGCGATGGCCATGGTGGGATAGACAAGGTTGCTTCTTCGTGGACCCTTTGTGGGTGGAGCAATCCGTGGACTCGTGCAGTCGTTACCCTCCATGGGTTGAAGTCTCCATCAACATGGACGTACGATAGCACCACTATCGGAACCATGCCAAAAATCTCCGTGTCTACATTGTGTTTGCCTTCTCCAAACCCTTCCCTTTACCTTCATATGCAATGCTTTAATTTCTGCTACTACACTCTTATAATTGCATGTGTAGGTTGATTGTTTGACTTGTGCTAAGTTGCTAAAATCTGCCAAAACTTAAATTTGGGAAAAGGCTAGATTTTTTGGGTCAAGTAGTCTAATCACCCCCCCCCCCTCTAGACCTACTTTCGATCCTACAACATTCCTACGTGCCCCTGATGCACACCTTGAACAAGACCCACATTGACAACAAACACATGGTTAGAATTGTACTATCATTATCTTCAGGTGCTATAGCTAATTAAGTATATTGTTTACGATGTTTAAATTGTTCTTCCACCCGATACTCCTGCAATGTGTTGTGTCTAAGAAGATGGGCGCAAATGATGAAGTGACAATTATTCTCCTTCCTAGAGTAAATATCTATTTGACCTCATACTCGGCAGTAGCAGATGATGGAAGAATAGTCCTTAATGGGTGGAGGTAAGTAGTCAACGTGTACAACATGGATTGTGGAGACAGGATGATCTTCGTGCTCCACCATGGACGTGCAAAGAATTTCTGTTGGGGAACGTAGTAATTTCAAAAAAATTCCTACGCACACGCAAGATCATGGTGATGCATAGCAACGAGCGGGGAGAGTGTTGTCCATGTACCCTCGTAGACCGTAAGCGGAAGCGTTATAACAACGCGGTTGATGTAGTCGTACGTCTTCACGATCCGACCGATCCAAGCACCGAACGTACGGCACCTCCGAGTTCAGCACACGTTCAGCTCGATGACGATCCCCGGACTTCGATCCAAAGCAGGTGTCGGGATGAGTTCCACAAGACGACAGCGTGGTGACGATGAAGATGTTCTACCGACGCAGGGCTTCGCCTAAGCACCGCTACGATATGACCGAGGTGGAATATGGTGGAGGGGGCACCGCACACGGCTAAGGAACAATCACGAAGATCAACTTGTGTGTTCTAGGGTGCCCCCCTGCCCCCGTATATAAAGGAGCAAGGGGGGAGGCCAGCCGGCCCTTGGGGCGCGCCAAGGAGGAGGAGTCCTCCTCCTAGTAGGAGTAGGACTCCTCTTTCCTACTCCTACTAGGAGGGGAAAGGAAGGGAGAGGGAGAGGGAAAGAGGGGCGCCGCCTCTCCTAGTCCACCCGACCAGAGGGGAGGGCGCGGCCCATCCCGGCTTCCCTCTCTCTCCACTAAAGCCCATAAGGCCCATTACTTCTCCGGGGTTCCGGTAACCCTTCGGCACTCCGGTTTTCTCCGAAATCACCCGGAACACTTCCAGTGTCCGAATATAGTCGTCCAATATATCAATCTTTATGTCTCGACCATTTCGAGACTCCTCATCATGTCCATGATAATATCTGGGACTCCGAACAACCTTCGGTACATCAAAACTTATAAACTCAGAATAAAACTGTCATCATAACGTTAAGCGTGCGGACCCTACGGGTTCAAGAACTATGTAGACATGACCTAGAACTGTTTCCGGTCAATAACCAATAGCGGAACCTGGATGCTCATATTGGCTCCTACATATTCTACAAAGATCTTTAACGGTCAAACCGCATAACAACATACATTGTTCCCTTTGTCATTGGCATGTTACTTGCCCGAGATTCGGTCGTCGGTATCCAATACCTAGTTCAATCTCGTTACCCACGATTCTCTTTACTCGTTCCTTAATGCATCATTTCGTAGCCAACTCATTGACCACATTGCTTGCAAGGCTTATAGTGATGTGCATTACCGAGAGGGCCCAGAGATACCTCTCCGACAATCGGAGTGACAAAACCTAATCTTGAAATACGCCAACCCAACATGTACCTTCGGAGACACCAGAGAGCACCTTTATAATCACCCGTTACGCCAGGACGCTTTGGTAGAACACAAAGTGTTCCTCCGTAAACGGAGTTGCATAATCTCATAGTTGTAGGAACTTTGTATAAGTCATGAAGAAAGCAATAGCAACATACTAAATGATCAAGTGCTAGGCTAACGGAATGGGTCAAGTCAATCACATCATTCTCCTAATGATGTGATCCTGTTAATCAAATGACAACACATGTCTATGGTTAGGAAACATAACCATCTTTGATTAATGAGCTAGTCAAGTAGAGGCATACTAGTGACATTATGTTTGTCTATGTGTTCACACATGTATCATGTTTCCAGGTAATACAATTCTAGCATGAATAATAAACATTTATCATTGTATGAGGAAATAAATAATAACTTTATTATTGCCTCTAGGGCGTATTTCCTTCAGTCTCCCACTTGCACTAGAGTCAATAATCTAGATTACACAGTAATGATTCTAACACCCATGGAGTCTTGGTGCTGATCATGTTTTGCACGTGGAAGAGGCTTAGTCAACGGGTCTGCAACATTCAGATCCGTACATATCTTGCAAATCTCTATGTCTCCCATCTGGAGTTGGTCCCGGATGGAATTGAAGCGTCTCTTGATGTGCTTGGTCCTCTTGTGAAATCTGGAATTCTTTGCCAAGGCAATTGCACCAGTATTGTCACAGAAGATCTTCATTGGTCCCGATGCACTAGGTATGACACCTAGATCGGAAATGAACTCCTTCATCCAGACTCCTTCATTTGCTACTTCCGGAGCAGCTATGTACTCCGCTTCGCATGTAGATCCCGCTACGACACTTTGTTTAGAACTGCACCAACTGACAGCTCCACCGTTTAATATAAACACGTATCCGGTTTGCCATTTAGAATCGTCCGTATCAGTGTCAAAGCTTGCATCAACGTAACCATTTATGAGAAGCTCTTTGTCACCTCCATAAACGAGAAACATATCCTTAGTCCTTTTCAGGTATTTCAGGATGTTCTTGACATTTGTCCAAAGGATCCACTCTGGATTACTTTGGTACCTCCCGCTAAACTAATAGCAAGGCACACATCGTGTCCGGTACACAACATTGCATACATGATAGAGCCTATGGCTGAAGCATAGGGAACTCCTTTCATTTTCTCTCTATCTTCTGCAGTGGTCGGGCATTGAGTCTGACTCAACTTCACACCTTGTAATACAGGCAAGAATCCTTACTTTGCCTGATCCATTTTGAACTTTTTCAAAACTTTGTCAAGGTATGGGCTTTGTGAAAGTCCAATCAAGCGTCTTGATCTATCTCTATAGATCTTGATGCCCAATATGTAAGCAGCTTCACCGAGGTCTTTCATTGAAAAACTTTTATTCAAGTATCCTTTTATGCTATCCAGAAATTCTATATCATTTCCAATCAACAATATGTCGTCCACATATAATATCAAAAATGCTACAGAGCTCCCACTCACTTTCTTGTAAATACAAGCTTCTCCAAAAGTCTCAGATAAAACCATATGCTTTGATCACACTATCAAAACGTTTATTCCAACTCCGAGAGGCTTGCACTGCACCATAAATGGATCGCTGGAGCTTGCACACTTTGTTAGCTCCTTAGGATCGACAAAACCTTCCGTTGCATCATATACAACTCTTCTTCCAGAAATCCATTCAGGAATGCAGTTTTGACATCCATCTGCCATATTTCATAATCATAAAATGCGGCAATTGCTAACATGATTCGGACAGACTTAAGCATTGCTACGGGTTAGAAGGACTCATCGTAGTCAACCCCTTGAACTTGTCGAAAACCTTTTGCAACAAGTCAAGCTTTGTAAACAGTAACATTACCGTCAGCGTCAGTCTTGTTCTTGAAGATACATTTATTCTCTATTGCTTGCCGATCATCGGTCAAGTCAACCAAAGTCCACACTTTGTTCTCATACATGGATCCCATCTCAGATTTCATGGCTTCAAGCCATTTTATGAATCTGGGCTCACCATCGCTTCTTCATAGTTCGTAGGTTCACCATGATCTAGTAGCATGACTTCCGTAATAGGATTACCGTACCACTCAAAAGCGGTTTTTACTCTGGTTGATCTACGGTTCAAGAATAACTTGATCTGAAGTTTCATGATCAACATCATTAACTTCCTCACTAATTGGTGTAGGTGTCACAGGAACCGATTTCTGTGATGAACTATTTTCCAATAAGGGAGCTGGTACTGTTACCTCATCAAATTCTACTTTCCTCCCACTCACTTCTTTCGAGAGAAACTCCTTCTCTAGAAAGGATCCATTCTTAGCAACGAATGTCGTGCCTTCGAATTTGTGATAGAAGGTGTACCCAACTGTCTCATTTTGGTATCCTATGAAGACACATTTTTCCGATTTGGGTTCGAGCTTATCAGGTTGAAGCTTTTTCACATAAGCATCGCAGCCCCAAACTTTTAGAAACGACAACTTTGGTTTCTTGCCAAACCATAGTTCATAAGGAGTCGTCTCAACGGATTTTGATGGTGCCCTATTTAACGTGAATGCGGCCGTCTCTAAAGCATAACCCCAAAACGATAGCGGTAAATCGGTAAGAGACATCATAGATCGTACCATATCTAGTAAAGTACGATTACGATGTTCGGACACACCATTACGCTGTGGTGTTCCAGGTGGCGTGAGTTGCGAAACTATTCCGCATTGTTTCAAATGTAGACCAAACTCGTAACTCAAATATTCTCCTCCATGATCAGATCATAGAAACTTTATTTTCTTGTTACGATGATTTTTAACTTCACTCTGAAATTCTTTGAACTTTTCAAATGTTTCAGATTTATGCTTCATTAAGTAGATATACCCATATCTTCTTAAATCATCTGTGAAGGTGAGAAAATAACGATATCCGCCACGAGCTTCAACATTCATTGGACTACATACATCTGTATGTATGATTTCTAACAAATCTGTTGCTCTCTCCATAGTACCGGAGAACGGTGTTTTAGTCATATTGCCCATGAGGCACGGTTCGCAAGTACCAAGTGATTCATAATCAAGTGGTTCCAAAAGTCCATCAGTATGGACTTTCTTCATGCGTTTTACACCGATATGACCTAAACGGCAGTGCCACAAATAAGTTGCACTATAATTATCAACTCTGCATCTTTTGGCTTCAACATTATGAATATGTGTATCACTACTATCGAGATTCATCAAGAATAGACCACTCTTTAAGGGTGCATGACCATAAAAGATATTACTCATATAAATAGAACAACCATTATTCTCTGATTTAAATGAATAACCGTCTCACATCAAACAAGATCCAAATATAATGTTCATGCTCAACGCTGGCACCAAATAACAATTATTCAGGTCTAAAACTAATCCCGAAGGTAGATGTAGAGGTAGCGTGCCGACTACGTTCACATCGACTTTGGAACCATTTCCCACGCGCATCGTCACCTCGTCCTTGGCCAGTGTTCGCTTATTCTGTAGTCCCTGTTTCGAGTTGCAAATATTAGCAACAGAACCAGTATCAAATACCCAGGTGCTACTGCGAGCTCTAGTAAGGTACACATCAATAACATGTATATCACATATACCTTTGTTCACCTTGCCATCCTTATTATCCGCCAAATACTTGGGGCAGTTCCACTTCCAAAGTGACCAGCTTGTTTATGCAAGAGAAGCACTCGATTTCAGGCTTAGGTCCGCACTTGGGTTTCTTCTCTTGAGCAGCAACTTGCTTGTTGTTCTTCTTGAAGTTCCCCTTCTTCTTCCCTTTGCCCCTTTTCTTGAAACTAGTGGTCTTGTTGACCATCAACACTTGATGCTCCTTCTTGATTTCTACCTCCGCAGCTTTTAGCATTGTAAGAGCTCAGGAATTGTCTTTTCCATCCCTTGCATATTATACTTCATCACGAAGCTCTTGTAGCTTGGTGGCAGTGATTGGAGAATTCTGTCAATGACGCTATCATCCGGAAGATTAACTCCCAGTTGAATCAAGTGATTATTATACCCAGACATTTTGAGTATATGCTCACTGACAGAACTATTCTCCTCCATCTTTCAGCCATAGAACTTATTGGAGACTTCATGTCTCTCAATCCGGGCATTTGCTTGAAATATTAACTTCAACTCCTGGAACATCTCATATGCTCCATGACGTTCAAAACGTCGTCGAAGACCCGGTTCTAAGCCGTAAAGCATGGCACACTGAACTATTGAGTAGTCATCGCTTTTGCTCGCCAGACGTCCATAACATCCGGCATTGCTCTCAAGCAGCACGTTCGCACCCAGCGGTGCTTCCAGACGTAATTCTTCCAGGCGCAATGAGGATAATCCTCAAGTTACGGACCCAGTCCATGTAATTGCTACCATCATCTTTCAACTTTGCTTTCTCAAGGAACGCATTAAAATTCAACGGAACAACAAGACGAGCCATCTATCTACAACAAACATAGATAAGCAAAATACTATCGTGTACTAAGTTCATGATAAATTAAAGTTCGATTAATCATATTACTTAAGAACTCCCACTTAGACAGACATCTCTCTAGTCATCTAAGTGATCACGTGATCCAAATCAACTAAACCATAACCGATCATCACGTGAGATGGAGTAGTTTTCAATGGTGAACATCACTATGTTGATCATATATACGATATGATTCACGCTCGACCTTTCGGTCTCCGTGTTTCGAGGCCATATCTGCATATGCTAGGCTCGTCAAGTTTAACCTGAGTATTCCGCGTGTGCAAAACTGGCTTGCACCCGTTGTAGATGGACGTAGAGCTTATCACACCCGATCATCACGTGGTGTCTGGGCACGACGTACTTTGGCAACGGTGCATACTCAAGGAGAACACTTCTTGATAATTAGTGCGAGATCATCTTAAAATGCTACCGTCAATCAAAGCAAGATAAGATGCATAAAGGATAAACATCACATGCAATCAATATAAGTGATATGATATGGCCATCATCATCTTGTGCTTGTGATCTCCATCTCCAAGCACCGCCATGATCACCATCGTCACCGGCGCGACACCTTGATCTCCATCGTAGCATCGCTGTCATCTCGCCAACTATTTCTTCTACGACTATCGCTACCGCTTAGTGATAAAGTAAAGCAATTACAGGGCGTTTGCATTTCATACAATAAAGCGACAACCATATGGCTCCTGCCAATTGCCGATAACTCGGTTACAAAACATGATCATCTCGTACATAAAATATAGCATCACGTCTTGACCATATCACATCACAACATGCCCTGGAAAAACAAGTTATACGTCCTCTACTTTGTTGTTGCAAGTTTTACGTGGCTGCTACGGGCTGAGCAAGAACCGTGCTTACCTACGCATCAAAACCACAACGATAGTTCGTCAAGTTGGTGATGTTTTCACCTTCGCAAGGACCGGGCGTAGCCACACTCGGTTCAACTAAAGTTGGAGAAACTGACACCCGCCAGCCACATTGCGTGTGCAAAGCACGCCGGTAGAACCAAAGGTCGCGTAAGCGTCACGCGTAATGTTGGTCCGGCCGCTTCATTCAACAATACCGCTGAACCAAAGTATGACATGTCGGTAAGCAAGATGACTTGTATCGCCCACAACTCACTTGTGTTCTACTCGTGCATATAACATCAACGCATAAAACCAGGCTCGGATGCCACCGTTGGGTAACGTAGTAATTTCAAAAATTTCCTACACACACGCAAGATCATGGTGATGCATAGCAACGAGAGGAGAGTGTTGTCCACGCACTCGTGAGACCGTAAGCGGAAGCGTTATGACAACGCTGTTGATGTAGTCTTACATCTTCACGATCCGACCGATCCAAGCACCGAACGTGACGGCACCTCCGAGTTCAGACACGCTCAGCTCGATGACGATCCTCGACTCCGATCCAAAGCAGGTGTCGGGATGAGTTCCACAAGACGACGCGTGGCAGGACGATGATGATGTTCTACCGAGGCAGGGCTTCGCCTAAGCACAGCTACGATATGACCGAGGTGGAATATGGTGGAGGGGGGCACCGCACACGGCTAAGGAACGATCACGAAGATCAACTTGTGTGTTCTAGGGTGCCCCCATGCCCCGTGATATAAAGGAGCAAGGGGAGGCCGGCCGCCCTTGGGGCGCACTAAGGAGGAGGAGTCCTCCTCCTAGTAGGAGTAGGACTCCCTCTTTCCTACTCCTACTAGGAGGGGGAAAGGAAGGAGAGAGGAGAGGAAGAGGGGCGCCGCCTCTCTCCTAGTCCAATTCGACCAGAGGGGAGGGGCGCGGCCCATCCTGGCTGCCCTCTCTCTCTCTCCACTAAAGCCCATAAGGCCCATTACTTCTCCGGGGTTCCGTAACCCTTCTAAGACTCCGGTTTTCTCCAAATCACCCGAACACTTCCGGTGTCCGAATATAGTCGTCCAATATATCAATCTTTATGTCTCGACCATTTCGAGACTCCTCATCATGTCCGTGATCATATCCGGACTCGAACAACCTTCGTACATCAAAACTTATAAACTCGTAATAAAACTGTCATCATAACGTTAGCGTGGGACCCTACGGGTTCAAGAACTATGTAGACATGACCTAGAACTGTTTCCGGTCAATAACCAATAGCGGAACCTGGATGCTCATATTGGCTCCTACATATTCTACAAAGATCTTTATCGGTCAAACCGCATAACAACATACATTGTTCCCTTTGTCATTGGCATGTTACTTGCCCGAGATTCGATCGTCGGTATCCAATACCTAGTTCAATCTCGTTACCGGCAAGTCTCTTTACTCGTTCCGTAATGCATCATTTCGTAACCAACTCATTGGCCACATTACTTGCAAGGCTTATAGTGATGTGCATTACCGAGAGGGCCCAAAGATACCTCTCCGACAATCGGAGTGACAAAACCTAATCTTGAAATACGCCAACCCAACATGTACCTTTGGAGACACCTGTAGAGCACCTTTATAATCACCCAATTACGTTGTGACGTTTGGTAGAACACAAAGTGTTCCTCTGGTAAACGGGAGTTGCATAATCTCATAGTTGTAGGAACTTTGTATAAGTCATGAAGAAAGCAATAGCAACATTTAAACGAGCAAGTGCTAGGCTAACGGAATGGGTCAAGTCAATCACATCATTCTCCTAATGATGTGATCCCGTTAATCAAATGACAACACATGTCTATGGTTAGGAAACATAACCATCATTGATTAATGAGCTAGTCAAGTAGAGGCATACTAGTGACATTATGTTTGTCTATGTATTCACACATGTATCATGTTTCCGAGTAATACAATTCTAGCATGAATAATAAACATTTATCATGATATGAGGAAATAAATAATAACTTTATTATTTCCTCTAGGGCATATTTCCTTCAATTTCCTCCTCCTCGGTTTCATTGATGTTGAACCAAATGAGGAGTAGTTCTATTTTTCTGTTGTGTTGCCACGTTATCCCCAAGATTTGCAGTTCATTATAGATGCTAGTGTTGGTACTGATGTGTTGATGATGCACGTGTATATTATTTGGTCAAACCTATTAAGTAGTGTTTAGGAATTATGACCTTCTGTAGTGCTGACATCAGACTTGTTGGTCCATTTGCTATTGGGGAGACTCTTTTAGGTGAAGTTTACAAGTTTTAATGCTATATTGTTCTCTATGATATCTTATTTTCCAATCCATGCATTATTACATAATTAATATGTCATTTCATTGTTTAGTACAATGAGAGCACATACAGAGAAAAAAATCAATGAAGTTCGATACGAGAATCTCAACTCATAGCCCCTAGAAATGGTATCATAACATGTTCAAAACTCTGCCATGGCAGAAAAACCATGTACTACATTGTGAAACCCGCCGAACATTTTCTGGGACACTAAAAATCGTCGCAGAATATGCACATGCCTAGTGCCGCCCGAATTCGTCGCCTAAATTTAGCCTAGAATGACACCAAGATCGCCATCCTAGGGAGTGAATTTGTTTTTGATGGTGACCGTCACAAAAAATGATATTAGGTGACGGTTTGTTAATCGTTGCCGGGGTTTTTGTCGCAGAATAGAGCAGATTTTGTGGTGTCTCTAATACCAGTGTTTTTAATTTTTCCATCAATCATTAGTGATCATGCACCTATCTTAATTTCGCCTGGCGGGAAATATAGAAATCCCAAGCAAACTTCTAAAATTCAAAAACTGGTGGCTTATGGAATCATACTTTCACTCCCATGCTAAATCTGTTTAGAATAACTCAACGAACAAGCCTTTTTGTGCCCGAACTAATCATCTTGCAAGAGCTTTGAAAAGGTGGTGCATAAAAAATAAGCCTTTGTAGGAGGAACAAAACACTATAGAAGAAAAGATTCGACAAGTACAGATGCAAGACCCCTAGGTACAAGATCACAAACTTGAAGCCTCTCTTATTGCGGACTATGAACAAAACATGATCAAATTAACATAATTGTTTAGCCAAAGAGATAAAAACACTAGGCTAAGGATGGGGATAGAAAGACTACTTTCTCCTTAAAGATGAAAATGGTATCGCCCAGATCAATCCGGATAAAATTGCTCAAACTGTTAACTTCTTTAGGCATATTTTATCTTCTCCAAACACTAACAATGGCAGGCCTTTCATTGTGACTCGGCTCCCGCAATAGGATAATTATTACACTTACACCATTGCAGATAAAGCAAGAGATTTGGCAAACCTTGCAAGACATGAAAAAAGGGCATCCCTAGGGCCAGATGGGTTAATCTGGTCAGAGATTTTTATACAACAGATATCCTTCCATCACATATCAATGATACTAATATTGCATTAATTCCCAAAAAGCTTATTTCCATTGTTCATACGGACTATAGGCCTACAAGCCTCTCCAGTGTTGTTTACAAAATCATAGCAATAACTTTGGCTAATAGGCTTAAGGCTCGCCTTCCAGATTATATTCACCCTCGCCAACAAGCTATTATATAAGGCAGAAAGATCAGCAAAAATATAATCATTGCTCAATAAATTACTCATTCTTTGTGTTTAAGTTCTTGGAAAAATGAAGCCTTAATGGTTAAGATGGATCTTGAGAAGGCTTTTGATCGCATCGAGCGGAACTTCACTTTTAAATGCTCTAGTTTGCAAAGGCTTGCATGGTCACTTCATTAATCTTATCCATGTGATGCATCTCCTCGCCTATTTTCTTGGTTGTTATTAATGACCAACCTTCTGCAAGGTTCCATAGTATGAGAGGGATAAGACAGGGTTGTCCTCTCTTTGTTCTAACCATCAATGATCTTTCTACTTCGCTTCAGCAGGCCATGACAAACCACCAATTAGTCAGCATCACTTTAGGTCCAGATTGCCCCCTCATTCACTCCCTATTGTTTGCTGATGACTTGCGCCTTTGTGGCCATGCTCCTATACTTGAAGCCACTAGAATGAGATAGAGATTCCACAACTTCTGCACTGCTTTAGGTCAAACACCTAATTGGTCTAAATCCACCATCATCTTTAGCAACCATGTTCAACTTTGAAATAACATGTGGTGCCCCCATGTTTGGTTTGGGTAATTGATGAATATCTCTATGGAGTAACGGTTGCCTTGAGTTCTATTTGAAGGGTTTGTCCATAGGTTTTTCTTGAAGTCGATGTGTTGGTTTCAAGGAGTTCATGAGATGACCAAGGTGCTATTCAATGAATTACCCAAACACTGGTCATGTAGAAGACATGATACAAGGTTGATCAAGACTAAGTCAAGTGTGAATCAAGTTGAGATCAGCACGCAAAGCGTAGAAGATGTACCAATAGGGATCAAGTGATCCCATGGTATGGTAAGCATTGTCCATTATGCTTGTGTACTAACCCATGGTCTACGTGAGAGTTCTACGTGGGGTTAGGTATGTTTCCATGGGCTTGCGTCAAGAGGAAGATCTCATACAACCCATGGAGGGTGACATCAAGTGGCGATCGTCATCAAGATTGCCATGTGCAACTTCAAGTGGAGCATCACGAAGAGATCATGCTTGAAGCTTCCCGTCCATTGTGGTGACAATGGACTTGTGAAGATGTTCCGAAGAGTGGCTCACCCATAGTGGAGTATGGGGGAGCAATCTACTAGTCTTCATCGAGCCAACGCAATCTAGAAAGGTGGTCCAACTTGAGGAAGTCAAGATCGTCATCATCTAGCTCAAGTGGACTATGTGCAAAGCAAAGGTTTGCCCTTGATAGGTTTTATATTTTGCCGGTCCCATGGTGGTAGTTGGGAGACCGGGTTATAGGATCAATAGTCGTACTATCAAGTGGGGCTCTCGGGTGAGTAGCGTGATCGTATCGTTCGGTGAGAGCTCAAACCGTTGCATTCTTGGCATCGTCATCTTTCTTGGTTCTTGTTTGGCTTTTCACTTTGTGAGTTTTGGAGCTTTTGTCTTCACCGTGAAGCTCTAGCTCATCGAAAACGGATTTCGTATGCATCATATTTGTGTTTTCGGTGATGGAGATTTTGCCGGATATTACTTGGGAAGGTCATCTTCCATATTCTAGTGCCACTTATTCTCCATTGTGTGTTCTTAATTTAGCCAATCGCTATTGGATAGCTCTTGTCGTCCTCTATCCAACAAGCTTGAATTTGCTCAATTTGGAGCTCGTATGCGAAAGTTATGGCTGTTTTGAACTTACATGTTTTACATAGACCGGTTGTACCGGTTCTTACACCAGTTGTAGCGGTTGACCGGTACTACTTGGTGTTTGGAGCTGTATTACCGCTCCAGTCTTGGTCCGACGGTTGTACTGGCCGTGTACCGCTCTACCACTGGACTGGGTTCTGTTGTGGAGCGGTTCTTGGGTGGTTGTGGGCCGCTTGTACCGGTTAGTTCCAGTTTAACCGGTACTACCGGTGCCCCGGGCGGTTGTACCGCTTAGTGCTTTTCCTACAGGTAGTTTTTTTTTTGCTTTGACCGATTGTACCTGTACTTACACCAGTTGTACCGGCCCTATAGTTTTCTGCACATAATGGGTAGATTCGTGGGGACCTATAAAAGGGGGTCTTCTTCCCCGTTGGGCTTTATCCCTTTGAGCTCATGTTTTGCCCCCATTGTTGACTGAGGGAGTTCCGGACTAGGGGGTGTCCGGATAGCCGGACTATCATCATCGGCCGGACTCCAAGACTATGAAGATACAAGATTGAAGACTTCGTCCCGTGTCCGGATGGGACTTTCCTTGGCGTGGAAGGCAAGCTTGGCGATACGGATATGTAGATCTCCTACCATTGTAACCGACTGTGGTAACCCTAACCCTATCCGTGTCTATATAAATCGGAGGGTTTTAGTCCGTAGGACGAACAACAATCATACCATAGGCTAGCTTCTAGGGTTTAGCCTCTTTGATCTCGTGGTAGATCCACTCTTGTAACACATATCATCAATATTAATCAAGCAGGACGTAGGGTTTTACCTCCATCAAGAGGGCCCGAACTGGGTAAAACATCGTGTCCCTTGTCTCCTGTTACCATCCGCCTAGACGCACGCTCGGGACCCCCTACCCGAGATCCGCCGGTTTTGACACCGACATTGGTGCTTTCATTGAGAGTTCCTCCGTAATCGCCGCCATCAAGTAGGATGCCTCATCTCGCCTTTAAAGACGATGATATCACCAAAGGAGCCTTGGCACCGCCGCACTCTTCGCTAGGTGGTTTTCTTATGACCGCCACCGCCATCATACCGACGATGACCTCTCGAGTCATCGAAACCAATCTCCAGGTTAGTTCGGAACTTTCCGAACAGTTAGATCCGATCGAGCTCGCTTCCATAAATGAGCTCTTGGATCGCATCGCCGCCCTGGGAGTCGCCACAAACTACGACCGGATCGGGCCTAAAACCGATCTGAGAGAGATCAACTCTCCCCAGGCTACCCATCATGTTGCTGTGATAGAGCAGCAATGCGGCGATTCTTCTCGTACCTTAAGGACTAGTTACGTCCGGATTCCCGATCCCTCCATACCGGATTCCCGCAGAGGGATGGATGTCGATCAAGCCCTGAACTTAAAGTCAGGCGGCGGGTTGGACTCATTGGATAACACTCAAAAATCCAAACTTCCAAGTTCGGAAACTTCTCGGCCCTTGAGTCCTAAATTGGACGGGGTTCCGGATCTAGTTCCACCCGCCCACCCAAACATTAGCGATCTCTCTCGAATTCGGCAAGAGCCCAAAAAACAAGACATCATTCTTGGGCCAGATTCCTCCTGGTTATGAACAGGATAAAGGACTGCCAAGAGGAGGACGCAATCCCAATTTTCTGCAATAATTGCACGGACAAGGGAATCCTAAACGCCATAAGTCGTCGCGAAATTACACGCTTTACTTACTTGGTGACCATAGTACAAAAGTACTGTGCGATGGAGAGCGCCTGGAAAACCTAAATTAATTTTTGGGAAAATCCGGCCCTGAATACACCCCTTGTCCGAAAAACAAGGGTGAATAATTATCAAGCACCCGGGTTGAATACCAAAAAACCAAAACCCCCTAAAGGGTACGGAACCATACTGGAGGGTTGGCTCAACGGACCCTGCAAAATCCACAGTACGGAGGGCGCCACTCCAACACACAGCCTTCGAGCGTGTTGGATACTATGGCAGGTGGCCAAAAGTGGCATAGGCTTTTTAGCCCCGGGCAACCAACCCAGCAGTACCAGTACGGTATTAACAGTCTTCGAGACTTTCGCCTCAAATAACATGCAGAAACGAACAATCCGCAGCCTCGCCGAAGTCTACCAAGTAGCAACAACAAATCCATGGAAGCGACACGGCTATCACCTTCAACGTCCGATTTAACCTAAATTCGAATAGCTAGAGCACCGGCCGCATTGGTCCTCGGTCCTATAGTGGACGGTTTTCGCCTTACTAAGGTACTCATGGATGGCGGCAGTGATTAAACCTCATCTATGAGGAAACCCTTCAAAAATGGAAATTGACCGGAGCCGCATTGAGAGAAGAAGCACAACCTTCAGAGGGATAATCCCTAGTCGAGAAGTATGCACAGCAGGAAAAATCACACTAGATGTAGTGTTACGCTCACCGGACAATTACAGTCCGAGGAGGTCACGCTTCAAGTGGCCCCATTCGGCAGCCGGATATCACGCTTTGTTAGGGCGAGAGGCATTCACAATCTTCCAAGCTATACCCCACTACGGGTACATGAAGCTCAAAATGCCCGGACCCAATGGGATAATCACTCTCGCCAAGGATCCGGATACTGACTACGCTGAAAATAAGACAGCCAACCGGCCCTAGAGGCATTGTCCAAGCCCTAGCGGCAGAGGAACTAACTACGCCAAGCGCTCCCACAAAGTGGATAGGGACGATGTGATACTCGATAAGAGGTCCAAGTCCACCTCTTTTAAACCAGACGAGATAGTCAAATTTCAGGTCCATCCAACGGACCCCACAAAGACAGCCTCCATTGGGGCACAATTAAGTCCTGATGTCGAAGCCGCACTACGAGAATTCCTTCGGGAAAATTGGGACATTTTTGCCTGGCACCCTTCAGACATGCCAGGAATCCCACGCAGGCTGGCAGAGCACAGCCTAAATATCCTAAAAGGATTCAAGCCAGTCAAACAAGCTCTTCGGAGATTTTCCAAACCCAAAAGACACGCAATGGGAGAAGAGCTAGCCAAACTCTTAGAAGCCGGATTCATCAGAGATATAAAGCATCCGGACTAGCTAGCCAATCTAGTAATGGTACCAAAAAAGGACAAATCATGGTGCCTCTGCGTCGATTTTAAAGACCTTAACAAGGCCTGTCCAAAGGACCCTTTCCCCCTCCCTCGCATCGACCAAATCATCGATGCTACCGCAGGGCACGATTCATTGTGCTTCATCGACGCATACTCCGGATACCATCAAATCAAGATGGCGGAGAAAGATCAGGCCGCAACGGCATACATTACTCCATATGGGCCATTCTGCTTCAACACAATGCCCTTCGGACTCAAAAACATCGGCGCAACATATCAGCGCATGACTCAAACATGTCTGGCCAGCCAGATAGGCAAAACAGTAGAGGCATACGTAGACGATGTGGTCTTCAAGACCAAACACGTCGGAACCCTAGTAGAAGACTTGAGGGTGACATTCGACAACCTCCGAACATATGACATTAAGTTCAATCCGGAAAAATGCGTCTTCGGCGTACCAGCCGGAAAGCTCTTGGGCTTCATCGTATCCGGTAGAGGAATTGAAGCAAACCCGGCCAAAATCCGAGCTCTGTCACAATTGGATATTCCAAAAGACCTCAAGCAGATACAAAAACTAACCGGATGCGTAGCGGCCTTTAGTCGCTTCATCTCCAGTTTGGGAGAAAAGGCTCTGCCCTCTACCGCCTCCTCCGGCGCATCGAACATTTCGAATAGACGGATGCTGCCACAACGGACTCGAAGAAATAAAGGCCATACCGCAACAAATCCGGTTTCGCCGCTACCAACCTGGGCGAACCTATGTTATTATATATCGCAGCAACACATCAAGTTGTCGGTAGCGGTACTCGTCGTTGAACGAGAAACATAAGGGCACAAATTCCCTCTTCAAAAACCGATGTACTACGATCCACCGCTCTAACTCCTTGCAAATCCCGGTACCCACATTATCAAAAGATAGCGTATGCGGTGTTCATGGCATCCCGGAAGCTGCGACACTACTTTCAAGAGTGTTCAATAACGGTGGCCTCCGACGTACCTCTCAACGATATTATAAACAATCGCGACGGAACGGGCAGGATTGCAAAATGGGCTATCGAGCTCTTACCATTTGACATGACCTACAAACCACGGCGAGCTATAAAGTCGCAGGTTCTGGCTGACTTTGTCGCTGAATGGACCGAAGCCGAACTCCCTAAAGAGTACGGCGCTACATCTAACCGGATCATGCATTTCGACGGATCCAAAATGTTGGCTGGCTTGGGGTCAAGGCGTCTGGCGTCCCCAACCGGAGACACAATCCAATACGTACTTCAAATAATGTACATGGACTCCAACAACGCCACGAGTATGAGGCCCTTCTACATGGCCTCCGGATGGCAATCTCCATGGGCATTCAACGCCTAGAGGTGCGCGATTCAAACCTCGCAATATCCCAAGTAAATGGAGACTTTGACGCCAAAGATCCAAAAATGGCAGCTATCGCAACGCCGTCCTAAAAATGTCACTCGGTTCAAGGACTAGAATTCCACCATGTAGCCCGGGATAATAACCAAGCAGCAGACGTGTTAGCACGCATCGGAACGAGACAACCGGCCCCACCAAACATCTTCCCGAACGGCTCTTTAAGCCATCCGTATTATGGGAAGAGGAGTCCGAAATAATAATCCGGAGCCACCGCATCACCTAACTCGTATATATCTCGACACAATCGGCGGCTCACCCAATGAAATAACACCTTCACTCACGAAATAATGGCAGTAATTGCCCCGTGGATGTAACCATTCCTAGCCTACTTAATGCGGCAGAACTTCCGAAGACCAAAATGAGGCCCACGCATAGTTCCCGATCTAAAGCCTACAAGGTCCATGAGGGAGAACTTTATAAGAAAAGCACAACCGAGTCCTTCAAAGGTGTATCTCCGAAGAGGAAGGCGAAATCTCCGGCTGAAATTCATGCGGACTCGGCGGGCACCATGTCGCAGCCCGGCCCTTGTAGGCAAGGCCTTCCGTCAGGATTTTATTGGCCGACAGCCGGCAGATGCTCAGGACTTAGTCCAACGATGCGTCGGTTGCCGACTCTTTGCTAATCGAGCCACATGCCACCCACCGCCTCAAAACTATACCCATTACACGGCCGTTCGCGGTCAGGGGCTTGACATGGTTGGACCCCTTAAACTTGGAACCCACAAGCACAACTACATATTGGTCATGGTGGACAAATTCACCAAATGGATTGAGGCCAAGCCGGTTAAAATGGTAGAAACCGTACCGGTGATAGACTTCATATCCGGGGTAGTACACCGTTTTGGCGTCCCCCACAAAGATCATCATCGATAACGGCACGAACTTCACGGCCGACGAGGTTAAACTCTGGTGCAAAAATATGGGCATTAAGCTCGATTACGCTTCAGTCTATCACCCCCAAACTAACGGTCAATTCGAGCGAGCAAATGGTCTAATCATGAGCGGCATCAAACCGAGACTAGTGCGGTCCCTCAAGGAATCTAACACGCACTGGGTAGAGGAGCTCGACTCCGTACTCTGGGGGCTGCGGACCACGCCAAACCGAACTCATCGGATTCACACCATTTTTCATGGTATACGCACGCAGAGGCAGCTCGCCTGCGATATAATTCATGACTCACCTCGTAATGCGCATGTACGAAGAAAGAGAAGCCGAGTTAGATCGGCAGGACAGTTTGACGCCTTAGAGGAGGAGCGGGGCGTGGCAAAGGCTCGTTCCGCATTTTATCGCCAGCAGGCTCAAGATATCAAAGCAGAGAAGTATGGGCCAAAACTTACAATGTTGGCGAACTTGTTCTACGCTCACGGACAAGAAAAGGACAAACTTAAGCCCAAGTGGGAAGGTCCCTTCATCATCGACCAAGTCCTGACCGGGCGGAGCATACCGCTTCACGTAACGCATCGACAACCGACTCGAGCCGAACCCATGGAACGCAGCCCGTCTCCGAAGATTCTACGCCTAACGCCGGACTCCGGGTTCGCCTCACTCCCCGCCCACCTTTTTTTTTACCGCCTCTCGTCCTCCTCCTTCTTCCCACTTTTTTCCATACCTTTTATGGGCTGATTTGCGCTTTGTTCGCACACACTTGATGTGCTCGGCACTCATTATACACAGGGCTTCTTTAATGAAGCTTATTCATACGGGCTTCATGCCCAATACATGTGTCATACTTCCGCATGTACCTTTTATTCACCATTATATGCATCGATATGACTTAAGTTTTGGCCAAGCTGGGTTGCTCGGCTCTGTGCTTACCCCTACGCTCCCGATTGTTCGGCTAGGAGGTAAAGGGAGCACCTCTGCGATTATTATCACGGGGTCACCGGATGTGTACCTCGACCGGGTGAAGCCGAAAGCTAAGCGTTCTTAAGAGAATATTCGGTCGGTGACTTGAAAGATGATTTATTACTTACTTATTTATCTGCCCCCAGATGCTTTTTCTGCTATTTTCGCAGTCCGGCATTGCACTTTGGGGCATGCCTCCCAGGGAAAGGAACCCTTAACGGAACTATTCTCCCTGGAAGATGTTTCTTACTAACCATTTAATATAACATAACTAGTTGGGCACTTGTCTGATAAAGCAATTATTACCCAGACGCCTTGTCTCCATGCATGCCCCGGTTCTTTTATAACCGTAAGGGTATTCGGACACACTCCGGACTATTGGGTCCCGAGGTTGAAGCGAAACGGTCCGCAAAGACAAACGATCTACAATCCGGCTAGAAGGCATTTTACATGTCATTTCAAATTACATCGTCAAACCGACCGATTGTACTCCTCCTCAATCCCATCTAACAAGGTTGTCTAATTTATACCATGTTGGGAATATTTCGCGCCAGTTCTACTTGGCCGTACATCAAGCTCACAGGATCTCCTTCCCATCAGGCCCCGCAGTCCGACCTCGGCCATGTGGTTTGGGTCACCTTGGTAACGTGTCTTCACCATGGCCCAGGCCTCCTGGCGCCACGACAAGCAGGCCGATATCTTCCACAAACGGAGGCATCGCCGTGCTCCTGAAGCTTCTCATAAGCTCACCAAGGCCCTCGGGTAGGGAGACGGATGGCCATAAAGCATGAACGACGCCACTCATCGCCTGCCGAACACGCTCGAGCAATTGCACTAGCTCGGGAAGTTGGTCACCCGTTGACTCAGGCATTTCCTCATGAGGCGACCTATGAGCACACCTAAAGACATATTTACATCAATCGACTTCCTCGCCAATTCCTCTTTTCAAAGGAATTTGTTCAAGCACTTACTATAAATGTCGCGACGGTCACCGATTCTCCTTCACGGAGCTGCATACCGGGCCCGAACACCTTTCAGCTCTTCTCCTCGCTGGGTGTGGGCATCTTGGAGCTTGTTTCTCTCTTGCTGCACCTTCATAAGCACCCTCTCGCCGGCCTTTAGCTGACGCAGTAGCTGTTGCTTGTCCGGATCTAGTCTGGCGCCCTCTGCAATACTATTGTCAGATCCACGCCGCATTCTGTTAAATAATTATCTTTTCAAAGTACGTCTTACCAGTAGGGGTCTCTATGGCTCCCCTCAGATGCCAAAGGCGGCCTCAAGTTGGGCCTTGCACTCTTGGAGCTCCGACAGATGGGTATTCTTCTCCGTAAGATCCTCATCATAATTGATCCTTAAATCAGTTATTTCAACTATTTTAAGTCTCGAGGGCTCTTGGCATATATAACTATTAAAATTACTTACCCGTATGTCTTTCACATACTGCTCGCTGACTCTGGTTAACCCATCTTGAGCGGCACGGAGGTGCTGCTTCCCGCTTCAAAGGCATTTAACGCCTCCGGGGAGAAACACGCGTCACGAAGAACTGTCCGGCGACGCCTGTGATTCATGACGCTCTCCACCTCAGACCGGGTGGCGGACAGCTTGTCGGCATCCTCCGTCGGAGGAGCGTCCGGCTCACGCCTTGTATTCGCCTCCCCTCTCGGACCATGCATTGGAGCATGGCCGGCGGAGGCTCGATTATAACCTCTCCGGACCTTTGTCCGTGACGCTTCTTCCGAAAAGTTATGAGCATTAATATACCTCCTAGGGATCCTTCCCTTAAAAATAGCGGTGCTCCGTGCCGTTCTTGGCGGACGTTCGGTTGCGTCGCGCTCCTCTTCCGCCTCTTTGGGCCGGATGACCCTTGTTGGCCGGGCCATGTGGTTCGGCTTCCCACCTTAAAGGCACCTCCTGCGATGCACCATCGGTATGGGATGGTCGATTGAGCGGATCAAATAATGGTGTCAAGACCTTGGTCGTAGTCACCGGGAGGCCGGAACAAACCGGGGTAGTCGGTAGTAATGGCGACTAGGGCATTGTCTATGCTACGTTGGTGGAACACCCCGTCAATTAGCTCCACCTTTATGTCCGGATCCTCTTCGGAGGTCGGATCAAGGGATCTTTCCGGATCCTCGGGCTGTGGAGTTAGGCTTCGTATGCCCTCCATGTCCCGGTGCAGCTCCTGCGTCAAAATCACAGAGTAACATACTTGACTTTAAAAGTATGGATCGGGTAGACGAACATCCGCTTACCCAGCTCCGAGGGTTATTCATAGAAAATCCATTCAACGGATTCTTGCGGAGGAAGTCCTCCTCCTCTCCCTTGTACAAGCCGGACAGGATCTTTGCCAGATCGGCTACCGAGCCTGGCCCTTTGCGGCCATGACGGGTGGTGTCGTCTTCCCCGTTGAAATCCCACATAGGGTGGCCCCTATATTGGAGTGGCTACACCCCTCGCATAATGCACGTGGCCATGACTCCAATCATGGTCAATCCGGAGTGGGCCAGTAACCTAATCCGGCCCATCAGATAATGGACGCTCCTATCATCTTCCCGTTGAGGGCTCATGGCGCCAACTTAGGCGTTTCTTCAAGGGAGCATTGTTGAACTCCGGAGGCCGATCCGAATCGGATCCGCAGAGGGCGTCCTCCATGTAGAACCATTCAAGGCCGGTCTTGGACGCCTTCTTCGGGGTGCCGGATAGATATCCGGTCCCGGCGATGCGCCATATTTCGGCTCCGCCCACTTGATATATCGACCCCTCATGAGAACGGGGTACGAGACAAAACAATCTCTTCCACGGCACAAAATGGGGCTCGATGCCCAAGAACAGCTCGCAAAAAGCTACGAAGCCCGCGATGTGCAAAATGGAGGCGGACATGAGGTGGTGAAGTTGAAGTCCGTAGAACTCTAGGAGCCCCCGGAGAAACGGATGTATGGGAAATCCGAGTCCCCTTATTAGATAGGGGACAAAGCATACCCGCTCCCCTTTGGAAGGGTTGGGGACTCTCTCCGCCTGCTTTCCACCCTTGTAGGTGGCTAGTCCGGCTCGAACCGGAACCATGAAAGCTGGGGGAAGATATCCCTCGGTTTGAAGTACCACTAGCTCGCTGTGTGGAACTGAGCATCTCCCCCAATCTCCTGGCTTAGGGCTGGGAGCGTGAGAGGAGGAGCCGCGTCAACTATCCATGATAGAATGGATTTTTGTCAGAGGCGCTTCAATGAGAACTTGCGGATGGAGGATGGTGTGAGCTGGATCTAGATCCTCGCCTCTCTTATAGGTGGCTCGTTCGCACGGCTAGGGGAAAAATGTAAAAATATCCCATCCTTTCGCATTCGTACGACATGTGGAAGAAGGCCATTATTGGGCGTAGAAGCCAAGGAGCGCAACATTTATAAAGAAGCCGGACACTATTCGACGGGAACATGAAGATTGAAGGAGAACCCGCCTTGCAACGCCGAAGACAATATACGCGCCGGACTCGTCATCGCTGAAGCCCGGTTAAAGAGACTCTTGAGGAGTTCCGAACTAGGGGTGTCCGGATAGCGGACTATCATCATCGGCGGACTCCAAGACTATGAAGATACAAGATTGAAGACTTCGTCCGTGTCCGGATGGGACTTTCCTTGGCGTGGAAGGCAAGCTTGGCGATACGGATATGTAGATCTCCTACCATTGTAACCGATTCTGTGTAACCCTAACCCTATCCGGTGTCTATATAAACCGGAGGGTTTTAGTCCATAGGACGAACAACAATCATACCATATGCTAGCTTCTAGGGTTTAGCCTCTTTGATCTCGTGGTAGATCCACTCTTGTAACACACATCATCAATATTAATCAAGTAGGACGTAGGGTTTTACCTCCATCAAGAGGGCCCGAACCTGGGCAAAACATCGTGTCCCTTGTCTCATGTTACCATCCGCCTAGACGCACAGTTCGGGACCCCCTACCCGAGATCCGCCGGTTTTGACACCGACATTGACCTTCTCCGAGCTTGCTAACTCTCTATCCCTCCATGGATTCTTGCTAGTTTTTTAGGGAAAATAGAGAAGAGATCTAGATCCACATTTCCACCAATCACTTTCTCCTCTATGTGAGGGGAACCCCTTGAATCTAGATCTTGGAGTTCTTTGTGTTCTCTTCTTCGTTCTTCCTCTCACTTTCCTCCATAGCATTAGTTGTTGTGGTGGGATTTGGGAGAGAAGGACTTGGGCACTCTATGTGCCCTTGCCATTGCATTTGGTGCATCGGTTTGAGTTCTCCACGGTGATACGTGGAAGTGAAAGTTGAGAAGCTTATTACTCTTGGGTGTTTGGGCACCCTAGAGCTTGTTTCTCTTGGGTGCTTTCGTGCCCTAGACGGTTGGTGCGTTCAGAGCTCAATCATTGTGGTGTAAAGCTCCGGGCTAGCGTGAGGGTCTCCAATTAGGTTGTGGAGATTGCCCCGAGCAATTCGTACGGGTTTTGGTAACCGCCCCAAGGGTTGCCAAAGTGTACGGGTTCGGTGACCGCCCCAAGGGTTGCCATTTATACGGGTTTGGTGACCGCCCTCAAGGGTCCCTTAGTGGAATCACGACATCTTGCATTGTCTTGAAAGGCGTGAGGAGATTACGGTGGCCCTAGTAGCTTCTTGGGGAGCATTGTGGCTCCACACCGCTCCAAATGGAGATTAGCATCCGCAAGGGTGTGAACTTCTGGATACATCATCGTCTCGGCATGCCTCGGTTATCTCTTACCCGAGTCCTTTACTTATGCACTTTACTTTGTGATAGCCATGGTGTTTCATGTTATATATCTTGCTATCACTTAGTTGTTTATCTTGCTTAGCATAAGTTTTTGGTGCACATAGGTGAGCCTAGTTGTTTTAGGTTTTGTGCTTGACAAATTAAACGCTAGTTTTATTCCGCATTTGTTCAAGCCTAAAGCGTAATTATTTTAAAGCACCTATTCACCCCCCCCCCCCCTAGGCGACATCCACGATCTTTCAAACTTGCCAACAATGAAGCCATAAAGAGAGTATTTCTTGTCCCTAACATTGACATCCACTCGGTTCATTTGGGGCATCCTTTAATCCTCCCCGCCAAAGATAGATCCATTGCTTACAGCTTCATCTTGACAAATTCATAGCCAAATTAAGTGGTTATAATGCTAACAAGCTCTCTCATACAGCAAGGTTTACTCTTATATATCAATTTTATTTTGCTTCTATTCCGGCCTACTACAAGTCCAACATTATTTTCCCTAAGAAACTCATTGCAAGACTCAAACCATCACCAGGAACTTTTGGTGACGGGCATTAGAGAGGAGCCTACTACCAAATATCACTGTCTTAGAGCTTGGAAGGACAATTGCTCTCCTAAAAGGGAAGGAGGATTGGGGGTTAAGAATCTTCAGTCTTTGAATCAAGGCTCAATTGTTCATGCAGCTTGGAGGATTGCTGAAAATCCCGACAATCATCTTCACCAAGTCCTCAAATCTGAATATTTTCATGTCATCTCCTTCTGGGAAGCCAATCCCTCTCTTCCCAAATCTACCTTTTGGGCCTCCATTATGAAAGTCAAACCTATGCTCTGAATTCATGCTTTCTATCAAATCACCCAATGCAACATATCCATTTGGAGCACACCCCGGTGCCATTTGGCACTCAATCTGTGATCACCTAATTATCCAGCACAACCAATACAGGTACCATGCACTCGTCAAAGATCTTTGGATCCCAAATCAGAAAATCTGGAATAACAAGCTCATTGATACTCTTTTTGAGCAACTTGTAACTAACATCATTAAAAGCACTCCCATCATCCAGAGTAATGACAAAGACATCCTTTGCTGGGATCTTACTCCTACAGGTAAATGTAACTCTAAGCCAACTTAAAAACTTTGCCTTCAAGGGATGCAGGAACAAGCTGGGCCTAGGCCCAGGCTAGTGAACACTCAGGTTAAACTTATTCTTCAACAATTTTGGAAGAACAAACAAATGGTTCCTAGGGTTCAAGCTTTTGCTTGGAAAATCCTAAGAAGGGCTATTCCTACATGCAAAACAGTTGGCAGGTCTGCAACTCATATCGGTAAGTTATGCTCTTGATGCAACCTCGAGGAGGACAATCTACATGTGTTCTTCCTCCCTGACTTTACTAGGACAGCCTGGTTCTTTGAACCTTGGTTAATTAAAACAGATATTCTCGCTTGAACTCACAGGTCCTTGGTAGAGATTATTCAAACACTTCTTAATTTGCACCATCCACATGCTTCTATAGAAAATATTTTCACTTTCATGTGGTGCTTATGGGAATCTAGAAATGATAATCGCTTTGGCGGAAAGTGGGTGCTCCTATGCAGGTTTCTCATGGGACGAAGGCAATAACTTCCAGCCAAAACCTGACAACTTATGTAGATCTAGACCATCACAAAGTTGCAGGGCACGAGTAAGGAGGCGATGCCACCATCTACAAATCTAGTGTAGGGGGCACCATCAAGTCCGACTTGCTTATTAAAGGTCCAAAAGCTTCCCAGATGCCTCCTGGAAGAACAAAAATATTCTTGCCTCTGCTGAAGGAACTAAGACAGGGACGGGAGTGTTTCTACATTTTTCTAAAGAAATCTACAGCTACAAAATTGTGGTACGGGCCTCTGATCCAGCTGTAACTTCGCCACTACATGCTGAAGCATTAGGTCTCCTACTCGCGGCAAAAATCTCCCAACATCTTCAACTACAATAGGTTACATTCCTCACTAACAACTTGACCTTAGCCAAGACAACAACATAAAGAAATGTATCTCTCTAAATATGATCAATTGGAAAATTAGGAAGCACTTAGCAGATTATCACCTTGTCTCTGCTGGTCTGCAAGCTCATGTGTACAATATCTCGAGATACCTCAACAGTGCATCTCATAGTTGTGCATATTAGGTTCTGAACCGATCTTCGGCAAAACCTACTTTCATTTGTGTCAACTCAGCACATACGAACAGATGTTGCCCTGTTGTTCAGTCGCTAGCTCATTTCATTTGCCAGGTTTTGTAATCTATGTGTAAACTATTGTTGAGCTGAATATATGTGGTAATGCTACACCTACGTACAAGCAGCTGCGTGTTTTACGTAATTAGCAACATGGACAATTTTGATTGGAGATAGGGAAAGGTGGGGGCCACCAGCCTGAAAATCAGGGGTCGTCGCTTTGGTCCGCCGCGTGCTCTGCGCGATCCCTTCACACATCATGGTGGTCATCACTCTCTGCCCGACGATCCTCAAGCAAGTGAACAGGACCATTCGTGACTTCCTCTGGCACGGCAGGAAGGAGACCAGTGCCGGCAATGGCCTGGTGCATTGGCAGCGGGTCTGTCGCCCCCTCTAGCTGGGCGGACTTGGCATTACAGACGTACACCGCTAAGAAATCGCGCTTCGTGCACGTTGGCTATGGCTTCAGAGGATATACCCCACCAGGCCATGGGCGCATCTTCACCTCCCTAGTGACCTTGACACGACCTCCATCTTTCGGGCATCCACGTCTTGGGCTGTTGGCAACGGCCAGACTTGCCGATTCTGGACGGATCCTTGGATCGATCGCCAGGCCATCTCCGATATCGCCCCGTTCCTCCTTCCCCTTGTGTCCCGTCAACGGCGCAAGGGACGGTGGTGGAGGGTCTCCGCGACTGTAGTTGGGTTGTCGACCTTCACGGCGCTCTGACGCTAGGCGCGATGCTCGAGTACGTGCAACTCTGGAGGCGGCTACGACATCTCACCCTATCCAGCTCCCCCGACCGCCTCTCCTGGCGATGGACCGCGAACGTCAAATATTCCGCCCGATCATACTACTGGGCATTGTTTGCTGGATCTACGACAACCCCATTCTGGAGCCTGACTTGGAGATGCTGGGCACCCCTTCGTGTCAAGATGTTCACCTGGCCGGCCGACCTCGACCGTTGCTGGACTGTTGCTCGCCTGGCCAGGCACGGTCTGCCGCACAACGACCGCTGCGCCCTCTGCGACCAGGCGGAGGAGACCATGCAACATATTATCATCGGGTGCCCCTTCTCTAGACAAATCTGGCACGACGTGCTAGCCTGGGTGCGCGCTACCACCCCTCCTCCCTACTGGCACCGAGGAGTTCCTCCCGTGGTGTGCGTCTACGATCATGGGATCCCCTACTGGCCATCGCAAGGGCCTTGCCACGCTCGCGGTACTAACGGCATGGTCCATATGGAAACAGCGCAACCGGTGTGTTTTCGACGGTGAGACCCCCTCCATCTCGCAGCTCTTCGCGTCTATCCAGGACAAAGTTTTTGCTTCAAAGAAATAGAAATATCATCATATAGAGTCAGGGAATGGAATAGAGTCAGCGAATGAAGCATATTCATTAACAACTCCATTTACAGATCAAGGCCCGTTCCTGGGCCAGGGCAGGCAGGCACGGACTAAACTCGTTACTTGCATAAGTTCATAGTCTCGTCCTTGGGCTGAGCAGCCCGTCACCAATGCTCTGCGGCTCTTTGTCTTGCCCTAGTGCACAGGACATTGAGTTTGCACCCCCCCTCCCCCCGGAAATTGTGTTTGCGCCCCCCCCCCCCCCCCCTGTTGTATTCACTCTTCCTATCAATGAAAAGATATTTGCGAAAAAAAGAAAACCAGGTGTGGGAGAGAGAGTTGGTTAGAAAGGTTACGTATTATATAGGTGCTCGTAGATGTAGGATTATTGGAATATAATGCTCCTTTGACGCCCTTCAATGTTAGAAAGAAAAAACATTAGATTTTGGACGGCATGCGTGACTGTCCACTCCTACTACTCGAAATAAAGAGCTCGCTTACCTAAAAACAAAAAGCACGCACGCATGGGACGAGATTTTCTAAAAACGCACGGGACGAGACTGAGAGGCGGGCCCGTCTCACGGCACGTGGGCGAGGTGGCCCCACATGGCAGCCAGCGGGGCGCCGTGAGGGCCGAAAAGAGGGAGGAGCGAACAAAAAGAAAGCTGCGGGAAAAGGAGCCAAATGCTCTCTCAAAGTACGGGCCTGGGGGCATAATTACCTCCCCTCCCCACCCTCCGTACCCGCTTTTTACCCCACTACTAGGTCCGCTAATCATAATTTTCTGTGCATCAGCCAGCCCAGCCCCTCTGCAGATGCAAACGAAACGAACAACATTTCCTAAAAAAAAAACGAAACGAACAACAGGTCCGCTCAGTGGATAACCACGTCTCCCGGACACAGAGGAGCGGTTAAGAAATTGGGCGATGCTAGGCGCCGGTGCGCCGGCCGAACGTTTCGGCCGGTCGCATCCTAGCCGTCAGATCGGCCCGTCCCGAGCCGTTGGATCCTTATCCAATCAGGTCGTCGTTTTCCTCCCGCGAGCGCGTAACGAGCGTTGTCTTTCTCTTGCGAACCTCATCTCACCGGCTGCCCGCGTTCCCCCTCGTCGCCGCCCCTCCCTCGCCTGCCCTCCTCGTCCCTGATCGTCGTCCTCACCGGCCATCTTTCCCGGCCGCCATGTCAGTAGTCCTCGGCCGTCCTGTTCATCGGCTTCCATGCAATAACCCATCCTGCGGTTGTAGCTTCCATGACCACCGTTGCGACTCGGTGGCGGCCGGAGCTCACCGGCGTGCTCACCGGTGTGTGCTCGGCGCTCATCCCCGCTATGCGAACAAAAAGATCGAGCACCGGGGAGATGCTCGGTCGCAACCTCTGACGAAAAAAGCTACAACTAGCGATAGGAAAAGCTTCAACCGGCCATTTAAAAAGCTTCAACCAGTATATGACTGGAGCTATGGATGACCAAGAAAAGTTACAACCGGTGACAGAGAAAGCTTCATCTAGCGATGAAAAAAAAGCTTCATCAAACTATAAAAAAAGTTTCAACCGTGGAAACAAAAGCTATGGACGAAAAGTTACAACCAGTGACAGAAAAAGCTTCATCTAGCGATGAAAAAAGGTTCATCCGACTATAAGAAAAGTTTCAACCGTGGAAACGAAGCCATGGATGAAAAACGAAAAGTTGCAATCGACAGTTATAAAAGTTACAACCACATTGAAAAAAGCTTCAAACTCCTTATCTCAGCTGCGACCCCGCGATGACGATGACGCCTTTTTGCTGCAACAACAGTAGTAGACTTTTGCTACCACCAGCAATTGAATTTGCTACAACCGTTTCATCAAAAAATCACCGTCGGGTGTAGTCTGCCATGGCTCCGGCGAGGTAGGCAGAGCTCCGATGCATGCGAGGTAAGCGTCGCCGTGGTAGCACCCGTCGCCCCGGTTGCTGAGATCTCCGTGGTCACCGCCCTCGATCATGGCCGAGATGGAATGGTCACCGTGCAGATCCATGGCAGCTTCGGGGAGGGAACGCGTGGTCTTTGCGGCCGGGGGGGAGGGGGAAGGGATGGGGAAGGGGGGAGGAGGGCGGAAGAAGAGGCGGCGCGCGCCCGTGAAATGCACGAGATGTGGGGGAGCTGCGATGAAGGAGACGCGGGGAAAAGGGAGACCGGCCCAATGTTCCGCCGGTGCCCCGGCTCCAAACGTTTTCCTAAGGCTGGTCACAATGGGGAGGAACTTAGGAGTAACATCACACACTTCAGTACAACTTTGCTTATGTGGCACATATTTAATGAAGAGAGAGGTGCTTGTGGTAACTAGCTAAGTTGCCGGAACATCACACACTCCAAGAAACAATGAGTCTATAACCTATAAATACATCGTTGCATGACACTACATAGATGTTCCTACCCACTATGAAGGTACTAGTAGTAACATAGTCTAGAGAAGTGTGTATGTTATTACTAGCTTATGTTCTTGCCGATTGTGACCTAAGAAATTTCCGCAGGAACGAGAGATTAATAAGCAGTCGGTCAAATTTCGGTTTACCATTACTGGCGCAGGAGGAAACTTACCGGATATGGGCGGAAAAGGGAATTGATTGCGGCAACAGTGGCGCTACGGCGTGCGTGTGGGGGACTTTGAGGAGGGACAGGGGTGTAGAATAGGTTTTCGGGGACAGGTTCTGGGCATGGCGCGCGTTTCTCCACGCGCCCCTGCTCCGTCTCGGGCTCCCCCTCCCCCTCGTCTCTCCTCCCTATGCCATCTGCTGCCGCTAGAGCCACCCCGAGGAACGAGAGAGACCGTGGTATGGTAAACGTAAACCCAACCGTGGTGGGGTGGGGTGAAAACGGAGGGGAGGGGGAGGGAATCCAGGCGGACGGACGGACGGACGGGAGAGGAGAATGTCTGGTTCCGGTCTTCATGCTCTGTCCCGTGGCTGCGTGCGTGCGTACGTGCTGCGCTGAGCTGCGAGATGCGCCGGCAACCCAAAAAGCCTCGCCCGCCCTTTTGATTCCCCCACGCCAATGCCTTTGCTGCTCCCTGCTCCGCTCCCCTCCGCTCACCGTGAGAGCCTGGGATAGTCTCTCTTCTCGCCCCGCCGTTCCGTTTCGACTTAAAGCTCCTCCCGAGGAAGCTCGCCCGCTCGTCTTGGTAGGAGGCGCGGGCCGCGTGACGTGACGGTGAGCTCTCTCTCTATCTCGCACGCCCCCTGCGGAGGAGGAGCAGGAGCAGGGCGACGTTTTCGCCGTTTCTGTCTTCTTCCTCAGGTATAATCTTGGCACCGTGCAGAGCTCCTCGCGCCCTCTCCTGCCAAATCTCCGACCCCTCTTCGCTGCGCTGAGCTTGCCCGTTTGCGTTTCGCTGTCCTCTTTCGGCTGCAATCAATCCCCCCTCGTTGATAAGCAGGAAGCATGCAGACAATGGCATCTTGATAGACCAATCTTTGATTCTATTCCTCGAGCATTTCCCCTAGAGAGATTTCTTCTCTCCTCCTTGCTGCCAAATCGGTTCTTTGCTCCAATGGCGCCGGGAGTCGGGACGGCGGCGGCGGCCAAGAACCCTACCAAAACCCTCGCCGCCATCCTCCTCCTCGTCCTCCTGCTCGCCGACCTCCCGCTCTGCGCCTCCCAGCCGCCGCTGCACTCCCAGCCCCTGCCCGCCACCCAGTCCCCGGCCGCGCCCCTCCCGCCGCCGCAGCCGAGGGCCCCCCACGCGCGGGCCGGCGGCGCCGCCCGCCTCCGCCGCATCGCGCTCGGCGTGCTCCTCGGCTCGCTCGCCGGCTTCCTCCTCTCCCTCGCCTTCCTCTACGCCATCCGCGTCGCCGTGCTCCACGCCGGGAACGCGCCGGCCGTCGCCCGGGGCCCCGTCTCCTTCACCCCGCAAATCTCGCCCAAGAGCCTCCAGTGCGCGCTCCCCTCGGCGCGCCCGCTCGCGCGCGGGCCCCGCGGGACGTACCACAAGCTCGACCTCGACGGCGACCTCACCGTCGCCGTCAAGGTGCTCGACCTCGCCGCCGCCGCCCGCGCCTCACCCTCGCCCTCGCCCTCGCCCTCGCGGCCGGCGAGCAGCTCCAAGTCCGACATGCGGAGGGTGCAGCGGCAGCTGGAGCTGCTCGCCCGGGTGCGGCACCTCAACGTGATGAGCCTCAAGGCCTACGTCCGCGACGCCGACCGGCTCTCGCTCGTCTACGACTTCGTCCCGGGGGGCAGCCTCGAGGACGTGATGAAGAGGGTGAGGTCGCAGCAGGTCAGCCTCAGCTGGGACACCAGGAACAGGATTGCGGCCGGGGTGGCCAAGGGGCTGCGCCACCTGCACTTCGAGTGCAACCCCAGGATACTGCATTGCAACCTCAAGCCGTCCAACGTGATGCTGGAGGAAGGCTTCGAGCCGGTGCTGGCGGATTGCGGCGTTGCGAGGCTGATCGATTCCGGTTCACCTGATCCGGAGTCGTCCGGCAGCCTCTACACTGCTCCAGAGTGCTACCAAAGTAGCAGGTAAAAATCTATGTGTTGTCCTTTTTCAGATTTCAGTGTTCAATTCAGATAAATCTATTAATAGCTTACTGATTGCAGTATAACAACTACTGTATTTCTCAAATTAACAATGTGGTTTGCTTGTCTGTTCATTATAATTATAATGCGGGCAAATTAAACCTAGGATAGGCATCATTATCATTGCGAGGAAGGTAGCTCGAATTAAATCTTCTGTAAAGTCCAGATATTTTGTTGTTAGATTTTGTATTTTAGAAACAGATATCCTGTGTGTACATGTTCAAATGTTGCATGCCACAATTTTATAGGTATGAAGCAAACAACTCAAAGTATTTCAGATTGCAGAAATCCGTGATGTGCGATATCTGCTATTGGCACTGAATACCTTAAATTTTTAGCTACAACTCAATAAAATATCGTGAACCCATACTTATTCATCTGTGAATTAACATGTGTAATTGTGTGGTGATAATATGAGACAATTTTTTCGTTTGAACCATAAGCATTGCAACACCATATACTACCAAAACAAGTGTTTGACATTCCATTTCATTATTGCTTGCATCCATAGTTTCATTTGATTTGTGTCCCCAGTTAACAGTGCGTAATCATTGGCTAGCAAACACTGTTGTCTGTTTCCTTTCATTAGACTCTTCTGAATTTGGTTTTCTAGTTATTCGACTGTGTTGACGATAAGTAGACTTCACTTCCGCGTCATTTGAATTTCATTTGAATTTAATCAGTGAAATGAGTAAGAGAGAAGACATAAAGCATATTAATACTAAAGAATACCAGAGGGCTTTATTGAAGGTACCCAGCTTTTGCTTTTTGTAACTGGAGAATCTTTACTTTGTTAGGGAACCTGCATCTAACCTTTTTGAATTACCTTTGATTGTTACGCTTTCCATATATTCCCGCATGAGCACATACAGCTGTTGGCCCACCCCCTGTTCTTCTACTAAAAATATCGATATATTTCAGTCTAGCCTCTTGTATATCAATCAGAGAATAGATGCTTTGAGGATTGGTGTTCTATATTCTTATTCCAATCTCTTTCAGATAAGTACATCATCAGTAAACTTATGGAAGTTAACGTGCAGATAAGGACTTTTAACCAGACTACTTTAACCACATCAGTAACTCATGAATTATTTATTTATTTTTCATGGTTGATCAATTTTACAAGTTTAGTGGTCTGTAATATAAAACTTAAATTCCACTGCACTTGGTAGGTTGGGCGATAGCTTCGCTTAGGGGCTATGTTGCCTTTGGCGTTTTGGGCTGCTGTGCGGCTTGTGCTCGGCTGCTTTAGTTCTCAGGGCGTGCATCGTTTCCGAACGTGTTTCCTTGGTCAGGTTTCCTTTCTGGTAGCTTGTTACAGACATTGTGGTTTCTGATATATGGAAATCGGAGAGGCCGCTCTCTTTTTCAAAAAAAAAAAAACTTTAGTGGTCAATCCTAATAGAGCTTGTGTTTTTCTTCTGTTAGATGGTTCAGAACTTCAATATCATGTACTGCCATCCATATGTTTTTCAGCTCTTAGGTGTTTCTGAGCATTTAGATTCAAACATTTGCTTGTGCAGGTACACAGATAAGTGCGACGTCTATGCTTTCGGCATGATCCTCGGCGTTCTGCTCACCGGGAAAGACCCCGCGGACCCGTTTTTCTCAGGAGAAAGTGGACGGGGCAGCCTGGCACGATGGCTCCGTCACATGCAGCATTCCGGCGACATGAAAGAAGCGCTGGACATCAGCATTATAGGGGAGGAGGTCGATGAGGAGGAGATGGTGATGGCCGTTAGGGTTGCCATCGTGTGCCTCTCGGAGTTGCCAGCCGATCGGCCATCCAGCGACGAACTCGTCGCGATGCTCGCCCAGCTCCACAGCTTCTAGGCACCGCCAACATTGTTCTAGCTGAAAATTTCTTCAGAACCCCGCTAAAATCTCCCCGTATGGTCTTCCAACTCGCGGGACGACGCCGAATGGAGCTTGATCGAACGCCGGCCGGCCATACAGCCCTACCATTCAGCTTCTTCAGCTGAATTCAGTTGGGAACCAGCAATGTAGAGGCCAAACAACAAGTGTGGCAAAATAGCTGCCCATCAGCTTCATGGCACATGCTGGTGGTTGAGGTTCATGTAAGATGATGATGGTGATGTTCTGGCCATGAATGAGCCTGGGGACAACAAATGTGCATATATGTAGACTGTAGTGTGTGTTCTGTAGAATGGTGCATATCTTGTTGGATCTCCCTTTGCTGCAGGGGGAGGGTGATGTTTTGGCCTGTGCATTGACCCATCAGAGACATGGGCCCCTCTCTCAGCTTGCCCATGGCCTGGTGTCCGTCCGTTCGACGAGTCGTCGGGCCCATCACGGGTTTGGGCATCATTTCTCTTCATGTCACATGTCTCACCACTCTTGACACGTCCTGATAAATCCGTACCGTACCTGGCTGTTTGTGTGTGTGTGTGAGTAAAATGTAGCCATGTTCAGTGAGTAAAATGTAGGGTCCTGGATGTGTAAAAACGAGAACCGTCTGCTTGGTGTGCGAAGTAACAGGCTGACAACACAGCACAACACATAGTAATAACAGGCTAACAGCACGGCACAGCACCTTTAGATGATACTCCCTCTGTAAACTAATATAAGAGCGTTTAGATCACTATTTCAGTATTCTAAACGCTCTTATATTTGTTTACGGAGGGAATACATTATAACTGAGCACTTTAGATGATACATTATAACTGAGCACTTTGAGAGGGCAGCACAGCACCTTTAGATGATACTTCCTCTGTCCAGAAATACTTGTTGGAGGAATGGATGTATCTAGACATATCTTAGTTTTAGATACATTCATTTTTATCCATTTCTTCGATAAGTATTTCCGGACGGAGGGAATACACACTTTCCCTGCCCTCTCAAGGCTTCTGGCCATCAGATCTACGAATTTAAGAATTTTTGGCCGTTGGATGGATTTGCAAAAGCTCGTTCCCGTAACAAAATGGACGATCTGCCATTATTTGGGCCTGCTGGGCATTAGATGTTCAAGAGACCAACGGAAAAAAAAAACAGGGCAGTGTTCGCAGCCGCACATCCCTCGGTCTCGCGGAAAAAGGTCTTTCTCTACCGTCGATCTCGCGGGCGGGCGAACCGATCACGCAGCCGCACTTTTCAACCAATCTCGCGGGCGGTTGATATTGTTCAGTAATTTGCTAATATTACCATTGAAAACTAATACTCCCTCCCTACAAAGTAAAGTCATTTATTTTGAGACGGAGGGAGTAGACGATGGCTGCAATGAGCAGTGTTAGTCATAATCAAACAAAAGCGGGCAAAAAAGAGCAAGTGAACATTACACCATCAAGCACGAATCCTTTATTATTGCATGAAGAGAGCCTCTTAATTTACTTATGTTGTAATGCATAGACTCATAGCAATAGCACCGATCGAGCATGCACGAAATGACATATGCCTAAATTGGTAGAGCAGTGCAGTTCTTGTAGCACCTGCATACGGTCACGTAGCAGCGGCCTCTGTCATAACCCTCTTTCTGGCAGACCACATTGCAGGTGCCGTGCTTTACACACATGTTGCCATCCCAGGTTTGGCTATCATGACCTTCACAGCCATCAGATCCCATCCCTTCTGCATCCATTAGCAAACAATAAGAATCAAGTAATTAAGTTGACTTGGATTAGTATGAACTGGAGATGTGTAGGTTAATTGTGTTCCTACCAGATGAAAGGAGAAGCAGCATCACCAACCACAAGCATATCAATTTCTTATTGGTTCCCACTAGTCCTTTGCCCATATTCGTCGTGTATCGATGATGTATTGCCAGATATTCTTCCAAACTCGAACAGATGAAAGTATGTTCACGATTCATATATATAGTTGAAGTATGTGGATATTAACATGGTTATCTTTATGATATATTAAATTTTGGCATCAACGGTTATCCAAATGGTTATGTTTATTGACGTCCTATGTTTGTTGAGGAGCTAAACTTAGCGAGTATTGATGTTTAAATTTAGGCGTCGATAAATATTAGTTCGTTTATGATTATACATGGATTTTAACCTATTTTTTGTGAAGATTTGTTTTAGGCATTTATTTCTCTCCATAATTGATATAGGAAAATTAAAAATCTCCTCCCAAACCTTTCAGGATAACTAAAGACTTAAATTAGCTGGCCAAATGGGCTGGACCAACCAGGTCGGCCCGCGAGCACGCCGACACGGCCCGCCATGGGCCAGGCACGACACGGGCTAAACGGGCCGGGCCCGGCACGCGGCAACCCCTAGGCCGTGCTTGGGCTGCTAGGCTGAGCACTTGGACCGGCACGGCATGGCCCGATTATCTTTTTTATTTTTTTATATATCTCTATATGGTCCAACATGTAAAAATAGGCTAAAAACGCCCAGCGCGCCAAATAGCAGTCAGATTAGCGTGCCTGGCATGCCGGTGGGCCGGCCCGATTAGCAGCTGGGCCTTGCATGGGCTGCAGGCTGCAGCACGCGGGCCGACATGGCACGACCCATATAATAATCGTGGGTAGGCGGGCCGGACCGTTTGGCCAGCTATGAAACCAATTAGCATATTTATTGATGGCACAACCTGTTCTTAAGATCAAAATGGATTTGAATCAGACTAGTCTGTAGGAATTTAGGGCCCTTAGAAAAAAAAACCCGGCTAAACAGGGCCCTAACATTCAAAATAAATATGACTATATCATAATTTCACTTAATTATAACAAGGACGGAAGTACTTATGCAAGCACGGTGAATCAAAAAAATGAATGCATGCATGTTCAACAATCTGAAGGGTGAACACATAAAAGGTCATGCATGAGTTCTAATTCGTAACGACAAAAGGTAATCACGTTAAAAATTATGGGTATGTCACAAGGAGCGAATATTCAAGCGAGTCGCAAGCTAGGCAACACCTAAAATCTAACTGTTACGCACCTTTATGCACTACTCTGTGGGACCAGATGAAGTCACTCGATGAGACTAACTAGTACAAAAGGTTTGAACTTTATACTTTTCGGTGAGACCAGCTGGAACAGCTCGGTGAGACCGAATGGCGATGACCTAATATCTTTCCACAATGCGGTGACACCGATCGGAACCACTTGGAATTTTCGAGATGAAATCAATAGGTTACAGAAGGTTGGCAAGTTGAAAGAATCGATACGGTCGACTAGAGGGGGCGGGGGAGGGGGGGGGGGTGAATAGGAGACAACAAATTTTAATCTTTCTTGTTAATTTTAAGGTTTAACGGATAAATAGGGTTCACTAGGTATGCAACTAGGTGAACACAACCTATATGACAAGCAAGCTTAAAGCAAGATATGCTAGCCCACAGTCTAATTAGCAAGCCAACAAGCATACAAGGCAAAGTAAGGTGCGGGAAAGGATTAACCACAAGTGAGGTCAGGACGCGGATTTTATCCCGAAGTTCACTCTTCCTTGGGGAAGAGCTACTCTCCGTTTAGAGCGGTGCCGGAGCCAAAGCTTGTGGAACGCCACGAAGGCTCACCGTAGTCTCTTTCGAGTCACCCCCAACGGATGAGCCTCGAATCACTCGGGGTTGATCTTGAAGGCGACCACCACACCTTTACAAACTTCTCCGGAGCACACCACAAGCAAGGAAGCTTCCGGAGGAACCTCTAACCGCCTAGGAGCCCAAGCTCCAAGAGTAACAAGTCAATGGGAAAGAAATGTTGCGGGGAACGCAATTTGGTTTGGTCAAGATGTAGATCGGGTCTTGCTCTCCCAATCCCCAAAGTTTCAACAAGTTTGGGTGGAGGGATTGAGAGTATTGAGCAAAATGAGGTGTAGCAATGGTGGAGCTCAACAAGACATTAGGTTTAGGGATGGACAAAGAAGAAGGGGGGGGGGGGTTATAGTGTTTGCCTCGGGGTGGCAGTTTCTGCCCGTTGGACCCTGTGCGCACGGGCTAAGTCAGCCCCGTGCGCACGGGGTACTCAGAGACTTCCACACCACCTCGTGTGCACGGGGGTCAAAAGACCCCGTGCGCACGAGGTACTCAGAGAGTTTACGCAGTACCCCATGCGGATGGGGGTCAACAGATCCCGTGCGCACGGGGTACCCAGAGAGTTACGCAGTACCCCGTGCGCACGGGGTACCCAGTAAGTTTCTGTTGCAATCACTCTGATTACCACATGCACGCACACTATGTTTTTAGATGGTAGGAATGGGTAGGCTGGTGTATATGGTTCGGCGATGGCATTCCCACACAAGTTTTGTCCACACCAACCCCTCTTAATACTGTGGTCTTTCCTACGACTCGAAAAAACCAAAAACTAAAACCTTCGAATCGCTGGTAGACCACACCTTTGAACTTTTTGAATTGGGGGGGGGGGGGTCGGACATCTCCATCACGAAGCACTTGGAACCAATATCTTGAGATAAACTTTAGCAACCGATATTAGTTCAACTAACCACATTGTCATCTCGGTGGGACCGAGTTGCTAGGGTTTAGCCAGTGGCTATGTCAAGTATATCTCGGTGGGTCTTGATGTATGTGTTTCGGTGGGGCCAAGAAGGTTTTAGGGTTTGGGACATAGATGAATGTGAGAGTGTGGCGGAGGGTTTTGGAGCAATATCTATAAGCACTTGAGCAAATAGTCCAGAATTAAAACATCATCCCTTTTAATAGTACTGCCTTTCCTATGGACTCAATGTGATCTTGGATCACTTAACAAAAAATGCAGAGTCTTGAAGCTTTTACCAATGCTTGTCCTTTAGTAGCTTGAGGGGTCCACATCTCCATCCATGTACCTGCCTAGGTTGAACACTTCCTAAAATATACTCAAGGGAAACATTAGTCCAACGATATGTATGTTGACATGAATTACTAAAACCAGCAAGGTAGCAAATATGCTTTCATGTGATACCGAAGATTCTCTAATCTCGTCGAGCTGCAATATCCTGCCACTCACTCTTTTTTCGAGAAACCTTTTCTCCAAAATACATCATTCTTAGTGACAAACACCTTTGCCTCCGGCGTAGGATTGAAGAAATTCCCAATATATTTAGATAACCAACAAAGTAGGACAAATCTGATTTTGGATTTAAACTTGTAAATTTTTTACATATGCTTCCCAAAATCAAGAAAAGATAATTTGGTTTGGCTTCTCAAGCCATATCCTATATGTCATTTCAACATATATGATGGCGTTCTTTTTAGTGTAGAAGTTGAAGCTGAAGGAAATATGGCCTAGAGGCAATAATAAAGTTGTTATTTATATTTACTTATATCATGATAAATGTTTATTATTCATGCTAGAATTGTATTAATCGGAAACTTAGTACATGTGTGAATACATAAATAAAACAGAGTGCCCCTAGTATGCCTCTACTTGACTGGCTCGTTAATCAAAGATGGTTAAGTTTCCTGACCATAGACATGTGTTGTCATTTGATGAACGGGATCACATCATTAGAGAATGATGTGATGGACAAGACCCATCCGTTAGCTTAGCATAATGACCGTTAAGTTTTATTGCTATTGCTTTCTTCACGACTTATACATATTCCTCTGACTATGAGATTATGCAACTCCCGAATACCGGAGGAACACCTTATGTGCTATCAAACGTCACAATGTAACTGGGTGATTATAAAGATGCTCTACAGATGTCTCCGAAGGTGTATGTTGGGTTGGCATAGATCGAGACTAGGATTTGTCACTCCGTGTATCAGGGAGGAATCTCTGGGCCCTCTCGGTAATGCACATCACTATGAGCCTTGCAAGCAATGTGACTAATGAGTTAGTTACGGGATGATGCATTACCGAACGAGTAAAGAGACTTGCCGGTAACGATATTGAACTAGGTATGATGATACCGACGATCGAACCTCGGGCAAGTAACATACCGATGACAAAGGGAATGACGTATGTTGTTATTGCGGTTTGACCGATAAGGATCTTCGTAGAATATGTAGGAACCAATATGAGCATCCAGGTTCCGCTATTGGTTATTGACCGGAGATGTGTCTCGGTCATGTCTACATAGTTCTCGAACCCGTAGGGTCCGCACGCTTAACATTCGATCATGATTTGTATTATGAGTTATGTGTTTTGGTGAATGAAGTTTGTTTAGAGTCTTGGATGAGATCACGGACATGACGAGGAGTCTCGAAATGGCCGAGAGGTAAAGATTCATATATTGGAAGGTTATGTACTGGTGTCGCTTGAAGCTACGTCGGTATTTCCCCAAAGAGGAAGGGATGATGCAGCACAGCGGTGGTAGGTATTTCCCTCAGATATGAAATCAAGGTTGTCGAACCAGTAGGAGAACCAAGCAACACAATGTAAACAACCCCTGCACACAGATAACAAATCCTCACAACCTGACATGTTAAAGGGGTTGTTAATCCCTTCCGGGGTACGACGCCTCAAGATAGGAAAATGGAGTGAGATAAATATGTAGTAAATTGATAGATCGAACGCCAAATAAAATAAATAGAAATAATACGCAGCAAGGTATTTTTGTATTTTTGGTTTAATAGATCTGAAAATAAATGCAAGGAAAAAGTAGATCGCAAAGGCAAATATATGAGAAAGAGACCCGAGGGCCGTAGGTTTCACTAGTGGCTTCTCTTGAGAAAAATAGCAAACGATGGGTGAACAAATTACTGTTGGGCAATTGATAGAACTTCAAATACTCATGACGATATCCAAGCAATGATCATTATATAGGCATCACGTCCAAGATTAGTAGACCGACTCCTGCCTGCATCTACCACTATTCACTACAAAAAAAAGACACATCCGTGACATTTTGGGCCGAACGAATTTTTTTCTGTCACACATATGACACTTCTATGACGATAATTGTGACAAAACCCGGTATCATCATAGATGTGGTTGGCTCCTACTTCTATGACAAAAAATCATGACAGAAAATGGGCTCTTCGTCACAGGCGGGGACGGAGACGCACTGCATGACATTCTTTGGGCCGTCCATGACGGAAAAATCCGTGGTAGAAGCGAGGGGAGAAAATTTGAGGAGTTGCGGTTCACGGTGGGAGGTCGGGGCGGAGCGATGCGCGTTTCTCTCGTCACGTCTGTGGCGTATGTGCGGCGTTGGCTCTAACTAAAGCCGGCGAGGAGTTGGGCTCTAATCGAACCCAAGCGATTGCCGCAGTTACGCATTCTTGAACACGGCGATCGATCGATGGTTGTTAATCAACCTGATGGAGCGATTCGCCGCTCTGCTGCTAGTGAGCGTTGCGGGGGGTTGGATGAGCGATTGGCGGTGGCGTTGCCTCTGGATGAACAGGAACCCGTGGTGTGGAGGGCTGGATGAGCGATGAAGCGGTGGAGGGGTGGCCGTGGAGGGGTGGTTGAACAGGACCCCGTGGTGTGGAGGGCTGGATGAACAGTAGATGGTGGAGGGGTGCCCATGGAGGGGTGGTTGAACAGTAGCCGGTGGAGTAGCGCGCGGTGGAGGCTGGATGAACAGGAGCCCGTGGAGGCTGGAGGAGGTCGACGGTAGCCCGTGGAGGCTGGAGGAGGTCGACGGTGGAGATGAAACGATATCCGTGGAGTCCGTTTTGCGGTATGCCACACCCCTCCCCGTTTCACCGTAGCGCCCAACAGAAGTCCATTTAAATCCGTTTTGCGGTACGCCACACCCATCCCGATCAACAGGACCCCCATTTCGACCGTAGGAGGTCCGTTTCCTCCGTTTTGCGGTACGCCACACCCCTCCCGATCAACAGGACCCCCGTTTCGACCGTAGGAGGTCCATTTCGTCCGTTTTGCGGTACGCCACACCCCTCATGATCAACAGGACCCCGTTTGACCGTAGGAGGTCCATTTAAATCCGCTTTGCGGTGCGCCACACCCTCCCGATCAACAGGACCCCCGTTTCGACCGTAGGAGGTCCGTTTCCTCCGTTTTGCGGTACGCCACACCCCTCCCGATCAACAGGACCCCCGTTTCGACCGTAGGAGGTCCGTTTCCTCCGTTTTGCGGTATGCGCGACTAGGCGTTCGAGACCCCCCGTATGTACACATACGTGACCGTATTTTCTTTCTTGCACCCTGGCCGTTGTACGTACGTATACATGCTACGTGCGCGCCTCTACTATGACACGTGCGCGCCTCTACATCAACCAGTATGCACGTACACGTTCGCGACCAGGATGACAACGCTACTTACGCTTGACCGGTGGGTCCGGTATCGTGCACTTCCTTACTGCGAAGATGTAGCTGGTGGGTCCCAGCCGAGGGGCGATTCGTTTTTGCCCAGACGCACTTCCTTGCGTGCGAAGGTGTATTCTTTGGGTCCCAATGATCGAGGGTGAATCGTTTTTCCGGACGCACTTCCTTGCTGCGAAGGTGTAGCTTTGGGTCCCAGCATCGAGGGTGAATCGTTTTTTGCGGACGCACTTCCTTGCATGTGAAGGTGTAGCTGGTGGGTCCCAGCGGTCGAGCGAATCGTTTTTCAGACGCACTTCCTTGCGTGCGAAAATGTAGTCAGTGGGTCCCACAATGATCGAAGCGAATCGTTTTTCCGGACGCACTTCCTTGCGTGCGAAGATGTAGCTCGTGGGTCCCAGCAATCGGCGAATCATTTTTCGCGAAATCGGTGGCCCGTCCGGTAGGTCCCGTTGTCGGTGGAGGAATAATTATTTTGCGGCGTAATAAGGAGGCACTTCCTTGCGGCTGCGTGGACACGGTATCGGCCTCTCCACGTCTGATCCACGTCCGATGGAAGTCGTTCCTTGACCACGTTGACCACGCCGCGCCGAGAGCACCACGACGGTGGACGACGGCGAGGCCTAGGAAGGGGACGGCGCGGAGCCGGGGAAGACGCGGCAGTGGATGCACACGCGGAGAGGAGTACAAGGGTTCACTGGTTAATTGCTGCTGCCGTCGCCCAGAATAACGGTGTGGGTCGATGGGTGAGTGGAGGGATGGCACAGCCAGCGGTGGGAGTAGTAGGGGCGGTGAGGCCTCCGTGGCAAAGATAGCCGGCCACGAGAGGCAGGAGCAGGCGGCACGACCGGCGCTGCTTTGGGCGGCTGGAGCAAGAAGACCAGAGGTTGAAGAAGCACGACGGCCGTTGGATGGACATCGTACAGTCACTGCAGCTAGAATCGTTTATATTGACTAAGTTGACAAAGCCCTTGGTACGTCAACTTAGTAGGCCCATAGGTCAGCTTCCGAAATAGTGCGCCCCAGATGTCAGGGGGATGAATCATTTTTTGGGCGGGTGAAGCTAAAATATCCGAGATTGAAGAAGAAGCACGTCATCCGTTGGATGGACATCCAACGACCACTGCTGCTAGAACCGTGTGTTGACTATAAGTTGACAAAGCCTTGCATACCCGTCAACTCTGTTTTTTTTAGGGGACGCGTCAACTTAGTAAGGCCAGAAGTGTGAGACAGAGAACTTATAGCCCATTTGAGATTTGTAAGTATGTGTAGCCCATTTTTGAATTCTAATGGATCAGCCCATTTACAGTTTGTTAAAAGTACAGCCCATTTCAACCAACCGTTCAAAACAGGATTCAATAAAATTTCCCACATTTTGACGGGATCCGAATATTTTTATCCTGAAATTTTAGTCAGATTAAATACAATTTCAATATAAATTTATATTGCGTAAAAGTCCAACGAAACATTCCGTCGCAGCAATTAATGAAATTAAAATTTTCAATATTCCAAAAATAATATTTTATAAAGTAATCATTGTTTGGTGCATTTTTTATAGTTACTACCCAGTTTTTATAATTACATCCCATTTATTATTTCTTAAAGCCCATTTTCTTGTTAAGCCTAATGCATCCCTCCTAGGAAAGATTTGCAGCCCAGCGGGGCGGAGAATAACAACTTGACCTTGCCTGGGTATTCCTAAAAAAAAGTATAGCTGGGCTAACCATTTTCAGCTTGAAAAAAATTAATATCTGGGCTGGGCTAGACGGGCCACAGCCCGCCCAGTTAATACCTGCAGCGATATTTTCGTTGTTGTTCAGAGGAGAAAAATTAATATCTGGGGTAAACATCAAAAAACTCTGCAGTGCTCACACCTCAAAAACACAAATACTGCTCGAGCTGCTTGGTCCTAGTTGTCGGCCGCTTCTTGTGCAATTCTCTCGTTTATTGACTACTCCTCCTTTCCGGTTTATAATGCTCAATTCAAAAATCTCACCAATCAAGGTAGATGGCGAGTGGTGGAATACTTTTTCTAGTTTTGCAAAAGCACCTAATTAATGCTCTTGTTATCCTCAAATAATTATGTTTATGAATGCATTAATTGCAATGCATGCATGCATAAAGTACACGCATTGGTCAATTTTCTCTTAATACTTGCATGCAATGATTTAATGCACCTTGAAATCTGAACATGTGATGGAAAACAACCAAATTGAGCCTTATAAAATGGAAAAACTAAAATTTTGAGATAAGCCCTATAAACCGGAAAGGAGGGAGTACATAGGTAGACAATGGTGTGGGACCGTGATGTCAGGAAACCGTGGAGGAAGCAAAATAAATTATAGTTATATATATAATAAGGAGGCACTTGCGTCGTGAGGCTATGGACCTGGTGGGTCCCCATTGTCATCCTATCCAAGTAAAGTGATCTCCTGCTTGCCAGCCTTGCCCAAAATCGGCCACCGGCCGCCCGCTTCCGGTTCAGAGATTGCTCGCCTTCAAAGCGACACAAGTGTCGTCCCGTAAATCCATCTGCCGCACATATTAATGATCTGTGATTTGCCGAGGCGGCTACTCGGCGTCACACGTCCGTCCCTCCGCCTGCCCACCATTGCTATATAAAGCTGCTGCGCCGCCATAGCCGCAGTCATCCGCATCCGTTGCCTTTCTCCTGTCCACACCACTACTGCCCACCCTGGCTTCCTCGCGCTCCAGCGCTCTTCGGGACGGGCGGACGACGGACCATAAGGAGATAGCAGCCATTGCTGCCGACCGGCTGGCCGGCAGGCAGCCAGAGGACGACGATGTCCCAATGGAGAACATGGTAGTCGACGATCCGGCGCCAACCCCCTCCTCTGCGCCATCCTCGCCGGTGCATTGCACCATGACCATCAGCGAGGCCCGTGCCCAATATATGGGCGGTGAGGCGGATGCGTGAGGAGCGATTCCGGAGGCGCGGGCCGACGCCACCTACAACCACCATCTCCTCCAGAGCACTGCGGCGGAGGAGCAGATCGCCGTGGAGCGGGCCGGCAGAGGCGCTGCCGACTTCGTACCGCTCCGCCCGCAAGGGCCGCCTCGAAAGGCCGCGGTACCGCATGCGAGTGGCGGAGGCTGCGGCCGCCTACAAAGAGGCTAAGCAAAGAGGGCGGCGAAGCGGGCGGCGCTGTTTGGCGAACCGAGGACGAGGCAGAGGACAATGCCGGCTCCGACGAGTCCCCGCTCCGTCGGCGTCGACGATGCCCTGCTCCGCCGACGCCCCGCGGCGCCAACAACGAGGCAGAGGACACCGCCGGCTCTGCCGAGGCCCCGTGGCGCCAACAACGAGGCAGAGGACACCGCCGGCTCCGCCGAGGCCCCGCCCCGCCAACAACGAGGCAGAGGACATCACCGGCTCAGCCGAGGCCCCACCGTGTCGGCAATGTGGGGGAGGATTTCCACCGCTCACGGCGCCGCCGCCCGCAACGACAGAGGCATCGCCCGGCTCGCCGAGGCCCCGCCCGCTGCCAACGAGGCCGCGCCACACAAAAACGAGGAAGAGTAGAACACGGTAGGTCGCCGCCGCTGGTCCAAAGTAAGGCCACATTGCTACCCTCCGGTTGAAGCCAATCTAGGCGGTTGACCATTGACGACCGGTTAGCTTCTTGGCGGCGACGTGGAGTCGGAGAGCTGTTGGAGAAGAACGCTGCTTCTACTTAAGCTGCTTTGTGCGGATTGGCTGGTGACACATGGGCCCAACAGGCCACATGTCGATTCACATCGCACCTGCAGTTAAATCATAGCTTTCTGTTACTCGGCCGGGACAGTGGGTAGCTTCAGTTAATTAATTATACCTCCGATTGCACCCTTTTTAGTTTTTTTTTCAAAAAAGAGGATGACCCCCGGCCTCTGCATCTGGGAGATGCATGCAGCCACAAACACCCCTTTTTAGTTGAAGAATGTATGAAATGTAATGAAATCCGGCATGTTTATATGAAATCCGACCGTGTATGAATGAATTTATTTCGATTAGTTCGAATTCTTGTATCACTGGCATTGGATGAACATGCAAAACAATATGTACTAGCATTATTCGTGGTGATCACCATGTTTGCAGCGATTTCACATGTACTCCCTCCGGTCCTTTCTAGTACGCATACAAGTTTTGTCTGCAGTCAAAGTATCTCTACTTTGACCAATCTTATACAAAAATTATGCACTTTCGTAATGTGCGAAGTAAAAGGAAATGTATGAGTACAAAGAGTTTGAGCAGCTTTTAGCGTTTACGTACATTGCAAGCAAACACACCGGCCTGGCAATTCATAGAGAACATTCAAAACAATCGATGATTATGCATCTCAATGACTCACATGTCGAGGCAATATTTACTTCACAACTAAAGAATAAAGAAAAAATTGATCGCCGGCCGACAAAGAAAGGGCGTCCCATTTGAAAATATCAAACACATATCTTGCTAAAATCAATGAGCAAAATTTGACAAGGTTGTCCCATTCCAAAATATCAATTGCCTATGATTGTGGAATGGGCGGGGTTTCTCATCAGTTCGGACATTGACATGGCAACTCGTGCTAAATAAACCAGCTGTTCTTTTTGTGCAGTTCCACCAAAATCAACCAAATTCATGCGTAGCTTGTATGATTTCGCCCTTATATGTTGCAACGCCTTGAACTTATGGGCACCTCCTTTCTTGTGGTGGAAATGAATGATTCGATGTATTCATGAACATTTTGTGCAGTTTCCGTTGAAATCAAGCTGAGCACCCCTGTTTGCACAAATACAAAAAGTGATTAGTATAAAGCAAATTGTACTATGAATTGACAGTTTCAACAGCACATACATGGTCCATGTAGAGCACATTTTTAGAAAAATGGAACTCACCGGAAAGAATCCTAGAACAACATTGTACTCACAAGCATCACAAGAAAAAATGGAGATTTGTCGGTCCTTCCGAGCTGAAGTTAGTTTGGTCTTGTGGGGAGTAATGTAACCATCCTTCAACTGCTCCTTGATGAGAAGATAGACGGTGCTTCTTCATCCCTGGCATAATCGGAACTAGTCACTTCACGTACTCCATATTCTTCTTTAAAGGAAGATGATCCTGTTGTGCAAAGACAAGAGGACTACTAAATGCTAGCATCCATGTTTGCTCGAAAAAAAGGAAAGGAAATATTTAAAACAACACAGATGAAGCACTTCCCAAGGACAATACCACTTTTTCATGACAATATCTAAACAGTAGCACAACACCAATAGAGATGACAAAGCTCAATCATATGGATGAAATCAGTGGGCGAGTACCAACCTTTGTCAGGAGGCTGGTTGTGTAGAGCATACAGATGAAGCACTTCTCGGGAACCATCTGTTGCTATCTACGGGGGTGGCCATGCTTACTATATACTCCTTGATTAGTTTAATGTTTCCAACATCTTCTTGTGCAGTTCCACTAAAATATATGGTATCTTCAAAGAAGATCCTGTTTGCACAAGTAGAGATAATTACGTATGGCATCAAATCGGTGGCAAAACAATTGCTCGTTCCAGCCATAGCAATAAATTAAGATGCAAAACTATATCATTACTTGTGTCATCACAGTTCGATTCTTCATTACAACACCAGGAGTTGATTTTTGTTTTCTTCCGCTTGTTCTTCCCGTCATCACTTGGTTCAATAACGGACAAGCTTCGCCTTCAATGTAAGATTTGGCATGTCAATTAGGGAGCACAAGTATAGTACTAAACTTAATTTTCGATGAAAGTGGCAAAATACAGGCCAGCGGTTGTGAAATATCCTTATCTTACCTCAATGGGATATTCACGGTGCACATAGAGACCGGAAGTCTTGTCTCCATTTGTGCAGTTCACTAAAATCAAGCAACATTATCGTACAAGTAGCACAACATATGAAAGCACACCGCAGAATCATGTGAAAGAAGGCTAATCTTGACCTCTCATGATGCGGAATTCAAACAACTCACAAGAAGAAGATTTGAACCAAATTAAGCCTTAACGGATAGGAAGTAAGATCTCCTCTTGTGCGGTTCCACTAAGATCAAGCAATCAAACAACGTTGTCGATTGTGACATTTTGGTTGAACTGCACAAAACACTCTTAAAACAAAAGTGTTTTGTGCGGTGCAACAAAAGGTCACAATGGCAACGAGGTGAAGTAGATAACCATGTTTACAGAGGTGCAAAGGAAACAATTAGTGGTCAATAACGGTGGATGACACGAAGCCAACAAAAAGAAGCATCTACCTTATCTAAATGGGAAAGAAAGCAAGGCGGTAGCATTTCTCAAGCGGTGGCATTGATTAATATTAACATAGAGATTATATTAACAATTAAATTCGTTAAACATGTAATTTGCTTTTAAGCGTGGCATTGCATCAATTTTCCAAAGTGGCATCATTAGAGGGTGTTTGTTTACGAGGACATTTTGGTGTAGGGACTAAAAAACTCCGTGTCGGTCACATCTAAATCAAGCAGAGGGACTTTTCGGGACTAAAAGTGGGCATTTGGGACTAAAGAAAGAAGACCCGAGGGAGTCTTTTGGGACTTTTTCCAACAGCTTGCCCCGCCACGCATCGCACCTTGTTTCTATTAGTTCATTACTAGGGGTAACATGGTCTTTTATCATGTCATTTAATAACCTCTAGTCCATGTTTAGTCCACGGAACCAAGCGGTAGGGACTAGGAGTTTTTAACCAAACAGGGCCATAGATTAACAACAACTAATGAGTTGCACGAGGCAAGGACGCCTTTTGACACCATGTGCATCTACCGATGTACTTTGGTCATGCATAGTCTATTGCAACAAAGAACAAACAACCAAGGAGCATATATGTGTTGGTCCCAGTTTTGTTATCTTTAGACACCTTTCCCTATGTGAGCGCAGCAAATCTAGTCCTACTCAAACTCTACAGCCTTGTCCCTTCCTTTCCTTTTTGAACTAGTACTTTCACCTCTTCCTTTCCTCTTTGAACCACGTCCTAGATTCATGCTATACAACTTTCCCCCTTCATTTCCTCTTTGAACCACGTCCTAGATTCATGCTATATACAAAATTTTCCACTACTTTCCCCCACTCCTTTCCTCTTTGAACCACATCCTAGATTCATGGTATACATGCAGCTAGAGCAATGCATGTGGAGTAAGTAAAATATACCTTAAGGTTCTTGGGGCATGGTTCGGTGGGCGACGGGACGGCGGCGAAGAAGAAGGGTCGGAGGCCCTCCCGCGCCACTTTGGGTGGAAAGTGAACAACAACGCCGGTAGTGGATTCCCTCCTCACGACGGCGACAACGTTAAGCCTCCTTCCCTTCGGCCATGGACGGATCCTGCGGCTCTTTGAGCAGCAGTGAGGGAGAGAGAGGCCAACAAAGTCTTGTTTAGATCTCGAGAGGGTGAGAGAGTGTGAAGAGAAACAACTTCTGGCCGAGGATCCAGCTCCAGTGAGAGAGGCGAGAGAGTGTAAAGAGAGCAACTTCTAGCGCCGAGGCTCCGGCGTGTATATATATATCTTGGAGAGAGAGAGTGTGAAGCGTGCAAACCCTAGAAAACATTTTGACCAGTCAAAGAATCCTCCTGGCAAAAATTATGCTCAAGTATAGTTATCGAACCCGAGACCTCAAGTTTGATGAGCGAACAGGCTAACCAGCTACACAACCCTCCCGTTATGTTCAACGAGAGGAAAATAACCTTTTATACATTCCTGCATTCGTGTAACAGGCATGCCGTGTTTTGTGTGTGTGTGTGTGTGGGGGGGAGTCATTAGGATTTCAATCATAATCGTGTCATGTGGCTTTGGTGGTAAGACTATCCCACGGTGGTGCAGAAATAATGCATCCTTAGTCAGCTTACCTCTCTCCACGTAGTACGTTGGGTCCCACCAATCAGAGGGTGAAACAAACAAATTAATAAGAAAAATTAAAAGCGTCAGCGGTGTATCTTACTACCTCACACATCTCGCTACTACTCGGGAACACTGTCCAATTGATCCCTCTGTTCGCTCACGTACTATTTTAAGTGAATCCTTATAATAACATGCACACAAATTTTGGGCACTTGTATTAGACTTAAGTCAGTGTGCCACCGTATCTCGTATACTTACTACTCCCTCCGTCTAGGTGTAATAAGTCACGTTAGAAGGTGCAACGGGACCAAGGTGCGTGCGTGTGCGTGTTTAACAGCATGTGTGTGTTAGAGAGTGCGACAGATCGACCTACTCCTACAGAGATATGGTGTGTAGTGTACGATTTTAGCCGCGAGAGTTGGTGCATCCTCTCGTTTCCGGGCGTGTCCGGTAGGGGACTTGCGGACAGCTGCCACGCCCGCTCCTGACCAGCCTGGCCCACCCAAAGCCCCTCCACCGCCCGCGCACGCTTCCCGCCCAAAACGGCCAGCGTCGCTCCAAAGAATCGGTGCCGCATTCATGCCCGGGCAAAGCGGACGCGACCTCTCACTGGCGCAAGAGTGATGGTTGCTTCGTTAAGTCCAACTTCTTCTTTGGGTCTATGTGATTTGACGGCTCATTGGTCTTTATTCTTGAGGTGGTAGGACTCTTTGGATGTCCCACGCTTTCGTGAAAAGGAGGTAGTAGATTACAATTTTCTCCATTCTTACAGTGAGGAGTGCAAGAGCGGTGAAAACACTTACATGCATGCTACCGGTGCATGCTTGCATGCGCACATGTTGATGTGATTTAAAACCCACTACCATGCATGTGCCACGGTATTTCTGCATGCTTGCATGTGGCTTAGTGCTGAGCCTCTCAACGTCTAGATCAGACGACTATTATGACTGATTTACTTCATCTAACGGCTACGTCAATTTTGATGATGTGGCTCAAGGAGAGGATAGAGAATTACTAGTAGTGGGGGCTAGCTATTACTAGTTGATAAGTCTTTGTAGAGATTCCACTAGGTGAATGACGGTGTCCTGGACTAGGGGGTACATACCACGTCGTCTCCCGATCAGTTGGATTGGGCCGAGGACCCCCATGGTCGTATACTCATGGGCCAGTCCGGACAGTTGCCGCATACAAGGAAGATTCCGCAAGACTTGGCGATCAAGACAAGGACTCCTCCCCCACCGGCGTATTCGGCTAGGACTCTTGTTATCCCAGGCCTCTGGTGCATTATATAAACCAGGGCCAGGCTAGTCGATAGATCATATACAACAATCATACCATAGGCTAGCTTCTAGGGTTTAGCCTCTCGATCTCGTGGTAGATCTACTCTTGTACTACACATATCATCAGTATTAATCAAGCAGGAGTAGGGTATTACCTCCATCGAGAGGGCCCGAACCTGGGTAAAAGCATCGTGTCCCTTGTCTCCTGTTACCATCCGCCTAGACGCACAGTTCGGGACCCCCTACCGAAATCCGCCGGTTCTGACACCGACATTGGTGATTTCATTGAGAGTTCCGCTGTGTGTTCAGCAAAAGGTCGATGGCTCGCCTGCAGATCAACTGCGACTTCGGCATCTTCGTCACCAGCTCGACTGGTCACCTTGGTTTGACCCAGAACTACGCCCTACCTCCGGTCGTCATGTTCGGATGTGGGCCTTCATCAACATCAACTCCCATCTCTATCAAGATCATGGAGGAATCATCTAAGGAGCCCAGGGGCCCAACGTCAACATTGCCCTCGGGCGACCGTACTATTTTTCTGGACACCGGACTTGTGTCCGCCGCCACCGCCTCCTCAAGCGTCGTTTTAATGATTGCTTCGGTGGAATTGTGCGTAATTGATCCTACAACAACCCTGGAAAATTTCGTCGAGTTCCGATGGAGGAATCTCTGGCAATCTCTGATATACCGGAGCCGCATTGAATCTGGACGAGAATCTGGACGAGTTTAGGGCGTGGTGTCCAGCTTCTAGCTCGGACTTTCTTTGGAAGATCCAACCGTTGATTGGCTGCGGAATTCCTATATCTACCACCCTCAAAATTTCAGCTCGATCCGACCGTCCAAACTCCGGGAACCTTCCGATTAGTGCATCACTTTTCGGATCTGTTTTCTGCGCGAAAACGAATCCGACCCGAGTTCGTCTTTTTTATGAACGGGATTTCGGACATCCTTTTTGAAGGAAGTTTTGTATGGGATATTGTGTTTTGTTTCCGAACACATCCCACTAACCTTAAGATCTTTTAAACATGATCTTCAACATCATGTTGGTGTCAAGCCAGTCCGGCAATATTGCCCACGGCTGCCGACCTGCGCTAGACACGTCGTCACTTTGTTGAGCTGAGCTCAACTTCTTCGGATCATCATCTCGGCAAGCCGAACAAGAGTCCGGCATCGCGAAGGATCAATCATCACCAACATCGCCGCCCCACGGATTACACGGAGCGGGCATACCGGCACCGCCGCACGGTCGCTTCATCAAGCCGGCATCGACCACGCCACGACACGCATCCGCAGGCCGCTTATTGCTTCTTCAAGCCGGTGTCCATCACGCCGACCTACTTGACATCTAAGCTGGACCGGGGCTTCGCCATCTCTTCATCTACCTACTCCGGACACTTCAAGCGTCACTAGCCGACCAGGCAATGGGTGCGCCGGATCGAGTCCCAATTTTGGGAATCACCTTCCTTCGGATTGCTGCAACAAATAAACCAAGCTATTAATCCTAGTATTTCTTTTTGCTTGTTTGGGTTAATTTTTCCTAAGGAATTATTACTCTGGTTTGTCCATCATATGTACACAGGTCTATCAAATGGTGGACGCATTATCGACGGTCGCATGATGGTTCGGTCAGTTTCCGTACATAGTCTGGCGAACGCCGCATCCAGAACTCGGACTGACCTGTGAATCCAGGCTTTGCCACTCCTTTATTGCATTACGCCGACGACCTGCATCGACATCGACTTTGGCGCCAGGCCATATTTCTTTTATTTCTCACTTTGCATAAATTCTTTATTATGCAACGATTTTTTTAATTATCATTATTACTATTGTCTCCGGTTTGTGCCTTTTTTTGTGCACAGGAAAATGGTCCGGGGACTTCGGCGTCACTCTGCAGGTCTGCATTGGCCGTGCTATGTCACCACTTCAGCGTGTCGAGCTCTCCGCTCCGCCACCTCAGGACCGGCTTGGGGGATGGAACCTTGTCCCGTATCAAGCTCGGACCGCGTCATCAATACCAAACATATTAAACCAGCTAAGTAGCTTTCATGCTCAAAGCTTTAATTTCTAACTTGTGTTCGGTTCGACCAAGCATTATACTTTTTCGGAAAATTTTGCTTGTAAAAAATTTTCTTGTCCAAACTTTGTTTGTGACGCACAAATTCAAATACCCCGTTTACTTGGGGGCTCCCTTGCTGGAGCTTTTCCTCTTGCATATGATTATACTTGTACGGCTTCGTTCCTTGTTCGTGTATTACGCCCCAATATGCACCATATTGACTTAAGCGATTTGCAAGCTGGGTTGCCTCGCTCCTGTGTTTACCCCTACGTTCCCGATTGTTCGGCTAGGGAGTAAAGGGAGCACCTCTGCGATTGTCACGATCGAGTCACCCGAGCCGACCTCGGACTGGGTGAAGCCGAAAGCTAAGCGCTCTTCTTGTTTTCAATAATGGTCGGCACACAACGGAACTCATGAGTACAAAAATCTATTGCACAAGTCTCATATTAACAATGAGCACCGAAGAAAGGTATCGGTGGGGTACTATTTTCTTGAAGATGCTTCTTACACTTTATCGATAATATAGCATAAGTTCACCGAGCACGCTTTGTCCATTACAGACCTTATGACCTGATTGCCCGGTTATTGGAAACACCGTCGATATTTTCGATAGATGGAGTACATAACACTTTTTAGGTCCTTGACCGAAGAGGGAGAAAGCCGACGATCGGTTAAGACGCGTTTAAAGTTCGGTTGAACATAGATATGATATCAGTACTTCGGTACATAGAATCATTCTTTTACCCAAGTCACTTGGGGGCTCTTATGTTTATTTGAGCCGTTTTATAATAAGTGTTTTTCTTCTTAGTCGTTGCAGAGTTTTTATTATTACTTATCACTCCTTTTCTCGACATGAGTGTGTGGTCACTAGCCGGGGAGCCTAATTTCTCTCTCAAAACCGCTAGAGTTTAATTTTCTAAACTGGCCTAATGAGAAGTACTCCGCCTTCGGGATGGGAGACTGAAGCCGTAGGCTGACCCGCTCGAAGTCTTGAGATAGGATGTGTCATGTTAAAGCACGTCAGAAGCACTTTTTTTTCTAAAGTTCAATTTTCGGATTGGCACCGAACACTTGATCTTGTTCGGGCGTCATGTTTTTCTTGGCGTTTTTGGTTTTCCAAGCTTTTGGCACTTTTAACTATTTGTGTGTTTTCAGCACAAGTCTCGCAGTGCAACGCCGGATACCTTTAGAGATTCGGCAAAAACATTCTCGGATATTGCTATATATGCATCAGTTTCGAATTGTGTATTCGGTCAATAGTTGGGTTGCCCAGCTCCCGCGCTTGCCTCCTACGTTCCGCTTTGTTCGGCTAGGCGTGCAAAGGGAGAACCACTGCGATTGTGCTTCCAGCTCGCATGGTCAAGCACCTCAGTGGAGAAAGCTGAAAACTGACTGTCACAATAGGTGTAAATTGGTCAGCGATCCGATGATTATATGAAATGACGGGCCATTCATAAAATTGGCCGAAGTGTTTCCGGCTTGACCTCGATCGTCACGAACACTACCGGGGCTAATGGTAATCGGCCTCCCAAACTAAATCCTCAATATTTTGCTCTTACATTGGAGCTGAGATTTCATGATCATGCTTAGCATGACAACCCAAAGAAAGGAACCGATTGCGGGACTATTTTCTTTGGAAGACATTTCTTCTGTTAAATAGTAATATAACATATCTCTCTGCGTACCTTTGTTTATAAAACCGTATGGCCAGATTGCCCTGTTTGTCATAAATCTTTGCCCTCATAAAGGCTTTATAAAGTAGGACAAACACTCCTCGGCTACTGGCCGAGGAGGTTGAAGCCGATGGTCGGTCAACAAAGTTTTGTACAATGCGGATCCGAGCATTAATGACATAAAGTACTTGGATACATTGAGTCATTACACATAATTTGTGATTTTACTATGGACATCGATCCTTAATTCGGCCACCCGTGCCCGCATTAAGGCTCGGGGGCTACTGGGCTTCGGGCTTATTATTTACAGATATTAAAGGGGCACATCAATCCCCTGATCTGGTGTTGCCACCCGACCCGATGTCTCGGGGCTCTTGCATTGCATGTTCTATGCAGAAAATTTTAAGTGCAATACAGTTTCCGAGGAGATTTTGATCCTCAGGTTGGTCGGCCACACCCAACCCGAGTCTCGAGGACTAAGCACGCCGCTTTTTGTGTCCCGAAGTATTTTGCCGAGCTAGGACTTGATCCTCAGGCCGATTTTGCAAATCAACCTGGGTCTCGGCTCATTGGGATCAGCGGTCTTACGTCATCCTTCAGGTGCATCTCGGGTTTTAGACCGATACACACCTTGTGGGCTACTGGCTATGTATCTCGGCAGAGAATAAATTGCACCAATCAGAAATATTGAAAAAAATAGGCCCGCATTCGGGGTGGTGCACCACCTCGGAAGCAGTCCGGCATAAAGCTCGGACGCTAGTGGCTGGCTCCATAGAGGGCATTTCCGGCATTAAGCTCGGCTAAACTCCTTCAAACTTCTTTGAACCAAGGTGATTTACGACACCTCGGATACAGTCCGGCGTTGGAGCTCGGATACATAGTCCGGCGTTGGAGCTCGGATACATAGTCCGGCGTTAGAGCTGGGAAGCAGTCCCACATTGGTGCTCGGCTGCAAAAGATACCTCGAATGCAGTCCGGCGTTGGAGCTCGGACGCAAGAGGATGATGCCGCCCGGGAACAACTTCAAACCCGAGGTGTGGCATAAAAATAACATGGCATTGATAAAGGTCGTAAACTTAAAGGTGCTCCTCGGATACCCAACGTGTAAACTCTTCGTATGCACTTAGGCGATCCTCAAGATCGAAGATGAGAAGATTTGTTGAACCAATTTTCAAGACCGACGAACGAAGATGAAGAACAGTTCGGAAGAATCGAGGAGCGTCCCTAACTTGAAGACCGGTTCAGGGGCTCTTGTGATGTCACTGGACTAGGGGTACTCACCACGCCGTCTCCCGATCGCTTGGATTGGGCCGAGGACCCCCATGGCCGTATACTCATGGGCCAGTCCGGACAGTTGCCGCATACAAGGAAGATTCCACAAGACTTGGCGATCAAGACAAGGACTCCTCCCCACCGGCGTATTCGCCTAGGACTCTTGTTATCCTAGGCCTATGTTGCATTATATAAACCAAGGCCAGGCTAGTCGATAGACATATACAACAATCATACCATAGGCTAGCTTCTAGGGTTTAGCCTCTCTGATCTCGTGGTAGATCTACTCTTGTACTACCCATATCATCAATATTAATCAAGCAGGAGTAGGGTATTACCTCCATCGAGAGGGCCCGAACCTGGGTAAAAACATCGTGTCCCTTGTTCCTGTTACCATCCGCCTAGACGCACAGTTCGGGACCCCCTACCCGAGATCCGCCGGTTTTGACACCGACAGTGAACTACATACAGAACAAAATGAATGAATCTACACTTAAAATGCATCGATATACATCCGCATGTGGTTAATGGTGAAATCTCTACAAAGACTTATATTTAGGAACGGAGGAAGTACTAGTATAGTACTAGTACGCATCGTAATTTATCAATGAGATAAATTTGTACAATGCTATGAAGCTTCTAGCTCACTGTTACATGTATCTTGCGTCCAAGGTTGCCCGTTGCAACATTTCATCAAATACAAAGCAGACAAACATACATGCAATTGCAACACAATGAATGACATATCATAGCAAATATTAATTCCCTCAGTCCAAAAATAAGTGTCTCAACTTTGTGCAAACTTTAGTACAAATTTGTACTACTACTAAAGTTGACACTTATTTTGGAACAGAGGCAGCTAAAGAAAAATACGATCCATGCAGTCCCTAGCCCTTGAACCGTGAACCGTGACCAGGCTTCAATTTGTCGCCAACGCTCGAGCTTCCTAATAAATGAATTTTTCAACCTTTTGACCATTGGATCATTTTGTGCAGTTTCACCAAAATCGAGATGAGCATCCCCGTGGCAAAGAAATTTAAGAAGCGTGATTAGAATAAGATTACTGGGACTAGTTGATGAGACATAAACTCATCACAAATACAAGACGTAGAAGCCAGAGAGGTATCAGGTATGTGCGGGCCAAAGAAGTAGAGAAATATCCACGAGGAGTGATGTGGGCAATGGAGCGATGGTGCAAGCCGGCTGTAAGGAGTTGTACACGAGGGACGTAGCTCGACCTTGAGGAGGGCGGCGGGAGGCGGCAACTGCCCACGTCGCGGCAGTGAGCAAGGGACGAAGGCAACCTCACCGGCTTTGTGAGAGAGAACGGCGGGGACCCCTGATCGGGACGTGCCGACAATGAGTTTTCGCCGTCGGTGACGGTCACCGCATCTACACTAAGCATCCACCCCTTCCCCAAGCGGACGTGATCCGCCGGGATGTTAGAGATGTGGCCACAGTCGTTTTGTGCGAGAGAGTGTGAAGAGAGCAACCCCAGCAAGCAACCGTGTAGGTTGGCCCGTCCTGACTATGTATATAGTGGAGCGGTTTCCTTTTCTCTCCATATGAACCTCTCATATTGCGTACGTGCCACTGAAGAAAAAAAATTTATTTATAAATGACGCGGCACCTACTACTCGTTCTCCTATAACCTTGCGCTTGGCATCTCCAAAATATTAACCTTGCAATTGGCTCTTCGCCTCTTCGGGAAGTCGAGCAATAATGGTAGTGCAGTATATATCGTTCTGGCTATATGAGACGAATGAATTGCTGCACGTACACCACGTGGGCGAGGGTCGAGGGGCGACGGAGAGTGTTACTACATACGGAGCAAAATGAGTGAATGTACACTCTAAAATACGTCTATATACATCAGTGTTTGGAGTATGTACTAGTAGTTCATATTGAAATCTACTAAGGACATATATATTCCAAACAATATGATATAATCTCTATAACCAAGGTAGTAGGGACGAGGAGTAAACGGAGGGAGTAGTAAATTTTTCTCCTCGTCTCATGAGCCACCACAGGCATGGGCGAGGGAGGAGCAAGCTTCACCTCATCCTGCGAGCCACCGCGCCTGTGGGCGGGAGACGGCGACTAAGCAAGCTTCTCCTCATTCTGCGAGTTGACGGGACACATCAAAAGTACTCCAGTGTATAGAGCCTTGCCTCTAAGGTAGGCCCCAAATGGTTTGCCTCTTTTTTAATTTAACATAACGCGTCAAGTCGCAATTTGTTTGTTCACCCGTGGTAGACGATCCTCCCTCCACCAAGTGGACAACCAGTACACGTGCCAAATTACCACGTGGGCTGCCTTTTTCATACAGAAACGAGTTCCACCGTGTACCCGCGCGGGTGTGGTTGGGAAAGAGACGGAAGTACGTGCGCCGTGCATGCACCTCTTCTCTTCGTGCACGTCCCCCACCTACGTGGGTGTGTGTGAGAGATAAAACCGCGTTCGTGAGTGTTTTTAGTTTTGTGGTGGGGGTGGGGGTGGGGTGGGGGGTTGATTTCGTGAATTATTTGTGGGAATATGTGTCGATGACATCTCAAACAAAAATTTGCATGCAATGTGTGTGAAATGGAGGCCTATCCATATAATACATAGAGGGTCGGGCAATCCACGAGAAGAGAGGGAGGGGTCATAGCTATCGATAGAGTCGAAGAGAGGATCAAGTACGGGTGGGTGCGAGATCGATGAAGAGAGCCATCGAAATTGCGTGTGTGTGTGCAAGTCAAAGATATAGGGCGACTGGCCTACCGGAACGTTAGAGGGCACATGTCAAGTTTGTGTGTGGCAGGGAGACATGACTAGAGTGCTTGATGTATCGGTGTGTGTGGGGGGAGGGGTTGGGGAGGGGTAGGCGAGTGGCCTAACTATAGAGGTAGAACGACTCGTATATGTGTTGAGAAGGAGAGACCCAGCTATGTCATGAGGGAGATCGGTCGACATCCATACATAACTGAAGGACGGTAAATATGATGGGACATAGAGAGAGGGAGGGAGGGGGAGGGAGAGGGGTAGAGTGCTGGATGGGTGATGGAGTTGCTTCTCGGAGATGTTGGGAGAGGCCTACTAGACAAACTGAGGGTGGAACTGCAATGTTATCAATAAGAGTGGGGATGTGTTTCTGTGTGTGCCTGTGCGTGATAGATCTGTCGGGACACATCCATGGATGATGAAGGGGAAACATGTGTTTAGTAAGGAAAGCTAACTGATCGGTAGATCAATTGTTGTTTGCCGGAGGAAGGGAGAGACACAACTAATGAGGTAGATCGATCGATGTGTGGGTAAAAATGAGTTATAAGGACCTAGCTGGCTATATGTATAGCGAGAGATCGGTCGGTGTACGTCCATTTGTTAGAGGCAAATAAGGCCCAGTGAGACGGATGAGCAGAGAGAATGGAGCTAGGAGGTGGTGCGAGAGGCCCAACTACTAGCTGGATAGGGGAGGAGTGTGCGGTTGTGAGATCGATTAAAAGAGGGGTGAGAGTTTACACGTGTGTCCGGCCATATGAGATATCTGAGGCAAGGACACATAAAGGAGGAGATTGAAGCTGTGTGTGTGTATCTTTGTGGCGAGGCATCGCTGGAGAGGTTTATCGATCGGTGTGTGTCGGAAAGGAGTTGTGGAGACTCTGGGAGAACGACCTAAAGGAAAAAATGAATGTGCTCGGTGGATAGAATGCCGAGGGAGGGGGAGGGCGAGGAGGGTGTGTGCATGCACGAGAGAAAGTTAGTGGTAGCTACAAAGGTTAGAGGACTGTGTGGGTGTAAGAGACTAACAAAGATCATAATTTGATATGAAAGCGGATTCATATATTTGAATAGGAGATCATAGTGTTTTAAACATTGCATGCATGAATATAGCGGTGATACACGTGCTGTGCACATGTTATACCATAATGTGATAATGCACGGCGTTTGCAACTCACAGCTAAATGCCGAACAATCTAAACCATACTATACATCAAACAATCTCACATTTTATTTGAATTTGAGATAATGTGCGGCATTTGCAGCTTACAACTAAATATCGAGCAATCTAAACAATACTATATATCGAACATTCTCACATTTTATTTGAATTTGTGGTAATGTGTGGTGTTTGCAACTCACATCTAAATACTTGTAGGCGTGAGGCGGGGCACCATACATAATGTGATAAACACATTATACATATGAGACATGGTTTAGATTATGAAGATCTAGCTAGAGCTAGAAATGTAATGTGATTTGAAATCAAAACAAAGTGGATTCAAAAAATCTAGTTCGAGTTCATATAGTACACATAGTTCATATATAACTCGATACTGATCATGTGGTGTGCTGTGAAGATAATACACAAACGATGGTTTAAGTTGACAATAATGATGATTGTAGATCTTATTAAAACAGAAAAACGAATTCAAATGCTTTGACTTCACAACAATCATTATTGTAGATCTTATTCAAATTTAGTTCATATTGAAGCGGTAGTATATACGTTTGGAATGCACTAAAACATTCATTTGAGTAGTAGGTTGCATGCATTATACACGTAGCAAAATATTTTAATTGAACATAACATGAATTCAAAGTTTTGAATGATATTTGTAGTCTTGCATTGATTTGGTACAAGACACGTTAGGCTTGTCCGGAAATTTCAACCCGCACCTTGTTAGCCCGAAATATTTAAGATATATCTTTGTCTCGTTGTGCTCGACAACTCCTCCATCTCAACCCGCGCCTTGCTATTCCGAAATTACAACGCGCGCGAAAACTCCCACCTCCTGTGAAATCCCGACACGCGAAATGCCCGTGGTACCCTGAACCGAAAGAACCGCCTCAAATCAGTGGGGGGTACTTTCGTAACTTACCCCACATTTCGGACAAGCGCGTCTCCAAGCCATGGTTACCCACTGCCATCCCATTCCGCCCACCCATTCGTACACCGAGGCCGCGAAAACCTGCGACAAAACCCCACACCCGCCTCCGCCCACCACCCACCGAAGCTTCTTCCCCGACGACGTCGTCCACAAGAACACCTCGACGTCCCTCATCCACCGCATCTGATGAGGATCCGTCGTCGATCTCATCGTCCCACCGGTTCAACCACCCCGTCCTCCACCTCCAAGGAGCTGCCCTGTCGTTCCCCTCGTCTTTCGCGCCACCTCCATTCCCACACCGCCGTCTTCACCTGCACCAGCGGAAGAGCATCATCATCACCGTTTCCTCGGATGAAGCTGCGGCCTAATCGGCGCCACCAAAGAGGTTGTACACTAATCGCTGCATTTTCTTCTTGATTCGATCTCACGGTGCTGCCGGCGCTCGGTCCTGAGCCGACACGGCGCGGCTCCATCCACGGCGGCGTCGCCGGCCACTTCCTCCACGACGTCGCTCCCTCGGCGGCGAGTCCACATCAGTAGGAGCTGTTGCTGCTTTAGCTCTCGCTTTCGCTACTCTGCTCTTGCTCTCGGTCCCCGCTCGGTCTCGCTCTTGCTATTGCTCTTGCTCGTCTTTGCTGCTCTCGCTCTTGCTCTTGCTTGCGATCTTTGCTCGATTTAGCTACACTTCACCGACTGAATCGACTTTTTGGGTCGATAGATTTCCAAGGGGTGGGCTCGCCGGGGAGAAGGAAGAACCAGCCGCAGCGGGGAGGGGGGCTCGCCGGAGAGGTACCCCACTATCTATCTGTAACATCCCAAATTTTTTTAAATTTGGATGTTAATAGAATCATTCAATGCATATCATATTTCTTTGCATTTTGGAGTTTTTAAAATATTGAAATAATATTTTTCCACTCGAGAAAAACAAATGAGAGGGGATAAGATGACTTCCTCAAAATATAAAAGAGTGGGAAATTTTATTTTGAATATTATTTGAAGTTTTGGAGTTTATTGGTATTTAGTTTATTTGCAAAAAGTGCATTAATTGCATTAGGAAAATATTTTCAAAATGTTACGTGCTTAAGTTAATGTTCATTAGGTTCTAAATATTGTATAGTTATTTTATAAATTACTTTGGTGTTTTTATTAATTCATTTGAATTGTTTAGGGACACTTTAGTCTTAGGTTAAAAAAGCGCAACGCACTCACCGCAGCTGGAACTGGTTCGCCCAGAGCGCCTAACCCAACCCAGTGGCCATTTGGCCCAAGGCCGGCCCAGCCGCAAGCGCTGAAACCTCCGCATCGGTCGACCGCTCACGCGCCGCCTCGCCGCCTCCTCTCGCTGCCGCTGCCAGCGGGCCCCGTCGGCTCGTCCCCAACCTCCCAGAGTAGCCAGGATAAACATCCGCCGCCGCCCGCAACCCGCCGGCCACCTCGCTCGGATGAGGCCTTATCCGTCGACCCGAGCCCTCGCTCGCCTATATAAAGGCCAGACCCCTCTGTCGATCTCGCCATCTCGCTTCGTCCCACGCCGCCCATAGCCGCCCGCCGTTGTGATTCGCATCTCGCCGGCGAACGGACCTCGCCGAGCTTTCCGTCGCCCAAGAAGCCACCACGGCATCCACCTTCTTCGTCAAATGATTTCCGCGACAAAGCGCATCCTTTGACACGATTTTTGCCCCTAGGTCCCGTCGAGCCACCGCGACTGCCGACGCCGGAGCCGCCGGAGCACCGAAGGCCGCCGTCCTCGCCCCGCCCCGTCCGGACGCCGCCGACGCACGCCGCCACCACCTTCGTGATGCCCTCGACGCGCCGCACTTTCCCGTCTTCTTCCCCGACGCCGAGGACCGCCGTAGCCACCGCCCCCTCCGTCACCGACGTCGCGCCGCCGTCTTCATCGTCGCCGGCCACCACCACCACCCACTGTGAGCCACCACCCCAACCTCGCCCGTTCGATCTACCATGGACGGCCCAGATTAGATTAGGTTCGTTTTTTTTATTTTGCAAAGAGGCACGCTGTTAACCGTGGTTCCTTTAGACCGTGCGGTTTATTAAAACTGGGCGTCGGTTTTTCTTTAGTTAGCCGCCATCGCTTTTTTCTTATTTAGCCGTTCATTATAACCTCCACAATGACGCTGCTCGCCAGCCACGAGTCATACGTGGCCAGGGACTTGGTTGTGATAGTTTTCTTCACTTTTTAGTCCCTTTTTATCACAGATTAGTCCCTGATCTTAGATTAGCCATAACTTTTTAACCGTAGATCCAAACTCGATGAAACCAGCGGCAAATTCTCCGTATTGTTTAGATCTATCCAGTGGTATCCTTTTACAAACTTTTGTCAGATTCAAATTTGAATTTATTCAGATTTGAATTCAAACTTCAAATGGCCATATCTCCCAAACCGTAGCGCCGATTAAGATTCTTTTTGCACTTTGTCACCGTAGACAAACCCTATCACCTGGACCTTTGTCACAATAATTTTCACACACTAGAATCTGCCCATTAATATTTTTACTAGTATGCATAGTATGCACTATAGTTCACAGCACTTTTGAACCATGTGCTTATGTTGTTTTGCACCTAGAATATTTTCATGCTAGTTAAGTGTGATGTTTGTTCATTTGGTTTTTCCGAGACTTTTGCTTTGCTTGTTCTTCTTGGTTCTCTGAAATGTTTGCTTATGTTTGTTTATCTTCTTTGCGGTTGATTGCCCGGAGTGCGAAGCAGAATATTATCAGTCTTTAGAATTCAACCAGCAGTACCAAGGCAAGTTGCATCTTGATCATGTTTCATTACCTATGTTTTTATTATGCACGTAGTTCTTTGCGGTAGGACTGCATGGTAGGAATTGATGCCGCATGACTATGCTTTTCACCCAGTAGTTCATTGAGGTAGGTAAGAACCTTATAACATTGTCGCCATCATTTTACATTATGTTGCTTCGCTAAGTAGACGTGGATTGGGGAGTGATCATTCTAAAGTATGAGTGGCAATGTAGTAAATAGGACCTAAGATAATTAATGAACTACCTGGGCGGAAACTTGTTGGAATGGTGGCGAAATGCAATTAGCACGCATGGGAAATCCATGGTGGTGCACCACTCTTTGACCGTCTGGCTGTGCTCAAAGAGATCAATCGTATTATCATGTCTAGAAGCTTACGTGTGCAGCCACAAGCCAATATGGGCTCTGGCTTAGTTGAGTAGTTAGTGTGACCCCTTCCGGGATGGGCTAACAGATGTAGAGTGATGTAGGTGTACCGGCCTATCCGTGGGTTAAGGGGGAACATTTTCGAAAGACTATGTCTCGATCTTCCGATCATGGAGGTGGTCGAGTCTTGTGGTGAAAAGTGCGCAACCTCTGCAGAGTGTCAACCTAATCTATTAGCCGTGTCCCCGGTTATGGACATATTGAGCATCTATTAGTGAAAATGCTGGGAGATCTCCTCACCTTTAATTAAACAGTTGGGATTTAAATGAAACTTGGGAACGGACGGAGTTGGGTTTGCCAACTCATCCTATGCAAATGTGTAGTAGTAGAATAACATCTTTTCTAATAGGGAAAAACTAGCTTTATGCAAAAAATAAACTTAGAGCTTTCCACCAGCCAAATTGCATGTACAAATAGGTTCTTTACACTTATGATGTGACTTGCCAGTACATTCAATGTACTGACCTATACGGCTGCAACTTATCACGTTGGAGATATATCCGACGAGGATTAAGGTGCGATAGGTCGATGTTCTACACTCAACCTTGCTCGTGGAGTTGGACTCATTTACTACTTTGCTTCCGCAGTATTTGTTAATTGGCTCTATGCCCTATTTTGTAATAAATGTATTGCTCCTGGATTATCGATGTAATAAAGAGATGTGTGTTATTTCTATTATTTCATAGAGCACTGTGTGTGCTAGCAAGTCGATCCAGGGACTAGCACGGTAAGCACAGAGACTTCGACTCTTACCGAGTCGGGTCGCTACAAGATGGTATCAGAGCACACGTTGACTGTAGGACGCGACCCCTAGAAAATGGAAAAGCCATAGGATAAAAACTTTATTTTTCACTTTCCCTATATATCCTTTGGTCTCGTACCGTCTTTACTTCATACTAATTTCTTCCCTCTTTCAAAATGTAGATGTCGTCCGCCATTGTCGAAGTTCGAGCAGCCCGATGAGACCATGCCCTTTGACGGCAGTGATGAAGATCGTGAAGCACCTGGAGATTGGGCTTCCCACCTTTACTGGAACCTTCACCGCCACCTTGCCCGAGGAGACACGTTGGAGGATCGATGCCCATATCCCCGGACGCATCCTCGAAAACCGCACCAAGCCCATTGATTTCCATGTGGATACTGCAACATGGGGCTTGGGCAGGGCATTTGCTCACATTGCTCTCGGACGCATTCGGGAGGAGTATGACGAAGACCTCAAGAGGACCTCCTTCGTGATGTACGGACGCCGCGACGCAAATGGAGATGTGGTGCGTACCCTGGAGGACGAGACGATAGCATCCCATATCCAGGAGGAACTCCAGGACGCTCGAGATGTGGAGCTGTCTGACAACATGATCGTCATCAAGAACCTCATGACTCGCAAGGCCGATCTCGAGGAGGAACTCCAGGACGCTCGCATCGAGCATGAGGGAGAGCTGGACACACTGCAGGAGAACATCGGTGACCTGAAGCTTGAGCTTGAGGAGGCCGAGGAGAAGCTGGATGAGGGAGAAAACATCCAGGAGGATCACTCTTATGGAGATTACATCAGCCAGGACGAGGACCAGGATGATGAGCTTGGAGATGACGACACAGACAGTGATGCAAGGACACCGATGTCAACATGGTTGATCGTCCTCATCCAATGAGAGTTAGATTTTATACCACCATGAGAGTTAGAAATTGATTTCGTTATCCGATTAGTTTTATCTCATTTGTGAGACCTTGTCAAATCTTGTGACATGGCTTACCTTAGGTTTGATTGTTCTTGTGGACCTCTTGATTGAAATTGAATTGGAGTGAATTGAAGTTTTATTGCTATCATGTGCATATGGGTAGTGTGATTTTACTCACTAGGCCTTATTCTATTCTAACTTCTCATCCACTCTAAACCCATGAGATGCCTCCAAGACGTGACCACAGGTTCAACTTTTCCGCGAAGCTCACGCAATTGATCCAACAGCAGAATGCTCTTATGCAGATGCTCATTCGTAACTGCAACTGCAACCGAACAACCACAACAACAACCCACCGCCGCCACCCCCAGTTGATGGGCCTTACCCTGCTTTCCGAGGCCGAACCCACCCGTGTTCTCCAAAGAAGACGGAGCCGATCGTCGCAGATGACCGGCTCGCAAGATAGGAAGGAGCTAGCCACGGCAGGATGCAATGATGCCGAGAAGGTGAAGTTTGCCGCCCATCACCGGATGGCCCGGCCGCGCTTGGTGGGAGAACTACACCACCACATACCCCTTGGCGAGTGTGACTTGGACTCGGCCCAAAGAAGGCGTTCAGACCGCTCATGTCTCACCGGAGCCATGAGTCTCAAGAAGAAGGAGTTCCGCAGCTTGCGCCAGGGAGGACGTGACGGTATCTCGATATGTTGATGAGTTCAAGAAGTTGGCCCGTTATGCCCTGCAGGACGTGACCACCGATGCAGCCAAGCGGAGAAGTTTACGGAGGGACTGAACGATGAGTTGGGAGTTCAGTTGACTGTGGCGACCTTTGCGAACTATCAGGAGTTGGTTGATAAGGCTACCATTTTCGAAGGCAAGCACCAGCAGATGGAGAATCGTAAGAGGAAGTACGGTCATGGGAAGTATAACTCTGGAGTTCAACAGAAACCCACCAGCAGATGGAGAATCGTAAGAGGAAGTACGGTCATGGGAAGTATAACTCTGGAGTTCAACAGAAACCCTGCTACAGCCCGTACTCGTGAAGTTACGGATCGTGCACTAGCAAGTTTGGAGGAATCATCATAACCATGGAGGTCACATTCAGCATGGAGGAAATGGACACGACCACCATGGTCACAAGCATGGCAATGGCAATGGCAATGGAGGGAATGGCAATCAGCAGCATTTCAACTCTTCTACACCAATGAAGAAAGATCTAAGTCACATCACTTGATTCAAATGCAAGAAGACAGGCACTACTCCAATGAGTGTCCCGAGCAGCGAATGGGAATGGAAATGGGAATTCGGAGGCAAGAAACCTAATCCTTTCACTAAGGGGCATGTGAATCATGTCAATGTGGAAGAGGTCTATGAGCAGCCTGACGCAGTGATTGGTAAGTTCTTGGTTAATTCATTTCCAGCACTCATTCTTTTTGACACTGGTGCATCGCATTCATTCATATCAAGGGGATTCGTGGATAAACATAAGTTGCCTACCGTAGCTCTTAAGTCACCCATTCTAGTGAGTTCCCCAGGAGCCGAGTCTATGGCTAGTCAGGGATGTTTCCAGTTGCCTTTGAACATAGGGGGACATATTTTTCCCACGGATATGATCATACTAGAGTCACAAGGGTTGGATGTAATCCTAGGGATGGATTGGATGTCCAAGTATGAGGGAAACATTGATTGTGCTAGTAGATCGATTTTTCTCACCACCCCTGCAGAAGAAGAGGATCAAGTATGTATCCGTGCTTAAGCCTAAGAGGACTCGGTGAACTCTCTTACGGAGTTGTCCAGGAAGAAGTACCAGTGGTGAAGGATTATCCCGATGTATTTCCGGAGGAGTTACCGGGTATGCCGCCAGATCGCGAGATTGAGTTTTTTATTGAGTTGCTGCCAGGTACAGGACCTATCTCCAAGAGGCCGTATCAGATGCCCGCTAATGATTTGGAGGAAGTCAAGAAACAGATTAAGGAGTTGCTAGAGAAAGGGTATATTCGCCCGAGTTCATCACCTTGGGGAGCCCCAAGACTTTTAGTGGAGAAGAAGGATGGAACCTTGAGGATGTGTGTGGATTACCGCTCTTTGAATGAGGTGACCATCAAGAACAAGTATCCCCTACCGATGATCAATGACTTGTTTGACCAGCTAGAAGGAGCTAGTGTTTTCTCCAAGATCGATCTTCGATCGGGTTATCACCAATTGAAGATCCATGAGAAGGATATACCCAAGACTGCTTTTACCACAAGGTATGGGCTTTATGAGTATACAGTCATGTCCTTTGGTTTGACTAATGCCCCTGCCTATTTTATGAGCATGATGAACAAGGTGTTCATGGAGTTCTTGGATAAGTTCGTTGTGGTATTCATTGATGACATATTGGTTTTCTCCGAGAATGAGGAGGAACACGCCGAACATCTGCGCTTGGTTTTGGAGAAGCTCAGAGAACATCAACTTTATGCCAAGTTCAGCAAGTGTGAGTTTTGGCTCAAGGAAGTCGGAGTTCCTTGGACATGTTGTGTCGGTGAAGGGATTGCAATGGACCCTACCAAGCTAGAGTCAGTCACAGAATGGAATGCACCCACCACAGTCGGCGAGATTCGCAGTTTCCTTGGACTTGCAGGATATTACCGGAGATTTATTGAAAATTTCTCCAAGATTGCAAGGCCCATGACAGCGTTGTTGAAGAAGGACACCAGGTTTGTTTGGATCAAGAGTGTGAAGCCGACTTTCAGAGTTGAAGAAGCGTCTGGTTATAGCCCCGGTGCTAATCCCGCCTGGACGTACACAAGGACTTTCGTGTGTATTGTGATGCTTCACGTCGTGGACTTGGAGGTGTTCTTATGCAGGAGGGAAAAGTTGTAGCTTATGCTTCACGACAGCTTCGACCTCATGAGTTGAACTATGCCACGCATGATTTGGAGTTAGCAGCCATAGTGCATGCACTCAAGACATGGAGACACTATCTTATTGGGAATTGTTGTGATGTTTACACGGATCACAAGAGTTTGAAGTACATTTTCACGCAGAAGGAGTTGAATCTCAGGCAAAGGAGATGGTTGGAACTTATAAAGGATTATGACATGAGTCTGCATTATCATCCTGGAAAAGCCAATGTTGTGCCGGATGCTTTGAGCCGTAAGAGTTATGTTAATACCCTTACAAAGGAGGTTTAGCTCAGAGTTATGTGATGAGCTTAGAGACCTTTAGTTGGAAATAGTTCCAAGAGGTTATGTTGTCACTTTTCGAGGTACAGTCCACCTTGTTGGGAAGAATCGGAGAAGCCCGAAGTTGGACCAAGGTATTGCTTGAGATAAAGGAAATGATGAGCAAAGGGAAAGCGTATGATTCCGTGAGGATGAAAATGGAACCATATGGTTTGAGCAACGGATTTGTGTACCCAATGATCCGTAGATCGGGAAGTTGATTCTTCAGAGGCTCATGACTCACCATATTCGATACACCTGTGCAACACCAAGATGTACTTGGACTTGAAGGAAGGTTTTTGGTGGGCGGTATGAAGAGAGAGATTGCCGAGTATGTGGCAATATGTGATGTATGTCGAGAGTAAAGGCGAGCATCGTAAACCAGCAGGTTTAGTTCAGCCGTTGCCGATACCTGATTGGAAATGGGATAAACTTGGTATGGACTTTATCACGGGGTTACCCAGACCCGTTCGTGTTATGATTCCATTTGGGTGATAGTGGATCGTTTGACCAAGGTTGCTCACTTCATTCCAAAGAAGACCACCTATACAAGTGCTAAGTCGCAAAGATATATATGACCAGGATTGTATGTCCGCATGGAGTTCCGAGGAGCATCGTATCGAGATAGAGGAACACAGTTTACCTCAAAGTTTTGGAATCAGTTGCATGAAACTTTGGGTACCAGACTAGAGTTCAGTACAGCCTTCCATCCGCAGACTGATGGGCAGACAGAGAGAGTCAATCAGATTTTGGAGGACATGTTGAGAGCTTGTGCGCTAGACTATGGGTCTAGTTGGGATGATAACTTACCCTACACAGAGTTTTCGTACAACAACAGCTATCAAGCCAGTTTGCAGATGGCCCCTTTCGAGGCATTGTATGGAAGGAAATGCGTGACACCTTTGATGTGGAATGGAGTTGGAGATTGCAAATTGTTTGGACCTGATTTGATCGGGGATTACGAGGAGAAGGTCAAGTTGATTCGTGATGCAGACTTAAGATAGCTCGGTCAAGGCGGAAAAAGTTATGCCGATGCTAAACGCAAGGAAGTGATCTATGAAGTGGGAGATAGAGCATATCTTGAGTGTCTCCACTTCGAGGTATTAAGAGATTTGGAGTCAAAGGAAAGTTAGCACCACGATTTGTGGGACCATACAGAGTTACGGAACGCAGAGGAGAGGTAGCATACCAGTTGGAATTACCAGAGGCTTTGTCGGGGAGTTCATGATGTGTTTCATGTTTCCCAGCTGAAGAAATGTCATGCAGAGATGGCAGATATTCCTTTGAGAGATACAGTGCCACTCGAGGCAATTCAGTTGGAGAGCGATCTGACTTATGAGGAGGAGCCTATTAAGATTCTTGAGACTGCAGAGAGAATCACTCGTACCAAGATCATCAAGTTCTGCAAGGTTCAGTGGAGTCACCACACCGAGGAGGAAGCCACTTGGGAACGAGAGGAAGATCTAAGACAAGACCATCCACACCTTTTTGTCGGTGACCCGAATCTCGAGGGCCGAGATTCATCTTAAGGGTAGGTTTGCAACATCCCAATTTTTATTAAATTTGGATGTTAATAGAATCATTCAATGCATATCATATTTCTTTTGCATTTTGGAGTTTTTAAAATATTCAAATAATATTTTTCCACTCGAGAAAAACAAATGAGAGGGATAAGATGACTTCCTCAAAATATAAAAGAGTGGGAAATTTTATTTTGAATATTATTTGAAGTTTTGGAGTTTATTGGTATTTAGTTTATTTGCAAAAAGTGCATTAATTGCATTAGGAAAATATTTTCAAAATGTTCTGTGCTTAAGTTAATGTTCATTAGGTTCTAAATATTGTATAGTTATTTTATAAATTACTTTGGTGTTTTTATTAATTCATTTGAATTGTTTAGGGACACTTTAGTCTTAGGTTTAAAAAAAGCGCACGCACGCACTCATCGCAGCCTGGACCGAAACTGGTTCGCCCAGAGCGCCTAACCGCCCACCGGCCATTTGGCCCAAGGCGGCCTTGGCCGCCACGCTGAAACCTCCCGCATCGGTCGACCGCTCCGCGCCGCCCTCGCTCGCCGACTCTCGCTGCCGCTGCCAGGCGGGCCCCGCTTGTAAGCTCGTCCCCAACCTCCCGCGCAGCCCGCGGGATAAACATCCGCGCCTCGCCACCCGCAACCGCCGCCGCCTCGCGCTCGGATGAGGCCTTATCCGTCGACCCCGAGCCCTCTGCCCTCGCCTATATAAAGGCCAGGACCCCCTCTGTCGATCTCGCCATCTCGCTTCGTCCCATGCCGCCCATAGCCGCCGCCGTTGTAGTTCGCATCTCGCCGGCCGAATGGACCTCGCCGGAGCTTTCCGTCGCCAGAAAGCCACCACGGCATCCACCTTCTTCGTCAAATGATTTCCCGCGACAAAGCGCATCCTTTTGACACGATTTTTGCCCCTAGGTCCCGTCGGAGCCGCCGGAGCACCGAAGGCCGCCGTCCTCGCCCCGCCCCGTACGGACGCCGCCGACGCACGCCGCCACCACCTTCGCGACGCCCTCGACACGACGCACCTTCCCGTCTTCTTCCCCGACGTTGAGGACTGCCGTAGCCGCCGCCCCCTCCGTCACCGACGCCGCGCCGCCGTCTTCATCGTCGCCGGCCACCACCACCACCCACTGTGAGCCACCACCCCACCCTCGCCCGTTCGATCTACCATGGATGGCCCAAATTAGATTAGGTTCGTTTTTTTTTATTTTGCAAAGAGGTACGCGGTTAACTGCGGTTCCTTTAGACCGTGCGGTTTATTTAAACCGAGTGTCAGTTTTTCTTTAGTTAGCCGCCGCCACTGTTTTTCTTATTTAGCGGATGTTCGCCGTATAACCTCCGCAGCGGACGCTGCTCAGCCAGCCACGAGCCGCCACTTGGCCAGGGACTTGGTTGCGATAGTTTTCTTCACTGTTTAGTCCCTTTTTATCACAGATTAGTCCCTGAGCTTAGATTAGCCATAACTTTTTAACCGTAGATCCAAACTCGATGAAACCAGCGGCAAATTCTCCGTATTGTTTAGATCTATCCAGTGGTATCCTTTTACAAACTTTTGTCAGATTCAAATTTGAATTTATTCAGATTCGAATTCAAACTTCAAATGGCCATATCTCCCAAACCGTAGCTCCGATTAAGTTGATTCTTTTTGCACTTTGTCACCGTAGACAAACCCTATCACCTGGACCTTTGTCACAATAATTTTCACACACTAGAATCTGCCCATTAATATTTTTACTAGTATGCATAGTATGCACTATAGTTCACAGCACTTTTGAACCATGTGCTTATGTTGTTTTGCACCTAGAATATTTTCATGCTAGTTAAGTGTGATGTTTGTTCATTTGGTTTTTCCGAGACTTTTGCTTTGCTTGTTCTTCTTGGTTCTCTGAAATGTTTTCTTATGTTCGTTTATCTTCTTTGCGGTAGATTGCCCGGAGCGGGCGTAATATTATCAGTCTTTAGAATTCAACCAGCAGTACCAAGGCAAGTTGCATCTTGATCATGTTTCATTACCTATGTTTTTATTATGCACGTAGTTCTTTGCGGTAGGACTGCATGGTAGGAATTGATGCCGCATGACTATGCTTTTCACCCAGTAGTTCACTGAGGTAGGTCTGAACCTTATAACATTGTCGCCATCGTTTTACATTATGTTGCTTCGCTAAGTAGACGTGGATTGGGGAGTGATCATTGTAAAGTATGAGTGGCAATGTAGTAAATAGGACCTAAGATAATTAATGAACTACCTGGGCGGAAACTTGTTGGAATGGTGGCGATACAGCAAGGGGCACACATGGGAAATCCATGGTGGTGCACCACTAGTGGACCGTCCGCCAGCTCAAAGAGATCAACCGTATTCTCATGTCTAGAAGCTTACGTGTAATGCAGCCACAAGCCAATATGGGCTCTGGCTTAGTTGAGTAGTTAGTGTGACCCCTTAGGGATGGGCTAACAGATGTAGAGTGATGTAGGTGTACCGCCTATCCGTGGGTTAAGGGGAACATTTTGAAGACTATGTCTCGATCTTCCGATCATGGAGGTGGTCGAGTCTTGTGGTGAAAAGTGCGCAACCTCTGCAGAGTGTCAACCTAATCTATTAGCCGTGTCCCCGGTTATGGACATATTGAGCATCTAGTAGTGAAAATGCTGGGAGATCTCCTCACCTTTAATTAAACAGTTGGGATTTAAATGAAACTTGGGAACGGACGGAGTTGGGTTTGCCAACTCATCCTATGCAAATGTGTAGTAGTAGAATAACATCTTTTCTAATAGGGAAAAAGTAGCTTTATGCAAAAACTAAACTTAGAGCTTTCCACCAGCCAAATTGCATGTACAAATAGGTTCTTTACACTTATGATGTGACTTGCCAATACATTCAATGTACTGACCTATATGGCTGCAACTTATCACGTTGCAGATATATCCGACGAGGATTAAGGTGTGATAGGTCGATGTTCTACACTCAACCTTGCTCGTGGAGTTGGACTCATTTACTACTTTGCTTCCGCAGTATTTGTTTATTGGCTCTATGCCCTATTTTGTAATAAATGTATTGCTCCTGGATTATCGATGTAATAAAGAGATGTGTGTTATTTCTGTTATTTCATCGAGTACTGTGTGTGCTAGCAAGTCGATCCAGGGACTAGCACGGTAAGCACAGAGACTTCGACTCTTACCGAGTCGGGTCGCTACACTATCTTAGGGTTCAGGATGGGGGCGGTGGTCGCCGGCGGTGTTGGGGTGTTGGCGTGGCGGTGGCGTGGGGATCGCCGTAGAAAAAGCTCGGCACTGGGGGGCCTAGAGGGATGGCCGGGGCGGCGGCGGACCGGCGGTTGGGAGTGTTTTCGGGGCGGGCGGGGCGGCTCATTGTTTGGCAGTGGTGGTGGCGGCTCAGGGGTGGAGGTTAAAGATGAACCGCGTGCCCTTGATTTCGTATCCAACGGCTGCAAAATCGACTGGCCAGAGATGAAAAAGTAAGTCGACCGACGTGTAGCCTCACCTTGCTAGTGCGTTCAGTTTGACAAAGAAAATTCAGTTCGACAAGAAAATTCAGTTTGGACAATTAGGTTCGGTTTCCTACGATTAAGTTCAGTTTGACGCTTAAGTTTAGAGATGAGCGGTGATGTATTTTACATCTAGCACTTTGTGGTTATGTATTTTACGTCATGTATTGGAGATGCTATTAGAATTCCACTCGTGTTAACGTTGTTCGTTGTCTCTCTTGTCCTGCTTCAGCCTCGGCGTCGTACAACTCACGGAGCTGCTCCAACGATGAAACCCTCCATCACAAATGAGCAAGATACCTGCTCCATCTCCAGACGCCTAAGATCTTCTTCCCTCCTCCGATAACAAAGTCACAGAGCATCCTCACCGGCCAACCCAATCACGCTGAGATCGACATGGCTTCGCCAAAGAGGTTGTACACTTGTTGCATCTCTTTTTTAGTCTACATGTTATATATATTGTCCACTGAGCACACGGATTTGTTCCTTTAGTGTCTCCTTGAAATAAAAAACCTAGGAATATTAATTTTCACTTGTCCTCCTTTTCAAATTCCTATTCATGAAGCACAAGACTAAGAGATAGTAGCATAATAGCATTATAATCGTACATTTTCTTGTGGTTTGACTTAATCTCACCATGCTTCTTTGCATCCTGTGATCTTCCAATTGTTGTGAATCAAACACCCAGTTAGCGTAAATCCTGTGTTTTTAAATTCTCTGCTTTGCACGTGCATTCCTATCCTATTCCTGTCTATTTCCTATCCTCGCATTGTTGGAATCCTCCAATTCAAACGAGCCCTTACAGAATTACTTCTCTTACGAGATAGTTGTCAAAGAAAACTTGCGTGGTTTGTCCCGGTCTCTGCTGCGTCGTCCACCCCAAATTTCAGCTACTCCAACGATGTATGGGTCCAGCACAGCAGGGATCCGGCCTCCAGACTGTCTTTCGCCGCCTCAGATCTTCTTCCCCGCCGCCGGCAGCCATGAAAACTGCATTACCATCATCAACCGAGCAGATGACCTCGAGGACTACACGGGTCCGCAAGAGAGGTCGCACTCTTTCGTGTTCCGCTATGTTATGCATCACTTAATATTACATGCTGCTTTATCGTCTTTGTTCACCGATTAGACTCGAGTCGACTCCAAACTAATGGTCAAACTTGAGTTTTTAAATGGTTGTGGGGTACATATCGGGGCTGCTATCAATAGTATCTATCTACTATCTGGTTAATCTCCGGTGTCTCTTGTGAGTTTCATGTTGGGTGGGAAACAAACAAAGAAAGAAGCCATTATCTGTATTTATTAACCAAGCCATTATCTGCCTCGCTATTATTGGTTTTGGGTCTATCCACGAGTTGCTACCATCACTCTGGATTTCTGCATGCACTCCTTACATAATCTCACTATGTTTTATTCCTATGCATGATGCTTATTGTAAACAATGGAACCGAACATGTAGAGCAAAAGAGACGAGCCTTGCGTGGCAATATAATTTCATGTAGACGTCGCTCCATGGTAGGCGCCAAGGCCGCCCCCTCCATGCATTTCAGATTGTAATCGAGAGGAAGATATCTGCTCGAGGGGATTCGTATGAGAAGATAACTCCTATTTACCCCCGAGGTCTTCGCTCTAACTTGGCATGCCGATGTTGGTTATATCATGCATATGGTGTCTTGCATTGCTTACTTTATACATCAAGTATGTCATCTCGCTTAGTTTAGACATCCTTTGTGCGAATGCCATCTGCTTAGTTTATTCATCATTTATGTGAATTATGCAACGCCGCCTTGTTTAGCCGTGCATCATATATGTGAATTTTGCAATGCCATCCTGCTTAGCCACCATCTTATATGTAAATTATATCAGGCCATCTTTTTTTCGTTACATATTACATTCGTCAACAATGTTAGTACATTCAATCGCTCTTTGTGTGCATCAGCCATTTGACACGGTGATGGCAAATTCTCAAGTGAAAACAAGGTCTTCTCGAAAGTGCATTATGCTATCTCGACGAAGCGCATATCTTGCTAGTTACGTATAGCTCTTCGTGAGGAGGATTCGAGAGATGTATGACCAGTCCTATTCCCCGAGGTGTATGCTCTAACTTGGCAGGTTATGTTGCTCATATCGTATGTATGGTGTCTCGCATTGCTATGCCATTTGATTAGTTTAGACATGCTTTGTGTGAATGCCATTGCTCAAAGGTCTAATTACCATATATGTGAATTATGCATTGCCATCTTGTTGCAAGACATTATATATGTGAATTATACAATGCTATCTTGTTGCAAAGGCATTATATATGTGAATTATGCAATGCCATGCTGTTTAGCCAATCATCATGTATGCGAATTATATCATGCTATCATTTTTTGTATTACGTGTTCCATTTGTCGACAACTTTTGTATATCCAACTACTCTTCCCTGCATCAGCCATTTGAAGCGGTGATGGAAGTATCTGGAGGAAAACAAGGTATTCAGAGCGAGACAATGCTACTGCTGAAGCGGACATCTTGTCAGCTGAGAGCTCCTCGTAGGAGGATTCGTAGACCGATGACCAGTCCTATTTCCCCCACGAGGTCTATGCTCAAACTTGGCAGTGGTTATATTACCCATGTCATGCATGTTGTCTTGCATTGCTTAGTTTTTACATCATATATAGATTGCCATCTCGCTTACTTGCTTACTATATAAATCATATATTTGAATTATATCATGCCATCATGTTTACATAGTACATACACATCATCTATCTAAATTATGGCATGGCAACCCATTTAATAAAGACATCATATAGTTATAACATCTCATCCTGCTTAGTGTTTACAGTCATCATATTTAGAATTATGGCATTCTATCCATGAATGTATGTGAATTATGGCATGCCAACCTATTTAATAAACACATTATATAGTTATGTCATGTCATCCCTGCTTACAAAGTCTCATATTTTGAACTATGTCTTTCCATCTTTTTAGTTAGCCATCATAATGTGAAATTGTGTCATGCTATCCTGTTTAGTTAGCCATCATATATGTGAAATTGTGTCATGCTATCCTGTTTGGTTAGACAACATAAATATGAATTATTTCATGCCCTCTTTTATTCCCCACTATCCATTGCACCTGTCTATCATACAATGTGTATACTTTCAATTACTTTTCTTGTTTATCAGCCATTTGAATTGGAGAGCGTGATGGCAATATCCAAGGGAGTAACAACACGGTCTTCAAAAAATATTGTGCTACCAGTTGATGCAGATAGAACCACTGTTGTACTTGCCCAAGGACCAGATCCACCACACATAACCCAGACTCTCGCAGATTGTACCCTACCCGGTTGGACAGAGAACCAGCTACACCCTTTTAACCCCAACCCCGGCAGATAGTAACCCAGTTCCAGTTGACACAAAGACCGTCTCCACCACAGAGCACCCAAACACGAGCAGTTAGTAAGGGAACTGCAGTGCCCAAAGCACGAGGACCACAACTCCAAATCCCAACTCAACGCTTAAAGGAGAAGAAGATTTGTTCTCAGGTCAGGTTCTGTAGCTATGGTTCATACTCCTTTGCTCTTGCATTACTGTATTTACTCATACCAACTATTTTCAAATTTGAAGGATGGAATTGAAACTCCAATGGCGCATGCAGTATGTTTTGAACCTGTTTATTTAACTGGTTTGCTGTTGTAACCTGCTTTATGTTGATTTCAGTTTCAATTGAATAAACAGTTATGTTCTCATGTCATGCACATTACAAGTGTTGTTATTGCTCTATAGTTACCCACACTCATATTCTGTCTATTCTGCTTTGTCTTGAACAAATATTATTTGAACTGTGTCTCTATCTTGATTTGGCAACCAAAACTAGAATGATATAGACCATAAAGTGACCATGGCACATAGATATATGTTTGTTTCATGATGTTATCCTGTCCACTTTACTACTGAACTCATTTACCAAAATGAGTTTCATATACAACATGGTAAACATGTGATGTGTCTTCTTGTTTCTCTTTTAGAATGCGGACAAAATATTGGAGAACAAAGACTGCGTTATCCAATGGTAAAGGAAGTAATGCATATAAGGTTCAAGATAGTGAGACATCCCTGTTGGTCTCCAAGAAAGTTGATAAAAACTATCTTGATGACAATGAGGAAACCCAAAAGTCCTGTCTTGATGTAGTGTTCGAAAGTTCTTGGCCACTACTGGGCACAAGCTCTTCGAACTCATTGCCTGAATCGGTTCGTCTTCTTGAGTCTCAACTTCAAGTTGAAAGACATCGATCGAGATGTCTTCTGACAGAAGTCAAGGACCGAGGAAGTCCCCTGCAGAATTCAGATGCATATTTTCTAGTGCAAAAGCTGTTACCGGAGGATTTAAGCGCCAAACAAGAGAAAGTTAATAAGCTTGCTAAGCATCTTGCCAGCATTATGGGTCCCCAGGATATTGTTTCTTGAGATCTTCTGAAGTGGTTTAAGTTCAGGATTTGTTTTGATGCTGCGTTTATTTGCGCTGGTCGCCAACTTTGACAACCGTGTATATGATATGTCGCTTTTTCCCTATATTTGCACCGGTGGCGAACTTTGATGCCCAAAGGATGTAATATGTGTAACAGCCGTGATAGCCTAGCATAAGTTGCTTGCTTATTTATTTCCTTGTTGTCTTGTTTATTTGTTTGCTTGTAGTCGCAAGTTCTTTTTAAAACTAGGCCACACTAACCATGGGCTAATATTTCTTTGTAGTGACAACCGCCTCCTACGGGCCGTAGAAAGCGATGGGCCTTCTACGGGCCGTAGAAACAATGGGCCTTCTACGGGCCGTAGAAACAATGGGCCTTCTACGGGTCAGAAACAATGGGCCTTCTACGGGCCGTATCATCAATGGGCCTTATACGGGCCGTATGACCATAACGGGCCATCGTTAATAGGGACGTGTTGATGACGCTATGAAACGGCCCAACGATTAACGGACCACAAACGGGCCGATGTAACCACGGGCTGAATTTGGCCCACAAGCGAAAAATGACAAGAACGGGCCGTAAGTAAACGAATCTTTGGAAATGAGCCAAAGAATAAATGGGCTCGAGAAGGCCGAAGATAACATTTCTTTGAAGCGCCCAACCGAATAACGGGCCCTTAATGGGTATAAAGTGATATATCGTTCATTACGGGCCGTTCACCATGGGCCGTTAGTGGGTGTAAAGTGATACCTTTGTTCATTGCGGGCGATTTCACCACGGGCCGTTAATAGGCCAAGAGTTACATAGGGCCTCATATGGGCCGAAGACGCCATGGGCCATACATGGGCCGGCGAAAACGGGCCGGAATCATATTGGATGGCCCAGATGACGCTACTGGGCCTAATTCAGATAGGGCGTAACGGGCCTTGGGTTAGCGGGTTGTAAATGGGCTATATGTGAACATGCCGTTAATAGGCTTTCCATGGGCCGGCTCGCCACCTTTTGACCAAGTCAAACGGGCCGGCCTTTTCACAGGAATGGGCCTCTGTTGGGCCGTGCCACGTGTCGACGTATCATAGGCGCCTTCTGGCATATGAGTGGATGACATCTGTCCCAACGGTGAGCCGACACGTGTTTCCTCCAGCCAATGATGATTTTACACGCGGAAAATCCCCATTGGTCGGGGCTGTTAACGGGTTATCGGATCCAAAACCCGACCCGATAGCTTAACGGCGTTCCGTTACGGTGGATGCCACGTGTCGGTCACCCTTGACGAAAGCAGTTCTGTGACGCGCGATTTATCGTCATGGAAGTGGACACTTCTGTGATGATAATTTTGGTAATGTCATCGAACACTTCTCACGACAAAGACAGTATGACTATCTTGATTACATCATAAATTTGTCATGGATGTACATGCATGACAAAAAACGCGACCTACTGTGACAAACACGTATCATCACGGAAGTGTATTTTTTTTGTAGTGATTACTCCACACATCGACCGCTATCCAGCATGCATCTAGTGTATTAAGTTCATGGAAAACGGAGTAATGCAATAAGAACGATGACATGATGTAGACAAGATCTATCTATGTAGAGATAGACCCCATAGTTTTATCCTTAGTAGCAACGATACATACGTGTCGTTTCCCTTTTTGTCATTGGGATCAAGCACCGTAAGATCGAACCCACTACAAAGCACCTCTTCCCATTGCAAGATAAATAGATCAAGTTGGCCAAACAAAACCCAAATATCGAAGAAGAAATACGAGGCTATAAGAGATCGTGCATAAAAGAGATCAAAGAAACTCAAATACTTTCATGGATATAAAAAGATAGATCTGATCATAAACTCAAAGTTCATCGATGCCAACAAACACAACACAAAAGAGTTACATCATATGAATCTCCAAGAGAGCATTGTATTGAGAATTCACAGAGAGAGAGATGAAGCCATCTAGCTACTAACTACGGACCCGAAGGTCTACAAAGAACCACTCACACATCATCGGAGAGGCACCAATGGAGGTGGTGATCCCCATCCGAGATGGTGTCTAGTTTGGATCTATTGGTTCTGGACTCTGCGGCGGCTGGATGAATGTTTTCGTCGACTCCCCTAGGGTTTCTAGAATATTGGGGTATTTATAGAGCAAAGAGGCGGTCCGGTGGGCACCCGAGGTGGGCACAACCCACCAGGGCACGCCTGGGCCTCTGGCGCGCCACAGTGGGTTGTGCCCCCTCGGGCACCCCCACGCCAAGATCCGTGGCCCATTACGTTCCTTCTGGTCCATAAAAAATCTTCGTGGAGTTTCGTTGCATTTGGAATCCGTAAAAAAAATGATATAAAATGACTATAAAATGATTATAAAACATCCAAGATTGATAGTATAACAACATGGAACAATAAAAATTGATAGATACGTTGGAGACATATCAGCATCCCCCAGCTTAACTCTTACTCGTCCTCGAGTAGGTAAGTGATAAAACAGAATTTTTGATGTGGAATGTTGCATAACATGTCATATCATATTTCTTTTCTTTATAGCATGGAAATTTGGAATTTTATGTGACTCAAAGCAATAGTCTAGTTTTGACATAATAATTTAAATACTCTGGCATATCAACAAGCAACCATGTCTGTTAGAATATCAACTCTAAAATAAGTTATCCTTAGCCCATCATGCTCAACCATTGATCCATTCATGAAACACACTCGAATATTAGTTACACCCAATACTTAAGTACGATCATATTGCCTCCTAGTTGGTGCTTTTGTAAGAGAAGATGGAGACTCAAATTCAAAATAAAAATTGCATAAAGTAAAAGAATGGCCCTTCGCAGTGGGAAGTAGGGATTTGTAGAGGTGCCTGAGCTCAAAGCGAAAAACTGAGAGATAAAACCATTTTGGGAGGTGTATCCATCCCACCAACGAAAACGACTTAGAGTTCCCAACACTTTTCATGCTAGATATATCATAGGTGGTTCCCGAACAGAAAATAAAGTTTATTCCTTTTTCAACCATACTTTCACTTTCCATGGCTAGCCGGATCCACGGTGCCCTCCATACCAACACTTTCCAAGGAATTTATTATTTGACAACATAAAGTAAATTCATTTTTCATTATGGGACAGGGCATCCCTAATACCTTTGCCTTACTCTCGGGCAATGACAAGTGAATAAACACTCATCGTGAGAATAACACATCTAGCATGAAAAATATTAGCCACCCGTCACCGCTCCGCGAGCTAAACAAACACACAAAAGAGAAGTTTATTTTGAAAATTAGAGATGGCGCATGCAAATTTGCTTAGAATGGCAAAATAATACCACATATAGGTAGATATAGTGGACTCATGTGGCAAAACTGGTTTAAAGGATTTTGGATGCACAAGTAGAGATCATACTTAGTGCAAAATGAAACCTAGCAAAAGATTGAGAAGCGACCAACCAAGAAACGGATAATCTCATAAGCAAGCATTAAGCATAAATAACACCGAATAATGCACCATAAGTAGGATATAATTTCATTGCATAAATATTGACTTTCGTACTTGCATAGGGAATCACAAACCTTAACACCAATATTCTTACTAAAGCATAATTACTCATCAACATAACTCACATATCACATCATCATATCTCAAAAATATTACTAAAACCAAGTTTATTTTGTCCAATGATCTTCATGAAAGTTTTTATTATATCCTTCTTGGATATCTATCACTTTGGGACTAATTTTCATGTGTTTCTTTTCATAAGCTCACACAAATATAAGTGAAGATCAAGAGCATAAATAAATTTCCTTCTCTCAAAATAATTTAAGTGAAGCAAGAGAGAATTTTCCAAAATTTTACTAACTCTCAAATAAATCTAAGTGAAGCAAGAGAGCATTTATTCAAAAATACTAAGCACACCATGCTAAAAACGATATAAGTGAAGCACTAGAGCAAGTCCATTGCTCATAAAAGTTTAAGTGAAGCATAGAGAGCAATTCTAACAAGTCATGACATAATTTTGGATCTCCCAAATAGGTGTGTCCAGCAAGGGATCAAGACTTAAAACAAACAATAAAACAAGAAAAGACTCATATCATACAAGACGCTCCAAGCAAAACACATATCATGTGACGAAACAAAATTTAGCTTCGAGTAAAATACCGATGGTCGTTAGAAGAAAGAGGGGATGCCACTCGGGGGCATCCCCAAGCTTAGTTGGTTGCTCATTTTTGGATAATAGTTTGGGATGGCGGGGCATCCCCAAGCTTAGGCTCTTCTATCCTTTGTTCCTTCATCCATTGTAAGATAACCCAAAACTTGAAAACTTCAATCACACAAAACTCAACAAAACCTTTGTGAGATCCGTTAGTATACGAAAGCAAACAACTACTATAAGTACTTTACCAAACCAATTCATATTTTGTTTTTGCATTATATCTAATGTATTCCAATTTTTCTATGGCAAAAACTCATCAAAGAAGACCATAGAGCCATCAAAATAAGCACACAACGCAAAGAAAACATAATCTGTCGAAACAGAACAGTCTGTAGGAATCTGACTATTTCGAGAACTTATGGAACTCCACAAATTCTGCCAAATTAGGAAGACCAGGGTAATTTGTATATTAATCCTCTGCGAAAAGAATCAGGGCAAAAGCACTTTTATGTGATTTATGAAAATTATTTTCGTGAGTGCATAAGTTTCTGTTTTTCAGCAAGATCAAACAACTATCACCCAAGAAGATCCTAAAGGCTTTACTTGGCACAAACACTAATTAAAACACAAAAAACACAATCATAGCAGTAGCATAGTTGTGCTAACACTCAAGAACAGAAAGAAAAAAACAAAAATAAATTTTATTCATTGGGTTGCCTCCCAACAAGCGCTATAGTTTTACGCCCTTAGCTAGGCATAAAGCAATGATCTAAGTTTTGTCATCTTTGGTTCGAGGTCCATAAGATGCCCTCATGATTGATTCATAAGGTGGCCTAATTCTTGTTGTAGGTAAGTGTTCCATACCTTCCTCAAAGGAAATTGGAACTTAATATAACAACATGGAACAATCAAAAATTATAGATACGTTGGAGATGTATCATGTACGGCCACCGGATAGTTCCGAAGAGGTTCGGGGATTTTTCGGAGTACCGGGAGGTTACCGGAACCCCTCGGGAAAGATAATGGGCCTCATGGGCCATAGTGGAGAGGAGGAGGCAGGCCATAGGAGGTGGCGCCCCCCCCCCATAGCAGTCCGAATTGGACAAGGGGTGGGGGCGTGTTCCCCCTTTCCTTCTCCCTCTCCCCCTCTTTCCTCTTTCCCCCTCTCCGTTGGAAGGAAGGGGGAGCCGACTAGGACTAGGAGTCCTAGTGGGAATCCCTCCACTTGGCACGCCCCTAGGGCCGGCCGGCCTCCCCTCCCCTCCTTTATATACGAGGGCGGGGGAGCCCCAAAGGCACATCAATTGTTCTCTTAGCCGTGTGCGGCGCCCTCCTCCACAGTTTACTCCTTCGGTCATAGCGTCGTAGTGCTTAGGCGAAGCCCTGCGTGGATCATATCACCATCACCGTCACCACGCCGTCGTGCTGACGAAACTCTCCCTCGACCCTCTACTGGATCAAGAGTTCGAGGGATGTCATCGAGCTGAACGTGTGCTGAACTCAGAGGTGTTGTACGTTCGGTACTAGATCGGTTGGATCGTGAAGACGTTCGACTACATCAACCGCGTTAACCTAATGCTTCCGCTTTCGGTGTACGTGGACACACTCTCCCCCTCTCGTTGCTATGCATCTCCTAGATAGATCTTGCGTGATCGTAGGATTTTTTTCGAAATTGCATGCTATGTTCCCCAACAGCAACCACTAAAGCATAAACACAAACTGATAATGGAAAATAAGTTATAACGTCTATGATCTTACCATGTCATGAAAGGTTTGGTTACATTTCTAGGACACTCCACTCCAAAGTGGTGTTCCGGGATTTGCAATTTATGAAACTATTTCATGACTCATTAGATATTGGCTAAACTTGTAACTCAAATATTCCTTTCCACAATCCACAGAAGCTTAATTTTCTTGTTATAATAATTTTCTACTTTATACTCAAATTCTTTGAACTTTCAAGTATTTCAGACTTATCTCTCTTTAAATAAATATCCACATATCCACTTAAATTATCATTGTAAGTAATGAAGTAGAAGAATCCACATTGCACAACTACACTCATTGGACCGCACACATCTATATGCATGATTAGCAATAAGTTAGTCGCCCATTCCTTATGGCATGTGAATGACGTATTAGTTTACACTTTACACAAAAGTTTGCAAGTGTCAAATGATTCGAAGTCAATATGCCTCCAAAATCCATAACCATGGAGTTTCTCTTACGACTATTGCTAATATGACATAAACGGTAGTGCCACAATCATGTGGCATTCATATCAGCCTTACGACGTTTAGCGTCAGTGTTATGGATGTCAATATCATCATCAAGTCTCATAACATAAAACCAATCATAATGGGAAGTATGGCCCTTATGTTATTCATAACATTGAATAACTCTTGTTTTCTGACTTCATGAACAACCTTTCACAACAAACATGGTTCTAAAATAATGTTCTTGCACAAGGCTAGGGCATAGCAACACTTTACTTAACTTCAAAATGAATTATAAAGATAAATGCTGAGATAATACACCAATGGTGAATTCAATAACTTTACTAGCAGTAATAATGAACAGCACGTTGTGCATATAGTGGTGGTGGTATATTCGTTGTACCAATCCTCTCTGACTGGCTTTAAGAGAGTGACGAAGAAAACCATGTATGTAAAGCTTCTGCCACACATCATCGTGGGGAGGCTGTTATGGAGCTTCGATCTCCTCACTCTACACCTACGGACAATGGTCTTCGCACGAAAGCCTAAGACTACAATATGGATCGGGCGATGGTGTCATTTTTCACGTCGATACCCCCTCGGCGGTGTTGCCGAGAAGGTCATCGGTCCCTTTGGCGCTTTTGGGGGTTGGAGGTGCACGACATCATGGTCAACATGTGCTCGGCTTGCAATGGGAGTGTGGATGCTTCCGGTGGCATTGTGACTCTTGTGGCAACGATGATGGTGGCATGAGGAGCATAATTACGTGAAAGCCTAAGACTCCGTTTCACCTACGTAAAAAGAACACACTCCGATTCACTCTAATCCGTACTATACCATGTCCAGTGCATAATTTGGTCCAGGATGTGTAAAACGAGAAGCTTGGTGTGCCAAGTAACAGGCTAACAACACAACACAACACACATTAATAATGAACAGCACTTCGTGCAAATAGTGGCAGTGGTAGTTGGTGTACCACTCCTCTTTCACTGGCTTTCATGTGAGAGTGACGAAGGAAACCTGTCGCTCATCCTCCTTCGGGGCCATTGTGGATCTTCTCCTCGCCCTACACCTTTGGACAATGATCACCAGGCGAAAGCCTAAGACTCTGATGTGGAGCTTCTCCTCGCCTTACACCTTCGGACAATGGTCATCGGGCGAAAGCCTAATACTCTGATGTGGGTTAGACGATGGCGTTGTTTTCCACATCGCTACCCGCTTTAGGGTGTTGTCTAGAGGTCATCGGTCCACTCTGCGCTTTTCGAGGGCTGGACGAGCCCGACATCGCGGTCGACAGGTACTTGATTTGCGATGGGGGTGCGGATGCTTCCGGTGGCATTGCGACTCGTGTGGCAATGATGATGGTGGCAAGAAGAGCGGAATCACAACAAGTCTTTCACCGCCAACCGTTCGACATGCCTTCGAGCGTGAAGTCGGAGATTTAGCGTTGCATGGCGATGCGGCGGCAACGATGCCGGCTTATGGACAAGTTAGGCTATATTGGTGCAAAGCATGCATCTTCTGCGAGATTGGTAACCGAATTCTAAATTGTCTGGTCCTCGGCGCAGTTGGCTACCTGTTTGGCATAGGCTGGCATGGTTCGCATGTGTTGTTTGTCTGAAGAGGTCTTGATGCGTTGTCCGCTGTGAAGTTGGAGTCATTTGCTCGGGGGGAAATGATCATGATGACATTGTAGACAATCTTGGCGGTGTCCTCTCCTCGACGCGTGGGCCCTGTGGGTTTCTTGAGGTTTTTTCAAATTAATCAGACAACTCTTTTTTATTTTTTTAATGAACCGGAGCATACAACTGAAAAAAAACTTCTGTCTCTGTGTGCACTTTGGCTCTTTGCATGTTATGAGTAAGGACATCTTCAACGCGGTCCATCAAACCGCCAGTAAATGTTTGGACCACACGGTTCGGACAGTTTGAGCCCTCCAACGCTATCCTTCAAAGTTCAAACGTCTATGGATCAGCCCAGACGTTCTAGTTCCCACAAAGGAAACATGGAGGAGATTTAGGGGGCGTCCGGGCCTCGGCCACATACGCATGTGACCGCCCGAACCACACAAAATCTTTTTTCATTTCCTGCTCCAGCCGCCACTCTGCACTCTTCGTTGCATTCATGTCGATCCAGAACGAACGTGGCCACTCACTGTCACATGTTGGCCGAACGGCGCGACTTTCACAACGGTGTGGCGGTCGAGGCGCCTGTTTTTGACGTGCATTTGCTCTGTGCGTACACGTTAATGTCGGCTCAGAGCGGACACGACCAAACGGGGCGACGGGACTGATTCCCACTGCATTGAAGCTTCCTGCCCGGCGTTGCATAGGCACGGCCAAGAAACCCACTCCGAGTGTTCGCATGCCAAACTGCACTTGGCCTGACCGTAGCCCGATATATAAGGACGACACAAACCACACCACATTTGCTTCCCTAACTCCACTAGAAGAACGTCCGTGCGTTGCAACGGGGCCACATTAAGTTTAAAAGTTCAATATCAATTATGTTAATATTACTGTCTCAAAAAAAATTATGTTAATATTACATTTAATATTCTCATACATATTAAGTGACATTGACGACCTTTTTTTACCATCAAATTCTCTCTCACACACACACCCTTTCCCTCCCTCTTCCTCACTCTCTCTCCCCCTCTCCCTCACTCGGGAGGTGGGACGAAAATAAACTCGGAACGGAGACTACCAACTGAGACGTTAGGAGTAGAGATCATTTAGTTGATAAGAATAAATAGAAAACGGTGTTAAAAAGGAGAAACAGATTAGAATACATTGGAAAACCAAAAGGATGATGTAAAAGGGAGTCGCCCGGCCCCTCGGGCCTTGCCACCGAACCGGCTCAGCGGTCCAGTCCCCGCGCGGTCGTCTTCTCCTGTTCCTCGAGCCACGTCGCTACAGAGCTGGGCTCCTGCCCGACCACCTCGCTGGCATCGAAGGGGAATGGATAAGGGTGACGCCCTTCCTTCCCTGCCCCCATGGCCTCACTCCTCCTCGACGCCCCTCCCAAATCCGCTTCTCCTCCTCGCTCGCTCGATCTCGTCGGTCTGGACGAAGTCAGACGCCACGGCCACCATGACCGACCCCGTCCACATGGCCACTGCCCTTCCTGCGAGCTAGGAGCTTGTCGAGGAGCTCCGAATGCCTTCGCTACTTCGTCTGCGCCAACGAGATCAAGTCCAGCACCCCTGCATCGACGTCGCTGCCGTCTTCCTCAACCTTGGGCTACCGCGACATTGTCGTTCGATCCACGCCGCCCCGACCTCCCATGTCTTCCCCTAGGGCGCCATTGACACCGCCATGATCTGCTCTTGCCTTTCTCATATTTCCCCTCTCGTTTGCTCTCATTAGGTATTTCGCCGTGGCCGAGAACCGCCGTCCGCCATTGCCATTGCAGGGGTAGCCACCGAGCTTCTCGGATTGACCTTGTGGCACATGCCCGTTCCTATGCACGCCCATGCCCGAGCCTGCCGCTCTTCTTCCGCGCCCGCGGGGCCACTCCCTCTCCATGCCCACGCCTGCATATACACGCGTCGGTCGCGCCCGCTGCCGCGCTTCGCTTCGCCCGCACCACTGCGTGCCCGTCGACACACACCACAGCCACGCGCCACTCTCGGCCGCGCCGCCACTGCCGCCTATCCTTCGCTCGCTCATTGTCGCGCCCGCCTCGCGCCGCCTCCGATCGTGGCCATCTTCTTCGGCCGCCCCTCACCACGATGGCCGCATCTCTGCCCTCCACCGTCGGCCGCTCGCCTCGCCTGCTGCGTGTTGCTTCCTGCTGCTATGCACTACTCTACCGCCTCGACACCGCCGTGGAAAAATGTGGCGGAGGGATTGTTAATGGAGTATGAGAAGGAGGTGGCGGAGAAGGTGTGGAGAGGCAGGAGGTCTGGGGCGGTGTCACCTGGCTGTGGTGGAGGTGTTTATGCGAGAAGGAGCCAGAGTGGAAGGAGAGGTCACAATTGGAAAGAATCACACAAAAAAAATCATAACCCGGAGATCTCAGTTAAAAAAAATGCTAATATCGATGGAGGGGTGATTTCCTTCAATAGGTGAAAAACATAGGAAATATTGGTTGTTATCAAGGAAAGGTAAAAATTTAGGAAAGTTTGGATTTTTGAACTGATTTCTATGCAAATGGGGTTTTATTGTTTGATAACGTGATATTAGTACATGCCCGTTTGTGACGTGTTTAATTAGGAAAGTTTGCAAATGTTAAGAAACTATTTATTGGGAGGAAAGTTGTGACGTGTCTGTTATTTGTTTTTAAAACAAATTTCACTAATAAGAGAAATCGATTGATTTAGGTAAGTTAGGAAAGTTAATTAAAATGTATTGTTTGTTTACTGAAAATCTGTTATTTGTTTCCTAAGACAAATTGAACCAATAAAAAGAATCGATTGATTTGCATAATTTAAGAAAGTTAGATTAAAATGTATTATTTGTTTCCTGAAAATCTGTTATTTGTTTCCTAAGACAAATTGAACCAATAAAAGGAATCAATTGATTTGCATAATTTAAGAAAGTTAGATCCGTGATTTGTTATACATTAGGAAAGTTCTGGTTGTAATAAAGAGTGGAGAAAAAATAAACCGATGGACCAGGGTGGGAGGGGGTGATGGGAGGAGAGATGAAAAAAACAAGCGAAAATAAACCGCGAACCAAGGTGGGAGGGGGTGGTGGGAGGAGAGACGAAAAAAAATCAACGAAAATAAACAACGAAGACGATTCATCAACTCATCCATTAGAAATAGAGATTGTTCATGGTCGACGCAATGACCAGGAGCGGCAAAAGTGGTGGAAACGGCTCTTGTCGCGCCGCCGGCATGAGATGACGAGCATCGTCCATGACTTGCTTGCCCGACGCGAGAAATGCATAGAGACCGGTTTGCCTCCGAGCTCGCCGGAGGATGAAGATGGAATGATGGAGAAGGCGTCCAATAATGAGCCAGAGCCCATGCCCGGCACCGCGCTGGTTACGGGCTTCACCATGGCGCCGACACACTTTAAAGCCGTCATGACGGAGGACGAGCAGTCGGAGGAGGCGGTGCTGCAGCTCTCCACCGGTCCGCGGATGATTGGCGTGTCCGTTTTGACGGACGACGTTAGACATGCTCTAACAGGTTAACAGCACGCAGTAATAATGAACGGCACGGTGTGCAAATAGTGGTGGCGGTAGTAGTTGTACCTCCCCTCTTTGACTGCCTTCCATGTGAGATCGACGAAGAAAACTGTATGCGTGCGTTGCTTCTGCATGTCTGTGCCCCTTTGGCTCCTTGCCTGCTACGAGTAACGCTCCTTCCTTTCTCTGAACCCTGTGGGTGATTGTTTGTGTGGTAATAATAACTTGTCCACGCGGCCTTCATTGTCACCTAACCTCATTGGCTCAATCGCGCGCTTGCTACACTGCAGCTGCGCACCTGCTTTGCTTTGCAGCAACAGAGGAGGGCGGGCAGGCAGGCAGCATGATGATGCATGGTGTGGCGCAGCGCAGCGCAGTGCAGGAGAGGGGGGCTGCATGTGGCCGCTGAAAAGAGATGTTTTCTGTGGCCTCCAAAACTCTCCCTCCCTCCATTGCTTGTCATGCAGGCAGCAGGAACAGGGGCTCGCCGGTGAAGGAACGCAAAAGACCTGGTACTACAATTCAGTGGGTGGAACATGGTTAAGAGTACGGCAGAATTCAAGGGTGCAGCACGCCACGCCATATGTGGCAGCAGACGGCGAACCCCCAGCCTTGCAGCTCCGGCGGCGGCGGCGGCCGGTTTACTAGCACGCAGCACACCGGCGATGGAGCTGCCACTTTGCACGTTCCGAGCGGTCAATCATCCATGATGCGAAAAGACCATGGAGAATCGTTGAAAATTCTACTGGGCCGTAAATTGACGATTTCTTTTACCGGGTACCCTGGCACGTTGGCCCACATGTGTTCCTGAGAGGGAAGTAAATGGGTCAGGCGGGCACGAGGGGGCCGAGCAGAGCGAGGCGTGGCGCGCTAGGCCAGAGCAGGCATGGTGGGCCAGGCCAGAAACACGCGCCCGTGACACGAGGCTCGCTCGCATCGGTCGGCTTGCCTACCACACCAAGCTACGGCCTGTACGGCCCACGAGCCGAGGCCCTGGGCGCCTACGGGACGGAGGAGGGCGGACGGCCCAGATCGGGCGCGCATCTCGGGGTCGGGGCGGCCTCCGACGACGACTCTTCTCCGCCTCATCGGATGCATGCACGCCGACGGGCGGGCGCAGCAGCGCGGCGGGTAGGGCCTGTTCGGACCGTACGACGATGGACGGGCATCGAGGCGACCCGTCGACCCGACTCAGCCTGAGCCTCTGATGGAACGTGACGGCCGGGCGGGAATCATCAAGGGCTGTGCTGTGCTGTGCTGGTGTGTCAGCGTGGGTCTCGTGGCCGGTGGGCCGACGCAGCGCCCTTTCTTTCTCTGCCCCCACAGCAGCAGGGGTGGGGACGGCGCTGCGGGACTGTGCCCCTCCCCGCCTGCACGGTGGTGGTGGTGGCCGTCCTCCGACGGGGACGGGCTGACGGGCGGAGGCGGATCGCCGTGCCTGCTTGGTCTTGGGCCGGGTCAACGTCGGTTGGGAGTACTATCCCACTATGCCCGCGCGCGTATCGGCCCACGCCGATTGCGATCACGCTGATGGCGATCTGATCTCCCTTTTCCATACCCGATTGTGCCGGTCCGATTCCTTTGTGGTAGCTCCTACTTCCGGACACGGGAATTTCTTGGCACTCTGATTCCCTGTAGCAAAAAAAAAAAGCTTCCTCAATTCCCTAGTGGCTATCTAGCCGTCGATCTAAAAGGCATGCGTTGCAGTAGCACGCCATGCCTACTTGGCACCAGCAAACCAAGACGAGACGATCGCCATCCCAATGTAGGAAACGCGTGAAATTACCGCGCTATGCTATTTTCACCGAAAATTCTCTTGGGCCGAAACGCCCGGAGGAAAATTCAGCACCTCCGAACTAGTGGGTCATCGAGGACGTCCAATGTTGTTATTTTGGCTATGGACGTCCATTTCTTAATTTAGCCAGGAAAACGATGTGGGAGATTATAATTCTTCGGGACGGACGTCACTGTTGCTGGCATAGTACTACACACTACTTGTTGTTTAAATTGAAGAGGAGACCGGCGAAATGTCGCCATGCGCGCTCGGGTCGGCGGCCAACGCGCACGCCATCAGAACATACGTATATGGATCATTAGTGCAATTTCTTTTTCTTTTTTGAAAAAGAATACTGCAATTAGTCCACTAAGTACAAACATAGCTCCGATTAGTTTACCGCATACAGAAATAGTAATAGCACACCCACACGACACGTAGCACGGTGCGCCTAGTTATTTACTTGATTCATTCAATTAAACTACTTAGTACAAAAGTGGTGCATAAACTAGCAGGGGCTGAGTTTGATAGCTGGGTTTGTGCTCTCGCATGTACCGCCTGCCACGTCCTGCCACGTCCTAATTAAGCATTGATAAAGCAGAATGAGGTAGTGCCAACATAATCCAGAACAAGAAATTGGCACAGTATATACTAATTCTGTCATCGTTAGACCAACAGAGACGACTCGCTCCAGCTGCGTCTTTATTCTTTCCTCGTTTGGGTTAACGGTTATTACAGCTTCGGACCTGCTCGGTCACACGTGTCGACCTCAGAGCATCCCATCAGGCGAGCTGGCGGCAAGACGATGATGGAGAGGCCGCGTCGTCGTGCCTCAGCCAGCTAAAGATGGACAGCGTAGCTCCGCGTGTGGCCGTGTCGGACCGGCTACAGGAGACAAGTCAAAGAGACGCACCCCCGTGTAAAAGTAAAAGGTAAATCCACCACTACCGTCACCACGCAACAAGTAACCACACCACAAGTAACCGATTACTTCTTCTTCGACAAAAGCTCATCGATTAGTAACCAATTAGGTAACTTCACTAAATAGAATAGTCCTACTGATCAGTGAGTGAGGGGATTAAAATAGTGGTAGGATTCCTTGGATGCAGCAGGGGCAGGTTAGGTCTTCACGTCGGGGGATAAGCTAAAAAAACAATTAAATATCGTTATCTCTGCGCTGCCCCTGCCGGTCTCAAATGACCCGGTAACGCGAAATCGCAATGATGACCGCCCTATGCCTGTACGAGGATGCAACGCAGGAGACAGCTGAACCTTTCTTTCTAGATCTCTCTTGTGTGTGTGTGGACGCGGAGCACGTCACGGCCAGCTCCCCGGCCAAGCCCACGCAGCCACGGAATACTTAATCCCCCGGGGTTAATTAAACAAACGGAAACTAATCAGGGTGGAGATGTCGACGCCGGGGACCGCTATGATGGGTAATGGAGGGTTAGCTAGTGGGCCGATTAGTTTAGCGCCCCCACGGCGATGGGAGCGGGGACACCCCGCGCGGTGCCGTCCGATGCCGCGACAGCCGGCGCCCCTCGCCGCCCGGCCCGTCGCCGTCCCCGTCTGAACAGCTTCGCTACCGCTGCTCGCGCGGCAATTATTGCCCCCGTCCGCCTGACGGCGCCGTCACCGTGAGCCTCTGTCTTTCTCTTTCTCTAACTAATGCGTTGGTGCTGTCCCCGCACGCGAGCTCAGCTGGCTGCCCACCGCTTTTGATTTGCCGCAACTGGCGCCACTAATCTACGCGGGCGCCATTTGATTAGTCGCTAACGATAGACTAATTGGGGCAAAGCGCTGCTGGGTCTGGGTGATCGTATCATTGCCGCCTTTCTAATCTCCCGTGTTGGTGTGTCTCGCTCCCTCCCACCCTCGGCCCTCGGTGCTGTCTCCATGTGCGCGTTGTCTATTCGCCGTTTCTCTGGAGATCTGGGCCCACCGGTTCTCCCCCTCCACTAGCGCTGTGTGCTGCTGGATACGCAGCGTACAGAGGGGTACTGCTGCTGCCGCTGCGTACGTACGGGCGTACACCATAATGCCGGCACGTACCTACCGCCACCGGTACGGGTGCTGCTGCGGCTGCGTTCGCGAGGAAGGCTCTCGCTCTGTTCGTTTCCGGGCTTGGATGTGGCAAGCCGTGTCCCGCCATCAACGGGTGCTTATCTATTTTAGGGCGTGTTTTGTCTCCCCCACTCTGCTTTTTCAAGGCGTGAAATGCTGGTGCTATGCGCCCGTGGTTTCTCCGCAATTCTCGCGAGTTCGGTTGTTCTGATTTCCACCGTTGCCTGTGTAGGTCCTACTACTACACCCGCACTTGCAAATCTGGTCTTAAATGTCTGCAGACGTGTCCGGTCGCGATCGCGGACAACACCAGTTACATATACTTCTTCTTCTCTATATATATTTACTGTTAGGAATACGTCTACTTAAATCATGGACGCCGATAAGTGTCACACGTGTGGGCGTTAGGAAGTCCGCCCACACATTTTGTGTGGTGTATAAGAGAAACAGTACACACATCTACGTGTAGGCAAAACAAGTAATGCCCACATACATCTTTTCCCCCCTCCCAATCCCTCTCACACGCGTGCGTGTGGGCGAAATTGATAACGCCCACACGCCCGTATGTCGCCTCGCATTCTCCCCGGTCCCGACGCCACGCTGCGTGATTTCGGCCACCGCGCCATAGCTGCCATGGTCTGCACTCGCCCATGTTCATTTAATCTGCATTGCCATGTCGTCAACTACGGTTGCCATGTCGGACAACCACATTGCCATGGTTGCTCAACCGCAGCTTGCCATGTATGGTCCGATCTAATGTAGTTGCCATGATTTCATAACTTTAGGAGTTGCCACATACTAACCTAGGCGGTTGAGGGAGTTGCCATGTGCTCACAAGCATGCTAGGGCGCTGCCATGTAAAAGGAAGAGTTGCCATCCGCCACGTGCACGTTAGGCGCTTGCCATGTATCATGCAAAAACACATGGCAACTCGGTAAAAGAGAGTTGCCATCCGCCACGTGCACACTAGGCGCTTGCCAGGACCTGCAAAACACATGGCAACTCGGGTGAAAAAGAGAGTTGCCACCTGCTTATAAAGCACACTAGGGGTAGTTGCCATGTGCGTTGCAAAAACATGACAACTAGCAGCTTGGGTATGGGAGAGGAGCCGGGCGTGTGTGCGAGATGGCAAATGCCCACACACTAGCCCTTGTGTGTGCGTGCAAAGTGCGAACTGCTGAACGCCCACACACCAGCCCCTCCTATGTGGTGAAACGGCCATGTGGGCGACCGGGTGAATGCCCACACACCAGGCCAGTCTTACGTGGCACTAGAAACGTGCCGAGATTCATGCGCTCACAAACGGACGCAGATCCACGCGTGTGGGCGAGATGCAAACGCCCACACGTGTGGGCGTTAACATTTCCGTAAATCATTGGGGGTTTCCACAGATATTTTTGTTGGAAACCCAAATCCATGCCAAAATTAAAATTTTCGAGTGGCTCTTGAATAGAAAAGCATATTAACTAGAGACAATCTATTGAAAAGAGGATGAAAGGGAGACAAGAATTGTGTTTTCTGTGGGCAAGATGAAAATATCGATAACTTATTTTTCTCTTGCTCTGCAGGGAAATTAATCTAGAATTTATTGAGATGTGCCTTTGATATTTACATTCTATTCGGCTGATTTGCATGATTGTTTCAAAGAGATTGATCAAATCTTTTATGAAACATGATAAGAACTAGTTCTAGTAGGCACTTTAGCTCTGTTCTTGACTGTTTGGAAGTACCGTAATGATGTGATCTTTAATAATAAAAAATATGACCCGATGGTTTTGGTGAAACTGATCTGTAATTGGATCCGGATTGGGCTATTTTGCAGACAAAGGAACCAGAGAAAGAAAGTTGACGCCGGGAGCAAAGCTCATAGAAGGGGTGGCAAGTGAAGTTTATCGCGTTGCACAGGGGAGCAGGGCTAGTTTGGTTCATATCCACCGATGTATGCCTGGGCAATGCCGCTGCCTGTGTGGACACGGATGCTGGATACTTTGGTGCCTGGTCTGGCAGCCTGGCCTAGCAATTGTTTGGTTCTAGCCTGGCCTGGGAAGCTATTAAAATAAAAAAAATCAGTTTGTGGGGCCATCTACTGGGACCATCTGCTGTAATTATAGCCCCAGGCGGCTACCAGGCAACGACCAGGCGCTTGTATTCCAACGCGTGGGCCAGGCTAATAATTTGCCTGGCTCCTCTAACCAGACTAAACCATTTCCAGGCCAGGTTGTTCCAGGCTGTTTCAGGAAAGCAGCCAAACAACTTCAAGAGATTCTCAGGCACCCACAAGGCTAGGCAGAATGATATCAGGTCACGAACCATACTAACCCGCAGACCAGTAGTCCCAAGACTTGGTGGCTGATAAGTTCAGGGAGGAGGGGGGGGGGGTCTCTCTCTTCTTTGCCTTGCTGGTGCTGTGGTTTTGCATAGTGATCATCTTAGATGGTGTCCTATGGTTGTGCAACGACTTCTGCTTGGCCAAGTTTTGTAAGATAACATGGTAGAAACTTTGCTACTTTTTGTCTGATGTGTGGGTAATGTTCTGATTGTTGTAAGACTGATTTGGTTTCTCTAATTGATATCGGAGGGGGAACCTCTCTTTTGCTCAAAAAACTTAAAATCATTATGAAAGAGCATGGTGCCCCCATGTTTGGTTTTGGTAATTGATGGCAATCTGATGCGGAGCATCCTAAGGACATCACCATGTCAAGAGTCCTTTCGGCAAGTGACACGTGCGACATCTACTTCACATACATAAAGGTTAATCATCTACTTCACTTCACCCCTTCGAGGATGGTATACCACTTGACATCCCTCTCGTGTACATGCATAGGTATTACTGGAGATTCATTGACGACGAGGAGGAGTTCAAGTGCAAGAGAACATCTACACCATCGAAGAAGGGAGATGGAGGAGGAAGAGAGACCCCAAGACGCGAAACACCGGAGGCCTCGGACCATCCCGGGTGCCCGGCCTCCTATGCCCCGGGTGCCCGGACCACGGCACTAAAGGGCGTGGCCCCTCTGTCCACCCCGGGTGCCCGCACCCCGACCACTGGGTACCCGCACCCCCGGGTGCCCAGCCCTCAATCCCGGGTGCCCGGTCTTCTACTCCCCGACGACCCCGGGTGCCTAGACTCCACCGAATATGCTTGCGTGCATTTAGGGCTAAATGACCCTTGTACCCCCGTTTTTCTCTTATTTCGTCCCTAGCCTATATAAACTTTTCTCCTAGCTCATTTGAGAGGATGGCAAAGTATATGTGAGATATTGAGAGAGCTTTGCTCATCTTCCTCCTCTTGGAGATCATGACCTACTAAGGGAGAATATCCTCTTGTGGATATCAAGGCCTCCTCTTGGAGAAGGATCCCCATCATAGGATTATGAAGACCTCTTTCCTCATAGGATTGGGATGAACTAGTTACCTCTTGTATATTCTTGTGTTGGATTTGGATCTTTGTATCTCTCTTTGTGTTATTGGATCTAGCACATGTGTGATTGGATCAAGTCAATTTGAGTGTTCCTCTTGTTTCCCCCCTTTTGTGTTCTTCTTGTTCTTGGGGATTTCCCCTCCAATTCATGAAAGATCTCCATCTAGGGTCCCACCCTAGAACATCTTGGTATCATGAGCCATGGTTTCTCATGAAATTGGAGCCCCCCTTCTTGTACTCTAGTCTAATTTTGTTGTGTTCTTCCCAATTTCGAAAATTCCACACCAAAAATAGCCCCAATTTTTTTTGTGATTTGTTGGTTTGATGATGTTTTGTTGGATTTGATCCATGGATTTTCTTGGCTTCAAGTGGATCTAGCCTTCCCCATCCATCTCCACCTTTCCCACCACGAAATGCACCAATTTCTTCCATTTTTCCAAAAATTTCCCTCAAATCCGTGACCCCTGGGCACCCGGACCCCCCGAGCAAGTTCCGCCCAACCCCGCTGACCACCCCGGGTGCCCGCACCCCTCCCCCCGGGCACCCGGACCCCCGGGCCACTTTTTTCGACCAACCCGCTGACCACCCCGGGTGCCCGCACCTCCGACCCCCGGGCACCTGCATCACCCAGAATCAGCCCACCAACAAAAAACGTTCCGGCCATAACTTTCACCCCCGAAGTCTGATTTTGACGTTCTTTAGCTCGTTGAGTAGCTATTGACATCCCCCATCCATCTAGATAGGTTACAAAATCATTTAACTCCTTAAAAAAATTCATTTTGGCATTTCGAGGGATTTGCTTTGTTAAACTAACGGATCTCACGAAGGTTTTGTTAAGTTTTGTGTGATTGGAGTTTTCCAGTTTTGGGTGAGATCACGATGGATGAAGGAATAAGGAGTAAGAAGAGCCTAAGCTTGGGGATGCCCACGGCACCCCAAGGTAATATTCAAGGATGAACAAGCAGCTAAGCTTGAGGATACCCCGAGTGGCATCCCCTCTTTCTTCTAACGACCATCGGTATTTTACTTGGTGCTATATTTTTATTCGTCACATATCATGATTTTTGCTTGGAGCGTCTTGTATTATATGAGCCTCTGCTTCTTTTGTTTTGAGTCAAGTATCGTCGCTGAACACACCTATTTGAGAGAGCCAAAATTATGCTATGATTTGTTAGAATTGCTCTATGTGCTTCACTTAAAAATTGAGCTATGGAATTGCTCTAGTGCTTCACTTATATCTTTTTGAGCATGGTGTGCTTTAATATTTTTGAAGAAATGCTCTCATGCTTCACTTATATTTATTTGAGAGTTAGTAATTTTTGAAGATATTCTCTCATGCTTCACTTATATTACTTTGAGATACGAAAATTTTTATGCTCATGTTCATCACTTAGATTTGTTTGAGCTATAAAAAGCAACATATGAAACTAGTCCCGAAGTGATAGATATTCAAGAGGGATATAATAAAAAATTTCATGAACATCATACATGTATATCATACTTGGGATAGAAAGTTGATACATTTTGCATCTTATAGGTTGTGCACAAGTGTCGTATCTGCCTATTGAGCAATCGTGCTAGCGTCTCTCTAGAGTTGTGCAAGACGAGCGTTTTCCGTGGATTCCACCTTTTGTGCTCATTCCTTGGTTGCACGACCCCATTTATCTATCAGTGTGTGTGTGTGTGTTTTCGTGTGCCACCCATTGCTAATGGTCTACTTTTTTCACTTGTGAATTTGTGAATCTTTTCCAACATTATTGACTCTTGCTAACATTTTGCATCAATTTGTGCCACTATCCTCACCGAGCTCCACCAAAAGCTTTACTTATGTAGGTGTGAGAATTGACAAGATCCGATACCAATTGTGCTATTTCATTGTTACATTATTGAGTGATCATTGATCCATCTTCAACATTGGATAAGGTACATTGGTCTAGTTCTTTCCTTTCTTCCACTCACATTTGCTCGAGTCTTGTGATGGATAGGCAAGGCATTTCATCTCCGGTCTTCCACGACAATGACGGTGCAAACAACTACATCACCAAAATGTCCATCTTTGGACTACAACGAGCAATGCAAGGCATTGAGCGACTCGCCATCGACATTCGCCAAAACAAAGCAAGGAAAAGGGACTAATTCGACACCAAGTTGGACGAACACATGGATCAAGTACGAGACATGGTGGCCAACTACAAGTCTTCTTCCCCTTCATCATCTTCAAGGCGGCGACGCTCAAGTAGCCAATCTTTAGAACGCCATCGAGCTCAAGCACTACAATACCATCAAGATGAAGATGCTCGCGATGCATACACCTACAAATCCCAAAAAAGCTCTACATCAAGCTACGGCCAAACTTCATGAGCATAAGAGAAGACCGCGAGACGAGCACCATGATTAATTCACCCCATGCTTATGAACAAAATAAAGCTTTTACTAAACATATCGTAGATGCTATGATGAAAGCTTTTGAAGAAAAGTTGGAATTAGAGATCTTAATTCCTAGAAAATTACATGATGAATGGGAACCTACCATCAAAGTCAAGATTAAAAATTATGAGTGTTTTGCTTTATGTGATTTGGGTGCTAGCGTTTCCACAATTTCAAAATGTTTATGTGATGTGTTTGGTCTTACCCATATTGAAGAGTGTTCTTTAAATTTGCACTTGGCGGATTCTACTTTTAAAAAGCCTATGGGAAGAATTAATGATGTTCTTATTCTTGCAAATAGGAATTATGTACCCACATATTTTATTGTTCTTGATATTGATTGCAATCCGTCTTGTCCAATTATACTTGGTAGATCAGTTTTACGTATTATTGGTGCCATGATTCATATGAAAGAAGGCAATATTAAATTTCAATTTCCACAAATAAAGGGAATGGAACACTTCCCTAGAACAAGAATTAAGCCACCATATGAATCAATCATGAGGGCATCTTATGGATCTAGAACTAAAGATAACAACACTTGAATCTTTGCATTATGCCTAGCTAGAGGCATAAAACGATAGCGCTTGTTGGGAGGCAACCCAATCTTTATCTTTTTGCTTTTTGGTTTTCTTGCTGTTTTGCAGTAAATATATAAAGATGCCTCTGATTAGAAGTGTTTTTATGTTCTAGTTAGTGTTTGGGCCAAACAAAGCCTTTGGCATCATGTTGGGTGATTGTCGATTCGATCTTGTTGAAAAACAGAAACTTTTGCACTTAGTAAAATAATTTTAATAAATCATAGAGACATGATTCTGCTCTGGAATTTTTACACAAGATTTATATACAACTTTCCCACGTTGTCCTAATTTTTCAGGATTTTTGGAGTTATGGGAGCTTCTATGCACTGGGTCTGTCCTTTACAGAAGTATACAAAGTTTTCAGATTGCTACAGGCTGTTCAGTTTTTGACAGATTCTGTTTTCTTTGCATTATGTGCTTATTTTGATGAATCTATGGGTTGTATCGGGGGATTTGCTTTGTTAAACTAACGGATCTCACGAAGGTTTTGTTAAGTTTTGTGTGATTGAAGTTTTCAAGTTTTGGGTGAGATCACGATGGATGAAGGAATAAGGAGTAAGAAGAGCCTAAGCTTGGGGATGCCCACGGCACCCCAAGGTAATATTCAAGGATGAACAAGCAGCTAAGCTTGAGGATACCCCGAGTGGCATCCCCTCTTTCTTCTAACGACCATCGGTATTTTACTTGGTGCTATATTTTTATTCGTCACATATCATGATTATTGCTTGGAGCGTCTTGTATTATATGAGCCTCTGCTTCTTTTGTTTTTTTTTGTTTTGAGTCAAGTATCGTCGTTGAACACACCTATTTGAGAGAGCCAAAATTATGCTATGATTTGTTAGAATTGCTCTATGTGCTTCACTTAAAAAAATTGAGCTATGGAATTGCTCTAGTGCTTCACTTATATCTTTTTGAGCATGGTGTGCTTTAATATTTTTGAAGAAATGCTCTCATGCTTCACTTATATTTATTTGGGAGCTAGTAATTTTTGAAGAAATTCTCTCATGCTTCACTTATATTACTTTGAGATACGAAAATTTTTATGCTCATGTTCATCACTTAGATTTGCTTGAGCTATCAAAAGCAACATATGAAACTAGTCCCGAAGTGATAGATATTCAAGAGGGATATAATAAAAACTTTCATGAAGATCATTGGACAAAATAAACTTGATTGTTCGTAATAGTTTTGAGATATGATGATAGCGATATGTGAGTCATGTTGATGAGTAATTGTGCTTTAGTAAGAATATTGGTGTTAAGGTTTGTGATTCCCTATGCAAGCACGAAAGTCAATAGTTATGCAATGAAATTACATCCTACTTGTGGTGCATTATTAGGTGTTAGTTATGCTTAATGCTCGCTTATGAGATATTTTGTTTCTTGGTTGGATGCTTCTCAATCTTTTTTGCTAGCCTTCACTTGTACTAAGTAGGAATACTACTTGTCCATCTAAAATCCTTAAACCCAGTTTTTCCATATGAGTCCATTATACCTACCTATTTGTGGTATTTCTGTGCCATTCTAAGCAAATTTGTATGTTCCATCTCTAATCTTCAAAATAAATTTCCTTTTTGTGTGCTCGTACCGCTCATGAAACGGTAGGGGGTGGCTGATATTTTTCCATACTAGATGTGTTATTCTCAAGATGAGTGTTTATTCACTTGTCATTGCACGAGAGTACGGCAAAGGTATTAGGGATGCCCAGTCCTGAAATGAAAAATGAATTTACTTTATGTTGTCAAATAATAAATTCCTTGGAAAGTGTTGGTATGGACATCACCCGTGGATACGGCTAGCCGTGGAATGTGAAAGTATGGTGGAAAAAGGAATAATCTTTATTTTCTGTTTGGGAACCTCCTATGATATATCTAGCATGGAAAGTATTCAGAACTACTCGATCGTTTTCGTTGACAGGAAAAGCATGCCACCTCAAATTTTTATCTCTCAATTTAAACTTTGAGCTCTGGCACCTCTACAAATCCCTACTTCCCTCTGCAAAGGGCCTTTCTATTTACTTTATGCAATTGTTATTTTTTATTCGAGTCTCCATCTTCTCTTACAAAGAACCAACTAAGGGGCACTATGATCGTACTTGAGCATTGGGTGTAGCTATTATGCGAGTGTGTTTCATGAATGGATCAATGATTGAGCATAATGGGCCAGGGATAACTTGCTTTAGTGTTGATATTTTGAAAGACATGGTTGCTTGTTGATATGCTTGAGTATTGAGATCTTCATGTCAAAACTATACTATTGCTTTGAACCATATAAAAGTCCAAATGTCCATGCTACAAAAGAAAAGAATGTGATGAACATGATAGGCTGCATTCCACATCAAAAAATGTTTTTTTTCATTTACCTACTCGAGGACGAGTAGGAATTAAGCTTGGGGATGCTGATACGTCTCCAACGTATCTATAATTTTTTATTGTTCCATGTTGTTATATTATCATTCTTGGATGTTTTACAATCATTTTATAGAAAATTTACATCATTTTTAGGACTAACCTATTGACATAGTGCCCAGTGCCAGTTGCTATTTTTTGCTTGTTTTTTACTTCGTAGAAATTAATACCAAATGGAGTCCAAACGCAGCGAAACTTTTTGGAGTTTTTTCTGGACCAGACGACACCTGTTGGGCCAAAGAAGTACCAGAGGGGGGCTCCGAGGGGAGCACAACCCACCTGGGCATGCATGGGGGCCCAGGAGCGCCCTGGTGGGTTGTGCCCACCTCGGCTGCCTCCCGCATCGCCTCTTTGCTCTATAAATACCCCGAAAATCCAAAAACCCTAGGGGAGTCGACGAAACACAATTCCCAAATTACCAGAAGTTCCAGAACCACGAGATCCAATCTAGACACCATTACGGAGGGGGTTCATCATCCTCATTGGTGTCTGTCCGATGATGCGTGAGTAGTTCATTGTAGACCTACGGGTCCGTAGGCAGTAGCTAGATGGCTTCTTATCTCTTTTTGATTCTCAATACAATTGTCTCTTGGAGATCTATTTCATGTAACTCTTTTGCAGTGTGTTTGTTGGGATCCGATGAACTTTGAGTTTATGATCATATCTATATCCATGAAATTTATTTGAGTTTTCTTTGATCTCTTATATGCATGCTTACTTATAGCCTCGTATTTCTTCTTCGAATCTTCGGTTTAGTTAGGCCGACTTGATCATTTTTTCTTGCCATGGGAAGAGGTGCTTTGTGATGGGTTCGATCCTGCGGTGTTCTTTCCCAGTGACAGAAGGGGCAGCAAGACACACATGTATCATTGCTATTAAGGATAACAAGATGGGGGCTATTCCTACATGAATAGACCTCGTCTACATCATGTCATCGTTCTCATTGCATTCACTACAAAAAAATACACTTCCGTGATGATATGTGTTTCTCACAGTAGGTCACGTTTTCTGTCATGCATGTTATGACAGAATCAATATAGTCATACCTATGCTGTCATAGAAGTGTTCCATGACATTACCAGAATTATCATCACGGAAGTGTCCACTTCCATGACGATAAATCACGCGTCATGGAAGTGCTTTCGTCAAGGGTGACCGACACGTGGCATCCACCGTGTCGGCTCGCCGTTAAGCTATCGGGTCCGGTTTTGGATCTGATAACCTGTTAACAACCCCGACCAATGGGGATTTTTCACATGTAAAATTATCATTGGATGGAGGAAACACGTGTCGGCTCACCATTGGGACAGATGTCATCCACTCATTGGACCGAAGGCGCCTATGATACATCGACACGTGGCACGGCCCAACAGAGGCCCATTCCTATGAAAAAGCCGACCCGTTTGACTTGGTCAAAAGGTGGCGGGCCGACCCATGGAAAACCTGTTAACGGCATGTTCGCATATAGCCCATTTACAGCCCGCTAACCCAGGGCCCCTTATGGCCGATCCGAATTAGGCCTAGTAGCGTCATCTGGGCCGTCTAATATGATTCCAGCCCGTTTTAACTTCTGGCCCATGTATGGCCCATGACGTCTTTCGGCCCATATGAGGCCCTTTGTAACTCTTGGCCCATTAACGGGCCGTGGTGAAACCGGCCCATAATGAACAGTGTATCACTTTATACCCATTAACGGCCCATTATTCCATTGGGCCGTTTCCAGCCCATGTTATCTTTCGGCCTTCTCAGGGCCCATTTATTCTTGGGCACATTTCCAGCATTCGGTTACTTACGGTCCGTTACTGTCATTTTCTGCTTGTGGGCCAAATTCAGCCCGTGGTTACAGCCGGCCCATTTGTGGCCCGTTAATACGTTGGGCCGTTTTCATAGCGTCATCAAATACGGCCGATTAACGACGACCCATTATGGTCGGCCCATGAACGGACAATTCCAACTCTAGCCCATTTGCGGCCCATAATGCGGTCCGTTATTGGCCCATGTTTGGCCAATCGATCATACGACCTGTAGAAGGCCCATTGATGATACGGCCCGTAGAAGGCCGTTGTTTCTACGGCCCGTAGAAGGCCCATTGTTTCTACAGCCCGTAGAAGGCCCATTGTTTCTACACCCGTAGAAGGCCCATTGTTTCTACGGCCCGTAGGAGGCCCAGGGTCACTACAGTAAATATGTAGCCCATGGTTATTATGGCCTAGTTTTTAAAAATAGGTTATTGCGGTCACTAGCAAACCGCGGAAAAAGAACTGCACTGAATACAAGCAAACAAATAAACAAGACAACAAGGAAATAAATAAGCAAGCAACTTACGCTAGGCTATCACGACTATTACACATATTACATCCACTGGGCATCAAAGTTCGCCACCAGTGCAAATATAGGGAACAAAGCAGCATATCACATACACTGGTTGTCAATGTTGGCGACCAGTGCAAATAAACGCCACAGCAAAACAAGTCCAGAACTGAAACCACTTCAGAAGAGCTCAAGAAACAATATCCTGGGTGCCCATAATGCTGGGAAGATGCTTAGCAAGCTTATTAACTTTCTCTTGTTTGACACTTAAATCCTCCAGCGCTTGTTGTTCCACCAGAAAGTATGCATCTGAATTCTGCAGGGACTTCCTCAGTCCTTCGGCTTCCTGTCGAAGAACATCTGATCGATGTCTTTCAACTTGAAGTTGAGACTCAAGAAGCCGAACTGATTCAGCAAATGAAGTTCAAGAGTGGTACCAAAGCAGAGTAGCCAAGAATTCGAACACTACATCAAGACATGACTTTGGGGTTGTCCTAGTGTCTTCAATATAGTTTTTATCAGCTTTCTTGGAGACCAGCAGGGATGTCTCACTATCTTGAACCTTATTTGCATTACTTCCTTTACCATTGTATAACGGGGTACTCTTCTCCAATATTTTATCCGCATTCTAAAAGAGAAACAAACAGACACATCACATGTTTACCATGTTGTATATGAAACTCATTTTGGTAAACCAGTTGAAAGTGCGTTATATCGACTAGAGGGGGGGTGAATAGGCGATTTTTAGAGAATTTTACAAATTCTTCACTGAGGAATTTGCTGGTGAGGAAATTCCTTAGCGAAGAAATACATGCAGCGGAATAAGTACTCGGTAAGCATAACAGGTTACAAGCAAAGTCATCATGATGAAATGAAGACAATCACAGAGTACGAAACGTAATCATAGGATAACACAAGATGAAGACAAAGCGGATCAAGAAATTGAACTGAGGAAATTGAGAAAGTCTTGATCAAAGTCTTCAAAACACAGATATGACAAACACTCAACACGATTATGAGGAAATGAAAGGGTTGAGGAAATAGAACCGATTAGGTTGGTGAAGACAATGATTTGGTAGACCAGTTCCAACTTCTTTGTCTCGGTTGTACGTCTGGTTGGAGCGGTGAGTATTTAAACTCGAGGACACACAGTCCGGACACCCGATCACTAAGCACGCAGCTCAGGACACCAAGTCCTCACCGTATTCTCCTTGAACTAAGGTCACGCAGACCTCGTCCAATCACTCGTGGTAAGTCTTGAGCGACTTCCAAACCTTCACATACTTGGTCACCCGGCAATCCACAATTCCTCTTGGATGCTCTAGACCTTGGCGCCTAACCGTCTGGAAGAAGCACAGTCTTCAAAGGTAAAAAGCGTCGGATCCACGCAGGATCAATTTCTTCAAGGATGCTCAATCACTTTGGGTTTGTTGGGGTTTGGTTTTTGGGTTTTTCCTCACTTTTGGGTTTTTCCTCACTTGATGATTTTCGCTCAAAGTCCTCAGAGGATGGGTTGCTCTCAAATGACAAGTGTCAAGTTCTCTCGAGCAGCCAACCAACTAGTGGTTGTAGGGCGGCTATTTATAGCCTAGGGAGCAGCCCGACATGATAAGACATAAATGCCCTTCAATGATATGACCGTTAGGTGGAGATATTTTGGGGACAAGCCAAGAAGACAAAGAACGGTCGGAATTTGGAATATCAAATTCTTCAGGGCTATCATGTTCCTCACAGTGTAGGCAATTCGCACTGGCAAATTCCTAACTCCTCAGTCAGAACAAATTCCTTAGTGACCAGAAGAGCTTCGTCTCACATCAAGAAATTGACTGAATCAGTATGAGATTTCCAAAAGCTTCACTCAAGGGTTTGGTAGGTGTAGGATTTTGAGTTGAGCATCAAATGGAAATTTTCCCTTAGTATTTCCTCGACCCTTCTTTAACAAAGACGGTGTTTCCTATGACTCAAGAAAGAGAAAATGAAACTACGAAAACAAAAGTCTTCACACTTCATGTTCCTCAAGCGAATACCAAGTCTTCGTGGATCACACCAATTTCTTCACTTTCAAAGTCTTGAGAAAGTCTTGAGAATATCAAAGTCTTCGATGAAGAACTTCATTTTTAGGGTCGACTTTTCATCAGAATATCAAACTCCTCATAGACTTATAGACCTGTGTACACTCACAAACGCATTAGTTACTTAACCTATAAGTCTTCAATACACCAAAATCACTAAGGGGCACTAGATGCACTTACACCAGTTCAGTAGAGGTGGACATGATAACAACATGAAACAAACATATATCTATGTAGTATGGTCACTGTATGGTCTATATCATTCTAGTTTATGTTGCCAAATCAAGATAGAGACAGTTCAAATCATATCTATTTAAGACAAAGCAGCATAGATAGAATATAAGTGTGGGAAACTAGACAGCAATAACAACACTTGTAATGTGCATGGCATGAGAACATAATTGTTTATTCAATTGAAACTGAAATCAACATAGAGCAAGTTACAACAGCAAACACGTTAAAGAAACAGGTTTAAAACATACACATTGCGCCATTGGAGTTTCAATTGCATCCTTCAAATTTGAAATTAGTTGGTATGAGTAAATACATTGATGCAAGAGCAAAGGAGAATGAACCATAGCTACGGAACCTGGCCTGAGAACATTTCTTCTTCTGCTTTAAGCATTCACTTGGGGTTCAGAGTGGTGGTCCTCGTGCTTTGGGCACTGCAAGTGCCTTACTAACTGCCGTGTTTGGGTGCTCTGTGTTGGAGACGGTGCTGTGTCAAATGGAACTGGGTTACTATCTGCTGGGGTTGGGGTTAGAAGGGGTGTAGCTGGTTCTCTGTCCAACTATGTAGGGGGTACAATCTGCGTGAGTCTGGGTTATGTGTGGTGGGGCTGGTTCTTGGGCAATTACAACCATGGGTCTATCTGCATCGACATGTAGCAAAATCATTTCATGAGACCGTGTTTTACTCCGACAGATATCGCCATCACCCCTCCAATTCAACCGCCGATAAACAAGAAAAGTAATTGAATGTACAAACATTGTAAGATAGACAGGTGCAATGGATAGTAGGGAAGAAAATAGGGCATGAAATAATTCACATTTATGTTGTCTAACCAAACAAAATATCGTGACATAATTTCAAATATATGATGGCTAATTAAACAGTATAGCATGACACAATTTCACATGTATGATGGCTAACTAAACAGGATAGAATGACATACTTCAAAATATGATGACTATGTAAACATGATGACATGATATAACTATATGATGTGTCTATTAAAGTGGTTGGCATGCCATAATTCACAAACATGCCGTCAATGGAAACATGATGGCATGATTGAAAGTGCGTTATATCGACTAGAGGGGGGGGGGGTGAATAGGCGATTTAATTCTTCAATGAGGAATTTGCCGGTGAGGAAATTCCTTAGCGAAGAACTACTTGCAGCGGAATAAGTACTCAGAAGTAAGCATAACTGAATACAGGCATGGTCATCATGATGAAATGAAGACAAGCACAGAGTACAGAAAGCGTGATCACATGATAACACAAGATGAAGACAAACAGACTGAAGAAATTGAACTGAGGAAATTGAGAAAGTCTTCAGTCAAAGTCTTCAAACACAGATAAGATGATGCACTTAACACAATAATGAGGAAATGAAAGAGTTGAGGAAATAGAACCAGTAAACTTGGTGAAGACAATGATTTGGTAGACCAGTTCCAATTGCTGTCTCAGTTGTACATCTGGTTGGAGCGGTTGAGTATTTAAACTCGAGGACACAAAGTCCCGGACACCCGATCCCGAAAGCACGCAGCTCGAGGACACCAAGTCCTCACCGTATTCTCCTTGAACTAAGGTCACATAGACCTCGTCCAATCACTCGTGGTAAGTCTTGAGCGACTTCCAAACCTTCACAAACTCGGTCACTCGGCGATCCACAATTCCTCTTGGATGCTCTAGACCATGACGCCTAACCGTCTGGAAGAAGCACAATCTTCAAAGGTAACAAGCATCGGATCCACGCAGGATCAATCTCTTCAGTGATGCTCAATCACTTTGGGTTTGTAGGTGTTTGGGTTTGGGTTTTCCTCACTTGATGATTTTCACTCAAAGTCCTCGGAGGATGGGATGCTCTCAATTGACAAGTGTCAGTTTCTCTCGGAGCAGCCAACCAGCTAGAGGTTGTAGGGGGCAGCTATTTATAGCCTTGGGAGCAGCCCGACATGATAAGACATAAATGCCCTTCAATGATATGACCGTTAGGTGGATAAGATATTTTGAGACAGCTGGCGCGTAGCACAACAACGGTTGGAAATTTGAGGTCCAAATTCCTCAGGGCTATCATGTTCCTCACTGTGTAGGCAATCCGCACTGGCGAATTCCTAACTCCTCAGTCAGAACAAATTCCTCGTGACAGGAAGAACTTCATCTCATCCTTTGAAGAAATTGGTGAATCAGTATGAGATTTCTAATGGCTTCACTCAAAGGGATTGGTAGGTGTAGGATTTTGAGTTGAGCATCACATTGAAATTTTTCCTTAGTATTTCCTCGACCCCCTTTAACAGTACGGTGTTTCCTATGACTCAAGATAGAGAAAACGAAACTACAAATACAAAAGTCTTCACGCTTCATGTTCCTCAAATGAATACCAAGTCTTCAAGGTCACACCAATTTCTTCACTTTCAAAGTCTTCAGAAAGTCTTCAGAATACCAAAGTCTTCAGTCGAAGAACTTCATTTTTAGGGGTCGACTTTCTCTGTAAGTACCAAACTCCTCATAGACTTATAGACCTGTGTACACTCATAAACGCATTAGTCCCTTAACCTATAAGCCTTCAATACACCAAAATCACTAAGGGGCACTAGATGCACTTACAGTCTTCCCCTTTTTGGTGATTGATTACAATATAGGTTAAGTTTTCAACGGGGATAAACATATGAAGTGTAAATACTGATATTGAGGAATTTGATTGCAAGATATAGAAGAACTCCCCCTGAAGCTGTGCATAGTGAGGAATTTGCTTTTGAGGCAATGCACACTTGAAGAGTTGAATCATGGAGATTTCCCCCTATATCTTGTAATTCATACACGCATTTGACATATAATATGAAGAATTTGAAATGCATGATGAAATATGGTGGTGATGTAATTCAAAGCATGCGTGTATTAACATATAACAAGGAATAAGCACGCAGAAGAACACATCAAAAGTGTAGCACCCATGAATTCAGTAGCTGGTGCCTTGTAGTGAGTGTTTTCTGACATCCAGTCCAGCACCCATGAGTTCACATCTTCAGAATCTCCTGTGATGTGCAGCGTCACAAAGAATTGAAGAATGAGTTCTTCATTCCAATCACATATGTCAGTGCAGAAATTTAATGCACCGGCGTCATGAAGAACACCGAGGACTGGCTCGAAGCCCGGAGATTCCATGTCCACATGAGGAATGTGTGCATGATCGAAGACTTTGTCTTTGTTGAACAGCACTGAGGAATAGAAATTGGCCTGGCTGGCCGTCCAGAAACGCCTCTTTCTTATGCGAGCAGAATCATAGGGGTTGTAATCTGTGAAGAACACATGCTCGCCGAAGAAATCTTCAGCCTTGAACTTTTGCTTCCTTGAGAATGGATCCTTTGGCTTTGGCAGTGGAGTGTCAGTGAGTTGCATCACGACTTCAGGAATCGCAATCTCAGGTTCTTCAGGCTGAGGAATTTCTGGTTCCTCTTCAGTGGCAGTCTGCGTGTTCAAGTGATCAGCAGCAACAGTTTCTTCAGCACTAGTGGCTGGAATTTCTTCACGTACAAATGAAGTGGGGTGAGTTTCTTCAGAGCCCATTTGAACGGTTGGTGCAGGGGACTGAGGTATTTGCTGTAAAGGGGTGAACAGTGGAGAATTGGGGTGCTGACTTTCCCAAAAGTCATCATTCATCACTGGCGTAGTGCACCCAATATCCATGTCTTCATCTTCCATTTCTTCAACATGCAGCCTCTTCAGCTGTGAACTGAGGCATGGGCGAGGAGACAACAGGTGTTGAAGGGATAGCATCCACTTCAATTTCTTCATCAATCTGCTCGATGAAGCAAAGATAATGATTTTCTTCATCAGATCCGCTAGGGATCACATATTCTTCACCAAAAGGAACAGGGTCCTTTGATGGCATGGTTGAGATCAGAACAACATCAATTGGATTTGCAAACGAACTTGTCATAGGCTTCATTTTTTTTGGATCTGAGGAATCTGAAGCAGTTGATACTTTCCTTTTCTTCACAGCTGCACGCTCTGCAGCCTTGGTCTTCTTCACATCTAATGCAGATGGAAGGATTGGAGTTGGTGTAGGCGCAGGAGGAGCAGAGGAATCTGGTTGATTTTCTTGGTATGGCCCGATGCGGTTGCCTGACTTCTTCATTTTCTTCAGCGCACCACTAGTGGATGCCACCGCAATGTCTTCACCATTTGGAATGCAGTCATCAGCCCTGAACTAACATTTTCTTTAGCGATCTGAAAGTCATCAGTGGTCTTGGCATGTTCTTCAGTTTTACGGCGTAAGCTTCACCTAAGGAATTTCTGTTGCGATGGAGCTGCAACATTGGAGGTGAATTTCTCGGTCGGTTTAACAAATCTGACTTTGGCACCTTGCCAATCAAAGCATAGTAGGCATTGAAGTTATTCTTTGAGGGCTTTGATTTCAGACTGGATTTTTATAAGCTCATCGGTTGTCATAGAGACAACGTTGGTCTTCAAAAACTTTTCTTTCCTATCTTGTGCTTTCTTGATCTACACGGCCTTCTCATATTTCCATTTTTCTTGAGGATGAAATAAGTCAGCATGTGACTTTGGCCAGGAGTCAGGCATCGGAGTGTCTGGATCCTTGTGCCAGAGATCAATATAATCTAGGATCAACTTAGGATCCAATAGCAATGGCTCATTAGTGCCTATGGCTCTAGCGGCCCTGACTTGCCTGTCTCTGATGATCTCAACAAGTTCTTCATCATCAGCTTCGTCTTCTTCAGACGGTACTTGGAAGGCAACCTGCTTCTTCTGAGGACTAGGGCGAGGACCTCATCCTGCAGTGGCCTTTTTCTTCAGTAGAGACGGACCCGTTGAAGAATTGGGTGCAGCTGAGGAACTAGCTGAGACACCTGAGGCAATGGAGATGCCTGCCGTCCTTTGGCACGTGGCAAGATGCACAGGTGCAGAGGACTTTGTCGGAGCGGCCGAAGACTTTGCCGGAGGAGCTGAAGATTCCGGAGGAGCAGGAGCAGCATGCGGTATTGGCCGTGAGGGCTTTGAGGATTCTGGCCGTGAGAGCATTGCTGAGGAACTAAGCCTTGAGGGCACTGGAGGTGAAGCACTTGGATTGCACGCGGGCTTCTTTGCCATAGATTTCTCTGGCTTGACAACAGAGGCCTCAGCAGAGGCAGCAGCAGCAGCAGAGTCCTCATTGAATTTCCTCACTGCTTCTTTGGCTTGCCTGGCCAGCTTGGCTTGGCGCTTTGCCCATTCATCAGGATAATCCTCACCCTTCTTGAGGCTGGTGGGATCTGCTACTTGGCCAGGTGCCAATGGTGGTCTTAGGCATGGAGGATCGAGTGCGAATTTCTTCATGTATTTTGGAGTTACATACCTGTACTCCCTCCATTCTCTTGCCCATCTCCTTTCTATCCTCTGGATGCGCACCTTGCGCTGATTTTTGTTCTTCTTACCAAACTTGGCCTCATCAGGAGTGCAATAGTCTTTGTATATGTCATCAGGGATCTCAAAGGTAGTCATGAACTCAGGCTTCTTTCCTCCTTTATGTGGCTTCTTACCGTCTGCCATTTTCATCAGTGTCGCGAGATGAAGAATATGAGCTGGCCACCAAGGAAGGAACTTTGACCTTCTTGAATTTCTTCGGAGGAGGTGCAGACCAGTCAAATTCTGCCTTGAGTCCCATTGATTTCAGTTCTTCTTCATTATAGACATGTGAAAGAACAGCCCAGGTGCGCTTGAAGGTTTCATGAAGGTAGTAGTGGTTTTTCTTCACTGCATTGTGAGTAGACGTCATATTGTAAAGAAGAGTACCAAAGCGACGTTTGACCCACTTATGATTGCGATCAACCTTCCGATGAAGGCGAGGAGTAATTCACGATCGATCAACACCACAGGTGCGATTCCTTGAGGATTTTGCTTTCTTTGAGGTATTTCTTCTTTGAGTCATGTGTGGCAGAGTCATCATTGGTGGAGTAAGATGTTGCTTTGCGAAACTGTCCATCCAATGGACGAATACCTTCATCTATCACAGCAGTAGCATTGCCCTTTTCATCAGCTGAGGCAATTGGCCGTTTGAGGACATCAATCGAGGCGTGTAGCTGCAAACGTGGTTCAAAGTATCGCCTTTGTAATTGAGTGAAGACCTTGACTGATGAATCTCATAATCCAAGGCGCATAAGGTTTCAGCTCAAATGGTGACATGGCAATGTTAGCCGAGTCCTCATGAAGAAATCATGGAAATTGACGGAACGCCATGGATGATGTTGAAAAGCATATTCTTCATGATGCCAACGACTTCTTCATCGTTCGAAGTCGTGGCCTTTGATAGGACTCATAGTCTTCGTCAAGATTCGATAGACGGTCCGAGGCACATATAATAATTCCTTGACGAGGAATTTGGTTCTTGGTGCCTGCCTTGGCTTCAATGGCTTCATCAGCACTTGCATATAGTGATTGGAAAGTTCCTTTTCTTCATAGATCCGACGTGCACCATCAAGCGGAGGACTGAGTGGTAGAGCACGAAGCAATTCAATTGCAGGTGCCTTGTAGTGAGTGTTTTCGATCATCCAATCTAAGACCCATGAATTGATATCTTCAAAGATCTCCGGTGATATGCAGGGTTGCATAGAATCAAGAATTAGCTCTTCGTTCGATCCACAAATATCGGTCTGAAGTTTAGAAGTCCTGCGTCGTGAAGAACACGGAGGACTGGCTCAAAGCTCTGGCGGTGTCTCCATATCCACATGAGGAATATGAGCATGATCGAAGATTTTATCCTTGTTGAAAAGCACCGAGGAATAGAAGTTGGCTTGATGGCGGTCGTAAGCGCCTCTTCCTAATTCGAGCGTAATCATAAGGATTATATTCGATGAAGAACACGTGCTCGGCAAAGAAATCTTCAGCCTTGAACTTTTCTTGGTTGAGAACGGATTCTTCCGCTTGGGAGGGGTGTCTGTGATTTGCATCACCACCTCGGGAATCACAAGTTCGGTTTCTTCACCCGAGGAATTACTTGCTCCTCAACTTGTGCGATCGAGGAATAGCAGCGGCAGTTTCATCAAGACTAGTGGCTGGAATTTCTTCATGCACGTAACCGGTGGGTTGATTTTCTCGAGTCTATTTGGACAGTTTGTGCGGGGAGTGAGGAACTTGTTGGAGCGGAGTGAAGAGAGGAGTATTGGGATGCTGATTTTCCCAAAAATCATCATTGAACACTGGTGTGGTGCATCCAATATCCACATCTTCATCTTCAATTTCCTCGACCAGCCGAGGAATTTCATAGTCCGATGAGGAATAACTGGGGTTGAAGGGATGGCATCCACTTCAATTTCTTCATCAAGCTGCTCTGACGAAGCAGCACTCTGATGTTCTTCATCGGATCCGACTGGGATCTCGTATTCTTCTCCAAAAGGAACAACTTCCTTTGATGGTATGGAGGAAATTGGAACAGCATCAATTGGTTTTTCGAATGAGCTGGTCATTGGCTTCATTTTCTTCACGGCCGAAGAATCTGACGCAGCTGATGCTTTCCTTTTCTTCACAAAGCTCGTTACTGCAGCCTTGGTTTTCTTCACATCAAAAGCGGATGGAAGAATTGGAGTTGGAGTTGGTGCAGGAGGAGCCGAGGAATTTGGTTCATTTTCTTCAGAGCAACCGATGCAGTTCCCTGTCTTGAGCAATTTCTTCAGCGCACCACTAGTGGGTGCCACAGCAATTTCTTCAGCGGCTGGAATTTCTTCATCAGCCACGGAATCGGTGTTGTCATCAAGAGGTCGAGCGTCATCGGCGATCTGGCATTTTCTTCAAGAGGGCTGAGCCGAGGTTCCAAATGAGGAATTTCATGTTGCATTGGGACAGCAACATTAGTGAGATTCTTCGTCAGTTAATGAATCATCCTTGGCTCCTTGCCAATCAGCATAGAATGAATCGAAATTTTATCTGAGGTTTTGAATTTCAGTCTGGACTTGGAGAAGCTCCTCAGGTGTCATCTTGACAATGTTTTTCTTCAGGAACTTCTCCTTCCTGTATTGAGCCTTTTTGATTTCCCTCGCCTTTTCATACTTCCATTTTTCTTCAGCTATGAAGTGAGTCAACATATGACTTTGACCAGGTGTCAAGTGAAGATCGAGCAGGGTATTGGGATCATCGTGCGTAGATCAATAAAGTCGAGGACTATCTTGGTCCAATAGCGATGCACAGATGTACCTTTGGCTCTAGCGGCCCTTGCTTGTCGGTCTCGATGATTTCTGCGAAGTTCTTCATCGATGCCTCATCCTCGGATGGCACATGGAATGCAACCATTTTCTTCGTCGGGCTAGGGCGAGGACCTCGACCAATTGTTGCTTTGGTCTTCACCGAGTCGGACCAGTTGAAGAAATGGGAGCTGGCGAGAACTTGCGAGATGCTCGAGGCAATTGAAAATCCAGCAGTCCGTTGACATGTAGCTAGGTGCACAGGAACCGAAGGTTTTGATGGAGCTGTTGAGGACTTTGGTGGGGCAGCAGTTTGAGGAATTTGCTTGGAAGGTGCTGCCGAGGAACTTGGCCGTGAGGGCGCAGATGATGAAGCACTTGGCTTATGAGCAGGCTTCTTTGCATTGATTTCCTCGGTTTGACCGAGACCTTCTGTGGCGATGGCAATGGCGTAATCCTCATTGAATTTCTTCACTGCTTCCTTTGCTTGCTTTGCCAATTTTGCTTGGCGTTTAGCCCATTCCTTAGGAAAGTCCTCACCGTTTGGCGCTAGTGGGATCAGCTATTTGGCAGTGCCAAAGGAGCTCTTGGGCATGGAGGATTTAAAGCGAATTTCTTCATGTACTTAGGAGTTACATATCTATATTCCCTCCATTCCCGTGCCCATCTCCGTTCAATCTTCTGAATCGCACCTTGCGTTGATTTTACTTTCTTCATCTGGTGTGCGATGAGTCGGCATATATATCCTCGTGATTTCAAAGCGCTGTCATAACCTCTGGTTTCTTTCCTCCCTTCTGCGGCTTCTTACCATCTGCCATTTTCTTGATTGAGGAAATTGAACAAATGAGTTCTCTCAAGAAGTGTGCAGTTTTTCTTCGAGGAACGCTGCAAATGAGTTAAGTTGATGAGAACCTAGGGATTCAGCAGCGGACATTTGTACCTGTGAACAGAGTATAGGTGCGAGGAATTTGGAGAGGTCATATGCGTTCTCAGAAGGTTTTTCAAAAAGAACAAGTTTTTGAGGATTTTGACCAGATGAACCTTGAAGAATTTCAATAAGCGTTCTTTGTCTTAGGTTCCAGAGTTGTATAGATCAAGATCCACACAATTGAGGAATCTTGAAGAAAAACATAGCTTAGAGAAACGAGTCAAGAGATTTGAGGTGTTCATATGTGTGAAGATTTGAGAAATAAACACCTTTGAAGAATTTGAAGAAAAATTTGAGAATCAAAGCGAGTAATAAAAGTAACTTTTAATTACCCTAAGTGAAGAACACGACGAACTGTGATGAACAGTTTAGAAGTTCGTCTGCTCAGATCTTCCACGCCCTAACTTGGCAGAGGAAATCAGCTACGGCGACGGGCGGAGTGAAGATATTCCACGGTCGGTAGCGAGTACGTCGGCGAAGAGGTCAAGGCGGTGAAGCTTTTCCTCACCGGGCGACGATGGAGTAAGCGGCGGCGCTTAGGGTTTGAGGAACTCGGCGGGAGAGAGAGGTCGGCGGAGTAAACAGAGTGAGGAAGGGAGAGAGGGGTATTTATAGGCAAAGTGAAAAACGGATCGTCCAAAGATTTAGGACGAACATGCCCCTGACCACTTCCCTTCTCACGACATGTGTCACACACGTACTGTGTAGTGGAGATCGTGTGCGATCGTGGGTGAATATAATAATGCATCGTGGGATGCGGAACGGTTTGAGCGGTAAAAGCGAAGGTTTGAAAAAGATTCGTTTTAAAGTTCCGTTCGCAATTTCTTCAGCTGTCAAGGACACAGTGAAGATTTTGAACGAGTTTCAAAGTAGAACGCACATGAGGAATTTGTGAATGGATTGGGTTGAGTATAGCATAGAGGGGGAAGGGTCCGATCACATTCACTTAGCAGAAAACGTGATTTGAGGAAATAGCCATAAGTGAATGCTGTAGAGGACATAAATCCATATATATATATAGCCAATGAAGAAAGACGTCGGAAATAGTGAAGATTTTGCAAAGTTGAAGAATTTGAAAAACTGAAGAATTTCAAAAATTGAGGAAAAACTCAAATTGAAGATTTTCAACTTTGGTGGTGGCGTGACCCACCGTATAAGAATGATGATTTCAGACACCGCGTACAATTGTCGTAGGGTTCTGAGAATCAAATTCTTCATTAATTTCTTCACACTTAGAGTGTTATTCTTCATTGATTGAAGAAAAACGTTTCTTCATGTGTTGCACATCTAAGTCATCAAATTTGCATAAGTGTTAGGATGTGTGTCCTTTTCAAAGAACTTTCAAGATTCTAAGATATTTAGCTCACACCGCAACTTGCTAAATCTCTTCTCATCCAAGGGCTTAGTGAAGATATCAGCTAGCTGTTCTTGATCTTCACGTGCTCGATGGAAATGTCGCCTTCAACACATGATCACGAAGAAAATGATGACGAATTTGAATGTGCTTTGTCTTCGAAAGTGCTGAACTGGGTTGTGAGCAATCTTGATGGCACTCTCATTGTCACCGATGAGAGGCACATTCTTCACGTTGATGCCGTAGTCCTTGAGGGTTTGCTTCATCCATAGTAATTGAGCACAAGACGAGCCAGCAGCAATGTATTCAGCTTCGCGATGGACGGTGATACGCAGTTACATTTCTTCGAGGACCAATGGACCAAAGATCGTCCGAGGAAATGACAAGTACCGGATGTTGACTTGCGGTCCACACGATCACCAAAGATAGTCGAGTCGTAATATCCAACGAGATCAAAAGTAGAACCCTTGGGGTACCATAATCCAAGTGTTGGTGTGTGAGCTAGATATCGAAGAATATGCTTCACAGCCTTATGGTGTGATTCCTTCGGTGTAGCTTGAAATCGGGCACACATGCAAACACTAAGCATTATATCTGGCCTAGATGCACATAAGTACAATAAAGAACCAATCATGGAGCGGTATACCTTGTGATCAAGTCAATACCATTTTCATCGATTGCATAGATGGCCATTTGTGGGCATAGGAATTTTGACACCTTTGCAATCTTGCATGCGAATTTCTTCGTGACATCTTTGAGGTATTTCTCCGAGATATGAATATGCCATTGTGTTGTTGATTTAATTTGAAGACCTAAGAAGAATTTCAACTCTCCCATCATAGACATTTGATATTCTTCACTCATCATATAGGCAAATTCATCACTATAACGTTGGTCAATCTGACCAAAGATAATATCATCAACATATATTTGGCACACAAAAGTTCACCATCATAAGATTTAGTAAAGAGAGTAGGGTCGAGTGAACCAGGTGTGAAGCCATTCTTCACGAAGAATTCCTTCAATGTATCATACCACGCCCGAGGGGCTTGCTTGAGGCCATAGAGAGCCTTATTTAGTCCAAGACTTTGTCGAGATTCTTTGGATCTTCAAAACCTGGTGGTTGAGCAACATATACTTCTTCCTCAAGCTTACCATTGAGGAATGCACTTTTCACATCCATTTGATATAAAGTGATATTGTGATGGTTAGCATAGGCGAGTAATATGCGAATAGACTCAAGTCTAGCTACAGTGCAAAAGTTTCATCAAGTCAATTCCTTCAACTGCGTGTAGCCTTGAGCTACTAGTCGTGCCTTATTCCTCACCACAAGACCATTTTCATCTTGCTTGTTGCGATAGATCCACTTTGTGCCAATGATATTATGCTTGCGAGGATCCGGACGTTTGACCAGTTCCAGCACATTGTTGAGCTCGAATCGATGTAATTCTTCTTGCATGGCCTGAATCCACTCCGGCTCCGGGAATGCTTCATCTACCTTAGTGGGCTCTGTGATAGAGACAAAAGCATAGTGCCCACAAAAGTTAGATAAATGTGAAGCTTTGAGCGTGTGAGAGGACTGGCGCTTCAATGTCATCGATGATCTTGTCAACTTGCACTTCTTTTGCAACGCGAGGATGAGCTGGTTGTCGTCGAGGAATTTGATCATTTTCCTCGCACCATTTTTTCAGCATTATCTTCAGTGCATCAGCCGACGTTCTTCACAGATGTGAATGAATTCTTCGACAGTTTCTTGAGGGAATGACATCCTCGGTTGCCTTGAACCTGATAGAATCCTCGTGTCTTTGGTTCGCTCTAACACAGTAAGGTAGGTGCTCTCTTTGCGAGCCATTAGTTTCATCGAACCGCACATCTACAGTTTCAACAACCTTGTGAAGGACGATGTTGAAGACTACAGAGGTGTGCGAGTCCTTTCCGTAACCAAGCATGAAACCTTCATGTGCTTTCGGTGCAAATTTAGAGGTGTGGTGAGGATCTCTAATCCAGCATTTAGCACCGAAGACTTTGAAATAACTTACATTAGGTTTCTTGTCAGTGAGGAGTTCATAGGCAGTCCTTTTGAAGAATTTGTGAAGATATACTCTGTTGATGATGTGGCACGCAGTGTCAATTGCTTCAATCCAGAAACGACTAGGCGTTTTGTATTCATCAAGCATAGTGCGAGCCATCTCAACAAGAGTTCTGTTCTTGCGCTCCACGACGCCATTCTCACGAGGAGTATAAGGAGCGGATAACTCATGAGTAATACCAAGTTCATCAAGATAGTCATCAAGACCGGAATTCTTGAACTCAGTTCCATTGTCACTCCTGATGTGCTTGATCTTCACACCAAAGTTGGTTGAAACCCTCGAGGAAAATCGTTTGAAGATTTCCTGCACTTGATTTTTGTAAGTAACAATGTGTACCCAAGTGTAACGAGAGTAATCATCAACAATAACAAAGCCATATAGTGATGCTTCATTAACGACAAATTTGAATAATGATTGGGACCAAAGAGGTCCATGTGAAGCAATTCTAATGGACGAGTATTGGTCATTATAGTCTTCGCTGGATGCTTGGCCTTGGTCATTTTTCCAGATTCACAGGCTCCACATAAGTGTTCCTAGAGGAATATGACATTCTCAATGCCAATGACATGCTTCTTCTTCGCAAGCGTGCAGTAAATTTCTCATGCCCGCATGACCAAGTCGTCGATGCCATAGCCAGCCTTTCGAAGCTTTTGCAAGTAGACACACGGCTGGTTGTGGTCCCGTGGAAAAATCAACAATATACAAGTCTCCTCTCCTAAAGCCTTCAAGACTTTGGAATTGTCAGCTTCCATAATCACAACACACCGATACTTGCCAAAGATAACAACCATATCAAGATCACAAAGCATTGAGACCGACATGAGGTTATATCCTAAAGACTCAACGAGCATGACTTTGTCCATGTGCATGTCCTTAGAGATAGCAACCTTACCAAGTCCCAATACCGACTTTTGCCTTTGTCAAAGCAAATATGATATGCTTCAGATGTGACGGTGATAAGGTAGCATTCATCAATAGATTCTTGTCACCAGTCATGTGATTTGTACATCCACTATCGAGAACCCACTCAGTGGCTTTGGGTTGATCATCCTGCAGATGAATTAGTACAACTTACGATCTCATATACTTCATCGCTGAAGAATATGATATCAAATTCATCAAATGAATTTCATCACCAAGATTCGTGATAATCAAGATGAGGACGTGTGAAATGAAAGTTCATTTCATCATGATTAGCTGCGTCCTTTCGTGCAATTTGTCGTGCCCCCAAGAAATTCTTCAGACGTTAAGGCACGTCTGGAGACCTGACCTGCAGAAGAGATTAGTTCTTTTTCTTTACCACCCACATCTGAAGGGGTGGCAAAGAGTTCATCATTCTGCGAGCACCATATGAGAATGGTGGCATAGAGGCCAAACCATTTCGTTTCACATAAGAGGGGTTAGGATAAGTATATGAATAAGCAGAGAAATTCTTCGAGGACTTATGAACATATTGGTTTGAAGAATAATGCACATATTCATAGCCCTTAGCTCTACCTCGCGAAACAGAAAGTTATTAGCACGATGATAATCATATGAGGACTTTGATCCTTTTGAGGAATTTGATCCACGTGAGGAATTTGGTTCGTATGAGGACTTGGATCCATATGAAGAATTTGGTCCATCTGAAGAATTTGATCTGGGGTTCCTTTTCTTCACAGGTGGTGTCATGAGGACATTCACCTGAAGACTTTCAAGGCACTTCTTGGGAACCCAGATTTTCTTCATAGGGGAACCGTTCCTGCAGTTAGTGCCAACATATCTAGCAAATACTTCACCATTCTGATTTTTGAACAGTTTATAGTTGAGTCAAATGACTCATTAGCGTAATGAGGAAATTCACACGAAAAACCAGATAAGGTAGATGGATCAATCTGGAGGTCCCTTTGCGGCAACCCATGAGGTTTTGGGGTACCGCCAAAGCTTCCAGCAGTGTTCCATCGGCATTTAATTTCCTCTCAAATGCGACACCCTCTTTTCTAGGGTTTCGTTGAGGATCTGCCTTTTAAGCACATCACAAAGAGTCTGATGCCCTTTGAGGCTTTTGTACATGCCTGTCATGTACAATTCCTTCAATCCTGCATCGTCAGTGATACTAGCAATGTCCTCAGATGAGGAATTAGTGATTGCAGAGGCAGGTGAAGAATTTGTAACAGTTGAAGCATTTGAACTTTCAGGTGAAGAATTAGCAGATTCACGTTCAATGCACTTTAAGCATGGAGGAACAAATTCTTCTTGAGAAGCGCTGATTTGTTGAGCAAGTAATGAATCATGCTCCTTCTGAAGATCTTCATAACTCGCTCTTAGCTTCTCAAGATCTTGCTTTCTTTGAAGAAATTCATAAGAGAGTTTCTCATGATCAGATAAGAGAGTGTTATGATGACCTTGAAGGTTATCAAGCTTAGATCAAGTCTCTCAAGATTTTCAATCGTGGCTTGAGTGCGATCCATTTCTTCACCTAACATATCATCACTCTTATCTAGCATGTTTTGAACCTTTTCAAAAGCCCTTTGTTGTTTTATAGCAATCTTAGCAAGTTTAGAGTAGCTGGGCTTGAGATCCTCATCGATTCATTTTCACCGGATTCAGAGGAGGTGAAATTGAGTACCTTGGCACCTTTTGCCATGAAGCAATAGGTGGAGCGTAGTCATCGCTTTTCCTCATCGGGTTTGTCGGTGGAGTCGGTTTCTTGATGTTGAAGATGGACTTGCTAACATAAGCGAGCAAGAGCCGGACTAGCCACACCAGATTCGGATTCTTCGGACTCCTCCTCTTCCTCATTTTCCTCGATTCAGCTTCAGAGTCCATTTCTTTGCCAATGAATGCCGGAGCCCTTTTGGAGCTGCTCTTCTTGTGAGAAGAAGGTTTTGAGGATTTTGATGATGAAGATTTTGCTGATTTCTTCTTTTTCTTCTCGTCATCGTAATCGTAATCCTTGTGTTTCTTCTTTCTTAATTCCTTTTCCCATCGAGGACAATCTTGGACATAGTGACCAGGTTTCTTGCATTTGTGGCAAAGTCTTCGCTTATAGTCACTAGATGAGGAATCACCGCTTCTTGAGGATTTTCCAAAGCGACCACGTCTTGAGAATTTCTGGAATTTCTTCACGAGCAAGGCTAGCTCCTCGCCAAATTCTTCGAGGTCTCCAAGGCTACTACCAGTCTTCACTCTCGATTCAGATTCAGCCTTGGCCTTCGTGGCACGTGTTTTTCCATAGCCGTAACCATAGAGATCTCTTTTCAGCAAGTTGGAACACGTGAGTATTTAGCCATTCGAGGATAAAAGCAGGATCAAGAGACTTGTAGTCAGCAAGTACTTGTATCATCAGTGCCAGAGTGACAAAAGAGT